>OU611786.1:7507500-10007500 GCA_914767645.1 Hydraecia micacea | reverse complement strand
GGAGCTCATTTAAATATCCTTAGTTTGTAAGCCCTGGCTGGGGGCCTTAAAGTAATTTTCGGCCACCACAGGATAGTTCGGTTAAGCAGTAAGGCAACCTTAGCGAGTTGCATCTGCGAGTGGTCAGATCAAAAAAAAAATAAAAAAAAACTTCGGTCCTTTTCATCGTGCGCCGCCGTCGAGTGAAGACCGTCTGCTCTGCTGTTACTCCGCCGTGTGTCGTCAGCGCCGCGTGGCCATCTGCGTAGTCCCGGAGTGTGAACTGCTGCTATGCTTGCTCTGCCTGCTTGCCTCTGCTTACAAAACCGCTTCTTTCGAAGCGAAATGGCCGGCGAGTACGGCGTTGTGATGACGCCGTGCTGTGCCCGTGCTTCCATCCTATTTCTTTAAGTACCAGCGTCTTTTTCAAGATGATTGCTTCTCTGTTTCTTTGCGGAACGTCATAAACGTGGTAAGGTAACTGGTTCGGTGTTGAGTGGTAATATATTGGTTCATGAAGGTATGTGGTAACTGGCTCGGAGGTATGTGGTATGGTAACTGTGTGACGGGTACTATGTCACTACATCACTCCCCCCTAAGCGAAGCGTACGTTGGGTTTCACTGCGCGGCCGGATCGAGTGACGTAAGAGTCATGCGGTGCGTTTGGGGTCGACGACCGCGGCTCGGCGCTCGGTGATGTGCTTTCGTTGCGCGGTACTTGCTGCGCCGCGCTTGTTGTAGTAGAAGTTGACCCTTCGTTGAGTAAGTGCGCTGGCTTGAGTCTGTCTATTGAGACGACTGAAGTTCGAAGTGGCATCTGTATGGTGAAATGCTTGCTGTCACGCTGAATTACCTTGAACGGGCCGTCATAAGGTGGGGTCAATGGACTTCGCACGGTATCATTGCGCACGAACACATGGGTACACGTCGCTAGGTCCTTGTGTACAAACGTGCTTCTGTTATTGGTGTGAGACTTGCTGCTCGGGGAAATCGTCGACATTGTTTCTGTCAGCTTCCGGACGAATTCTGCGTCATCATTTTTCGGCTGTGCAGGCACGAAGAAATCTGACGGTATTCTAAGTGTCGATCCGTAGGTGATGAGGGCCGGGCTCAACTGAGTATCTTCCCGTAGGGCGGTACGAAGGCCAAGTAACACAGTAGGTAGTTCTTCGCTCCAGTGCACACCGGCTCTTCGCGCCATAAGCGCGGACTTCAATGTGCGATGCCAGCGTTCAACTTGACCATTTGCTTGAGGGTGGTAGGCAGTTGTACGTATTCTTGTTATGCCGAATTTCTTCATAAGTAAGTTGAATAACGACGATTCAAACTGTCGCCCTTGATCCGTTGTTACTCGTAAAGGGCAGCCAAAACGTGATATCCATCCCTCGTAGATTGCTTGGGCGACGGTGTTGGCAGTGACGTCACGCACAGGAATTGCTTCCGGCCATTTGGTGCAGCGGTCGATTATTGTTACTAGGTATCTGTAGTCGTTAGAGGGCGGCAGTGGTCCAACGATGTCAACGTGAATGTGTTCGAAGCGCGACGATTTTTGAAACTCGCTGAGTGGGCTGATAACGTGTCGTTGAATTTTCCCGCGCTGGCAACCGATGCATGATTTCGCCCACAAACCAACTTCTTTGTTCATATTCGGCCAGAAAAACTTTGTTGACATTACTCTTCTTGTTGTTCGCACACCAGGGTGACTTAGTTCGTGTTGCGCTTTGAATGCTACTATACGATAAGTCGCTGGTAGGTATGGACGAACGTTGCCGGTTGATGTTTCGCATATGATAGGTCGTTGACCGCCGGGTAATGTGATAGGAGCGAACTTGAGACTTGGGTTCGACATGCAGATCTTCAGTTCTTCATCGTTTTCTTGGTCTTGAGCGAGTTGGTTGTAGTCGATCGTAGAGTGTGACAAGTCGATTTCTTCGATGCGTGATAAGGCGTCCGCTGCTTCGTTCTTATCACCGTGAATGTATTTGATCTTTGCACAGAACTGACTAATGTAGTGTAGCTGGCGTTCTCGTCGTGGTGTGTCGCTGCTACTTGGTGTTCTTGTTAGGGCGTAAGTTAGTGGTTTGTGATCGGTGAATATTGTCAGGTCACTGCCCTCAATCAGTCGTCGTAGGTGTTGCACTGCGGTGTACATTGCTAATAATTCGCGATCGTACACGCTGTAGCGTCGCTGTGTGTCACTCATAGTTTTTGAGTAGAACGCCAGGGGTCTCCACGCGTTGTCCACTTTTTGTTGAAGCACGGCGCCGATGCTAGTATTCGATGCGTCGGTAAATAAACATAGCGGCGCGTTGGGAATGGGGTGCGTCAGAGTTGTTGCTTCGAGTATGCTTTGTCGGCATTTTTCAAAAGCTTGTTCTGCTACTTGAGACCATTGTATCGGAGTTTTGTCATTCTTCTTGCTGTTGTGTAGGTATTTGTTTAATTCATTTTGGTACTCGGCTTGATGTGGTAAACAACTACGGTAGAAGTTTATCATTCCTAAAAATCTTCTTAGTTCTTGCACTGTCTGTGGTTTGGGATAGTCGACTATGGCTTGAATTCGTTCTTGGGTGGGTTTGATTCCTTCTGATGACACTTCGTATCCCAGGAACTCGATGGTTTTCTTGTCAAACTCGCATTTATCGATGTTAAGACTGACGCCGTAGGTATTTAGGCGTTCGAGTACTTGTTCTAAGTGGCGGCGGTGTTCTTCCTTATTTCTCGAGTGTATGAGCAGATCGTCGACGAAACAGAATACGTTGTCGTCGAGTCCTCGTAGAACTTCATGCATGAAGCGTTGAAAGGTTTGACCGGAGTTTCTTAAGCCGAACGTCATGCAGTTGAATTCGAAGAGGCCGAATGGAGTTATTATTGCTGTTTTTTGAGCATCTTGTTTTGCGATTGGTATCCAGAAATATGCCATTTTCAAATCGAGTTTCGAGAATATTGTCTTGCCATGGAGTTGGTATGTGAAATCTTGAATTCGTGGAATTGGGTATCGGTCGGGAACGGTGACGGCGTTGAGTCGTCTGTAATCGCCACATACTCGAAGTGATCCGTCTTTCTTTTTCACAATGTGAAGTGGACTCGCCCACGGACTGCTTGACGGCTTGCATATTCCCATCTCGATCATGCGCTCGAACTCGAGTTTTGCTGCTTTATACTTGTCGGGCGGTAGAGGGCGCGGCCGTGAGTAGATCGGCGGCCCTGTCGTCTCGATGTGATGTGTGACGTCATGCTTGGAAGGAGTTTTCAGTGTCATTGGTCGCAGTACATCTGGATATTTCTTCAGCAGGTCGTGATGAGTGTGGTCTCGGTTGATAATGTGGATTGATTCTTCTTTGCTGTTTATTTTGATGGCGTTCACACTAAGCTCAGTCACACGGTCGATAAGTTTTCTTTGGTGTAAGTCGACTAACAGTTTATGCTTTACCAGGAAATCGGCACCCAGTATTGAAGTCTTCACATTGGCGACGACGAAAGTCCATTTGAAACTTCTTCGTAAGCCTAGGTTGAGCTCGAGTGTGCGCTCTCCGTAGGTACGAATCTCTGTTCCGTTGGCTGCGTAAAGTTTGTAGCCTGCATTGTCCGCCGGTCTTGAGTATTTCTGGTTTCGAGCGGCTAATACCGATATGTCGGCTCCCGTGTCGACAAGAAATTTTTCTCGGTTGTTTATGTCGATCACACATAGGCGGTGGCTTGTTTGGTTTACATCGACACCCGCCACTATCGATGTACGTTCTAGTTTTCCCGCTTTTCTCTGGAACACGGCGATTCACATTTCCGTGCGTCGTTGCCGAATCGGTAATGGAAACGGCAAAGCCAGTCGGGGTCGCCGGGCTTGCGGGAGTTAACATTACGCTGTCTTGAATGTGAGCGTGAGCGGCTGCGATGTGCTGAGTTTTGGCGGGAACGGTGATACGACGATTGTTGATTTTTTTGTAGTTCGGCGACTTCGAGTGATAACTTTTCTATTTGTTTCGTGAGCATGTTGATTTGTAGGTTTGTTATCGCGTTAAGCTGTACCTCATTGACTGCTGGACTTGTTGACGGAGGATTTGCTGTGGAGACTGTGGCGACTGTAGTGGGTTCAAAATGCTCCATCATCTTGTCCGCCATCGCGGCAAGCACTTCGAGCGACGACTCGGTGTTGACGGAGAGCACGGCGCGGACTTGTGGGGGCAGCTGGTTAAGCCACATAACCTTCAGCGCCTCATCGGATAGTAACTTGCCACTGAGATCTCGCATTTTACGCAGCAGCTGGCTTGGCTTGTTGTCGCCGAGTTCGAGACCGCTGAGTAACTTCTGTAACTGCCGGTGATCTGATTCTTGGTACGTCGTGATGAGTCTGTCCTTGAGCGTGCTGTATTTGCCGGTGGCCGGTGGATTTAAGATGATGTCTCCGATTTGTTCTAGGTCGCTGTTGCCGAGTAGCGGGACGACGAGGTTGAATTTCTGCTCTTCACCGATCTTGCTGGCAGCGACGGCGGCTTCAAATTGCGCGAACCACAGGCGAGGATTTTGGCGCCAAAATGGTGGTAGACGTGCAGGAAGTGAGATTGTTGCCACGTCACTCTTCACTGTTGTGGCGCTCTCAGCATCGCAAAAATCGTCGGGAGTCTTCGACATGATGGTGCTCTTCTATTTTCTGCTGTTGATCTTGCAAGAATTTGATGATCGAGGAACTCAGGCTTCGTCTTCCCGGTCGTGTTCTTGTTTTTGTTCGGGGTCACCAATTTAGTGTGTGTGTCAGGGATTCACGTAGATTAATAAAACTCCGTACCAGTAGGATGAACAATCAATGAATGTCATTTATTTTCCAAGGCCCTACTTATATACATTGTCCGTGATAGCATCTAGGAATAACCGATACAGTTTACGAACGCTCGACCAATAGCGACGCGCCGCAGGGCGAGAGGCGCGCGGGGCGCGGGGCGCTGTTTCGCCGCGGCGCTCGGTCGACGCGAACTTATAAATAGGAGTGGCGCGCAAACTTCGGTCCTTTTCATCGTGCGCCGCCGTCGAGTGAAGACCGTCTGCTCTGCTGTTACTCCGCCGTGTGTCGTCAGCGCCGCGTGGCCATCTGCGTAGTCCCGGAGTGTGAACTGCTGCTATGCTTGCTCTGCCTGCTTGCCTCTGCTTACAAAACCGCTTCTTTCGAAGCGAAATGGCCGGCGAGTACGGCGTTGTGATGACGCCGTGCTGTGCCCGTGCTTCCATCCTATTTCTTTAAGTACCAGCGTCTTTTTCAAGATGATTGCTTCTCTGTTTCTTTGCGGAACGTCATAAACGTGGTAAGGTAACTGGTTCGGTGTTGAGTGGTAATATATTGGTTCATGAAGGTATGTGGTAACTGGCTCGGAGGTATGTGGTATGGTAACTGTGTGACGGGTACTATGTCACTACATGTACAAGGACCTGGCCCAGGCTCCATACATTTTGAAACATCTCCTTTCATCTAAATTGGTTCAGCGGTTTAAGCGTGAAGAGGTAACAGACAGACAGACACACTTTCGCATTTATAATAATATAATACTTAGTATGGATTTGAAACATGTCAAAGGAAATCCCAATCTCTTCACACTAGGTACCTACTTAGCACAGATACTGCGTTAACTTTCATACCTACAACTTGCCAAATAATATACCTATAGGGTTACAAACTGTAACCATGAATTCTGCACATCATTCTAGCATCGAAACTATACGTCGGTTTTCAAAAAAATCTGCTGTTTCATAGAAAAGTGCAATAAAAAAAGTGCAATTTTTTTTTTACCGACTAAACGTTTCAACTCTAGGGGTAGGTATAGAATCATGAGTGCTGCATTCATGGTCTACAGGTTCCGATAGATTCCATCTAGAAATCCCAAATTAAGAGGCCAAGCATCTCTGCTTTTGACAAACCACCCGATCTATTCTGTGAACTTGAAGTCAGCTGTCAATAGTGTCAATTCCTAGCGAAAGGTGAAAGGCAACTCTCACTTGAAGAACTCTTCACCTGAGTTTTGACGGTGAGGTTTTCACAGAATAGCACCGCTGCTACCTAGGTAGGTACAGACGCCAGCACATCAACCTACACCTAACTGTCAAATTTTCCAAATCAACATTGAACCTTATGCTTTAGCGATAAAGTTGAAAATCTATTACAGAAATCTGACAGATTGTAGTAGGTTGATGTGCTGGCGTCTGTACTTCAAAATGGGATCAATCACTCAGGCACATTTTAATCCCATAACTCGTTCTTTAAAAAAAAATTCAAACGTCTACAAACGAGTGGTCATAAACATAATAAAACAATGAAAATGTTTTATTTCTTGTTTTTGTGACTGTGATGGCTATTATATATAGAGAGCAGACGCGTGTCGCCAAATGTTTGACATTTTCATACACTGAATTCAGTGATCCGTTAAATGTATGGCGATTCGATTAGTCTGGATATAACATGTAAGTACTTAAAAAATACCTACATCTATCTATCTATACCTACTAATAACGAAGCTGAAGTTTGTATTTGTTTGTTCGTTTGAAAACGCTACCTAATATCTGAAACTACCGATCGGACTTTTGCAATTCTTTTTACATTTGTAGCCCAGTACTTGAAGAAGGCTACAGGCTATTAACATGACGCTATGGCCGTGAGAAGCCGAGCAAAAAGATAAATGTTAGAAAGAACGTTAGCGTTCTTTCTAACAAATTTTTTATACTTATGTTTGTTATTGCATCTGTTTGTTTCCCAAATAAAATAAAATAAAATAAATAAATAAACTTTTTTCATTTTCTTTGAAAACGAAGTGACAGCGAGGGCAGGTGATGAGAGGCGACGCAGTGGGTCGGGGGAACAAGGACGAAGTCGTGGGCAGAAACAGCAGCATCTAGTAAATAATACCACTCACTCACTGACTGACGGATCACGAAACCTTATGAACTATAAAACCTAGAATCTTGAAGCAAGTACCTATGTTTTTATACGGTGTAGGTGCCCGCTACAATTTTTTTGAAAATAGGCGGTCAAAGTTTGTACGAAATCCGTCATTACCTAAGTTAGTTAATTACACTTTAGCTTCTTTTTCTCTTAATTATTGCGCTGAATACTTATTTAGTTCAAATCGGAATAGAAATAAAGTATAAGGATATTAATCTCGTAGCTATCATAATATGAAATGCTGAGCATGATTCGATACATAGTATGTATGTGGCTAAGTAATAACAGCCGCACGGGTCGATCGATCAGGTTAAACTACGCTTGCCGCGGCAGGTCCGAGGATGGGTGACCATCTTTACTTACCAAGACCCCCCTCCGTGCCTAGAAAAGCCCGTTAAACCGTTGGTCCCAGCTGTCATTCATGGATCTTTGACAGTCGTTACGGGTCGTCAGAAGCCCGAAAGCCTGACAAAGTCACACCAAGGGCTATCGTATTACTCAGTAACTGGGTTGTGGAGATCAGATAAGCAGTCACTCCATGTAAAATACTGGTATTCAGCTGCATCCGGTTTGACTGGAAGCCGACCTCAACATACCTAGTTGGGAAGAGGCTTGGCAGATAGATTAGATGATGTGTAAAAGTATCAGGGTTAGTTGACTTCTGTACTTACTTTCCTATCTTACTGGGTTCTACCTTCAGTAAACATAATCATAACTAAGAAATGACTGATCCTTCAGAGCTGGTATTTTATTGAAACTATTACCCACTTTACGACATCCAGTAGAACCATAGTAATAAAAGTTCATGACTTTATTAGCCATAATAATATTGACTGTGCATGAATGGAAAAATGAAAAATAGACGTGGAAAAATAGTTCTATGGGAAAATAGCATCAATCTCTCTGTAGAAGTCATCAAAAGTTTTGGCGACAATTTTAGCGGTAGTTGGGAGTTTGTTTGAATTAAAACTCGGTCACTAATGCCGGGGCCACACCAACGGGAAACGGCGATAATTATCGTGATAACGGGCGTTAATCGAAGGTGCAGCCACATCTTAAGAATGTAAAAGAATTACTTATATTTTATTTTTGAAATGTTAGCGTGGCTTACTGTACCTAGTGTTCGACCTGATATGATCACTTCTTAAGGGGCTTACAGGACCTAAACGCAAAAAACGCAAGTTTTAGAAACAATAAAAGTATATGATCGCCTACAGTAAACAAAATCAAAAAAATATATGATATTCTTCAGGATATATGCTAGGTAGAGTGTGGTGAAAATATAATACAACTTATTTGGTACGACAGAAAAAAATCATGAAGATACCTCTAAAAACTTTCTTTTTACAATAAAAACTATACTAATATACATAAGTACTTACAATCATTATGCTTTTTTGTCAGATTATTCTACAAACAACATACTAAAACGTGTTTTAATTTTTTTGTCCAAACAATAGATTTTTCGTAAATAGATAATTGCTTCATATTTTGCAATAATGTGTCATCGCGCTTCTCATTCATTTCTATGCAGTCCGACAGTGACCGCGCTTTAGGTCATGTAGATTGTAGTCCTCTTAAGAGGGATGCGCCTTGGTAACCCGCGAAATTAAAATTTTCTTACAGTTCGGTCCGGTTGTATGTTGATCAAAGTATGTAATTAATTATTATCATTTGATTCATCAACACTACTCTCTAAGTTCATGTTATAAAATAACAGGATAATATTTACATAATATAAACGCTAGAATTAGCCCCAACTGTCACGATTTCTTGAAATAGTCATTCAATAGGGTAGGTAATTTGAACATAGAGAGTAGTGTTGATGTTTTAAGTGATTATTATTCTGTAAATAAATACTTGATATACTGTCGCGACAGTATCACAAGTAGGTACCTATCATACATATAAGTACCTACATATTGATCAACATGCAACAGGACCTGCAAATTGCAAAAAACGTAATACAATTTAATTTCGCGGGCTACCGTGGAGCATGGGGATAAAATGGTTAGAGATTAAAATAAAAGAACATCGTAAAAATGTAAAACTTTATTACATCTCACAATTCAACATAAGGTTACTGTACACACCGGACTACTAACATCTCGACTAGTGCAATTCCAGATATGTCACGATATCATATTACCTACACAGCATACGCCTAAACAATTCACTTTATTATTCTATAGTACAAAAATACAATCAGGGAAAGAGTTCGTAGCTATTGGCTAGTTACAGACCTACGTAGGGCGAATGTCACCAATGAAACAACGCGTTTAGCCCATTGAGGTAGAAAAAACATGGAGATGCCGCGTTATTCTATACATACATTTGCTTATACAAATATGAGTGAAATATGATTCAGAATGTGAAATATCATTATGTCTCATTCTTTCTAATGAGATAATTTTATTTGATAAAAGAGACAACAATATTTAAGTTGTTGCTCATTATGGCAATATTTTATCGTGACGTAGTGACAGTTGTAGGTAAGTGCCATAGCAGCCATCTTATGCGAAGAGTTTCGTGGTAGTTTTGCTGTCAAATGGTTGTTTATTTTTTGTATTATTGAGGATTGCAAGAAAATTACGAGGATTTTACCTGTTAAAACTGCATGTAAATGTTGGAAAACAGAAATTCAACATGCCTGTGTGTTGTATTGTGAAGTGTGGTGCAAGAAAGAATGAAAATCAACCTCAATTGTCTTTGCACAGGTTAGTAGCCGGTTTTCATGCATTAATACATACAATAATACAAATTCGATGATACAATTGTAACGTGATCATGATATTATGGCTAAAGTATTGATATTTGGGTTAATTTCCGTATAACAGGCCTTTCTATTATATTTGTTAATTCGTTCGTTTGTTTACAATAATATGTCATAATGGAATAGTGTTGTACCGTTGCCGACTTGGCGTAATAGTTTCCGAAACTAGTTCCTCCGCTGAAACGATACCGGTATATTCTGCGATGTTAACATAAATAATCCTGCGTCTTATTCAGTCCGAGTGACCTTGCTAGGTCCGGCCTGTGGTTCACACTTCACAGCACCAAAATCAAAATATTTCACATAAACCTAAATGGACACTTTTATGAAACGTCAGAAGCTAGGTGCACGGTTCCAATTGGTAGTTTCCTATGGAGAAGAAACGGTAAGAAACTCAATGATTACGCTTTTAAAATAATTGGCTTTTACAATGTTTTCTATTTTGTTAAGTACCTAGTACTTGTTGACAGGCCTACACTGTCCTCCCCTATCTATTAACATTGAAATTTCAAAAGTTTTTCTCGGCTCCTAAGGGTCGTAACGTAATGTTAAATAGCCTATAACCATCCTGGCTACCAAACGCAAAAATAATTTATGCATGGCATTTTTTTTGCGCGGAACCCTAATTATTTTTCTAAAATAAAGGTAGCCTAAGTTACTCCTTGTAACATATCTGTCAGTGAAAGTCCCGTCAAAATTGGTCCAGCCGTTTCAGATTAGCCGGAACAAACAGACAGACAGACAGACAAAAAAAAAATATGCCATTTTGTTAATAGTACTGTTTAGATTTTTATAAGCATTTAGTAAAAAGCTGTTATTTTGACAGTACCAACAGACACTTCAATTTTATTTATTTTTATAGATAACGGAAAGTAAGATAACCTACTCATCTTTTTCTGTTACAATTACAACGGACTTTGTATACATAATATTAGGTATGATCTAAACGTGATAACTAGTAAGACTCGTATTTAGTATCGATACTAGTTATAGTAACACCTATGTTCCTTGATAGACACAACACTAGCAATGGCAGCCATTTTATGAGACAATACCAGTTGTAGGTATGCACCCTTTTTTCGTAGGTATTTCCAGTCCATACTTTTGTATGTCAATGGTTTAGCCATGTAATTTTTTTTAGTCACAGTATGATGAAACATTACTAGTGTAATGTTAATGCTTCATCATACTGTGACTCTAAATAAAATCAAGGTACAGCTGTACAAAGACCTTTTGGCGCGTGGCCGAAATCGGAACTAACGCCGACATCTTGTTTTTTCTATAAACACAAAACAATCGCACGAATATTTACCAAAAGCGCCCCCTGTCAACGTCACTCGAGCGCCAAGAGATCCTTATTGTAGCACTTTCTCTACTAATTCAAACAAATTCAAATCATATGTTTATTAAATGTGAAAAGAAATAATAGACGCAATAAATCACGAGGACAGTTATTTTAATGAATATAATTAACTGTGTTCACAATAATACCAAAAATAAAACAACCGAATTGAGAACCTCCTCCTTTTCGTGAAGTAGGTTAAAAATAAAGAAGAATTTCCCTGATTATAAAAAGCTACGGGTAGGTATTAAAATTCTACTATATTATTGCTGACGGTATAATTATTTATCTAAATCACGATATTTACAATATCAACCGAGTAAAGTATAAGCTTAAACTACAGCTAATTCAAAACTGAACACTTAGCCACCCATTTGGTTGCAAATTAGGCACTTAACTATCGGCGATCAAGCAATTTTCGACTATACAAGCCATTTCATTGTACAGACAGCAGCGAAAGTCGGTTAAACAAATAACAGCCTCTACCATTATTACGCTAAAAAGTAACTTATCAAATCACGTTGTGTCTATTTAGGACGGATTCACCAATGAATCTGATCGGGAGCACCAGATTTTCATTCAATCACAAATTTACAAACCAAGGGTTTTGAAGGAAATTCCTAATATATTGCTTCATAGGTTTGAAAAATACGTCTGATCCACAACGTAAATAACGCAATGAACGAGGCTGAACTGTCAAAATAAAAGAGATCGATCAATTGCCATCAAAATTGTATGTCTTTTACGCAATTACCCCACGGGTTCAAGAGTTGTCGTAATCATCACTGTTGTGGAACATTGACACTGACAGCTCTTGAACGCGGTTTAGATATTATTATACTGATCGCGTTCAGTTTCATTGGTGAAATTCGCCCTTAGATGTTAAGTAAAAATAACATTACTTACTTAATTTCGTCGCTGACCGTACCTACAGAAAACGTGTTAATTAATAAAGACTGCTGCATCCTAATAATATTAATTATTTATAACATCGGTGAAAGGTATTATGTTTAAGGCAATAGATATCTACTAAGAAACATTACAGGTATTTTAACATCTTTAAATTAATAAGTTAAAACCAAGAGCCTTGATTTCAATTTCCTTCCGATCGATAAATATTGTTCTGTTGTAAAATGATTAGGTAAGTACACATAATATTAAAACATGCATTAACACTACAATTAGTATATTTAATAAGGCTCAATGAAATATACTTTAGCGCTTACAATCACTTCAGGATGGCAATCAAAGCATTCCATTACTAATTAAATTTAAACGCCAAAAATTATAGTTACCAATTTCTAGTACAGACGCCAGCACATCAAGCTACTACAATCTGTCAAAGGAGATGTTTCAAAATGGGCCAGGTCTATGTACAGTAGCTCAAAAAAAAGAGAAAAATCCGTAGAATTCCGGAAAAATACAGATAATTCAATTAAATGTATACTGTTGAGGGAGTGAATTGATATTTATCCATTATTTTTATCGACTTTCAATATGGCGTCTCACCGATTTAGTTACTCTGTGCTTAAAAACAATGACAGTAAACCATTGATCATAGAAAGAGACCTGTCAGCTGTCACAACAGTGTCACTTCACTTAAGAAATATTCCTGTCAAACGTCATTAATCAATCAAAATGACAGCTTACCGCCATTACGGGTTTTTGTTGTGTGTTGCAATTTCAAGTGTAATTTCTTATGTTTACCAGCAAACCAAGCCATTTTAAAGTAATTGGACAGTTGAGAACTGTTTTAAATTAATTTCCCTATTTTTAAGTATAGTGTACAAGGACCTGGCCCAGGCTCCATACATTTTGAAACATCTCCTTTCTTTAATAGATTTTCAACTTTATCGCTAAAGTATCAGGTTCAAAGTTGATTGGGAAAATTTGCCACATTCGGTACATTTGGTAGGTATAGCACCATAAGGCGCGTGGCCGAAATCGGAACTAATGCCGCCATCTTGATTTTTCAAGACATTTAACAAAACAATTGCACAAATGTTTAGCAACAGCGCTCTCGATGTATTGGAAATTGAAAACTACAATTGATCATTTTATTCGTTTCACTATTTTTTTTTTGCGTGTTGAGTATCCTATCTTTCCAGCTGGTTTCCAGCACCATACGGTTAAATGCAATAAACATTTCACTTTTAAAACAAAACTTTATTTTTTAAATAAATGTACAGTGCAATAAAATGCAACAAGTGAAATAATAATAAAGTATATACGAGTAGGTACCTGACTAAATTGCAAATTAAAGTTACACTTGAAAAATAAAAGCTAAAAGTATTTAGTATATCACAGGATTGTGGATTGACCAGAAATATATTTAAAAAATCCATAATATTCATACTTTTTTCAACAATCAAATATAATATAGATAATAAAAATTTTGATAACACAAAACTTAACACTGACGACATAACCGTTAAATAATTTTGGAGTAACATCAAAAATAATTTACTTAAAATAAAAAATAATTTTAATAAAAAGATTTGTCGTCTGCTAAATATTGTGTTATAAATAAATGCTTATACAGGGTCAAATTAAATCAGCTAGCGAAGCTTCGCAGATAACGGGTATCGATCGATATCTGAACATGACAAAACAAAAAATAAATAATTTGTTAATTTTTTTTTCTGAGGTTATCGACTGCTATTAGTCACTTGAAATAACAGCTTAAAAAATCATTCTTTTTTGTCTTATTTTCACAGACGTAATTGGTATGGATATCGATACCAATTACGTCTGTGAAAATAAAACAAAAAACTGATTTTTTCGATCGTGTTTAGATATCTAAACCCGATAAAATAAAAGAGGACAGATTTTCTCAACTCATACTTTAAGTAAAATCATTTTCAGCGGTCGATAACCTCAAAAAAAAAAACCTCTAACCTTTTTTATTTTTTAGTGTTTAGATACCGATACCCATCTCGTCTGCAGAGTTTCACTAGCTAATTTAATTTGACCCTGTATGCTCATATATGGGAGCACCATTCAATAAAACGTAAGTTTGGGCCAACCCCGAGGAACTAGTAGGTGTAGCAATTAAAAAACACAAATTAAAAATTACTTTCCTGAAACTGCGCCTTAAATAAATAGCTTTAAAATCAACCTATCACCAAAACAAGCCATACAATGACATAAATCTAATAAAACAAGAATAATAATAATGTAATAGTATTTCTTTGCTTAATATGGCAAAATAAGAATAATAATAAATTGTGATCATCAACCCCTTGGTAAGACTGGTTGTCAGATTTACGGGCTACTGACGACCCGTAACGACTGCCAAAGATCCACGAATGACAGCCGGAACCAACGGCTTAACGTGCTTTCCGAGGCACGGAGGGGTCTTGGTATGTAAAGATGGTCACCCATCCACGGATCAACCGCGGCAAGCGTAGCTTAACCTGATCGATCGACCCGTGCGGCTGATATTACTTAGCCACAAGCCCCTTAATAATAAATTGTGATATATCATAAAAATCTTAAAATAAGTATTTGTTCTTCAAAATAATATTTTTTCCGATAAATAATTGTAAAATATGTGTCAACGGTTTAAAATATATTTTTTATCTTTAAAATTATGATCATATAAAATATATCATATAACATGAGTGTTGAAATTTTAATGGCAGGGATGCCATAAACCTAATATTAATTTACGAATAATAACAAATTGGCTAGGCAGATTAATAAAATAATTTGGGTAACTACTTCATAAAAGTTCTTGCATAATTTAATAGTTTACATGGGCGCAAATCCAGACTCCGGGCTGCTACTGAGAAATTCCTGATAGAAAAACCCAATAACACTTTGCCCGACCAGAGAATCGAACCCAGGACCTCATGCTCAGCAGTAACGCTTGCGAACACTAGACCAACGAGGCACTTATTGTGTGTAAATATCATTAAAATATAACTCCTGAATAGCACGGTTCACTTTCGCCTTTGAATTTCGATGAAGCAACCAAATCTTCTAAACAGGTTGAAATTTGAATCACCGTTATCCTCTTAAGGGGTCATTGTACTCATCATTATGAACAACTTTTACTATGGGACCAAACATGAAATCGCGAAAAAAAATCAGCAGTTCCCTACATTTGACGAGTTATGCGAACATAAATGTAGGGAACAGCTGCTGTTTTTTTCACAATTTCTGGTTTGTTCCCATAGTAAAAGTTGTTCATAATGATGAGTACAATGACCCCTTACGAGGATACCGGTGATTAAAATTTCACCCTGTATAGATAAAACAAAGTCGGGTTAGTTACACCATTTATAACTCAAGAACAGCTAGACCGACTTTAATGATTTTTAATTTGTTAGATTTGTTTCCGCCCCGAATAGCAGAATAAATATTAAAACATGGGAAAATCACAAAAAAAAAATTAAAATCTTATACATTCTTTTTGATTTTGATATTATAAATAACTAAAAAGTTAATCTTTAAATATTAGCCATACCCTTTATTTCTGAATATTACAATCAAAGTGTGTGCGTAATTTATTTGAACCGCGTTTACCTTAACAAATTCGAGACTAGCCTACTCTCCACCACTTCGCTTCGATCAACAATAGCACTAGATAGGAACAAAGTATAGGACTAGGAACAAAAACACATCGCTCAAGTGGCCGCGATTACATTATAACTTGATTATAAACCTTAACTTTCAAAGTTTATTATCGTTTGCAATATATTTACTACTTTGATTGAAAGGTATACGTATTTTAAAAATAAGATTAAAAATATTTGTGGAAAAATAAAACATAATGTCTAAGCAATAAGGTTGAAAGAACTATGTTGCAAAATAAGACCACAACATTATTTTGTGGTTTTGTGGTTCCGGCCGTTTTTGATGCGCACATCTGAAATATAGTACCATTTTTGATCGAAGCCATTTCGGATAACTTTAAAAAATGCACGTATACAAACATCACAAGAACAGTGTGCAAGAGAACCAAAACGACTTAAATTCATATTTTTCTGCACACAATTCTCAACCTTAAAACATTAACGATAGAGTTCAACACTGCTAACCTATCTATGTACATACATTTACAGAAAAGTACTAAGTAATTAATACTTTCACTTGAGGTCCTCTTCTTCGTCTTCTACGTACAAAAGGTCTTCCATTTTCGTCATGAATTTGCTGTTTAGTTCTTGTTCTACGGGAAGTGGTGGGGTCTGAAAAGGTTTTGACAAAATGTGTAAGTACCTAATTTTAATACTCCATAAGACGTGGCAGTCACTATCGTCTGTTCCAAAAGAATCAGATAAAAATGTGCACAAATGAATCAGAAAATGTCCCTGTGGATGCCAGTCTGTAGTGGCACTTACAAATTGAATGCCTTGATTTGATTATTTGAAAACTTAAGCCCGAAATTCAAATTTTAGATCACCATAATATAGATGTTTTTCATTTGACAATTAAGATTAATTTATAACCTCGATGTTCGCCGATATTTTTTTTAGTTTCAATTTACATTTTCAATTTAGTTTCAATTTACAATTTTCAATTTGCAATAAAGAATTTGAATTTGAATTTTAATAATATTCAAATAATAATTGTTGGAAAAAAAATGTGGTGAGAATGAAGTTGAAACCTTCCAAATACTGAATTGGATTGCGTAAGAATTTAACATGAACAGGGTTTTTTTATACTTTGATCAGATACTTCTGGAACAGACTACAACCGATATTTAATTAGTAAACACAATATTATTTTATTACCTGTTAAATATTTTCAACCAATATGTCACAAAAGTAGACTACTTACAAAATGATTTTGAAATCGTACTAGCAAATAAATATTGCCAAGCCAAATTATAACGAAAAAAACCTTTTGTCTCGTAAACTCAATTTGTTTTTATTGTTGTGTAAGTTATCTGTCTCCCTATACAGGTTGAAATTGAAAACATGCGACAAATCGAAATGGGAAATTGTACAGTCAGCAACAAAAGTCGATTAACACTGTAACTTTTACATTTTATTAAATTGACAACATTTTTTTTCAATAAACTGCTTTATAGCTTTTCCCATAATAGCAAAGAGCTAAAATTCTAAAAATTTTCTTCTGCTGCAATTTTGAACAAATATTTTGCTCAATAACTAAGAATTAAAAAACTGAAGTGTTAATCGACTTTTGTTGCTGACCGTACTCATCATTATGAACAACTTTTACTACGGGACCAAACCTGAAATCGCGAAAAAAAAACAGCTGTTTCCTTCATTTTGAGGAGTTATGCGAACATAAATGTAGGGAACAGCTGTTTATTTCTTTCGCGATTTCAGGATAAGTACCATAGTAAAAGTTGTTCATAATGATGAGTACAATCTCCCATTTCGATTTGTCGCATGTTTTCAATTTCACCCTGTATAACTGTAATATATTATGCATCCACAATTTGTTAATTATATTTCGAGTTTAGTGGAGCTGTTGAATTAATTACGTGCATAAGTTAAGGGGATGATTCGAATCGGATATAGGTTTCATTACTTTCATTTAAATATTTACTTAATACAAATCTTAAATTCACTGGCAGACAACACAGCATGCGCTGGGGATGATTTTTTTTTAATTCATTCTTTAATAGGGTTAAATAAGGGAAGGCGGTTTGTATGGAATTCATCATTTTTGCCGATGGGGCATGGCGTGTCAAAGAGAAAGCTGCTCAATATATCGGGAAGAATCACCCCTTTAATTTATGCAGGACGAGACTTTACAACATACTGTATGGGAATAAAGAAAAATAAATAAAAAATGACATGCTTTCCAATGAATTTATTAAGCCACACATAGTGAGTACACAAACAATAGGCGGTGTTAACTAGAAATTTATATATAATTATTATTATTGACAATATTCCAATGAGGCATAGTAACTTAAAAGTTTAGCTTTTAAAACTATTATGGGAAAATTTTAGACATTAAACTCCTATATAAAAGATGAAAGAAAAATCAATAGAAAATCGACAAAGTTAACTGTTGAAAATTTTGTTTAAGATAACTGATATATTTATATTAATGAAGTTTTATTTATTCTGTAGGGACTAAATAGCAAAAAATATATACCTCCTAGAATATTGTCTATAATAATAATTCCATAAATATAAGCAAAAAAAAAAACAAATACATACACATGCGAAATTTAAGCTTTATTTACTGAAAAGTAGTTTATCAATATGAACCAGAGATTACATACATAGTATATCTGCAATTAACCAAAGATATAATGCAGATACAGACACGCACATCAGTGGGATCAATTTGACGTGGACAGTGCCTTAATGTTGTAGCAATAAGGGCCGTTTTTTGGTGCAAGTGATACTGATTTATGTGTTTGACTATACAGTACCCGGATGTCAAAATGACACATCGAGCTTTAGCCCATGTTCGCACGGATGTAAAAATATAGCGGCGGGATTTTATCGCGCATTGGATTTTGTACTATCGGTGTACAGACGCCAGCACATCAAGCTACCCGAAACTGTCAAATTTTTCCAATCAACTTTGAACCTTATGCTTTAGCGATAAAGTTGAAACTCTATTAAAGAAATTTGACAGATTGTAGTAGCTTGATGTGCTGGCGTCTGTACAACAGAGTGCATCCCAGCGCGTCGAAAAAACACAATTTGGGATTTTCAACTCTCGGCGCTAAGCGGTGCGTTGAAAATCCCGTGCGCGTAAAATAAATCGCCGCGGGCAAATCGCGCCGTGCGTGGGCTCGGAGATCGTCACACAGGTGTGACAGAGACAACGTTCTAAAAAGTAGGAGTTTTTCTTTACGGTCAGGCACTGTCTATGTAATATTCCATGCGTTATAATAATAAAACATGCATAATTTGACATGCAAACAGATATGACTAAAAATAGATTCAAGCAGTATAAAAAAGTTTTTCTTTAATTTTAACAACACGAGCAAACAACACATTAAAACATGATTTAAAACACTCAAAACCAAACAATAGACAAACGAACACAACTGTCAAAGCAAACTATTAAAGTTTAATAATAAAAAAAATACAGCCATGTCGACACACATGGCAACACTCAAAACATGTTACAAATTCACAAAAATTGTAACATTTGGTAGAAAATTCAGTGTTGCCATTTTTAACTTTGAATCCAGAAAAGTGTGATAACATGATAATTATAAAAATGACTTTTTAAATAAAAAATGGATTTTAATAGGTAGCGTAATTTTATCAAGCAAAACCAGTACCTTTAATGGAAATATAGCACATTGTGGCTAGACTACTGTACTTTATTCTATAATTCACCCTGTCACGAATATAGAACAAATTACTGGCACACATACTGAATAAATATTTATTTTGTTAATTAATCTCATTAAAAATAGGTAATTGACACAACATGGAGATTTAAAAATGAGTCGAATTATATTCACCCTAAATAAACCTTATGGGGTGAATATCTTCAAAGACCACACTGAGACTATATTTAGATAACAAATGAATAACGCTTTTGATTCGCCCAGCTATGTCACCAGTTGCGTGTACGCAATAATAACAGGCAACATTTAATCAATACAGAGTGCCAGGGACACCGACACGCAACATGTTACCATGGATTCAGTACACGATTCTGAAACACCATGCGTTGAAATTTTTCGCCAGTTCTAAAAAAAAATTGCTGTATAAACATTTTGACCGCGTACAAAACAACCGTTTAATTTTGATAACCGAAGAAAAATTTCTACGTTAGGCGGTCTAGAATCATGTGCTGAATTAATGGTTACAGTTTGCGCGTTGACGTCCTTGCCATCCTGTATACAGAGTGTTTCATAAGGCGACGTCATACACGATCAATATACAGGGTTGACACCAGTAATGTCACCAGCAAGTATTATATGTTTCTTTAGGAAAGCCGTGCGTACACATAACACGCTTAAATTACCGACTTGTCATCTAAATTTAGGTAACAGTCTGGCATAACTGAAAGCCACATATTACATTATTTAACTGTTTCATTGTATATTCTCATAGATGGCACACAACAGTTTTACAGGACATTTAAATTAACGCCTGCATAACATACTTAACAATTTAAATTCATAAAATCACAGAAACATTACGCAGATATTTTTAGTTTTGTAACTTGGTTGATATTTTTTATAATATGTATATACTCATATAAAAAAGCTGAAGAGTTTGTGAACGCGCATATCTCTGGAACTGCCAGTCGGATTTGAAAAAATCTTGTTGCATATGATAGCGCAATGTTTGAGGAATTTATAGGCTATTCAACATCACGCTAAGACTCTTAGGAGTCGAGCAAAATTAAAAAAGACAGAAACAACGCTAAGCGAAAACGAAGTAATTTATAAAAACCCCGAGTTCTTTTAAATTAACCGCCGGGTGAAACCGCGCGGCACAACTAGTAAATAATAATTATGATCAGTTTTACGTATTTAACTTTGGCATCAACACACTAGGTAGAATACTATAAAGTTTTTTTCCGACATTTATTAGTATAAATAATCAGGTACCACTTTTTGATCATTTAAATTATGTACAGACGCCAGCACATCAAGCTACCCGAAACTGTTAAATTTCCCCAATCAACTTTGAACCTTGTACTTTAGCGATAAAGTTGAAAATCTATTAAAGAAATTTGACAGATTGTAGTAGCTTGATGTGCTGGCGTCTGTACTTATTTTCAAATGTAGTCTCATGCGAATAAATTGTGATAACAAAGTGTCAAATTAATTAAGAATATCATTTAAATATTTCCAGAGATAAAATCGTGCAATGTCAACAAAAACATCTGCAAAGATTTCTCTTATCTTCATTCATAATCATTGGCATAGATTATAATGCTAATGAGAACATGTTTATTTAATTTTCCCGCAAAAACAAGGAAACGATATTTTTTTTATTAAAATCAACCAAGTCACAGACTAATGGCCGAATTCTCAAACGCTACTCAATTTTAAGTCGTCCTTACATCATGACTTTTTAAACACGCATTCAATTACTTATATAGTGTTACAAGGATCTTTGGACGCACGAATGACGTTGACAGACACTGCGCTGTTGGTAAACGTTTGTGCGGTTGTGTTACGCAGCTGCATAAGGAGAATCGCCAACTCAGCACTCAATACTTTTACTATAGAAAAATACGCTGCAAATTTAACGAATGACGCAAACGGCGAGCTGAAATAGCACGTATTTTTTAAGTTTTGAAAGAACAAGATGGCGGACTTACTTATTATTTTGGCGCCAAAAGATCCTTGTATAGCTATAAGTGTGAAGTCTCTTATCAACGTCATCGGTCGCAAAATGCTTGCTTACGCTTACGCTGACGACAGATATCCCCAATAACGTTTTTGAGAAATCAACCGAAGGTGTATTTTACGGATACACTGCTAAGGACGTCATAAATACCCGGTTTCTGAATTGAGAATTAAAAGTTGAAAACTTGTCAAACTAGAGTATTATAGGTGAAACGGGCAAGGTGACCGCGTAATTCAAAAAATCTTACGTTTTTTGCAACGAAATTTGGAATTTCGCGGGCGCGGGAGGAATCACCATAAGTAATTCAAATTCTCAATTCAAAAACCGGGTGTTAGTCAAGTGTCGTTTGAGAGTCCGGAGGTGGGGACACAGATCACAGTAATAGAGACACACTAGAAGTATTAAAGCTTGTGCAAAGGGGGGGTGGGCAGTGTTAGAGTTAAGAGAACCGCCGCGACGGGGTACACGTCCAGTACTTGTTCGGACGATTCATATCGTGGCACTTGAATGCGGACTGTGGAACAAATATATGGGTTACTATGACCTTGAGATTATGAACACAGAATCTATCGATAAATGATATAGGCTGAATTTCTCCAACGAAACTTTACGTTTCGTTCTTTTGGTGAAATTTGCCCTTTGTTTCTTTAAGGTGTTTTTTTTGTTTAATCTTGGCTTTTCAGCACACTGTGTTTTGTGTATTAGAAAGTCTCTCTATTTACGACTCAAGAAATTGATTTCATCCAATAAAATCATGTCAGTATCTGTATTTTTCGTAGTAAGATCTGAGATTTTGACCACAATGTAACCAGGACTAATCTTCTTATTCTGGAACTACACAACCTCCACGATTTAATGCTAGCTGTTTTTTCATAATCTCATTCCTAGCAAAACATTTAAATAAACATGCAACATAAACGAACATGCAGTCATGCAGCATAAAATAAATATAGATGTAGCCTGCCTCCAAGGATCGCTCACTACCTCGAGACCTAGCATTTAAAACTAGCGTTATAATGGTAAATGTCACAAAAATATGAATAAATGAACGTATTTTTCATTCCTTGTATGATTTGGTAAACAAATAAGGCGTACAAGTCTCCATTTTTGGAAAGTAAATGTGTGTAAATGGTTAATTTTAAACAGATATTATTCACATCGTATAAGACGTTAATAGTGTTATTCAACTTAAAATGAAATTTAAGTGATCATTAATGTTATTTGCGAACGAAATGAAATTTGAATACGTAAATAATTTATTATAAAGAAACACAATTGCTGCTTAGTTTGTGTGTCAAAGTTGTTATTTTAATACTAAATAATATTTTAAGTTTTAAAAATGTTCTCAAGTAAGTGAAATCTTTGTAATTTCTTATTCAGAAATAAATTTCTTTAACCATAAAATATCTAAGTATTCAATTTTTTTTCCGTTTGTTTACCAAATGAGACAAGCAAGAAAAAACACACCATAATTGTCAATATTGCTACTGCAAGTCATATACTCACAGCAGGATCAATGCGCGGGAAAGGCGCGAGGCATATGATCAGGACGGTCATGTTGTCGCAGCCGAGCCCGCCCGTGGCGCAGTTGGGCGCCAGGCAGCGCTGCATGAGCGCCTCGCACACGGCGGCCGGCTCCCAGCCACTCAGCAGGCGCACGCGGCAGAATGATACCACCTCCTGCAAGTAGCAGGTATTCTGTCAGACAATTTCTATTGCAACTGTTAAGCAGTGTCCTGAAGGCCAATTCATCGTAATCATCTGCCTTGTCCCAACTACACACATCAACACGGTCTAGGGATATTTTAAAAAAAGCGAATTACTATCAATGTGTTAATTATTTATATGACATGTATATATTTAAAAGATACGTTATTTAATATTCTACCATTTTTTAATAATGGTTAAGGCACTTAGATTAAAATTTCAGGATTTTATGGAAAAAAAATGAAGCATAGACGGAAATCGTATATGAATGAACTTTTAATTTGTGAGTAAAAACTGAAAAAAATAGAAAAATCATTTAGTGTTTATAAACTTGAAGTTAGTAGTCTGAAAAAGCGCCCATGATGTTCATAACACATCGGCAACGATTCGGCATGCTCAGAACAAGGTTGTCAATGTCTTGCTGCGGAATATTGTCCCATGTCCTTCTGAGGTGCGCAAAAAGTTGATCTTCTGTAGCCAGATTTTCAGGAACTTCCTTCAGAGCTCTTCTTTGCAGCATATCCCACGCATGCTCAATGGGATTTAGATCTGGCGATTGAGCAGGCCAGTCTAAGGCCCTAACATTATGTGTATGTAACCAAGCTGCTACCGTTCTCGCCGTGTGTGCCCGGGCATTGTCGTGCATGAGCAGGAAATCTTGCCCCATTTGTGTTCTGTGGGGCAAGATTACGGGCCCCAGCACCTGTTGGACGTATCGTTCTGCCGTCATATTGCCCCGCACCCAAACGAGATCCGTCCGTCCTCCAAGACGAATTCCTGCCCAAACCATAATTGTTCCTCTTTGGTATGGGTGAACTTCCTGAGGGTTCTGGAGACGGCTCCATCGTCCAGGAACTCGCCAAACACGCGTCCTTCGTGAATCTGGATGGAAGCCGAACCTGGATTCATCCGTGAACAGCACATTGGACCATTGCTCACGGCCCCAGTCCACGTGGTTCCGAACCCATTCTAATCGTCGTCCACGATTGCCTCTCCGTAAAGGTGGGACCCGGAGTGGTCTACGAGAGCGTAGATTGCTTTCATGCAGTCGCCTTCTTACAGTTTGGTCACTCACAAGCACTTGGTGTTCCACTCGCAGCCTTTGGACCAATTGAGTCGCCGTTGCATTTGGTTGTGCTCGCGCAGTAATTTGCAAAAATCGGTCTTGTCTGGGGGTAGTGATGCGACTTGGCCCCCGGTGCCTCTCCGCTACTTCACCTGTGGCACGATAGCGTGTCCACAATCTTGAAATTACATTTTGATGGGTCCCTATGGCCTCAGCAACATTACGCTGAACAGATCCAGCTTCCAGCATTCCCACAGCTCGTAACATCTCCGCCCTCGTCAAATGTCGGCGTTGCATGGCTACAATACCTCAATTTTAACTTTATCTTTCGTTTAAAAATGAAAAAAAACTGTAACTAAACGTAATTCGTATTGTTTTCTAAATTTCGCACAAATGAAAATTCCCTGTCCTATACATCAAGACATTTTTTGCCACCGAAACAAAAGAATTTTCAAAAATTTAAATTTGGAATTAGTCTGAGATAAATTACAAACAAATCGGTGTATAAAAGATTCCAATGCGGCCAGTACTTTTCGAGTTATTTAATTGAGTATGAAATATCCCCAGACCGTGTTGATGTGTGTATTTTGGGGACGGCTTCCATTCTAAGCGGATGCAGCGGAATACCGGTATTTTACATGGAGCGACTCCCCAATTCTTCTACTTAAAAAACGATCAAATTCAAATCGCAATCTCATCTCAACGACAATGAACGTCAAAATTTACGAAAATTAGAAGCATTTTGACAGATGCAGACTGAGACTAGAATGCGAACGTTCTTAAAAATACGGGAATTGACCCTCTGGTTTTAAACCCCGGTAACAGTCAATTCGATCCGGGAAATATGGGTTTTTAAAATTGAAAATTCTCAGTAATAGCTTTGTGGCCCATAATGACATGAGGTATGGCCCCGATTACATGGTACTTAGAACATACTTAACTGGTGGAACGTATAGTAAAAGTCCTCAGCACACTCCCACCCTATTTCAAGTTAAACAAATATCAACTTTATTTCAATGACAATAAATTTCAGAGTGATTAGCACTATAAAAAAAGTTATAAAAATGTTTGAACTTGTAGCGTAAACTGAACTTTATTGTGTATGAATTAAAATTATTTTTCCATTAATTCATATTTGTTTACATTTTTGGCAAATAAATCGTGAACGCAGATTAGGATTACCCTTTCAACGAATGCAGGCGTGCTAATTATTACATTATGTTACAAAATAATGGGTATACTCTACGTTACACTTCTTCCTCTGCTGCCCCTTTGAGGAATACAGGCAAGAATGCGATCGTGAATGATGTAAAAATGTCAATAGTTCATTAATCTCGGCAAAGCTTAGCTTAGTTTTAAATTACCTCGTTAGATAACACCTCCCAGATGCCGTCGCACGCGATCACTATGAACTCCCAATCGTCGTTCAGTTGCCTCACTTGTACGTCGGGAAACGCTGTAAATATAAAACAATAATTGTAATGATTTGATACCTTGGAGTATTATGTAATACAAAAAAGTAGTTATGCAAAAAAACTATCATTGACATTGGGTGCGTAATAAGTTTTCATCTCAGCAGATGAATTTACCCGTCTGTATTTAAACGTCTAGTCGACCTCGTAATTGCTTAACTACTTTTGACAACAACCTATACAAATAGACCTTGTCGTTTTATGGCGTGCAAGTGACATTCAACCTCTAAGGTGATAAAACAATTACTATCTTAACAAACTTAACGTACTGTTCATTCCATTATTCATGTAGATAACCTGCCTGCGTAGTTGAATTAAAATTATCTTACATAAACAAAAAACCTTTTGAAAATCCAACAGCGCGCTTTTATTTAGGAATCACCTGGTTTTTTTTTAAGTCTCAGGCCTTGTATTTTTAATACCGAACCCAAAATATTTGCGAATGACGTCACTACTGACAGTTACCTCATTAGCATAGTAGACTTGTAAACATATCATCTCATACCTGTAACAATCTGTTCTTGCGGCGGCAGCCTGTAGTTCCTCTTGAACACATAATCTCCCAGTGCCCTGGACAGCGCCAGGTTACCGTTGACCCTGTTCAGCTGCACCCAGCCGCCTCCCGCCGTGATCCTGCGGAGTTCTTCTTCGTTGTTGGGTTTGTGGTCGTATGACAACATCTCCACCTGGATAGAGAAGGAAAGAGATTCTAGTAGCTCTTCCAGGAAAAAGTGGTACCAGTAGAAGAGCTCTTTGCGGAGGAGCACGTCCGCGGAAGCACTATACCCGAATCGCTTTAGCGTGGCAATAGCGACCTTTGACCCACCTACATTTTCCTATTCGAAAAACTTAAGTAGTCCGTTAACGTCCTGAATCAATGTCTATCGTGATCTTCAACATGGTGGCCTGTTAGTCCACCAAAAATTAATTTACAATTTTTTACTTGACAAGCAACGATTGGCAAAAACATGATTTGTCATTTCATCATTATACAACAAGTTTGCCAAATAATTCACTCTACAAAATAATTACCAGATAAACTTTTGTTTAATAACGTGTTATTTGACAAACAATTCATTTTTAATCCATTTTATCTCGTAAAACAACGTTTAGGATGAAAACATTTTACATAATTATTGACTTATTATTACGCAATTTTCTAAAAATTAAACTCATTCTTTCATCGACTTGCGCTAATAGAAAAAAAGAGATTATTTTTAGTGGGCTACCCGGAAGATGCACTAACTAGTTCAAGTTCCGGATAGCCCATTAAAAAAAATAACCTAATCTAGTGAGGTTAGGTTAGGTTAAAACCGTGACCCCCTACGCACTAGCCGAGCGAGCGAAGCGAGCGATGCCGCGGCAGCGACCTGTGAGTTCCAGAAACGACTAGATTATATAGAAAAAAATACTATTATTATTAAAGAACTTTAATAAATGGCCTGTAAATTATTTGACCCAAATGGAAAATATATTTGATTTAACAAAAAAAACAAGTAAATTTTCTTTACTGTTGCACCTACTTTGTGTTGTCTCTCCGCCCCCCTAAAGTAGACTGGTAGACAATGCCTAAGCCATGAGCTCCGCCATTGTACGGGCATTATTACTTGTACATAAAGTTAAAAAAATAAAATCGACCGCCAAGTAGTGTTGCTTTATTCCGGTTTGAAAGGTGCCGGCGTACTTTAGACACATTAGCAGTCAGTATATAATGTTCATGGTCCCACTGCTGGGACACAGCCCTGCTCTCTGTGAGAGGCAGCGGGCCGTTATCTGCCACGCGGGCCCAGTGCCGGTTGGTGGTTGACTTATCATTAGACAGTGATCAAACCATCAAAAGTTAATATCTCCGCGCTCAGGTTAAGATTTTAGCACCAGGAGTTTCCGCCACTCATATAATCTTACGGTCAGGGTAGATGTAGCGATAATCTTCTAAGGGCGGCTAGTATCACCTGGAAGAGAGTAGCTGAGCATCTAGTTAAATGGCGTGATACTGGCGAGTCCTAAGTCCAGCAGTGGACTGCGATAGGATGAGTTGATCATTCTGCTGAAGTATTGTGTGCCACCTTCTCCTGCCACTCCTGAGGATCACTCACCCCGCCTCTAACACTGGCGATGGCGCGGGAGTCGCCCACGTTGGCGCAGTACAGGGTATTGTCTTTGACCAGCACCGCGACTGCCGTGCTACCGGCAACCTTCTCTTGCAGCATGTCTTCTTCAAGCATCGCCTGGTCCAGGTCTAGGAAACCCTGGGGACAGTTATTTTTATGTAGATTTATTTATAAAGAACACCTTTTTCATGGCCAACGATGCCTTTCTCGTATCGATATCGGCACAAAATATGTATGCACATGTCGTGGAAAAATTATAAGCAAGTCAGCAAGATCCCTCGCGGACCAGTTTTGCGGCGAAAATCAATTATTGTTTTATTATTATAACGTTAAAGTGCAGACAGAGCACAATGGTCGAGCAATTTTTCATTGATAATGAACTAAATCGACAAATAAACAAGATAGCGCGCAAGTCAAAGTAAAGTCAAATAATTTATTATTTGAAATAGGCACATTTATATAAATAGCTGATATGAAAAATGTACTTGGCACAATTTATAATAATAACACTGGACTCAGGACAGTATCAACACTGCAGATACAGTCCAGTAAAAAATAACTGATAACTAAAATAAAACACCGCACCTATAAAGATGACATAACTAAATACTTTGTTATTAAATAAAAACTGAAACACTTAAAAGTTTCAGACGTCATGAGGTAGGGTTGGCGCAAGATAATAAAAGTGAGATGATAGAAAAGTATTGTGAATTGTTTTAATTACGTGACTGACCGTAGGTATGTTATTGTTGGGTAGCGGGATCGTCCGAAAGGGTTACCGCTGCCCCAGAACATAAAGGGCTAAGGAAGGAACACGGGTGGGTTTTAGTCAGTAAAAGTCTGAAACTCCCTTCCGCTCCACCCAGAGCGGGAGGGGTCATTAGATGATTTCCAATCCCAATAAAAAAAAAAGGTATGTTATTGTATTTTTCGAAGCTGTTTCGAAGTTCGTTTGCAAAGTAGGTAAAATCTACTTGAGCTAACAAGTAAGGCCCGTTGTACACGTGTTTTTCTTGCCGTGAAAAACTACTGTTGCTTCGCCGTGTGACTGTGTACGCACAGTCGTCAGTGTTGTAATGGATCACTATGGAAGCTTGTTAACAGACACGGCGGCGCTACGGCACGGCACCGTCGCCGCCCGTATGTTATATACATGCTGTTTATTTATTACGCAAGACTATTTTAACCACGTTCTAAACCCAGAAAGTAAAAAAAAAATTGCAGGCTACGTTGACGAATCTCCCTAAAAGCGAAAGCTTCAGGACAGCCCGCGAAATTCACATTTTATATTTAGATCAACATACGACCTGATCCTGACCTGCAAATTGCAAAAAACGTAAGAAAATTTCAATTTTGCGGGCTACCTTATCGTATCCCAGAAGACCATTGGCAAGACGGTAAGTCGACTATCACACCACATTACTTGAACTGATCTGACCTGATTTTTGCTGGTACTTCTGCCCTACTAATATGTCCTATGTCCTACCAATTTTACCTCTATTGCAAAATGTTATCAACATTAAACTGACAACCCTACCTTTATTTTCAGCGACACGTGTAAGGTTTTACGTAATGAGGTTTTTACATAAAATGAATCACATACTAACATGTTACGAATATAAATATATGCACATGTAATTACAAGGTCGCATTCAGGAGTTAGCTGAAAACAATATTAGCAATAGTTAGTTGGAAAAATTATATTTGAACTTTGGATGATGATGCATTTATGTATCGCTATTGTATTCATTAGGCCTTTAACCAATATAGGCCTCCCCGGCCTATGTCCAGCAGTGGACGTCTTTCGGCTGAAATGATGATGATGTTTTTTTTTTAACGACGTAGAATATCTACGCTAGGGGTCTAGAATCATGTGCTGAATTCATGGTTATTTTGCCCGTCGATGTTTCTTATTTCCTTTATAACCAAACTAGCTTTTGCCCGCGACTTCGTTCGCGTGGAATAGTGACTTCCGGCAGATTTTTGGTTTTACCCACATAGTTCCCGATCTCGCGGGATCTCTTCAAAAATGAAATGTGGAAGATATTCATAAACCTTTTAATCGACAAATACAACGGAACCAATTTTGAAAACAACCACCAGACAACCCAACAAATAAACTTTTTAATCTACTAATACAACGGAGCCAATTTTAAATTTACGAAACGATCAATCCACAATTCCACGACAGTACCGAAGCGCTCGCCGCTCGGCCGATACCCAACCAAATGCGTGTAACGAAACCATAGCGCGATCTATTTCGATCCCAACGCCATCTATCGAGCATAGTGACAACTCGGATTATTTATCTATACTCCGTTCGGGCATTTTCTTTGTACTAAAAGTTTTATTATATTGATATTATTTTTTTCATACCTTTTTACTATTTATTTACTTTTTTCCGATGAATTAAAACAATAACATGAACCGAACTCGTGTAACGATCGACACCATTGCGCGATCACCAACTCGACATAATGATAGTACCAATAGAATTATCTATACTCCGTTAGAGCATTTTCTTTGGACTAAAAGTTGTATTATATTATATTTTCATACCTTTTTACTATTTATTTACATTTTTCCGATGAATTTTCAGTACTGAATTGATGCAGACTATTGACCAATAGATGGCGCTGTATGTCCGGAATAAATTTTATTTTTTATTTTATTTTTTATTTTTTGTAATAAAAACTATCCTATGTCCTTTCTCAAGTTCCAAACTATGTCTGTACCAACTTTCACACAAATCGGTTCAGTAGTTTAGGCGTGAAGCAAAGACAGACAGACAGAAAGACAGACAGACAGAGTTACTTTCGCATTTATAATATTAGTTTGGATGAACTTCACAGCCCGATTCAAACTGTATGGCGGCTCGTCGGAACATGAGGCGAGTCGCTGCGCAGTAACAAATTCACCTGTCAGCGGGGGGTCAGGAGTGAGGTACTGCGCAGCGAGTAGCGCACTTCGAGTGCCGCCATAAAGTTTGAATCGGTCTATAGTACAGACGCCAGCACATCAAGCTACCCGAAACTGTCAAAATTTCCCAATCAACTTTGAACCTTATGCTTTAGCGATAAAGTTGAAAATCTATTAAAGAAATTTGACAGATTGTAGTAGCTTGATGTGCTGGCGTCTGTGCATAGGTGTTTATTGGGACAGTGAGACTTAACAACTTAGTGAGACATAACTGGTGAAATGTGGTTGTACTATACACCTCGGCCTTCCTTTGCCACCCTTCGGTACTAACAGGTGTAATGTTATGTAAAGTCTATTCAAACTTAAGTTTCAAATTGATGTTATTTCAAGTTAAACAAATATCAACTTTATTTCAATGGTGATTAAGTTGATTTCAGAGTGACTAGCACTATTGAAAAAGTTATAAAAATGTTTGAAGTTGCAGCGTAAACTGAACTTTATTGTGTAGGAATTAAAGTTATTTTTCCATTAATTCATATTTGTTTACATTTTTGGCAAATAACTCGCGAATGCAGATTACCTGTTTCAGCGCCTCCTCAATGTTGCCGAGATGATACTCCGGTCGCGCTGTTATAAACTTGTGCAGGTGCTTGCCAGCATACTCCGCTATGTTAGATCCTAAAAACAAAGTTTTCGATTAAATGACGCCGGACTTACAGGAGTACTAGCTTCTGCCCGTGGTTTCGCCCGCGTGGATGTCGGAAATTATCCCTCGAGAACGTGCCACGCCGTACCGGGACAAAAAGTAGCCTATCTCCTTCCTCAGAATGCTATGTATCTCCTTGCCAAATTTTATCGAAATCCTTTCAGTGGTTTGGCATGAAAAGGTAACTAGTATGGAATTAGTATGGATTCAAGATTATTCCGTCTCCTGAATGATATGCCGTCTCTTAGACGTAAATTTTTGTATCTTTTAACAGGACGTCTATATTAAAAACATTTTTATTATTATTTAGTTTATACAAGCCGTGTGCTAGGATTACCCATCGGCAAATAGAAGATACATTACCATATGGGGGACCATATGCCACGAATGCTAAAACGGCGCTGAGTAGACCCTAGCAAAAGTGATTCTGACATCAGATTTTTCCATGAGTGACAAAAATGGCAAGTTAGGGATGCCCTAAGAATCCCCTGTCCCAATAAAGGTCAGCCTCACGACCATTGCAAATGAAAGCAGAAACTTACCGCCATGCCCATCATAGACAGCAAAGTACGCAGTCCCTGGATCCTCGGGTAGTGACAGTATGTGTGTGTGAGAGTCATCCATAGACACGCGCCATCCTTGCATGCAAGAGGAGCCGACCAGGTAGCGACTGTCCTGTACAGTGGACGACTGCTTCTCGGTGACCGGTTCTGATAGGGTTTGACCCATTACTCTGGAAATTATTTCGTAATTTACATCATCTATAAAATTCAAAGTCCTGACTAACTGATATATCAACGCACAGCCTAAACCGCTGGTCTTAGAGATTAAATTTGGAGGGTGTGGTCTTTGTGAAGAGTAGGTATCCACTATGAAAGGTTTTTTCGAAATTCCACCCCTAAGAGGGTCAATGGGGGAGGCGGTCACCTCCTTCTGCGAAGCAGTCATGCTAGCGAAGGAGGTGGCGGGACGGCTCAGGGAGAGAGCCGCACGCCTCAGCCGCCGCGGGAGACGCTACGGGCGTCGGGAGCCGCGTGACGACTCCCGGCCACCGTAGGCGCGGGCCTGCGGACGGAGAGTAATGGGTAGCTCTCCGTCCGATCAGGACCAGGCCCGTGCCGGACGGCGCGTATGTGTTCCACGCGCGCCTCAAAGAGATGTCAGCATAAAGGAAGGGGCCCGCCAGGGCCGAAGCCTGCCGGGGTAGCGGGATCGTCCGAAAGGGTTACCGCTGCCCCGGAACATAAAGGGCTAAGGAAGGAACACGGGTGGGTTTTAGTCAGTAAGAGTCTGACACTCCCTTCCGCTCCACCCAGAGCGGGAGGAGTCATTAGATGATTTCCCATCCACAAAAAAAAAAAAAAAAAAAAGAGGGTCAATGGGGAGAGGGTGAAACTTCACGCGGGCGAAGTCGCGGGCAGAAGCTAGTAAATTATAAAGACTTCATTTTTATGTGCCTCTTTCACAGGGTCAGCGAGCAACAAAATTCATGAACGTGTTGTTAATTTTTATATGTTTAAACGCGCATTGACATGGAGTTGCAGACGCCAGCCCATAATATTACCTATTACTACCATGCTAAAAAGAAGAGGAAAGACAAATAAGGAGTTGGTCAACTACAAGAAAACGGCTAGGCTTGCTTGTTCAGAAAGGCTGAAGCAAAACGTGGGTGCTTAAATCACCATTATTTTATACTAGCTACGCCCCGCGGTTTCACCTGCATAAGTTTCGATCCCGTGGGAATATCGGGATAAAAAGTATCCTGTGTCCTTTCCCTGGCCTCAAAACTATCTCTATACAAAATTTCATCGAAATTGGTTCAGCCGTATAAGCGTGAAGAGGTAACAGACAGACAGACAGACTTTCGCATTTATAATATTAGAATAGAATAGAATGTTTATTTGCCAGAAACATGGTGTTTATAAAGGTGTCTATAACATTGCATAGTGCTACATGTCTCACCGTCTTAACGGTATGCAAAATCAATTTACAATTAAATACAATTTACATAAATTTTCAATTTAACTACATTGTTTACATTACCTTAATTTTAAAATTTAAATGTTGTTGTTGTGTTGTTGTTATTAGTATGGATTCAAGTGAATTATTAGAGAGGGTGCACCCGCTTTATTAATTCACTTTAATATCAAGCACAGTGAACAGTTGTCTGGATGGACCGGAACCTATTGTGCCCATCCCCTTTAATCAACTATGCAGGTGGCTACAGGAGCACACCCACACACAAGCAGAAAGATGGTGGTCGTCGTCACCAAGCTGCAGGCAATCCAAGGAAGCTATGCCATTACGCCATACGACTGGACAGGAAAGGCCTGCGCCTGGTGATGGGGACCATCACGGGACACTGCTTGCTGAACAAACATTTCCACACTATAGGCATAACGGACAGTCCCCTGTGCAGGGCTTGCATGGAGGCTGAGGAAACCATTGCGCATGTGCTCTTTGAGTGCACAGGGGTCACCAAATTAGTTCAGAGACCCTCGGGACACCCAAATCATACACAGACAATCTTAATAGACCAGGAGACTTAGTCAGCTTCTGGAGGGAGGTGGGCTGGTTGGAATAACCACCGACGGCCGCCATGGCCCACGCACAATGGTCCATTTGAGGGACTAAGTGCGGAAACCAAACCCATAACATAGAACAGCTGTATGGATCAAGCCTGTGTTTAGAAGTAACTGTTTCAATAAAGTAGAATGTTATTTTGTTTAACAGAAATCTTGAATCTATCTTAGTTCCAACCTTTACTAAAAGTACAGGGTGGCAGAGACTTCAAAGCGCCATTAGAAATATTTAAAAAAATTGCTGTTCAATAACTACATTTTGACCGCATAGGTACCTACTGCACTTTTCTATGAACCAGCAGTTTTTTTTTTTTTTTGATAACTCACAAATAATGTCTGTGCTGGGGTCTAGAATCATGTATTGAATCGATGGTAACAGGTTGTGCATCAATGTCCCTGCTACCCTGTACAGTACAGATATAGTCTATGCAAACATGTTTCAAATGAATATTATTTCAAGTTAAACAAATATCAACTTTATTTTAATAGTGATTAAGTTGAGTTCAGATTCAGAGTGACTAGCACTGTTGAAAAAGTTACAAAATGTTTGAAGTTATAGCGTAAACTGAACTTTATTGTGTAGGATTTAAAGTTATTTTTCCATAAGCTTATATTTGTTTACATTTTTTGCAAATACATTGCGAATGTAGTTTAGATACCGACCTGCTCTTTTAAGAAAAAGAAAAGAAGGAGTTGCAAGCCCGCTCCCTGTCGAAGAGAGAAGAAATGTGTCCCGACAGTGGGAACATTATAGGCTGATTAAGCTATTATGCTATATTAACGTTCTTCATGGTCTAGTAATACTTACCCATAAAAGCTTTGTTTTCTGCCCAAAATCATAAACAAATGAAGTTAATTCTGTTTATTATTGGATGGTAACTCTCCTCCTTACCTTTAATATAACAATACTCCTATAGCACAGTCACTGTTCACAGATTACAAAATGATGTTATGAAAGTGTATGTTACCATAAAATGCAGGAGAGCGTAGTAAATCGTAACGGGTACATCGGAAATTATAAACTAACCGTGTTGAACCACCAGTGTCGATAGAATAGTTAGATATGACTAACAACTGATGTCATTATCGTTTTTACAAAAAATCACCTTTGACAAGACCTTTTCTTAGCAACAGTACACTAATGATGCACCCATTAAACGTACAGATTGTTTGTACAACATATTTACCTCTCACTTAGCACAGAATAAACTGTAATTATCAAATTTAAAACAACAAAAAATGATAAGATAAAACCTTTACTTAAACTACGCTGTTACTCCTCACAAATAGAACAAAACATACAAATAAATACACTCACGGTTATGTCGAGCACTAGGAAAACGTTTATTGTTCACTATTGTTTTATTTTGTAACAAATCAAGGCTTATTTTTCAATAATTTCACGAAAATGCGTAGGTAAATAATACCCGAGCACAGACTACAATTTAATTTATGATTTTTAGAAACGTCAAACTTCAAAGTGACATTACTGGAGTTGCTACCTTTTTAAAGTTATATTTAAAATAGTAGAAAACTTCCATTATAAATATGGCCAAATAAGTACACCTATTTCGTTATAATAGGAATTTAACTGTAAAAAATATATCAAATTGATCGTTATCCTCATCAATCTTCAGCCATTAGCCAGTGGTCACTTAACTTGATTTTTTTAGGTGTGATTGGGATAAAAAAAAAACGACTTGAAAAAAAAATACACTCAAAATTATGAAATAACTAATTCCGGAAATCGGTGTCTTAGGATCTGTATTTTAGTTTTTTACTTACTTTTTATTTCGTAATTTTTAGTTTTAAATAAAAACTGAAATATTTGTTTGTAATATCATAATATGTAGATAATAGTTTGGGTATAAATATTGCACTAGAATTTGACCAAGGTTTTGAGATGTTTTCCCTTTGACAATACACCCGTAGCTCTTATCAATAAGCCAGGCGACGGCCTATGAAAAAATTTGGACCTAAAATGTCGTAAGTGTGACGACACTGACACGTATTAGTCCATATTTTGAAAATTACTGAATTGATTTTGATGAAACTTGCACTGTCCCTAAGTTGAAGTAAATGTAAGCCAATAAAAAATGGTCACGATCCGATTAATACTTGCGGAGAAATGCGTGGACAAACATACATAAGTACATACATCTATAAAATTTTGTATATTTGTTTAGAAACCCTAATAGATTGTCATATGTGAATATATTGCAGTTCCAATAATATTACACACGCACGTGCATACGTGTCGAATTGATAACCTCCTTTTTATTTAAGTCGGTAATAAAATAAATAAAATGTGTTTGTGAATAATTTATTTACAAAAAAAAATCCCATGGCACAATAAACAACCTTTCCATAATCTCTGGGGCCTAGCACTAAGTAGGTAGATAAAATTACAAATATTTTCCTTTTATCCGGCATTCAACTAAAACTAAAGGTCTGCTTGCATTAACTGCAAAATAGGTAGGTATATCGTTGAAGGTAACGTAGGTATAGTACACTGCACATCAGTGGTAATTAACAATAACTAAACTAATTATTATTACTTAACAATTTAAAATTAACAGCACCTTTATGTCGTAGCGGTAAACAGCACCCTAATTGCGTAACACACTATTACTCTCAATTTGAATCATTTTGAAGCTTATTGCTAATCCATTGCTCCAAATGTTCGAAAAATGCGTCTGCTCAACAACGTAAATAACGCAATGAATGTTGTTTAACTGTCAAAATGAAACCCATTGCTACTGATAGTGTGTTACGCAATTGCCCTGCTGGTAAGGGCCAATTTCTTATGCCCAGGCCGCTCCAACGGGAAATGCCGATAATTATCGCGATGATGGGCGTTAATCGTACGTGCAGCCACAAATTATCGCGATAATTATCGGCATTTCCCGTTAGTGTGGCCCCGGCATTAGTGAAAGTAGTACCACTGATTTGTGGTTGACAACAGGGTTGACTTTATAGTAGGTATACCTACCTGCCACCATTAACAAAATAATGAAGTCGATAAAAACTACATGGTTGGGAAGCTTACTTTACTCGGCAGGATATTCATACATAATAGACCCCGACAAATGCAGAGTTCACTAAAATAAATGTATAAAAAACTTGCACCGGCCGTGAGTAGAAAAACGATTTAGGTACTGAGTACTTACAATATTATGAAAATAACACTTGCCTCATTATTTTTGACGCTCCAAACATGATCTTGCTGTGTGTACTTATAAAAAAGATTAAATACTTTGTATTATATGTTTAAATAATTAAAATAATACCGTTTGCAATGGTTTGCTTTTTAAGTAAGTATCGTTCAAAATGTAAATTTTTTGTCAAAAAAACTGTACGTACCTAAATATGCAAATTTGTCAAACTTACACCATAAATAATGACTGGAGACAACGACTTTTTTACCGTAGATATAATCAAACCAAAAAGGTTTTGGCTTCCACATTTTCCCTTTTCCATGGAGATTCATCCTGCATGCACTGTGAATCTATGATGCGCTACACTTTTCCCACAACTTTGCCTAACGATGTGCTTGTAATGTCGTTCTTCTTCTATCCTAAAAATTGGTATTTATTAACTTCTCCTTTGGCACTGAAACCTTTGCATTTTCATGGGGGAAATTTTCATACTCATAGATATCCTATCCTATCCATGCTAGCATCCATCTATGCAAGTAACAGGAATTTATGTAAATACTATCACTTACTCCACCCAGCCAGGGCCCAAGATAGGTCCTAAAGTCCTAAGCCCATGGTACATACCTAGTCGTAGAATTCTCAGTATTTTTTGCATTTCATTATCCAGGCATGGTGCATTTTCTACATAAGTAATACTTATAAATAAAATTGAAGTGTCTGTTTTTAATGTCAAAATAACAGTTTTTTACTAAATGCATATTAAAATATAAGTACGGTACTTATAACAAAAAACAGTGGCACTCCGGGAGTGCCGACAGAAGTGAAAATAAAACACAAACAGAATACTTTGCCATCACTCACTGACATATCGAATATACATTAAAACCGAGCAGGTACAGTAGGCGCCAAAAGTCCATAGGCAAAGTCACAAAGCAATAGCTTGACGTTTAGTTTGACTTACGTCCTTCTTTACCGTCGCTTTTACGCACACGGTACTACGTAATTACGCATGACCTTGGTGGGTTCATACTACTGCTAAATACGCAATACTGAACACTCGTTTTTTTTTTTTAAGTGAAACTTCTTTACGCGCGCTTGACTTGGGGAGTAAGCTGGCGAACGCGTGACGTAAGCGTTACGAAAAGTGTGATCGGGCGAGGCGAACGGGAGTTGAGTAGGGGATATAAGCAAGAGACACCAGTGCGCGCGCACATTTACTTTCTCTCTTCCTCTCATAGCCAAATACGTTCCGTATATCTAAGAAGAAGTTTCACTTCAGTCGTGTGGTCATAAGCACACTCGTTTTTTTGTGAATTATCTGTCTGTTTGTTCCAGCTAATCTCCGAAACGGCTAAACCGATGTTGACGGGACTTTCATAGCTGATGTTATAAGGAGTAACTAAAGCTAATTTTATTTTAGTTAAGAAAGAAAATCAAAAGTTAATAAAGGTGCCGATTCTCTTGTAAACCGAACTAAACTATCTATCAATAAAATTCCTTACGTTTTGCTATGAGAATCTTACAGCTATTCTGCATGAAAAATTCTCTAAATTTAAAAATAATTTTGACACAACTAAAATCGAATTTGACAATCGCGACTTGTCGACACGTGGTACTTGTTTGCCCTACGCCGTGAATTTTTTTTAGAGCCGCAGGCGCGGAGGCGGCAGCCTTGGCGTGTTTTTTAAGAATTTTTTACTTTTTGTATGGAAAATATGAAAAATGATTCCCTACATGTTGAGTTTTAGGGGTTTATGGCTTTTATAAAGGGGGTCGAAATCTACATTATTTTTGCGATAGGACACACCATTTTCGAGATATAAGCAAAAGAAAAAAAAAAGATACCTACAGTAAGTACTGTTCTTGCACCTAAAGTCGAGGTGTTCGTGTGAATTTCTATTTATGACAACTAATTTTATTCCACACCTTTTTAATCGCGATTAAAAATAGTCAGATTTAGTTCGATTTAGTGAAACCATCTAAATTTTAGGTGAAAAACGTGAAATTCAGAATAAAAAAATTGCCATTTTCAATTGATTAATAGGTACCTAACTCATTGCCATCTTAGTGCTGTCAAACTAAAATATAGTTAAGTTGTGTCACTTTAATCAATTTCAGAATGGGAAATCGTCGTTTGACTGGTAATTTTTAGTCTAGTTTAGAGGCATTTGTGACAAGAGAATCGGCACCATTTTCACACGAACGAAGTCGCGGGCAGCAGTTAGTCGAACATAAAATGATGTTACTAACGAACGTAATAAATATTTTTGATTTAAACATTCGTGATTCGTCACATGCTCGAAGCGTGCATCGGTAGGTATACGTACCTAATCAAATCATAAGTAATGTTCAACTAGCTGATTCTAATAAAGTAGCTGTGTCATCAGAATTCGGCTGAGGCAATTGCAATCTGGTTTTGCGTAGACTTTTTATGCCGGGGCCACACTAAACGGGAAACGCCGATAATTATCGCGGTAAGTTGTGGCTCATTGGCTTCACCTACGATTAACGATCATCGCAATAATTATTATCGGCGTTTCCCGTTAGTGTGGCCCGGGCATTACACTGTGCAAATATTAGGTAAGGGACTGGTATGTCCGTTGAGCCCGTACGATTTCCGATTGATAAAGAATAGAAAAAGAGCAAATAACTACAAAGATAAGATAGGTACCTAATGTACCTATACACTCTTCGACAGGCTCTAGCTAAAAGCTTACCCGAATCTGGGAAGAATCGCGCTGTTGGATATTTTTATTAACTCTCGGATCAGCGCCGAAAGTTGAAAATCACTTTATTTCGGTATTCATTTAGGTGTCATCTAGTGTTAGTGAAAATGGGCAATAGTCTCGTTAGTACCTATAGGAATTAGGTACATTAAATACCTAATTAACTGCAGTGCGCAACTTAGCCAGAAAGCCGAAGAAAACCCAAAAAAATCTAAACCTAAATAAGAATATGATTGTTTTCGTTATAGTTAGCTCGGAGATTTAGACGAAAACAAAAATTACTTAAAATAAATGTTCTTGATATCGATTTTATTCAATTTCGAGCGGCCATTGTTGTTTACATCTTTGGCTTTAGCGCGGCTGGACCTTACATATTTTTTTGATACATACTTTCCCCCGATACCTAACTATGCTTGTTGTCAACTTCGTTTAACTCTTGTGGTAATGGGTAACTGCACCGTCAATCAAAAACAAAAATGCTTGTTACCTACTATTGGAAATATTGGAATCTCCCAGCCGGCGAAAATAAGCAGGTAACCTACGGACCTAGGTACCCCAGCCTCTGCAATCATAACCTTTACTTGTCTAAATATAAAAGCCCTCTTCAAATCTAGCCAGACGCAGCTGGTCGTATTACTGCATAACACCTAAACACTTCACAAGCCAGGTGACTTCCTGAACCTAAAGTGTAGGGTTACTACCTACTGGCAATCTATTTCGGGCTTCTGGCAACTGACGAAGAAACTCAACTTGGGGCATCTCACTAATTATTATTGTCAAGTGCAGGAAGGAACCACGTTTCAATGAACCATTTTCCACGTTAAAGTCGCCGAAGCAGCCACATTCGATTAACTTAGCCATCGGAAAATCGATATGAAATAGTTTTATGTTACAGTATTAGAAGCGAATGACGAAATCGAATCCAATGTGCACGTCAGTATTGAATCGCCGCGCGCCGCGAAAGCGCGTCTTTATTCTCGCGTGTTCCTGTTTTAGTTGTTGAGTGAAAAAAAAACACCGCTTTTGAAAATGGCTTGCCCTATGAGGTAAGCTTTTGTATTGATTACTTTTGACATTTTATCTAATTAAATCGACGTTTCAGTATTTTTTTTTAATCTTGTATGTAAGTACAAGACAGTATAAATACTTGAATGTGATATTCTTTTGAACTTTTTCTTAGGTATCAGGCTTCCTTTAATTAACGACTCATATGTTCATAACTTATTAATTTATTATCAATTTTTCACAATTATTAAAATTTGTTTATTTAATTTTATTTAAATTTTAAATTACATTTTAAATTATTTTTATAAACAATAAGATACACACGAGACGATACGATACGATACGATACGAGACGATGAGACATTTAAAAATATAAAAACTAGCAGCGCGGCAGCGCCCCGCGGTTTCACCCGCATAAGTTTCCCGTGGGAATACCTATCGGGATAAAAACTGTCCTATGTCCTTTACCGGGACTCAAACTATATCTACTTATACTAAATTCCAAATTTCATATTTAATAAATCGGTTCAACCGTTTAAGCGTGAAGAGTTTACAGCCAGACACACTTTCGCATTTATAATATGTATGGATAGTAGCCCACCGGTAATAGGAACAGGGTCCAAGCTAGCGGCGGCGGTCAGGGCTCCAGAGAGAGAGGAATCTCCTGACAATGCGAGCCGTGTCCAGAAGTACCGCTTTCTGAATCAAGGCCTAGACGGGAATCAAGACTGGAATACCCGCTTCTACAAAGGTTATTCAAATCAAAATAATCTTACCTTACCCTTTACTACGTTATCTCATATGTGTAAAAAAGTTTAAAAACTTCGAGTTAACAAAAGCAACCGTTACCTATGAACTGTGAACCTCCGTGACCTGCCAATCAGAATTTAACTTTTAAAACTTTTTTTTTAAAGAATGTTGCCTAATTTAAATTTCATGATGTTACCCTACCGTTATCTACCATAAAAGTGCCACGATTATTTAATTCCATAAAGTTAACTTTCTTCTTTTATTAATTTCAAGCCGACGACGCAAGTTATAGGTACCTACAAAGTAAAACTGTTTTTAAAATAAATGAAATGTAATAATTACATATTTTATAAAACAATAGTGTAGAATAGGTACTAAATAACTCAAAAACCATTTTTATAGCAATAAAAGTATTTGTTAGAAGAAAAATAATTGGCCTTATTATGGCGTGCAGTTAGAAGTAGGTAACAATCAAATTATAATTTATTACTTACATTTTTAATAATAACCCTATCTACGTAAAAAACTCTAAGCATAGGTAATATTAACGATGCCTATTGTACTTACATCTGAAAACACGAAACTCGACTCAATACTTTGGTAAGAATGTATTGTGTCGTGTTTTGTGGGAACATAATTATTAGGTACCTAATCGGTCATACATACTATTATACATAATTATAACATACAAATAAATAAAATTGATGTATCTGTTTGTGATGTCAAAATGACAGCTTTTTACTAAATGCATATGAAAGGATACGTGTATTTATAAAAAAACAATTTTTATATTTTTATTTGTCTGTTTGTTCCGGCTTAGCTCCGAAACGGCTGGACCGATTTTTATGAACTTTGGAATGGGGATACTTTGAACCATGGGAAAGGACATAGGTTACATTTTATCGACACACTACACAGGCAAAGCCGCAGGCGGAAGCTAGTAAAAAAAAAAAAAAACGAAAGACAAGGAACATTATTACAAGGAAAGAAAATAATCTTACCGGTCTCGGTAGGTAGGTACTAGGTATTAGATTAGGTACTTGGGTGTGAAGCCAGGTAGGTAATTATGTTCTACATAATCAGACTACGAAACCTATTAAGTAATAACATAATAAATTATCTATTAATTAAGTAGCTCTAAGCTCAACTAAATGAGGGCATTATTTAATCTCTAGGTTAAAAAATAAGCTTTTAAGTACTTTCGTGCCATTTTCTACGAGTATTTAATAAATTAATAGACATTACACTTAGTAATAGTAGTTCATATAAATTAGCAATTTGGTTTACCTATGAATTAAACTGTAGGTATAGAGGCAATTCATCTGTGCCCTCTCTCTCTGTCTGACATCTTTAAAATTTTTGAAGACTTACCGCAAAATGGTTTCTAATACCGTTAAGTACTTAGATTTATCTAATCTACAAGAAATGTTAGAACGAAACATATTTTAATTTCAGATTATAATCATTTACATACAATTTAATAAGAAACACAACATTTTTGTTATAATAACGCGTTTTGCAACGAGAACGTTTGCGGTTTCCAATTTGCCGAAGGTATTGTAACGCCTTGAGCAAGCCTTGCGATCAATGCTCCTGCCTTCTCTGTATGAGAAGAGGCTTTTGCCCTGCAGTGGGATAATAATAGGCTCAAGCATAATCAGCCTATAATTTTCCCACTAATCCACCACACAGGCCCAGTGCCAGGTCGGTGGATGTCACATGTCCTCCCACCGGAGTCCCGCGTCAAGCAGCCTGCTGCTTTTCGTCGATGCGTGGGAGTTCCAGTGCCTTAGGTATCTTATGGGCACGCTCGTTCCATCATAGACCTCATCCATCGCTTTCCATCAGGCGTGATCGAGGTCAAGAGCGTGCCCATTCAGCAATAAAAAAGAAATCTTCGAATTTTCGGTTCTAGGACATGCCGGTTTCCTCACAATGTTTTCCGTCACCGTTTTGAGAGCTGTGGTGATGAAATAAATTCCAAAACGAATGCTTAGGTTCAAACCCACGAACAACTCGGTAATTCGGGGGCTGATAGGTACCACTGCTCTTTATTTAGTTCCAGTCCATAACTGGAGGCTCCAATAGTATACGGTTAAGTATTGCCTCTTAGAGTTCAGTCCGAAACTTTGACGGCCCAGTCTACATTGACAATCATTCAGCATCCTTGCCACCCATCCGTGTTGCTACCATTTACTTTTATGCTTTTTAAAGCGAAATTCACCTAGGTGAATTTCTCTTACATTGTACTCGGTACTTAGCCTTGCTTGTGGCTAATTTTTAGGTAGTCTAGAGTCTAGATTACTAAAAATTAATGAATAATTAGCCCTAGGGCTAGAGGTACTTGGTACTAAGCCTTGAGGAAAATTTTTTGGTAGTCTAGATTCTAGGGCTACAGGAACTTGGTACTTAGCCTTGAGGCTAATTTTTAGGTAGTCTAGAGTCTAGGGCTAAAGATACTTGGTACTAAGCCCTGAGGCAAATTTTTAGGTAGTCTTAGAGTCCAGGGCTAGAGGTACTTGGAACTAAGGCTTGAGGCAAATTTTTAGGTAGTCTAGAATCTAGCGCTAGAGGCACTTGGTTGGTATTTAGCCTTGAGGCTAATTTTAAGGTAGTCTAAAGTCTAGGGCTAGAGGTATTTGGTACTGACCCTTGAGGCAAATTTTTAGGTAGTCTAGGGCTAGATGTACTCGGTACTTAACTAGCCTTGAGACTAATGTTAAGGTAGTCAATAGAGTTTATGGCTAGACAAGGCTAGAAAAGGCATGAACCATAATTATAATGAACCATAATATAATGTTTCAAGGCAAATTTTTCTCGTATTCGCGATAAGAGAACTCAATATTATGATTTTTAGTGTATTACGGAAGAATAATATTGATGTTTTCTTGGAATCGGTGACGAATTGAAATAAATTAGCATCTATTACATAAAGATGCTTATCTTTTCTACTAGTTACTGTTTAATGTTTATTATAAAAATTGGCTCCCTATTACATCACCCTAAACTGTCCCACAACAGGGGGGTTAGAGCGGCAGTACATCCGATCCGAATCCGAATTCAAGATCCGACTTCAATCTGAATTGGGAATATTCTAGATTCGGACGGATAGAGTTCGGATCTATAGTGTGCAACCCCTCATAAACCCCTCAGAAACGCCGGTCCCAAGTGACCATAGTCCTATTTGTATAGGACTATGGTCACTTGGGACCGGCGTTTCTCGGATTCGGATCGGATGTAGTGCGAAATCGCTCTTACTCTCTAAGTCCGTCAACGAAGATACGGGCCCGTCAGAAAGTAGTAGTTGATCCGACAAAACAAGTGTTAAATTCTTCGGTTGGACAAATAAATTTTGAGAGAAGGGACAACTATCAAGTCGTGTTGTCATTCATTCTTAGTTCGGAAACCAAACTAATCATAACTAAGTATATCCAAAAGTGATACGGAGTCTGGAACGCCCGTAGTTTCGGCCGAATCTACGGATATCGTGATTATGGCGTGTAGGTACTCCACGAAATCCGTAGTTTTGGCCGAAGCATTTTTTTTTTTTTTTAACGTGGAGAAATGCTCATGCATTCTGCACTATCACGGGGAGATAGTGCAGTTATGTGGGACTCTAACCCACTAAAACTCCACGGTGTCCTCCTCTGCCGCTTACGGCGGGAACACGGGCACGCGTTTGCACTCATCCGTGAACCCGCCGCGGCTGTCCGTCACCGGACCCTCCTCTGGGGAGTATTCCCCATCACCGACGCACCAGAACACATAGCACGCCGTGACCACCTCTGGGACCAAACCAGCACATGGGTGCCAGACGACCCCGTGTCTGGGCACCCTTGGTTCCCCTGCCGAAGCTACGGGCGTTGGAGTTCAGGGGGTCTATCCCCTGAACACTTTCGCCTAGGCTTTCTATGCCGTCGATTTTTCTCTTTTGGTTAACAGTGGAAGGGTTGGGCAGGGTCCGAGGATAATGATGATGGTAAACAATGTATGTTCAGTTTGCTCACCTATCATCTAGCATTTACACTGCCCAGTCCCATTTCCTAACAGCGTAACACACTAATAGTAGGAGTGACTTTCATTATGACAGTTCAACAACATATCATTGTGTTAATTATTGGTGAGCAGACAAACTTTTCGAACATATCAAGTAATGTATTAGCAATATCCTTTAAAATAATTCTGATTGTGATTGTTAGCGTGTTGCGCAATTTGGGTGCTGGACCCTAAATTTAATGTTGTTTTATTATACTTCCATAAATGTTTCAATGACTTCGTGGGCCTTCTGAATTTTTATCGGGCCGCGAGGCATTTACAAAAAAAAAAATTGCTCTGAAGACTCGCTTGGCGGTTACCATGTAATTAACATCTATAAGTGTGGAGCCTCTAAACAAGCTTTCGACATGTAACTACAACGTAAATAATTTTGGGCATCGATGAACAGGTATTTCAGGTTCGACTGGGCTCATGCTAATTATCTGTCAAACGTCGAGAGCGATCGCTCTCGACGCTGTGTGACACAGTGAGACATATTCATACCATTGTGTGGCAAAAGTAGGTAGTCATGATACTTAGTACGAGTATATTATAAAACTATTATAAAATCAGTCCTAACTGACTGATATATCAACGCACAGCCTAAACCGCTGGTCCTCGAGACATGAAATTTGGAGGGCGTGTTCTTTGTGAAGAGTAGGTAATATCCACTAAAAAAAGGTTTTTCGAAATTCCACCCCTAAGAAGGTGAACGGGGAGAGGGTGAAATTTCACGCGGACGAAGACGGAATTCGTTCCTAGGGAGTAGAGACAAAATTTTCGAAAATAATTATGAAGCAATGGATATTAGCAATATCTTTCAAAATGATTTAGATTGAGATTGATAGTGTGTTACGCAATTAGTGTGCAGTATTCTCAGTCATGCGAGTCTGACGATATAAAACGACATTAAAAAATATTTATGTCCTAATCTATTTGACATTTTTAACTCGTTATCTGATGCAACAGACAAGTCGCGTAAGTTTTGAACTTCAGTGTTTTAATAATTTCGCACATACAGGGTGTCCAGTAAATAATAGGTACGACTTATTGCAGGGGGTGATAACTTGGGTCAATACCTACCAAAACAATACAATATCATCATCATCATCTGTTCAATATATGTTCCGCAAAATGTTACGGATTTACAGTTATACAAAATTTTCCGAAATATCGAATAATCTCTACCTTGAAACAGATTTTTAAGCATCTCGTAATGAAAAAAATTATTTCCTAGTATTTTTTTTTACATCAAATTATTTGTGAATAGTTACTCTACTCATTGCTAAGTCTTTTTTCTACCAAAAACAAGATTTTTTTTCAAGAAATACCATTTTTTGTTTAAATTTTCGCAGAACTATTTTCTTATCGCTTAACTTTAACTTACCCTCGTGAAAAAAAAAGTTACATTTTGCGGAACATATATTGTATTGTTTTGGTAGGTATTGACCCAAGTTATCACCCCCTGCAATATGTCGTACCTACTATTTACTGAACACCTTGTATATTAAAAGAAAAAATGATTAGACAAGTATGTACATATTCATTTATGTCGAGTTCAATTATTAAAATAACACAACATAACATCACGCCTATAATCTCAGAGGGGTTAGGCAGAGGTGTATTTATACTAAGTACAACCACATTTCGCCAATTGCCATCAACCGGGCACAAATCCAAACTCCTGGCTGGTACTGAGAAATTAATAAAAATCTTTAAAATAATTACTTTGTTTTCGATTTCTTTGGGCAGGTTGCTATTAATAGGTGCCTAAACATCAATAATACTAGAATCTAATGTTATAATATTAGAATAACTGGTTTCATCGCATAACAGGAACAGACGAGATATTTGTCTAGCTTTAATTGTTTCCAACTTAATGAAACAAAAAATCACGAAGTTATGTACAGGCTGAAATTTTAATCATCGTTATCCTCCTAAGGGGTCATTGCAGTCATAATTATGAAAAACTTTTACTATGGGACCAAACATGAAATCGCGAAAAAAAAATCAGCTGTTCCCTATGTTCGCATAACCCGTCAAAATGTAGCAGATTTTTTTTTTTGCGATTTCATGTTTGGTCCCATAGTAAAAGTTGTTCATAATGATGAGTACAATGACCCCTTATGAGGATAACGGTGATTAAAATTCCAACCTGTAAATCATGTAGATAACCTAGATAGAAATGTAAATTTTGAGAGCAAAAAAAAAAACTGGGCCTTGATAGCTTTTTTTGTTTGTTTAAAAAACTATGACGCTAATATAATACACACACTGCTGAGTTACTATCTAAGCAGTGGAAGACTGGTCCTCCTTCCTTTATGCCATGTTCCGCTGGCCTGTGCTGTGTTATTGTAATCCAAGGGCCTATTTAATAAAACCGACAGGCGCCAATCCAATATTTTAACAAGTAGCTTTTTTCATACACTTCCTAAAATTGCTTGCTGTATTAAAGCTGGATCTGCAGCACCTGTCGTGCTTCGTTCACGTCATCATCATTTTAGCCGAAATACGTCCAGCTGAACATAGGCCTCGCCCTTACCTAGTGCAACAACATTCATTGCGTTACCTACGTTGAGCAGACACATTTTTCGAACATATTAAAGCTATGGATTAGCAATAATATCCTTCAAAATTATTCAGATTGTGATTGAAAGTGTGCTATGCAATTGGGGTGCTGTCCTTCCCACCACACTTGACAAGTCGTAATTATAGTGATGATGATGATGATGCGATCCGACCGATTTCGGCCAGGGCGATTGCTTCAACTCCGCAGTAGTTGTCGTTCGTGAGCTCGCATGCGGCTTATGTAGCCAATCTTTTTCGAGAAAATCCTCGCGTATTGCGGGCACGGGAGCACACCATCTATGTAATTATAGTAATAGTGTGCGAAACCCACTTTATGAGTCCTGTCGGCCAAGTGTCCTGTCGGCGAAGAGTCCCGTCTAAGTAGTCTTGTCGGTGTTCAGTCTGTCGGCGTAGTGTCTGTCGGCATTTAGTCGTACACTCCTTTATAGGTATATCTCTAGCTCATGGTTCCTCATATTTAACAACTTAATTTTTGCCCCCAGGTCTGTGTTGGACGAGAGCATGGCTCAGGAAGGCGATACCCTTGGCAACGAGGCCGGCATGCTGTATGGAGAATATCTGATGTTGGACAAGCTTCTATCAGCACAGAGGATGCTGAGCGCCGAGTCTTCCAAACCAGTGCACGACGAGCATTTGTTTATTGTTACGCATCAAGGTAAAAACATAAAACACTAACCCCCTTACTAATAAATGTTGTATAGCGCCTGTATATTATAGTTACACAACGCTTTGTCTTCTTCTTTCGAAAGTCAAATTACTGAGGAGTGAAAGAGGGAAATCGGTGTGTAACTATTCATTTGATATAATACGGGGTTATAAAACATCACGCCTTTACAGGGTGGCAGGGACATCGACAAACTGAAACCATGAATTCAGCACAAGATTATAGACCCCCCTAGCGTTGAACATTTTTAGTCAGTTATAAAAAAAAAAATCAGCTATATCATGGAAAATCTTTTTTTTTATAACCGACGAAAAAGTTCAACGCCACGGTCTTGTGCTGTGTCAGGGAACAATTTTTTTAGGCTATTCAGACTATCACTTGAAATATGTAGACTTGAATGTTTAGTTTAGTAGGTAGCTAGGTACTCGTACCATATCTGTAGGCAAGTTTCATTCACGAGATGGCCCACCGGCACTCGCAATCAAAAATAAAAAGTACCTAACAGATAAGTATCGAACACGTTTTTCTTCAAGTGAGCATTATAATGTGACCCAAAAACAAAAGTTTTTATCTCGAGTATGACTACGCAGTCTGCAAACGACATTATCTGTAGGAAGGCGCCGGATGTAACCTCTTGCACTTGAACTGTCTTATGATAATAAATTATTTCACGTCCCCTTCAAACAAACCGCAGTCGATAATGGTGAAACTAAAAACTTGTCTTAAAAATATTATCATAATTTTCGCTTCAAACCTGGGTAATTGGCTTTCATTTTGACAGTTCAACAACATTCATTGCATTATTTACGTTGTTGAGCAGGCAAATCTTTCCAACATCTGAAGCAATGGATTAGCAATATCCTTCAAAATGATTCAGTTTGTGATTGAAAGTGTGTTACGCAATTAGGGTGCAGAAATGACAGATATTTATGAGGATGTAACATTCATAAGCCACCCAAGTCGTCCGCCCTGCGGGGCAGAGGGGTCTGTCAGACTCTTACTGACTAAAAACCACCCTGGTGTTCCAAATCTCACACCTACGCCAGGGGTCGCGGGAACGTACGATCCTCCCGCAACCCCCGTCTGCTGCCGGCCCGCTACTGCGAGCCTTCTCAGATCAGGGGAGTGAGGTTTGACTCTTCCCGCGATGTCAAAGAGGGGCGCGCGTGGAACACTACGCGCCGCCACCTCGGGTCCTGATGTGTGGGGGGCGACGGACGTCCCCGAGTCCGTCGCCCCTGGACCCATTTAGGGAGGCTGGAAGAGGGCGTTGTCCGCCCTCCGCCCTCCGCCGACGCCTGGTGTACGTGCCTGCTGCGGGCCGGGTGAGTGAACGAGATCTCCCTCTCTCTTTTGACGACTGTATCGCAGAAGGAAACCACCGCGTCCCAGAACTCTTCGCTGCCGACCATCGGATCGACTCGATGGTTGGCAGCGACAGGTCACTGCCTACTCCTGAGATGAGGGCACGGCGCGGCTCCTCCCAAGCGGCACACTCTGTCCTGTCTCTGTCCTACCGGCAGTCGACGCAGTGGTGACACAGGGCGTCCGGCTCCCTGTTTATGCGACACAGGTACTTCCCGAAGCAGCCATGCCCCGAGAGCACGTGCGTCGCCTGAAACGTCAGAGAGCCGTGCCTTCTCCCGAGCCAGTCCGCCAGTACCGGCCGGGTCGCCTGGATGGTGATGAGGCCGGCGGTAGGGCGTGAGAGCCTATCCCGCAAATCCGCCACCAGGACCTCGAGAAGCAGCGACCGACGCAGCTCGAACTGGCGCTGCATTGGCCGCTCGCCTCGCGCCCGCGCTTCGTCGCACCACTGGTACAGCTATGCGAGTACATTCGACTCCAGATTCCAGGGCGGGGATCCAGCCAGTACCGCCGCCTCGTACCTCGCCTCGATCGTGCGATAACCCCTTATGACTCTGACGGCCATCGTCCTCTGCGGCTTACACAGAACGCTGATGCTGCTGGCCGTCAGATCAGTTGATGTTGAGCTAACCTAACTTAATCGAATGCAACTGAATATCAGTATTCACAACCTAGTTACTGCGTTCTGGAGTAGTAGTCAAATCATACCTAAATTATCTACTTGGTATCGCGTTATACCTAAGTACCTAACTAGGTATAATTTAACTTCCAAAGTTAAGAGCAGGGGTAGGTAGCTACCTATTGATGGAAAACCTACTTTCAGAATTCCACCTTCACGCTCCAAGATGATGGTTTATAATACCTGTCATATCCATTGATAAATATGACTTGTGAATCGATATCCGTGCAATGTGAAGCTCAGGTCAGGATTTAAAAAATTATACCTATTTACACGTTGGATTTTATCATACCTACCTATTCTTAGTCAAAATTGTTTTCGTTGACTACAATTTGTACACACGGCTACACATCAAGCTATACATTTCCAGTTTGAGTTGACCTCGCATTGTATAGGTTTTTCATACAATCAGAAGTCAGCTTATACTGGTTATGTATAGCTTGATGTGTAGCCGTGTGTACGTATTTATTTGTAGGCAATATGATAACTGCTAACCTAAATTCATTGACGTCAAATTACGGGTCGAATATCATAACATGAATGAAACAATGCCGTTTATGATATGAGACACCGATCGCTAACGATACCTATTATTTTTTAGTTTTGTTAATGGACACGCTGACTGTTGATACCTAGTAATAAAGTATTATAAAAGATTCGTAACTTCCCCTATAACACATTTTCATCATTTGTTTAGTCCATTCATAGAAATGTAAAAAAACAGGAGAAGTGGCAAGGAGGCGTGTCGGTCTCCACGCGGCTTGAACAAAATGCGCATGTAATAGGCAAATGGCCGTATCCGCGAGCAATAGTAGTGGCGCGTGGAATCCCGGACACAAGAAAGAAAAAAAAGAAAGAAAATACTTTTATTGAGCACAGACTACAAGACACACAATACACCAGATACATTATACTCGTACACACGGCTACACATCAAGCTATACATTACCAGTTTTAGCTGACCTCGCATTGTATAGGTTTTTCGTACGATCAGAAGTCAGCTTATACTGGTTTTGTGTAGCCGTGTGTACCTACTTACATCAGATAAAAACAAAAATAAAAAGTGCAAAGTCCGATGTAAGAAATTAGCAAGAAAGTGTGCCTCACGGCTGCGCCAAAAAGGCCCAGTACACACCACCACACACTAGCACACTGGGTTCCAATACATTTTCAACTACCGGGCATATCTTCTTTCTTATATCTATGGGTCCATTAGTCCAAGAGTCGTTATTTTCATTTCAGCCCAAAGTGACCAATTACTGCTGGGTATACTTAAAAGCCTTCTTTCTTTTTTGCCATTCCCCACGGTTACGTACTTCCTTCATCCGGTCTTAATCTGCCTAACCGTTTCCCGACTATGTTACGGTCGGCTTCCAATCTAACCGAATGAATCTGAATATCAGTATTTGACATACATCGACTGCTATCTGATCTCTACAACCTTTTAGTAAGACTGGTGATTAGACTTTTGGACTTCTGATTACCCGTAACTACTGTCATCTACAAATGTCAGCCGAGACCAGCGGCTTCGTGCTTTCCGAGGCACGTAGGGGTCTCGGTATGTAATGGAAGGTCATCCATCACTGCTCCCCAGCCCTCATCCAGTATCGCACCTTCTTAAAACGGTGCCTAACCAGAACTCCTTCAAGCCACGATCTGATGGCTATCTTTGTTTCCAGCTTACGAGCTATGGTTCAAGCAGATCATCTTCGAGGTGGACTCGGTGCGGGCACTCCTGGACGTGGAAGGTCTTGACGAGAGCCACACCATGGAAATACTGAAGAGGCTCAACAGGATCGTGCTTATATTGAAGGTAAGGAACGCACCAATTAGCTCACTAGATCCTTGATGGCATATCGTGCACTTTTCATCTGGCGCCAGTCTACAATGACAGTACCAGTAAACCAATGGTGCCATCAACCAATTAAGTGACATCTTTTGGTAAGTAGAACTTATACCAAGATGTCAAAATAGTAATAGGTAGGTTCGTATAAGTACTTATACACACGAGCGACACGTGTCAACGGAAAGCAAGTGCAACCGTCGACAGCGTGCCGGTCGTGTATTTGAGTACGGTGTACGCTGTGTGAGCACTTAGGCAGTCTAGTCTTTTCTATTAATTATTCGATATCTTGGTTCTACCAAAAGATGTCAATTAATTGACAGAAGAGATTAGACTGTATGAGAGACTAAGGGTGGGTTGTTTCACGTCCACTTGACGCACGTCAAAAATGGCGTTTCGTCAAACCAAAAAAGCATCGTTTCAAATTACGTTTAAACAATTATGGCCTTAACGTACGTCATACGTCTTTGAAACGACCATACTCCATATCCGTACTAATACTAAATTATAAAGGCATAATCAGCCGTTAATGTTCCCACTGCTGGGGCATAGGCCTCGTCTCTGTGAGATCGTAAGCCTTACTTCACCACGCGGTCCCAGTGAGAGGTTGGAGTTTTTAGACTTACTAGCATCTCGCTGAAGGAATAACATGTTACCACACTCCACAGCATGAGCTAATCTCATACAATTCCAGCCGAAACAAGAGAAGAAGGGCGCAATAACAGAGCGTCACTAGTGCGAGCCAGATTGTCGATGAAAAATTACGTGTAGATGTCAATTTAGGTCAAATGTCATGGCTCCTCACTATCAGAGTGCGTAATTATATAGTAATAATATAAACATATTGCTGTGACGTATGGAATAACTTTAATGATTTAATACCAGAGAATTTTCTCAGAAATAATAACGGACAGCCTGTCCGTTCAGCAAATTGTCCTGTCCGGGACAGGACAATTTGCTGGTTCGCGGAATCACAGATTAGCTTTTACCCGCGTCATCAACTCGGCCTATTTCACTCCACTGCTGGACATAGGCCTCTCCCAGGCTGCGCCACAACACCCTGTCCCCCGCTTTCCGCATCCAGTCCGTCCCAGATCCCAGCCACCTTCTTTAAGTCGTCCGTCCATCTAGCTGGGGGCGTCCTACACTACGCTTGCCGATACGCGGTCTCCATTCCAGGACTCGTCTGCTCCACCGGCCATCGGTCCTTCGACAGACATGGCCAGCCCACTGCCACTTCAGTTGCTTACTCTGCAAGCTATGTCGGTAACTCCGGTTCTTTTCCGGATAATTTAATTCCTGATTGTATCCGTCAAACAGACCCCGCGTTCACCCGCGGTAGGTTGGAAATGATCCCGGAACGTACTACTTACCGGGATAAAATGTGTCTAATCTAGGTCATGGTTACAGTACTACGTCTTTCGGATTACCTAGTTAGAAATAAATTGAAGGAGTATCTTTATTCTCTCGATTCACGACCTACTAGCAAGGTCGCAAGGTGTTGAAAGGTAACAGACAAAGAGACAGAGTTAGGTACTTTTGCGTTTATAATATCCACCAACATGCATTGGGCCCACGTGGTGGATTATAGTCCACTCCCTCTCATAGAGAGGAGGCCTGGGTCCCAGTCATCATCATCTGACTAGCCTTTTCCCAACTATGTTGGGGTCGGCTTCCAGTCTAACCGGATGCAGCTGAATACCAGTATTTTACATGGAGCGACCGCCTATCTGACCTCCACAACCCAGTTATTAGGTAAATACGATACCCCTTACCCCCCTTTGGCCTGGGTCCCAGTAGTGGGAAAATTATATATAAGCTAATTATGTTAGGTTAGGTACATTTTGACTGCGTGTTTATTGCACTTTTCTATGAAGCAGCAGATTTTGTTTGACAGCCGCCGAAAAATTTCAGCGCTATGGATGCCCGGATGGGGTCTAGAATCATGTGCTGAATTTATGATTTCAGTTTGCGCGTCGATGTCCCGCCATCCTCATTGTATACTTTTTAAATATTAAGAGTCAGTCGGTTAGAGACGAAGCGATTTGCCGAGAATCCGAGATTATCGTAAGATCGCGTGATACTCAAACCCATGCATAAAACATTTTTGTTCGATCATAATTAAAATAATTGCTAAGGAACGCATCAACACTATCGGTACCTATAGTTTTTCTCCCGATTACCTACTTCGAGTGAAACGAATCTATTGTGATTTAAATTGATACTAATTCGAGTCAAATTAGGTACAGACGCCATCACATCAAGCTACTACAATAGATTTTCAACTTTATCGATAAAGTAAAGATTCAAAGTTGATTGGGAAATTTTGACAGTTTCGGGTAGCTTGATGTGCTTCCGGTCTGTTCTGTAAAAGTCTCACCGTGATAACTTAGGTGAAGTGAGCTTTAAATGAGCTGTCATTCCACATCACTAGAGGACACTAGTGACAGCTCACTTCAGTAAAGTTTTCACGGTGAGATATTTACAGAATACCCCTGCTGGCGTCTGTACCTAGATTCGACTAGCTTTTACCCGCGGCTTTGCCCGCGTAGATGTCGAAAAATATCGCACGGGAACGTACTACCGGGATTAAAAGTATCCTATGTGTTAATCCAGGTTATAAACTATCTGTGTGCCAAATTTCATCCAAATCCGCTCTGCCGTTTTTGCTCCAATTCGGAACATTTACATCCAGACAAACATTCTAAAAAGTAAATTTTCGGCATCAGGCATCATCGTAAAAAAATTATTCAGTGTACAGTTTTGACTTCGTTGTTAGTTTATTATTTATTTATTTATATATACTTTATTGTACACCAGAAAATACTTAACAAAAAACTTTTTTACAAAAAAAACAACCGACTTCAAAAAAAACTACAAAGTGATAAATAACTTTAATTTCGGAAGTCGGTGTCGTTGGTTCCGCATTTTCGTTTTTTGACACCGACTTCCGAAATTAAAGTTATTTATCACTTTGTAGTTTTTTTTTTAAGTCGGTTGTTTTTTTTTTGTAAAAAAGTTTTTATTTTTCACATTTTAGTTGTACCTACTCCACACAAATTCAAATAACACTAGTGCATTGAAGAATTGAAGAAACCGACTAAAAGAATCATCATAATTCGCATAGAAATGCCGGAGATGCAGTACATTTATGCATATAACGTCGTACATAAGAATAATTACATAATGTATTATATACTAAAACCTTCCTGAAAGTATGTAGATCACATTAGTGAAAGAATGATCAAAATTGGTTCATAAGTTTTTGAGAAAATCGCGGACATACAAACATACATAAATACGGGTCGAACACAGAACCTCCTGTTTTGAAGTCGGTTAAAAATACAATTAACACTACAACACACACAAAGTGTAAGTACAAAGTGTACTTACACTTGGAAAACATAAGTAAAGCCGCGTCGCGTCACTTCGTGAGATAAAAATACTGTATCAGTAATTTCTCACGTTATTATATGAACTTACATAGCTATTTCATATGATGTAATAGTAACATGTGATCCGTATTGTTAATTTATCAATATATTACGTTATTATATTGATGTTATGCATCAAAACAACGAGGTTTAAGTATTATTATTTTCTGACTTCTGATGTTATAAAACAAGATTTTGCTCGAGACTGTCTGCGTAGATATCGGAAGAGTAGTAATAGTAAAGTTATTATTTCATACAAGCAGCGCCCCGCGGTGTCACCCGCATAAGAGTCGATCCCGTGGGAAAAGCCTGTGTTGTTTTAATGTATAAGCTATATTAATGTAAAGTTTCAATAAAATCCGTTCAGTAGTTTTTGCGTGAAAGAGTAACAAACATCCATCCATCCGTCCATCATCGAGTCCATCCTCACAAACATTCGCATTTATAATATTAGTAGGATTTATAAACACACTGGTAATCAAATGCCTAATTGCGTATCACACTATCAATCTCAATCTGAAATGAACCATTTTGAAGGATATTGCTAATCCATCGCTTCATATGTTCGAAAAATATGTCTGCTCAACAACGTAAATAACGCAATGAATGTTGTTGAACAGCTGACCCCAACATAGTTGGGAAAAGGCTGGGCAGACGATAATACCTCAGTATTTTTAATGCTGTGGCTAAAGCTGAAATTGGATTGAAAGCATACATCATCATCCTCATTATTGTTGCATCCAAGATACAATTAGTAACCGAATTGTCTCGGCAATCAAGTTTCTTTAATTTAAATTTATGAAAGACTGGTTCTCTCATTAATTTCCTAGAAAGATGCTCTTCGATTTAAGTTCAAGCCTGACAGATTTCATGTTTTTCTTTACTCAAATCTTCATGGCTGAGCATCGTTCTAGACTTCGAGCCATGACGTGCCATAACAGTTACTATGCTATAATTACATTGCGGTTATTAAATTATCGTCCGATGTATCGAGTACCAACTTTCCCTGACACTTTCACATCATTCACAAGACGACATTGTAAGCTGCGTTATAGCCTAGAAATTAATACTTGAATTACCATCAGTAGGTACCTACCTAAAGTTAAAACCGAAGCAAAACGCTCGAATATCTCCCGCGCCGAAAGCTGGTCTCCACTGTTGATCGCCATGACCGAAATTCGGTCTGGAGAACTATTGTAAACAGCTGTTATCTCAGTTAATTAAGTATTCGGGCTACTTCCCTTGGATATTAATTATCCATCGCATTTAAGATTTTTGGACTAACTATACCTAGTTGCATTGTGAATGCTTCTTCAATTGAAATGTGTTTTAGAAATTTCCTTCCTTGTAACCGCAGTATAAGTATCTACTATACGTTTGCTTGGTAAGTACCCAATTATGAGCAATTATAGTAGTTCAACAACACAGTAACTGCATCAACCGGGCAATCTAGGTACCTATATCTGTAATTTATCGAGTGTGAAAAAATCCACCTCAGTGCTCGGCAATTAAACTGCTAAGTCTTGGAGTAATTTTATGGGTTCTAACGTCCCAGATTCTAACAGTTCACTGTCGATGGTTTCAAGACCATAAAGGGAATTAAAGATTTTTATAGAAGCCTGGCATACCTACCTACCTGTCCGCCAATTTGTTGTTTTTAAACATTCAGAGAGATTATTGCAAACGTGATGACTATTTGAAATAATCACTCTGAATGTTTAATATAACCAAATATCTATGCAACAAGACATAATTAAGCAAGTTAAAAAATATGGATGTCACGTGATCAACTTTGAATCGTCGTTAATATCTCAGAAACGTGACGCTTCGGGGTGAACTGTTCACTTAGTTCCTAATACATACAATAGTTGAACAGGGGTCCGTGGCTAAATAATAACAGCCGCACAGGTCGATCAATCAGGTTAAGCTACGCTTGCAGCGGTTGGTCTGTGGATGGGTGACCATCTTTACATACTGAGACCCCTCCGTGCCTCGGAAAGCACGTTAAGCCGTTGGTCCCGGCTGTCATTCGTGGATCTTTGACAGTCGTTACGGGTAGTCAGAAGCCCGAAAGTCTGACAACCAGTCTTACCAAGGGGTATAGTATTACCCAGTAACTGGGTTGTGGAGGTCAGATAGGCAGTCGCTCCATGTAAAATACTGGTATTCAGCTGCATCCGGTTAGACTGGAAGCCGACCCCAACATTGTTGGGAAAAGGCTAGGCAGATGATGACATACAATAGTTGAACAATTACTGAGAACCATTGTGTGAACCCCATTGTTTGGCAAATATTGATTACTTTAACATCCACCTAGATAATATTAAATTACTAGCTGTAACCCGCGACTTCGTCTGCGATTCAGGAAGAGAAGTAGCCTAAGTCCTTCTCCAGATCCCAGACTACCTATCTGTTAAATTCCATAACGATCGGTTCACAGAGTTAGATACTGTCACAAATATAATATTAGTCTGGATGCGAAAGTTACTCTGTCTGTCTGTGACCTTTTCTCGCCTAGGAATAGTTGCTACCTAATAAATACGTTGCTACCTACTCTAAAACTTTTAAAAATACGTGCAAGGTAGCTAAAGCCTTGTATATTAGCAACAAGATAAAATCAGCCGAAAATAAAATAAAGACGGTTTGGAAAATTATAAATGACGAGACTAACCGGAATAAAAAATATAATAATGATTTCACACTAGAGACTTCGCGTGGTCTCATAAGCACTAACAAAGAAGTTGCTCAAGAATTTGTAAATTTTTTTACCAGTATCCCACATAAAACTACTGAAATCTTAAATTCCTCGCCCTTGCGTTCTATTGATTTATTAAGATCAAACGTATCATCCTGCCAGATTGAATTTAAATTCAAGCATATAAACCCCATAATAGTAATAAAAGCTTTCAAGCAAATCAAGGTCAAACTAACCGAAGATCTATGGGGAATGTCTATCAAAGTTTGTACCTCCATTATTGAGACTATAGCGCCGTACTTAGCCTTAATATTTAATTTGTGTGTGGATCAAGGAGTCTTTCCGGATTTAATGAAATACAGTAAGGTAATACCACTTTTCAAATCGGGGGACAGTAAAGATGCCAATAATTATAGACCCGTATCCGTGTTACCGGTTTTCAGCAAGGTGTTTGAAAAGGTGATGCTGAACCAAATGCTCAATCATTTTAACACCAATAAAATATTACACGACCAACAGTATGGTTTCACCAAGGGACGTTGTACGACTGATGCCGGTGTCACCTTATTAAAACACATATTCACGGCGTGGGAAGAGTCCCAAGACGCCATAGGAATTTTTTGTGACCTCTCCAAGGCTTTTGATTGCGTCGACCACGAAACCTTACTCTTAAAACTTGAGCATTACGGACTTGGAAAACTTGCGCTCAGTTTAGTAAAATCTTATTTAAATGATAGACAACAGCAAGTTCAAATAAATAGTGTTAACTCACTCGGTTTAAAAGTAAAAATGGGTGTACCACAAGGCTCGATATTAGGTCCTTTCCTTTTTTTAGTATATATTAATGATCTACCCCATTTGTTAAAAACCCGACCACAAATGGTGTTATTTGCTGACGATACTTCCTTGATTTTTAAAATTAATAGACGTGCATCAAATCTTGACGACGTAAATAACGCCCTACTGCAGATCCAAAATTGGTTCACTGCTAATAATTTAGTATTAAATGGGAAAAAAACGAAGTGCATAAGATTTTCTTTACCAAATGTTAAAAGTAGTAATTGTGAGATAGTATTGAATCAAGAGAAACTAGAATTCGTCGATGAAACTGTTTTCCTGGGGATCACGCTCGACTCAAGGCTTCAATGGGGTCCTCATTTAACATCCCTTGCAGGACGGCTAAGTTCAGCAGCATATGCTGTGAGAAAAATCCGTCAATTTACTGATGTTGATACCGCGAGACTGGTCTATTTTAGTTACTTTCATAGTATTATGTCGTACGGTATTTTACTATGGGGACGGGCTGCAGACATCGAGTCTATTTTTATTCTGCAGAAAAGAGCTATCAGAGCCATATATAATCTCCGCAGGCGTGACTCTCTAAGGGAACTGTTTAAAGATATTAACATCATGACGGTACCTTGTCAATATATCTATGAAAATATCATGTACGTAAGGAAAAATCTACATCTTTTTAGTAAAAGAGGTGAAAGACACAATTATATCACTAGAAATAGGGACCAATTAGTTCAACCAGGTTTCAGGCTGGCTAAAGTAGACTCATCTTTCATGGGCTACTGTTTAAAATGTTACAATAAAATACCTACCCACATACTTCAACTAAATGAAAAGAAATTTAAATCTTGTATAAAACGCACACTATGCAGCCAAGCATATTATAAATTAGGGGATTACATCACTGATAAGAATGCTTGGCTAAATGCTGGTCCTGCTCCATAAGGACGCACAAATAAATTGATTATAGCATTGGAAAATACTGTTGGAGCTGCTGAAGATTTTAAAATACTATTATTGCATTATATAAATTCAATCTCCTAGTATTGTATAATTGCATAGCACATGTGTGAGTACTATGTACATACTATAAAGCTACCATTTACTGGGTACGTCTTTCATTGACTTGAATGTGCTCTGGCAGCTGAGAGTATGTCATGCTCACTCAAATGTCTCTCTGATGGTGGCGCGTGTGTTGGATCATTTAGCTCCCTTCAAAATGGTTGATCTGAATGGTGCTAATACATGCGTCATGTTCGTGAACGGGCGCCGTCAGTGGGGACTGGTCATCTCTTTGCTGCCATGGCTTATTTTAATTTAATTTAATATTTGAATTGCTTTTTTTTCTCGACTTATCATTATGGACGCTTTTAACGTTCTGCATCGTTCTCACATACATAATTTTTAACATGAATGATGTAATCAAGACTTTGTAAACATATTATTTTGATTTAAAAGAGTGTCCATGGAGTTTCTTGCCCGTTCTTCTCCATAGGTACCTACGCTTTGGAATGGGCAACTAGCTTCATTTTACTGACTGACCGACCCTTGACAATTCAAAAGTGCCTGTAATTGGTTTAATTGAAATAAATGCTTTGAGTTTGAGTTGAGTTTGAGTTTGGAACGGCTGAACGGATTTAGACCATGATCTGGGTGAAGACAGGCTGCAGGCAATAGCTAGTGTGTATTTTTTTGGAAATCAATAAAGAAACAAACAACATTACCCACCATAATATCAATCGTGCTTTATTTGAAAACCAACCTTAGCTCAACTCGATACGTTTCTGTTTCCAGCTGCTGGTAGACCAGGTGATGATCCTGGAGACGATGACGCCGCTGGACTTCATGGACTTCCGGCACTATCTGCGACCTGCCTCCGGCTTCCAGAGCTTACAGTTTCGTCTGCTCGAAAACAAGGTACCTAAATTTGATTCGAGAATCGAGACTAAGCAGATGAACACTGTGTAATACAATTCACAAAAACAGCTTGCTTTTATGTATAAAACAAAACATCAGACGCTTTACATTTCGTTCAATTTTGTCTTTATTCGGTTTTATCTTTTATTCGAAGTGAAACTTTTGAACACAAAATGAATCAAAAATGAAAAAAATGAATTCATTAGTGAACTGATCCAACGATGTTACATTTCGGCTCTCGTCGTCTTTCATTCGCGTACCAAATGATCGAAAAATGAAAATGCAGATGAACATTCATTCCTGTTATTTTGACGGTGTCGTATGAACGTGGAATGAATCGAAACAATGAACATTCACTCAAATGAAGCGTCTGACATTATCCATTTATCAGCTTTATAAACACTGAGATATAGGGTGCGTCCAATGTTATTTGTATGTATCAATCTGCCTAGCCTTTTCCCAACTGTGTTGGGGTCGGCTTCCAGTCTAACCGGATGCAGCTAACTACCAGTATTTTACCTGGAGCAGCCCGGCTGCCTATCTGACCTCCACAATCCAGTTCTGGGTAACATGATACCCCTTGGTAAGACTGGCTATCAAAATTTTGGGCTTCTGACTACCCGTAACGACTGATAAAAATCTACGATCAAACATTGAGTTTATGTTGTCTGCAGTGTCAATAATTTTTCTAAATTCTGTGAATAGTTGAGACTTCGTCTTTAGTGAATTTGAAAAACTGGACGAGGGCTTAATTGACAATGGTGACGATTCTGTTGTTCACTAACTAAACTAAATTTAAGTTCAGTGCATCTTTTTCTTTCGTGAGGAAACCGGCATGTCCAAGATCCAAAAAATCAAAGATATGAGACATCTACCAACTCGTTCTGGGCCCGCGTGGTAGATTACAGCCAACTGAGCCCACTCCCTCTCGAAGAGAGGAGGCGTGGGTCCCAGCAGTGGGAACAATGGGAACATTATAGCCTGATTGTGCATAGGTGTCAAAATTTAGTAAATCAACTTAAAAAAAATAGCAAGGCCTAGTTTTTTTTGCTCTAAAAATTATGTCTACGTTTCTATCTAGATTAGATACATGATAATTATATACTTCGTGTATTTTGTGTCATTTACTTAGTTGGAAATAAAAACCAGACAGACAACTCGCCTGCGCCTGTTATGTGGTAAAACCAGTTATTCTAATAATTATAACATTTACAACATAATATATTCTTCTAGTATTATTGACGTTTAGGCATATATTAATAGCACGCTGACCTGCCCAAGGAAATAATTATTTTAAAGATTTACATAAGAATTTCTCAGTAGCAGCCCGGAGTCTTGAATTTGGCCCCGGATGATAGCAAAACGCTTGCCTCCTATTACATGGGACTTAAACATATTGACGAAATGTGGATAGGTACCTATACTGCTCACCACAATCTGCTCCCCCGAGAAATACAGGCATATTATACAATGTGGAGACAACAATACGACAGTAAATGAAAACACTGGCGATACTAATGCATAAGAGTATTTTGGAATTATCAAATAAATCCTAGCAACGAAATTAAAAAGTATTTTTTTCAAAATAAATATATTATAGTAGTTATGGGCCGACTATGGGTGCTGCCAGTCATTGACTAGCTGTAGTGATTCAACTATTGGATATACTCGTATATGATTGAATTTTTGTATGCAGACTGGGAACGTCATTAGATATGATATATGCAATTTAATGTATTGTCATCTCCATCTTTTATTATGCTAATAATCCTTGTCAATTCTGTTTACAGCTGGGTCTGAAGCAGGCGCTCCGCGTCAAGTACAACCAGAGCTACCAGACGGTGTTCGGAGACGACCCGGAAGCTATGGAAAATCTACAAAAGTAACTACCAAATTTTTATTGTAACAACAAAATCGAAAAATTCGCTGATATTCGACCATAGACGTCGATTTCGTAACTTGTCGTTTCTTGGCTTTGCAAGTTGATTCTCGCAAGGTTTGCAATGATGCAGCAGAAGTTTGCTAAATCCATACTTAATATTATAAATTCGAAAGTAACTCTGTCTGTCTATCCATCTGTATGTTACCTTTTTACGCCAAAACCACTGAACGGATTTCGATAAAATTTGGCAGAGAGATAGCTTGCATCCCGGGGAAGGACATAGGATAGTTTTTATCCCGATATTCCACGGGATCGACACTTATGCGGGTGAAACCGCGGGGCGCAGCTAGTAAATAATATAATTAATATATTATGCATACCAAGATCAACCACGGCATTGATGCGTAAAAGTATTTTTTGTTTAGCACCAATCATTTATAATGCATACCAAGATCAACCACGGCATTGATGCGTAAAAGTATTTTTTGTTTAGCACCAATCATTTATAATAAAATCCCAAAAACTATTCGACAAATGCCTACTGCTCTGTTTAAGATACATTTAAAAAAATATCTCATAGCCAAATGCTATTATACCATATCGGAATTTTTAAATGACCGCAATTAATTAAATAGATTCCTATAATTACGATACTTTCACAATTTGACCCCTAAATCTGTAAAACAATACTTTATTTTTTTAATTAGCATTAGGATTAAGTTATTAAAATTTCATAGTTTGCTGTGTAGACTCAAATTTTTTATTTTTTATGGTTTATTCTAAGCCAAAAATATGTTGTTTTGTACGCCATAAATGGCAAAACATGCAGATCTACCTGTTATTTTAAGACCTTGCACATATTATTTGATGTATACTCATGTTTTACAATAAATATTATTCTATTCTATTCTATTCTATTCTAATTCTAGACCAATGATAACGGGATCTAACAGGATCTATATCTTCCAGATCTGAACAGGAGCCAGCTCTTCTAGCACTGATCGAGCGCTGGCTGGAGCGCACTCCCGGTCTCAACACGCACGGCTTCAACTTCTGGGGCAAGTTCCAGGCCGCCGTCAACAAACAGATCAAGGATGATATTGATGCTGCTGCGGTGAGTACCAACTTTTTAACCGACATTAGCTTAGGGTTCTATCACTGCAAGTCCAGCCAAGGTATTCTGTTAGAATCTCACCGTGAAAACTTAGGTGAAGTGAGCTGTCAATTGTGTCAATCCCTTGCATCAGGTGGAATGACAACTTTCACGGTAAGGTTTTTACAGAGTACCTGGTTCGGCTCTTATTCAAGATTAAAGTCCCAGAGTACTGAATAATAGTGATTAAGTAGCAGTAGAGCTCTTTGCGAAGGACCTTGTATGAGAAAATACTATCACTACCTACTGAAACTATTTCTGTCAGCATAGCATGCATCATTCAATATGTTCCTGCTTTAAGAACTAGGGCGCCGGTGTCATCATCATCCGCCTAGCCTTTTCCCAACTACGTTGGGGTCGGCTTCCAGTCTAACCGCATACAACTGAATACCAGTATTTAACATGGAGCGATTGCCCATCTGACCTCCACAACCCTGTTACTGGGTAATGCGATACCCCTTGATAAGACTGGTTGTCAGACTTTCGGGCCCGACAACGACCCGACAACCCGTAACGACTGTCAAAGATCCACGAATGATAGCCGGAACCAACGGCTTAACGTGCTTTCCGAGGTACGGAGAGGTCTTGGTATAATATGAAGATGGTCACGCATCCACGGACCAACCGCGGCAAACGTAGCTTAACCTGATCGATCGACCCGTGCGGCTGTTATTTAGTAAGGTGCCAGTGTAATTTTATCACTTATCGCCATCCTTGAAACAAGCAAGCATGTAATTAATTGTCTCTTCACATGCTCAGCGAGAAAATTTCACTTTTGCTACAATCATTAGATCACTCGACCAAGATTCATTGAACAAAAAAAGAAAAAAAATTGTGAGGTGAATCAGTCTAGAAGTCTTCAGACAATATGTCTAAACCAATGAGTCTTTTAACAACCGTTTCAGCTCTATTTCTACTATTTATTTTATTGGTTTAAACCAATATTAACCATAATATTATAATTTTCAGCTCGAAACTAACGAGACTGTTCGTCGTCATCGCCTCCAGGACGCTGAGAACCGTCGCGAGATTTACCGCTCCATCTTCGACCCGGCCGTCCATGACGCGCTCAGGTCCAGGGGAGAAAGAAGGTCTGTATCCACAATTAGAATTTATGTGACTTACGGGTCCCGCAGACAGGTGCGATTCGACGTTGCGATGCGATTTTGGTAGAACAATTTCTAAGAAGTTTTCATAGAAATTGTTCTATCAGAATCGCGACGCACCGTCTGCGGGATTTGAATAAAACAGACAGCGAAGCAGAGCTACATTAAACACCAAAGTTCAGGGCAGGCGTGATCATAAAATGTAGAACGAGATGATACGGCCTTCGGGTTTGATTTCCGAGGCTCGTTAATTTTTTTTTTTTTTTTTGAAAATTCCATAAAGACGGTTAATTAAAAACGTATCTTTTTTGTCAATACTAACTAACATGTAAATCAATAACCTCTAATGACCTAAGCTACGGTAGAAATTCCGTATTCGCTGTCCCATTCGCATGTTTTGTGACTGCACCTGCCATGATTCGTGACGTTTAGTTACTATGATTATTAAGGGTTTGTAATGTTCAGCCGAAATTTATATTTTGCCCCCAATTCCCCGCGCCATGTTAGCCATGTTCTTAACATGACCCTCTGTTCCAGGTTATCTCACAAAGCTCTTCAAGGCGCCATCATGATCACATTCTACAGAGACGAGCCTCGCTTCTCGCAGCCGCACCAGCTGCTCACTCTCCTCATGGATATGGACAGTCTCATCACCAAGTGGCGATGTGAGTAACTTACGAAAAAGTTCATCACTTATGGAATGAGTCGTTATTTAGTTATGCAGAACCACAGGACATTAAATAATCCTCCCTGGAAGGAACTTTTAGCAAATACTGTGAGTGAGACTTTAAGCCTGATTTACATGGTGCTATTTAATTGCCTGTGGCATAAGTAGAGGCGAGAATATGAGTTGCGCTGTCTAAACGGTTTCTAGACGATGCGAGAAACTTGCATCGTTTCGGGCTTTATAAAAACAATTAAGTGCTTAGGTATGTACAGTCAATAAAAGAGATAAGTATGCAGGATCGTCGGATATATACGTAGTTGAAGTTTAAAAAGAAACCGATGGATTTTGTCGACTGAAATTTAATTTTATAAATGCGCTGTTTGTTTAAATTTTATTCGAGAACATCCACCGGTTTCTTACTAAACTTCAACTATATCCAACGATCCTGCATCCTTATCTATTTTGTTGATTGTACCTACCTTATTATTTTAATCATAATTATACCAAAATTAAGGTAATGTAAGTACCTACTTAGATAGGTGTGAATTTTTTGTCGTATCCTACATATGTATCCAAATTTACTAAATCAACTGATCGGTGTAGCAAAACCATGTCGCGTGAACAGAATATTATAATAAGCATATTCAGCCTACAATGTTCCCACTGTCAGGAAACAGCCCTCCTCTATTTGAGAGGGAGTGGACTGTAATCTACCACCTGGGCCCAGTGCAGGTTGGTAGATGTAACATGTCTTGGAATTTTTGGTTCTAGGACATGCGGTTTCCTCACGAGGTTTTCCTTCACCGTTTTGAGAGCAATGGTGATGAAATTATTTGCAGAAAGTAAAGCGCCTGCCTGGGTTCGAATCCACGATCTACAACTCGTAAGTCGGCGCCGTTGACACTGGGCCACCACTGCTCTCGATAGAATAGAAAATCTTAATTTTGCATAAAATATAAATAGTTTCACATATTTTGCTTAAAAGCCACTTTACGAGTACGTGCGTTGAAAATATTTAAACAATGTACTTTTTCCCAGACAACCACGTAATCATGGTCCAGCGCATGATAGGATCGCAGCAGCTCGGCACAGGCGGCTCATCTGGGTACCAGTACCTCCGCTCCACGCTAAGGTAACATACAACACACTATTTTTACCCGACTGGGCGACAGCAAAGACAGGGTTATGTTTTTCATGCGTATCTGGAGTCTGGGGTTCTTAATACCTTCCAATGGTAATGGAAAAGCTATCAAAACATCGGGCTTGAGGAGACTATTTGCAATATTTGCGTAATCCGGTTCGAGGACACTGCCAGGCGGGGAGTCTGACTGGGGCGGTGCACCTGACTGATCCAGATGTACAGTACGCATACGGGCTGCGAAAGCACGGCCTATCGCTCTTTTTGTATAAAGAGTTTTTAGCTAGAAGTGTCAGAAAAATTACCACCGGGATTAATGGTTTGTGGCAGCCGAGCGTGCACAGCGACGTTGCTTCTTGATCCTTCGATGTCGGCTCTTCCTATCATTGTGAAGCAAAAATCAAACAGGGAACGTGAGCTGGGTTTAGACAGTCGTGAGACAGGTCAGTTATAACCTACTGATGGCGTGTCTTTGCGATAGTAATACCGTTAGTTCCACAATTCGGACATTTGGTTCAAGCGCTCGGTCGAACGACCAAAAATTCGAAGACATGTGACTTCTACCTACCCGCATTGGGCGTGCGTAGTGGATGACGGCCCACTCCCTCTCAAAGAGAGGAGGCCTATGTCCCAGCAGTGAGAACATTCTCTAATGTGAGCATGCTTATCCTACTAAGCATGTTATGTATAACAATGGCAATGGTACCCACTAACCCGGAAAGTATTAAAAGAGAATAGGTAACCGAATCATAATTTTCCTTTTTTTCCAGTGACCGCTACAAAGTGTTCTTGGATCTGTTCAATCTATCAACATTCCTGCTGCCTCGCTCTCTAATCCCCCCACTGGATGATTGCATGAAGAGGAGCCTCACCTTGACTTGGGGGGACACTGTCAAAGAAAATGGGGAGAACATTCAGAATGGGGACGGCAGCCAAAATAGTGTAAATGGTCTCGAAGCATCGTTATAGGGTTGAATCAATTTTTAGATTGTAATTTTGCATTCATAAGTGACTTGCCTTTCGAACGCCACGAAAATCTATAGAGTATACAATCCTTTCAGTTATTTTACCTGTGACAGCAACCAGCCTTATAAAAAAGGTGAAAAAGTACACTGGACGCCAGCTGTTAATAGCCTTCAAAAAAACGGATTACAAAAAAACTAATAAAAAAATAATGGCGTATTAACTGCCTTTCGTGACGTTCAAAAGATAGGTAATTATTTCGAATCTAATATTCATACATTTGATTAATAAGTTAAATCTACTTACCTATTTAAGAACGCAACCGATAATTTTAGGTACATTGTTATAAAAGATTATTACTGCAACTGTGGTGAATTTTGAATAATATACCTTTAATTTAATACAATGCATTTAGGTAGTTTAAATATAAGTTATTGCAGCTGAACGGGTCGATAGGTCAGGTTAAGCCATGCTTGCCGCCGTCAGTCCGTAAGTCCTCTCCGTGCCTCCGTTGGTCCCGGCTATTATTCGTAGATCTTTGACAATAGTTACGGGTCGCCAGAAGCCCAAAAGTCTGACGACCAGTCTTACCAAGGGGTATCGTATTACCCAGTAAATGGGTTGTGGAGGTCAGATAGGCAGTCGTCGCTCCATGTGAAATACTAATATTCAGCTGCATCTTGTTAGACTGGAACCCGACCCCAACGTACTTGGGAAAAAGCAGGCAGATGATGAGGAATAATGTTTTATTAAAATCATGACATTTATTTTTAAAAAAATTTCAAGAAAATCTGAATTAGGTAATTTATAATTAAGATGTGTTTTAATTCGCCAATTTTTAGTAATAGTTGTACTTTTATTAACATATTAAGAAAATAAAACAATGTTGAGATATCATGCGGTTTTATTCCAAAAAGGTAAATCAAGTTTATAATTTTTTTAATAAATATCAGTATTTATGTATAAAATATGGCAACAAAATATTAAAAACGGCAGATCAAAAAATTATTCCTAAAACAATTAAGTAGATATAATTATTATACATTAAACTTAGCTACTACACCAAGCAAACTAGTGAACTATCAATCGTGAATTAAAATATTACATAACAGGTTATGGGCGATGATGTTTTTAGAGAGGAAAGTAGAAGATATATTATCATAATAAAAATATTTTCTCTACTAAAAACAAATGCCTTGTTCCTAGCAATTAATTAAACATTTGCCACGACTGACAGATCCTTAATTTTCTTGAAAGAGTTTCTAATTTCGCAATTTTGTTCCATTCTTCAAGTACAATGCTACAAGGTTATTTTAGCGTGTGGCCAAAATCAGAACTAAAGCCGCCATCGTGTTTTGTCAATACACAATGACAGTGACAGCTTCACAAATACCAATGTCATTCAGGCGCCAAAAGATTCTTGCTTGTAGCACTATTTTTTTTTTCTAAGCTGACATCACCGAAGGCGCTTCAACAACTTTATCAGGATTGTACACCCCAAACTTATACACCACACGATGTAAGTACTCCTCTCCTGGGACCAAGATGGATGTCGGGAAGTTGGTATGATGCACAGCATCTGGGTAAGTCTGGGTTTCCAGACAGAAGGCTCCGTGGCGACGGTAACCAACCCCGTTCTTGCCAACCAGGGCAGGTTCAGTTGGAGCTGGTAGGAAGTTGGCAGTATAGAACTGGACCCCTGGCTGGTTTGTGTGGACTTCGAGGTAGCGGCCTGAAGGTGGATGGGTTACGGAGGCGGCGAGGGTTAGGACCTGAAACGCGAAATTGAATTATTTTTTAACCTTTTAACCGCCCGACTTTATATGAGTTGGCGTGCCCCCAGCGCCCGAACAAAAAAAAAAAAAAAACGAAAAATAAACGCCGATGAAACGAGCTGTGATGATGTAATAATAATTCAGATTAAACGAGCTGTGTTATTTTGTCGTATATATACGACCCTGGCGGAATGGACACGAAAATATTTGTCGGATTAATCCGACGTAAGCGGTTAAAAGGTTAATGGAGGCGTTGCCAAAAGGAATGATGTCTACTCACCCATCCCATTGTAAAGTTTCTATATTTATGTCTGTAACTTATATGGTGTAAGTAATAAAGAGTATTCTATTCTATTCTCGAACTCTTAAGCGCTTATTTCATTAAAATAATTACAGGCACTTTTGAATTGTTAAGGAGCCGATCAGTCAGAAAGATGAAGCTACCTAGTTGTCCATTGCAAAGCGTAGTAGGTTCCTATGGAGAAGAACGGGCAAGAAACTCTACAGACACTCTTTCAAATCAAACTACTATAGGTACTATCGACCTTCAATCATTGCGTAAAGTTGTGTTATAGTAGGCTTTTGGGGTGATATTCAAAGACAGCACTTTAACTTGCCAAGTAAACGTTCATACATACGAATCTACTTTTATTCGTATGCTAAAAATGTCCATATTTGTATGTGAACAAGTGTTTCATACGAATATGAGTTACATTTGAATACAAATAATGTTCATATTCGTGTAAGAGACTTACTTTATTTACTTTTAGAACCAAGTCACTAAAGCTTACAAAAGGACATAACTAATTGTATTAGTAACTTTACTGCAAATCTAAACTTACCTGACAAGCTAAAATGTGTTATTATGGCATGTGCCTCCGGCACTCAAACCCTTAAAACTAGAACATAGCAAGTATGGTGTTTTCCAAAGAGCTCTACTACTACCTAGTTATACTTAATGGTTATCCTCACCTGTTTTCCAAGGGTCTCCACACAGTAGTTGTCATCAAAAAGTTTGTTCCCAGCGGACATCGCGTCGCCCAACTTCTTCTGTACAGTGAAGTCGAACGGTGTATTTTGAACGGCGCAGAATCCACCAGTTGGAATTGAGTTGGAGTCCGTCTTGGTGATTCTAGAACGTAAAAGCATACCACTAAAAGTTTTTTTTTATATGTATACACGCTGGTTGGCTGTAAAAGAGTTGATTTTAAAATGACTAATAAAAAGTCCTAAAACATTTTGAAGTTGTAGCCCAAACATATTTGTACAAATATTTGTTAACATTTTTAGAAATTAAATTGCGAACGCAGAATAGTTTGTATGGGCAACAGCTATAGGAATAATGATGCTGTGAATCCATTAAATTAATCCAAAAATATGCTGTAGCTCAACAAATTATCGGGTTTTACTCGGAGATTTCCCTGTCAAAAAACATTACTTATCACAGATTAGTTGTTAAACAAAAAAAAGAAGGAGTTGTCAAGTCGACAGCTATATTTTTATTTTAGAGCGCGCAAAATAAACAAGAAAGCGCCAAATGATGTCTGTTTGATTTTTCTTCGATTGTTTAGTTGGCGCCGCCTCTAAATTATGAATCAACGTTAATTTAGGAGTTTAGATGACTAAGGGCGAATATCCTAAACTTTTCTACCTAGAATAAGTCTTATCCTGTTGTCTTATCTTGTTTTTATATTTGACTGTTTTTCCGTGCAAAAGTTGTCAGGCGTCAATTTAATTCCACGGATAAAAGAACTGCCTTTTGTAAATTTAGCCCTACAGAGGTTATTTTTTCGCTTTTTAGTTTCTTTTTTCGTCTGCATTTTTTTTAGCTAAAAAGTTTTATAATTTTATATTTAGCCACCACCGCCACTTACCTTTCAGCATTGATGACCACATAATGTTTATACAACTCCTGCGCACCACCATCATGTCCCGCCAGGTTGAAATACGAGTGGTTCGTAAGATTAACCACAGTTTTCTTCGTGGTGGATGCTTTGAAGTCCACAAGCAGTTTATTGTCGTCTGTCACTTCATAGGCCACGGTGGTGACCAGGTCGCCAGGGTAACCTTCCTCCATGTCCTTGGATAAGTAGCTCAAGATGACCTTTGAGCCTACGATTGTGTATTCCCAGACAGCCTGGAATACGAATTAATGTTTTTCATTGTAATTTCTGGAGGCGCTTTGCAGATGTTAATATTTTAATTACGAATTTATTGTCTTTTGTCTAGTTTGTGGTCGTAAGCACGACTCCTTAGCATTATGTCCCGGCTTGGACCCCCATCGGGTAATTGCGTACCACACTTACAATTGCAAAGCCTTTAATTTTAACAGCCCAACAACAATCATTGCATTACTTACCTTGTTGAGCAGACGAATTTTTCAAACATATCAACCAATGGATTAGCAATTTCCTTCAAAATCCTTCGGACTGTGATTGAAGGTACATATGTTGTTAGTTATTACGCAATGAGGGTGCTGAGGCGGGTAATGTTATTGGGATTTTCTTCGGCAGTCTGGATTTGTATCCGGTCAATGGTAATGAGCTCGCCTCCTATGACATGCATACCCCTTCGGAAGTCTCGCCTTCTATTGCATGGGACTTTAACATAACATACTGACGAAATGTGGATGTTCTAATACCCTAATTCCATGCATACCTTTCGAGGAATACAAGCTAAATGCTATGTAACGTACCTTATCAAATCCAACAATGCCTCCATGCAGATGGTCCTTGCCAATATTCTTGGCTAAATTATAAGTCTGGCCATCAATTTCGAAGGTGGCGTTGCCAATGCGGTTGGCACATCTTCCGACGGTAGCTCCGAGGTATGGAGTGTTCCTGTTCATGTAGCCATCGAGGTCATCAAAACCGAGGACCAGGTCCTCCTTGACCCCTAGTCTGTCTGGCATCTGTAATTTTGATAGGGAAATTAGAATTCTCTTACTGGATTTGTGTTTGGTACGATTTTATACTTACCTAAGTATGAGTCCTAAACATAGATATTATCATCATCATCTGCCTAGCCTTTTCCCAACTATGTTGGCGTCGGCTTCCAGTCTAACCGGATGCAGCTGAGCACCAGTATTTTACATGGAGCGACTGCCTATCTGACCTCCACAACCCAGTTACTGGGTAATACGAAACATAGATACGAGAAAATGAAACATTTTTATGGTCCTAAACGTACCTGGCGAAATGTGGGTAGGTACCTACTCTATACACTTCTGCCTACATCTTCGGGCATATATATTATAGATTTAGATTCTTTGTCCTGCTTTAATTATGAGATAAAGCTAGGGCTGTACAGACAGCTGTGGTGCTGGGGAGTTGGAGCTGGAGGAGCACTAGGAAGTGGTGAAGGGCGGGCGTTTTGGGAAAATGTCTGTAATTTTGACGTTCAAAAAGTACTGATTCTCAGCCTAGTTTGAATAAATGACTTTTGATTTTGATTTTGCTCCACTGCAAACAAAGCGATAGTGCTATTCTGTACCTACCAAAGTTCGCTTCGACCCTCACGCAAGTCAACGCAAGTGACTGCATGCAGTACGAAAGTGAAATCGTTTTAATTTCGAAGTGATTGACACCACAGATTATAAAGAGGAATAGGATGTATATGCTTAAGGGTTTATTTAGACATGTCACAATCCACAACCGCACCACAGCAGCAAAAATCTCGTAAGTTAGTGTCTAGTGGGAATGGTGTCACTGCAGGCACTTGAATTTGTGGTCGTTCGTGATTGATTTACTTTACTTATTATAGTATAGGTAGTTGTGGCTATGGCAAATCTGAACAAACTCTTGTCTTATTCTGAAGGAAATAATAAATCTATATAGGTACAAATAAATAAAATTGAAATGTATGTTTGTAATGTCAAAACAACAGCTTTTTACTACATGCATATAAAAGTATGTACCTACTTACCGTACTATAAGAAAATAACATTTATTTTTATTTTTGTCTGTCTGTTTGGTCCAGCAGCATAGCTATTAATAACCACTCGATACGCTTCCATACCGTATCGAACATAAATCAATGTTATCGTAGGAGTCCTCTAAACACTGTTCACAAGTCCAAAACACAAAAATTTTGTCATTTTCAATAGAATAGAATAGAATAGAATAGTTCTTTATTTGCACAGAAAGTAGGTACAAGTTACAGATGTTAAGTTTAAAAAGATCCTATACTAACTACCTTAACTAAGGCATGCAAACAGTTTTAGCTACTAGACTCATTAATATTATTATTCCTATTACACATTCAATCAAATCAATTTATGATTACCATGTCAAGATGAGACTCAGTACATTATTTGAAATAGGCAATACAATACAATACATAATGTCGAGTTTAATAAAATGGGATTATAAATTCTTCAAGTTCAATACAGGTCAATGCAGTTAAATTAAAATATAAATTATTTAGTACAAGTCAGGAATACAAAGATGTCATTTTATCAATTTAAATTCTTATCGTTCAGAAATTCGCCAATTGAGTAATAACATTTATTTATTAATAGATCTGTCAATTTCTTTTTGAAAAGTGGCAATGTCTCATTTTTTATTAAATCGGGTATTTTATTAAATATGATAGGACCCATACATATAATACTTTTCTTTAATAGGGCGGTATCGGAACCACTGACAATTAGCAAATTTTTGTACTGTCTCCTGGTTGGCCGGTTTCTATTTTCGGACACTTTATTAAAAAGATGCATATTTGACTTAACAAAAACAGCTACCTCAAAAATATAAAGAGATGGGAACGTTAGTAATTTTAAGGACTTAAATACAGGTACGCAGCTATCTGTTACTATTAAATTGCACATAGCCCTTATACAGCGTTTTTGAGCCTTGAACACTTGTTCCCTCAGACTACAATTTCCCCAAAATATTATGCCGAATCTCAAAATCGACGCGACTAACCCGTGGTATGCAGTTAACCTTGTGGCCATATTTACTTTTTTAGACAAGTTAAAGAGTACATATGCAGCTGAACTAAGTTTTTTGCATACTTCTTCTGCTTGTGCCTTCCAAGTTAATTGGCTATCTATCAAAATGCCAAGGAATTTTGTAACTAGTACTTGGCCAACTTTTTGTCCATTATATTGTAAAAGTAAGACTTCTGGTGGAATTCGTTGAAAAAAATGCATTACATTAGTCTTTGGTATATTAATTATTAAATTATTTTGGTCAAGCCAGCGTATAATGTTTAATAGAGTGTCATTTATATCATGTTCATATGTTTTTTTGTCAATACATTTAATCATAGCAGTACTGTCGTCAGCGAATAAGACCATAGGATGTTCAATCTGGCGAGGCAAATCATTAATATACAGCAAAAATAATAAAGGGCCCAGCACACTTCCCTGTGGTACGCCATACCTAATAATTCTAGCCTTAGATAAATATTTTTCTTCGCGCTTAGTTTTTAGACATATTCTAGATATTTCTGTGTGCTGCTCACGATTGTTAATGTATGATTTTAAGAGATTAAGTACATTTCCTCTGATGCCTACGATGTCTAGCTTTTTTATAAGAATTTCGTGATCAACACAATCAAATGCCCTCGACATGTCCGTAAAAATTGCGCAAACTGGTATTTTTTTATCCACGTTTTGCAATATGACATTTATAAAATCGTAAACCCCCGTATTTATACCTCTATTTTTTCTGAAACCATTTTGTTCCGCACTTAAAATATTATATTTGGTTAAGAAGTTATTAACTGAGTCATAAATTACTTTTTCTATAACCTTAGAAAAAATGGGTATTAAAGCAATTGGTCTATAATTTGCTAGATCTTCTTTATTGTTTTTTTTCAAAAGTGGCTTTACTATAACTGTTTTTAAACTATTCGGAAATACTCCAGCACTGATACATAAGTTAAGTATATGACTCAAATGAATGGCGATGTCGCCTGATACGAATTTTACAACCTTTGTTGATATACCATCATATCCAGTACTGCTTTTATTTTTTAATGATTGTATCGCTCTCATAATATCTTGTGGTACTACTGGATGCATAAACATTGAGTTGGGGTTACTTGTCAATTTCGTAATGTCCGGTGATTTCGTCATGTTATTTTGTGTCTGGTCAATAAAATAGTTGTTTAGTAGTAGTAGTGTCAATGATATAAACGACCGCTATTCTTCCGACAGCTGTTTGCTGTCGTAGGCAAGGTAAATCAGGGTTATCGAAATGTGTCATTTTCGATACGATAGTCTGTCGGATCGTTGTGAATAGCTATGCTGGACCGATTTTGAAAAGGCTTTCGTTGACAGATAACTGATGTCATAAGGAGTAGCATAAGCTACTTTTATTTTAGTAGAAAAAGAATTAGTCAAGGGACACCGCCAAATATTGTCGTGTCCATTCCGCCAGGGTAGTATCGACCGAATACCACAGCTCGTTTAATCTGTATTATTATTACATCATCACAGCTCGTTTAATCTGTTTTTATTTACATTTTTTTTTTCGAGCGCTAGGGACGCTACCACTGATATAAAGTCGGGCGGTTAAAAGGTTAATGTTAGTTACTCGTAGATGTTGCACATTACTGTTAGCTAGTTGAATCATAAACTACGTAGGTTCACAGACACCTTAAACTTACCTTAATAGACTGAATAATGGCACCGTAGGATATCACAGATATCTCCGACCCGCCCGTAGTCCTCCAAGTGAACTTCTTCACCTTCTTCGGAGCCTTCGGAGTATGCAAGGAGTTGCGCACTCCGAAGTCTTCCACCACCAATGACACCATTTCTGCAACTTTAACAAAATCAAAATCAAAAGTCATTTATTCAAACTAGGCTGAGAATCAGCACTTTTCGAACGTCAAAATTACATAAGACAGTCCCCCAAAACGCCCGCCCTTCGCCACTTCCTAGTGCTTTCGCTGGGAAGAAGAAATGGCGGAACAAACTCCCCAGCAGCACAGCTGTCTGTTCAGTTAGAAAATAATTTGATTTTATACAACACTAGGTATGAAAAGTAATTAACGTTACAGGACACAGGACATTAAATTAAATTATTTGCCATAGTAGCTAGCCACGCTAATCATCATCTGCCTAGCCTTTTCCCAACTATGTTGGGGTCGGCTTCCAGTCTAACCGGATGCAGCTGAATATCAGTATTTTACATGGAGCGACTGCCTATCTGACCTCCACAACCCAGTTATTGGGTAATACGATACCCCTTGCTAAGACTGGTTGTCAGATTTTCGGGCTTCTGACGACCCGTAACGACTGTCAAAGATCCACGAATGACAGCCGGGACCAACGGCTTAACGTGCTTTCCGAGGCACGGAGGGGTCTTGGTATGTAAAGATAGTCACCCATCCACGGACCAACCGCGGCAAGCGTAGCTTAACCTGATCGATCGACCCGTGCGGCTGATATTACTTAGCCACAAGCCCCTCATACCAACAAATACAATAAACGCTATATATACTCAAGCAAAAAAAAAAAATTTAAAAAAGTAAACAAAAAAAAAACTTAGGTAAGTACTACCAAAATAAAAGTCTCAGGTATAAAGAGCCTGACAGCATACCTACATATTTATGCAATGCTGGGTTCTGTTTACATAGCTGTCACTTGAAGTCACAAATGATAAACTAGGACCATCTAAGCAAAATAAATAAACAAGTTATTACTAATAACAACAATAAAACCATGGTCAGCAAGACGACAAGTCACCACAAGCAGCACCCGTTCACGAGCATAACGCAAAGATCAGCCATTACCTCCCTCGCCATATTTGAGGGAAGGAGGCAACCCGACCCCCGACGCTACCGCAAGCAGTGACATCTAAGGGAGCATGACGAACTTGCTGCCGGTTGCTCAAGCAAGAATAATATTATGATCAACCGTAGAGGTCGCTAGCTAACCACATATTGCAATCAACTCATTAAAAAACATTGAAATGAGTAGATTATGTCAACATAATCGTGAAGAATTAGGAATTTCCTCAAATATTGCCATTTGAGTAGAGCTGACAAATCATCACTCCCTGATATTGATGTATTAACGTACTACCTATATCCGCCCCTAAGACGACCCTCTGACCTTTCTTTCTAGTAGATAACATCCAACATAGACGAGAATATAAGACAACAGGAGCATCTTATGCTCCTGTTGTCTTATATTCTCGTAGGGCTCTTGCCCTGTGTAGCAATTTTCCAGCATTTTATAATATCTTGATTTAACCCCGGATTTTGTAATATCTTGATTTAAAAGAGTGTCCTTGGAGTTAGAGTTTCTTGTCCGTTCTTCTCCATAGAGATCTACGTTTTGAAATGGGCAACAAGCTTCAACTTTCTGACTAACTGACCGACTATTTGACAATTCAAAAGTGCCTGTAAATGATGAAATAAATGGTTTGTGGTTGATTGGTTGACTGGTAAAAAACGCCAGTGGCATTAGGTCCTCCTCTATACATTTATGTGCTTGAAGTACCTATTAAAATAATATTATAATGGTAAAGACGTGAAGATAGGCTCTATGCTGGATAATGATGATGACCATCCCACAGCTGGGCAAAGGTATCTCTTGGATTACTGTGCCCAAAACCCGGTCAGTAACTAACTGGAAAAGCCCTTACTTACTGGCATGTTAAATGATAGTTACAGAACGAGTGTGCTATAACCAAAAGTGGGAGCACATTCACTTGTTTGTACTTGTAGGTACTCACATTTCATTCGGTTTTTCGCTGTATCGACGATAGTCTTTGGAGTTTCTGTGTCGACACACTAAACAATTACCAATTCCAAGACAGTTTGTGTTACTTGAGAATGCATAATAGGAATAATAGGCATTTTCTATTAGTGTCCTATCAGATACTCACGATGAGTACTTATGTTATCACAGATAATTTACTGGTAACTACGCAAGAATTTCAAGTAGGTAAAGCAAAACTACCAATGCGCCGTTTATATCTATGTAGGTACAATAGACACCCAGATTTTCTGCAGAAATACAGAATTTTCTATTAAGTATACCATTTTGAATGAATTTGCTACAATATTAGATACTAGCTGCGCCCTGCGGTTTCATCCGCATAAGGCTGTGTTTCCACTAGAAATGATCGGGGATGCGTAGCGAGTGATGTGCGTAAAACTAACCAATAAAAACACTAGCATAGCACAAGCAATGAAAATGAAGCGATGTTATTCGTTAGTTGCCCACACATCCCTCGCTACGCATCCTCGCTCATCTTTGGTGGAAATGCAGCCGGGAATATCGGGATAAAAAGTATCCTATGTCCTAATAAAGGTCATGGCCTACCCATGTGCCAAATTTCTTCCAAATCCGATCAGCCGTTTTAGCGTGAAAGCGTAACAAAAAAACATACAACATAAAAAAATCAAATCTTTTCTCTTTATAATATTAGTTTAGACTAAACCGGTAGGTGCCCGTGATTATGTTCACAATGAGCAGTTTCAAGAAGTATTTGGCTCTAGCTAAATCTCTGCCTACTCCATTTTCAATACATACATGTAACGCTATGCAAAATAATGTCATCTATCTATACCTACAGAGTTATTGGAAAAACATTAACAACCTCTTAAGAGGTCATTGCACTCATCATTATGAACAACTTTTACTATGGGACCAAACCAATAATCGCGAAAAAAAATCAGCTGTTCCCTACATTTATGTTCGTATAACTCGTCAAAATGTAGGGAATAGCCGATTTTTTTTCGAGAACCTAAAACTCAGTAACCTAAATGGTTTTTATGGACAAGGTTAATAAGGTGCTGCAAGAAAAATGGTCGACATCTGTAAAAAAAAATCTTCGAACATTTGACTGTCCTTTGCCCCTAAGAATACCCAAGCTAAAAGATCGACCGACCTTAGAAAATTTTTCCAATTTTTTTTTTCGCAATATTTCTCGGGTTTTTTTTACATCATCTCATGGTTTTCGACTAGAGCAACAATTTCTTTCCAGAAAAGATTTTCATCTAGAGAGAGAGAAATTAGAGCGTTTTGTAAAAACAGGAAAAAATATTAAAAGCTCCTATCTCGGAAACGGTGCGTCGTAGGGCCATACTTCTCAGTACCTAAATGGTTTTTATGGTCAAGGTCAACCCGAAACTGCAAAAAAAATGCACTTTCGAAAAAAAAATTTTTTTTTCAATTGACCGTCCCAAAAACATTTTTTACCAAAAAAATTTTTTTTTTTGTTTTCTTTGCTGCTCATAGTGCCCCTAGGCGTATACTCCCAACCATATACTCTAAGCTCCCAACTGTAACAAATACGCCCCTAAGACGACCCACTGACTCGATTCCCATCTATAGGTACATATACTTGCGCGGTAGGTAATATTATGAACTATCCAGTTGAGTGCAAGACAAAACCTTATTGTTTGTAGCTAAAAGTACGGTCGAATTTACACCGTCCATTTGAGTGGCGGGGGCCACTCAAGTATTCGGCCGGCTGCGTCAACAAACTACGATTGGGGATTACTTTGCGCATTGGAGGGAGCTGCGTTTATTGCAGCCGCCTCGCTATTGTTATTCGAACTGGATGGCGTTGAATGCGGAATATTTTCCGTATTCTCAAAATGTAGTACAAAGAATGATGCGTTTTATTACAATGCTTGCATGTGTGCTTCGACGCACATCTTAGGGTCGGTTCACATCTGACGGAAGATGCGTCGCGTATTATCGGTCGCGTAACGCCAGAACAGACAATTATGTGAGAAAACATTCAACCTTTCACACTTAACCGATGATGCGTTAGTGCATCGAGCGAATAAATAGAGGCAATCGAAGTTACGCTCGACGTATCTTCCGTCAGATGTGAACCGACCCTTAACGTTGTGTGTTTATCGCTGAAACAGTTAACGAACAATGTTTTGTTTTTAACGAACATAAAACGTTCCCTAACTGTAAGTCGTTTGAACTCCAAACACTAGTACAGATGAACATGACTTGCATTATTGCAAAATGCAGGTAGGTTTGGAATTAATATTTTTCTCCGTGATCGCAAAGATTACGTGACTTATCGAAACTTCTAATTTTATTATCGATTGCACTAGTTTGATGTACCGCAGCTGTTCTTTCGATAATCTTTATGTGATTTCGATCATACGTTATTAATTCTTCGCATGTGGGTATTTCTTTATCGCGCACGGACAACTCGAAGCTCTGCACTAATTGCGAATCCAGTTTTTTTTAACGCGAGATGCGTAAAAATAAAATCTGACAAATCACCAATCTGTAACTTTTTTAACGCGGACCACGAAGAATGAGTTTGTTCAATAAAGTCATTGAATTGACCTGAGGCGGAGGTACTTGATTTTATGTCGAGTATATTATTTAAATACATGGACCCTAACAATCTCTTGTCCTGGTATTTCGACACTACAGTCCGTCAAATCTAAGAAGTACCGTTTGACGTTTCATATTTTTCAAACCGAAACAACTTTGTTCATACGTACATTATTCAGTTTCGATAACCTTTTTCATAAAACCATGAATTTAGAAAGATTTCATTATTGTATCTAAAAATGTACAATTCTTAATATCTAAATGTAATTGAAAACTTTCAAACAAAGCAAAATAACACATATTTACACAGTAAATAATTTCTAATAGTTATATTCTTGACCTCATTACAAAGTTACGTAGTTAGGTCACTGCACGTAGTGTTGCGACTCTTCGGATACACTTGTATGCAAAAAAATCGTTTACATATACGAAAAATCGAATGTATTATTTACAAATTACACTTGACAACCAAACAAATATTTTTTCATGTGAATGGGATTTATCTCACATATTACGATTACATAACTAAATAGTTATGTAATCGTAAAATATGAGATAAAACCCATTCACCAAAAATACGTATTTATAAATCAAATATATTTGCTTCTTTAAAAAGTTGTCGAAAGCGATTTGTCGATTTTTGATTTTCGCGCCCAAATAAGTCGGGGTTTCTCGCGCTAACGCTGTCGAAATAGTAAATGGAGTCAGGGATAGTGTTTTTTACATTTATTTTTGTGTATGATAGTATGGGTTTGCATATTACAGAGAAATAAACAAATTTTTAACAAGCACATCCATTGATTTTACAATTACAATTTTTTCTTCTAAGTCTTATTTCTACGTCTAAAACTAATAAAAATAAGGTATGTAGAACCCATTCACAAAAATGTTGTTGCCTGATGTTATAAATTAACGACGTTACTGCGCGACCGCATAATGCACTGAATACACAGATACCCTAAAATAAATTAATTTAATTATTTTTAGGTCAATAGGCAAAATCGCAGGTGTCCAAGTCTCTACAAATTTTTTTTTCTGGCAACACTGCCAACTACAAGCGCACGCGGTCCGCTCGGTCGGTTCGGCGTCAGCAGTCTCTCGCCATCTTGGAAGCTGACTGTGCGCGTACTTGCTTTCTCGTTTGTGTTTTATAATTTGTGACTTGGCTATTACTTTTCTGGACTGATCATTCTTTATCCGTTTACCTTGGCAATATTTATACTGGACTCCGAACTAAGCAAGTGTTTATTAATAATGTCGAAAAGAGGACGTACTTTGAACAGCCAGGCTCGTGAATTGGTGGTGAAATTACACGAGTATTTTGAGCGTGAATCTCAAAATGGTGGACTTCTACTGCCAGTTACACAAGTTCGGGATCGCGTCGGTGAAGCTCTCGGTATTGGTAGCCGCACCGTTGGCAAAATATTAAGTGAAAAATATGGGCCTTCGGGGAGTGACAGTAACGTACTTCACACACCGAAAAAACGAAAAAGAAATAAACCTGTGACAGGCATCGATGAATTCGATAGTCATGCTATTAGAAACCATATATACGGGTATTTTACAAGAGGCGAATTTCCAACATTGGCAAAGTTATGTGCAACTTTAAAAGATATGCTGTATAAGGCTGTATAAGGGAAGCATAGAGTCGTTGAGAACGGTAATAACAGGAATTGGCTTCAGATACAAAAAAGTTGACAAACGAAAAATTGTTATGGAGCGACATGACATAATTATGCAGCGACTAACATTCCTGCGCGAAGTTAAACAAATTATAAACTGGGATAATGTAATATTTTTGGACGAAACCTGGCTAAATTCCAACCATTCTGTGCCGAAAACATGGACTGATGATTCTGAAGCTTCGTGCTCGAAGGTGCCGATAGGAAAAGGTGGACGCCTCATAATATGCCATGCTGGGTCAGCGTCTACAGGCTTCGTGGAAAACTCTTTATTAGCTTTCCAATCCAAAAGCACTAAAGAGTATCATGAAGAAATGGACGCAGTAAGGTTCCGAGAGTGGTTCTTAAATTTATTACAGAATATCCCTCCTAACAGCACAATTATAATGGATAATGCCCCATACCACTCTGTGCAAATTGATAAAGCACCTACGTCAGCCAATAAGAAAGCAGATTTGGTGGCATGGCTGCAAAGAAAAGGAGTGGATGCCGACATGTCACTATTAAAAGCTGAATTATTACAGTTAGTGAAATTGCATAAACCACCAAAACCGACATAATGTAATTGACCAATTGGCCGAAGAGCACGGGCACCAAGTCATACGACTTCCTCCGTACCATTGCCAATATAATGCCATTGAACTGATTTGGGCCCAAGTTAAAGGTAATATTTTATAATATTATAATAATAACACGAGTACTTCTAACATTTATAATTTAAACAATGGTTTTCGTCTGCTATCAAATAGTTACATTATTGTTTTACAGGTTATGCAGCAAGACACAACACAAAACCACCCTTCAGTGTCAAGAAAATGGAAGGTTTATTAAAGGAAGCATGTGCCCAAGTTACACAGGAAGATTGGAGTAAAGTAGTACAAAAAACAAAGAAAATAATAATGGACGACTTCGAAAGAGACGTACACTTTGATAATGTAATGGACAATCAACTGGTCATTAATTTAAATGACGATGATGACGAAGACGACGATACTAGTACTAGTAGTGAATAAAAAAATATCCTAAACATTTCTTTTATTTAATTATAACAATTGATTTCTTAAAATTCGGATATTATAGTAATCGATCTCTTAAAGTTCGGATATTATAGTAATCGATTTTTTCATCCCATCCCTATCATTCAATTGTCAGAACTGTCAAACGGTACTTCTTAGATTTGACGGACTTTAATGAGTTCCATATTGTGGAATAATTATCTTCATTAGGAATTATTCCGGCAAATATATTTAATGCGTTCCCACTCAGTTTACCCACCAAATATTGGACTTTTTGACTGTCCATCAATGTTTTATTATTTCTTTGGCTGGCAATTCTTCTTGTGCGGAGTGTTTCAATTAAGTTACCGCGTATGTACTTGATCTGGGAATAAAGTGATTCAAATGCACTCCAGTCACTGAAGCTAATTTTATATTGTATTTTATTATTTTATATTTTTATAGCTGCTAGAAATTCCTGGACACTTCTAGTGTTGGTGCTAATTATTGAAGCCACCTTTTTTCCCGACTCATATAATTCATTTATTATTGCGAACACTGCTTGCTTTTTGCCGCAGCTATTTTAATTTTTGTTTCATAACTCATGTTTAAGTTTGGTTACAATCCGTTATTGAACAGGTAACTTCTGATAACGTATTGCACTTATACTTAGTTTTAATTTGCCTATCACCTTGAACAAGGTCAACGGATACACCAATTCACAATCGCGACCTATGTGGGTAGATTGGGAATGACTGAATATGGGAATATCTATTACTTTTATGATATATTTATATTAATGTATATTACACATAAATTTATAATTATATTGGACTTCACTGGTTTTTATATATATGTAGGTATATGGCTCGAAGTGACCAATAACTGGTCGCGCGATGGATTATAAGTGCGGGTGTTTTATTTTTTATTGGAAAAAATGCGGGAAAATTACATTAAGCGGAAACCATAAGGCTCCTCACCTTATGATAATCACTTCGGGGTTCGGAGTAAGTACATACAAGGGTTGAAGGAATGTCTAGCGCCTGAAAGTTGAAAATCCAGTGCGCAAAAAAAAACGCGATATTTTTACGTCCATGCGTACTTGAATAAATAAACGCTTATCAAACCAACAATAATAAGTGACATTTACACACCATTTTCCAATAGAAAGACTTATCAGTCGAAAAATAACAAAAATTACTATAATTTATCGTGTATTATCATCATTCACAATAACCGCACAAAATGGTAAGATAACGAGCACATAAAATAATAAAGTTATTAAACAAAACGTACCAAGAGATAAGCGGTTGATATGTCTGTACTGCTTGGCAGCCGGTCCCGAACTGATGTGAAGTTCTTTATTTGAATTTATAGTGTTGCGAAGTTCGTGCGGTTAAATTTTATTGGAGTGTGGGATTGATTGGTTAACCGCACTGCAAGGTCCATTGCTTTACTTGGTAACAAAAGGAGCAATCTACTACTAAGTGAACAATCAATGGATTTTTGTTTTGCCAGTATTAGTAGGTATAGTAAACGATACTGCCACAGACTACTTAGAGATATGGATACTGCGGTGTTATTCTGTAAAAAGATCACCGTGATATCTTTGGTGAAGTGAGGTTAAAGTGAGCTGTCATTCCACCTGATGCTAGGGACTGACACTATTGACAGCTCACTTTAAGCTCACTTCACCTATGTTTTCACGGTGAGATTTTTACAGAATAGCATTACTGGTGATATTCGATAGGTACATGAAACTTCGCACTGCGCTCCCGTCTGCATAATTAAGTATGTAAATTATCAAATGTGGATGATGTTGACTGCATGCTTAGTACATAATAAGTACTTTTATGTTTAAATAGAACACTTAAATAACCTAAGAGATATATTATATCGAATAATATTATATTCTATACAAGGTGTACCTAATTTAAATAACTGAAAACCTCTTAAGGGATCATTGTACAGACGCCAGCACATCAACCTACTACAATCTGTCAGATTTCTGTAATAGATTTTCAACTTTATCGCTAAAGCATAAGGTTCAATGTTGATTGGGAAAATTTGACAGTTAGGTGTAGGTTGATGTGCTGGCGTCTGTACCTACGCGTAATCATTAAACTATTTATTCTTCAGAAAGCTTACAATCTAATACCAGGTAAATAATAAACAATTAGCATTTACAATTTATTGAGCAGTGATGACCCAGTGGCAGCGGTCGCGACTTACGAGTAGTAGCACAGAATAAATAGGTAGTAGGTTCGAACCATAGATATATTTTACATTTCTATGGTTCGAACCCAGACAGGCGCTTTACTTTGTGTAAATTATTTCATCACCACTGCTCTCATAACGGTGAAGGAAAACATCGTGAGGAAACCGGCATGTCCTAGAACCAAAAATTCGAAGACATGTGAGATCTTCCAACCTGTTCTGCGGCCGCGTGGTGGATTACGGCCCACTCCCTCTCACCGAGAGGGGGCCTGTATCAAAGCAGTGGGAACATTATAGGCTGATTATGCTTACAATTGCCATTTACAAGCGAAGTAAAAATCTGCTGCTCCATACATTTATGTTCGAATACCTAACTCAATAAAATGTATGGAGACGCTGAATTTTTTTCGCGATTTCTGGTTTGGTTCCGTTGTAAAAGTTGTTCAGAATTATGAATACAAATGACCACTTAAGAGATTTTTAGTCATTTTAATTTTACCTTGTTTATGTTGTATATGCTTAAACACATTAATATCCACAGCTAAATAATCTGAATAAAGCGCCTGCGAAAGTCACATTTTATTACATTTTTTTGCAATTTGCAGATCAGTGTCAGATTGTATGTTAATTATTGATTCGCGAGTGTACCTAATAAATATGACTTTAGAGAATTATAATCATCAATACAACTCTCTTAAGTTCATGTAATCCTATTGAATGACTATTTCATTAAATATCAATCAATACGATTCTAAGAACTTGACCTGCAAATTGCAAAAATAAAAGAAAATTTGAATTTGGCGGGCTGCCTTGCTCCCCCCCCCCCCCCCCCCCCTTAAAGATGGAAGACGGAGGACAAGGTGGATTGTTAATTATTATAAGAACGAATTATAATCAAACTTTTTATACTATTGGGAAAATAAGTACCTAAGTATAATGATCATTTAAAACACAATTTTCTTAAACTGCGCATTTATCTATTAAATACAGCTCTATAGAAATGGTTCATTATGTGAACAATAACTGACAATAATATGAGTTTTTTAAGGACACATTAAAATTGCAAGATAATTATAATAGACATAATTTATGTATGTTTAACGACAATACACAGATGCAATGTACTTAATTTACATTTACAGTTGTCAGCTCTATGAAGTTTAAATTTAAATAAATAATTATATGAACTGGTGTCCTGAGACAGTGAGGCCCCGTCGCAGCAGACCACGTAGGAGATGGGGACAGGACGAGCTGGATAGGTTCCGTCAAAACTGGAAGGAGGACGCGCGGGCTCGCGAAAGATGGAAGGAGTGGAGGGAGGCCACTGCCCAGGAGTGGGACAGGTAAAAAAATATAATAAGAAAGTAAAAAATGTAGGTATAGTCAACAGAAAAGGTTGATTAAAATTTTTGGCAACTACCCCAGAAGGATTAAAACGTGAATCTTAAGAAATTGGTATTGGCTTGTCTTAGTTAACCATTTTAAAAACGCGAGGTCTCCACTTTAAGGGTTTTATTGACTTAAAAAACCTCAAGATACGTATCTAGTAATTTTATTTTTGCATTAAAGCAGAAAATTATATGAAAAGTCAAATGTACACAAAAATAATAAACATTTAATAAATAATAAACATCAATATTAAGTATATTTCGCTACAGGACCAAGAAAAAAATTATAGTTCAAGGGCCCTATAGTCAAGCATCAATGCCATCACTGTCCCATCATGAAAACAAGATGGCGCTACTCGTCCTATATTCACATCTAGGAGCATTTCTTTCTCACACAGACATAGGGTCAATAAAATTTTCTTTTATAGCGCCTCTAAAGCAGTAACCTGTTCAGCGATGCCACATACGTCGGCGAAGTCGCCATGCTTCATAGCAATCTTCACGTATCCATGGTCTCCGAAATCCTCGCCGAAGGAGTTCCTGACAATGTAGTATGGTATGGGGGTTTCCGCATCGGGCTCTCCAAATCCTTCGTAGCCAACGATCTGGACCACGTGGTTCGAAATACCGCGACTGCAAAAGCAGAAATAAATTATTATCGTAATAATGCATATTATCAGCTAATAACGTTTCCACTGCTAGGACAGAGGCCTCCTCTCTGTGAGAGGGAGTAGGCCGTTAGTCATCACGCGGGCCCAGTGCGGGTTGGCGGATGTCACATGTCTTCGATTTTTTGGTTCTAGGACATGCCGGTTTCCTCACGATGTTTTCCTTCACCGTTTTGAGAGCAGTGGTGATGAAATAATTTACACGAAGTAAAGCGCCTGTCTGGGTTCGAATGTCCCACTGCAGGGTTTGCCCTGCAGTGGGACAATACAGGCTAGATCCAGCCTCCCTCTCCCTTTTCCAAACAATTCTGTCTTTTGCCAGTAATTTCGGTAGGAGTCAAGCTCGTCCCGCCATCTTCGTCTCGACCTGCCGCGATGGCATCGAAATCATCAAATCGTCAAACCTATTTTATGTAGTTGCCATAACGACCTTGGTTTGACACCATTCGAGCATTTGAATAAATTCCCTGACCAAGGTATTTTTTTCGAAGGTAAATTGATAAATGTTGCGGTTTTCAGAGGATGTTGCGGTAGGTAGGTAGGTATGCATAAAAATAAGTTCGCATCATTTATGTTAAGATTGGCAACACTGATAGTCAAAACGTTCACAGGCTGTTAGGATACCTATCTTTTTAAATAAGTTTTCATGTCAACATCATCTGCCTAGCCTTTTCTCAACTATGTTGGGGTCAGCTTCCAGTCTAACCGGATGCAGCTGAATACTAGTATTTTACATGGAGCGACTTTTTTAAATAAGTTTTCATGTAAAGAAGATAATATAAGACGTCAATTAACAAACAGAAACCAAGTAACAGAGACTAACTTGACTTGAGAGACTTGAGAGCAGTGGTGGCCCAGTGGTAACGACCGACCCCAACTTTATAGATCAAAGCCGACCGGGAGTTCTAAAGATTAGCGCATTCAAACAAACAAATAAAAAATGCACAGACCTCGAGCCCTTCACGACCTTTGGATAAATTGAAAATGAATTTAATAAATTTAAAATTATTTTTATAAACAAATTCTCAAAAATTTGCGAAACGACAACACCCATAAGACCACGACCATCATCTGAAATCTACCCCAATGTAACCGTCGAGAGATGGTTGTGTTCAAGCTTAAAAAATTCACTCACTCACCGCCGCGGCTGAGGCTGGCCGGCCCTCGCACCTACGCGCCTAACGCCTTCCGCGCGTTGCCCAAAATACGACTACACATAGGGCACCTTAGCACCTAGACCATAAGAGATAGAGAGGTCCTGTTTGTTTTCAAAATGTAGCCTAACTCAATACCCCGAGGGCTTTTTTAATTTTTTTGATATCGCATTTAGTTTTTGAGATATAGACGATTTTATCACAAAAGACATGAAAAAATGCGATTTTTTTAACATTTTCCAAAAAAAGTTTTTAACTTTTGCAAAAACTTTTTTCACTATTTTGTAGCTCTTGTCAATACGCATTTTTTTGAGACCTCAACCATTCACGTAGCCCTAAAACTCACGAAACCCTAGCCAAATCTCACTATTTCGTAAAATGAGAGCCTATGTCCGGAGCCAGTGAAAAAGCATTTTCAATGCTAAAACAAACTCTTCAGCTTCAGCTTTATTATTACTATACTAGCTTCTGTCCGCGTTACGCAATTACCCTGCCGCATTCGTGCTCGATTGATGGCAATAGCCTCGCCCCCTATTACATGGGACTAAAACATAACAGGCCAAATGAGGGTAAACTATAGGTTCATCTCTGTCTAACCCTCCGAGGGATACAGGCGTGATGTTATCACTTACGTGCAAGCCCTGGTAATAACGCCTCCGATGTAGTTCATCCAATTAGTAGCGTCGACTGCAACAACTAGGGGTCCATGACCAGCTACATATTCCACCATTAGACCTTCATCCACGTTACTGCAACATTACAAAGCAAAACAAGATATTAAGGGGCTACTAGTCGATATTTTTTCCATACAAATTTCGGGAGAGTATTACTCCACTGTTTGACATTGTGCATCCAAAGTTAAACATGATATCGTTTTGTCTTATTATTAATTTTGTCTGTACGGAAACAGAATAGTAAAATAAAAAGCCATTATTAGCCCAGGGAAGTGTATTAGGGCCTCCTTTGTTCCTACTATACATTAATGATCTACCAAATGCAACTAAGGAACCTATGTCATTGTTCGCTGACGACAGTACTGTAACCATAGCACCTAAAAACTTAATTAACTACCATTCTGATTCTAATGATTCGTTGAATTCTATAATTACCTGGCTTAATAATAATAATTTGAAAATTAATCTTAGTAAAACAAACATAATGCATTTTAGACAACGAGAAAAGTTACGTAATACATCAAAATTTAATTTAGTATACAAAGATAATATAATACAAGAAGCTGAAACAGCACGATTTTTGGGATTAATCATTGACAAGCAATTAAATTGGAAAACTCACAATAACGAACTTTGTAAAAAAATTAGTACTTCGTCATATGCTCTTTATAAGTTGGCACCGACTGTCAACACAGATACTTTACTTACAGCATATTACGGGCTTACTGAATCAGTTATAATTTTCTGGGGCAATTCAACTCAGAAGGAAACTGCATTCAAAGCACAAAAGCGTTGTATACGGGCTATGTTTGGGTTGCATACTACTGACAGTTGCAAACCAATGTTTATGCAGCACAAAATTCTAACACTTCCGTCACTTTACATATTAGAAATATCGCTGTTTGTAAAAACCAATCCTCATTTGTTTCCCCTTCAGATTAATAATACAGATAGAAATAGACGCGAGAAGTATAGACTTTGGGTGCAATCACTCTCCGCCAAAACAGCATTTCTAAAAAAAAGTGTAATATGCATGGCCCCATTAATATACAATAAAATTCCTAATTCCCTTAAGGAAATGAATATCAATTCATTCAAGAGAGAGCTAAAAAAATTGCTAATTAGTAAGGGATACTATAATGTTACGGAGTTTTTAAATGACAAATTTTGAATTAAGATTATTCAATATGTAGGTATTTAGTTTTATTAATTTTATTGTTTTTTTTTTTTTTTTTTTTTTTTTTTACTATATTTTTGTGAGTATGTTTTTGTCTATAATTTGATTATTTCGTTTTATAATTCTAATTTAATACTACAAACTAAAACTATTTTGTACGCCGAATATGGCAAAACATGTTGAACCAGCAATATTTTTCCATCCATATGTGCATATCTATGTATCATGTTACACATGTTTAAACAAATAAATGCATCTTTATCTTTATTAAAAAATTATGACAAAGATTCTTTGCTATTTTAACTTAACTTTGGGTGTAAATAAGTAATAAAAGAACTGTAAAATCTCCAAAACAAAATCGGGACCGACAAAGCTTAGTTATCGAAGAGTTCAATAAACTTTATTTGTAATTGATTTATGCGTTGTTTTTTTTTCATAAAACTCGATTTTCCAAAGCACTTCGATTTTATTTACGCGCCTTTCAGTTCGGAACGGCGCGCGGTGTTTCTGTGCGTGAGAACTAGACGTTGTGCGTGTAGACTAGCGTCTTACTGCTCATCACTGATACTATCTCTGTCGGACACGAAGCTAGGTGAGACAGCATGCTTTTTGGCCATGACCACCAGTGAGTTCGAGCTCGCGAGTAGTTCCACCTTAAGACTAGATTTCGTTGGATTAGATTTTTTTTCTGCGTCGATCTGTTTAGGTTTCAAGACAATCTGAGCCAATTTTAATTGGCTCAGATGGTCTCTGTGGATTGTGACTATCGTTGAATCCAACGATATATTATATAACTCATTTTGGCCCAAATGGCGGTTTAGCATTTCTCCTTTCTAGTGACGATATATAGTTCCCACCTAAGTACACATTATGGTAAAGCAATAAATATATTGACTATTAAGCCTGGCGACGCTTTGAGGAAGCCTTTGTCCAGCAGTCGCTTTCTGTGCGCGCATGTCTTTCGATGATTAGGCCGAAAGAGATAAGACTCACCAACGATGCTTATACTGCTTCACCTGCCTTCCACTATATCCAGTTTTTGGCAGCTTACACTCTTGATCTATGGACAATGTCATGGGGTACTCTTCTTCGGTGACGAATTGTAATTTGTTTGTACAAATAAAGTCCATCGCGGTGACGACATTTCCTTTCTTACAGCCGTTGGTTTCTGGCGAGCAGTCTAGCAGTTCCTGAGAGGAAGACAACTATGATGCGGAAGCGAATAACCAGCACCCTTATTGCGTAACATACTATCAAACTCAATCTGAATAATTTTGAAGGATATTGCTAATTAGTGATAGTGACCGACCGAAGGTTCGCTTTCGGTTTCGGCCAAAAAATAAGGTTTCGGCCGCAGTTTCGGTTTCGGCCGAACCAAAAAGTGGCGAATTTTTGGCCCGACCGAAACTGGCGTCTGGCGTTTGGGAGATGTTGGTTTTGGTAGAATACACACGACTGACAAATAGATAGACAGTGTAGAGTCCATAATGGGGTCCCGTTTTCACCTTTTATTTGTACAAAACCCAAAAAATAAGTGTTTACCTATAAATAAAAGTCATTAAGGTTCTTAGCGGACATGCTGCTTTTAGTATCAGCGAGTAGGGATTTATTTGGTTTCTGGAAGATTGATACAAGCTCTAAGGCCAACAGAAGATGCGTCTTAGTGACTGTGCGTTCGGTCAAATTAGCAAAATCACTCGTTTCAGCGATTACCTTGACGCTGCATCGCGTTTTGGCGGCCCGTTCCGTTTGAGAACAGTTTAAAAATTGTGTTTCTAACGATGCTGAATTTGGCGTGCCTGCATTTTTATTTATTTATTTATTGTCGCTAGATACCTATATCGAGCTATCGAGCGAACGGGCAACTAGCTACATCTTTCTGACTGACCAACTCCTTGATAATTCAAAAGAATGGATTGTAATAGCGATTCTTATGCCCTTTCCCATAAACAGTAGGTGACACATAAAAGCGTGTTGTTGGATTTTCAACTTTCAGCCCTAAGCCAAGCGTTGAAAAAATCAAGTGATTACTGGCTCAGTTGATGACTTTCTTACACGGTTCGTGGGACGAGAGAATAAAAGGTGGTACCTGTATGCTCCTACTCTTGTAATCCTTTAACTTAATCGCGGACATCGACTCCAGGACTCCAACGATGCTGAAGGCCCAACAGCCTTGACAAATCTTCTGATTTAAGACCGGCTTTACGACACCTCTCTTTCGCCTGAAACCGTTAGGGACAAAAATTCTATTAAAAAAAAAAATTGGTGACCAATGAAAAGTTTCTACTATAAGAGCCTAGAACATGTCGCTCATTTGGAGAAACATCGACGTAAATGTATTTTTTCCCAAAAATGAGTTAAATATGCCAAAGCACTTAGAAAGCGTATTTACGTAAGGAAAACAAAGACTTAAAAAAAAGTAGCAGTTACGTCGAAGTTTCTCCAAATGAGCGATATTCTCAACGTGGGCGATAACGCCCCCTCGAGGGCGTTTGAGGCTTTCAGAGGGGCAGTAGAAGATTCAAAGAAAATTATATATCATAATAAAATGTTGTTGTACTGAAAATGTTTGTTTTTGTGCTTAATTGTACATATCCATCGGACGAGTTTGGAATAAGTCGAAATACAGCATAAAACAAGTTAAGAAACTGACCAGATGCACATGGTGACGTATTAGTGAATGTGACCTGTTAGGGATAGCGACGAAATAGCCAATGTGACGAATGGTCATCAGATCCCTTACGACTATATATACCTAAATTATACTTAACTGTTTCAGATTCGAGACAGATGTATGTAAAAAAACTGGGCGCTCTAGAAAAAAACATATTCTCAAAGTTGGTGGTGGGCTAAATAAGGTTGAGAACCTATAGTCTAGAACCATGATTGTGCTGAAATAATGGTAACGCCGATGTCCCTTACACCGCGAATAATAGTACACCATGTACCTATTATACAGGGTTATTGGTAAAACATTAACAACTCAGGACTATATTAGGTACTAACATCATAAACAACAACTTTGCCTTTTAATAATTCATCAGACATTCATAAATAAAAAAAAAAATTCAATGCAACGTTCTAAATTTTACGAACTATACGCGAAGCAAAAGAAAGGGCTAGATAGGTAAACAAACTGCCGTGTCTAGTAAAAAATGCAGCTGAGGGGAGCATAGAACAACGAAATCTTAAAGGTTGCGGTTTTTGGTATGTTTTGTAAAAAGTCATAGAACAAAAGTGGTTGTTTATGATGTTAGTAATACCTACAGTCCTAGAAGGTTGTTAGTATTTTACCAATAACCCTGTACCATAGACTTACCAATCAAATGATCTTGGTATGTTGTTCCTATATTTTTCGTTGATAAATGGTTCGTAAGTTAAATCGGTACAGTTCTTTTCTCTTTCTTGGCACGGTTTGGAGCGTTCTTGCAACAGACGCTCGGCGAATTCCTTCTTCGACATGTCAGAGAACTTTGTCAAACCAAATACTGTGTTATTTTCTAGTAAATTCAATCTGGCTATGTCCTTTAAAGATTCCTGAAATGAGTAAATCGTTCTAATATTATAAACGCGAAAGTTTGTGATGATGGATGGATGGATGTTTGTTACTCATCACGCAAAAACTGCTGAACGAATTTTAATGAAACTTTACAGTAATATAGCTTAAGCATCAGAATAACACATAGGATACTTTTTATCCCCATATTCCCACGGGATCAACACTTATGTAAGTGAAACCGTGGGGCACTGCTAGTTATTATAATATAATAGGTTCCAGGTACATAAATCTCTTTAAATTTTTGGTTCTAGGACATGCCGGTTTCCTCACTATTTTTTATTCACCGTTTTGAGAGCAGTGATGATGAAATAAATTACACAAAGTAAAGCGGCCGTCTGGGATCGAACCTACGACCTGCAACTCGTAACTCGCGGCCGTTAACCACTGGGCCCACCACTGCTCAAGTAAATTGTAATAAGTAATTGAATATTATGATAGAATAATTATAATATCAGAAGGCCAATTCCCGTAATTAAAAACGTTCAAAATCTAGTCGCAATCTCATCTCGGCGACAATTAATGTCAAAAACTTGTCAAAAATGTAGGGAAATTAGAGGTATTTTTGACAGATTGAGACTGAGATCAGACTGTGAAATTACGAGTATTGGCCCTCTGGCCTGTCCTGTATTCTATACGGGGAATGAGGGACAGAGGTGTAGGTATATTAGGTAGCCCACATTTCGCCAGTTAAACAGGGAGGCAAGGACATCGAAGCGCAACCTGTTACCATAGATTCAGTACAGACGCCAACACATCAAGCTACTACAATCTTTCAAATTTATTTAATAGATTTACAACTTTATCGCTAAAGTATAAGGTTTAAAGTTGATTGGGAAAATTTTACAGTTTCGGGTAGCTTAATGTGCATGATTCTGAACCCCCTGATTTGAAATTTTTCGTCGGTTATTAAAAAAAACATTATCTATTCCATAAAACTTTTTGACCGCGTAGTATTGCACTTGTCGATAAAACAGCAGATTTTTTTTTCCTTGATAATAACTGACTAAAGATGTCTAAGCTAGGGGCTCTAGAATCATGATTCATGGTTAGTTGACACAGTTTGATCGTCGAATGTCCCTGCCATCCTGTAGGTATTTAGACCCCACAAGTTCACAAGTGATATTTAGATTTTTCATAGAGAATTTCTCAGTAGCAGCCCATCACAAAAGTATATCAAGAAGAAAAAATCTTACCTTAAAATTCTCGAACCTTCTTCCATACTCTTCATTGTTGTAAGTTTTATTAAAATCTCTCAAGTATCTGTCGAATCTTAACTTAGCCACGTCTACAACTTTTACGTTTCTATTAAATGACGTGTCGTTTCGGTTCGTCCAAATGTCGTGTAATTTCACAACTGCAAGCCATCCAATGGTTAAGACTGTGACAATGAAAAGACAAATAACCAAGGTTTTCCAGCGCATTTCAAGTTTTTTTAAATCAATATTAAGGGCCAGAAGTGTATGACACGGGCAAAAAGGATACAAACAAATGTATCTATGTTAAGTATATCATTTTCCTGTAGAACGTTAGCCAGTAGGTACGCGTATGTATGTACGCCATGCCATGATCATGAGGTAAAAATTGTTATTCATATTTCCTTGTGGTTTCCAATATTTTAGGTAAATGACGTTGTAACTCAGTTTACCTACGTCATTCTAATCATTATCAACCATACTCAACTCATAATATGGGTCCGTTTTCCGAACTGCAAAAACCGCCCTTACTACTTACAACGGATAGGTATAAAGGCGCTGTGTTATTGGCCAAGTGCTAGCAAGCATGAGCCGTTGAATGTGCATAATTAAGCACCCTAATTGCGTAACACGAAAATTTTCATACAAAACGAAGCTAAGTACACATAACATCACGCCTGTATGCTGAAGGGTTCAGCAGAAGTGTCTAGTCGCGTGCTTAGATTAGTCGTGGGCCGCTAGCCGCTGTGGAGCGGCGGCTTTAAGCGCGTCATGGATGCATTAGGTTAAAAAATATTCAAAAGATTGATTATTACATGCGTGTGTCCAAGGGGTTGCAATAAAAAACATAATGTATCATAAATAGCCTTTTAATTATAAAAGTATTAAGACATTTAATTAAGGCACTTTGTTCAGAGGTCTACAGTACCTAGGTTAATCTATGTAATTAACAAAGTAACTTTTGGCAAAATATACAATATACATACCTATTACATAATGGCACTAGCTTATTAACTAATTAATCACAAACAATGTCCATGCAACACGATAAACATTTGAAAACTGCACTATGGAAATAAGTTTTGTCTGTAACTCCCTGTATTGATTTATTTGCTGAAGAAACATCTTGTATGCTGATGTGCTTAGCCATTGGGTGCAGAGGCACGTGCCAACATTTGTGTTCAGCCTCGTAGTTATTAGTTATCGTTAGGTTAGTTTGTAGGTGTGTTTTTTGTCGTTGTTACAAATACTATAAGGATTGTATTTTATTTTTATGTGTAATCCACAATAAACGATATACCTATACTCGTATATTATGTATAATTGTATCCTTTTGTTAAAATAAGAACAACATAATTATGAACCCGTCACTTTATATTATTCTAACCGACATTGTTATATCACTGGATCTTTATATGTAGATAATTGGACCCTCTTATGGTAAACGTGTATAATCGGCCTAGAAAATTAGATAGTTAAAAGTCTATTCAAATCCTTGTTTTCAAATTGACATTGATTCTAAACAAAAATCAACTTTATGTTAGTGTAAGTAGATTTTAGAATTACTATTGAAAAATCGTGCAATTTGTTGAAGTTGCATCGTAAACTGACCATTATGTTGAGTTTAGTTATTAGTGTGCACGCACGAGCGACACGCGTCGATGACAGAGGCAACTGCAACCGTCGTGTGTTTGTGTATGCACTATGCACTCTAAAAGCTATATTTCCAAATACACATATTTCTTTACATTTTCGGAAACAAAGTTGCGAACGCAGAATAGGTGGTATTCCGTATATTATTATGCTGCGTTCGCAACTTAGTTTCCAGATGTGGCCGTATTCGACCACATCCGGCTTGCCGTCTTTGGGGACTTACCATAATCATTTGCAGGGTAAGTCAAGATTAGAAGTTAAGGTGATTCCTCAATGTAGTCTGCGAAATTCAGAATGACGTACGATTTTTGCAAGCTCATATTTTTCCATGAAATATAATTAGGAGAGCTATATTAATATTTTAAATGATTATAATTTAGTGATTATTCTATCATGATTGCCGCGAATTGAATTATGATCAACATACAACTTAAAATAGCACTGCAACTTGCAAAAAAACCTAAGATATTTTATATTTCGCAGGCTACCTTGGCGGATCATGGATCGGCAATAAGTCTATGGCATAGCCTATGGTAACCAGGCCTTTTAGTTACTTTTAACTCGAAATATTTACGATTACATCTAGACAATTTTAACTTTTATTTTTATATTGAGTATTTTTCATTCTATAGCTATTTGGCACGTATCATTATTTAAAAAAAGTTTTTGTACTACTATTAAAATGTTCTTGATCACAGTAATCTTAGGCCGTAAGAGTTATTTTGACAACAATATTGCTTGTTCAGTAATATAATTAAGGCACATATTATTTTTATTAACGACGAATTTCACCAAACTTGTATACCTAATATTATCCTGAGAATAAATTTTGAATTTTTGACAGTTTTTCCATACAAAAACTGTCAGACGTCAATTATTTCCACGGATAAAAGATAACTAACTTGGGTAAAGTTAGCCCTTAGTGTAACAAGTTTTTAAGACCTAAATATTCGAGTATTTTTTTAACAGTCGTGATATATTTTTTAAGATCTACTTTAGCTGCTACTTATATTTTAAAATCTTTTATGAAAAAATACATAATTATTTTCTAGTATTGTCTATCATACTAATTAATATCAATAAAACAAAATTATATGTAATTAAACCAATAAAATCTCGAAATATGTATAAAAATAATAATAATGTAACTTAATTTAACATGTTTACTGTTTTACTGTGTAAACAAATAAAAATCTAGTTATACATTAAACAACAGTAAAGACTAAAGTAAAAACTAGATGGAATGTCCAAACGTGCACAAGTTAGAGGTACAGTCATCATCATCTGCCTACCCTTTTCCCAACTAAGTTGGGGTCGGCTTCCAGTCTAACCGGATGCAGCTGAATACCAGTATTTTACAGGGAGCGACTGGCTATCCAACCTCCAACAACACGATACCCCTTGGTAAGACTGATTGTCAGACTTTTTGTTGTTGTTGTTGTTCTTTGTAAAGCTCAATATTGAGTAATATTTACGACAGGATACTATAATTACCCCCTTTAATCCTCCTTCGTCACTTTTAGGTCCATCCAAAAAGTTGTCAAAACATTAAACTTGCATAAAAAATAAACGATAAAATACTATTTGTACAAAACACATAACATCACGCCTTTAATCCCCGAAGGGTTAGGCAAAGGTATACCTATAGTACAGACGCCAGCACATCAAGCTACTACAATCTGTCAAATTTCTTTAATGAATAGATTTTCAACATTATCGTTAAAGCATAAGGTTCAAAGTTGATTGGGAAAATTTGACATTTTCGGGTAGCTTGATGTGCTGGCGTCTGTACATCCACCCATTTGTACATGACCCTGTTATTACAGTTTGATTCATATAAAAAAATATTTTCAAAAACTTATAACTTATTGGAGATTATAAAGGCAAGATTTTGACATACATGGTCAGTTCTAATTTTAGGTCTGGCCAAAATGCGGCTATTGTTGTGATAACTTAAAACTAAGAATTATTTTTGCAAACAATGTGTTAGCTTTAATACCTCCAACTTAGATAAACATGTTTGCCGGATAATATGCATTGCTATCAAACAAACGACTTAATTATAATGACGCGTAGTCAAAGTCGGAACAAAGCCTCCAATTTTTTTAAAATACATTTTACAAAATAATTGCACAACGACAACGAACAATGAACATCATTCGAGCGCCAAAAGATTTCACACACAGAAGTCACAGTCACCACTTTTAACTACTTGACATCCACCGTAGCAACTTCGTTTGCCAGTCCGCAGATGTTAGTCCCAATTGCCAGGTTGAGGTAGCCATCGTTGCCAAAGTCTTTGCCCCAAGAGTTCTTGGCTATGTAGAATGGCACGTCGGCTGATAAATCGTAGCCGACTAATTCTACTGCGTGGTTCAGTTCAATTGGAGAGCCACTAGAAGGAGAGAGAAAAGGGAGTTATTTATATATGAGGGACTAGCTTCTGCACGCGAATTTGTCCTCGTTAAATTTCTTGTCCCCGACCTCGTCGCATTGCATCGCCTATTACTTCGTTTTCACTTAGCGTTCTTTTCTTCTTTTTTTGTTTTTGTTCGACCCCTAAGACGCCATCTCCACGGGCGAGAGAATCGCGGCGATAGTCTCGCTTTGCCATCAAATTCTCTAAGTCAAAGCATTTATTTCAAATAGGCACATTAAGACACTTTTAAACGTCAAAAATTACAATAAATAAAATAGAATTGATTCCAAAAAGTAGTTTTCGTATCGAGAAGAATGGGCAAGAAACTCCACCGTTACTCTTTTAAAATGCTTTACGTAATGTTTTCTCGCCGCGATCATATCGCCATGTGGAGATTGCTTCCTACAGTGTTTATTGAATTTGATGCCACGGCGCGACTATCGCCGTGGAGATGGTCCCTAAGGGTCTTAGCGTGATGTTAAGTATGCTTATAGCCTTCCTCAAGAATTGGGCTATCAAATGCAAAAATATTTTTTCAAATCCGACTGGTAGTGCCACTCTTTAGCTTTATTATTAGTATACACAAATATAAAGTCCATTCAAACTTACATGTTTCAAATTAATATTATTTCAAGTTAAACAAATACCAACTTTATTTTAATGGTAATTAAGTTGATTTCAGAGTGACTGCAGTATTGAATAAGTTATAAAAATGTTAGAAGTTGTAGCGTAAACTGAACTTTATTGCGCAACTGAACTTTAAGATTTAACGTTATTTTTCCGTTATTAAAGTCATATTTGTTTAAATTTTTGGCAAATAAATCGCGAATGCAGATTAGATAGATTTAATTTATTACTGAGAACTGAGATATTTTTTTAGCTAAGTAGTATCTTGATCCGTAGTCTGGCCCGCTAGACGCTAGACAATTCGATAAAGTCTAGGCCGATATTTGTTCTTATTAATTTTATTTATTAAAATCGAATCTAAGGGTGTATTCACATAGCAAACGGGTATACAGCGCCGATATGCCAGCCTTTGTCAGCGCTGGTTCTCAACGCAGCAACTCAGGCAGTTTTCATACTTTTTGCTAAACCAGCGCGAACCAGTGCGAAGCGGCGCCGACTAATTCAGATAGGACCTTGTCGGCGCTTATCGGCGACGGACAGTTCGCGCTGATTCCCAATTCGCGCCGACCAGCGTTGACAACCAGTGGTTGCCGGCGCCGACAAGCACTGGCATATCGACAAGCAATGTTGCCATCTTACCCGCAATGGAACTGTATGACTCCTCCGAGGTAGTGTTGCCAGGTGAGCGCGTTGACTGCCACCGCGACCGGTCCGTGCGTCGCCAATGCAGACAGTATCTTGTCTTCAGCTCCCACGAATCTGGAAGAAAAATACATAACTTAACGCATACTGGATGGAAATAGAGTTCAAAATTACTTGTCAAAGCATTTGTCAATATATCTTGTCTTCTATATAAATAAAAATGAATCGCCGAAATGTATGTACGCGCATAACTTCCGAACGGTTGCACCAAATTGGATAATTCTTTTTTTGTTGTGTTCGGCATTGCCAGGACAAGGTTTGTATGAAAGAAAAGTTCGGAAATTAAAAAAAAAGCACCCGTGCGAAGCTGGGGCGGGACGCTAGTTAAATATAATATCAATCTAAGTTCTACCTTTCACGGCTAGCAATAAGGTTCAGACTTACTCGTCACAGGTAAAAGATTTCACTTTAACGCCTGTACTGTTCTTGTCAGCCTTGCAAGGACAATCAGTGAGATGGAGGGATATTCCGTATATTTCTCAACCACTAAGTCAGTCTTATTCAAGCAGTCTTAAAGTACGGAGCCTTACCAACTACATACAATTTGCAACCTTGAAGAATGGAAATAGAGCTCAGAATTCATAGGATAGCATCTGTCCTTGACTTTAATAAATAAAACAATTTAATTGCTACCATATACAGGTGATATAAGGTTAAAACTTACTCGTCACAAGTAAAAGACTTCACTTTAACGCCTGTACTGTTCTTCTTAGCCTTACAAGCACCTTCGCTGAGACGGAGAGGGTATTCTGTCTCTTTCTCGATCACCGCATCGGTCATCGTCAGCCAATCGAGAAGTAGGCAAATGTCGCCGCCTGCGCACCCACTGTTGCCAAGACGGGCACAGTCTATGACTTCCTGAAAGTATTAATAAAATTAATAGTTAATCAGAGTAATTTGTATTTAGGCTAGGGATATATCCCTATATAGATCAGCATGTGAAAGCTAGTCTAAATACTGGACTGGTAATTAGTGACCGATACTACACATGATTGTTCTCATCATAACAAACAACTTACCCAAAGAAACGATTTTATTAATTTACCAAGTGCATGACCCCAGTCACCCCAATAGAATATTGAGTACATAACAACAATACACTATCAGCTGTCATTTACTGTAGTTACTATAATACCTTTTACAAACAAAACTATTCCATTTTTACCATGCATTAGTCGAATGAATGAAAAGACACAAAAGGTGTGCATTTATATGCTATAGGTCTTCTTCTTGGTCGCGTACTTCATTACTGAAGGTCGTGTCCCTGAAAGGCCTTCGTGGCTTTATGCACGATGTTCTTCCACTTCGTTCGGTTCTCAGCTTCTCTCAGAGCGGTCGAAACAAGTCCAGTGAGAGCGGTCACTTGGTCTGACCGTTAGATGACCCTCCGCGAGGTCTTTTCCCATCTACCTTGCCCATCACCACCTTTCTAGATTATCTCGTTCCCGTCCGACGGGCAATGTGACCAAAGTAACCGAGAATCCTTATGCTATAGGTAACAGGACAATAAGTGATTTCCTGTACTTATTGAATTTGACAAGTGGGCACTGAGCCACTGACTAATCTAAATTCTTACTAGGTAGGAAGTGAGACTTGGAAAATACTTCACGAATTCGAATGGTTCAAAGAGGAAACGCGGGAACTGCAGAGATGCTAAGTTAAGCCGCACGATTACTGACAAATGCGTGTACTGACTGGACACATAACATACATTATACTCAGCCTATAATGTCCCAACTACTGGGACACACACACAGCCCACCTTCCACCCAATTCGAAGATATGTGACACCTGTCACGGGTCTTCGAATTTTTGGTTCTAGGACATGCCGGTTTCCTCATGCACGATGTTTTCTTTCACCATTTTGAGAGCAGTGGTGATGAATTAATTTTGCACAAAGTAAAGCGCCTGTCATAGGTGGCTGACTGGAACATCGACCTCATTTAGTTTTAAACTTTTTTATTTTGACGTGATAAAATGTTTGTTCAAACCAGTTTACAGAAAACACATCTTTCATCATTTATGCGGTCGGATAGACAGCATTCCACCCAGATGGCTATAATTTGATACATTTCTATCAAAACCTACCTGAACACTAAGTTTATCCAGCTTGCCAGTTTTGATGGCAGACATCGCTTCGATGGTACCGACGGTGCTGAACGCCCAGCATGCTCCACATATACCCTGGTCTTGTACCGGACCGATCACACCTTGTGTCCTCCTGGAATGTCACATAAACCATTTTAGTTTCAAGTTTTGTCAAGTTTAATATAAATATCTGGCCCCTGTATACCGCGTCAGAAGGTCGGAAGAAATACTTTGTTTGATTACATAACAACCCATAACATCACGCCTGTAATCACGGATGGGCTAGGCAAAGGTATACCTATAGTACAGTCACGAGCATAAGTATGTATACACTTGACTTTATCCAATGGCGATTTTCTCCTTTATTTTTGAATAAAATTTTATGTTATTACGAACATTGTAACCCGGCCCTTGAGTAGTTTACAGAAATGAACTAGAAACAAGCTGATGATGGTTACTATTTGAACTATACTACTCACCACCGTGCTAAAGTAAATTTATAAGGTATAATCTGCTAGGAAAGGATTCAATTAAACAAGTACCTTCTGACACAATACAAAGTTTATTGGAATTATACAAAATTAAAGCACACATAAAAACAACGTGGCGAGCCACTAAATGAACGTACCCTTCCCTGACTCTACGGCATACACCTACACAACTATTTACTAGTATTTTCGAACCCATATCTTTATGTAAAGTGTCGTATTTCAACGTTGCATTCGTTATTTCACGAAAAAATCGCAATTGAAAGTTGCCAAGTGTTGATATATTAATGCTCGTGACTAGAACCTAGAACGACGAGACAGCACTTTATGTGCTTCTAAATGATTCGATAGTTGCCACATACAGGACATAGTAATTCGGTAACCCATGTACCCTCCGTGAGACGGTCAGTAACATCAAGGCGTTGCTGGCCTTCCTTGAGGAGCTGGGGTGGATCGAATGATCGATTCTCCCACCCGTACGCAAAACACGCGCATTGACGTGGAGTTGCGGACACTAGCCCGTATTATCTATTCTAAGTATTGCCCATTAGTACACCACAATTTCTCTAGTTTTGTTTTGTTTGTTTAATCTACAGAATAACTTAATAAATACGCAAACAGTTACGGTGTTTATAACAAAAAATTTGATTGCGAACTCATAAATGTTAATTCATAGCCAAAGGGAAACATTTTACAGAAGCTTTGAGGCAGACCTAGTAATATGCCTATGGTTTGTTACCTAATCAAAAACTTCTTTGGAAGAAAGTTTTTTGCATTATATTCAACTAGTTTCAATCCCATGGGAATATCGGGATACAAACTATCCTGTCCTTTCCCGGGACTCAAACTTTCTCTATACCAAATTTCGTCTAAATCGGTTCAGGGGTTTAAGCGTGAAGAGGTAACAGACAGACACACTTTCGCATTTATAATATTAGTATGGATTAAGGCTTCAGTACCCATCATTTTGATAGCCTTTTCCCAACTATGTTGGGGGGTCGGCTTCCAATTTCACCAGATGCAGCTAAATACCAGTATTTAACATGGAGCGACTGCCTATCTGACCTCTACAACAACCCAGTTATTTGGTAACGCGATAACCTTTGACAAGGCTGGTTGTCAGATTTATGGGTTTCTGACCATCTGTAATATCTTTCAAATAAAGGTATAATCAGTGATTGTATTACCTGTGTAATAATTATAGACATAGGTTAGGTATGCGCTACTTAGCGCTGAGAATGAGGTCCTGGGTTCGATTCCCAGGTTGGGCAGTTTTCCCATCAGCTCAATAGCAGCCCGAAATCTGGATTTGCGCCCGGCTGGTAGCAATAGGGTACCTTATTACACGGGGCTAAACTTAAAATAACTGGCGAAATGTAGGTGTATCATAGGTACACCTCTGCCTACCCCTCCGGGTAATATAGGGGTGACATTGTGTTATAGGTAACGCATTTTTTTTTTGTTAGCCTATTCTGTCCCACTGCTGGGCAAAGTCCTCCCCCAAATCCTCCCAGGAACTCTTTTCCGCGCCACCTCGAACCAGCCCTCGCGGTACGCGTCATCATCTCGCCGTCTGTTTCTGGGCCGGCCTCGGCGGCGCCGTCGAATTTTGATGCATTATTTTCGATTTTTACCATCACCTTCGCGATTACATAATGTTATTAAATGTTAGTTAAGAAATGTATCTACCTATGCACAACAATTTAACGGAAACTGGTTTTTAATACGTGGGCGATGGATTTGCCCAGTGCAGTCAGTACGTTATTTATTAATTATGTAAATCAAGGACAATTCGCGAATCAAAATTGATTCCATCAATATTTCCAAAAAAAAAACGCTTTGACAAAGTTTGGCAGTTGAAAACTCAAGTTAATAACAGTATACGTTTAAATGTCATCTATATATATAAAAGGAGAACTGACTGACTGACATATCAACGCACAGCCCAAACCGCTGGGTCTAGAGATTCCAAATTTGGCACGTACGTTCCTTATGAGGTCTAGGGGTGCACTAAGAAAGGATTTTTCAAAATTCATCCCCTAAGGGGGTGAATGGGGGGGGTGAAATTTCACGCGGACGAAGTCGCGGGAAGAAGCTAGTATTTAATAAGAATAATAATCTAAACTAATATTATAAAGCGAAAAGATTAAATTGTTGTATGTTTGTTTGTAATCGATAAAAAAAAAAAACGATTTTCAAAAATCTTTCGCCTATAGAAGGCTACATGGGCTGTATTTTTTCACGCGGACGAAGTCGCGGGCAGCAGCTAGTGGCTAAAGAAAACAGCCGCTTGCCGAGGTCGTTCTGTGGATGGGTGACCGTCCATTACATAGACCCTCCGTGCCTCGGAAAGCACGAGCCGTTGGTCCCAGCTGGCTTTTATTAGATCATTGACAATCGTTACGAGTAGTCAGAAGCCCGAAAGTCTGACTACCAGTCTCACCAAGGTATACCGTATTACCCAGTAACTGGGTTGTGGAGATCAGATAGGCAGTCGCTCCATGTAAAATACTGGCGATGATGGTGAGGTATGTCAGGTATGGATGATGATTACGTCCGCAGTATTATTTTTTAACTTTTTCGGATTTTCTACAAAATTTAGCCGATTTTGGTTTGAACACATGGCAACCCTACTTGTCTATGCTTGAAAACGAAACGCATGTAACTACTGCTCATGCGCATTGAACGCATTGAAACGCATTGAAAAATGCATGTACCAATGTTTACGTAAGCATATGGGATAAGAGCTTTGCTTACTTTTGCTGACGAGGGGGATGGGGGGGTTAATAATTGCAAAAAATCTGCTTACGTAATACTTGAACGGCCCCAAGTAAGTTTTAAAATGATCCTTTCGTTACCTAACAGCTCAAAATACCACAGTTTCAATCAAGTGACGTTTACAATTTAAGATTATTATTTTACCCGTTATTATAATACTCGTATTATTACTATGACCAATAATTATCTTTTATAAATGTTAATTCCGAATTATTAGATAGGTACCTATATCACATATTATTATCTAGCTAGCTGCATCTGAAGATCTAATTTCCTTCACGGCTAGATTTGTACCCAGTAGGTGGCCAAAACTCGCTCCTATAACAAGGGACTCTAACGTATATCTAACTAACAAAACTTTTTTACAAAAAAAAAACAACCGACTTCAAAAAAAAATTACAAAGTGATAAATAACTTTAATTTCGGAAGTCGGTGTCGTTGGTTCCGCATTTTCGTTTTTTGACACCGACTTCCGAAATTAGTTATTTATCACTTTGTAGTTTTTTTTTTGGGAGTTGGTTGATTTTTTTTTGTAAATAAAAATGTTTTTATTTTTCACTTTTAGTTGTACCTACTCCACACAAATTCAAATAACACTAGTGCATTGAAGAATTGAAGACACCGACTAGAAGAATCATCAAAATTCGCATAGAAATGCCGGAGATGCAGTACATTTATGCATATAACATCGTACATAAGAATAATTACATAATGTATGATATACTAAAACCTTCCTGAAAGTATGTAGATCACACTAGTGAAAGAATGATCAAAATTGGTTCATTAGTTTTTGAAAAATCGCGGACATACAAACATACATACGGGTCGAATACAGAACCTCCTTTTTTGAAGTCGGTTAAAAATGTGGGTGTACTACAGGCACATCTTCATTTACTCCATCGACGCAAACATGTGTGATGTCATGTTACGCAATAAGAGAAAAGCCCATGCCCTGCTGGAAAGATTAACAAGTCAACAAAGTATTACCTACGCACGAACACGACCAGTCTGTAGGTACCTGCCCTAGAAGTTATGTTGACCCAAAAACCAACCATAACCCTACATCTTCCCACAAAATGATTACCAAATTAACATAGAAATACTGATATAAAACCGGTTTTTCTACAAAATTGATTAACCTTCGTTGCCAGACACGACGATTGACGAAAACACGAAACAAAGAAGTACCTGCCACATTACTTCGAAGTATGCTTTACTAACTTCTGCCCGTGTGGATCATGTCGGAATTTCTCGCACGGGAATGTGCTACCGAGATAGCATATAGCCTATATCCTTCCCCACGATGCCATCCACAGAACAGTTAAACTTCTTTTATCTGTTCTGTGATGCCATCAATCTCCTTGCCAAATTTTTTCGAAATCCATTCAGTGGTTTAGGGGTGAAAAGAAAATATGTCTATATTATTTACTTTCGAATTTATAATATTAGTCTGGATTGAGTCATGTTTGTTTTATTTTTAGAGATAATAACTGTTTACCATTTCGTAATAGGTATTTTTATCAACTATGTATACTAGAAATTAAATAACATCACGCCTGTAATCCTCCAAGGGTTAGGCAGAGGTGCACCCATATATCGCCAGTTATGTTTTTAAGTCCCATGTAATAGCAGGCGAGCTGCCTTTTGCCTTACACCGGGCACAAATCATTGCTTCATACGTTCGAAAAAATTGGCTGCTCAACAACGTAAATAACGCAATGAATGTTGCTGAACTGTCAAAATGAAAGTCATTAATTGCTACTGTTAGTGCGTTACGCAATTACCCTGCAGCTGAACACAAGGGCCGTTTACACATTATACCTACAGTCAACAAAAGAGATAAGTATGCAGGATCGTCAGATATAGTTAAGTTTAGTATGAAACCGATGGATGTTCTCGAATAAAATTTAATTTTATTAATAGAAAACAAACAGCGCATTTATCAAATTAAATTTCAGTCGACAACATTTATCGGTTTCTTACTAAACTTCAACTATATCCGACGGTCCTGCATACTTATCTCTTTTGTTGACTGTACAGTCACGAGCACCAATATGTTAACACTTGGCAACTTTCAATTGCGATTTTTTCGTGAAATAACGAATGCAACGTTGGAATACGACACTTTCCATAAGCCTATGGGTTCGAAAATACTATGTTCGCAATAACATAAAATTTCATTCAAAAATAAAGGAGAAAATCACCTTTGAATAAAGCTAAGTGTATACATACTTATGCTCGTGACTGTACACGCTTCTTGCATGGGGACTCTTTAATTTTTTACTTTTTTTGTTATAGCGGTCATAGTAGTACACACTGTGAAATTTCAAGCGTCTACCTATTACGGGGCAAAAGATACAGCCCTGTGACAGACGGACGGACAGCGGAGCCTCAGTAATAGGGTCTCGTTGGCACCGTTGGGTACGGAACCCTAATGATGACTTGCTTAATGCAACTGATGTCATTTAATAATAATTTCATTGGAGTCTAGAATAAGCTGCAACGATATTAATGATAACAGGTTTCCTAATGGAAACGCGTCGCATACTTAATTAATCCTTATTTTACGCACAGCTAAGGTTTACTACAATGAAATTAAAGGTTTAATGGTCAACTTATCAACGTTTTATAAAGAATACTAGCTGCGCCCCGCGGTTTCACCCGCGTAAATGTCGATCCCATGGGAATATCGGGATAAAATGTAGCCTATATATCGCCGGGTTAGTGCAAATACCAACTAACCCAGGGAATTGTAGTTTTGAGTTAATGCGTTTTGAAAGTTAGTGTTTCCTAATTATGTATTTAACAGAAGATTTGTTCTAGTCATTAAACATGTGTTGATTACCTGTTTAATTAGGTTTATAATAATGTATATTTCAGGCATAAAAACCAATTATAATTTACAAAAAAGGCAAGTTTTTCTTACAGACCCCCTCATTTAGTTGGTTTTAGCTGTGTATTGACAGAACTACCATAACTCATGAAATAAAGAATAACACTAGGTACGGGTAAGCTCAAAATTATTTATTTAATTGTGAATTGGTGTCATTCAGTCATTGGTATTTATAGGCCTTTCTGTTTTTGAGAAAAAAGGGAAAAACCATAAAACTAGTTGCTTTTACCTCTCAAGTGATATGAAAAATAATACAAAAGTAACATTTAGTAGTTTAAAATCAATTAAAAACACATAATTACAGCTATTTTAGAGGAAAATAACGGTTATATAGGTTACGATCAAAGTTACGATAATGAAACAACAATTACGGTAGGAGAGCATGCCATTAATATTTTTATTAGACAGTGTACACATAAAAAAAAAAAACTATGAAAAAAGCAATAAAAAGTCTCTAAATATTTCATCCTAATCTTCATCCGAAGAGTCAGAAATTGAAGGCTCTGGTATGCGATCGATTTGTGAACTATCTGTCTTTAAACCAACAAACCAGCCATGATATTCTTCAGGGATGATTTTTTTTCACAGAGTTTAAGCAGATCTTTTTTTTTAGCCTCCGTGATTGGCAATGTTGTTTTGTATAATTGCGTCAATTTACCAGGCAGACTTGGACCACGAATAGATGTTGAAGGTGGTGGTGGCTGCATGGATGAACCATCAATTTTTTTTCGTCTGGTTTCATAGCGATGTTCCGCTGACGGCAAGCTACTTACCACCTGCACATGAACAGGTTCTTCAGTGAGATCTATGACGAAAAAATTAGACGTCATGTCGTAATTATAAAAAAAATTCTTTTCCCCTTTTATATATTTCATCCATTTTATTTTTAGCCAAGAAACCACGTTCCCTTGAGTATTTTTTTTATTTTTAAGTTTGCCGCTAGCTTTTTTAAATCGTAAAAATCGTAAAATTTTATTTCTTTCACATTGTAAGGTTTTTTGGACATTTTCGTTTTATATTTACAACTTGAACGGGCTCTTCTAAATACGTTAAGCCATTCAGCCATTGAATAGATCGCTGTGTGTTTTTCAGCTGACTCGATACTACTGTGTATGCTGTCGACTTCCATATAAGTATGTCCCGACTCTAAAAATTTGTGCAATGACACGAGGGATTGCGATAGTCCTGGAGAGGATCCGGCGGTTGGGTCTCGAGGTGGCATTGCACAAGTCCGGGGCCATGTCTTTTCATGGGCTCCGGAACGGGCCACCATCGGGATTCCAACTGATGGTAGGAGGGGTTCACATCGGCGTCGAGACAACGATGAAATACCTGGGTCTCGTCCTCGACAGCCGGTGGAACTTCGTCGAACATTTTCGACGTTTGGCCCCCAAACTGGAACGGACCGGGGCCGCCTTCAAGCGGCTCTTACCCAACCTGAGGGGGCCAAACGCCTCCTGCCGGAGGCTTTACGCGGGGGTCGTGCGGTCCATGGCCTTATATGGGGCCCCGGTGTGGGCGCGTTCACTGCGGCTGCGAGCCGCCCACTATCTGAACGCGCCCCAAAAGGTGGTAGCCGTAAGGCTGATCCGGGGCTACCGCACGATCTCGGGCGAGGCGGCAAGCCTCCTTGCCGGAATGCCGCCATAGGATCTGGAGGCGATAGTCCTCGCGCGCCTGTATGAGTGGCGCGCGGAGGCACTACGCCGGGGGGAAACTCCGCTTCCGTGGCAAATCGCGGCGGAGCGGACGGACCTCCGGCGCGATCTCATGGTGGCATGGAAAGAGCGACTTTCGCAACCCAGCGCAGAGCACGCCACTGTCGTGGCGTGCCCTGCGCTGGGTTGCGAAAGTCGCTCTTTGACCCCTCTTTGAGGAGTGGCTAGAGAGGCGTCACGGCGTTCTCACCTACCGCCTGACGCAGGTCCTCACCGGACACGGATTTTTCGGGAGGTTCCTGCACATCATCAGGCGGGAGGAGACGCCCGGGTGTCACCATTGCGAGGATCGCCCAGAGGACACGGTGGAGCATACGGTGGAGGCCAGCCCCGCTTGGGCGGAGCACCGCCGTGTCCTCGTAGAGGCGATCGGCAACGGCGGCGACCTCTCGCGTCCGGCCCTGGTTCAAGCCATGGTCCGGGGCGAGAGGGAGTGGGAGGCAGTCACCTCCTTCTGCGAAGCAGTCATGCTAGCGAAGGAGGTGGCGGGACGGCTCAGGGAGAGAGTCGCACGCCTCAGCCGCCGCGGGAGACGCTACGCGCGTCGGGAGCCGCGTGACGACTCCCGGCCACCGTAGGCGCGGGCCTGCGGACGGAGAGTAATGGGTAGCTCTCCGTCCGATCAGGACCAGGCCCGTGCCGTTCCACGCGCGCCTCAAAGAGATGTCAGCATTAAGGAAGGGGCCCGCCAGGGCCGAAGCCTGCTGGGGTAGCGGGATCGTCCAAAAGGGTTACCGCTGCCTCGGAACATAAAGGGCTAAGGAAGGAACACGGGTGGGTTTTAGTCAGTAACAGTCTGACACTCCCTTCCACTCCACCCAGAGCGGGAGGAGTCATTAGATGAGTTCCCATCCAAAAAAAAATGACTTCGTTCGCGTGGAATTCAAATTAAATCTGTAAGTACTGAATTTCATCAAAATTAATATAATATCGTCTTTGCATTTTCTATACTAGATTTCACCCTTAACATAAAGAGGATCTATATCCATTTCCAGCATTTACACTATCTATTTCTGTGCCCACGAAAATCGGTTCTATCTAAAAAAATAGTACCTACAAACAAACAGTTAGGTACTTTTGCGTTTTTACTAATAGTGAATGGACTTCTTACTTTAAAATAAAACCTAAAGCAACTTTAACCTAGCTTTTGCCCAGTTTTTAGACCAAGCAATTGGAATGTAGGTACAAAAACGTTCTCAACACCAACTTAACCTATAAAAAAGCAACGAAATCAGTTATATATTTACTTGTAGGGTTTATAGTATTGTTGTTTGATACGGGAGGTGGTTCTTTAGTAGAAAAATTCATTTCAATGTTGAAATAATCACTGGACGCACAAATAATTTAAAAGAAACCAGAGACATCGGTGCTAAAAGCGCGAGCGCAATGCAACTAACACGCATGCGAGACTTAAAAACCCCTTACCACTAGCAACTACAACCGGATAGTTGCTTTTACCTGTAGATTTTTTACTTGTCAAATGACTAAATTATAAATGGTAAAAACTATTAAAATTATATATTCGTTATTACTATACATTAAAATAAAAAGTAATGTGCAGTAATCGATAGGTAAAACAAGTTATCTTCGTAAACTTTTTTCTAGCAGTAGATAAATAATTTTATTTTTGGATTTTTCTAGTTCAATTTTCCATTTTGTAGGGTAAGTTTATTTTAATCGTCAAATTTTTGTATAGTGTAGGCGAGTCATGTCTCTGATAAAATGTATTACAACCAGATATTATATTTTGGTCCTCAAGTTATGTATTTTTTGGGTACTAACTTATAATAGTCGTCTTTTTGCCTAAAAGTTGAAGAAAAGTGTTTAAGTTAGATGGTTTTACATCTCACTAACTTCGAAACTAGCAGGCATATCGTTTAGTTTGTTTTACCAGTAGAAAGAGAATTATTTTTCGAGTATAATAGCATTTTTAACGTATTTTACCAAAAATCATGGGTTAGTTGGTATTTGCACTAACCCGGCGATATGTTAATCCAGGGTGTCGGCTACCTCCATACAAAATTTTATCAAAATTGGTCCAGCCGTTTGAGCGTGAAGAAGTAACAAACATATAATCACACACTCACAAACTTTCGCCTTTATAATATTAGTGTGATTAAAAAAACTTAATCTCAGACTTTTATGTTTTCGGAGACATGCAAGGCCGTAATGATTCCAGTGTAAGAGAGAGACGGAGCTATACATGACCGATAGCACCATCCCTTTTTGGCACTAAAATCATAATGCAATTAATACTTCGTAATACATACAGCCCCTGTTGGCCCCTGTTGGTGAGTGGTCGCAAGCACAAATGTTGAACGATAGATTCTAGGTGTGATTTCGATCCCCAGGTAGTGTAGATAATTAGGTACACGGTTTATGGCAATAGGCTGCCCCTCTATTACTTGGCAAATTCCCAATGGGAATTGAACATAGCTGGCAAAATGTGGATTTACTATGGGGATCCTACAACCATCCTAGGAAGGATCTATATTTATGTCTGTAATTTGTATGGTGCACATAATAAAGAGTATTCTATTCTATTCTAGGAATTGGAGATAGCTACCTATCAGCGCCGTAGGCTATTGATCGTAATAGATGGAGAAAGACCGTTGGCAATTTCAAACGGAGTCACGATTCTCAGCAGTGAGAGAGCGATTTAGAAGAGAGAGAGAGAGAGATAGGGATCTTTTCGGGGAAAATAAATGTTATACAGATGAAATTTTAATCACCGTTTTCTTCTTAAGGGGTCATTTTACTCATCATTATGAACAACTTTTACTATGGGACCAACCAGAAATCGTGAAAAAAAAAATCAGAGGAAAACGGTGATTAAAATTTCACCCTGTATAAAGAATTCGGACGCGCGCACGAACTGTATCTAGTCACTTAAAAAACGCAGGGCGACGACATTTTATCTCATTATTATAGGTACCTACTTGTACTATTCGATTATGTTATGCGTTTGCAGTTTATTGACGTGAGGCAATCAAGGGTAATTAATGATATTTAATAAAATTAGGTACGACTTAGTTAGGCATCATTATTTTATGACTTCGTCCGCGTAACATTTCTTGTCAACCCCCGACCCACCCCGTCGCATCGCATCACCTCTCCGCGCTACCTCAAGAATTGGGCTATCAAATCCAAAAAGAATTTTTCAAATCTGACTGGTAGTTCCAGAAATTACCCCCTACTTACAAACAAACAAACACATTTTACAGTAATTGTCGTCACGTAAAAAGAACGCTGGGCGACATTGGAGGGGGTGTGACTGGGCACGGGTACAGTCTTGTCCCAAAGTACTATATAGGCTATTGTTTCATATATATGTGTAATTGTTTTAATGTAGAATCATAATAGTTACTTTACTAACGTCGCGCTCCTTTCATACCACCAATTTGATCGTTAAATCGCTCAATGCGCAGGTAAACGCCAGCGTTCTTTTTACGTGATGGGATGGGGATGGGACCAATACCTCTTTATAATATTCGTATAGAAGTATACTATAGATAGTATACATTGTTTTAATTTACCGCACATACTCTTTAACCTAATTACGCAATAGCTAATTAAATTATATTATAGCCAGGAATTTGAGATAATTTTCAAGTTATGGAACAACAAACTGAATGTCACACTTATCAAAGTTCAAATTCCATTGCAACCAAAAACTTCTTAGGACCTTTTCGCTGCAAATGGTCATTCAAAAATCAACTTAGAATACGTGTCAATAAAGTAGATAACTGATTAAGTGGCGATGGAATGTAAATTATTTCAGATTATGAACACTGCATTCTTACTAACTCGTAATGACAAACGCTTTTGACAATAGGTAAAGCAAAATCCATTGCTTCATTTGTTTGGAGAATCTTTATTTAGCCACCATTTCATACTTTAAGTTCAGTCCAGAAAAGCTGAATAAAAATTGAGTCCGAGCCACCATAATTTATTAGCGGTCTTTTCATTGGTGAATAATGATGGTTCACAATGCACGTGAGATAATCTGCATTCGCGATTTATTTGCCAAAAATGTAAACAAAATATAAGTTTATGGAAAAATAACTAAGTCCTACATAATAAAGATCAGTTTAGGCTACAACTTTAAACATTTTTATAACTATTTCAATAGTGCTAGTCACTGAAATCAACTTAATTACCATTAAAATAAAGTTTATATTTGTTTAACTTGAAATAATATTAATTTAAAACATAAGTTTGAATAGACGATCGGTATGACGATTTTGAGAGAATACCTTAACTTTCCGTGACGGTGATCTGAGGCTTGCTTGATATACAGGGTGGCAGGGACATGGACGCACAACCTGTTACCACAGATTCAATACATGATTCTGAACCCCTGGGTTGAATATTTCGAGTTATAAAACAAAAATTGCTGTTCCATACATTTTGACCGCGTAGGTATTGCAGTTTTCTATGAAACAGCTGATTTATTTTTTGATAACCGACGAAAAGTTTCTACGCTAGGGAGTCTAGAATCATGTGCTGATTTCATGGTTAGAGTTTGCGCCTGCCACCCTGTATGACACTTACATCCTAACATTTTACCGCGATTGCGCCCGCCGAAACGACAGAAGAAAACTAACACATGAACAAACTTACCAATCAACCTGTAACGGCAATACCGCCCTTTTGTTCCTGATGAGAACATAATTATTATGATGAGGTTCATATGCAGCATCCTTCTCTCCATCATGAGCACTCCTCGCTGCCTTATCATGCCGGTTCCTCCTTCTGCTGTAAGCATTCGTAGCCTTCGGAAGCTTTTCATCAGATAGATGTAGCTCCTTGAACTCAGTCTTGGACATGTCTGATAGTTTTGTCAGACCGTATTTGGCTTTGCAATGATCTGGTCCTCGTGAACCAGCGTTTAGCAGCTCTATTTCTCGTACTGATGCCTAGAAAAGAAAGTTTTTACGAGGTTAGTTTGAATTCATTGATACAGCTATAAAAAATGTTATGAAAATTCTAGAGTTCCTTTCAATTGCATTTTTGTCAGCGGCAGTCTGATGAGAGTTGCATTACAATATTTACTCAATGAATTCCTGTCTTTCTTAAGAACCACATTATATTAAATTATTTTACAGTTTACTGTTTAGATAACTTTAGCCAACTAAAGTTATCTAAGCCCTCCCTATTTGTGTTTGTTTCCAAACATTTAATCAAAATAATAGATGTTTTGTTTACTTCTAGCCTAAACCTTTGAGCCAGTATTTGTACTTCGAACTTTACAAACACTTTTACACGTCAATCATATTTTTTTTAAGCTAGATGAGGTTGGCGTTTCCTATCTGACTATTCTGGACAGAAAGGCCGAAACAAACTTAGAGGTCACAGTCGTCCAGACAAAATCTTGGCCAGATCATTGTGAAGACCATGTAGATTGGTGTCTGAAATGGTCTTTTGAGGAAAGAACCATACAGATTGAGTGGACCTGTCCAGTCAGTGCACGCATTTGTCAAAAATCATGCAGCTCAACTCAGAACTTGAGGAGCTCAACAATTCGACGAAAAATACCAAAGAAAGGACATTTGGGTGGGCCGCATAAATTACTCTAATTGCCAGATCATGATTAAACTAATGTCCTTATCATGTCATGTTATATTAATAAATCATTAATGAGTTCAGATAATTGATGTAGTTATAGCTCACAATCTCACAGTGGGTCTAAGAGAGAATGTTAGTGGGAGGCATTCTTAATTGATTAATTAATAAAAGACACCAAACCTTTGGAATACATCATCCAAAGGTCGTCTTTAAAAGGCCGCCCTTTGTGTCACCCTTTGTAAAATTTCTATATGTATTTATATCTGTAATTTATATGGTGTAAGCACATAATAAAGAGTATTATATTCTAATTATTAAAATCCAAAAATGAATATTTCATTTTGTTAGGTACCTAGCCTAATAGAACAGAATATATTATTTGCATTAAAACATGGTATTTTTAGATCTAGAATTATGATCTTACATGTTTCGCCATGTACTGGCATACAAAATATTTCAAAATGTTAAATGTAGAAAAAAAACAAGATAATCAATGAAACTGTTTACTGCGTAGGTGTAGGAACCCAGTTACTAAATTGCTCATTAAAAAGTCTTATTTCATTACCTTCAGACAGTGATTCATTCAATCTTGCCCTTGTTATGCATTGAGATAAATATGTAGTCAGTATTTCTGATATGGGCATAAACAAACAAAAAGATAAAGTTTATGACTTGTAATAAGAGAAAAAGTTTTCTATGAAATGCAAACTTTTAAGTTCCCATTGCAATTGTCAAAACTTTATTTTTAAAACAAACTATAAAAAAGGAACTCACCACGAAATGTTGAAGTCTTGCTGTATATTCATCGGGGTTTGGGTAACTTTTATTAAACTTTGCTATGTAATCATCGAACATTGGCTTCAATTCTTCCATTGATTTTTCCCGAGTAAGTGTAAAGGGTATAACGACAAATAATAGAGAGAATAATGCAATCCCGAGCGCCCAATTCCACCATTTCGTCATTTTTAACGAAATAAGATTAATGTAAACACAAACAACAACCACTCCACAATACCAAACTCAGTAAACTAATTTTGACAGCAGCCTACAGTGTTGCCAATTGTACTTTTATTTGGATTTGAGACAAATAAAAAAAGATTTCGACTGCTTCAATCACGTATTTTCCAAGATAAAGAAGTGAATAAATTAGAATGCATTTTATAATTTAAATTTAATGATTAATGCGACAGTAAGTTAAAAAATTATTGCTACTATCATCTTCAGTGTTTTTATTAGGTTTTCTTAGTAAAACTACAAATGCTTGTTCATTGCCATTGCTAATGTTACTGCTTGACATGGTGATTGATTTATGGGAATTTTCTGTAGCTTGCTCTATGACACTACTTAGGATTGTAGAGTTGTTATAGGTAATGGTTTATAGTGCAGATAGTATTTGCCATGAAACGTAAAACACAAATTCCAGTAAATATAGTAAACTCATTTATTCCAGAAAAAGAAATCTTAAAACTGCTTCAGACATGATCACTCCATTTTCATACCATTGAAAATAACAAAAAACCATTTATTCTCAATACGCGCTCCCACACCGGTTGTCTTACGAAGAAACACATCATTATACTTCTTCAGGACTTCATGGACTGTAGATTGGGTGACATTAGGGGCTAAAGACTTGACGTAGGACACTAGGTAGTCTAGCGAAGCGCCAAGTGGATGTACCATAAGGAAAGCTGATAGTAGACTGATGAGCTTAGCTTCGGAAGGCTTGACTTCTATTCCTGAGGATGTAACGTCTTCTGGTAGTGGGGGGGGTGGCTGCGGCTTCACGTCTTTGTTATCCATGTGGTAGTTGGGCACAGGCAGTGGTGGGTACACCTGTAAGTAAAAATTTTAGCTTATCTAATGAAAAACCACTTTTAGAAGGATTCGAAGACTGGAAGACAATAAAATTGAATGCACCAAATCATACAAATACACATTTTTAAACGAGAACAATTTTAAAAATCATTAAAATTATGATTTTGGTTTAGTGGCTTTAAGTGTGACTGCTTGAGAGGGTGCATTCTGAAAATTGGCAACATCGCAAATAGCTGTCAAATTTTTCACTTTTAATTAATTAATCAATATTACTAAATTAAATTATGCCATATCACTCGTGTGTTGTACTAAAACATTAAATTTTGAATTTGAATTTAATTTAGTAATATTGATTAATTAATAAAAACATCGAATTATTTGACAGCTATTCATGACGTTGACAATGTTCAGAATACACAGCGATCTTAATAGCTCTACTGTGGCTAACTAATGAGACACACACAATTGAATTTCTTTTGTTATAAATCGAATTTTGATTTTGCAGCATAGGATTTTTCAGTTTGTATTTCCTGTGCATGTCCAAATAAAATACGTTTCTTTCTTTTCTGTTTTGAACAGAAATTAATTACCTGTTTGTTATGCTGCAAGGCTTGCTTAGCTATAAAGTGCGCCTTGAACGTCTCGAACCTTCTCTCAGCCTCATCCTTGGCCAAGTGAGCCTCGTTCTTATAACCTTCCAACTCGTGTGTTAGGTTTTCGTTTTCAGCCTAAAGAAAATGAGAATTATTTTATTTTCCGTTTATGTTGTATAGACGCCAGCACATAAAGCTACCCAAAACTATAAAATTTTCCAAGTCAACTTTGAACCTAATACTTCAGCGATAAAATTGAAAATCTAATAAAGAAAGACATATTGTAGTAGCTTTATGTGCTGGCGTCTGTACAGTATTTTTTTTTCAAACTGCCTATATTAAACTATTTTTGATTATAAAAACTATTTATTTTAATTGGCAATTAAAGTGCGATTATTAAAATATAAAATTGCGCCGTAGACTTTAGTATTGCGGGTAGGCTTATTTGAAAAATTGCTCAGTATAGCATACTGGTTTTACTATAATGAAGTAATAATAATCAAGTCTCTTTGAAGACTAGAATTAAGTCTAATTTATATTATTTATTGATACTTACTCTAAGTTGCTCATATTTCTCCAAAGACACAGAAGTCTTGCCTGTTCCTTTTTCCACTTCTTCTTCATCAAATATAGCATTGAACTCATCTTTTATGTTGTTCAATTCCTGTAAAATTCGATTGATTAGCACATTGTTTTAATCTTTCAACATATTTTAATGACAAATACATCTTTTTTTTTTTGCTGTTTTTTAGGTACATCAATCAGAATCATGTAGTCATCTGGGACTACCTGCGCCTCCTTCTTGAATGCTGCTACTTCTCCACCGCGGAAGAAAAATAAAAATTTCGCAATCTGTCAAAGTATTGCTAAAATCTAATATCGGAGCTTTACTTTGAAAATATGAAGTAAGAACAGTGATGACATCATGTGATTGGACCAATGATGATAAGGCGCGTAACTCTGGGAGTCAGGATTCGATGTCTCGTTCAGCCGGTTCAGCAATTGTGATGGTGGAGAAGACTCGTAGATAGCTCGGAAGACCCCGTAGATTCTGACGAACTGGTTTTCCATAACATGAACTCATCACATAATGCAATACTTCGACAAATTGGAAATAGATACTTTACCGGATGATGCAGATAAACAAAATCAACTGATGCAGAAGCTTCATTTTGGTTGGGATGGCAGCCGATGCTCACGAAACACCTACTAAACTACTAACTCACCGATACCTAGCTTGGACATTGATGTCGGGTTCCATCAGCTTCACAGCTTCACATCGGGAAGTAAAAATTGGTTTTGGGTCTCCTACAATACCATTTTTTTCTTTAATCATTACCATGCCATTAGCAGAAAGCAATCCTGAGTTTTAGAAACCGTTTACTGCGATGCGATGCGATGTTACCACTTTGAAGTTGTAAAGTTGTTGGTACTGCGTCTATGTAGATGGGGTTTTGATAAACCAGTAAAGCCTTTTGACTTACCTTTTTAAAGGATTGAATTAAATCGCTTGTAATAATGATTTTTTTTAAATGTTTTATGGCTCTAGTTTTTTATTATTCTTCATTGAGCATTGTATTAAAAGGCTGGCTAGGGCCAGAATGCATAGCAGTGTAAAACCAAAAATCGCCTAAAGTAGTGCAGTACATTGCGTTGCAGCACGGCCCGCCCAAATGTAAGCTTTTCAGAGGTATAGTAAGACCTCTGCAGGCCGACGCTCACTAGGCGGCACGATGTGTATGTTAAGTCAAAGCATTAACATTTGTATGGGCTGGCTTGCTGAAGCCTTTTGCAGCATACCGCAGTGATATGTCCAAGTCCTCTTGTGACGATATCAACGAAATGTTGAGTGCTAAGAGTAAAACAATAACATTCAAAATAATTTCCACTTATGAAAATCCCTTGCCATGCCATGCCGCGCCGTGCCGCCTGGTGAGAAGTCTTAAGAAACGTTACGTACCTCGGTCATTTTGAGCCACATCTCGATGTTCCGGCGCTGCTGCTTCGAGAAATGGTCAGAAACCCGCTGAATTTTCGCCGCCGTGAGTATTTTCGCTACCTGCTCGACTGGCGTTGACAAATGTTTTATGTTAAAAATAACATAGACATTTTATATTTTGCAAACCATACATTTTAAGGAGGAACATCAATGTATTATGGCAGTTCAAAAAACTGAATACGTTTTGCCAAGTTTTTAGGATATATTCTCTTTATCGGTGGTAGTAAAAAAAATATAAAATGTCAGGGAAATGATATCTGCAAAATAAATTATTAAACAGTTTGCCTGCTGTTTCTCAACCTCTCTCTCTTCCACTGCACTGCATTGATATAACCTTGTGAAGAGAATGTTATTCTACTATTTTAAGTCTTCTCTGACTTCCACTAGATATTCAAGTAATGAGAAAGTATTGAAGTAAGTACAGATCAAAACAAAAACGAGACACATGAGCATATTATTAGTTTAGTTATTTATGCTTATATCTTTGATTATATGCTTATATTTAGGAAAGTTGACTGTTTGGAAAAGTCCGTAGCGGCATCTACATCGCCACATGCGAACTACCACACTGACGTCACGCAAGATCCTGCATAGCACAAACAGAGTTTACTGCGCTTAAGGCTGTCTAGTCTATGGTTGCAATACTTGCAATATAGGAATCATAGGAACTTGGCGGCCATGGCTGGATTGGCTGGCACTGCCAGAACTTTAAAACTATGGATGGTGAATCATGGCAGGGTTATCTCACTGTAACCCACTGACTTCGTTATCTGTACGTCGTTTAATACAAGGCTATGAAACTGAATTTATAACCTGATTTTAACCTCTATGCAAGATTTTAAATCTAGTTTGTTTTTACGACTTCCTCAGGATAAATATTGAACCTGAGGTACTTAAAAATTCAACAGCGCCGACACATATCCCGTTGAAGTCGCTGAACATCACATAGACACTATCATAACATTACAATGAGCCTTTCGTAGTGATATGAAGATGATACAATACCTCCTCGCAGTGACCATTAGCTTAAAAGTAGACTTATGTATATAACTTTTGAAGCAAAGTTGTTTGTTTGGCACTACGGTTTTTAAAATATTTCTTTATTTATTGTAAGAGTACATTGCACGCGTCGTTTCCTCTACTTTACTACTTACCAATAGTGATCCTCCGATTAGCAACGAGCTGCAGTCACCTTCTGGTTACCTTATACTCCGGTCCAAGTAGCGAATCTGCACGTTTAACACGCCAACAGCAAGAACTCGACTTGTGCAAATGTAGTTCCAACTCTTTCAAGAACGACAAACATACAACTTTAATTAAGCTTTTATTTATCTATTTTCCAGCTGCTGTCCGCTTCTGTCAGCATAGAAAGCCAATTAAGGCTTAAATGGCTTAAATTTTAAGCCAATACAGAAGGAATGTGATAAAAGGTTCATATTATGCAGGCAGGCAGCTGGAATCACGTTCAGTCCTCACAGCATCTTGATAAGGCAAGTTCCGTCGACTAAGCGAAGAAAAAAATATAACATACGGAAGGAGACTCCCCAGCGTCACCTCCAAATAAGCAGTGCTAGCACAAACCATATCCAGGAGTTGCCCCCAAGGTTGAACGACGACTTAGTGAAGGTTGCAGGAATCTGCTGGGTGCAGGTAGTCCAGGCCTAGGACAGATCGTTGGGTGATTCTTGCGGGAGGCCTATGTCAAGCAGTGGGCGTCTTTTGGCTGAGATGTCGATTTTTGTCTGGCATCAGTTTCATCACGATCGTGAAGTTACGCCTTGCAATACTACTACTTACTCTCCTTGTCAGTAGAACTCTGATACTTCCCTCTGAAGTAGAAGACTGCACCCTAATTGCGTAACACACTATCAATCTCAATCTGAATCATTTTGAAGGATATTGCTAATCCATTGCTTCATATATTATGTTCGAAAATATTGTCTGCGTCACAACGTAAATAACGCAATGAATGTTGTTAAAATGTCAAAATGAAAGCCATTGCTACTGATAGTGTGTTAAGCAATTACTACGCTAATTGCTGCCTAAGATTATTAGTTTATCGCCTTTAGCACACCGACGCTAGCGCAGTAGCAAAACGATGACAGAGTAAAATGTATGAAAAAGTATGGCGTTTCGCGGGAGAATCGCAGTGCTAAGCCTCAATTTGCTAAATGCGTTCGACTTTAGCAAATTGAGAATTCGATCGAAGGGCAAGCTAGGCCGAAGTCGGTTCGTAGATGGGTGACCATCCATTACCGTGTCTCGAAAAGCACGTTAAGCCATTGGTCCCGGCTGTCATTCGAGTAGATCTTTGACAGTCGTTACGTGTAGTCAGAAGCCCGAGTCTGACAACCAGTCTTACCGAGGCGTATTGTGTTACCCAGTAACAGAGTTGTGGAGGTCAGCTAGGCAGTCGCTTTATGTAAAATAATGGTATTCAGCTGCATCCGGTTGGACTGGAAGCCGACCCCAAGGATCAGGCAGGCCAGATGGTGACTAAAAATACTTCAGTCTACTTACATTGCAAGATGATGTGTCCGAATCTGTCCTTGATGGTGGTCCTCAAAGACTGGTATTCATCATCAATCTGCATCTTCTCGTTGAAGAGTCTTCGCAGTTGGTTGTTGGTGGCTTGGATCAAAGAGTAGAAGGTATTTGAATTTTTCTTGTTACATTCTCCGTGTTCCAGCCATGCAACCAGAGTCTGAAAAAAACGTTTAGTTTGTAATTATTTTAATTCTAGTGGTCGCAGGCGTGACTGCTTTGCGTGGGCTCCTAGCTTTGATTCCAGTGTCAGGCAATATTATTCGGCTTCTCTAATTAGGAATTTCTCAGTAACAGCCCAGTCAGTAAGTGCAACAGCCCCTATTACATCAGACGAAACTGGCGAAAAATGGGTGTATAGTGGACCCTGTATTTGTTTTACCACCTTTGACTACAATTCCCAGAAAATTTAAACTTCAATAAGGTTAAAATTATCTAACTTTAGCAAAGACAAATGGACCTTGACATTTTATGATGTGCTAGTGGCATTCAACCTGAGTGTGATAAAGCAATTAGGAGGTCAACTGTACTTAATAGTAACAGCTATTTAAGCCAACCCCTTCGGGGAATATGGTGTTATGATATGTAGGTAGCAGACACCTGTACTGCTGGGAAGTCTGTTGCGCCACTTCTTCTTCCCAGCTAAAGCACTAGGAAGTTGTGAAGGGCGGGCTTTTTGTGGGACTGTCTCATGTAATTTTGAAGTGCTGATTTTCAGCCTAGTTTGAATAAATGACTTTTGATTTTGAAGTAAAGGGAATATTGTACAAAATAACGAAGAAAACTAACCGGTGCAGCCTCAGCGAATTCATTATCGCTCTTGATCTTCTCCCCGACAACCACCAGGTTGGCTGCGGTGAACTGCTCTACGCGGGGCGGAGTCGGTGCACGCTTACGTTTGTTCTTCTCAAATTCGTTCTGGTCTTCACGGTTCTGTCCGAAGATAATATTGTGATGTTAGGTAAATTATAATTTGGTCTCGAAATACAGTATCCGAGTATTAATATATTGATATTAACGCTCGAGCGTTAATATATTAAAGTTTGGTTATCATTGGATAACCAAACTTTTACCAAAACTCATGCATGACACATGACATGACATGTCATTGCAAAGTAACTCATATCTCATTGTAATAAAGTATAAATTAGAACGATCACCGTGACTTTGACAAAGCTCTCGGCAAGCATTCTAACCTTACCTAACCAAGATAAGAGTTTAAATAATAAGTAAGTAAGTACCTTTGATCAACAATAGCACTAGATTAAGGATTAGGAACAAAAACACATCGCTCAAGTGGCCGCGATTGCATATAATATGATTATAAACCTTAACACTCAAACATAAAGTTTATTATAGTTTGCAATATATTTACTACTTTGATTGAAAAGTAAACGTATTTTTAAAATAAGAACTGAAATAAGACCACACAATTATATGTGGTCTTATTTTTCCGGCCGTTTTTGATGTCATCATCGGAAATCTAGTACTATTGTTGATCGAAGGTAAGTACCTAATAAATCTAGTGATTTGCCAATATTTATTATTATTACTAGAATTATTTCACAAATCCCTTCAAGCTATTAAAAGACTAAGAACTCGAATTTTCAAATCGCAAACAATTTTGTTTAAATACATTTTCCCTTTCTCACTAACAGTGAATAAAATTGATAAAAATCAAAAGGCGATTTTCTGCACAGCAGCCCCTTAAAACACTCACCAAAGCATAATCAATGAACAGAGTTGTTGCCTCACTCTCCATTTGATCATGAAACTTTATGCGACTACCGGACACAAAGAATGCCAGCTCCACACTCTCTGGCTTCTCATACCGTACATGACAAACCGCTTGCTTGTGCACCTTCACTTCATCAATTGGACCGAATCGTTGGAAGATCTCTTTGATATTATCTTCACTGATTCCAGAGGGCAGACCTCCAATGAAGATTGTACGACAACCGGGAGGTTTTTCCCTTCGTTGAGGTGTAGTTGTACCAGGGAGAGCCGGGAGGATTACACCGTTGCTAAAGTATATGTGCTGACTGGTCATTTGCATTTGTTGGTTCATCATCATCATATTATTGGGCATACTACTGGGCATCATATTCATGCCTGGCATCATATGTTGCATGTTGGACATGTCCATCTGTTGGTTCAACATAGGGTTTTGCATGTTTTGCATCATGTTGCTATACTGCATCATATTTTGTTGTCCTGAAAAGATGATTATTATAATATTGTGTTTTTTTTTTTGTATTTTACATACATAATAATTATGAAGCAATAATTTTTTTTTATTGACTAGCATTTCACAATTTGAAAATCAAAAGCTACTTATATTTGTTGGACACATTTAAGGGATCTTTGTAAGATGATAATAATAGGAAGGGCCCATTCACACCTACCACAACCACACCACATTGTGGCACCCAAATATGGGCAACTGGGCAAGCAGCTATAGCTACATAATTGTGATGGTGGTTGGGGTGTGATTGTGGGTGTGGTTGTGGTGTGGTTGTGCTGTGGTTATGGTTGAGGTCTGGTTGTGGATGTGGGTGTGGTGTGGTTGTGAAGTGGTTGTGGTACATGTGATCGGGCCCTTAGATGTAAAGTCAAAGTTAAATCATTAGGTATCTCAAGGAATTAAAAGGCATTATTGAATGTAAAAGAAAATAGAATATTCTAGATTCCCCTTTCAAAAAGTAGTGCAAACATTCAAGGGATTTTTGTAGGATGATAAAAAAAATTATGTTCCATATTTTTTTGGGAGGGGTCCGTGGCTAAATAATAATAGCTGCACAGGTCGATCGATCTTACCAAGGGGTATTGTATTACCCAGTAACTAGGTTGTGAAGGTCAGATAGGCATTCGCTCCATGTAAAATACTGGTATTCAGCTGCATCCGGTTAGACTGGAAGCTGACCCCAACATAGTTGGGAAAAGGCTAGGCAGATGATGATGATTTTTTTGGGGAAATAGGAGGGCTTCAGCTAAGGGCACACGGAGAATAAAAACTGAAAAGTGATATTTATCATGTTGAAGAGAACTTGTTAAAGCTGTGACTGAAAAATATACTCTAAATAAATAAAAATTGTGTATATTTATCATACCTGGCATCATCATATTATTGTGTGGTTGCATGTGGTCTAATTGCTGTGTGACTTTGTCATCCCACTTGGAATATCTATCGCGGTGATCACTGGCATTCCGATTCCGGTGACCTCGGTTATTCCTGTCCTTGTTGTTGTCACGGTCGCGGTTGCGGGACCTTGAACGTCGCCGTCCTCTATCTGTAGTGCTACTGTTTGTTGCTACATAGATGTGGTGAACAAGAAAATGATTATTTTGTTTTTAATTAAATAAATATTGTTGTAGAGGGATAGTTAAATAAATAAACCCTGAACAGAGTTCCCTAACAGCTAATTAAATGATAGGATTATTTGAATTTGAGGACAGACTTCAGTGTACAAGCAAATTAAAATTATTCAAAATAAAAATAAATACTTAAATAAAATCAATAACTAACCTCGTTCACGCTCTCTCTCGCGGCGATCATTCCTGTCCCTACTCTGTCTTTTATCTTGCGTTTGCGTCTGGTCTTGATCATTGCCTTTTACTTCGTTTTCAGGTATGGTTACAACCTGGCTACTCACGTTTTCAGGTATTACAGGCCCTATAAACTGCTCTGTGGGCTGCGGAGGGTTCACATGTGTTACATGAATTGGCTGCATATGCATTTGATCCCCTATTATGGTAAAGGGTTGTACCAGCGGTGGTGCCATTGCATGCGGTGGTGCCATCCCGTGCGATGGTGCCATCCCGTGTGTTGGCATCATGTTAGGCATCATGTTGGGAACTCCATGTATTATATTTTGCATAGCAAATTGCTCGTTTCCCCACGTATTCATTATGACGAACAAGCGACGGCTACTTTTAATAGTGATTATATCGCTGAATTCTCAATTCGGAGAGAATGTGTAGGATAAAAAATATTCTTGAAGCAAAACTATTAAATGAATCACAGATCACTTGTATTCAAAGAGTAGTGAGTACCTATAGTAAATCAATCATAGTTTATCATAGTAAATAAGTAAATTATAGTCGTACTTATAATAATTAGCTACAGTAAAACCACGGAGTACTTTTTGATAGACTTGGATGGAACATGGAACCTCTCCAAGTCCACAGAATATATATACTATGTGCCACTATGTGCATATTATGTCATAATGTCAATGAGTGATAGTATAATGATAGTAGTAGGCTGCATGGGCTAGATCTCTTTGCCTTCCCAAAAGGGAAAATAGAAAAAAAAAAAAAAATGATAGTAGTATTCTGTGGGTAAAGCCCAAAGCCTCAAAGCCATGAAGATAATTATGTGCATTCTAAAACACACAGTGTTACTAGATGAAGAAGCTGATGTAATGTAAAGGAGAGGTCAAAAGTGGGCCAATATTCCGAATATTTTTAAACGCTAATGCGATGTACCTTATTAGAAAGCTTATTTATTAAGCTACTCGATTAAAGTTAAATATGATTTTTTCAGGCGCCTGTTTTCGTAAAAATGTGAAAAATGTTTCACTACAAACAAAACGCACATAGCCTTTATTTATTATTCATTTCTGTGCGATATAGTTATTTCAAATGTGGCTAAAGTTTCCGTGTCTATTAAATACTTTGAGATTTTATTATAATTTTAGCTGCAGCTCCATGAAATTGAGACAAAAAATATTGATTATCACTAAGGATTATCATTACAATGCAATATCAAAACGTGTCGAAAAAAGGTCAAATCTGTAAATGTCAGAATGACGTTGAAATAAAAAAAAACACCATAACCTCTGGTAAAAGTCCGCGAGGCGGAGTGGTTTTATATGTAGAAAAATACGTCAACAAATGTATTATGTACTTAATTATAAAGTACAAGTATGTACAGACGCCAGCACATCAACCTACTACAATCTGTCAGATTTCTGTAATAGATTTTCAACTTTATCGCTAAAGCATAAGGTTCAATTTTGATTGTGAAAATTTGACAGTTAGGGGTAGGTTGATGTGCTGGCGTCTGTACATAACCACTTATTTCTATGATAATTGACAATGAGAAATGACAATGACAATGTCAGTCAGCAGCCGCTGCTGACATTGTCATTGTCACGTCATTTGCCACGGGGCTGCCAACCCTAAAATATATACAATGTTTGTAGTTAGTGCTGCAAGCATTTTATTTTTTCATCACTTGTTTAAAAAAAAACGGGCAGCTGTAAAAAAAAATTAAATGCCCAAAGACATCAAAATAATTACCCTCTTTCAGCCTATATAGCTCTGAAGGCTGTTTAAATTTTCAATTATTTTAGTACAGACGCCAGCACATCAACCTACTACAATCTGTCAGATTTCTGTAATAGATTTTCAACTTTATCGCTAAAGCATAAGGTTCAATGTTGATTGGGAAAATTTGACAGTTAGGTGTAGGAAACTTACCGAATTATCCATGGTTTTATACCTGTCTCTCTCTCTCACCAGCATGCGTCCTTTTCTAATCAAGAAGGACGCTTGGCGCGAAGCTGTCAATGTCATAGCGTTTGTAAATTAAAAATTTTGCCGCTAAAACATCGAAAAATTTTCAAATTTAAAAATTATGTGTTAGATACAAAAAATTATCGTATCAAATTAACACACAGTGTCAATTTAGTATACGTGTCGGGTTTTTCCGTTGTGAATAAGTGTACAACATAGAAAACTCCGTTAGGAGTATTATAATGTTCTGTGGTTAGTGTTTGTGTTTCACGATAAATCCGGTCGAAAGTGTAGTGTTTGAGGTGAGCAAAGTTCGAATGTTGAAGTTTCGGATGGAGTTCAGCACGAATTCATACGTATACATACAGGCCTAATGACCCCTTGTCATCATCTTCTTCATCCTCGGAGGATGAGGAAGGAGGGCGTAGCATCACCTCCGCCCAACAAAACACGAAAACTTTCACGTAAGTACTGACAAATTCAGACAAGTCCAGACCCGCGTGTAGACACTCATATGCAACAACTAATCTTAGTAGGTGTTTCAATGCAGGAACAACAAGAGGGTGCCGAATCCGACCCCACCCACATCTAATTTTTTGAGAAATCCGACACTTATTACTCGTATGTGTCAGTTAAACATTTCTATTTCATTTTACAAACAGATGTAGCCAACTTCCTACAGACAAACGATTGGTTAGGAAAAATAGACTTTCACCAAGCCTATTTTCGTTCATATTTTCGTTCACCAATTGCAGACATACACAGAAGGTTCCTCTGAATGATTTGCAACAACGAAGTGCTACATTTGGCAGCCTTGTCAGTTGGCCTGTCATCAACCCCAAATATGTTTGCCTGAGGATTGCGGAGATCCTACGAGCATTAGTTTTCCGCATAATTGTGTATTTGGGCGATTTTATCCTGGTCAATCAGGATCGAACCATACTGGTTTCTCAGGTTTCTGAAACACTGGTATTTGGTAACATTGGAAACTTTAGGACAGCACATAAATTATCTGTCTGTTCTGGAGCCCTCTCAGGAGGTAGAATATCTTGACTTGGTATGAAACACTCAGCAAAACTGGGTAAAACTTCCTCCCGAGCATATAAAAAAGTTATAAGTAATATTTTCCAAAATGTTGTGCAATGTAAACAGTTCTCTACGAGAAGCTCAAACTTTATTAGGTTTGCTGAACTTTGCAAATTACGCAGTATCAGCGGATTGACTGCGCTGTCGCAGAGCCCAACTTTTTCTAAAATTATTAGACCAAAATTTAATAAATAAATATATCAGATTAAGATAAAGAAAAGATCTTCCTCTTTATTCACACATAATACCTGTTTTGTTGGAATGCAAAACAGTCATATTATCTTCATGGGTAAAGCCCGCTGTGTCACAGATAATATAAGCTAAGGTCCGGCCGCGCTAATTTTAAACAATAATGGGCGCTCAAAATTGAATAAAATCGATATTTAAGAACATTTATTTTATGTAGGTAATGTTTATTTTCGTCTAAATCTCCGAGCTAACTATACAGTTTACTTTGGGTGCTCAGGCACAATAAGATAAGATAAGATAAGACATTTATTTGTAGAAACATGATTATACATACAAGGCATGCAGGTTGGTCATAAACAATAGAGGTCCGTCATGTTCGGCCTTTGTGGCATACAAATATACAGGCAAGAAAAGTCATTCATTAGGACATTAATTTTCACACAAACTAAAATTAAACAATAAATTATTGAATTAAATTGTCCTATAATCTAATCATAAATTGTCAAAATTATAAAATGTCAGTAAATATTTGTTAAATTCGTAATAATTATTACACTTTGTCATTTAAAAATTCTAAAATACTGTAGTATGCTTTTCCAACTAGATATAATTTTAGTCGCTTTTTTAGTACTTATGTGTGCGCTTAGTTCCCTCCATCCCTTAGGCCGGCTCCACACGTTGGCCCCAACGTCGGTCCCAACGCTACTCGTCCAACGTGTGGATCTAGAAAATAGCATTCGCACCAACATTGGGACGTTGCGTTGGTGCGAATGCTATTTTGGGCCAACGTGTGGAGCCGGCCTTAGGAAGTTTATTAAATATTAAAGGCGCCATGCAAAATACACTTTTCCCCTTAAGGTGAATGCGCAGTGGTAGACCGCGAAATTCAAATTTTCTTACGTTTTTCGCAATTTGCAGATCAGTGTCAGGTTGTATTTTGATCAAAATTTGATTCGCGACTATAACAGGTACGTATTTACAGAATTATAATCATTAGAATCATTAATACATCTTTCTAAGTTAGATTTGTACCACGACAACAAATCTCTTATGGAAAACTGCTTAGTGGCTGCGCATTCGAACCATGTGAGCAAAGCATAGTGTTATCGCGTCTATCTAGTCAATGGTCGAGTAATTTTTTGCAGAAGTGTTCTGCTGTTGCGAATCGTTTTATGATTTCTAATTAAATTTTTTAGTACAAATGTTCGAAATCCGAATGATGATTTTTGTTGCACAGTTTCAAAAAAAAATTTGCAATTTTATACATTATGTTAGGTAGGATAGGACCCTCCTGTGCTCATGGGCCTCTTGGGTCGAGGGCCTCCTCCGGCTGGGAGCCCGTGGCATTTTGCTCGTCCTGCCACCATACTGTTTCGCCACTGCTGCACTGTTGTTATACTTGGGTTGATGACGAACATCGTTCGCTTGGGTTCCACCACTTACGAAAGTCATAGTAAATTTTGGTATTATTGAGCATTGTCTTGTTATGGAGGGCTTCACACACTGCGCACACGTTCTCAACTTCTTTGGGGTCATGGTAGGAGTAATAATCTTTCCACCAAAAATACTGAATATATTCTTTTGGTGAATGTATCAGTTTATTCATCTTGGCTGCTAATTCAGTGATGTTATGCTTTCTAGCGTCTATGTAAGACCCTGGTGGAAGAAATCTGCAACGAAAAGTAAAATATAAAATTAGAATGTTGTTATTGTAGGTACCCTGGTATCTTACGAGTTTATTTTTGTTATAGTAGGTTATTTTATCTTGATATGGACTTTCAATGTGCGATAAAGTTACTATCTATCTGCCTAGCCCCCATGAATCTTTGCGGTTGCGAGTACCCGCATGCACACTGCATAGGTAGCGAAGCAGAGAAGAGATATTTGTCGTAAGTATTAATCTTAAATTTCCTCCCAATTTAAATTTTAATGGTTGTGAATAACTCATCTCTCTTCTCTCCGTGTTATAATCGTTCTCAAGCCCAATAACTCGACATACGCACCTAGAATAATCAGCTCCACCATATACAACAGGCACGACATCATTCTGTAGCGCCGTTAACAACTTCTCAGTTACATAGTCTTCGTCGAAAGAGTTCTCTATCGACATATAAAAGAAGTAGCTGCTTTTCAGTAAATCATTGCAGATTGATGCCGGGTGTCTAGGACAGTGCAAAGTACCACAACTCCCAAACACATCCACCAACAAATAGTGTGGTTCCAATGCATTCTGCAATGCTGTGACCAACTCTCGTCTCCCACTTCTATCCTCACAGTTAGATACGAACCAAGCAGCTGCTCCAACCTTATTGTATACGCTTGTTATAAACTTATCATCGACTGCTGCTATTTCTTTCCATTGCATGTTTCGTTTTGGACCCACGATTTCACGGTTGTCATCCCGAATCAGTATGTAGGGGTACGGTATATCTGAATCAAGTCGATAAGTCGATGTCCAGTTGAAAAATCCGTCAAACACCTCCTCACAAACAGGATAGTTGTCAGCTGACTCCATGCTGAAGAATATGTACACTTGATGACGAGACCGCGCCTTGGGTAAGTCATATGTCTTCATTAAATATCCGTGAAATAATATAGAATCGAACTTGGTTAAGTCACCTCGGAATAACATTCTGTCAGCAGTGACGTAGCATTTAGTCACCGAACAGTTGATCGCGGCGAACGCTTCTTGACCCTCACCTGTCTTGTAGAAGGGAGTGAAGGTTTCTGGCATCCAGCTCCAGAGTAAGATGTATTTGACGTCTTCGTCAGTCTTTTGCCTGAATGCAGGCTGCGCGAAAAAGAAATAGAAAGCCGTACAGCTGGCTAGAAAGAAGATCTCAACAGACCTCATATTTGTTGTTAGGAACACGTGACACGCCTGCCACCTGCGCCAGCCACGAAACCAGGCGGCCTGAATACGAGGATACATCTCAAGAGCCGTATTTGGGTACCTCAATGTAGGTGTGATGTACGGTGTCTGGTTGCATTTCTAATTTTATCAGGGCCAGGTGATATACACATCTTGAATGGGTACCTGGAAAAATGCATTTTAATAAGTTATTTTGCATGTGACTATAAACACATGAGATTTTTACCCACATCGCTGACAGAACAGAGATGGTTACATTATAGAGGTATGAGGAACAGGGTGTAAAGTTCACTCATACTCTATAGAAAAGGGAGGATCCTCCGACCAGGCGAGTGTTGTGTCTGGCGGGCAACTGCCCGATGATTCATGTCGGGTCGTTGTATCTATGCTAGTTGCGCGGTAAACTCTGCTTTTGCGAGATGCAGGATTTCGTAACGTCAGTATGACGCGTTGTTCGCATGTGGCGTTGTAGATACCGCTACAACATCCTGTTGAATTGTGGCACCTTTGTCTGTACCTGTGTAGAAGTTGCTCCAATGGACAGACAGCCTTATATAATAATGAGTGTCATGTGTCTCTGCTGCACTGCGACTGCTGCAATTAATCTACTGGCGGAACGAGCGCGAATCGCCGTTTCTGGACTGGCTGTAACCAAGCACTGTTCGAAGCATTGTTATGGCTCTTGGACGTTATAATGTCCTTTTTATAGCTCTTATCGCTTTAAACACAATAATTTGCGAGAATTTTGTATAAAACTGATTAAATTTAAAAATGAATTATAACTTTAATGGGCTATAAGAAGTTTACGACAGCCATTCTTTTATTTCTGCTTTTTACTAAGACTCACCTTTTACTTATTACACAGAAACGTGGTCGTTTACAATGGTCGTCTTCTTACGACCATTGTAAACGACCACGTTTCTGTCTCCAAAGTCGCCCAAAGGTCAATGCAAAAGGCTATGCTTGAAGTTAAAATGCGTGATCGAATAAACAATGAGATGATTTGCAGGAGAACTAAGAGAACTGAAAACTTTAATTGGTAAAGGTTGCGAGAATTTACTTCCGCCTGAAGCAAAGCGTAAGAATGGTCGTTGTGGCGATGTCTTTAGGGAGGTCTATGACCGGTAGTGTAGTGAACTTCAGCAGTTGACAGCACTCTAGTTTCCAGGTGCGTGGCCCGTTGGTGGTTTAAACAAACATTTTTTTTAAACTGAAACAGCAATGTTCCAAAGCCGAATTTGCTTATCGATCGTTTCAATACTTTATTGCATCCACGAACTGTCAAAACGGGAAAATAAATAAAGTATTGTAAAATTTTTGTTTTGCTTGTTTGTTAATTTGTTTTAATGCATGGAAATTGTATCGTGAAATACTGGATGCAAAGATTATTAAATTGATTTCACGATGTGGTAAGTGATTATGATACATGAAGTTAACAATTGACTTCTGATACTTCATACATTATTGGTTTGTAAATTTAATACTCGCTTTTATTACTTCTTAGCTCGGAATCAGTGCCGAAGGATTTTGAAAAGACAACAGAGGTTTTGCCTTTTACAAAATATGGATTATCATCGATGGAGGAGTATCGGAAAGCTGAAGAAGAAGTGCATCATCAGGAATGGTTGAAGAAAGCTGGTCTCACTAGTGAAGAAATAAAGCTATACCAAGAAAATGAGGCAGGACTTCTGGACCAACGCAAAAAGATCGAATCCGGGATATTAAAAAATAAATTAGAAGAAATATACAATAAAATTAGCAACATGCACAACATAAATAAAAGGTACTTAAATTAATATTTTTTTTATCACATCTATTCAAAAACAGCTAGTGTATTCTTCGTAAACAGGGACTAAAATAGCTCTTTAATCCCTAGGGACTAAAAGTGATTTGAATTTGGAATGTGGATATTGTTAGTAAAAGTTCCAATCACCAAAGAAATCAATCACGAACATTGTATGAGCAAGTAACAGGCCGTATGATAAAGTAAAACACGCGAGCCAAATTAAAAAAATGTTTGTTCAAAAATAAAAGATGCACGAAAAGCATTCTGTCTTCGTTCGTAATTGTTTACTCAAAATTGTATCTAAATAAATAAACCTACTATTCTTATTCATAAATTGCACTTACTTATTTTTTCATAGAGGGTGATAAAAAGTAGTGTCCACTTCGGCAGCAACACTATTTTAAGCTTGAGTGACGTAGGTACTTTGAATCTATTATCTCATTGTTATATTGGTATTAGAGCAAATATTTTGTTATTTATTCTTGAATTATGAATTCAATGCTATCAACATGACTAACATGTCAATGTTTCATAATCATGTATGTTTCTTAGCAATATACATATTAGATCTTTTTTTTTGTGATAGTACTCCTCATGAAGAACAGCCAAGCACGTCATCTGCCACAACACCTGATAATCTCATAGAGAGACTTCAGCAGAATCCTATCACATACTACCCTGAGGGTCACCCAATGAACGAGCTTAAAGAATTAGAAGAGCATCTATTCGGACATATCAAATCAGACATGATACCTTTAACAAAAAGGCGCAAATTACTCCGACGCTTGCAGAGGAAGAAGGAGAGGTTGGTCCAGGACAACCCATTTAACGTCACCACAATACCCAGTACTTCAAGAGTGGATCGACCCGGAAGCCTCTGGGATATGAGGGAGATGCCTCGTTTGATTCCACACACCATTACGAGTCGAGATCAAGAAGAGAATGCGATGGGTCCGCATTTACGGACAATGTATACGGTCAGAGATAACAAAATCGTGAGGTTAGAACCAGTGCAACCTGAGCAGGAGGAATATAGAGCTGTGGATATTGTGATGCCAATCAACGAAGCTGAATCGCAGTTGTTGGAGGGAACCAAGATGTGTGTGGATGATATAAGGAAGATAGACCGATTCAAGGATTATGAACCTGGAATACCTTCGAAGGTATGTTTACTGAAATACTTTTGATTGTAATATCGCTGTAGTTTTAGTTTCTAATAAACACTGTACTGAAACCTCTGCTCGGTCAGTCTAAGGCCACTATTAAAGAACCTCACTCTAAACTCATAGATTACTGAGTCTTTCTTTTTTTTTTTTGTGGATGGGAAATCATCAAATGACCCCTCCTGCTCTGAGTGGATCAGAGGGGAGTGTCAGACTCTTACTGACTAAAAGTAACCCTTTCGGACAATCCCGCTACCCCGGCAGGCTTCGGCCCTAACGGGCCCCTTCCTTTATGCTGACATCTCTTTGAGGCGCACGTGGAACACATACGCGCCGTCCGGCACGGGCCTGGTCCTGATCAGACGGTGAGCTACCCATTACTCTCCGTCCGTAGGCCCGCGCCTACGGCGACCGGGAGTCGTCACGCGGCTCCCGACGCCCGGAGCTTCTCCCGCGGCGGCTGGGACGTGAGGCTCTCTCCCTCATCCATCCCGCTACCTCCTTCGCTAGCATGACTGCTTCGCAGGAGTTGACTGCCTCCCACTCCCTCTCGCTCCGGACCATGGCTTGAACCAGGGCCGGACGCGAGAGGTCGCCGCCGCTGCCGATCGCCTCTACGAGGACACGGCTGTACTCCGCCCAAGCGGGGCAGATCTCCACCGTATGCTCCACCGTGTCCTCGATTACTGAGCCTCGAGTGAGGTTCTGTAATACGAGCCTTAAAGAGCTATATAAATGATAAATTGTAGAAGTAAACTTACATTCACAGAAGGTACCTCGAGGCTGGTTTTAATCTTATAAAGCTAAGCGCACATTACAGCCGCAGGGCACCGCATTGCAAGTGTGACTAAGCACAAAAGAGGTCGCGTCCGGCCGCGCTTCAAATAACTAATTACTTACTTGTGTAACAATATTATAATAACATCTTCACTTTTCCTCTTAGGTCCTATATCTAAAGAACATAGCTCCTGGAGTCTGTCAGGAGCAGCTGTTGGTGCTCTTCAATCAATTCGTGCTGGCGAATGGAGGGCCAGTGGATCTACGGCTGATGACTGGCCGCATGAGGGGACAGGCCTTTGTGGCTTTCCGAAGTAAGTCCATGTTCTTGTTTTGTGTTAAATAATTGTGATTTTTCATATTTTTTGTGCCATTGCGAAACTTGCTGTGTGCAAAGGTTATTGTGCAAGAACTTGTGTTTCCTAGATTTTGTTATTAGTAAAATACTTGATGAACTATTGCACTCCAATCTCTGCAACTATGTAATCTAAACCCTGTATTTACTAATATATCCATTGGAATTTTCAACTAATTTAACCAAGACCTAACAGTTTACTATAATGCTTGCGTGAAATAATTTTTGGAAACATGATAATTGTAACAATTCAAATGCATGAAAAGAAGTGTTCAGATCGTCTCAGGGGTACATTTACAATGCGTTAAAATATTGCTAAAGAAATATTATATCTTGCGAATATGAGTTACCCATGTCCGTGACTACCGCCGCCCCACCAACGGCAATCGTTTCCATATTTGGTAAATAATTAGTACTCAAACAAAAAAACAGTGGCACTCCGGGAGTGCCGACAGAAGTGAAAACTTGAACAATTACGTGTCTATTTTTTGAATCGTCATATAAACAAAACACAAATAGAATACTTTATGCCATCACTCACTGACATAAATCGGAAATACATAAAAACCAAGTACGTTCCCAAGACAGTCGAACACATCCGAATGTAGCGCGGTGTCGGTAACAGTCTCCAGAGTTCATGATTTTTTCCCATCTCAAAAAATGCCCATCGCGCCTAAAGAAGTTTTTACTTTAAAAATTGATAGGTAGGTACCTTAGTAGTTTTCGAGAAAATCGACTTTGAAGGTGGTCCGGTGGTAGTCACGCTCCCTTCAGCAGGACCACCATGAGCGCCGAAAAAGGGGGCATGCATGCACGAGTACGTACATCTCATAAACAGCTAAATACCATTTTGACAACTTAACTTGGTCGGGTTATACGCGGAGTTTTAGTATGGAAAAGTAATGAAAGCTAATTTCTCTTAAAATACAACACTTAGGAATCTGAATTATTGGTTGCTATAACTTCTTTAGGAGTACTAATTTTTGTATAAATTTGGGAAGAAATCAGTTTTTAATAGGGAAATCTTGAAATTAAAATTTAGCACCGTGACTACCGCCACCCCACCAAAGGCATTATATCTCGTAAACTACTGGAGTACTAATTTAGAATTTTGGGTACTAATTTTCTACGTACACTACCGTCCAAAAGTTTGGAAGCAGCAAGGTAAAATCAAATAAAACAAAACAAAGTCATTTCAATTTCAATGTATTGATAAAAAATGAAAATATAAACAAAAACTAGTTTAAGCAGAACAAAAATTTTACATAGAATATAAAAGTATATTAAATTTTAGCTTCATCAGTGTCCTCCTTTTTCCTTTATTAGCTTCTCGCATATTCTAGGCATTCTATTAATTAATTTCTTAAAATAATCTTCATCTAATTTGTTCCATTCGATCTCTAATAGCTTCCACAAACGTTCTGAGCTCGTAGGAGAACGATTTTTCACCCTTCTATCGAGTTCATCCCAAACAAGCTCAACGGGAGAAAGATCATGTGATTGAGATGGTCATTGCATGATTTTTAAGATTTTTTCATCTTTTTTCTTGTTCAAAAAGGTCTGGCACAGTTTAGAAGAATGCTTAGGATCATTATCATGATGGAAAATGAATCCAGGACGAATTAGATTTAGTCCACTGGGTACGGCGGAATTTTGGAGACTTTTCAAGTAAGGTTACTTGTCTAGTTTTCCGGTTATTTTCACAAGATTTCCGGGTGTATTGTTACCACATCACCCCCAAACTATGACATTACCTCCACCATGTTTGATAGTAGGCACAGTACATGCCTCTGAAGCCCTCTCTTCTTTTGACCGGCGTACAAACACACGTCTATTGGATCCGAAAATCTGAAACTTTGATTCATCACTCCAAAGGACATTTTGGCATTGCTCTATAGTCCACTTTTGGTACGCTTTTGCCCATTCTAGTCTATTTGTCTTATGTCGAATTGTTAGTTTTGGTTTTTTAGCTGCACACATCCTCTTAGTCCCGCAGACAGTATTCATTTGTTTTGTATGAAGACAGGTGTGCTTCCAAAGTTTTGGACGGTAGTGTAGGTTTGAGGAATGCGACAAGCTTGGCGCGAAAGTTATAATCGTTGATTTCTCGGTAAATAAAAATGTCTCCGGCCTTTTTTTTTTACGAAATGAATCACATATAAGGGTACTAATTATTTATTTATTTATTTATTAAAACTTTTCGCACAAAAAGGTACAAAGGCGGACTTAATGCCTTAGGCATTCTCTACCAGTCAACCAAGTTATATTTGTATACTTAGAATAGCTGTAGCATGCCCCCTTTTTCGGCGCTCATGGTGGTTCTGTTGAAGGGAGCGTGACTACCGCCGGACCACCTTCAAAGTCGATTATCTCGAAAACTACTAAGGTACCAATTTTTTTGTTCGATTACTAGTACCAATGAGTACTAATTATTTACCAAATATGGAAGCGATTGGCGTTGGTGGGGTGGCGGTAGTCACGGACATTAGTTACCCGACAAAAATCAGACAGTAGTAAAGCTCATAGAATCATGTCTGCGCGACTATCAAAAATTATAATTCTTAGGGACCTAATTAATGCGATTTTTTTCTTCAACAGGTGAAGAGCTAGCGATCCAGGCTCTGGAAGAGATCAACGGCACTATTCTTACTGGCAGGCCAGTGATTGCTGTGTTTGGCAGGAATACTAACAGAATTCAGGATGATGACGAAAGATAAATCGTTTCTTTTATTCATACAAAACACCTGCTCTCGTATGATTTGTTCTGAACCGAAAAGAAAAAGTTTTTTACGCGGCTTTTAAGGTTGTGCATGTTTGCAAACTGAAAGTAAGCAATGTCGCCAATACATAATCAGCCTGTAATGTTCCAAGTTCCAACTGCTGGGACACAGGCCTCCTCTCTGTGTGAGGGGTATGTCGCCAATAGCTGTTAAATACTTATATCAAACAATTTGAATGACTAATGTCGTTACACTGAATATTTAGTTTTAGATGTAAAAAAAAAAGTATACATTCCAAAATGCTCTTTTAACATCTGAAAACTGTTTCAATACCTTATTCAGTTAAAATAATGGTTATTATTACAACTCATAACCAATATTTAAGTGCGCTAAATTTATATTTCCATACAGTATTATTGACAAATTAATCAAAACAAGGTAATATTTGATAACTATTTGCGACGTTGCCAACTTTCAGAATGCACAGTCTTACTTAGTATGCACATCGAAATTTGTACAGTTTTGGTGTTGTCTCTCTCTTTCATCAGCTGTGTGAAACTTTCTTAAGCCGGTGGAACGTTTACTACGTAGGGCATTTCATACAAACTTTCAAGCCCTTGTTTTTCGAAATGAATGAACCGATTGTAATGAAACTTCATACGCATAAGCAGGATACAAAGGGCTAAAAAGTTAGTTAAGAACATTCGAAAAATTGTGTTACAGCCAAATTAGACCGATTTTAAATTTTCCATAGAAACAGAGATTTCCAGTTATCTTTTATAAATAAGACATTACGAAAATGTTCTTTACTAACTATTTAGACCTTTGATCATGCCCCTGCAGTCTCGACATTAGACAGCGATAAAAATCGGTCGCTAAGTCGTATCGTTGTCAAATTCCTTTAATAGATTATCAACTTTATTTCGAAAGCATAAGGTTGAAAATGTATTAAAGAAATTTGACATCGATTAGAACGACCGATTTTTGTCGTTATATTTGTCGAGACTGCAGGGCCTGCTTATGCGTACGAAGTTTCATTAAAATCGGTTCATTAATTTCGAAAAAACAAGGACTTAAAAGTTTGTATGAAATGCAGCACGTCGTAAACTCTCTTAAGGTATTGTACACAATTTAAAAAGTGTAGTACAGGTACAGTGCTAGAAGGATTGTTTGATGCTTGGAGAGCTGTTGGTAAACATTAGTAAATTTATTTTGTGAAAAATTGTAAGAAAATTGATAAAACAAGATGGCAGTGGCGTTCGTTACTAATTTGGCCACGCGTCAAAAGATCCCTTGTACAACTATGAATGATTGGACATGGATTTCATGGAAGTCCATGCTCCTTCCCCGACAGGTATTTAAAAAAACGTCAGGTGCGTAGTACTCGCCACTGGCGCGAGTGTATGACAAAATGTTTAAACGTGATAAAGCGAAGGAAGTATGCTAGCTGCATATTTCCCAATGAAAAGATGTGATTTTATGTATGTTTGAAAATGTAATATACTATGCTGATTGGTAAGATATAATCAAATGTATGAATGGATGTATTTTAAGGGGTGTATGAGTAATTGTAGCAGGTACACAGAAACGTATAAGATGCATTATTTTCAGTGCAATGCAACGCCATAGGCTGCGTCCTCATTTAACTAAATGATCGTCGGGTTAATTTTTTTCGGCGAACCCAAACGCTTGGTCTCGCCTCCAGAGGGCGCCGTCCGGTTTTCTGCCATTTATGAACGCGACGTTCACGTTTTAGTACGAAGTTACCAACGATCATTTTTGTTAGGAAGCACGTGGGATTACACTACATTACAAAGTAAAAAGGCATTAGGATTAAATCCTAACACTACACAATCAAAATAGCACATTTTACACTATAATGGTTGCATTGCATATTCGTTTTCATAATGATTGTAAGAATATTACATACTTACACATCTTTACATGAACCTAGTTTGATCTATTAGCACATTTTATTTAAGGTTGGAACACCATTTATGAATGAGTTCCACTTCAATATCAACTTTTGATTATTGGCTTTTGTGGGAGTCACCATAATTTTGTCAATGACATGTACTATGATAATCCATCAGACGAACGGGTTTGTTCAGTGAAAAGAAAATAAATAAACTTTTGATGGCTTGGGATACGAAATATTACCCTTCTTCTTTTAGATGGGCCGCAGTTGGGTAAAAGATGTGACCACATCTTTTACCCAACTGCGGCCAATCTAATACATTATCTAATTGTACTAAGTTTTCATTCAATCGAGGTAAAACCCAGGGTGATTGTGTGTGCATAATCAAGCATTTGGTCCAGCCTTAAACAATACATTATTTTAAAAGTTTGTGTGGGATTTGTTTCGTATACTTAGCTACTTTATTGTAGCGACGTGACGCTTAATAATTTGTGTGCGCATGTTAGTGTACCATCCGATAAATATAACATGTATAGTAGTACCTATTTTTATTGCATAAAATATAGTCACTATTTAGAATGATCATATTCAATTACTAAGCCAAGTAAAGTTAGTATGGCTATGGTCCAAAGTCATTGAAAATGTATATCTACAGCATGTATAAGCAAGGTGAGGTGTGGTCATTTGGTACAGACTTGGATCGAGTTGGTATTCAAGTGTTGTATGGGACAGTTGATAATTTTCGCGATTACAACGTTGGTCCCATGGAGAAAGTTGTTCATTTTGATGGTCTTTACCTCATCGTTAAATATGACCACACCTTTCTAATACAGCTGTATATTTTATTGTGTAGCATTACCAGTATTTATTGATCCCCCTGTTAAGTGATAAATTAATTTAGTAGCAAGTGTCTATAAGCTCTAAAATAAAAAATAATTATAATACATAAAGTGAAGTGTGTTTGTATCTAACACTACACACTAGCTGTAGCTGTAGGTCATGTCTATCTACATTATTGCACTGTAAACATGAAACTCATCATAGATGTAAGACATGAATATTAGGCTTAATGATTCACCCTAACATAATATAAAACGTAATTCTGTATGTATGTCTGTCCTTTAGTGAGCCCTATAACTCCCTAATTGTTTACCCGCTTTCAATAAAAAGAAGGTTCTGTTGTGTTCGCCGTAACCGGGGTTTTCTCAAAAACTATTCAACCGGTGTCATGGAATGTCCTAGACCAAAAAATTCCAAGACATGCGACATCTACCAACCCACACTGGGTCCGCTTGGTGGATTATGACCCACTCCCTCTCTGTGAGACAGAGAGGAGGTTTGTGTCCCAGCAGTGGGAACATTATAGGCTGATTATGAGTCAACCAATTTCGACGAAGATCATTAAAGTTACAAGCACATTAAAGGACAGACGGCCAAGCAACGTTGCATTGTATATTATGTAAGGAAAGTATATAATGATAACTGTTTTGATACGAATTTTGCTGCATCTCTATCAGTCTATGTGAAACATAAAGACGTTTAAATGTATTATTTCTCTTTCTTCGTATTATATGATACTCGATTTGGATCTATTGCGGCTACGGTGACGGATTACGTCTGGATATGATTATCATTACGACCAATGTAGCTAATGGTAGCAAACGCCAACGTTCGAACGTCGCGGTCATAATACCTGGGAGCGAGACAACACGAGACTCGAGTAAGGTTCCCGTATCGCTCTACTCGCACGTTTTATGACCGTGATTGCTGATTGTCTTTATAGTAAAAGTGCGCAGTGCTGCACACCCCCACCCTATTTCAAGTTAAACAAATATCAACTTTATTTCAATGTCAATTAAGTTGATTTCAAGAGTGACTAGCACTATTGAAAAAGTTAAGAAAAAAGTTTGAAGTTGTAGCGTAAACTGAACTTTATTGTGTAGGAATTAAAGTTATTTTTCTATTAATTCATATTTGTTTACATATCAGGTAAAATTATATTGTTTTAGGCTTCTCAGTGTGCTGTTTTCTATAGGCCTCTTAATGCCTAGTCATCACTTAATTTCATAGCGAATACGAATATAAGCGGTCTATTGCTCTAGTTTCGGGGAGTCGAAAGTATTATTATTTTGGGAGAATTTTTATGGCATCTAATAGCGATTTTGCCATCATAGATTAGTTTGTCAACGGTGTGTTGTATCCAGATAAAAGCTGCGGGCGGCTTACTGTCAACGCTGTAGACGCATAAATGTGTTTGTAGCTTTAGATGTAGGTACTTGTAGTCATCCGGTGCAATACCCATGTACAGATAGCGCCATTCATGAAGACGCGCCCCACTCTTCTTCCTAATCGCTTACAGTAAAACTGTGTAAACTATAACATTCCGCTAGTGCTTTAGTTTTGTCGATACACAGTAATTACTTATTAGTGGGTACTTAGTGTGTATCAAAATTAAAACACTAGCGGAATTAACTAGCGATAACCACTAGCTATTAGTAAGAAGAGTGGGAGTGGGGCGCGTCTTCGTGAATGGCACTATCTTTAGTAGTGTTTTGAATTTATCTAATAAAAAAAAAAACGTAGGTTGAAATGAACTCAAAATGAAGTAGTTATGTTTAGTGACAAAACAGGCACTTGTTTAATATATTTCTTGACAAATTACATTACATTTAAGACTATAACCATTAATCTGATATTTAATGAAAATAAAATCTTATTAGATGTCTAGAAGTATGTTTTATTGTAACTTATAAACTTAAGCAATATTTCACCACAAATCACAATCTCCTAACTTTGAAGCCAGTGTTCGCTACAAATTTATGTAGAAAGTATTAATTCGACGGCATAAGAGTTCAAGTGTCACTAATGAGACAACTACTTTTACTATCGTTACCGAACTTATTACGCTTGTCTAACAGTCGAAGGGATAACCATTATCGCACATTCAATGTGTACATTAAAACTTTACACGATAAATTATGATTCAGTGTGACAGTAATTGTAATTTAAACCTTATGTGAATGCCTAAACAAGTCACAATCGCGTGTTCGTTAAGAACGAATGTAGCAGTTTATGAATTATATTTTTACACTTTATTTGTATAAAAAGTTACATGAAAATCTTGAGTTTCTGAACTACTGATTAATATAAACAATGATGAATGTATTATTGTACAGACGCGAGACGCCAGCACATCAAGCAACTACAATCTGTCAAATTTTTTTAATAGATTTTCAACTTTATCGCTACAGAACAAGGTTCAAGGTTGATTGGGAAAATTTGACAGTTTCGGGTAGCTTGATGTGCTGGCGTCTGTACATTAATGCTACTTGTCGCTAAATATACAAAGACTGAAATAACCTGAACGTTTGGCTCTTCCAATATAATTATTGATTTACTAAAAATATCAATATCTTATATCATTAGACAGGGAGAAATTCCTAATGGAAAAACCCGATAACAGTGGCTGATCTGGGGTTCAAACCCAGGTCCATATGCTCAGCATTCGCACTTCCGAGCACTAGAGTTAGACCAACGAGAAAATCATACATAACTTACTACAATTAATTCTTACACAAAAGCTGTCAGTTCTTTGCACTTGTCACTTCAAAACCAAATACACCAAATTCCGAAACTAAGTTTTCACTTTTTAGTCAATGTGGCCATGTTATGAAGTGTTAAAGCCGTTGTGAAAAAGAGATGGTGCTATCTGTCTTATGTAGCTCCATCTCTTTCTTACATGGTTCTAAAACTTCATGATACGGGGCTGTTCAATGTCCCATCCAGAGTGCGTCGCGTTAACGCAGCGTTTACTGGGCGTCCTTGTTAGAGGACTTGCGCCGTCGTTTGACGACGCGTTTTGGTGACGATCATTCGTTCTCCTTCTTTGGTTGTGGCTCCTCCTCTGGAATAGGAAAAAGTTACGTTAATTTTTCATCTTGAAACCGTTTCTAGAAATAATAATATAATTAGTACAGCTCTTTCTGAAGGAGCTTGTCCGAACAAGTTCTACCACTATACCAATTTTTGCCGTAAAACTGCGTTGCTGTGATCCGGATTGAAGGTTATTGGGTTCCGGTGTAATTACAGGCACATGAGATATTTTTAACTTGGTCTCTGCGATGCTACCGTTATTCTACGTTGTCGTTTTAAATCCGCCATTTTGATTTTATAAAATACAAAACCTATAATCATCGTGCGACCAATAAAATTATTCCACATAATATACGAAGACACGCATGAACAATATAACGCTCTATGCTTTAGCATAATTGCGTAACAAATATGGGAGGAACTGTAAGTAATGGTTTGAGAAGAGGTTGGTGAAGAGTTTGAGAAGATGGCACTTCCAAAAGTGAGTGTAGTAAGTCCGGTACTTTTAGTTCCACTCACGTTTCCCCTCATGCTGGTGATGTGGCTGCTGCTGATGGTGGTGCATCTGATGGTGCGGCGCGTGCGCGTAGTGCTCGGGCGCGGGCGGGCCGGCGGGCGGCGCGGAGCCGGCGTAGTACGCGGCGTGCTGGTACGCCGCCGGGAACGCGCCCGCGTAGCCGCCGTAGTAGCGCCCGCCGTATGCGCCGCCGTACGCACCTGAGGTGATACATTGTTATTATTACTTTTATCTCTTCACTTAGTTGTTGATAAAGAAAGGACTAGTAGTCTTAGAGATGACAGTGGTAACACACAAGTACACACTGCAAAGTTAAACTAATTTGAATATAGGTTACTTCAGGATTCCTGTAGCGAAAGAGTGAGACGACACGCACGAGACTTACGGTCTTATTCATAAAAAAAGCTTATAGAAGGTTTAAACCATTCATTAGTTAAAATGCTCGATAAGCCTTTAAAACGTTCGATAAAATTTTGTATTCATAAACGCTTCATAAACCTTCGATAACTAAAATGTACTATAACTTCATTATAAATCTAAATGTTGCCATAATAATGATGTCATCCAACAAATTGGCCAACATCTTGAATCGTCAAACGAGAATATCTGTCTACTAACCGAATAATTGTGACCATAGACATTATTACGTATGGAAAACTAATATATTGTCTACAGTTTCGACAGTTTTGACGCGCTAACGTCATGGAAACAATATGTCATTGAATTAATTTGATATTTTACTTGTAAAAGTAAAAAACTTTTGAATATTTTTTTTGTATTTAAAATAAATGGAATTAAGACCGGAGACTAGTTGCAATAAAGGGCAAAGAATTGAATATTGGTTGGAGGAGGATAAGGTGTGTATCTACTGTTACAGCTAAAATGTATTCAAAGTAAGTTATGTTTTGTAAACATTCTCAATTTTACACTTATGCTTGCTTTTGCTTCTATTCCTTAGATTTTTTAGGAAGAATTTGGTCAGGGAGAGATTTTCATAATAGAAAATAAAAACACTGACACAAACACCAACGCTAAACAGGGGCAGCCTGCATGATTTACGAATTAGGTGCCTATCCAATTTACAATGTTACGAAGAACTTCGTTTGCCTGTACAAAACTCATTGTAACAAAAAAAACCGCCGCCATATGAACAATAATGACTCGTTATATTAGTTATTTTTATGCCGCTGCTGATTTAATTATTTTAGTATAATATAAATAAGATAATGAAGAGAAAGAATTATAACATTAGTTTTCTATTTCAGGACAGTAGGACTAGTAAGGATGGCAAATTGCAGAAACTGAAACGGCCTACAGAAGAGATAGCACAGATGGTAAATGAAAAGCAAACATTGTAAAAATGTTGTTCTGCTTGCACAAGTTTTAGAAGCCAAATTAGAGTTTAGAGTATTGTTCAACCGTGAACAGGCAAGAGTTACACGCGCCAGCAACAGCATCACAGCGTCAGCATCAAGAGCGACATACATTCGTTCCTCATACCGGCACACCATCAGCGCTAAGAAGTGACCTACTGAGATCTTCACTTCATCGGCTTGATACACACACAACACACAAATGTAAATAGGTATCACTGTGTATTGACCACTAAAATTGTATATAATTAAGTTAATTACTGTAATAAATTAGTAATCAAGCTGGAGTCGAGTTTGATTCATCTTCCATAATTCCTCTCACTATGGCCAAGACACCTTTAGCCATCATCAGTTCTATGAGTCTGTGGGACCGGCAGTGAGAAAACTATTTCCTGTGTACATTGCACTACGTACACAAACCCCTATTCCTACCCAAATTCCATCTGTTCCTGTAGGTCTCCTGGTAACAGACTTCCCACATGTAAAACCAACGTAACTCATGTTTGGTGTGGTTTGTATGATAGGTTAGGGTGCTAGGTAGTTACTGTAGTTTTATAATAAGTAGGGTGTTCGGTAGTCATAGGTACCAGGCTCAATTGTTACAAACTTATAGCCACACTGTATGCATTTGAAATAACGGCCGTACTAAGCTGTAAGTCCCGGCGGTGTGTACAAGTATTATAAAAATAAATTAAACTGATATTTGTATACAAGCTTTTTATTAAAGAACTACTCGCTAAATGTCTCCTCTTTTTCTTCTTCGTGTTGCGGGCACGACTTTACTTTAGATCTTGTTGGCCCAAAACATTGCCACTTCCACGTCATCGTCGGTGGCAATGCAGAAGTCACTTAGACTGCATGTTTTGGGTGGGACACATAGGGCAGGATAGGAGGTGGAGCATGTTTTGCGACATAGCTTCACAACCACACCCTACTGGAGCATCTCCCTGCAGGGTGTAAACTTCCGTGGTCCACACGGAAGTCCCTGAACCATCTCCGGACACAAGTGGGAAGATGTAACTCCAACCTGGTAAAGTGGTTAGTAAAATAGCATTTGCATTTCCCCTTGCAACTTCTTGGGGTGACTTTGTATGATATTAATTGATATTGCTACCCCTAACTGCATCCATGCAACAACCAACCCATGGTCAACTGCAATATTGTAAAGTACTGCTCTAGCCACTATGGATGTTTTCACATTTCCTAGTTTGCAGGTAAAAGGCATTGAAAGCATTGTTTCCACACTCCAAAATAGCAGCAAACCCACAGTATTTCTTGTTGCTGTACTTAATATGTGCTTTGTTATATTTTTCCTCGCTTATATTTTGCATCGTAGGTATATAATAATAAACTAAATTGGTTAAACAGAAGTGCAAAATAAATTAAATACAACTGCGGCTCCTCGAAGTACGATTGTTTACGAAACTAACTTTTCACAATATTACATTTTGTACGTCAAATGTCATTTTCTTATTAATCAGCTGATGCAGAGTCGGCCATTTTTTCCTTATAATACCGTTATAGTAGGGTTCTGGGTTTCATAACTTTATAGTAGGTTTATAGAACGTTTTAGTGCTAAAATGCGTTTATGAATAGCAATTTTTGACAACGAGACTTTAGCAAGCCTTTAGATGTTCCATAACTTATTATGAATAAGACCGTTAGTAGGTAATCCCCTACTAAATATTCACCTCTCGCCTGTCACGTTTTATGACCGTATCTGCCACGAGTCTTGGCGTTTAGCTTAGCAGGTTAAGAACGGAGTTTTTCTGGATGACTTCTTCAAGTGTGTCGATGGCAATATCTATACTTATTAAAGGAGATGTTTCATAATGGGCCAGGTCTATGTACAGTAACTCAAAAAAAAGAGAAAAATCCGTAGAATTCGGGAAAAATACAGATAAATCAATTAAATGTATACTGTTGTGGTAGTGAATTGATATTTATCAATTATTTTTATCGACTTTCAACATGGCGTCTCACCGATTTAGTTACTCTGTGCTTAAAAACAATGACAGTAAACCATAGATCGACCATTGATCATAGAAACAGAACTGTCAGCTGTCACAACAGTGTCAATTCTTCAGAAATAAACATGTCAAACGTCATTAATCAATCAAAATGACAGCTTACCGCCATGACGGGTTTTTGTTCTGTGTTGCAATTTCAAGTGTAATTTCTTGCGTTTACCAGCAAACCAAGCCATTTCAAAGTAATTGGACAGTTGAGAACTATTTTAAATGAATTTCCCTATTTTTAAGTATAGTGTACAAGGACCTGGCCCAGGCTCCATACATTTTGAAACATCTCCTTTGCTTTTCGTGTCTGTCAGTATGACCATATAGTTTTCCAAAACTATTTGTATACATCATTTAGAGAATTTATTCTGGAAGGTTTATATATCTTAAACATATTAATATTAAACTTGCATATAATAAAAAAAACTCGATGTTATGTAGACTCGTAAAAACCATGCGAATCAGGGCGGGTCGCTAGTAAATGTATAAACTAGTATCCCAATCCCACAATTTTGTTTTTGACACTTGGGTATTGTATATTTTTATTTACCTGGAGGTGGCGGCGGTCCAGCGTGTGGTGGTCCCGGGTGCGCAGGCGCGTTAGGGTTGGGCGGCATCATCATCGCTGTATACCAAACAAAGTGAACATGTTAAACCCAGTTTAGTATCAGTGGTGTTCGGATATTTGGGCAAAGGTTAGCGATAAGGCTAGTGCATATATTACATTTCTTTGCAATGCAAGGGACAATAAGAGCCTATTTTGATGTGCGTTACCCTTTATTAAACAACAAGCCGTGTGCCTGATGGGATTTCCCATCTGCAAAATTGACAAACTTCCATCCCTGTTTAACCCCTTTAAGAGATTTCCCCGCCTTCGTCATAAAAGGTACTCATGTGCAAAATGTCAAGCTTGTTGTATGTTAGTGAATGAATGGATTTAAGATTTTTATTAAGTAGAAGATAACTTACGGTGATGCGGCGGCGAGGTGATGTGCGGCGGGAGCACGGGAGGCTGTACAGGCGGAGCGCCCGGAGCGGAGCTCTCCTTGACCTCCGGCTTAGGGGCAGGCTTCTCTTCCTTACGGTCACCTGAGATACATAGGTTACGTAGGGGAATGTTTTAGCTTGGAACTTCACAACAGGTTGTGGTTTACAAGAGAAGATTGCAAGCATTGTGTATTGAAGAAAAAAACAAACACATACCCTCATTATCCGGTCCATTATTAGCAGCATCTTCAGGCTCCTCCTTCTTGTTTTCAGGCTCTGGCTTCAACTCAGTGGTAACACCTTCAGCCTTCACTTCCGTGGTGGAAACCTTGTCGACTTGTGTAGGCAAGTTGGGCCCATTGGTTTCTGCCTTGATTTGAGTCTGGTCTTGCTCCATTGGCTGTAAAAGATAATATTAAATGGTCTTGAATGACGAGTACAAGTATTAAACTTGGTATTGCAATAGTTATTCTAAAGGACATAGACAAAACTATTTTCTGGCTGATATTTAAATTTTTAGGTACCAAAGTATGCACTTCTCTAAACAGAGACAATGCTTCAAGTTTTGTACTGCCACGCTTTGTAGTATTGCATTTACCATTGCGAGTTTGTATGAAGTTTTCTTTCTGTCGGGTTACCTACCCCGAGCGTAGATCGTAATTTGTCACACAAGTTTTGAAGTTTGTAATTGCTTAGAGTTGTTAATTTATCATTTTATAAACATGGTAATACAAAATAGGCAAGTACTTTCATGGTTGTAACAGCTCTATATTAGATCTCATACGGCTTTCATATTTCCGAAGATGGACGATGATTCCAGAAGCGCATACTTCTCTTTGGAGATCTGTATGTGTGTTAGGTTACCTCGTCTTTCCTATCCACGTTGAGCGGCTGTGTGTTAGATGTGATGCCGCGTCGCATCTGTTCCTGTGCTCTCTCCACCATGCGCGTGAATGTTTCTTCGTCTACGGCTGGTTTGCAGTGCTGTAATATCATAAAACACACCTAATAATCATAAAGTAACAAACATACGGCGCTAAGAAAAGATAATGAACAAAGTCGGTGCCTCTTTTTTCGGCGGCCACAAATGAAAAACGATATCAGGGCAAAATTAAAAAAAAAAAAAAAAACAGCAGTCGAGCAAAGTAGACAGTTAATGAATCATGGTTCATTAACTGTCTACTTTGTTTTAAAGAAAGAAAACTAAAACTGCATATAGTTATTTAAAATGCTTATGGTTTAGCCAGGAATCGAACCCAATCTCTTTTTGATGCTCGATGATGCGTTATATAATCACCTGGTAACTGTAAATACGTAAGAAACCGTGTAGGTACCTTCTTAAGTTCCTCCTGGAAAGCTTCGCTGCTCTCAATGAACTTGCGCTTCTTAGCTTCGAACTTCTCTTCGATCTGCTGCAACTCGTCTTCTAGTTTCTTCTGATGCATTGTCAGGGACTGTACTTGTTTCTTTAAGATCTGCCAATGTGATGTGAGAAATATTTATTGAACGAACTACATATTACATGGAATAATGTAGGAAAGATGCTGTGACTGTGTAAATTGGGTTAAGCTTTGCGAAGTATTGAATAGTTGTTGTTAAATGCCCTGCGTAAAACTTTGTAAGTGACTGGCAGAGCGGGTTGCAGTTTCTATCCCGGGAATCCTGAACCTAAGCTAAATAGTAATTATTTCATAGGAGAAAATTGCAAGAGCTTCGAACTCACGACTTCAAACGCAGGTCAACGCCCTAACGCTTCCACATTGAAATTATCAGTTTGTGAGTAGTCACTAGACAGGATTACATAGAAAAATTTGTTTGATGTTAAATATCAAGTCATTCCTACCTGCATTCTAGCTGTGGTGACAACAGAGCGGACATCCGGTACGACAGTATCAGAGAATATCTCGTTGATCAGGCGATGATTGCGAAGGTATCTTGCGTAGGCCACGTGCTTCACTGATAGGCCTTCGTCTTGATCTGAAAATGGCGTACAAATAGTTTTAGTAAAATTGTTCTTTTCTGGTGTTGAAGCAGATTTTTCACATTTATAACTTGACCAATTTTTGGGAGGGATAGCATGGAATGGAGTGATATAACAAATATGTTGTTCAGATCACATCAATTATTATTATTAAACTTTAAACAATATATTTTTCTGTTGCAGACAGCATGTCTAACTAACTCTCCCACATTTTGTTGTTATATATCTTGCTTCTTTACACTTATTCAAAATTTTTCATTTCACTATAATTTCTCTGCATCTTCATCCATCTATGTGGTTTAGGGTCTAGCAGTACATAGAGTATACTTCTGTAGTAGATATTCATCTTAATTTATATCAATACTATGCTATTTAGAACTGTATATCTATATAACTACCTTCTTCATCCTCAGCAGGTTGTATATCAATTCTTCTGTCTTGTTGCTGTTGTTCCTTCTGTGAGCTTCCCTTTTTGCTTGAGCTCTCTTCTTCAAGATTACCTACTGCTGACACAAAATATGTGTTAGGGATTGAACCTTATAGGCCGATACACATAAAAACGAAGCAATGTCAATGTCAAAACTTAGTTAATTTGTACCCTGTTATGCTAAAATGTACCAACCAACATCTTTTCTTAAAATTTAAGTCATCCCAATGATTTTGGATTTTTTTGGATAATTAAACCTGCACTCTAATTGCGTAAAACACTTTCAATCATAATCTGAATCATTTTTGAAGGATACTGATAATCCATTGCTTCATAATTATGTTCGAAAAATTTGTCTGCTCAACATCATAAATAACGCAAGGAATGTTGTTGAACTGTCAACTGTATATTCAATCTTGTCTGAATAATATTCAGAGTATAAGTCCCAGATTTGGAAAATTGGATCAGAGAAGTTTTGTGGGTTAATACATTAAATTTTTGCGTTGCGACGTCGAATCGTTTTTATGTGTGTCGGCAGTACCAGATTTGGAAAATTGGGTCAGAGAAGTTTTGTGAGTTAATACATTAAATTTTTGCGTTGCGACGTCGAATTGTTTTTATGTGTGTCGGCAGCATGTGAGCAGGAAGATAATTTGAAGCGACATTGATGTGTGAAAGATGCGTTTGAGAACGTCAAATGGTTGTCATGATGCAATTTAATGAGAAAGACATATTTACTGAGGCGTTTTAACACGTAAGCTATTCGAAGCTAAACATAAAGACATAAAACACATAATATTCGAATCTTTAGTCATTTTATGCAAAAAACAAATTGGAGACAACATATTTATTTTTTATTATACTCCAATAAGTAAGCGTAACTTTATCATTATCTAGACAACACGGAAAAGCACTGCAAAATGATCACATTAACTTTTATGCGACTCTATAAAATTACAAACATTTCACATGGCAACACTATCCGAAAAAAAAGTTGCCATCAACAAAAACTACACAGACATGTCGACATGCATTCTTTATCCCTTACCTACAGCCTTATTTTTCGCCGCTATATACGCTAAATATGCAGGCGAGTTGTGGTAGGCCTTCAGACTCTTTTCATACTCCAACTGTTGTCAGATGAATCCCGTGCGTGCAATATATGAGGTGGCGTGCATGTGAAGGACAAAATAGCGTTATTTGAAGTGCGGGTTAGTCACGTTTTGAATTTGGAAGTGGGTCGACGTGTTTACTGGTTGTGTAGATAGTATTGTATGGTTGAAACGTGCGTGGAGTCACGAGATATCTAAGTCAACGATCTATGCTTTGCCAGGAACCAGTTAGAAAATACAATGTTTTTCTATGTGTATAGGCAAGAAATAAAATTCTCAAAAATGTTTGTACATGACTGTGACGTTCTGACTGCCAGTAACAACTAGCGGATCGAGCGTGAATCGTAGCGTAAAATAAAGCTATGGGCTGATAGAGGACACGGTGGAGATCTGCCCCGCTTGGGCGGAGCACCGCTGTGTCCTCGTAGAGGCGGCGACCTCTCGCGTCCGGCGCTGGTTCAAGCCATGGTCCGCGGCGAGAGGGAGTAGGAGGCAGTCACCTCCTTTTGATAAGCAGTCATGCTAGCGAAGGAGGTGGCGGGATGGCTGAGGGAGAGGACCTCACGTCCCAGCCGCCGCGGGAGACGCTCCGGGCGTCGTGAGCCGCGTGACGACTCCCGGCCACCGTAGGCGGGCCTTGCGGACGGAGAGTAATGGGTAGCTCACCGTCCGATCAGGACCAGGCCCGTGCCGGACGGCGCGAATGTGTTCCACGCGCGCCTCAAAGAGGTGTCAGCATAAAGGAAGGGGCCCGCTAGGGCCGAAGCCTGCCGGGGTAGCGGGATCGTCCGAAAGGGTTACCGTTGCCCCGGAACATAAAGGGCTAAGGAAAGAACACGGGTGGGTTTTAGTCAGTAAGAGTCTGACACTCCCTTCCGCTCCACCCAGAGCGGGAGGAGTCATTAGATGAATTAAGGCTATGGGCTGATTTGCAATAATCATTTATCTCTTGTCTGTAGAATAAATATGACAGTTTGGCATATTTTCTGTACAAAAGCTGTCGAACCGCCATATTTATTCTTCAGATAAAAGTTATTTGAGGAATGACAAATTGGTCCTTAAAAGAATTTTTGTATCAAGCCAGACTCTATTGAAATAAATTGACAGTTTTTACAACAGGTCCATACACACTTCCAAATCAGGAACAAATAAACTATTAACACAAATCTCCCACTGGGGAAGGGAACGGACCACAGTTCTTTTAGCAATGGATATAATGGCTGTACCCAAGTGCGGTAATATACAGTGGCTACAATAGTACCTAGCAGTCGTACATGATGGCTGATGTGTTCACATAATGGTAACCAATGTTCATTCATGTGTGAAGCTTTTGCTGTTTTTGTGCCTTTCTAGGGAGTTTAACTTTTGGTCTTCGGAGGGTGACATTCAGGTATAGATTTGAACTATGACTGAATGTGAACTAAACTAAGTTTTAGCTTTATTTCGATGCTTACTAAAATGATAATTAAAAAAAAAATTGTTAGCTTTTTTATTGAGCAATAGAGATGTGATTTACATAAGAAATAATAAAATATCTATGGTACAAAAAGATGCAATTGGAAAGGGGAAAACCCAAAACAGAGATTAGATACTTTTTTCCACAACATGTTTTGTTTTCGAACTATGTGTGCTTCATGTTTCGAAATCCTTGGAATCCAATGCCATGGATACCAATTTTTCAAAACGGGATTAGTCACAAATAATAATAAATACTAAAAACACAAAACAGCAAGAGCTAAACCTCAAAACCCTGTGTTAAAACAAGCACTGTCGTGATGGTGTGGATTATGCAAAAATTTGTACCCTGTGAGTAGGGCATAGGGTTCATTATTGTACCTCTGGTCTTGTGTGCCAACCACTGTACATAGGCGGGCGACGATTGGTAAGCTTTCAACATTTCTGTGTACTGCGCCTGGATGAAAGAGGTTTGTCAAGTTTTGTGACCTTCTTGGGTCAATTTTTGGGAAATAACATCACGTCACGCCTGTAATCCCCAAAGGGTTAGACAGAGGTGTACCTACAGTACACCCACATTTTGCCAGTTATGTTTAAGTCCCATGCAATATAATAATGTGCATGAAATTGCACAAAAATTATGACATTATCAACATGTGTCATAAAAGCTACTGTTTTTTTTACAAAAGGCAGGTATATTTTTGTTTTCATGTGTCATAAAGGCTACTGTTTTTTACAAAAATGCATTTCATGTTTTTTTATTAAGTTTTCTAATTATATGCATCAATGATGATATGATCTTACTTTTATTATACTAATCTATGTTAGAATTTATTACAGTAGAGATAATATATTTTGTAAGAACAACAATGGTTTAGTATTTTTCAGTGCTTTTGTAGCATTTTGGTAAATGGCAAACTACCTAAGCAGCCTTTGCTTCTATTCAGTAAGTTGAGAAAGTGCTCAAAACATTTTCTTTGGATTACAATCGGCATGAGAAATGCCATACCTTGTAAGTAGGTACATAAAACTAATATCAGATGGAAAAAAAGATATCCATACCTTCTCAGCCTCATACTCATCAACATATCCAGCCTTTTCGGTCTCAGGCAGGTCCCTCCACATGCCCCCAATAATTCTTCCGATCTCCCATAGCTTAAGGTCTGGGTGGGCAGCTTTTACAGTATCCCATACGCGGCGGGAATACCTCATATACGGCATTAAGGGCTTCTCTGGCGGCTTCGGGGGCTTTGGTAGGCCCGCGCCCTGGAATATTTGAATGTATGATTATTTTGGTATTGGTTGTAGGAGGAAGTCGCTGAAAGTAAGTTTTTAGTATAGGAGTTCATAAAGGCTGAAATTACATTAAATAACAGTTACTAAAATACTACAGCATAACAAACCAGTATTAATTTACAACAATCTTGAATCTACCGTAAAAACACACAAAATATTACCCAATATACTCGACTCACCGCGCCGGCGCCCTTGCCGATCTTCTGCGGCTGAAATCCAGGATGAGAATGTACCGTGGATACAAATGGACTGGTCTTATCATCCTTAGCGGCTGTGGCAGTGGCACCCACAACTGCCCCGGCGGCGCGCCTCGCGGCCTCTGCACCGAAACGCTGTTGCTGGGGAGTGGGCCAGCCGCCGTACCCCCCCTGGTGGCCCAGCGAGGGACCACCTTGGTATTGCGGGTGGTGGTACTGGTATTGGTTATGGTGCGGCGGCGGTGCATTCATACCGCCTTCAAGCCAAGCAGCGGGGCGGCAATACAATGAAAGAAAAAAACAAAAAGCATAAGGGAATGGGACAGGAGGGGGTGGGGCAAACAAAAGATAATCAAATGCAACAACAACTAATAATATGAAATCATAATGTTAAGTGGAAGTTATTAGTGTGAGCGAGCAGTACTAGCGTAGTATTTAGTAGGCTTAATTAGCGTAAAGAATCAAGAATCAGAGAACAGACTGGTGTGAGACGATGACTTGTGATGTGAAAACGAGAAAAATTTTGGTGCAATTATAAATTTTAAATCCCCACAGAGTACCTATTTCCAAAACAGATGAGGGTGTGAGAACAATTTTGAAAAAATAAAAGTAAATCAGATTGTAGCATTACCTTTCATCATACCGAAACTCATGGGGGGCCCCGCAATCATGTAGTCTGTTTCAACATAACAAAACATGAAACAAAACCAACATAACAGTAAAATGTAGTCTAATGCGTAAAGAACAAATTAAGAGAAAATAAAAGTATGTTACTAATGCATATACGTTGAAATAAACAAGCATAGAATTGGAGTCATGCTGCCGAGGGTCAGAACAGCAGTTAGGTACCAGCAATACCAACTCTCAGCCCTGCTAAGCTTGCTCAGGCATCGAAATTAGGTATACATGTTATATGTAGTTAGTATCTAACAACATTCTAGAAAAACAATATTAAACATTCAGAGAACAGTTTCATATGCTGTAGGTAAGTGTGTTTGGCCAAACTGTTATCTATGCTATTTTTTTTACATTCTAATTATAAAAATGTGTGCATGGAATACAAACGCGGATTGCTCTGAGGGCTGGGCATCGACATCGATGTGTTTTGTTTGTAACTGTTTGGTGCAGCCATGGCACGGAGTCACTCTGAAACAGGTAAGTACAGTAATATCTAGGTGATGTGTTAAACCACCAACTAATGTCTGCAATCTGTAATGTGTATCATCTAATAGATTTTGATCTAATAGAAATTGATGAAAATTTATCAATATAACCCCATTTTACGATAATGTGTTTCTCTTGCTGCCTATTTCTAAATTTGAAAAAATGAATCTTAGGTCACTTTGGAATACTAAACAAGGAACGTCTGACTACTAGAATAACGTTAATTTTCTACATTCATTTTTATTTGTAAGCTTGTACTAACTTAGTCCAGTAATTTCTAAATAAGCAGTAATTGACGGATCTATAATTCATAAAAATATTATCGAGTAAATCTAAAATGCGGACTACCGGCCAGTTTATAATCAAGAATAACTGTTATTTCTAGCTTAGGAGCTAACTTTAAAACACTGTTACACGTCTTACCTGGTGCTATCTAAAGTTCAAAGAGTTTATTAGCTCCAATATCCTGAAATCAGTAAAATAATTCTATTTAAACAAAAACAGGGACAAGCGTCACTTTCCATTCCATTTATCAAGACGCCATCATGTTTACGTTACGTCAGCCATTTTGTTTCCATTGACACTATTTTGACATTTCTTTTCGCATTTTAGTCGATTATTGCACAGGAAAATATTATAATCTAAGGGCTAGGACGCAATGTAGTAGCGATTGCACGGTTTTTGTCACAACTTTTTTTTGAAATGAAAAAGTAAAAGCGCGCTGGTTTCTTATTAATATGTAGATATACCGTAGTGCGTGCACCTTAGCGGTTCTGCGATTAAGCCGATATGAGATATCACATGCTTCACTCGAGTGCAGTTGCTCCTTCCTTTTATTTTAGTCATTCGATAGGCGAGTGAAAGATCCCCAGTGCCAAAATTCATAAATATAAGAAAGTTTTCTATGGTTAGATCGGTTCACTAATTAATTTCTTTTACGAAATATGCCGAATGATAGCCAAAAATAAGCAAAAAAGCGTCTGACATCTGCTTTACCGTATTACCGTACTTAAAGGAAAACTAGGCGGAGAGATTAGGTTGGAGGAGGCCTCGAGCCGCAAAAGTTCGCCTGGCTATAAATTCTCCATCCGCTGCGCCCTGTCACGGCTTTGATCAACATAGTTTCATATAAAATGCAGGCGGATTTTTTTCGGTGACATGTTGCCCGTCCACCTAATTGTAGTGGACGCCTACCTTTAGACATAATAATCGACTAACTAGTAATATTAACAGTGTTGCTAGGTTATTAATTTCAGTGAGTGTATTTCTACATAATCTGTGGCGAGTGTTTAGAAAAGAGCGCGAAATTAGAAAAAAAACATGCTATAACGTTTATTAATTTCGCAAACAAAGTTTACTACAAAGTAAACTAAATATCTATTCATATATGACAGAAACACTTTATCTTGACAGCAACTAAGGTCCGCCTGTAATTTTTACTATACCTACCTTTAATCAGCACTTGATTGAGTCTAGTTTTTTTTTACAGTAGATAGGTTTCCACTAAACGACCTATTAATCAAATTGCAATGCAATTACAGTACAATCTCAACCTATTTGTCAACACCCGACCTAAAAATACGGAAGTTGGCACGTGAATTATCTACAATTTCATAGTCCGTAGCCAAATAAACCAGCTGACCGCGCTGTGCCACTTACCTACCAGCAAATGTCGATCTATAATTTGATTGTGCAGGGCCGGGTGACATTTGGCGTGTTTAATTTGTATTGTAAGGCCTTGTTTATAGAGAAACTAAGCCAAGCGCAGCGCGTGATACTGACTATAGCCCTCATTAACAGTTACATAAGTCAAGTCTTAGATCAATTCAGTATTTACAAGAATAAAATATTTACACGGCAGGTAAGGGGAGAAAACGTGTTGCATTGCACCAAGTAACATGGGACAAGGGATTTCTGCTACATCTTATGAAGATGATGTAGCAGGAAAGGGGAGGTGTGTAAAGGGAGGTATTCTTCTTCCGTCGTATCGGCACAAACTTTACTGTATACCTATATGAATAGTTTGGAGGAAATATTCGCCAGACAGTAAGGTCATAAGGTGGAAGTGGGGTTTATGTCTGGACTTAAAAAGAGACTGACCTCCGAGTTTATTTTGGCTTTTCTTAGGAAACGCCGATTTCATCTAGTTTTTAGGGTTCCGTACCCAAATGCGGGTAAAAACTGGACCCTATTACTAAGACCACTGTTCGTCTGTCTGTCTGTCACCAGGCTGTATCTCAGGAACCGTGATAGCTAGACAGTTGAAATTTTCACAGATGATGTATTTCTGTTGCCGCTATAACAAAAAAAAAAGAATGAAATAAATATTTTAAAGGGGGCTCCCATACAACAAACGTGATTTTTTTGCCGTTATTTGCTCGATATTAATTTTGTATAGATAATGGTACGGAACCCTTCGTGCGTGAGTCCGACTCGCACTTGGCTCCTTTTTTAAAATAATATGATTACCACCTCAAGGGAAGAATTGGCGGGTCAAATAAGGTGTTGGGTGTAAATGTCCAGGATGCGCCGAGCGCTCGGTTCAGTTGAGTAACTGGCGGAAAAAAACTGCGCTACACGAGGAGGCTTCTTCATGCCCGGAATGAGAAAGTTTATAGTGGATAAGCATAAAACAGAGATTAAAACAGAACTATGCGTGATACCCAGTTAATTGGTTGTGGAGGTCAGATAGGCAATCGACCCCAATAGCTCATCCCAACATAGTTGGGAGAAGGCTAGGCAGATTGAATTGATTATCTAAACTTATTTATTTAGGTATTTATAACCTTAATAACCTTTCAAAAACTTTATATAAAAATCCTGGTTTCCCAAACATGTTTAACCGGATACCTAAGTCATCTGAACCCGAGAGTTGTAAGATATCCAGAAACATTGTTCATCAATATTGCATTAACAGCTGAAACACTAAATAAAGCCTTTTTTAAAAACAACACGGACGGAATACAATTTATTGTTTCGGGCATCGGCAAAACATCCAATCCACACTTTATCAAAGTAATCTTACATAAAAATTACACAATATTTAAACATGACACGAACCGACATCCGGATGAGTCACAATGTTAATTCCAACATAAGCCCAAAAATTATAAATAGGTATAGAAACAGTACAGAATATCCTGCATAACAGTACCATGTCACAAACAAGATAAAAATAATAAAAACGTGAAACTACCAAATCTGCATGCTGTTGTCGCATGGCTGAAAAACCGCGTCAGTGATCATCAGATTGTAACCATTCATAAATTATGATAAAGGTAGATAATAACGGAATATTGTTTGCGAAAAAAGAGGTTTCCGTTGTAGATAAATAAAGTAGGATCGATTGACAAAAAATAAAATAAAATATTCTCCACTTAACATTGAAAACTAGAGGGCGCGCGGGCTCTCGAATTATGGAAGGAGTGGAGGTCTTTGCCTAGGAGTGGAACAGCACAGGCCAACACTTGGCGCATCCTGGGCAAACAGTCCAGCCTCGCTGGCCGCTAACCCCTGGAAACTTGTTGCCAGGTAAAATAAATATATTTCTACGACATGACCTATCCTCATATACGTATCTAGTTCATGGCGATACGAGAAAAGAAGGAGACATACCCGTAAGGATACTACTCAAACAGAAAATAAGCAATCAATCATTGGGAAAATGAGGAAACCTTTTTTTTTTCGTTTTGGCAATTGAACCGATGTCGACTATTCTGCCAGTGTCGAGGACAACATTAAACCTTCGTAACGTAGATCCACGCGAGACACAATGGCTTTTTAATTGTTTCTGTAATTACGGCATTCAATCGGTTAATCAAGACTAATCACTAGTAGAAAACAGTGAGTTTATAAATCTGACAGTTCTTCCAACTGACAAGACAGCTCTGCTGCTGAAGAGCTTACTCCTCGCCACTTCTTCTCTCCAACTAAAGCACTAGGAAGAGGTGAAGGGCGGGCGTTTTAGGGGACTGTCTTATGTAATTTTAACCTTCAAAAGTGCAAATTTGAATGACTTTTGATTTCGATTATTATGGTTGCTTTGCTTACGTAGGTAACTGAATAAACCCAAACTTAATATCTCTTCATTCAATCTTTTATATCCTACTTTACGTGTGTGACTCAGAAGAAAGATTGAGATTATAATGTTAAGGTTCTTTACAGGCGATAAATAAAATAATACAATAAGTTCCATCTGATTAAAGTAGCTATCCGAAGACCGGAAAAGATAAAGATACATATCCATACTATCTTTCACAAAATCCATTAATCGGGAAGACCTGAATGAGACTCGTACATACCAGGGAAGCATGACACAAAACGGAGGAGGCCTGTACCTACTCAGCACTACAGCATTGGCTGGATCAAGGTTGCCAATGATGATGATGATGATGATGAATATATATGGCTATTTGGTTAGTAAGGTTGAGGGAGTTGCATGGAAGGGGGAGGAAGACATGCTGTGGCGACCTCAAAATAAACTGGAATGGCGGCAGGAGGATGATGAATAAAATGGCTTTGCTTACAATATTATAATCTACTTTTATCCAATCTATAAGTACAAATAAATAAAATTGAAGTGTCTGTTTGTAATGTCAAAATAGGTAACAGCATTTTACAAAATATAACAATTTTTGAAATTTTTGTCTGTCTGTCGCTTTGTTCCGACTAATCCTCGAAACGGCTGGACCGATTTTAATGAAATTTGGTATGGGGATACTTTGAAATGAAAGGGCTACTTTTTATCGACATACCACGCGGATTAATCCGCGGACGGAAGCTACAGTTTTCTCTATATTTGAGCCTATGTTATCGAGTTACATTGTTGCAAACTTATCGAATTTCATAAATAAAACAATTGGCAGTTGTGGAAACTCACCTAGATATTGTGAAGTCTCAAGGCTGCACAAGATAATATTATGTATGTCAGTGGGATCGTAAAATAGATACTAGTTGACTCTTTTACGATAGGTCAAAGTCAACTGTAGTTTTAGAACACGAAATGTTCTGTAGTTTTCCGAAAGGAAGCTGCACGAGCATAAGTATTATATAAAGTAATACATTATAATAACACACATTCACTGCGTGTTTACACTTGGTTACCAAAAGGAAAGCGTGCGTCCCTTCGTGAGATAAAAATTCAGTACCTAGGTACCCATGAAAAGAACAACTTTTACGAAGAGACCAACACTCAAATCGAGAAAATAAAACCAGAGCCGCTCTATACATTTATGTTCGCATAGGTAACTGGACAAAATGTAGGGAACAGCTGTTTTTTTTTTTCATAATATTTTTGGGTCCGCCCCATTTAAAAGTTGTTCATTTTCATGAGTACTACACTTCCTTAAAGTATGTCCCTCGTTTAGCCTGACACACTGTATATTACTAATTATTTGTCCTCGTCTTCTACACCTTCAATCCACGTGGACGCTCTTATTTATGAATAACATTTTCCCCGCGACTTAGTTCGCGTGAATTTCGTATTTTCTCCTATAAATTCCAACACCCCTTCCACCAGTTCCACCCTTATAAAATGAAAATGTATTATCATAATCTTAATTAAGTACATAAATGTTTCGACGCATCGCCCGCCAGCGCTATTGCTTTTTTTCTTTTTGCTCGGCTCTTAAGAGTCGCAGCGTGATTTTACGTAAAATGGTCTTCTAGAATCTAACATAATATAATACTATCCTAATTATATTATTATCATTAGTCATCATGACTGCATCATTCATGTTCTTTTTCCTGCTGTTTACCAAAGATCTATTCATCAATTTCGCAATGGAGCAATGACTAAAGTAATTAATGATTTCGACCTTGTTTTTGTTCAAACCATAATTCAAACTCGACCAAATCAACAAAAATGTTGAACTATCCTGTTTAATCCAGTTATGAGCTCATATATGTATTCGTTTGCTGGTTGCTAATGATGCTAATTTATATGTAGTTATCGTAATGGTAACTATGTGTCAATAATATATTATGTTTGACTCTTCACGTGACCAGAGGGCTGGCCTGACTGCCTGAGCCGCGTGACGACTCCCGGTCACCGTAGGCGCGGGCCTGCGGACGGAGAGTAATGGGTAGCTCACCGTCCGATCAGGACCAGGCCCGTGCCGGACTGCGCGTATGTGTTCCACGCGCGCCTCAAAGAGATGTCAGCATAAAGGAAGCGGCCCGTTAGGGTCGAAGCTTGCCGGGGTAGCGGGATTATACGAAAGGGTTACCCGCTGCCCCGGAACATAAAGGGCTAAGGAAGGAACACGGGTGGGTTTTAGTCAGTAAGAGTCTGACACACCCTTTCGCTCCACCCAGAGCGGGACGTGTCATTTGATGAATTCCCATCCACAAAAAAAAGGGCTGGCCTATTTTTAGCCCATAGAATCAGCATTGCCATTCAACGTGGTAATGCTGCCAGCCTTTTGGGCACTTATCCCATTGACAGCGATGCGGAAGAATTTTTTGATGTCCAGTGAGCTCCTGCCTTTTTCTTCCTTTTTTATTATATACTTGTATATAATTATATATTAGCGTATGATTATGTAAGATATACCTACTTTAGGAAAATTAACGCAGCGGGGTAATTGCGTAACAGACGAACAGCGGTGCTATTCTGTAAAAAGATCACCGTGATAACTTAGGTGAAGTGAGCTTAAAGTGAGCTGTCATTCCACCTGATGCTAGGGATTGACACTATTGACAGCTCACTTTAACCTCACCTCACCTTAGTTTTCACGGTGAGATTTTTACAGAATAGCACCGCTGTAGCAATGGCTTTTATTTTGACAGTTCAACAACATTCATTGCGTTATTTACCTTATCGAGCAGACAAATTTTTCGAACATATGCAATGGATTAGCAACATCCTTCAAAATGATTCAGATTGTGATTTATAGTGGGTTACGCAATTAGGATGCTGGGCTGGTGAATAAAAAATTGATGAATTTCAGTGTTGATGGATGGAGAGGGAGAGGAAGGCAAAAGAAAAGATGTCAAAAGTCAAAGACAAATCATTTATTTCAAATAGGCACATAAATAGCACTTTTGAACGTCAAAATTTATAAAAAATTTTGATTCTAGTTTCTATTCGGCCCTTCCAAAAGGTAGTTTCATATGGAGAAGAAAGAATGGGCAAGAAACTCAACCGTTACCTACTCTTTTAAAATGTTTTACAAATATATTATTTTGTATTCATTAATTATTTATTTATATGATGGATGGATTGTATGAGGAATGATATGAAAGAGAAGGGAGTGAATGATAGCGTGACGGCTGACAGGGGAGAATGGAAACTACTTACTTTAGGAATATGTAATGAATAGTTAGAGTATTATATTTTTATTTTAATAATTTGTAGTTTATTTAGTACTAGCAGGGCCCCGCGGTTTCACCCGCATAAGTCTCGACCCCGTGGGAATATCGGGATAAAAAGTATCCTATGTCCTTTCCCGGGACTCAAACTATCTCTATACCAAATTTCATCTAAATCGGTTCAGCGGTTTAAGCTTGAAGAGGTAATAGACATACACACTTTTGCGTTTTATAATACGACGAGTACTTATTAAGTATGGATTAGAAGTTTGTAAGTATCTACTGTATATTAGATTACCTATTTTAGTTTTCGATTTATTTATTTTGTATTCCAATAATAACATAGGTACCAATAACGCAATAACCTACCTTTAGGAAAATGAAGGGATATATCTGTGGAAATCATTATGCTTTGTTTCCACCTGTCACATCCTTGGAATGAAATAACTTCGATACATTTTAGTAGCCATGAAAAGGGAACTTTTCTTAAAATATTTCCTGAAAATATTCGTGAAATGTGTTTGTTTTCAGATTTTCGTAATAAACCGTTCGTTCTAATCGGTTTTATGTTTAGATTTTAAATGTAGAATAAGGTCATTTCCAAATAATGAGGTCAACAATATGTAAATAAACTTATGGATGAATATACGTAGTGAATATATGCTGAAAACATTTGTTTCACATTGTAAACAAGATGCCACTGGCTGAAAAATAAACAATTAAGCCGAAATAATAAACAATTAAGGATTTAGGTAAATGGATAATTCGTTTTTATTAATGTAAACTCCCTTTTCTGGCAAGGCACAGCACAAAGAAAAGTGGAAAATATGGGGGAGATCCCTTTTCTGGCAAGGCACAGCACAAAGAAAAGTGGAAAATATGGGGGAGATCCCTTTTCTGGCAAGGCACAGCACAAAGAAAAGTGGAAAATATGGGGGAGATCCCTTTTCTGGAAAGGCACAGCACAAAGAAAAGTGGAAAATATGGGGGAGATCCCTTTTCTGGCAAGGCACAGCACAAAGAAAAGTGGAAAATATGGGGGAGATCCCTTTTCTGGCAAGGCAGAGCACAAAGAAAAGTGGAAAATATGGGGGAGATCCCTTTTCTGGCAAGGCACAGCACAAAGAAAAGTGGAAAATATGGGGGAGATCCCTTTTCTGGAAAGGCACAGCACAAAGAAAAGTGGAAAAATATGGGGGAGATCCCTTTTCTGGCAAGGCACAGCACAAAGAAAAGTGGAAAATATGGGGGAGATCCCTTTTCTGGAAAGGCACAGCACAAAGAAAAGTGGAAAAATATGGGGGAGATCCCTTTTCTGGCAAGGCACAGCACAAAGAAAAGTGGAAAATATGGGGGAGATCCCTTTTCTGGAAAGGCACAGCACAAAGAAAAGTGGAAAAATATGGGGGAGATCTTTCCCCAGCAGTGGGAAAATATACGTTAACGGAAAAAAATAAGGGTAAGTACTTCCTCTCCGAAAAAGTAACTTCGAGAAAGTAAGAGCATTGCGTAACACGCTATCAGTCACAATCTGAATCATTTTGAAGGATATTGCTAATCCCTTGCTTCATATGTTCGAAAAATTTGTCTGCTCAACAAGGAAAATAACGCAATGAATGTTGTAGAACTGTCAAAATGAAACCTATTGCTATTGTTAGTGTCTTACGCAATTACCCCGCTGCTGAAACTTGACTCATGTAAAACTGAATAAGTATTATTAAGAAATAGACGTCTTTTTTATTAGCAATAAGATTATCAATTGATAGTATACCTACAATGCAAAGTCATTGACCTTATAGTTATTCAATGATAAAATAATTGTCGTTTGATTCGATAAGCGTAGCGGTTGATAAATTAAATAGTTGGCTGATCTCGTGACAGCTGCAGCACCTCGAGTTCATTCACAAGTTCACACTTTAATGATTCAGGTACGATGTCAACAGAACTGTAGAAATCCCATACACTCATCATTAGCCGACCCCAACTGTGTTGAGAAAAGGCTTCCCGTCTAACCGAACGCAATTCATCATCTGTCCAGTCTTTTCCCAACCATTTTTGGGGTCAGCTTCCAGTCTAACTGGATGCAGCTGAATACCAGTATTTTACGTGGAGCGACTGCTTATCTGATTTCCACACGAGGCACGAAGGGCTCTCGATATGTAATGGATGGTCTCCCATCCACGAACCGACCGCAGCAAGCGTAACTTAACCTTCGGTGGACCTGTGGAACTGTTATTATTAAGCCACGAGCCCCCAAACAATAATTCGATTATGTAATCAAGATAATGAGCCGGTAAACTGCCGAAGCAGGTCAGTAAAACACTCGAGTGTCTACTAACTACCACATAACGCGTAATATTTACGCACATTAATCTGTATTCACAATAGTTCATTTGGCATGTTCTAATATTTACGACGGCCTATCGACAACCCCATTTTTTAATGCATGCGCCAAACTCGTTCGTCTAAAAATAAAGTTCGTAGCTGTCATTTGCACCGCTCTCAGTCATAAAGTTGCTTTCGTGCTGGACGCCTGTGTCTTACGTTACGTATCATACAAATAAATAAAATGTTAGTGAAACTCGCAATCTCGACCTTATCGTCAGATTATCCAGACTTCGACATGCTTAGGTGCAAAGATGTCAATCATTTTGACACCGAGTGCATTCTGCCGCGTCGACCAAAAAGGAATCTCGCGCCTTTGCCGGAGGACAAAGAATGCAGCAACACCGAGTTGAAAAAGACCTGCAAGATGGTGCACAGAAGGCGAAAATACCGAAAACAGTGCCTCAAACTGCCAGCGTTGCCGGAATACGATGAGTGTTAAAGATATTTTTTTGGAATTTGGAAGGATTTCCGAATTTACTGCCTTTACCTGCCGTGTGCAGTGTTGCCAGTGGCAACGGCACAATATGGCACTTATAAATACCAAATGCATAGAATAAGTACAAGATATTCAATTTATTTGTTAGTGCATTCATCAGTTTGTATCTTCGTAATAGTTGCTGTTGAAAGATGTCCGATATGCGTGCCGGCAAGCTAGTGAGAGTAGCTGTATCTTTAGAAAGCGATGGAAGTGATTTGTGATTACCTAATTGTTTATTAAACTAGTCACACAATAGATACAGATAAAATGTTTATCTAATTAAGTACTATTAGGTGAGTAATTTAATGTTCTCTTAGTTTGATATAAACATGACGATTATTAAATTAAAACTATACCTATGTTTTTGCTGTCGTATGGTGGGAATTTGTGTTTCAAGGATTAAGTACTTTCTAATTAACGCTATTTATAATTAAATACGTTAACGCTATGTTTCTGTTGTAATTAATTGTATTTTTATATGTATAGATCTGGTTGTAAGCCTCATAATTTGTTTACATGACATGATACCTATTTGGCTTTAGGAGTATGGTACCTTCTCCAAAAAAAAGTTAATTATGAAAATGGCGGATTTTCCGCGCAATTACCTACAAATGTTGCAATATGTTTGTGTGCAATAAAATTATCTCATTGTGGAAATGTACAAAATGTAATTCATGTTTGACCAAATGTAATCAGTGATGGATGATTGTTGTTGACACATAGCCACGCCTCGTCGATTAATTCGAAGGTAATCTGCCTACGTATATAAATAACGCAGTTATGTACCTATGCAATAATAATGTAGTAATTACCTCCTCATTTAAACACGATTGGTATTATGTAAGATGCAACTTTTATTAGTAGCTATTCACATTAAGTCGATGTTTCAGACTATACCTATTTCATGACATTTTGGTGTTCAGAAACTGTGCACTTTTGGAAAATTGTAGCCATGGTTTCTATGTATCCTAATGTTCTATGCTTAGGTACCTAAACATCTACTTATAAGAAAAAAAAAGCACAATGTTAACATTTAGGTACTACATGGTTTGTATTGTATCCAGACAGATGTTGTTGTTTAAATTCACAGTACCTTTGGGGTCAATAATGGTAGGTACCTATATTTGGTACCTTGTCAAGTGTTAACATACTTAGATAGCGAAACAATTTGTGTTTACTTAGTAATTGATTAATTACGAGGGGCCTTATAGCTGTCGTGGAAAATCTGCTAAATCTATTTTAACGTTTTTGTAGCCTGCTTAAAAATTAATTGTCGCACCTAAACTAAGGCAGTTACTTTGGTAGCTTTTATTTGTAAAAGTATTGTTAGTTATGTTCAGTAGGTTTACGTATTTACGTGTGTATTTATTTAAACGTAGATATCTGTTGGTTATTTCGATCTGTGATATGTAAATAAATGTCTTAACTATAGGTTATTTTATAAGTTCTCTTTTTTCATTAAAATCTATTAAAAATATTCCGTTTTTTCTTTTCGCTGTTCATCAATCTGTACACATAATTATGTACATGACAAAACAAAACAAACAAACGACAAATCGATCAATCAATTCTATAACTCTCTAATTGATTATTTATCGTTGCTCAAATCAAGAAAACAAATAAAATAGCTACGGATAATAGACAAGTTTATTTTTAATAACCATAGTGCAGCCACCTCATGTCTCTACCGCGCTGTCAAACATTGTACTGGCCATGGAATTAGTATGTACCTAAGTATAATAAAGTACAGTTCTGGCTGTTTAAATTATTAATTTTGAGTTGCGATTTATTGCTGAACATAAATATTGAGCTATAAATAATGATAATAACATTATTATTGTGCAATAATACGAGAATATAAGTTGTTTACTTCAGAAGCAACGACCACAGTACCTACGAGTACCTATGTTATCATGACATGATTGATTCCTTTGCTATTGACCATTAATTTATTGGAACGCATAACTGGCTGGTTTGACCATGTGAACTTTTGGCCTCGATATTTATTTTTAATTTGGGCATGTTGTAGGAAGTTGCATAATGTCTACTAAACAAGTCTAAATGTGGGTTGATTTGATACGCGGTAATTACTGACGGGTAAAAAATATACCTAGTATGAACTAGGGGTATAGCTGAGGCCATCTTAACGGAGGCGGAAGTGCAGACTTTGAGGCAAAGGTGGAAAAATAAAGAACAAACTTTTTTAAAAGAAAAAATCGACCTACTGGTACCTAAACACAATTTTTAATTATATTTCACAAAAACGGTTTTGGTTTTGTCCTAGTTAATAAGGGGCGAACCTACGGCTGCTATGCCACTAAGAAATTCTACAGAGAAAACCCAATACCTAACACTGCGCGACTCGGCAATCAAACCACAGGACCCATACTTAATTACTACTCTACTTCTAACCGGATGCAGCTAAGTACCAGTATTTTACATGGAGCGACTGCCTATCTGACTTCCACAACCTGTTACTGGGTAATACCAAAAAACCCCTTGGTAAGACCAACGGCTTTCCGAGAAGGTTTTATGTAAAGATGGTCACCCATCCACGGTCCAACCGCGGCAAGCGAAGCTTAACCTGATCGATCGACCCGTGCGGCTGTTATTACTTAGCCACAAGCCCCTCTTTCTATCTATATCTATATATACTAATATCATAAAGAGGTAACATATTCGAGTTTGTATGCCGGGGGTAGTTAATCTTCGAAACTGCTGATCAGATTCCGAAATTCTTTTAGTAATTTTGATATGGAATGGATCACAGAACAGATAAGGGGCTGCCTCCACGAGCGAGAGAATCGCGGCGATATTATCGTCGTGCCACATATTTCTATAAACTCTCTTAGAACATGTCTCCACACGGCGATATCATCGCCGCGAAAATTTGATGGCACGGCGAGACTATCGCCGCGATTCTCTCGCTCGTGGAGGCAGCCCCTAAAAGAAGTAAAATTTTTTTCAGTACACACATTAGTTTGCATGACCGACATAGCTGTTTCGGTCAGTGACTATAGATGTCAAAACGCGTGTCCAAGAAGTGCATTGAACTGTAAATTATGGGCCATATTGTACCTACGTTAGTATAGCAATATGTCGCTATAAAGACTATCAAGGCCGTTGCCAGGAATTCTCTTCTGGGGTCGAGCTCAGGACCAGAGACAATCAGTAACATCTTTTTTTTAATGGGCTTAGATTATAATTTTACATGAGAGGATCAGACAGGTAGTAGCTCCACGTAAAATACTGGTATTAAGCACCCTGAGAAAAACCTGAGGCTGAGTCTGAGGCTGAGTGCCTTTTCACCGTGTGAAAAGGCACTCAGGGTGCTTACATAAAGACGCGGGTACCCGGTAAAGACAAGCCGGTACCGATCGGTGCGGGTAAAATATCCCCGTATTAACTTATGCGCTTACACATAAAGAAACAGGTAAAACTTTGTGACCGTTTCTTTCCGTAGATCAACCTGCAGCAATCTGTACCGGAAAACCCGCTACCTTATGTTAGCACTCTTACCAAGGACTAAGGAGTGTCGTGTTATTCAGTTACTGGGTTGTGGAGGTCAGATAGGCAGTCGCTCCATATAAAATACTGGTATTTAGCTGCATCCGGTTAGACTGGAAGCCGACGCCAACATAGTTGGGAAAAGGCTACGCAGATTGATATTTATAATTGTGCATAATTAAAAAGCATCCCACGTGAATGACCATCAGTAAGTCAACAATCACTGGACTGGATTAAGATTCTAGATTCTGTGATTTCGAAGGGTTTGAACTCCCATACCCCCTCTGCCTACGGCCTTGTTGACTATGACATATATAACAGCAAGTAGGTGTTCGTTAAAGTAGGTTATGGGCAGAAAACAAAAGATCTAATCCGATCAATACGAAGCCTTGAAACAGTTACCCGCTTATGTAGATGACATACTGACGAACATAAGTTATACATTACTAGCAGCGCCCCGCGGTTTCACCAGCATAAGTCTCAATCCCGTAGGAATATCGGAATAAAAAGTATCCTATGTCCTAATCCAGGTCATGGTCTACCATGCATGTACAGACGCCAGCACATCAAGCTACCCGAAACTGTCTTTTCCCAATGAACTTTGAACGTTATGCTGTAGCGATAAAGTTAAAAATCTATTAAAGAAATTTGACAGATTGTCAAGATATGCTGGCGTCTGTACCATCGAGGAAACTTTACATCTGCCCAATTTGAAACCAAAATCCCGTGCACACGATGACCATATCTGTTAGCAAGCGATACTTTAGCGGCCGAGCGCTGCAAGCAAGAATAACCTTTCGGTGTATAGATGTAGGTTTCGAAACTTACATCTGCCCAATTTGAAACCAAAATCCCGTTCACACGATGACCATATCTGTTAGCAAGCGATACTTTAGCGGCCGAGCGCTGCAAGCAAGAATAACCTTTCGGTGTATAGATGTAGGTTTCGAAACTTACATCTGCCCAATTTGAAAACAAAATCCCGTGCACACGGTGACCACACCTGTTAGCAATCGTTACTATAGCGGCCGAGCGCTGCAAGCTATAATAGCCCTTACGGTGTATAGTAGATGTAAGTTTCCTCGATCCCAGAAATAATAAAATAATGTGAACCCATTTTATTGATTGTTTTGATGTAAACATGAATGGAAAATAGTTAACCATCATGTAAAGGTATAATTGGAGACCCTGACCAAATTCGTTACTGTACATTTTAGGTCAAGGGCGAAGGGCTAGGCAGTGGTAGGTAAGGTACCTACTTAACTCGTGACTGCCATGCATAATTGAGAATACGCACATAAATTATGCAGAAAAATGAAACAATTGTATTTCCTGATGGGTGAGGCAGGCAGAGGTGTACCTATATACCTACCCCCTCTTACTAATAAACATATCAGATAAATAGTTACCCACCGATTTCTCTCTTTCAGTCGTCAGTAATTTTACTTTAGAAAGAAGAAGACAAAGCGTTGTGTAACTATACAGACGTTATACAACGTTATTAGTAAGGGGGTTATAGTGTACCCACATTTCGCCAGTTATGTCTCATTCCCATGTAATATAGGCTGAGCCTATTGTCAACCGGGCACAAATCCGGAATCCGAGCTGCTGCAGAAATTCCAGATGGAAAAACACAGTAAAATCTTGCCCGACCCGGGAATCGAACCCAGGACCTCACGCTCAGCAGTACTACCAGACCAACAAGGCTGTCAAAATTAAAGTCAGATAAAAAAAAGAGTAGCAGTTACTCCGGGGTCTGGATTCGAGTTTCGGGAGTGCTGTCACCTCTGCCTTCGAGGAGCACAGGCGTGATGTTATGATAATACTCATTGTAATACGAGGCAAATGCGTAACACATTATCAATCGGAATCGGTTTCAATTTGACAGTTCAACAACATTCATTGCGTTATTTACGTGTTGAGCAGATTTTTTTTTCGAACTTATAAAGCAATGGATTAGCAATTTTCTTCAAAGGGTGCTGGTCTGCTTAGTCAATAACATCGTATCAATCTGTTTACCAACATAAAATTCGCTTTAAATGCATTTCGTTGGAAATTACTGTTAGAATTTTAATAGATTAGGTACCTACAACATTTTTCAGAGAAGTGGATTAATCGATTTTTAACAGACTTCAAAAAAGGAGGTTCTGTATTCGACCCGTATGTATGTATGTATGTCCGCGATTTTCTCAAAAACAAATGAACCAATTTTGATAATTCTTTCACTAATGTGATATGCATGCTTTCAGGAAGGTTTTAGTATACTTAAGTATAATACATTATGTAATTATTCTTATGTACGATGTTATACTCGTATGCATAATGTACTGCATCTCCGGCATTTCTATGCGAATTTTGATGATTCTTCTAGTCAGTGTCTTCAATTCTACAATGCACTAGTGTAATTTGAATTTGTGTGGAGTAGGTACAACTAAAAAGTGAAAAATAAAAATATATTTACAAAAAAAAAACAACCGACCAAAAAAAACTACAAAGTGTCGTTGGCTCCGCATTTTCGTTTTATGACACCGACTTCCGAAATTAAAGTTATTTATCACTTTGTAGTTTTTTTTGAAGTCGGTTGTTTTTTTGTAAAAAAGTTTTTATTACAATGTGTATTGATACCAGAAGGCCAATTCTAGTACCTAAAAAATTGCAGACATACAAACATACATACATACGGGTCGAATACAGAACCTCCTTTTTTGAAGTCGGTTAAAAAACGTTTAACTTTAAGTCGCGAGCGCAACCTCATCTCAGCGACAATCAATGTCAAAAAATGTAGGAAAAATACTTGATCGAGACTGAGATTGGACTGCGAACGTTCATAAAAATGGAAATTGCCCATCTGGTCATGAACAAGACGATAATAGGGTGCGGGTTTTAATCTATGCAGAATCAAGATTTCACCTCATAATTTGTTGCAGTATCTAATATAGTAGGTAAATATTTACAATTCTAGACCTCTTGAACTACACCTGCAAGGAGAAAACCGTTCGAGACATGCTTAATACTAAGATAAATAGTTAGTTACTAACGAGAATTATCTACGAATACTTTCACATAACCCAGTGGGAGTGGATAAATACTTACTAGAAGTTAGTCTATGCCAGTTTTCCTCAACAGCATATTTCCCAAACGTATATTGCATTACATTTTCATTTCATATGAAAACAATCAACTAATTATCGTGTATTGCCCGTGGTCCACCCACCTGGTTCACCTAGGTGGACTATGGGAAATAATTTTCCCCAAAGTTCACCAGAAAGTCCATGTTATGTTTTCTCGGTGGACTAGTAGGTAATCCACATTCAGATATTTAAACGAGTATTAAGCGTAAACGCCCACTCGTTTTTCGTTTCGTGGAACAGGGCGATCGCGTCATGCCATAAAATAGAGCGCTTTCCCGCGTAATTTAGTTTTGTATAATCTGTGACGCTATTGTTTCAGCGAATATGGTATATTTGCCTAATTGAACTTGAAGGCCATGGGTTAATAATTATGGTGACTGGCATTTTGCAGCAGGTTATGCATGGATGATGACTTGATGAGTGACTCTGCAACATTTTCTAAGTATTCGTAATCGGTTAGATTCAAGTGAATAATATCGTTATGGAACCGATAAACGACTGGCGTTGCATGCTTTTAAATAGTTCTGTCATTCCAATGTCACTAATTTGGAAATAGTGAGTTCGTAAAATGCTTTTTCGACGTGTTGAGCTTGATGGCAATAGGCTCGCCCCGTATTAAAAGTACCTACATGAGTACATGGTGGGAGTTAAACGTAACTGGATAACATTCTGCTTAACCCTTCAGGGATTACTGGCGTGATGATAGATGTTTTATGATAAATGTACATAATATTATGTATAAATAAACTAACAGCCCATCTTAGATGAAGATCTAAGACCAGACCAGTTCCCCGCTTGCGACAAGTCGCAGATTGATGGTTCTGCCCATATAATATGACTTACCTACTCTATGTTTTTTACGAATTTTCTTAACTCGAACACGCTGTTCAGTCATGCACACAATCACATTCATTTTATGAGTAAGTAATTGTTAAAATCCTTTCTTAGAATTAACAGGATGACGCAAGCAACAATTTATTGCAATGTTGTTCTACAGTAAATACTTACTTTACGTTAGGTATTATTGTAAGGACATGTCAACGATGAGTAAACTTGGCGCCAACTTAGATAAGCGTTGCCGGCGGGAAAACAGCTTTATCTGAGCATCCATCTTGATTTGTAAAAATTGTGAGTGGTTTTAAAGATTTGGCCTGAGATTTGATGTGGAATTTCTTCTCATAATAAATAGATAGGATTATGTGTCAATGTGTCATGCAAAATTGCAAAATATAGTTTACAAAAGATATTTCAGTTAGTATACCTATCTAGTTGCAATTTGGAATGTTTTCCGAGTTTTGCACACACGCACACGTTTGGGCCATGTTTTCATGTAGGTTCATGGCTGTACATTTTTAATGCCTTGGTCAAAAAGCATGGCAAGCATGCTTCGTTCGAGTAGGTGTGAAGACAGTATTCTGGTGGTTTTTGGTAAATAGTACTCAGACAGAAATTGTAGGTAATTAATAAATTAAAAAGTTCAAAACATCACTACGAAAGAAGCAGAGGAAAAACATTTTCAAATCCTTAGAAATGAAAACCATGGTTAAACCATAGATAATTATATAAATATTAAGGACGCCACATTTTGACATAACTTCGAAATCCGAATGGTGCCGTGGTGTGCTTTGTTGCATTTAATTTTTGTTTTGTATGGTCTACCGACCTCCCACATGCGATCACTTAAGTGAGGTTTGAAGTGATTTCATAGAATCTTTAAAGACAATCTATTTTGTTATAATCCCTCATTGAAAACTTAGTGAGCTCACAATCAGCTCAAAGTGAGCTGTCAATAGTGTCAATCTCTATAAATTATAGCATCAGATGGAAAGACAGCTCATTTCACCGAAGTTATCAACTTTTCACGGCGAGATTTGTACAGAATTCTTAGACCGGCTCGGCTGTACCTACTGTCTGTATCCACCAATGTAACCACGCAGGTTACGAGTGATTGTGAAGTCATTTTATATCAATTCCGTCATAATATTATCGTTATCTAATCATTTTAATTTGTGTCTAATAATATTACAGGAATAACGAGTCTTATCGACAGATTAATACCTATTAATAGTTAACGCCATTTTCCTCGAGTCACCGCAATAACTTCAAGTGTTTTTGTAAGTAACTAAGGAAGCAAACAGTACAGGGTTTTATGGTTTACTTACTGTTAAGTTATGTTCTTAGAACACAGTTCTACAAATAAGTATAATTGTATTGAGTCACTAAACGTTAAGTTGTGGAAAAGTCAATATTTTGCTGACATTCGTGTTACGCACGATTCATTAAAAATAATTAACCGATTCTATAGAGTTGGTATAGATATTTTTAACTTTTTGAGGCAACACGTATCTAAACAGGCTTTCTAATATTTGGGATGCATGAAGAAAGGCTTCTTCATGCATCCCAAATATTAACCCTAAAAACCTAATTAGCAAATATTAGTAACTGACGGAACAAACTGCACTACACGAGGGCCTCCTCGTGTAGTGCAGTTTGTTCCGTCAGTTACTAAACTGAACCGAGCGCTCGGCGCATCCTGGACAGTCACTCCCAACACCTTATTTGACTGGCCAATTCATCCCTTGCGGTGGTAGGGCTGACGCCCGCCTGGTTTTCGACCACTCTCCCACCGGAGTCTGGCGTCAAGCAGTCTGCTGTGTTTCGTCGATGCGTGGGAGTTGCAGTGCCTTAGGCATCTTTGGGCACGCTCGTTCCATCATAGACCTCATCTATCGTTTTCCGTCAGGCGTGATCGAGGTCAAGAGCGGGCCCATTTTTTAGTGGTAAATGAAAGACATAAAAATCACCTTTTAACCTAATTTATATTATTATTTATATTATAAGTCTGTGTTATCCCACTGCAGGGCAAAGGCCCTCCCTTCCCTCTTTCCAAACTGTTACCATTGTATTATCTGGGGGCATTACCTACATTCGGGAGTCGATGAAGCCGGGTCAAAAAAACCAGACGAAATCTCCTGGTGCAAGGTATTCATGTAAGTTGGTGCTTTAATTATTTTCGTGCTCCTTGAAGATGTTAGACCCACGATCCTAGTGAAGGTCACGGGGATCCGTTGAATGTCCGATGCTGGATAATTTCGACTATTTTTATGATAACTTCAAACATCACCACATGGTGTCGTAACAGTCTCAATATTTTGACCTCGACTTCCTGTGGTCGCGAGCGCTGCTGCTTGTGGTCCTGGGTTCGATTCCCGGGTCGGGGAAAAGTGTTATTTGGTTTTATCCATTATGGAACTTCTCAACAGTAGCCCAGAGTCTGGATTTGTGCCCAGTTGATGGCATTAGGCGCGCCCCCTGTAACATGGGACTTAAACAAAACTGGCGATATGTGGGTGTACCTACTATGTAGGTAGGTACACCTCTGCCTAACCCTTCGAAGAATACAGGTGTGATTTTAGGTTATATTTTTACCCACAAAGCAATTTACGGTAGTATACATCTTGACAAGTTATGACGTCTCTTTAAATTATGTTGTAACAATTTGAATGATTTATTTCACAGTCAGTTCACCATGAGAGCAGTGGTGGCCTAGTGGTAATGGCCCCGCCTTACGAGTTGTAGGTCATGGGTTTGAACCCAGAGAGGCACTTTACTTTGTGTAAATAATTTCACCACCACTGCTCTCAAAAGGGTGGACGAAACCATCGTGAGGGAACCAGCATATTCTAGAACCAAAAATTCGAAGACATCTACCAGCCCGCATTGCGCCCGCGTGACACAGGCCTCCTCTCCTCGAGAGAAAATGGTCTGTAATCTAAGCCCACTTTCTCTCGAGGAGAGGAGGCCTGTGTCCCAGCAGTGGGAACATTATAGGCTGATTATGCAGTTCAGCGTTGTACCTCCGCAATCTTTGAACTCCTGAAACCTTACACATAAAAACTTGCAATGTAAAAATTACGCCATTACAATTACTAAACTATGAAACGTTATTTATTTTGTTTATGAAAGCCGCTTATTGTCATTAAACCGACAGAGTTTCATGATTTATGGTTGGTGACGTAATCGGATGTTGTTTATCGAACATACGGATTTTGCGTATGACTAAATTAATATTAATAAATAATGATGATTATTATTAGATTAGGGGCTCGTGGCTAAATAATAATCGCCGCAGCGGTCGATTAACGGTTAAGCTACACTTGCCGCGGTTGGTTCGTGGATGCGTGACCATCCATTCCACAGAGAGATTCCTCCGTGCCTCGGAAAGCACGTTAAAAGTCATAGCACACATATCAACTCGGAAAGGGATCGTCACCGTATCGCCTTTCGCCTCGGCGTGAAACAGGCATCAACCTAACGTAAGCACGTAACCAAAGCGGATCAGAAGCTCCGATACGTCGAATCGGTTACGGCTCGCCGACCGCTGGTTGATAGTGCTGCTAAAGACGTAAGCTCGGGTACGGAGAGACGTAAGCGCGGGGACGACGAGCCGTAACGCACCGCAGCGTGGTTCGTGAGCTTGTCCCGAGGCGAGGCGATTACGTTACGATTCCGATTAGTGTCCTACTAAGACTGAAGTTCTCCCAAAAATCGATACCAACTTCTCATCGTTGAGCGGTGGAGCGAGACTCTTCCCAAACACGTAACGCGCATGTGCAACAAATTAACGAGCCCTTTACACCTTGGGAACAAGCAGACAATAGTATCGAGTGTCCCGATACCGATTGTAATCGATACCTTACATCGTTTGCCACAACAGTCCGTTGTTCACATAACAAATACTCGATTCGCGACGGTAATCACAGGATCCGATGTCCGTGTTTTCAAAACAATTCGATCTAATCGATTTTTCCACATCAATTCTTATTACTATTACTAGGTACTCGTTTCAAATGAGTTAATGAGGCTGGTTGTCAAGGGGTTCGGGTGTTATATTATAACTGTCACACGATTTGCTTATCGATATTTTTATTTGATACGGTATAGTGTAGAGAGAATTAAAAAACAATGGAGCAGTTTTGCACGGTAAATAAACAGACCATGTCGATTTTTACAGTTCCCATGACGGTTACCTAGTGACTTTAGGGAATAGGTATTGTGGTTTTTGAGGTTAAAACTTCTTTAGACGCACTTAGCGCTCTTTCAGTCTGTCAAAATCATTGTGATCTTTATTCTCGTCACACTAAGGTTGCTGTTAGGTTGCTGCTATCAGAAGTAAAATAACTGTGAACGGGCTAAGGGCGGCCTTAGCCCATTCACAGTTACTTTAACGTTATTTTAACGTCGCTTCTGCGCAACGTTGGGGCTGCGCAGACGTTGGAGAAGCGCCAACGCTCGTAAAACGTCAGTGGGATAGCGGCCTAAGTTCCCTTATTTTACATGACATCCAAGGAAAGAGACAATTAGTGACATTTTCATAAGACGGAGTCACGCATTGCTCGAACATGGATTATAGGAAAAGTATTTATAAATAAAATCTTTATCTCATTAAATATTTTAAATCAAAGTTGCGTTTCGTGTCTGTCTGTGTGGCAACCTAGTTCTTCTAAACAAAGAAATGGATTTTGATGCGGTTTTCACCGTCATGTAGAGAATTTAATCCAGAAGACATTTGTGTATAACAAATAAATATTAAACTTACTTAAAATAAAGAAAACTCGATATTTTGAAATGTCGAATGCACCCGTGTGAAGCAGGACGGTTCGCTAGTACCCTTATACCTACTTAAATAAGCAGCTCTCTATAAAATAGCCGTACGATAAACCTACATCTAGACTGAAATTGGGGTACATATTTAATGTCTATGAGGAAGGGTCAACACACTCCTTTCTCGGAATTAATCGATCTAAGTTTATTATTCAGTTAGCTGCCGGTACCAATAAAGTTTTGTTGAATGAACGAATGAATGAACTAGTTGCAAGTTATTTCGTTGATTTGATTTTTTAACCCCCGACAAAAACTGTCTGCGCCATCGTAGCTCCCAAATGGCTGAACCGATTTTGTTTTTTTAGGGTTCCGTACCCAAAGGGTAAAAACGGGACCCTATTACTAAGATTCCACTGTCCGTCTGTCTGTCTGTCTGTCTGTCTATCACCAGGCTTATCTCATGAGCCGTGATAGCTATACAGTTGAAATTTTCACAGATGATGTATTTCTGTTGCCGCTATAACATCAAATACTAAAAACAGAATAAAATAAATATTTAAGGTGGCTCCCATACTACAGACGTGATTTTTTTGCCGTTTTTTGCTCGATATTAATAACGGCAACAGGTAGACGCTTGAAATATTTACAGAATAGGTAGTTAGTTGTATATTCACTTTAAAAATGTATGTAGTGTTAAATATTGTACGGTGGTACGGAACCCTTCGCGTGCAAGTCCGACTCGCACTTGGCCGGTTTTTTTGTTTGTTGTATGTTTGTTTGTTAACGCTTTCACGCTAAAACGGTTGAACACATTTGGATAAAATTTGGCACATGGGTAGACCACTTTCCTGGATTAAAACATAGAATACTTTTGATCCCGATATTCCCACGGGATCGAGATTTATGAGGGTGAAACCGCGGGCGGGGCGCAGGTATTTCCGAATAATTTCGGTCCAAGTCTCGGCCTTGCAGGACACACTGGTTGAAATCTGTTTACTAAACTACAAGTCTACACGGCAACGAGTCACTCGATGTAGTTCACGAAATAATAAGAACAGTACCTCAGCTGCTGTTACAGACAAATAAACTGATTATTATCGTACTAAATATAGCCGTCCTTTAAAAGCCCTTAGGCAGTAGACCAGCTATCGATAACGAACAATGCACATTGTACTGGGAATTGTTTTTCTACAATTATCAGTAATTTGATAACATTAGGTATCGAAGCAATCGATACGGGGAAATTAATAAAGAAAATCTTGTAAAAACACGTTAAACCCTTGTTTCCGGTTCAAAGTCAAAGTCAAATCATTTATTTCAAGTAGGACATTCATAAGGCACTTTGAACATTAAAATTTACAAGAAAATGGAATTGATTCTAAGAGCCGCTGCCAAAAGGTGGTTCGGTATGGAGAAGAATGGGGAAGAAACTCCATAGTTACTCTTTTAAAATGTTTTACAATATTAAATTGTATCATAGATAGGTGCACCTCTGCTCGAACCCTTCGGGGATTACAGGCGTTATGTTATGATAATCATGTGTTAGTTATATATGAAGACGATGTACAGACGCCAGCGCATCAAACTACTACAATCTGTCAATTTTTTTTTAACTTTATCGCTAAAGCATTAGGAGGTTCAAAGTTGATTGTGACATTTTCGGGTAGCTTGATGTGCTGGCGTCTTTCGTACCTAGTACAAAATTACTATAGTACAATAGGTACAAAGTATTACAAATTAAGCAATGACAGATAATTAATTTTGTTGTTTGAATATTGTAGCCGTAGACGATTTTACCTAATATCTGTTAAGTATTGGGTTTTCAATTAGGAATTTCTTATTAACAGTCCAGTGTGCAAGTTGGCGGTTTAATACCCCCGTGCCTCGGAAGCCGTTGGTCCTGCGCCTGATCTCTCCCCGGTCGTGTCGGATTGCTGTCCATCGGGCTATGAGAGTAAACGAACAGAGAGTGCACCTGTGTTTGCACACATACTTGCGCACTTTAATACCTCCTGCGTACCTGGCAAATCTCCGTTGAGATTGGCCACCGTGATTGAAATCGGTCTGGAGGCTATTATTACAAATCGATTAAAGCCAAAAAGGGCACTGCAATAACTATTTGGGAAAATGCAAATGCGTTATCCCTGACCAGACTATGTCTCGAGGGCACTCGCCAAAAGTGCATACAGCCATACACACATGCCCTTTAGGCGACTACAGGAACAACACTGATGCCGGTGATGAAATGAAGACAATGTACCCGTTCTATGTTACTGGGATTGGTTTCCGCACGTAGTCCTTCAAGTGGACCATAGTACGTGAGCCATGGCGGCCGCCGCTGGTCAATCCAACCAGCCCACCTCTCTTCAGAAGGAGATTAGGTCTCCTAGTCTGTTTAGAATGTCTGCAATTTACCTGTTTATACCTCAAGTTAAGGGTAGGAAGAGGGCCAAAGAGGAAAATTTACTAAACTAATCACGAAAGCCATCAAAATCTCCGTTATTTTTGTTTTGTTTAAGCCTTTATTTATGCTTAGTACATAAATGAATGTACTTAAATATTTATCAAACGTTTTAAGTGCTAAACAACAGTGTAATTAGTTAGTGGAAGTTACCTAAAACATGTTCAATAGACACTCATAAATTATCCGGATTTCTTTGTAGACTCTGTGGGAAAAATAGTAGGCTGTTACGACAGAATAGACGATTTAACACATCTTAGTGCGTTTGTACACAGAAGCCGTTACCCGGTACGTCACCGAGAGCGAGGTGATGGGCGCCGAAGTAGCGATACATTTACTATAGCCGCGTGTCCACCGCACATCCGTTACTCGTGCGCCGCGCCGTCATCAGCGCGACCGCTAGAATTCGGCCCGAGATTGTGACGGACCGATGTTCCGGCAATACAAAACAGACATTTTTGGGTACGCTCATTCCATCATATTTATGATGGAATATTATACCTCAACGTATATTATACCTCATGCGTCGCTTTCCATCAGGCGTGATAGAGGTCAAGAAGAGGTCCATTCAGCAATAAAAAAAAGACGTTTGATTTTTTCCACACACTGCCGTCCGCCACCGGCACCGGCAACGTTCGCCCGGATTTTGTTGTCTATCATAACCTCAGACCAAATAAAAAAGTCAAGACATAGCGCTGCGAACAATACAGTGAAGCATGCCAAAACTATACCTCCGCTCTTTGCATACACGCACACATTTACAACCATTTCAAATCAAACTACACCTCACTAAGTGCACACATGTTTACGAAACCGGCTTCACTTTACTATTGACTGTCTTGGTTTTTTATTTGGTCTGAGATCATAACATAATTTTACTACCGAGTTCGGTCGCGGTAGACAAACGATCAAACGAACTCTTTAATATACGGTGGACAAACGCCCTTAGGCTTTTTCTTCCACCACGGAAAATACTTCGCGGATCTTATATAAATCTTGAATCTTTTGTATAATTTAAGTGTTTTTAGGGGTTCCTTTCATCTGTCTTTCATTGGCCTTTCTTAGAAATGGGTTTTTCTTTGGGATTCCTTTGGTCGTCCGTAAATTGTGATTCTTTGTTGTCGATTTTCTTCTGGTCGAAAAAGTTTAGAAAGAGTAACCAACATCCATCCATCCATCCTCACAAACTTTTGCGTTTATAATATTAGTAGGATATATTGTGATCCGAAAGTGAGTTTGTTAGTGAGGGGAGTAGGGTACGTTGCTACAGACACTATAATAAAAGGCATTCGTTGAGCACGTGTCAGTGGGCACTGCATGACTGGTTGTAAAGGAGATTTAAGTACCACTTAATGATTTCATTACCACATTATGTTTGTAAATGTGATGAGTAGGGTTTAGTCATAGACTACGGTGATGGCATAGGTATTTCTGGTATCCATTTCTGCATTTGTGAAGTAGCTCGTCTGGGGCAGTAGATACTACCACTAGAAGTATTTATGCCGATTTATTGTATTGTGTACCTATCGTATGAACTTGAAGTTCTGCAGCTATCAGTCCTGCGGTGACTAATCATCGTCATATTTCAGCCCGTTGCATATGTGTGTCCTGTTTGGAGAGTAAAGGATCCAGCAGAAAGGCCCGACGCGACGTTGCGACGCGAACCTGGTAGGACAATTTCCTTGAAGTTTTTATAAAAAATGTTCTACTAGAGTACTAGAGAGTCCCGTCGCACTTGTCTGTGGGAGCCTTAAGGGTGCTGATGTAATTAGAGGCACATGAGATGCGATGCCTCTGGTATTACACATCTCCATAGGCAGTGTCAAGTGTAGTGTAGGACGCCCCCCAGCTGGACTTAAATCATCAACACAACAATCTAACTTCATATAATCCCCACCCCACCGCAATCATCGCACGTATAATTTCCGATCACCATCACGCGGGCGAAGCGGTGGGGTAAGCTAGTTTTAATATAAAAGTTGATAACCACATTATACTAACGCCATGGCAACAAAATGTTATCAGAACTATTTATTTTGATTTATATTTTTAGCCCATTGTATTTAATTCTTAATTTAATTAGTTACAGCACGCAGTGTTCATGGTTTTTGCCAATTAATTCATGATTTAAATGTTATATTGGAAAGTTTTGGTAAGTTTAACTATGGTATTGCTGATTTGGATCAATTAGTACTGAATTTCGCGTAGATAAATTAGTTATCGAAAGTAAAGTCTTTGATTTTTTCTTCAGGTCGTTGGCACCTACATTAATCCTTCATTAATTATTGCAAGTTACTATAATTAAGGTTACATAATTTTAGAATTAGGGATGAAAACTATGCTTACGATCAGCCGAACTATTCTGTAAAAATCTTACCGTGAAAACTTAGGTGAAGTGAGTTTGATGTGGGCTGTCAATAGTGTCAATCCCTAGATTCAATGTGGAATGAATGTTCACTTTAAAGCTCATTTCACCTAAGTTTTCAGGGTGAGATTTTGGCAGAATAGACAGGCAGGCAAAGTTATAGGGTTTTGCCCTTGTTTGGCTCGCATTGAATGTATTATACTCACACACCCTTACACACACACACCCTCAGACACGCACTTTTTATTTAATTTTCTATTTGTTTTTATGTGATGTACGTATTTGGTGTATTGTGTGTCTTTTAGCCTGAGCTAAATAAATGTATTTTCTAACTATATAATTATGTTTCATTGATCTTTGCACGGTACTCTATCATAAAAAGGATCACATTATAACTGAAATGTACTCGGTTTAATAAACATCAATAAGTAAATCGTATATAATCTCCCGCAAATAAACTTATCAATGGTCTCAGGGGATTTTTTGTCATTCAATTGACATAATCTGACAAATGCGTCATATCATGGGATCCCCCGGTATAATGGTAACCATTTGCAAAATTGCAACTGGATTTGTTCCATAAAAGTTATCTTTATGTTTTTTTAGGGTAAGCAGACGTCATAGTCATGATTCGTTGCGTCAGTATTGTAAAACCAAGGTACCTACTTAATAAATGTCTTAGGTACAGACGCCAGCACATCAAGCTACCCGAAATCTGAAAATCGGAAAACCTATCAAGCGACCCTAGCATTACTAATAATGTAATTGGAATGGAAACTACACCAAATGTCTGAATCCCATTTTAGGGTAATTAATTTTATTTACAAATCAAAATATTTACAATATTTAAAAGCTGTCTTAAAATAATAATATGTACAAGTATATAAAAAGGGAGGGGAAATAATCAAAGGGCATCAAAAAATTCGTCCGCATCGCTGTCAATAGGAAACGTGCCCAAAAGGCTGGCAGCATTGCCACGTTGTATGGCAATACTGATTCTTTGGCCAAAAAATAGGCCAGCCCTCTGGTCACGTGAAGAGTCGACCAACCGCTTGGCGATGTCTCGAAATACTAAGTGGGCACTCGGGCCCCATGGCCCTAGTGTTTCAACCCCAAACGGCTCAAATATATAAGTTCCAAAGAGATTGGAGTATTTGCGCCGTTTGAGGTTTTCCGCACCTGCAGCAGCCGCCCCGGCACAGCTAACCGTGCTTGGAAGATGGGATGGCGCAAGGGTGTCGACACACGTTGCATCCCACACCAAAGGCCTACCTACCTTCCAAGGCATTATGGTCATTCCGTCTGGTCTCTTACCATCGTCGCGTGCCAAGCCATTGGGTTCTAAAACAGCTGGCACCCCGGCGGTGACAAGAGCACGACGGATGATGTCATTGATGCTGGCATGCCGTGCTATCCGGCCTGCGCTTTTACTGCAGGATAAGCCATGGTGTCCGAGGCAGTCGACACCTTCACCGCATTGGCAGCGATGCGGAGCCACGCAAGGGGCGCCCAGACGCAAACAAGTAGCGAGCCGGAAGGTGGTGTCACCCAGCAAAGTGCCTATGTTGGGTGACGGTAGTGCCTGAAGCCAGAGGCCCGACTCCCACTCACCCACAGCCAGTAGGCGGGCACGCTCAGCAGTATTGGTGGACGTATTAATAAGATTATTCCGTACCAACCTGCAGAGCGGCTCATCCCACTGCCTCTGGGAAGATAGGTTTGCGGGCCTATCTGTATCCGGGCAAGCCATTTTCCAGGCGTTCTCTGCGTCGGCCAAGCACGGCACTTCAGAGTCAACCAGGGAGGGTGCTAAAATCTTCCCGGTCAACTTTTCGGTGCTGTGGACAGAGGACAGGAACGCCGGTAAGCTAATACTGGTAATTTTGCGGAACATATTTTAGGGCCAATGTTTTTAGCATTGTATTGTTGTAAAATGGAAGTCAGAAAACAAAGGAACCACTATTTAATTTTGTAAACATATTATTCACTGCCAGTAGCAACCTACCTACAGTAGTAACCACAACCACGTCATCACACTTGGTATAATTTTAGTTTTTAAGCTATTTATAGCTACTATTGTCTGCCATCTCATCTGTTTGTAAACACAACTGTTAAAACGTGTTTACACCAAGCAAGTTTGTGTTTTGACGTAACTTTGATGGCTTGCTAAATATCTGAAGGCGTTTCCTGCAATTCGATAATAAAAATTGCAGACAATTAAAAACATCTAAGAAATGAAGATTAATAATATCTTCACTTCTTAGAGGTTGATAGTTATATGATGAGTAACCATCAGCTAAAAACTAGAATAGAATAGAATACTCTTTATTATGTACTTATACCATATAAATTACAGACATAAATATAGAAATTTTACAAAGCGTGACACAACGGGTGGTCTTATCGCTAAGAGCAATCTTTTAAAGACATCCTTAGGATGGATTAAAAAGCGGAAGGAGAGACAAATATTGTAGGCACATACATAAAGTATATTATACTAATCTAAATAAATATATCTATATATATAAAATTCAAAGTCCTGACTGACTGATATATCAACGCACAGCCTAAACCCCTGGTCCTAGAGACATGAAACTTGGAGGGTGTGTTCTTTGTGAAGAGTAGGTATAGGTATCTACTAAGAAAGGGTTTTTCGAAATTCCACCCCTAATGTAATAGGAGGCGAGCCTATTACCATCAGCTGCGCACAAATCCAGACTCCGGGCTGATATTGAGAAATTCCTGATGCGAAGCCAATAACTCTTTGCCCGACCTAGGAATCTAACCCAGGAACTCATGGTTAGCAGTAGCGTTTGCGACCACTAGACCAGCGAGGTATCTGTGAAAATATGGTTTCATAAAAGTTTTGGCATTAAATGAACTCTACATAATGGTTTAATGAAAGCAATCGTGTATGTATAAGCATAATCAGCCTATAATGTTCCCACTGCTGGGACACAGGCCTCCTCTCTTCGAGAGGGTTCGGGCTATAATTTACCATGCATTTTTGGTTCTAGGACATGCCGGTTTCCTCTTGATGCTTTCCTTCACCGTTTTGAGAGCAGTTGTGATGAAATTATTTACCCAAAGTAAAGCGCCTGCCTGGTTTCAACCCACGCCCTACAACTTGTAAGTCGGGGCTGTTACCACTGGGCCACCACTGCTCCATCATGTATGAATGAAGGTTGACAACATATAGTTACACTAGCAGCGCCCCGCGATTTCACCCGCATAAATTTCAATCCCGTGGGAATATCGGGATAAAAACTATCCTATGTCCTTTCCCGGGACTCAAACTATCTCTACACCAAATTTCATCTAAATCGGTTCAGTGATTTAAGCGTGAAGTGGTAACAGACATACAGACACACTTTCGCATTTATAATCGATAATTATCTACAATTACATGCAGGAAGTGTAGATAATTCGACGTGTACCTCCCCTACTCACGCTCAGTTTACAAACTACTTTGATAAACGTCTTGTTTACAAAAAAAAGCAATATTAATTTGACCTGTTGCATGCACTTTACCTGTTCTAGACATAACACTCTTGTGTTGTTCTAATAAACCCACGGTTTTTATGAAACTCGTAAAGTAATATGTGTTTTTACTGCCTTGTGTTGGTTTATCTTATGGAAGTTGGCAGGTAGAACCACTTTTAACAGAAAGCTTTCTTACATGAAATATGTATAACAATAAAATGGAATATACATACAGTATGGAAACCATTTTTTTAATTTACGGTTTTAGGGTTCCGTACCAAAATGGTAAAAAGGAACCCTTATGGCGCGACTCAGTATGTCTGTCTGACTGTCCGTCTATCACAACTGGATATCTCAAGAACTACTATAATGCTATCAACTTGGAATAGTTTTAGATGACATTTGCCCAACTATTTTGCAAATAGGAAAGAAATTTTTTTTTTTTTTTGCAATTGGGCTAAGTGGGCATGTGGGATATCATATGAAAGAGCGCGGTTTGCAAATTCTCAAACATTTTTTCTTTTTTTTTAGGCCGCATAGTGTTCGACTTTTGATGAAAATGCAAAAAAATACCATTCCCCCTTATTTCCGAAGTTTCCATAGAGAAAAATCTAAAATTATTTTATTACATAGAATAATTATGCTAATAAGTATGCTCATAATAGAAAATTCTTCGTTTTATTAAAAGGAATTCATTAACTACTTACTCCAATCTTGTAAATATTTTCGTAGACACACAATCTTGATGTTATTGCACTAAACGCCTCCACGTCTGAGTTTTAAATTACAAATCTGTTTATGTTTGTTTTCATAGGTAGTTTGGCAGCCAGGTAAATTGTTGACGCATTAACATCGGTCGATTTCAAAGGAACTTTAAAAAAACACGTCTTCTTACCTTACCACAAATGTTTGAATTAGACGGTTTAGTAATTCTCTGGAATTGGGATCAGGGACAAATCTACAGGGAATATAGAATTACGTATTTTAGATTAAATGAAAATCCATTAAGGCTCCCGAAGCAGGGTAGCGGGATTGTCCGAAAGGGTTACCGCTGCCCCGGAACCTAAAGGGCTAAGGAAGGAACACGGGTGGTTTTTAGTCAGTAAGAGTCTGACACTCCTTTCCGCTCCACCCAGAGCGGGAGGAGTCATTAGATGATTTCCCACCCATAAAAAAAGGCTCCCGAAGCCAGGAGCGACGCGGCAGCACGACACGAACAAATTCTATGAAAACTTTATAAAAATTGTTCAATCAGAATCGCGTCGCACCGTCGTGTCGCACTTGTCTTCGGAAGCCTTTACTCTTCAAACAGGACACATATTATGCAACGCTGTTTGACCGCAGAAATACTTCTGGTGGTACGTCCCCAGGCGAGCTACTTCACAAATGCAGAAATGGTTACCAGAAATACCTATGCCATCACCATAGTCTATGACTAAAAATCTACGTCATTTACATTCACCTGGTGCCTTTAAGCCCCATTTACACGATTTAAGTTTCTTGCCCTGTGGCATAAAATAAAATTGAAACAACAAATCACTGTGAACTCTAAACATTGTTGAGACGATGTAACTTTTATTGTTGCTATGTGGACCAACGAGGCAGGCAATGGCAATTAAATTGCACCGTGTAAATGACTCTTTATTTGACTTTGACTTGACAAATTGTATAGAAAAAGAAAAAAATATGTAATCATATTTATCGTATTCGGGGTCCTCCGGGACGGGGGCCTCGGGAATCGGGGTACTCAGGGAGTAACCCGTTCTGACAGTAGATATAGATAGATAGATTGATATTTATTTATTCTTTGGTTAATTACAAATAGGAATTAATTACGGGTGCATTTGGTGCATTTGGGGGGGGGGGGGTGGGGGGGGATCTTTTGCGACCTATTGTGTAATTCTTTTCACACACGGTTGAATTATATGAAGCAAGTGTGAGAAATGTTGGATTTAATTCTGAGAGTAAGTAATGCTTTTTAGAAACGTTAATTTCAGTGTGCTTTGAGTTTTATAAAGTTGCGCCAGAACACCCAATCTTTTAACTTCTATTTCTGGGTCTAAATACAGTTCGAGCACAGCTTACTTCTGTCCACTTCTGGTATAAACGCCTCTCCGGAATATCTACATCCAATGGTCTTGTCCATTGTTAACCTATTAGTACTTACGTAGTTTAGTTATTTTCCTGTTATCGACAACTTATCATGTTAAGTTACCCATCCACCAGTTGGCTGTGCTCATTGATCGTTCCGTATGGTCACTTCTTTGTCAAATCCCCTTGAAACCATCGAATAATTTCGGCATTTTCATATTGAATTTGGGGAGTTTGTTGCGTCACTTCTTCTTCGCAGCTAAAGCACTAGGAAGTGGTGAAAGGCGGACGTTTTGGGGGACTGTCTTATGTAATTTTGACGATCCGAAAGTGCTGATTCTCAGCCTAATTTGATTAAGTGACTTTTATTTTAAATTACTGCGTAATAACCTTTGCTAACATCCTATCTACGCAACAATGATTTATAAAATACTATTAAAGCTAACACTAACTCCTTCAAACAGATTACCTCTCGACGTAAACATACACAAATTCTAGTTAGTTTTCTTAAAATCTCGTACACTCAGCTCCATTGCGTGTTTACCATATTTTCTAGGAAAGCCGCCTGCGTAAGTAGATTTTCATGTTCAACCTGTTGGCAATTATCCATAATACATACAATTTTGTTGAAGATATTCGGAAACGGTTAATAGAATTTTTTAATTTTCTTTAACAACTCACCCGTGTCGTGGGGTTTTCCCAAAGTTCGAATGGATTCTTATAATTATGATGCTGGAAACTGGACTTTGGGTGTGTCACAGTGTTTCGTCGCCGCAACAGACATATACCCGAGACGGGGCGATGAGCCTCTCTGAAGGACATTATGACCTTAGGGTAACGACCACAAAAGGTGAAGGGCCTAAATCCCAGGCATTTGTTTAACTGTGGCGAACCTGCAAAATATGAATGAGGAAAAAAATGCACTTGCCCTACAAGTACATGGAGGAATAATGTGTTCTTTCAGTACTTTCAGTCAGTAGGATTCCGATATAACTGTTTGCTTTCCCTGCTCTGAAGATGGTATTGATAAGAATTTTAGCGACTGCAGTTAAGCCATGCACCTAAAAAAGTGTCTCAGACTTACCTGCACCTTGACCGGTACCTTGTCAATTTTGTCTCAATTCTGAGATGATTGAAAAAAAGCCTTTTGAAAACGGGACCTCTGCGGGACGGGTTTGTGACATTGTGTTGTAGGAAAAAGTGGTGGGTGTAGAAAAAAAGACAACAACACCCGCGTGTTCATTCTTAGTAGCAAACACGTATTTCAGCAATACCTAGAAATGTTTAAATCGGTTTTCCATTCATATGGATCACAAACACTTTCTAGAATACTAGACCACTTTGAAATCTTCTTTATATCGAGTAGGGTGGGCGTACGCATACGCACAAAAAATCACTCAGTAGAAATATAACACTCGGTAATATAAATATTTGTATTCCAACTTGGCTGCCACGTTGGACAAATGCGTCTGCTGAGCAGCATAGAGGATCGATACCCAGGTTGAAAGAAAGAAAGAAGAAATAAAATACATTTATTTAGCACAGACTAAAAGACACACAATAGTACCAGATACATACATCAGATAACAACAAATAAAAATCAAATAGAAAGTGTAAAGTCCGATGTAAGGATATAAAGTTGAGCAGTGTTATTGGGTTTTATGCGGGATACCTCAGTAGGCTGGATTTGAGTCCTGTTAGGGCAATAGACGAAAAGACATATTTCGTCTTACCTCATCGGGAAAACAAGGCGTAAAATTACACATACATGTAAAACAGATAGTTTCACAATAATCTCAAACTTGGTACTGTCGGAAACGCGATACAGTCATCCGTATTTACTTAGATTCTCATACGACGCTTTCATAATCTTTAAATAAACATCGTTTCATGACTGTAAACTGAATATTCGCTGAATTTATTTCATAACTTACTTTTGTATGCAACTATAAGTTCTAAAGGTCGAATTCAGAAATATTTTGACCTTTATTAGACATTTGAGCCACTGACGAATTTGAGAGGTTCTTCATCATGTAAGCATGACCGCACCTCCAGTTGGTGACCGAGACTATGAACAGAGCCACATTCCTTTTTTGCTGATGTCTGATATCAATAGCAATTTTGAGCTTTAGAAGCCATGTGGCCATTGGCGAATTTGAGGGGCTCTTCATCGCGTAAGCATCCAGTCCTCCAGTTGGTAACCGCGACCGTGAACCGTGCCACATATTTTCTTCTTTGCCTGATACAAAGTCTAAATGGCCAACATTAAACAGACCTTAAAAGCGTTTACGACGTACGGCATTTCATACAAGCTTTCAAGCCCTTGTTTTTCGAAATTAATGAACCTATTTTAATAAAACTTCGTACGCATAAAAAGGATAAAAAGGTTTAAAAAGTTAGTTAAGAACATTTTCGGATGATAGTGTCACAGCCAAATTAGACCGATTTTAAATTTTCCATAGAAACAGAGATATCCAGTTATCTTTTTTTAAATAAGACATTTCGAAAATGTTCTTTACTAAGTTTTTAGACCTTTGTATCCTGCTTATGCGTATGAAGTTTCATTAAAATCGGTTCATTCATTTCGAAAAACAAGGGCTTGAAAGTTTGTATAAAATGCCGAACGTCGTCGTCATTTTAAGGTGGTCGTAAACGCTCTGAAGGCTTGATTGGGGAAAGAGATAGACTTGCAAGACTAACGTTTTTTATTTTTTGGTTATTGTTGAATAGGCCTGCTGTTGACCTCGATCACGCCTGATGGAAAGCGATGGATAAGGTCTACTTCCTCGTTGGCCTAGTGATCGCACTACTGCTGAGCATGAGGTTCTGGGATCAATTCCCAGGTCGAGAAAAGTGTTATTGGGTTCTTTTGTCTGGAATTTCTTAGTAGCAGCCCGGAGTCTGGGTTTGTGCAGTAGATAGCAATAGGCTCGCCCCCTATTACATGAGATTTAAACATGACTGGCGAAATGTGATGTACTAAAGGTAAGTACACTGCCTAATCCTTAGAGATATACAGGTATGATGTTATGTTATGTAAAACATCTAATACGTAAGCAAAAGAGAGAGAGACAAAGCGAGAGAGAGAGGGAGAGAGAGAGACACACAGAGAGAAGAAAGAAGAGAGAGTTCGGTTTTAGCATCACCTCACTCCTTGAAATAGACAAGTCAGCTGTTAAAACATGGCCAAATTCTAAATATGTCTTAGTACCTGAATCAGTGATGATGATATCATACGTCATCTGATTACTTGGCCTTTTGCGCAAGATTACATGAGCTCTATGAAGATTGTATAAATAAACGTGTTTGTAGAGTTTAGACTAATCTCCGGAATAAGGTATGATCCTGTATATCAATGGGTGAATCGTTTTATTAGTTTCATCAATATTGAGAGTAGTGGTGGCCTAGTGGTAACCGCCGCGACTTGCGTCATCATCATCAAAATCGTAAGCAGCCTATAATGTTCCCACTTAGCAGTGCAAAGTAAAGCGCCTGCCTGGGTTCGAACCTACTATCTACTACTCGTAAGTCGCGTCCGTTACCACTGGGCCACCACTGCTCTTTGCACACAGGTGCTTTACTTTGTGTAAATTATTTAATCGCTACTGCTCTCAAACGTTGAAGGAAAACATCTTGAGGAAATTGGCTCGCCCTAGAACCATAAAATCGAAGACATGTGACATATACCAACCCGCGCTCTGTCCCGCGTGGTGGATTACGACCCACTCCCTCTCACAGAGAGGAGGCCTGTGCCAGCAGTGTCCCGACATCATGGGCTGATTATGCTTACCTATGCACAATCTTCAAAATTTCTAAAAATAACATAACATGGATCTTTTTTTTATCACCGACACAGTGCCAACACATCATCATCATTTCGTGAAAAATAGGTGGCGCAGGACTCCCGACCAACTTGTAAACAACTGACCCAGTAAAATACAGGATGAGAGCATAAGCCTTTTTCCCTGCCACTATAACAACAAAGAACGATTGGCCATAAGTTTTTTCCAAGAAAATCCGCGGGATTAACACCGTATCTCTTAAAACCAGTCCTGACATCATTAGAAAGAAGGTGTGAACCGCCAAGTTTATATATCCCGTTCAAATAAATACGGAAATGTGCAATACGATCAAAAAGCTAGACTTTGTACCCAAATATTATTATTCATTACTACATTTATCTAAGTATCCGGCGGCTAGTGTAAATACAAATGTTCGAATATGTCTAATTCACACGTAGGCCAAGACTTTCGTGCGATCAGCGTTGTTATTTTGCAACGACCATTTGCGACCACTAAATGTTACATGTTGAACTTTTTGTAAAAAGATGCGGGTGGGTTTTTTTGTTTTTATTGCTAGAATCACGAACGTGCTAGCAATCTTTAGAGACTCTTGAGTATTTGTATTACTTACTGTTGTTTACTCTGTTATCCGGTTTTTTCATTAGGAATTTGCTTAGTTAGTAGCAGCCCGGAGTTTGGAAGTTAGCGGTGCGATACCCCCGCGGGCCGTGCCTCCGCGGGCTAATCGCGTAACACACTATCAGTAGGAATGGGTTTCATTTTGACAGTTCAACAAATGCATTGCGTTGTTTACATTGTTCAGCAGACACATTTTTCAAACATATGAAGTAATGGATTAGAGGAAAGTAACTAAATATGAGTCTTTGGTCAACTGGACCCACATTCAAACTTATAAAAACATCTAAGTATTGTTTAAAACTACCTATGGATACAGTCGAAACAAAAGGACACAAAGACAGGGGCACGAATCTGGTACAGAATCTGTTTTTGTTTTTGGATCAATAATATAAAAAAAAACTATTTGAAAATCAACTTTTTATTAATGTAATATTAAATACTCATTTATTTTCAGATAACACAGTAATAGTCTTGATGTGCTGGCGTCTGTACATACGTTTCTACTCTTTCTCCTCCTCATCCTGTGTTTTAAGTAGCTGTCGTTTGTTTTCTAATTCTCAACTATCCCAAATGATTAATTTCAATTCACTAACAAGCGGAATCAATCCGCCAATCACAGCACTTGGCATTAGTAAGCGGGTTACGAGCGCGTGCGCAAGCTTTGTTTTGACAGAGACGCATGGCGCCAGTGTGGTCACGTGACTTATTAATATCCGTGTGGTTAGTCTATTTGTGTTTCTGAGTATCTAGTGGGTAGTGCGAATTTTCTGTTCGTTTCGTAATAGGGGATTGGTACCATATTGCAATTGTGCAATGTACCTACTTCAATTTCTACCATAACAATTCACTAACTTGCTTAAATTGTTTGCAAAAATTAAAATCAAAAGTCATTTAGGTATTGAAATTAGTATGAGAATCGCCACTTTTCGAACGTCAAAATTACATAAGACATACACACACACACACACACATTACATATAGGTACATACACACAACACATACATTACACATTTCATTTAATTTTTTTTTTCAAAGTATTACATTGCTACTAAACAAACTCTTCGTTACCCAGTAACTGGGTTGTGGAGGTCAGATAAGCAGTCGCTCCAAGTAAGAAGCAGAGCAGCAGAAGCAACAAGAATAATGTTCCCAGGATTTTGTAATGTCTTGATCTAAAGGAATGTCCATGGAGGTTCTTGCCCGTACTTCTCTGTTTCTTATTCTTCTTCTAGAGTCTACGTGTTGGAATGGGCAAATAGCTTTAAGTTTCTGACTAACTGACCGACTCTTTGATAATTCAAAGATACTTTAAATTCGAGTCCAGCACCCTAACTGCGTAACACACCATCAACTCCTATCTGAATTATTTTGAAGGATATTGCTAATACATTGCTTATTATGTTCGTAAATTGTGTCTGCTCAAGAACGTAAATAACGCAAAGAATGTTGTTGAACTATCAAAATGAAAGCCATTGCTACTGTTAGTGTGTTAAGCAAATACCCCAAAGGGGATTCCCGAAGAAACTTAGAAATGAGAATACAAACGTTGTTTGTAAAAAATTACAGGAAAGATGTATTTTCAAAAGCTTTCTATAACAGTTGTGCACTAGACCTGATTCATCTAGGTCAGCATGATCTGTACGTTTAGATCCTAACCTTGATTGTAAGTATTATAACGTATTATAAGTTGGGAGATAAATCAGTTTTCAGCTTACTCGTAGATCGTAAAGTTCATGAATTATTAATATTTGTGCAAGATTTACTAATATTGGGATATTTAACGTTTGTTGAAGATATTGCAGCTAAGACAACCTGAAACTTTGTATGTTGGCTATATTATTTTCGTTTCAATCGTAAAATCTGTTCGTTCTCATAATCAACAAATACAGGACACGTGGGAAAACATGGGGGGGGGGCCGTGGCTAAATAATAACAGCCGCAAAGGTCAATTGCCACGGTTGGTCTGTGGAAGGGTGACCATCTTTACATACCGAGAGAGACCCTTCCGTGCCTCATAAAGCACGTTAAGCCGTTGGTCCCGGCTGTGATTCGTGAATATTTGACAGTCGTTACGGGTAGTCAGACGCCCGAAAGTCTGACAACCAGTCTTACCAAGGGGTATTACCCAGTTACTGGGTTGTGGAGGTCCTAATAGGCGTTGCGCCATGTAAAATACTGGTATTACAGCTGCATCCGGTTAAACTGCAATGGCAACTTAGTTGGGAAAAGGCTAGGCAGATGATGACGTGGGAAAACATGGGCAAGATTTTGGGGTTTATTCATGAGCGAAGGTTACATTTAAGTGACCTCAAACGTCAAAAATGTATGGTTAAACAATCTCTAATCACTACTTAACTTTGGTATAGTCGACTAATGTCAGATTCTAGAAATGTCAGACGAGTATAAAATGCTAGATTATACAAATGTCAGATTCTATAAATGCCAGATTCTAATAATGCCAGCAACGTTTACGAATAAAGGGGTTTATGTTTAGAAACAGACAATATTATAGTTGAAACCGGATATTGGAATTAAAATTCTTTGAGAATAACTAGAGTTTGTGGAGATTCTCTTTAGACGTGGTGAAGCCGAAGCGCATGCTGACAACCCCTGCGGCGTATAAGTTGGTAAATAAATCAGTAAAAGAATTTAAAAGTAGATTATAAGCGAAACAAACAGATTACTTACATACCTAAAAACATTTTTTATCTATAAAAATATCTAACATCAAGACCACACGAGTTTTACGTTGCATTATTGACGTAAAAATTAACACAAGCTACGTCAGCTAACGTTAAAACATAAGCTTTAACAAAACCAGTTTTCTTATCATAACTCTAATACGTAAGCGATAAACCATGACAATATAAAATAGGATTAGTTTGGATAAGCTATCAAATACGTATTTTTATGTCAAGCGGTAAATGACGCGATTGTTGCTTGCTTAAATTATGATGTTGACGTCATGTCTGCTAATGCTTGGTAACGCAATGTTCAATTCACATATCACTCCGCCCTGGAGTGGAAATGTGGTGCAGCTCCATAAACGATGGGCAACATAATATCATGGCAAGTTTGTCTTGTTGTCGTGGACTGCACTTGGCAGAATCTGAAGGAGGCGTCAAATTCTGGGCCAACTCAATTTAGATTGACGTCGACAATCTAAGAAGACAGCATCGTGGTGCACTTTTTTGCAGTATAAGGTCATACTGTATACACTGCATATTTTGAAATTAAGCAACCGGTACCTAGACGTTATTTATGGGCATTGCTACTCGTTCCAAATATGTAAAAATAAAAAATAAACTTGTCAGAGGTGACCATTAAGTTTTAAATCTAATGTTTTGTCATTCTATTTCTCAACTTTATTATCATCAGCTCTGTCAGCATTGATTTTGATCATTTTCCTTTTTTATTTATGTACGAATAAAAAAGTAATTTACAAAAATTAAATCGACTTCAGAAAGAAATTAACTCAACATTATGAAATAACTTTAATTTCGGAAGTCGGTGGCAAAAAACTAAAACTAAAATACAGATCCCAAGACACCGACTTCCGAAATTAAAGTTATTTCATAATTTTGAGTTAATTTCTTTTTGAAGTCGATTTAATTTTTATAAATTACTTTTTTTTATTTATTTATCTTTATTCCAAAAAGGTAAGTAACTTATAAGCTATGCCCCACAAAACCGTTGCAGTGGTTTGAATTGCGCATACATTCAACAGCGGCTTTACAAAATAAGAACATTATGTGAATACTTTTTTTTAATGCCAAACAGGTTGCGCCTCCAAATACATATTAAATATGTAAAGATGATTAGAGGTTACCAAACATGAACATACCAATGACCTAACCATTTAGGCCGAATGACACAAAAATATCTCGTCACTGAGTCACTTTGAACGAGTCCTAACTGACTCGCGGCCCACAAATTTTCAGGATACATCAATCTTCATTCAATCTTCATTCATTCAATGTTCATTGTTCAATTAATTTAGTGGCGAGAGAATCCCTTGTGAATCAATCTGAACTGGTAATCACTGGTTCAGTATGGATTGATTAGGAAGCTCATTTTCGGGTTGCTGAATGAATTGGTATCCCCTTTTTTAGGTTTAATATATTTTGTATTAAAAAAAGTCTTTATTGCCAACAGATTACAACGGATTTTATGTCATCAATCTACAGCAGTCCACTGCTGGACATAGGCCTCTTCAAACTGCTACCAGCCACCCTGCGAAGATCTTGGCTCCACCTTGCCTGAGCGCAATAAACATTTATTTTAAATTTTAATACGGGATCGGTATAAACTAGACCGGTTTCTTAGAAAAAGAATGATAATGCTGATAGTATGTAAGAAGGTTACCAAATGAATGGAGACTGCTGTATCTAATGGTTCATTTTCATGTGATTGTTTTCAGCAGTAGGTGAGCTCCTTGTGAAAGAGAACCCATGTCCTGCTAAAAAATTATGTGACAGTGGTAGACCACTGTCACACAATCTTTTTCCCACATAAATGATTGCCTTTTTTATCGTGGAGAAATGCTTATGCATTCTGCACTACTACGGTGAGATAGTGCAGTTATGTGGGACTCTAACCCACTGAAACTCCACGGTGTCATCCTTTGCCGCTTACGGCGGGAACACGGGCACGCGTTAGCACTCATCCGTGAACCCGCCGCGGCTGTCCGTCACCGGACCTTCCTCTGGGGAGTATTCCCCATCACCGGCGCACCAGAATACATAACACGTACGCCGTGACCACCCCAGGGACTAAACCAGCACATGGGCGCCAGACGACCCCGTGTCTGGGCACCCTTGGTCCCCCTGCGACGGGTCAGAAGAATATATAAGGATCGTAGCAGGTGGCGTTCTGTAGTTTCTGCCTAACCCCATAGGAAGAAGACGTTAGTTTACGTATGTGCCTTGTAGTTGGAACGGAGAAAGTTAAATTAAAGGAAAGTGAGATTTTCCTATTTTGGTCTGGCCGACAGGGCTAGTATATGAAATAATCTAAGAATCAAACATAGTTTAAAATCAAAAAGGTGATATTGCAATTGTAATAGACACAGGATATCGTATATGTTGTAACGTTTTGTATTTAAGCATGCTCCGGAGATTTATTTAGTAGTTTTTTAAGTTGTTGACAATTGGTATTCAGGCAATTCTTGGGGATCAAACTCACGCTCAACGTCATGCTTCCAACAATCATCTCCTTAATTAGTCCTGAAAGAATCCCTTCAAATCAACCTGAACCAGTAATTACTAGTTCACAAAAATGCTCCACTGATGGCCCAATGACGGCATGTCATCGTCAGCATCAAGCGTTCATTCGCTGTCATTATACCACTTGAGTCATTTGACGGTCGCGAATTAATTTCATGGTCTGATTATGTTGACTGTATCTATTGACGAGACCATTGTTATATGGTACTCAGAATTTCAGTTGGATTTCAGCTGGTGTGAGATTTTTTTTAAATGAATCATTGGTGATGCGATTCGGTTCGGTTCGTATTGTGACTTGTTGTGTGACATACATTAATTGGGATTCTGAAAAATTTTGGACGTAATTTCTGTTATTCGCAGATTTCATTCGTATAAGTAACTTTTCTCAGAGGAGATTTTATTTTCGTGAAATAAAACACGATTTATTTTTGTTGTTATTGGGTTAAAAACCAATAGGCGGTGTTCATCCCTACGGTTTGTGGGCTGCAATATATCAGAAGCATTACAGGGGCATTGGCATCCCAGAGAAAGCTGATATATCTAATTTGCCTCCCACAGTTACACCCAAACCCTTCAAACTAGGATATAGCAATACTGCTTGACTGCACAAATAGGTGTAGTAGTCGGCCCGGACGAGCTCCTTCACAAATTGATCTCTACTCACTGACTTGTATTATACAAGTTTTTATTAGAGGTCCGTGTCTCTACTGCATCTACTAATAATTCAAAAATCTTGTAATGGATTTGAAAATCTCGCGCAACGAATGTTTGAAAAACAAATTCGTGAAACGAATGCTCGCTCGCTCGGTGAGTACTGTATTTCTATACAAAAACAATAGAATTATGACGTTTCACTCCCTCTCAAAGGCCTAATTAATTACAAACTCCAGAATAGGAAAATATTTAAAGCGAGGCGACGTCAACGACGTAGACAAGTCCTCACGTGTTTTGTGATTTGGCACGCGTGGCGCTAACGTGATAATGACATGTAAACAGTGTAAACAATTTGTTACCATGCTTAATTATTATCAGCTTTTGTCTGGCTGCGACGAGGAAAGTTTTTTAACATATTGTTTGCTGTCTACAAACATAGGTCAGGTTCAGAAGATACCATAATATCAGGAGGTAGCTCGGTATGGCCGATTCCTCTAATTTATGGACCGTTATTGGTTAAAATTAAGACTCTTAAATCTTTACCAATAATGAAGCAAAGACTTCATAACGTTGCATAGTACACCCTTCCATATGGAAGTAGCTATCAGTATCACAGGTATAATTAGCTTACGAATCTATAAATATGCCCAGTTTGGCAATGAAAATGCTACCATTGGTAAGTAAAACGATTCGTAATTGTTTATAGAAACTGAGTATGTGTGGTATTAGTGTTTCTCATGGATAAGAAAAAAAGGAAAGGAAAAGAAAGGTAGACAAGAGAAAAAATAAGAAGGAAACAGAAAGAAAGGAAGAAGAAAAGGAAGGAAAGGAGGGATAAGGAAGGGAAACGGGGTAAATATTGATAGAGTTGATAATATTTACTTAAGATTTATACATGTGTTAGAAAGAGGATGATTACCGTACCGAGGTGACTACTAATAGAGAACTATGGAAGAAGAAATAAATTGGCATAAAGGCAAGAGGATGATCATCTAAATATTATCTAATCTTTTATCGGCGTTTAAATGTCTCTTAAGGGGGATGCGCCAGGGTAGCCCGCGAAATGGAGGTTGTATGTTGAACAAAATATGATTCCCGACCGTAACAAGTAAGTATTTACAGAATTATAATCATTAAAATCATCATCCTTTGTACTCATATCTTAATTATGTCATATCTTTATGTATTTTACTGTGTGTACATAAATAATAAAATAAATAAATAAATACAATCCTCTAAGTTCACAAATTCCTATTGATTGATATTTCATGGAATAGTCATCCAATAGGGTAATATGAACTTAGAGGATTGTACAGACGCCAGCACATCAAGCTACCTGAAACTGTCGAATATTCCCGATCAACTTTGAACCTTATGCTTTAGCGATGAAGTTGAAAATGTATTAAAGAAATTTGACAGATTGTAGTAGCTTGATGTGCTGGCGTCTGTACTTGTATCTGTTGATGATTGTAATGATTATAATTCTGAAATACCTACGTTTATATGTTATGGTCTCGAATCATATTTTGTTTACCTAGTACATGGTTGTACGGGATATTTGAACCTGGAAACATGATTATGATATATGGATTGATGATATGCAGTACCTATTTTGTTGCAAGTACTTACCGCAAAGACCGCTGTCAATTCAATCGGCAAGAGAAGGGTGGGCCAACACACAACTGGAGAGATACTTACCTATATAGAGGTACGAGGAACAGGGTGTAAAGTTCACTCATACTCTATAGAAAAGGGAGGATCCTCCGACCAGACGGGTGTTGTCTGGCGGGCAACCTAGACGATGATTCATGTCGGGCCGTTGTATCTATGCTAGTTGTACGGTAAACTCTGCTTGCGAGCTGAAGGATTTTGCGTGACTTCAGTATGACGCGTTGTTCGCATGTGGCGTTGTAGATACCACTACGCCTATAATATTATCTTAATTATGTATATGACGCATATAGCGTAAGATCAAATTTACAAGATAAACGATACCTATTAAATTAAAAGACAAATGACAAACACAGCACACTTTGTTGCCATGTTCACACAACTTTTATCAAGATTTTGCTGTTTACGTGTATTAGTCATTGCATTACCTGTGAATATAATTATAATATAATCGTATGTTATCTACTGGTTAATGATCTGGATTTCTGACTAAAGGTCGGACCAGATTGAGTTCATATTTTATTTGGTTAGAAATTGCGGGCGCTTGCGTCGCTAAAAATTTATGAGATTGTTACCATAAACAAGTTCTCGTATAATACCTGTTTTAAAATTTTAGAAAAATTGGTTGATTTGAACTTTTTAATTGCAGTAGGCTTTTTTATTTTTCATCTTTTTTATGCCTTGTTCATTTGTAAAATATTGGAAAAGGTTTATTTTTGTAATATATTTTTCCTCTTTCTTTTTTTCAGTCTTTACCTACTAAATACATATTTGTCTCTACGTAGGTTCCCATATAAGTGGTCTCTAGGTATTCATAACGATGTTAAAACGTTTTTATCACACTACAATAGAACCATTTTTTTGACATTGGTCCAAAGTGATCGATCACGAAGATCTCATCAAGGCTTCTTTTCAGACGGTACAAACATGACGTCCTTATGTACTCAGTATCATGAGACGACCGACTGCCTTTCATGGTAATTTTAACATCAAATATATGTTTGTACCTATGATATTTGTTTAGAGGTGCATGCATCTTCTGCATGGGTATTTATATTGTCGTCACAAACTAGAAGGTCGTCATCGTTTAGGCACTGCTGAACAAACTTGAAGGTAATGACGGTGTATTGAGAGGCCTGGGTTTATGATTATAGAGTGTTAGAATTTGAATCCTGTCAACGAAGTCCGTTTGTTTGTTAGGTTAGACGCCAGGGGGAACCCTTTTTTGCAGACAGGCGTGCGACATCGCGACGATGTGAATCTGGTGAAACAGTTTCTATGAAATCTTCATGGAAATGATTCTACTGGAGCCTTTAAAAGTTAGAGCCTTGTGCATTCACAGACAGACGAACTTAGTTTGACTGGGAACTCTTTGGGTCATAATCAGCCTACAATGTTCGCACTGCTGGGACACAGGCCTCCTCTCGGTCAGAGCCTGAGAGGGAGTGGGCTGTAATCCACCACGCGGGCCCAGTGCGGGTTGGCAAATGTCACATGTCTTCGAATATTTGGTTCTAGGACATGCCGGTTTCCTCACGATGTTTTCCTTCGCCGTTTTGAGAGCAGTGGTGATGAAATAATTTACACAAAATAAAGCGCCTGTCTGGGTTCGAACCTACGACCTACCACTGGTAAGTCGCGGCCGTTCCCACCACTCCTCTACTGGGCCACCACTGCTCTACTAGGACACCACTGCTCTAGCATAAGCATAATCAACATAAAATGTTCCCACTGCTAGGACACAGGTTAACCACCAAGCGGGAAGTCGCGGCCGTTACCACTTGGCCACCACTGCTCTACGGTACGGTACTTAGGCACGGAACCCTAAAAATAATCGAATTACCTATCCTTTTTTGGACACGTAAAAAATTGTTTTTAAATACGGTACCTAAATTACTATAAAAACTTATTTTTAAATACGTGTAGACTATACGGTGTAGTATTAAGTACCTAAATTGTACAAATAAATCTGAAACGTCCTCCAGAAGGGTCATAGATTCAGTGACCACCACTTTAGTGTCATTAATATGTCATGCACGAGTGCAATACTAAACTATTTCTACAATATTGAATAACTGCGTGGGAAGAATACGAGAGGACTATATTTACAAAAGAAAATACTTGGGTTCATTGTTTGAAAACTGCTGCAATTTTGTTTAATCCAGACTATAATATAGTTGCCAAAGTCAAAGTCAAATCATTTATTTCAAATAGGTGGCACATAAAAGGCTCTTTTGAAGTCAAAATTTACATGAAGATAGAAATGATTCTAGTTCTTTTCCAAAAGGTTCGTATGGAGAATAATGGGCAAGAAACTCTACCATTACTAGGAAACCGCCAAGACAAATAGATTGCCAGTAGTCAAAGTCTTGGAACCCGCTACGAAATCAATCAGAAAATAATTATAGAGGAGTAAAAATCCATCTTCTCGCTAAGCAGGAGATACAAAATAAAAAGAAAGTAAACAACGCTAAAGGAATAACGGAGCAAACCATCGTATATTTCAGACGTATTAATCCAAAACACGTGATTCCTAACAAAACCATAACAAAAACACAAATCGCCGATAAAAACATTACAGCACATTCAAGTTTGTACATTGAAATTACCAAATTATCAGAAAATACTATAATATTATGAAGCGAACATGAACACGATGGAGAGAACACGTGTCTGAGTCACGTACTGTTAGAATGCGGTATATAAACAAACTCCGTCAAATATTATTATGGATATGGATAATCCGATCTGGCCTGTCTCTTGCTGTTCTTCCTCAGCGAGGTCTAAGCCGAGGTACTTACTCCACAGGGGGTGCCCTTAGCATGTAGTCGCTTAGTTTTTAAGCCCTGGCTGGAGGCCTTAATTTATTGAGGCACACACAAGCAAGTCCGGCTAAGCAGACGGCAACCTCCTAGGCTCCTGCGAGATGCCAAATATATAAAAAAATATGGTCTTGTCTTCCATAGTACAATCGGTATTGATAAACTTTAATAATCAGCCTTGTTGGTATAGTGGTGACAAACGCAACTGCTAGGCATGGGGTTCTTTTCCCAGGTCGGACAAGGCTCAGTCTATGTATATTTGTGCCTTACTATTTAGTTTGTGATCTTCCTGAGCGAGTCCTAATAAAAACTTTTTCTTTCTGATTTGTGCCCGGTTGATGGCAATAAGCATGTCCTCGTACCTATTACAGCGACTAAATCACAACTCGCCAAATGTGGGTGTACTGTAAAGGTGGTCTGCAAAATTCGATCTTATGTTGTGCATGCTGGCTGAAAAATAACTGCGGTTGCATTCGAAAATTCAAGCGAATTTTGAATGAGCTTTCTAAATTATTTCTATTAGGTTTTTGTTTCGAAAAAGAGTGATAGTATAGGCGCGTTGATGTAAACACGTTCGCTTGGAATTAACGTTAGTAATATAATTATAACGTATCATTTTATAGTCCCAACACTATACGATTATCACCGATCACTGTACTATAACACCTGTGCTCACATCTTTTGTTTATCTTTAGTCTCCGTGGCAGAGTTGCTGTGTGGTCCTCACTATGAATAGGTTTATTTATCTCTTCTTGATTGAGTTATGACTAAGAAGTCTTGACAGGTGGACGCCAAGCTAACTGATAACAATATTGTTTTATGAATTCCCTGGAATCTATAAAGGCTGCGTAGCGTGATAAAGTAAAGATAAGATCCCTTCGAGATGAGCTCTGTCGCAAAAGCTGGATCTATCTCTAGAGGGATTGTGGACGTCTTTTTAAGCGGTATAAATATTGTTACGGAGAAGAGGTATCGTCTTATCCAGTAACTGGGTTGGGTTGTGGAGGTCAGATAGGCAATACATCCTAGTATTTAGGTGAATGCGTTTAGACTGGAAACCGACCCAAACATAGTTGGGAAAAGCCTAGGTAGCTAATGGCATGGGTATGGCGAAGGAATGAGTATGATGGCTGTGTCTCAGATATTTCAGAATATTAGGTTTTTTCTATCACCGTACTATGTCAAAGGTCTTATACATATCATAGTGGACTACTTTCTTGTATAGGAAATCAAACATGATCGAGAGTGGGAACAATAACACCGGAACATATTTATAATTAACTGGCAACCTCAATCCACAGGGCTAGGCACGCCATTGTATTGTACTATTCACTATGTCATTTGTGAACGCTTGGCTGCGTATTAAGAAACGCTACTTTAGTAGCTTTCCATAGAGAAAGAGGACATATATACATATTTAGTTTATTACAATATAATAAAATAGTAACGAAGACAAAACTGTACATTTAATATTTATGAAAAAAAGTTATTGTAAAGAGGTGTGGGAATGAGTCTGATGGCGAAAATATAGAATTTATGTCCGTGAATATAATATGCTCTGGATTGGACCAAAACCGGCTGAACGGATTTGGATGAAATTTGGCACTGGATTAACACATAGAGTACATTTGACAGGCCTGATGGTCTAGTGACAGGCCTGATGGTCTAGTGGTTAGTGACCCTGACTGCTATGCCGGAGGTCGTGGGTTCGATTCCCACCCAGGACAAATGTTTGTGTGATGAGCACGATCATTTGTTCTGTGTCTGGTTGTAATTTATCTATAATATGTATGTATTTAGAAATATTATATAAGTATGTTTATCAGTTGTCTAGTACCCATAACACAAGCTCTGCTTAGCTTGGGACTAGATGGCGTTGTGTGATAGTTGTGGAATATTATTATTATTATTATTTAATCCCGGTAGTACGTTCCCGTGGGATATTTTCCAACATCCACGCGGGTGAACCCACGGGCAAAAGCTAGTATATTTAATACAATGTTTGTTGTAATTGCATGTCTGTTAGTGTTTCTCCAAACATAACTTCGAAATTGTAATGGTGTCGAGATGTCAATCTGCAAAGATTTACTTTGAAAGCAAGTGAGTTGGCTTTCGAATTGTGTACGGTCACTTGAAGTAAAGTTTGAAATGACTAATAGCATTACTTTCAAACTATCTATTATCATTGCTTTAAACTGGTCTTTCAACGGATATTTCTGAATCTGGATCTCCTACATAATATAGCACATACACAATCATTTACATTAATTAGCAATCATAACAAAGATCTTCAGTAATTATACTAAATAACTATTGAATAGATTTTTTTTGTTTGCCTATTTTGTGTCTCACTGCTGGGCTATGATATTAGATCGTCACACCACCTTCGCCTTGGTATACCTCGACGGCGATGTCCTGCCATAATAATACCATCCTTTTATTGTCCCACTGCAGGGCAAAGGCCTCTATCAGAATATTGGATATCTTTGCCGGGCACATAAATTTAACGAAAATCTAAATGCAGAGACTAATGGAAACCCCACGAGAAAACCTATACTATAACCCAAAAGTGGATAATCATGGATTAAAGAAGAATACAAAATGAGATGCATTACGCATCGCGTCGCGGCACCCGTGATATCAGATAGGATTTCCGGCTTCATCGTTCAACCAATGAGGATGTAGGAGTAGGGTTTCTAAATACGCATATGGTCACGGGTCATCGAGTCCTTGATAGCTATCGATCTGCCCTACATAGCTCCTATTACGTTTTAATACACGTGGTGTAAGCTACTGGAATACTTGTCAAGGACTCATCAATTTTGTATGGTAATTGGTTTCACCTAGTTTTACGAGAAAATGTTGATCTACTTAAATATGTTGATGGACGAATTATTTGTTGATGTATTTTTTTTTACAGTTCGTTGTATGTATGAACAGAAAGTTATCAAATTAAATTTTTAGTTGCATGGTATCATCAAGGTTGCATCAAGCATCCGTCATTCAGCTTACAAATTAGGATGCGATGAAGAGCAGGTTTTGGAAGCTGTTTTTTGTAATCATGGCTTTTAAAACAGACCCAATTCTAAAGCATTTTTTTTTATCAACTTTTATTGTCCCACAGCTGGGCAAGCTCTCCCCCATAACTTTTTTTCAGCATTTCCTTGGCATCCTTTGGCGACGACGCCCGTCTTCTGGTACCCACTTAGTCCACCTATTTTGGAATATAATGTGTTAATCCGGCTTGACTTATTGTACTGTGGCGGCATCTACAGCACCACATGCAAACTACGCATCATACTGACGTCACGCAAAATCCTGCATGGCGCAAGCAGAGTTTACCGCGCGACTAGCATCAACAGCTCAACTCGAGTCATCGGGCAGTTGCCCACCAGACACGACACCCGTCTGGTCGGAGGATCCTCGCTTTTCTATGAAGGATGAGTAAACTTTACACCCTGTTCCTCATACCTCCATAGTACCACTGAAACACTCGCATTTTTCAAGCAGGAACGACTTTTATTTGAAGGCCTGATTGGCCAGGAAGTATTATCGGATTTGCTATTCTTATATAGATTAACTATCAATAAGAAGGCGTGAAGCCACGTCACACGGCCACGTATCACCCGGCTGTGTAGTGGGAAGACAGATCAACTCTCTTACTGACATTATCAACATTATCTGATAAAAGGCCTATAGATCAGGTTATCTGATCTTCGATCTTATGCATGCTACTTATCTCTTTGCATGAGACGTCAAAATATATTCCACGACTTCATATGATGATAATGTTAAAAAACATAAGTTCATTGGTCTTGTCCAATAATAGACTCGACGAGTACAAAGAGTACAAAGAGTTTGTCTGGTGCATCTTAGGGAGTCAGCATCAATCTGCTGAATAGGTAATCATTTTATCACAGTATAAGATAGTACTTTTTCTTTAATCTGGTGCCAACACGAAAGGATAAGGTAATGATTTATCAACTACCAGTCCAGTCGGTGAAAGATCAATTCTTAATTTGGTATCCTGGTGGGGTGCCACATATGCACTTGAGATCAGAGCTGTCTGTGAACCCCTGTGGAGATTGTCTTTGCTCCGGCCGACTTGGGTTCGAAGTCGATTTAGAGATTTCTAAGTCAGCCACGGTAACGCGTGGCACCTCCCCACAGACAAGGACCCACCATCCAGCGCCGCATGCCCTGTCACCTGTGCACGTGATGATCTTGTTACTGCATCAGTGAGCAGAGTTCGCGCAGCTGAATTTTGGGCCAGAGATGTTTGAATTTTTTGCCATCGATACGCTAAGAAGAAGTAGCCTGCACCCTAATTGCGTAACACACTATCAATCGGAATCTGAATAATTTTGAAGCAAATTGCTAATCCATTGCTTCATAAGTTCGAAAAATTTGTCTGCTCAACACGTAAATAACGCAATGAATGTTGTTGAACTGTCAAAATGAAACCGATTCCGATTGATAATGTGTTACGCAATTGCCCCGCAGGTTAGCAAGAAGGACAGCAGTTTGTTTCTTTGAAAATTCCTCCAGGACAAGATAGAATTTTGCGGAGTAGAAACTTCAACAGGCACATAAGACTGGTATGGTGGGTGGTGGTATTTCTATATTTATGTCTGTAATTTATATGGTGTACATAATAAAGAGTATTCTATTCTATTCTATTCTATACCCTTCCACATCATATCTGCAGGTTAATTGCGTAAAAATGGCTTTCTCAGCAACTTTCATTGCGTTATTTACGTTGTCGAGCAGCCAATTTTTTCGAACATGAAGCAATATCCTTCGAAATGATTCAGATTGTGATTGATAACGTGTTATGCAATTAGTGTGCTGGTTACATGTCTAGAACACTGCAATGCCACATATAATGATAAACACTAATTCTTTAACCAAAGAACGAGTCAGAAAGGTCATGCGAATCAGTCTCCAAGCAAATAGACACACCTATCATATAACTTTCGCACGATGTTATCACATGCAATACGGATGGCACAATCAACGTATCAAATCAAAATCATATAAATAAGATCAATTCCGATCGATCAACGACAATAGATAGAACTTACAGCATTTTGTAGCGTGACTACTTATATTTTAAGTCATATGACAAAAGAATTGAAAGTCAAGCTGTTCATTGGTGCCGATGAAATCCAGTTTAATTTCGTCATGGGTCAATTGATGTTATTTTGTGGCACTAGATGTGACCGTGTCTAACACGAGAAAAGAAATGAATAAGATGTCGAACTGAATTTATGATGTAATGGTCTCGGTGCTGGCGAATCATAGGTTATCAGAAGTTAATAATTAGTGACTAAACTCACTTCTTTTTGTATAAATTGTGGTGGATATAAAGGATGTTACAGATGTCTTAGTGCAGGATATTTTCCGTCATTGTGCAAGTCTTTTTGATATTTTACCTTTTTATATCTTTTGTTTATGCTTTCGCTACCTTTTGGTTTTTACTTTGATTGACAGATATATACTTTGTTTTACTACCAAGAACCAACGCATTTTCATTTCGGTAGTTAATAGTCATAATACAAATTATTTAAAAAATATGAAAAAAATATAAAATTATTCGCAGAATCGCAGCAAACTAACATCCATTCTAAATGTGGCCTTGGATGACCGAGCGTGGCTTCAAGCCACACTACCCATCCGTTGTGGTGGCCACGGCGTCTGCAAAATTACTAGTATTAGCTTACCGGCGTTCCTGTCTTCTGTCCACAGCCCTGAAAAGTTGACCGGGAAAATTTTAGCTCCTCCCTGCCTGGTTGACTGTGAAGTGCCGTGCTTGCCCGACGCGGTGAACGCCTGGAAAGCGGCTTGCCCGGATACTGATCGCCCTGTAAGCCCATCTTCCCAGAGACAGTGGGATGAGCCGCTCTGCAGAGGGCTTACTCTTGAAACTAATTTTAATTCTAATGTATTGCCAATAGATTCCAATGTTAATTTTACAGTGATTCAGTACTCTTGAAAACAATATTGTCAACATTGAAAATGAAATTGACATTGATCCGCGATTATTTTGTTACGCGTGAAGTTAGCTATGTTACGGGCTGCAATAGTGTGGTTCAACTCATTACGAAAAACCGGTAATAGGGCTTTAAAATGCTTTATCCTTTAAATAACAAGGCTAATAAATAATTATGATGTAAATAGTTGTTTAATTGATTAATTGTAAAGTATTAAATTCATTTGGGCGTAAAAAAATTATTAAAATCATAAAATTAACCATGACTTTGGCTGCATGCGGTAAAATCGTTGCCTACATTACAAAAAAAAAGATAAGTAAAGTGGTTTTAGAATGAAGTGAATTCGAACTGCAAGTTTGTTTATGACAATATTGTTCGCGTTTGGTTCTTTTTTATTAAGAAATAATTAAGTACTGTCCGATAGGTTACTACAGTTTTATACAAAGTCCTGACTGACTGATATATCAACGCACAACCTAAACCGCTAGTCCTAGTGACATGAAATTTGGAGGTGTGTTGTTTGTGAAGAGTACGTATCCACTAAGAGAGGGTTTTTCGAATTTCCACTCCTAAGAGGGTGAAATTTCACGCAGACGAAGTGGCGGGCAGAAGCTAGTATTATATATAGAAATATGAATCAGCACCTAGAGTTTAATAATTGCCAATCGCTCTCAAAGCGTTTCGTATGTCTACAGCACTTCAACTCCAATGGAATTGACGTAAGGTTTTCGGTAGCCTATCATCAGCCCCATACATTTTTGACTTTTCCATCATCGTTATCGCTGATAGAATGCCTGAATCCCTCCGAAGTCTTCGGGCCATGCCGGCCACCGCGACTACAAAAATGAAATAGGTGCTACCAATCGACACTGGCCTCTATGATAGATATGCTCCAACTGCGCAGTAAGCCCTTTGTTTACTTGAGAGCTATCATAAACTCGTATCGATGTTATTGAGACCACAGCTAACTGCCACATAATGTTTTATGACATACACGTTGCTATTAATAGTAGCAACAACAATGTATGTTTTACGAGAAATTTCTTGTTTACATCTTTTGTACCAGCCTTACCAAGGGGTTTCATATTACCCAGCAACTGGGTTGTGGAGGTTCGATAGGCAGTCGCTCCATGTAAAATAGTGGTATTCATCTGCATCGGGTTAGACTGGAAGCCGTCCCCAACATTGTTGGGAAAATGCTAGGCAGATAATGATGACTTGTTTACACGTTTTGTTTTCTTTCAATGGAGCAAAATGGGAGCACGTGCTTCCTCAACTCTGTTTACTGTTCTTGTCAATATATTTCGCCATATATGTACATTTGCCATGCCACAGTTTCATCTTTATTTAAGTACCATTTGCTTGGCTCGGTATCGCTGCCAATGCAGTGAAGGTGTCGACTGCCTCGGACACCATGGCTTATCCTGCAGTAAAAGCGCAGGCCGGATAGCACGGCATGCCAGCATCAATGACATCATCCGTCGTGCTCTAGTCACCACCGGGGTGCCAGCTGTTTTAGAACCCAATGGCTTGGCAAGCGATGATAGTAAGGGACCAGACAGAATGACCATAATGCCTTGGAAGGTAGGCAGGCCTTTGGTGTGGGATGCAACGTGTGTCGACACCCTTGCGCCATCCCATCTTCCAAGCACGGTGAGCTGTACTGGGGCGGCTGCTGCAGGTGCCGAAAACCTTAAACGGCGCAAATACTCCAATCTCTTTGGAACTTATATATTTGAGCTGTTTGGGGTTGAAACACTAGGGCTATGGGGCCCGAGTGCCCACTTAGTATTTCGAGACATCGCCAAGCGGTCCGTCGACTCTTCACGTGACCAGAGGGCTGGCCTATTTTTTGGCCAAAGAATCAGCATTGCCATGCAACGTGGCAATGCTTCCAGCCTTTTGGGCACGTTTCCTGTTGACAGCGATGCGGACGAATTTTTTGATGCCCTTTGATTATTTCCCCTCCCTTTTTATATACTTGTACATATTATTATTTTAAGACCGTTAGCTTTTTAAATTATTTAAATCTTTAGGAAAATTTTCTTGGTAAATCGGCTAAGTAATAAGTTGTGCTACTGACACATGCGTGCACTGATGGACCTGTCCACAGGTCAATCAATCTCAGACACTGCATGGTCCTCACGTGATCTGACAAAGGTCTGGACTTTAAAAGAGAGTGTTATCTCTGAGTTTCTTCTCAGAATAGTAGAATATTCAGAGAAGAAACACCTCATCTAGTTTTAAAATATCATTATTTCTTTTGACATCTGTTTTTTTTACAACCAATATACAGAAATAAAATATAAATTATCATTTAAGTTTCCTACAGTATTAGAAAACAGAAGAAGAGATATATTTATTATATCACTCCAATATCGCTTGAGTTGTTTTAAACTGTATCATCATATACTTACGTTGAAAAACAGTGCATCAACTGATCGATGAGCTGTCCTTGTGTCTGCCATGTCTGATGATTATTAGTAACATGACATATTTTAGTTTGCATAGAAAATAATGTTAATCTTTGATATACACAGATGTTCAATCACATCAAGGATCCTCGCCAGTTCAGTGGTAACCTAGATCACGTGCGTGTGCGCACGTAAAGCTGCTGACGTCATCGGGAAGAGGGCTTTACTCTCAGGAAGTAATGGTGGATGTAGACTTGCCGGATTTTGGAAACTAAGATTTAAGAATTTCAATTCAAGAAATGCATGATCACAGGGTTCGAATACCAACCGAATTTGTTGCCTGTCATAAATCTCGATTTTCGGCAGGTTGATTGAAACTTAGTAAATACATAGTTTCATTGTGAGTGTTTTCTAAGGTCAAACCATAGTAGCTTAAAACACTGGCAAGACCAGGCTGACGCACTCACGCCCCTTTCTAGATTCAATTTATAGAATACTCTTCACGTGATCAGATGGCTGGCCTAATTTTTGCCCATAGAATCAACATCGCCATACAATGTGGCAATGCTGCCAAACTTTTGGGCACTTTTCCTTTTGATAGCGAATTTTTTGATGCTCTCTTATTCTTTCGCTCTTTTTTTAAACAGTAGGTACATAAATTATTAATACTATTTTAAGTCTATTAGCTTTTAAAATTTATAGAATTTTGGATTAGAGAGAATGTCTGCCATAGGCGCCGCCCATGATATAAAAACTCTCCTAATAGATTTGTTTTCTTCACCACAACAAAACAATAGTCTTCAGGCAGGAGCCGCAAATAATCTTGAATAATGTCTTACTACCGTAATTCAGTTTGTTTGGTAATACATTGGTAATGGACGTCCGTTTATTGTAAGTACTTGTCCATTTCCAGGAAATAGTAGATGGTTCCAATGAAATCTTTGTGTATCGACTTTTCCTTATTGCTTTTGGTTTGAAAACAGTTTGATGTATTTGTTTTTTCGTACTCTTTGAACAATCCTGATTTGTTGATATCGTTTGGTTTTATTGCTTCCTAAATGTGGGTAGCTGGAAATCGGTTCATGTTCTTTTGTAAATGAATAGTAGTTTCTGTTAACACGTTCGAGGACAGAACGAGATTATACGTCATCGTTCGAAATTTTGATATGGCACATCGTACAATGACGTCCAAATATTTTTTTTACTTTACGACAGAACGTACATTTCCGATGAACGTTCAAGTTAAAATCCTATTGAATGTATCTTGTGTCACAACATTTAAAATACCCGAAGCTTTACTGTCACGTAGAGTAAGTTTTAAACTATTTCAAATAAGTGCCGTTGACAGTGGGCGGGAACGGTGCTCACACACGCACAACGTGTAAATACGTCGCGCGCGCCTACCGCGCTCCTACATTCAATGCGGCTGCGTCACTGCGGGGTGCGCTCGCGTTCGCTAAACATTTCGTGGCGTATCGTAATATTTGCCGCGACAAAACATCGTAATTATTTAGTTTATTTGATTTATGTATTATTCCTTAGCCAGACAGTATACTATTTTACTATGAATTAATCCCGTTCACGTCTAGTTAACTTACTTTTAATGACATAACGTATTTATACGATAACGTGATAAAACGGTTGTGTCATGATGTCTTTAAAACAATATATTTTCATGGGAGGCTACGTACTCATACGTCGTATAATTTGTATGGACATTTACTGTGTCATTTTGGTACACAGTCTCAAGTGGTAGCGTCCTCGAACGTGTTAATTATATGTACTGAGTTATCAACTTAAGTTCTTCATCTATTTACCAGAACTAAATTCTTTAGGACATCAGCAAGCACTTTTGTAGAGGACTTTCACGAGGTTTGCTGATCCAAGGTCTTCTCTTGTAGATTGATCTGCTTCTACAGCTATTCTTCTTTCATAGTGGTTAGCAGATTATCTGTAATAACCGTGCTTTTATCTAGACCTAAAATTAAATGACTCTAGCCGATCTATTCTGTAAAAATCTGTATTCTGTGAAAACTTAGGTGAAGTGAGCTGTCAATAGTGTCAATCGCTAGCATTAGGTGGAATGATAACTCACTTCACCTAAGTTTTATCAGAATACAGATTTTTATGGAATAGACCGGCTGGATCACCTACCATACTTGCTACATTACCTGTATTAACATTGAACCTTTCAAATTAAATATCTTCATCATTTTTACCTCTATCTGTGAGCCAGTGGGCACGGTCCACGACACGTATACCAAAATACCCTTTACTCGCGTATCCTTGAACAGCTTCTGGTTCATTCGCCTCGACTGCTCTATTCTCAATACTAACTAGATCACTGACGTAATGCTTGTAATTCTTCATTTCTGATGACTGATGGATTTGGATTTTTGTAAAACTATAATTTAAAAGAGTGTCCATGGAGTTTCTTGCCCGTTCTTCTCCATAGGTACCTACGCTTTGGAATGGGCAACTAGCTTCATATTTTCTGACTGACCGACTTCTTGACAATTCAAAAGTGCCTGTAAATGGTTTAATTGAAATAAATGCTTTGAGTTTGAGTTTGGGAGTGGTTTAAATTTTTTCAACGAGACGTTTTAAATAGAGAATTTTAGGTGGGTGATCCTTTTTTGTTTTTTACAAAGATGAATGGGGGATTTTCACTAGTTTATTTTCTATCAAAATCGGTATTTTGATTCAAAATGAACTAGTCACCTGCGATTTTTATTGACGAATCGCCATTCGCCACCTCATCTACGCAGGTAAATGGGGTGACGAAATAGCTTGTGAGGCGATTTGGTAAGCGATCAACCTTCATGCGGCGAGCGATCGCCTGCGAGTATTTTCACGGTTGATTTTAGTGACCCGCCACAAACGACCTGTCACCTCACGACAAAAGTCGAAACCTACTCTACTTTGGAACTTGCGATTTTAGTCACCTGCGGCCTAGCCGAATTGCCATTTAGACACGTGCAGGTAAAGTCACCTGTGTAAAGCCCGCATAAGCTGTGGAATTTTTTTATTGAGGTCAATTCTTTATTTCTTCTTTAAAATTCGAGACTGTAGTCGAAATATTCAGAAGTTGTAATTCTTATTCTATCTTTGTCGTTTCGTTGATCCCTAATTATATGAGTTGTACTTTCACTACATTGTAGGTACTTACTTGTAAATTCTCCATTCGGACGAAAAATTATGTGCACGTTAAATTATTGTAGGTATAAACTTATATAAAACCCAGAAATAGATTCTGGAACATAAATAAAGAATCTATAGATATTCTTTTAACCTAAACATATAAAACTTGTCCATAATCCATAATTATATATCAATTCTATAAAAAAAAAAGCTAAACGGCTATATTTTTAAGATTCTAAGACAGGAGAGCATATTCCCAGAATCAGTCTTAAAAGTTCGCCGACCCGTGTTAGTACTTATCTTGTCGTAATTTTTTTTTATACTGTGATCGATATAAGCTCTTACGATTTTAAGGTTCCAAAACGGGATTTACGTCACATAGTGAGGTTACTAAACTTAGAATTTAGGCCGGCTGCGCGTGAGTGGCTGGATGATGTTTTAAGCAGATTCAATGAATATTTAGCCGAAAGGAAAGAACCTTGGAATAAGCGGATTAATCAACTTAGCAAGAGAATTGATACAATTTTGTTCGTTAGATAGCTCCTTAGTTATTTTCACATTAGCCGACGAGCTGACAATGCTGGGTGGAGTCGGAAGCATAGTATCTGTACGCTTTTGGAAACTCTAACTAAGCTCTAACTGCAATTGGAAACCTGACAACAAAGTTTGTTAAACAGCCGGCCTATTCTGTAAAAATCTTACCTTAAATACTTAGGTGTTGTGAGTTTGGAATGAGCTGTCATTCTATCTGATGCTAGGCGTTGACAGCTCACTTCAAGCTCACTTCACCTAAGTTTTCTCGGTGTGATTTTAACTGAATATACCGGCTATACTATCCATTGCTTGGTTTTAAAATGGTAACACGGTGAATAGACCCATCAAGAAAGAGCATTGCACATTTGCACCTCCATTTTTTCAAGCCGAAATTAGGAATTTAGTTAAAGTCTACCGTTTTAGAAGTTCAAGCTAACAATACAAACCCTAATGTACGACATACAAAGAACTACAAAGTTCTAAATCCCGATAGTACGTCACTAGCTACAGAAAGCCACTAAACTTAGAACTACACCGTAATCCGGGCTATCCGGTGGAAATAGTAACGTGTCTATTTGGAAATGGATTCTAGGAAAGGGGCAAGGATGGGAAGTCTGGAGATGGATTACGACGTTTATATGGCTGTGGTGAACCTAGGTTGGTAGATAAAGGAATAGAGAGGAGCACTGGCAATTTGACTATTTATTGTAGGTGTAAGGTGGATGTAAGATCTACGTTTTGATTATCAACAAGAAATTTCACACGGGTGAAGTCGCGGGCAGAAATTAGTTATATTATATAGATAGGACATGTTAATTTAGAAAACTGTAAAAGTTAAGTCTGACATCGCAATTATGTAAATGTAAACCTACTTACATATAAACGTTTTTACAAAAAAAAAAAACAACCGACTTCCTAAAAAGACACTACAACGGTACAACCCAACGAGGTTCGCATTTTCGTTGTTTGCCACCGACTTCCGAAATTAAAGTAATTTTTCACTTTGTAGTGTCTTTTTAGGAAGTCGGTTGTTTTTTTTGGAAGTAAATAAGTTTCTATTTTTCACTTTTAAGTTGTATTTTTACCCCACACACATTCATATACATAACACTACTTGCTATGTAAATATCAGTGACAGGAAATCAATATAACATCATCAATATAAACTAAGTGGCAAAAAGCAAAGTTAATAAAATTTATTTGGGACTACCCCTGAGGCATATGATACCCTATCCATTAAAAAAATAATTTTTGAAATCGATTAACAATTGCCGGAGATATCGCGTAACAAACATACAAAAAAAAAACATACAGTCAAATTGAGCACCTCCTCCTTTTTGAAGTCGGTAAAAGAAATTAAAAGCAATAAAAATTACACATTGTTTTTCTAGCAATACGCTACGCTATATTGTCATAGATATGAGGATATTTCGCAAAATGCAAAAAATAATCTACCGCAAAAATTACATAAGTTTCATCCCATAAACCTGAAAGCTTTGAAGCAGGAAAATCCGCGGGCGCGGCCATAATCCCACTTAATGATATAACTGCCCAGTTAACCCCACTTCCTTCTGACGTCAGCCCTGTATATAGCTCGCAAATCTGGGTTACCGACCAACTGGGTTACAGCTTTGTTTTCACCCATTTTCGCGCGAAATGTTTTTATGTAACCCCTTTTTTATACGTCTAATAAAAACATGCGGAGTTACATCAGGGTTTGATGTAATCTTTCAGGATTTCATAATATACGAAATGAGGTTTTCGTCTTGTTTACTCGTGTTTGATATGGAGCAGATCTGCGGAGGTAAAGAGAGGTAGGTGTTCATTAAAGATTTTTCGAAATCAATATAATCACCAATTTTCAAAACTCCCGGAAAACTTTTCAGGTAATCCTCTTTTTGGGCACTAAATGACTGTAATATTAGGATAAGCGCGAACTACGTTACAATAACATTTAATCGTTGCGGAAAATAATTGCCAATCAGTGAACAATACCAATATAGCACTGTGATAAAATTCACTTGAGAATTAACTTGGAAAATTACTTGCGTTGGCGATTCTATTTCGTGTAAACTGTTGAATAAATATAAAGTTATAAGTTAGATGTCTGTAAATATTTTGTTAAAAGAGTTTCTTCGTAGAAATATGTATTTAGTTTCCGTGTTCTGTTACGGGTGGCGCTGTTGCCTTTTACCTTTTTGTGTAGACAAATGTCATGCCCTTTTGTGCTCTATAGTAAACACCGTTTATACAGAAATCTAACGTGTCTTATTGAAATATTACTAAAATCCCAATAGGTTATGGGCCCAGGCACATGATAAGTAAATATTTCAATAAAAAGTCAAGTTAAGAGCAAGATTACTACCGGTGTAAAACTGGTCTACGTAATGGAGGTTACGAACGCGATGAAAATTGAGAAGTTTGATGGCAGAAATTTCAAACAATGGAAATTTCAAGTAAAATGTGCATTAAGAGCAAAGGGATTGAACATAGAAAAGGCAAGACCCTTGGAAACCAGTTCGCAAGTGCAGTGGGATAAAGATGATGGTATGGCCATGTTCATTTTAACGTCGTCCATGGATTTGAACCAAATATCTCTTATAGAAAACTGCGAGACTGCTAAACAAGTCATGACAAAATTAGAAGCAATCTATGAACAGAAATCAGAATATAACAAAATGTTAATTCATGAGAAGTTCTACCAATATTCATATAGTGCCAGTGATACGATGGCACAGCATGTGTCCAAGGTGGAAGGCTTAGCAAAGCAGCTACGGGAGACTGGTGAGAAGATCAGTGACACAGCAGTAATGACAAAGATTCTAAGCACGTTACCATCAACATATCGTTCGCTTAGACAAGCATGGTTGTCACTCGATGAAGATCGTCAAACAATTCAAAACCTCACTTCTCGCTTAGTGGATGAAGAAGCCAGCCTTGCCAGCGATACAAGTAGTAGTGAGATTGCATTAGTGACGTCAAAAGGAGATTCCAAATCAAGAAATGGAAATAAACAGAATGCTTCAGATGATCAAAGAAATTCAAGTCATAGATTTGTATGCTACAATTGCAACAAAAGAGGCCATTTCGCTAGAGATTGCAGGATGCCAAAGAAAAAGTACAATGATAAGAAACCTAACAATATGTTGGCATTCAGCGCCGAAGGTTACTCATCTGAACATGATGAAGAGGCATGGATACTAGATAGTGGAGCCTCAATGCACATGACCTTCAAGCGTGACTACTTCTGTGAGTTGAACGAGTCTCAATACAACAATTCTGTTAAATTGGGTAACAAACAGAATATCAAAGTATGTGGTGAAGGAACTATACTGATGGATAAACAAGTAAATGGTACATGGGAGAGATGTAAACTTGAGCATGTGTTATATGTACCTGATTTACGGAGAAATCTGTTTTCTGAATGTGCTGCCACTAGAAGAGGATATATAATAGTAAAGAATAATGAAAAAGCAATGATAATGAAGAATAATGTTGTTGTTATGAGTGCAAGAGTAACAGAGAACAATTTATATGAATTGGATGTCAAAACAATCAAACAAGAAAATTGTAATATTGTGCAAACAGATATAAAAGTTTGGCATGAAAGATTAGGACATTTGAATGTCAAGGAACTTCAAAATATGTGTAAGAATGGTGCGATTCCAGTTAAATTGAGTGGAAATCAGAATTTTGTTTGTGAAGCGTGCCAATATGGGAAGCAAGCAAGACGCCCCTTCTTGAAATCTACCCGAGGTCCAACACAGCCTGGTGAAATTGTATACAGCGATGTATGTGGTCCTATAGAAGAACCTTCTGTGTCGGGTATGAAGTACTTTGTTTTGTTCAAAGATGGAGCCACAAGTTATCGCCATGTTTACTTCATGAAACATAAGAGTGAAGTATTTCAATGTTTTCTGAAGTACAATGCAATTGTGAAGAACAGATTTCAACGTGATTTGCACATACTACATACAGATAATGGTTGTGAATATGTGAACCAAGAATTTACATCATTTCTGGAGAAAAGCGGAATAACCCATGAACGTACTGCCCCGTATACCCCACAACAGAATGGGAGAGCAGAGAGAGAGATGCGTTCTATCATGGAAACTGCAAGAACTATGTTATATGCAAAGGACATTCCCTTAAACTTGTGGGCAGAAGCTGTCAACTGTGCAGTATATTTGTTGAATAGAAATACATCAAGCCAGACGGGAGATGTTACGCCATTTGAACTGTGGCATGGAGTAAAACCGAACTTACAACATATCAGAATATTTGGATCCATTGGTTATGTACATGTTCCAAAAGAAAAGCGAAGGAAGCTTGCCAAGAAAAGTGTGAAGATGTTGTTAGTTGGATATGACCATGGTAATTATAGAATGTATGATCAAAATACCAGAAAGATTACAGTATCGCGGGACGTGAAGTTTGATGAATGTAGTACACCAGAAGAAAAACAAAGTTTTGTAGAAATAAGAGTTGAACAAGAAGAAAAAGAACATTCTACAGTGTCTACCTCACGGCGTGAGTTTCAAGATCAACGCGATGTACCTGAAGAAATTTCTTCAGATGATAGCATGAAGAGTTTAGAAGATATAGATGAAAGTTATATCCCTCCAAAAGGTATACATTTCGAACAGGAGGAACAGAGAAACATCACGTTACGTCCTCGTCGAGATAATAAGTTAGAAGCTAATTTTACAGAGTTGGAAGTACCTAATACTTATGAAGAAGCGATGAATAGTCCAAATTCTCATCTATGGAAGAAAGCTGTGGCTGAAGAGCTTCAGTCACACGAAGAAAATCAAACTTGGATACTGACTGATCGAACTGAGAAGAAGCCTGTTTCTTGTAAGTGGATGTTCACTTTAAAGAAGAATAAAGATGGAGAAATAGTACGATCCAAAGCACGAGGATTCACACAAGTCAAGGGCTTGGACTATAATGAGACTTTTTCCCCCACTAGCAGGTATGATTCCATCAGGGTGCTGCTTAGCATCGCTGCGAGAGACGAACTACAGATTGAGCAATTTGATGTGAAGACGGCCTTTTTGAATCGTGAGCTCTCCGAGGAAATATACATGGAGGTGCCAGCGGGATTGGAAACTGAGTCTTCAAAAGTATGTAAATTAATTTCCCATATAGAGAAGCAGTGGGAGCATTGCTATTCTGGTCATCTGTATCTAGACCTGACTTAGCATATGCTGTGAATGTTGTTAGCAGGTATGTCAATGACCCAGGTTCAGGTCATGTTACAGCTGTGAAAAGAATCTTACGTTATTTAATTCAATTATTATTAGAGATAAGATGATGATATATGTTTAACGTGGCTAATGTTTAATGTTTGAGGATTAAATCCGTGATTGATTTCTGAAATTGTTGAAACAAAGGATGTAAGTTAAAAGTAAAAATACATATGTAGTGAATTATTAAGTCTACCTTATAAATTTAAGTGGGAGTGTTGAATAAATATAAAGTTATAAGTTAGATGTCTGTAAATATTTTGTTAAAAGAGTTTCTTCGTAGAAATATGTATTTAGTTTCCGTGTTCTGTTACGGGTGGCGCTGTTGCCTTTTACCTTTTTGTGTAGACAAATGTCATGCCCTTTTGTGCTCTATAGTAAACACCGTTTATACAGAAATCTAACGTGTCTTATTGAAATATTACTAAAATCCCAATATAAACATGGGATTAAAAAAATCGCATCGCAGTGCCTTAGGAGATGGCGAAAGTTAGAAAAATCATTACTTGTAATGGTAGCTATGTAAGATTGGTACAAGATTTAGAACAATACAAGCGTGCGTGGAAATCGGCAAAAATGACGAACATCCATACAAACTTTCATCCTCTATTTGGCGAATTTTCTTAAATTACTTTCTTAGTCATCTTTGTTTAAACGGACCTCTTGAGCAAAAATGCATGCTTGTAGACCCAGCGGTTTGGGCACTGCTGGAAATGTCCTGCCAAATGAAGGGTGAATAGGGACACATAACCCAAATGAATGCCTTTGGCAGGAGGGTTGATGATTTCAAAATGTAAACATAGAATTCTATTTAATTAATATACTGCCCTTGAAAATACCGTTGTCCTACTTTTAACTCCCAAATGTTTGTGTGTTCCACTTTTATTTGTAACACTTTCGATAACACCAAACATCTGTAGCAACACAATCGGAATTTAATTATCGTATTTCGACATTTATGCATTCGGAAATTCATTTCATGACTTCTTGAGGAGTCAAGAGTTGAAAAAAACCTAGTTATTAAATTGGAACTGGCAATTCAGTCTCCTGCATCCGTCAAGGGGATGATTCTGAAAATTCGTAAAAAAGAACAGCTTTTCACACATGCATCTAAATTCTCACCCCCTGTTTTATAGGATTTGCTTCAGGAGTCTGATTATCTGATATGATTTTCATACGGAAAGTAGTTTAGTATGACGAGTATCGATCTCCCTCTTGATGAATGCAGGCGACCAAATCGCCAACCTTTGTAGTTAATATAGAGAAGTATGGAAGAAGACGATATGCTGCGCCGACTCCAAATAAATTGGTATAAGGGAAAATGATGATATAGGTACAATAATAATAGATAATAAGCTAAGCGCATCTTTTTTTTGTACTCAAGGACGGCAAGCGAAAACAAGGCAGCCAGTTCTTCAGATACGAAAACGTTCAGAAAAGACATATGAAGAGATGCAATATAGATCCCTCTCGTTGGGTGTAACAAAATGTTTATGACTTGAAAGATCAGCGGAGGAGAGATCTCGACAACAGACGAGATCACCTTAAGAGCAAACCACCCTCCAACATAAAATATGATTACCAAAATGGCATTCTAACGTGTCCGCACTGTGCACGTACCTTTACAGCTAAGCTAGGTTACTTTTGCAACGTCAGAGTACACGGCCGTAACCTATAGGTAGTTGTCTGAAACAAAAACAGTCACTGCAGCCGAAATCGGCATGGGATAATACTGTAGCATGCACTGTAGCCATGTTTTCATAGCAATCTATTCTAGAGAGATTCCATTAATCCAGTTCACTTGCCCCCCTGACCCAATCCGAAGACGTCAATGAAAGCCAATCGATCAAAGTCTACGTCAGCTTTTACTATCGTTGTACCGAAACGATAACATGAGCTAACATGGGGGTCATTAGTGGACTGTTTATTGATTTCAACGATCTCAATATAATCGGTGTTGGTAATTAACTATTAAGTGCAGCTTTAGTGCAGAGTGATTATGCATAATACTAATCAAACATAATAAAAGCGATACCACTACAATTTTGGACATATGAGCCATTCTCTCTTCTTATTACTGAGAAAAAAAGAATCAAAACTTAAGGAGTGAAGTTAGCTAGACTACACGATCTATCGAGCTTATGTACTAAAGCACCTGCGTAAGACTCCGTAAAACTCATGGTGCAATCATTATCGAATCTATTTGATTCACTTTAATACGCTAGCGAGTTTAACGGTAGCGAGTAATTTTTCGATAACAACTCATGGTAGACGTACTGGCGAAGTGTGAGTGTACTATAGCTGCACAATTACTTAAACATAACTGGCGCAATTGAATCAGAAATGAAGAGATACGCAGGAGAACAAAGGTAACCGACATAGCCCGAAGAATTGCCAAACTGAAGTGGCAGCGGGCAGGACACATTGCTCGCAGAACAGATGGCTGATGGGGCCGAAAGGTTCTGGAATGGCGGCCGCGTACCGGAAGACGTAGCGTAGCATAAAACCGGTCGAAGTGGAGGTGCTTGGGGAGGCCTATGCCCAGCAGTGGACGTCTTTCGGCTGAAATGATGATGATGATGATGAACTGGCGGAATGTGGTTGTACTGTGGGTGCATTCCTTCGGGAATAGAGGCTTAATGTTATGTTATTGCAGAATCAAAATCATTTAACAAGCAAATATTTGTGCTAATTAACTATACAGAAGTGTTAATCAACTGCAGGTGAAGGCTGGGAAAACTCAGAGATGAATTAATATTATAAATGCGAAAGAAACTGTCTGCATATCTTTGTCACGCCTTAACGAACGGATTTTAATGAAATTTGGCATACCTCGGTTAGGATATAGGATACTTCTTTTTATCCTGATAGTACGTTACTGTGGCATAATTTCTGATATCCACGCGTGCAAATCCTCGGGCAAATGCTAGTAGAATATGCATTGATAACAAACATTACCCAAAAAGGCAATTTGGATCCACTATCACAGAGGAACCGAGGTGGTGGACTATATCACTTTAATCAGTGTTTTTTTTTTGCTTGGATATCTTTGGTTAGACCATGGTTAGACGTTCTGAGCGCTGTGTTAAAATTTGTCCATGTATTTTAATGGGACCCTGTATATGTAGGTGAAGATCATGGAAGCTATGAGAACTTTATGTCCGAGGTTTAGTGAAACAGAAAAAACATCTTTCCAAGACAGAAGAGGAATAGACAAAGCTGGCAATACATGTCTCTTTTTGAGTATAAATCGCGAGTCCTGCTTAGCAACGATGCCTATCCTTGCCTGGTCCTCAAACAATTTCGCAATAAAAAACAATACAAGTTACAACACCCAGAAACCCCCTAATCTATTAATATCCTTATCAAAACTTGCTCCACTTTTGATTTCAAACTAATTATTAGTTTTATCTATTCCACGATTCATATCTCTCGCTATCGTGTCTACGGCGCACTGCCGATGCCGTACAGCGACATCCAGATATTAATTTAAATTCCTGTTGAAATCCACTCGAAACCGGTTTGAACTGGTGATAACCTATCGTAAAGTATGTAATTATTTGATAGGACCACTTGAGCATTGGTTATATAAACGCACGGGGAGTTGAAGGAAATTGAAACAAATGTAGTCTTGTTCCTGAACAACTTTGAGATCATCTTCTCAGCGAGAGTGTTAAACCGCACAGTTCACAGTCTGATGCACCTCACCTAAAGTCCGACCGCGCCAAATTTGCCAAATATGTAAACAACAATGGCCACTCGAAATTGAATAAAATCAATAAACAAGAGTGTTTATTTTAAGTATTGTTTGTTTTCGTCTAGTTAGCTCGGAGATTTAGACGAAAACGCGGCCTCGCGGCCGGACCGTGCAAATACATAAAATAAACACGAATCATGAAGTGTGTTATCCGGCACCAGAGACAATGCTGGCCACGTCAGGTCTAATTATCTTTGCGTTGTCCTTATCCCAATTTATCTAGGATCGCGCAATATGTCTTTTTCTTCCATACACCTCTATTAGTCGTCATCTCGGTCGTCACCCTCTTTCTAGCTATCTTTCACACAGTCCATCCATCATTTGGTCTCCTCTACTCTTATAGCCATACATACTCACACACACACGCACATTCATACTCAAAACTTTCCTCACGATGGACCTAAGAATGAAATAGTCTTAGGTTTATTCCGACACCGAATGGCAGTTGGACATAGAATATACTTCCTATATAATCGGAAGTTTTATGGCTCTTCAGATTTTTCACCCGTCAAATCATATGTGTTCTCTTTGCTGCGTTCAGCACCTGCCTTTTTATTCTTCCCAAAATCCTAAAACAGTGGAATTAATAATATTTTTTTATTCTTGAATCACAAGATAAACGAATAGCACCCTAGTTGCGTTACTCACCTTCAATCTCAAGCCGAGGGTTTCAAAGGAAATTGCTGAACCATTGCTTCATACGTTTGAAAAATTCGTCTGCTCAACAACGTAAATAACGCAATTGACATGGCAGAACTGTTAAAATTAAAGAAACTGCGATCAATTGCCATTTTATGTGTGGTCGATTGCATTATCCTTAAGATTAGTATTCAAAAGTACCTACTATTAAATATCGCAGCGTTATGCTGAGATTTGAGCCTTTTGACTTCGCACTGGTCTTTATTTTTTGTTCTGTTTAATCGAAAAAGGTATGTTAATTTTATTTTTAAATGCTCCTCTTTTACTGTTTGTACTTCCTGTACGTATCCAAATAAAATATTTTTCATTGTTTCTTTCTTCCTCCGGTAACGGAATAGCTAACAATTTCGGAATGAAAAGACTCCTATGTGCTTCCCAAGTTCTACTAAACTCTATCAATATTATCAACTCAAAATCAAAATCAAAATATTTTTATTTCACATAAACCAACATGGGCACTTATGAAACGTCAGAAGCTAGGTGCACGGTTCCAATTGGTCGTTTCCTATGGAGAAGAACCGGCAAGAAACTCCATGGTTACTCTTTTAAAAAATAATTGGCTTTTACAATGTTTTCAAGTTACAGTAGGTATGGGAGGACAACGTAGGCCTGTCAACAAGTACCAGGTACTTGATACAATAAAAAATGGTCTACAGATCTAAAGTCTACAAGGCTTACAAAGTCCTCACATTTACAAAATAAGAATGTATCAAAAGGATAAATAAAATATAAAAAACTACTAAAACCCAGAGATATGATTGCCATTTCAACTAATAAATAGGTGAAAAATTAAAATTGTCTGTATATAATGTCAAATAATAAAAAGATTATGTCAAAGAAGTATGTACAAATAAAAAATAAACATCGTAATTTGAGAACAGTTAATAGACATTTACGTAGTTATGCCGTTAATGAGGTGCCAGGGAAGCCACATGTGCAGAAGGAATTATTGCCAAACTACCTTGTCTTCAACGTAGTCTTTAATCTTATAATATGCTTTATTGATAACTGATTAGTGACATCCCTTTAAAAATAAACATACAGTATTTATTCATATGCTTTCACAAGATATGTACCTATATACGACACCACATCAAGCTATACATACATTTCCAGTTTTAGCTGACCTCGCATTGTATATGCTTTTCGCACAATGAGAAGTCACCTTATACTGGTAACCTATAGATATGTCATTGTGCAGTCGTGCGTACGCGAGAGAAGGCGCGACTGCGGTCAACAGAGTTGTTTTCCAGCTATTCTGAAAGTGAAAGGAAAACGCAGTAGGATACTGATAGCTATTTATCTATTGATAACCTTGTGTTCAACCCGCGCGGCGACGGCGACGTGGAACTGAACCACGTCACGGTAAATACGCAGTCGAATGCGTAGGTAACGTTTTTTTATTTGATTGACATTGGGTTAGTGTTGGGTCCGTTTGGTATATCCAGAATTCCAATTCTGTTCTTTTGTTCTAATACTTCGTATATATCCAGAATGCTAATTCTGTTGTGTCTACTAAATTAATATGTGTATTGATTAACCTTGCTCATTTTCAAGCTCTAAGTATATTAATGCCCTTCAAAATGAGCAAGGTTGATTAATGACCAGGTAATTTAGTTAAGAGGATTAGAACTCCCGCCGCCACAGACGACCTGCGAGGATGCGGAGAATTGGATGGTGTTTGGAACTTAGAAGGAGCTGAAGCTGAGCTGTGGACCAAAATACTCTGATATGATCATGCTTTAACCCACCCTTCTCATGCATTGATAGGTTAGCTGTGAAAGTTGCACAGTTCTATTCTATAAGTATATCATCATCTGCCTAGCCTTTTCCCAACTATGTTGGAGTCGGCTTCCAGTCTAACCGGATGCAGCTGAATAACAATATTTTACATGGAGCGACTGCCTATCTGCCCTCCACAACTAAGTTACTGGGTAATGCGATACCCCTTGGTAAGACTGGTTATCAGACTTTCGGGCTTCTGACTACCCGTAACGACTGTCACAGATCCACGAATGACAGTCGGGACCAACGGCTTAACGTGCTTTCCGAGGCACGGAGGGGTCTCGGTATGTAAAGATGGTCAGCCATCCACAGACCAACCGCGGCAAGCGTAGCTTAATCTGATCGATCGACCTGTGCAGCTGTAGTTGTGCCTAAGTTCTAACAGTATATAGCATTGTCAAATATGCTTCATATGATTAAAGACTTCCTAAAAACATAGAGACTGACATTCTAGGAAGTTTGCCAACGTTCAACGTTCGTTGTTTCTTATAGAACGCTACTATATGCTTGTAAGACATTAAAATTTGGTATCATCTCTGGCCCTCCCACAGACAGTGGTGAGTAAAGACATGGTGACGACGTAGTACAGACAGGGATAGTTAACATTTTCCAACAACCGTAGGTAACTTCATGAAATAAATAAATAGACAAAAGGAGTGTTTCTCACTACAAAATGGCCGAAGAGAGAATGTGTTCTTGACATCTGTCAGTTTCACGCTAACGAATACGTACGTTTTGAGAATTTGATGTTTATTAGCTACTAGAATTATTGTCGCACTGACAGGGGTCAGAAAGGCATACTCTCGACGGCGGGACTGTATGTCAAAAATTTGATGCGGGTCGGGAAAAGTGTGCCTTATATATGCCCTATATTAGTATAATCTGATCTTATCTATGGCGTTTCCAGTGGGATTTGACCAAACAGCAAAATTATTGGAGTAAGGATGTTGCTAAACCGTTTATCATGAGAAGTTGGTGGAAATAGTAGAGGTTAGACCACAAAAAATTACGGACAACGTCACTCGTCTAACATCATCTCGCTTTCCATTGACAGCCTCTCTCATAGCATTTCTTTTAGTTTTCACTACACTAGATTCTGGGGTTGATAGACCCTGTCTCATAGCATGTGTATACTAACAATCCGCGTGATTCAAACACGTGGATGTGGTATTTCGTAAAAATACCACAATAATCATCTGCGAACTGTTGTCACGTGTATCTAAAAAAACATACGCATTAGTTAGTGTTTTGTTTATTAGAATGTGTTCCTGTATTATGTTTTATATTTATTTTTGTGTTAATGGGATCTTGTGAACTTTTTTTTTTAACAGAGTGCCAGTTTTGGCAGGAGGTACAATATAAATGTAGTGTTTACTGAAATTGATATTATTGATATTATTTTTGTAAGTATCTTACTCACAAGGTACCAAAGTGTATAGTTGTAGTTTTTGATGTTTGACGGCTTTTTTTGAGTTCTAAGTCCTCGATGTATTCAAACTTTGTGTCCGGTTGATGGCAATAGGCTCGCCCCCTATTAAACGGGACTTAAACATAATTGGCTAAATGAGGGTGTACATACTATAGGTCTTACACCTCTACCTAACACTTCGCTGATTGCAGGCGTAATTTTATGTTACCTATATCTACAAACACTATATTTCACTTATGTAAAAACGTATTTCGAGGCTTATAGGACTCGATACGTGATCGAATCAGAAATGAAGAGATCCGCAAGAGAACCAAAGTAACCGACATAGCCCGAAGAATTGCCAAACTTAAGTGCATGTATATCTAGCAGTGGACGTATTTCGGCTGTAATGGTGAAAGGCCAGATCAGCATTACCAAAAGCTTCGATACTTAACCTTCCATTAATTTTTTAACCTAAATTAAATTAATTTAACCCAACGATAATTAATTTAGATACTTACCTACTGATTGTCACAAATCTATCGTTCACTCCTCAATTAGTAAACGAAGCACGCTGTACATAATAGCTAATGTATGTACATCCTTGTCATTAGGATATGAGTTACAATAGGAAGAATGTTTAATATCTCAACACTTTGTATGTTTAAGTCATAACGCGACTGATATCCGGTTGCAGTCTGTTAGGAGTCGGACTCACTGTGTAATTTAATCAAAATAATTTTCTTTTTCTTATGAAAGTGCCTTTCTGGATTTACTTAGACAGGACTTTACGTGGGGGGCTATTGCACCCCTTTGATAACGGCAAAATTAAAGTGCTCAGATTGTAGAAGACGATAAAATTATTCTAAAACAAAGTGATTGATAAGAAACTCCGGTAATAAAGAAGACACACATAATATAAACATACCATCACGCCTGCAATCCCCGAAGGGTTAGGCAAGGACCCTATAGTACACCCACATTTCGGCAGTTATGTCTAATTCCCATGTAATAGGGGGAGACCCTATTACCATTAGCTGCGCACAAATCTAGTCTCCGGGCTGCTACTGAGAAATTCCTGGTGGAAAAACCCAATAACTCTCAGCCTGACCCGGAAATCGAACCCAGGACTTCGTGCTCAGCAGATGCACTTGCGACCACTTGACTTGACTAACGATGCAACAACGTTGTAATAAAGAAGAAGTTACAATATTGAGTCTCTTCCAAAAGTATGATAACCACTATTTCTAATCCAGTGAGAAAAATATATAATTTTTATGTTGCTGCGGTGCAGTGCGCTGGCATCTAGCTTGTTCCAGAACGTTCGCCTTGTGCAAAAAGAAAATATACAAGGTTGGACAAAGATTAAACATGAACGTTGTGTCCAAGCCCTTAGTTGAGGAAATGCTGTACAAATGTTCAACAGAATGTGCTCGGAATAGTTTATCTTTCGTGTGTCCTCGGCTTATGATAATAATTGTTCGCTATATAGACCGACATGCAGGAACGCACTTCAGTTGTTTGGAAAATTAAAATAGTACCTACCCTGATCTGCCTACTTTTTGTTAAAATCAGTCACTTTTGGTTGAATATAAATTACAAGACAAAGTTACTTCCGTGCGTCGAAGACGGAAATTCCTTGATTTTACTTGTTGGAAACGTATAAAGAGAGTCTTTTGCTTGTTGTGTTGTTGTTGTTTTGTTGTTGTTGTCTTTGTATTCGTGGTATTATTTTATTTTATCTACATGATTACAAAACAAAATCGGTAATTTCATGAAAAAGTACGATTTTCGGACTCCCTGATAAAAAAAAAACTATCACTTATGTAAGTGGCCCTTAAATAAATATCCCTTAATCTGGTGAAAACAAACTTAGGTAAGGGGCTGATTTAAGGAGTCTTTTATGTTATGAGACCCTTAGATAAGAAATGTTTGATGGAACGATGGTGAAAACGGGCATCAGGCTTGGAAATGGGTAGTCACGAAAATATTTGTGAATTGTTTTCAAATAAAAGCGATAGACTTTTACTATTTTCTTTATACTACATCTAGTGTATCTAATCCTACCTTACACAGGGTGGCAGGGACATTGACGCTCAATGGAACCATAAATTCAGCACATGATTCTAGATTCTAGCCGTGAAATTTAACGCCGGTTATTAAAAATAAAACGCTGTTTCATAGAAAATACGCTTTTTTAGAATCATGTGAGTTCCTGGTTACAGCTTGTGCGTCGATGCTGCCCCCTGTGTCTTTGATGGCAATAGGCTTTATTACCCCTATTACATGGTGAAATGTGTGGGTGAAGTATAGGTGCACCTCTGCCTAACCCATACTTAAAGGCGTGATGTTATGTATTTATATGGTATAACATTGAGAACAGACATTAAAATTATAGAAAAAACATTGGAAAAAGTCAGAAGATAATGAAATGACCGCAGACATTTTTGTAAATGGTTTTCTGAGAATGCAATGGAATTATATTTGGCGGTCATTGTATAAGGTGTGACGTGTCACCCCCTAACATCCTCAAACTCATTGTAAAATTGCACTCCAAAGTCACAAGATACAAGCGCTGCTTAGTTTGTGGCTCACCGAATCCGTCACATTGTATTTTTTTTTACATTTTGATGAATACACTTTTTATTATTATGATATACCTGATGTGTATTAATAATTCAATTTATCACGCCATTCACTGCGGTTTGTGCCTCAGCTACTTATATTACGTATGCCTCTAATCTTAACAGCTGGAAAATCCTGTTACCTCTAGGTATCACCTGACTAAAAGATAATTTAATTTAAACCACAGATAGCAATCACAAGAAACATTGTTATTTACGTATTTATAACACTAATGATATCAATTATCTTTATTTTATCGCTAGGTGTCGATAAATGGATAAAATAAAAGATTTCGCATTAAAAACTTAGGGACGCGTCAACGGCGCGTTTAAAAAACGTGGCGTGCACAGGCCCTAAGGGTTTTCGTATAACACAGTAGCTGGGTTGTGGAGGGCAGTCAGAAAAGAAACTGTGTGTCAGTGAAAATACTGGTATACAGGGTGTCCCAGGAAACCTGTACCAGCGAAGGTACAGACCTTCTGATCGATAGATATTAGAAATTATAAATTTCTCTCCAACAGAAATTTTAACCTTGTGATCAAATTCTGAGCTACTAGTACTTAGTTAGAATTTGGGTGTTTTACAACATGTGAATACATATTTTAGCCAGAATACTGACACAAAAGTCTCAAAGAAACACTACTCAGAAAAAGTTATGACTAAAACCTCCTACAATTTAAAAAATCTAGAAATAAAACAAAAAAAATAATTTCTCGAAAACTAAAAAATATTGCGGAACATACATAGGGGTCCAATGGATAGGTATTAGTGTCCCCTGACCACAGATCTTCGCTGGTACAGGTTTCTTGGGACAACCTGTATAATACAGCTGCATAGGGTTAGACTGGAAGCTGACCCCAATACAAATGGGAAAAAGCTAGGCAGATTGATACGAAGATTTTCTATTTAAATTCAGAGATAAAAACTTTTTAAATTTCCATTCGCGAAAATGTTTTGAGTATAGTTGTTTTAAAATGAGATTCCCTTTATGAATGTTTTTGTTTTTATTTCTTTTTCCATGGCTTTGATGTCATTATGTTTTAACTTGGTAGAGATTTTGCTTTCCATTTTCAAATAATGTTTACTGTTTTAGGGTTCCGTAAACAAAGGGTGCCAACGGGTCTCTATTACCCCACTTGGCGTAATGAATTCTTTGATCCTTTAGCTATCCAAATAGTGTAATTGAATTTAGGATGGAGATGATAGATATAAAAGCTTCAACACCAAACTGTATTCCCGATCATTGGTTTTTTTTACTTGCCTCCTACTATGGAAGCAATTTTAAAGAATTATTCACGTCAAAATTAATGAGGGATAAAATAAACATGTTTTTACCAAAGTATAAAAAAATATTGTTAAATAATATTGTACCGAACCTTTCGTGTGCGAGTCCGACTCGCACATGGGCGCATTTTGTTGAAAAAAAAATTAAAATTCTGGCTTCCATATTGAAATTATTGCGTTTCTGTGTTTGCTGGTAAGATTTTAAGACTATTTTTTGTAGTAACATTTTAACATAAACTGAATAATGTAGAAAAGGTCTTTTGTGAAGTATTTCGCTCAAATTTAGCTAATTAAAGGTTTTATTTGATTAGTTTACTGCTTGCTTTAGGAATTAGCCCTTTATTGTTTTTCCGAACATTGACCTCGATTTGATATTGAACTCAAGTACTTAATTTTCTTCATTGCTAAAACTTTTGAACTATTTCTGACTAACATTATCATCATTATCTTGCCCTTAACTCAATTACTTATTTAAGGTACTTACTGTTTAAATTCAGCCAGTGTCATACCACACCGCGCCTTTAATTTCCAACAAACAAACTCATTCAATATAAAAACAAATATTCTTCGAATCGTTACACCGCAATCCCAAAGCATTCATTACCTTCAATTCCGAGTAAAGAACGAATTAATGAATGAATTGTCGCACCCATCAATTAGAGAATGAATAATTTTCACCGTAACTGCGTTATTTAGGCAGACATGTCTATAATTCTGCCTTGACCCAGTTTGATAAAGCATTTTGTTGCGTAGAACCAATTATGAAATTGTATGAGTTTTTTGTTTGTTATTGTTTTTTGGTAAGTTAGACGTTTGGACACGTGTATTTTAGTATTCGGCAAGGCCTATGTGTCTATGTATGGCCGGGATTTTAGGCCTTGAAGAATAGGTAATGTGGTCACCTGCGTAGAATGTTTATTGCGAATATAAACTTTGCTCAGGTACGCCGCATTTTCCCGCGGCGATTTTTTTTTTCGCGCAATGGATTTTTAACGCTCCGCTTAGAGCCGAAAGTTGAAAATTCATCTGTGTGTTTTTTTGAAGCGTTGGGATGCGCTCTGTTAAATTCTCAATGCTCGGTTCCACAACGAGATTTGAAAATGCAGTGTCACGATAAAATGCAGCCACGATATTTTTACGTCCGTGCGAAAGTGTTGATCCGCGCGCTAATTGCACAACACATTATCAATCGGAATCGGTTTCATTTTGACAGGTCAACAACATTCATTGCGTTATTTACGTGTTGAGCAGACACATTTTTCGAACTTATGAAGTAACGAATAAGCAATTTGCTTCAAAATTATTCAGATTCCGATTGATAGTGTGGTACGCAATTAGGGTGCTAGTCGCCAATAAGAAGGATTTATTAAGAACAGTGGTTGGCCCAGGCAGTGGTAACAGCTGCGACGTACGACTTGTAAGTTGTAGGTTCGAAACCTAACAGTCGCTTTACTTTGTGTAAGTAAATTAATTCATCACCATAGCTCTCAAAACGGTGAAGAAAACATCGTGAGGAAACCGGCATGTCGTAGAATTTTAGCCAAGACGTGTAGCATCTACCAACCCGTACTGGGCCCGCATGTTGGATTACGGCCCACTCCCTCTCACCAAGAGGAGGCGTGTGTCCCGACAGGGGAACATTATAGGCAGATTATGTATTAAAAGTAGGCACTATTCTATTGTGAGTGTGTGTTACAAAGGTGCCGTCCAATCTTGATATAAATTGATTACCAGAATCGCAAAGATGACCCAGAAAGATTTGCACAACAGTCACTATCTTGCTGGCCTACTGTAGTGACTAACACCTACGAGCCGATAGAGACCTCCAGGAAAACGCACAATACAATAGACTGAAAGTATCTAAAGGCCTTCAAGAGTGACGATATTTAATTACGTCTGTCAGCTCTGCTACCAACCTCATTGGTTAGCAACACCAATTAATAATAATTAATTAATATCACAATACCAACTATTCCGTATTACGTATTCCGGTCCACTTCTCACAGAGAGAAGTCCTGTACAACAGTGGGATACAGGTGTAAGAAGATCTAACACAGAGTTGTTATCTATGCTTTCGGTACAGACGCCAGCACATCAACCTACCCGAAACTGTCACATTTCCCCAATCAATGTTGAACCTTAAGCTTTAGCAATAAAGTTGAAAATCTATTAAAGAAATTTGACAGATTGTAGTAACTTGGTGTGCTGGCGTCTGTACATCAAACTAAGTAATATTGAGCAAAAATTATTGATGGCAAACGAGTTATTTATATTTTTGGTGTTAATGGTTAATGTAACGCATATAAACATTGTGCTTATGGGTGATGCAGCAGTACAGAAGTCTTGGGGTATTTAAAGTTAGGTTATGACACTTAAAAGATGTTTCGTGAGAAAAGGAAAAAACTTTGACCTTCAATAACCAGAAGATATGGTCCAGGTATGGTCCAGCATAAAAAATGGTTACAATGACAAGGAGTATAAGGGTCTTTCGGCTTCGTAAAACATGTTTTTACACCCTTTTGTGGGGACTACATGACCTAAAGCACGGTCTCTGTCGGACTGCATAGAAAAGAAAGCGAAGCTCTATGACACAATGCTGGTAATTTATTGCAAAATATGTAGCAATTATCTATTTACAAAAAATCTATTGTTTGGACTAAAAAATTACAACACTAGTGCTTTAGTATGTTACTTGTAGAATAATCTGACAAAAAATCTGAATGCTTGTATGTATGTATCTTCATGATTTTTATCTATCGTAGGTATCAAATTATTAAGTTTTCAACACACTGTCTAACTAGCGTAATATCCTGAAGAATATCATATATTTTTCTGATTTTGTTTACTGTAGTCACGGATATCGACTGTAGACGATCATATACTTACATACTTTTATTTAGTTAGGCATTATAAAACATTCGTTTTTTGCGTTTAGGTCCTGTATTCCCCTTAACCTCTGGTACAAAACGTTCTAGAGAAAAACAATATCTTAATTCTTTTGTTTTGTAGTTTTGGGTCTAGTATGTATGTAGATAAATTCGCGGATGATAAAATTTAAATGTAGGTGTAGTTTGATTGTCAAACAGTTTTTTCGATGGTGTGTTTAGCCTGTCACTCAACATCAGAATATTTATGTCTTTTATATAAAAGTAAGACGAAGATTTAATTTATATAGTACTAGTTTCTGCCCGCGGTTTCGCCCGCGTGGACTAAAAGTAGCCCATGTCCTTCCTCGGGATGCCATCTACCTCCTTGGTAAATTTTATCGAAACCCGGTTAGTGGTTTAAGCGTGAAAAGGTAACATACAGACAGAGTTACTTTCGAATCCATACTTAATATTATACGAGTAAATGCGAAAGTGTGTCTGTCGGTCTGTCTGTCTGTTACCTCTTCACGCTTAAACCGCTGAACCGATTTAGATGAAATTTGATATAGAGATAGTTTGAGTCCCGGGAAAGGACATATTAGTAGGATACTTTTTATCCCGATATTCCCACGGGGTCGATACTTATGCGGGTGAAACCACGGGGCACTGCTAGTTTATAATAAACTAGCAGCGCCCCGTATGCTTGAAGTCTTCATCGTGAGTGCAACAGGAGGAGAACGACTCCAACCTCTCACTCTGATGAGATATTGATCCTTTCCTGGATTCCTATTCCACCCAAACATGCCAAAGGTTCATCTACATATTTTATTTTCGTGGCCCTCTAAACACTTACTAATAAACGCTTTTTTAATTGAATGGAGCTCTAAAAACTTTTTAGGCTTCTAATGATGATAGCTGAATGATTTGTTCGTAATCGCAGTAGACTGGGAAAAGTGGAAAGAGGGAAGGAAGGTCTTTGCCCTAGGTAAAAAAAACCGGCCAAGTGCGTGTGACCACGCACAATGAAGGGTTCCGTATTTGGAATGAATTTATCCCAAGAACAAACTTTACATTGTAGTTGAAAATCATGTTCTGCCATACATTGCAACTGCAAATTTAAGTTGGTCGACTATTACTCGTAAACTTGTAAAGCATACTTAGCTGTTATAGTTTTCCTTTTAATTTCGTTATATATACTACTGGGGTAGACGAGAAAAAAAAACATCCCCACTTTACGTGTACTGGACGTACTTACCTACCCTAAAAAAATTATTTTAATGATTTTATTTTTCCACTTTGTCGGCGTGCAGATTAATATGTATATCCATGCCAAATTATAGCTTTCTAGTACTAAGAGTCTCTGAGCTGAACTGCGGACGGACGGACGGACGGACAGACGGACACAGCGAAACTATAAGGGTTCCTTGTTAACTACGGAACCCTAAAAATGATAAACACTTTTCTGACCTTTTCTTACAGTTGCAGTTACAAGGCATTACAGACCAAACGGGCTAGGTTGGGTTAAAACTGTGACCAACCACAAGGCTATTTTGTATTTTTGAGCCTCAAAATAGGAATTGTTTGAGGTTCTCAAAAAGAGGCGCAATCATTATATTAGAGTGTTCAATAATATTTTTTGCAAAACTAAATGGGTATTATTTCAGGTTCACAAAAGAGGCGCAATAATTACATTAGACTGTTCAATAATATTTTTAGGAAAACAAAAAGGGAATTATTTGAGGTTCACAAAAAAGGCGCAATCATTATATTAGAGAAACCAATAACATGTTTAGGAAAACAAAACGTGAATTATTTGAGGTTCACAAAAAGAGGCGCAGTTAATAATTATATTAGGTGATCAATAATATTTTTAGGAGCGCAAAATAGGAATTATTTGAAGTTCGTTGTAATACATGCCATTTTCATGCAGCGCACTTGGCTACGCATCCTCTATGGAAGTAACCTCACACTATCACGCTCCATTTCACCAAGTCGGCTCATTTGGCACGGCTACCAGACATCGTAGTTTATTTACCGGAAAGTTGTAAATACGGAGGCGTTTACCTTCAGCTCGAGGGTTGGCAGACGGCCAGCTGCTTCTCAGAATTGTATGATGACGGAGTGATTCGATTAGGGGTGGTTGTCATGGGAAATTGTGTGTTTAAAAATCGCGTAAATAATGTTCTTTACTGCTTGACTATGTCTATAATCTATAGTCATTATAAATTAAAGTCACTTTTCGCGTGTATGCCGCGCTATTTTTCTAAACTTCGCAACGGATAAAAATGTGGTTTTCGCCATAGTTTAGAGAATTTATTCGAGGTTTTATATGTTTTTTTATGTTTTGTCGGTTATTCCGTTTATCCACCCGAAAGAATCCACCCTACGTTGGATAGTATACTTTGGCCTAGGCGAAACTAGTTCATCCTAAAATCGGGTTTAGCCGGTAACATATACATAAATATTTACCTTACATATTGTTAATAAACAAATGTAAAGCCGTGAAAATCGCACGAATCCGGGGCAGGTCGCAAATTTTTTCATTACCATTATTTAAATTACGGAAAATTGGAATTTAGTTAGTAGACCGTAGCTAAGTATGTGATTTTCTCATCATCATCTTTATGACCATAGATGGAGCTGCACGATGCCTTTTCTCCGTCACGTTACTCGTCCATCCTTTGCCAGCCAATTTGCAAAAATTGTCCCTCCGACAATTGCGAGTTATTCCGTTTATCCACCCCAAAAAATCCACCCTAATGTCCAAGAATCCACCCTAGGCCTAGTTGGATAAACGGAATTTATAAGCTTGGGGTGGATTCTCGGACATGAGTTTCCGCCTATCCACCGTAGGGTGGATTTTTTCGGCTGGTTAAACGGGATAACCAACAACTGCAAATAAAATAAGCCTACTAGGTACATAAACATAGATTAGATTGCTAGAAATTCTCAACAAATCAAGAAAAGGCTTTTCCATCTAAAACGTAGTTGTTAACGCCTCAGCAAAAAACATGAAAAACAATTCGCAATCACCTTCCCAAAAAACCGCCAAAAAAGTACAGGAACACTTTTTAACAAAATTAGCTGCAATCTTAATCGACAACCCTGAAGCAACTCTTTCAGTTTTTTCTGCCCTCTTTTTCTCTCATTCGCAACTGCGACATATAAGACAAAGACGGAAGATAGGACGAATCGGTTACTATGTAGTATAGAAAAATATGTAATTATATGTATACTATAAATAGTGGAGAAGTGAGGGCGTGTCGTCTCCATCGATGCCGATGCGTCGTAGATTTGGCACAGGGCTGTGTTTCGTCACTGATGCAATGGCATGAGTATTGACAGTTCCAGATTGTGCTATTAATCAATAGCTTATAAAGTGCTGGAGAATCTCTAAGTTAAGTAGGTGGGTTCTAGAGATTGATGACGGATGTCATAAAAGCTACGTAGTATTTTAGATATTAGTTCTTGACTAAGAATAATCTTTTGCTTGTTGCATTCCGCGCTCCGTAACCAGCGGTTTTTCACACCAAAATAAAATTCGTTTCCCAGATTACCTATAAAGAAGATGTGAGACCCACGTTTTCTTTTCTTTGCCTTTTTGATCCAAAGTAATCATGGCGGCTAAGACGCGTCGGCGAGAATTTTTTTTCAATTTCTTCTTCATTCCTGCAATCTCTTTGTGCAGGTTAGTTAGTCTGATTTCCTAATTATTTTCGCTTAGTTACTTAGTTATATGTCCGGAATGCGTAGATGACGGTTTGGTGATGGGCCTTTCGACATCGATATCGATCGCAGTGGACGTCTTTCGGCTGAAATGATGATTATGAGTACTTATGATTAAAATCTTGATGGTGTGATTATTAAGATTATTTTTCCTGGCATTTTATAAACATTACAGAATGTGTAACTTCTTAGGTAAGTACTGTAAACTAAAAAAAGAAGGTGTGTGCTTGTGTCCCTGTGTTATGACTATACGATTGAAGAGAAAACTTACGAGTGGAGTCGAATATACGCGATTCAGCATAACCGACAGACTGGAGCCGAGTATACCCGATTTAGCTACACCGACCTGAGCGTGATGGTTCAGGGGATCTACTCCCTTTGCAAGAGATCCGTATTTTCGGCCGAAGTTACGGGAGATCACTACTCCTTATGACTTACGGACATATAATTAGTTCAGGGCCCGAACTAAGAATGAATGACAACATTATTTGACAGTTGACCCTACAACCGACATGTATATGCCCGGCCGAAAAATTTAATTTGACACGTATAATTGACCTAGCAAGTAGCAAGTACTGTTGGACGGGCCCGTTTTACGTTCACAGTTCAGAAAGAGAGCAAAGTGCGCCTAAATAAGTTTTCACGTCAAAAACAACAGGGACCCACGCGTCAGATGTCTTTTTTATGATATAGGTATTAGTAATCGCTAATATGGTGTCAGTAAATTACAGTCAGAATTCCATCGCTACACAAAATATTTACTTACTATTTCACGTGCATCACATATTTTTTGCCGACTTTACGATCGTTCAAGGAAATCGCAGTTTTTCCTTATTTACAAAACATTGATGACCTCCCCCATTTTCTAACGATGTTTCACCTAAACACTTCTGGAAAAAGATTTAAAGTCTGCTATGAAAGCGCTTTGAAAATAAACAAAAAATATGTTACGTTGGTAATTAACTACCAGCACGTGGCTTCTAGTACGTGGCTTCTGCCTGATCTCGTGGCTAAAAAGCGTGATTTTTTAATTATTACTTATCTGTGCATGTATCATGAACATGCAACTGCTCCGTCGGTTTCTAGGTCGGAAGCGCGACTGTTAGGCATGCATTGTGGAATGTAAATGGACTGGATCCAGAACTCCTTCGGCTCCTATATCATGCAGACGACATGACACGCAGGACACGGTATAAAGTGTCCCATCGTTTGTGGAACACCACATTTACACTTCAAGGCGGAGTCGTCTATGAATCTCCACCTGAACAGGTTGTCCTTGCTTCGGCCAACCTGGATCCAGAGTCAGTTCGAAGACTTCCAGGTTAGCAAAGGCAACTCGTGTCCAGGTGGGAGATCTTCGGCAGGTGGAACGTATGTCGTATAGTATGGGTAAGGAAGCACTGGAGTCCGGCTGGAATGAGAGAAAAGGAAGAATGGCAGACGAAGTTTATACAGAGTGAAACTTTAAATACCGTTTTCCTCGTAAGGGGTCATTGTACTCATAATTATGAACAAATTTTACTATGGGACCAAACATAAAATCGCGAAAAAAAATCAGCTGTTCCCTACATTTTGACATACGATATAGAACATAGGTAAATGTAGGAAACAGCTGATTTGTCACGATTTCAGGTTTGGTCCCATAGTAAAAGTTGTTCATAATGATGAGTACAATGACCCCTTAAGAGGAAAACGGTGATTTAAATGTCATTTAAATGGCGGTTATACATCTGAATCCACTGCTACTTGCTTTACACATCGTACGGCTACATTCCTGCATTCCTGTAGTATCATTGTTTGTATTTACATTTCTCAGTTCATCTTGTGTGATAGATGTTTCTGATTTATAAATACCTACACTGTTTTGTTTTCAAATTGTTATGAAGTTCCACAAATTGTTGTGTCTACACTGTTGACATGTTACTACATACATACAATACGTTTCGCTATATCAACCCATCTTGTGGAGCTGCTTTCCAACTATGTTGGTGTTGGATTCGAGTTTTTGTTGCATAATGCTGACATTTTTCAACTCCATGCAAATAGAATAGAATAGAATACAACTAAAAAAAAACTCTTTATTATGTAAACTAGGTATATAAATTACAGATATCTTCATTCTCCTGCTCTTTATCCCGATTTATTTAGGGACGGCGCAACGTGTTATTTTCTTCCATACCTACCCCTCTATTAGTCGTAATCTCGGTAGTTACCCCCTTTCTAACATATAAATATAATCTAAGTATAATGAATAATGATGATGTTTAAGGAGAGAGCGTTTTTATCATAATTTAAACCTCCAAGATGGTGCTTTATAACGCTCTGGTACGTAGCGTACTCGAGTTCGGCAGTGTCATATGGAATCCGCATTATATGGTTCATTCTAATCGTATCGAGTCAATTCAACGATCCTTTACGCGGCAACTTGCTTTCCTTGCCACTGGCTTCAGTGCGAGATGCTCGTATGACGATGACGAACGACTGCGTTTCTTCCATATGTCAAGCTTACAGCTACGCCGACGCATGATAGACTTGCTATGCTTGCGGAGTATTGTTGACGGTTCTTTTAGATCTGACGGACTCCTCGAGCGCATTGAAATAAACGTGCCTAAACTTAATGCTCGGAGAAAATGCACGTCCTTTTTCAATGTTCCTCGTCATAAAACCAACTTAGGTATGAACGCTCCGATGGCTAGGCTATAATAGCAGGCTCCAAACCTGTTATTTAAAAGAATGATAAACATATAGCAACAATTTTTGCAATATTTATGATTTGGATATCTTCCACGACCCTCCCACGCGTTTTAGATCTAAGATTATAAATGAGGGGAAGACTGCAGATAACAAAACAAATAAATAGGTAAATGAATTAATATAATTAGTCGATGAGGGTATTCTCTCTACTACCGAGATTTTAGCTAGAGTTTTTGTTCTTTTGTTGTTTTTCTTTTATTATTATTATTTTTTGTAACGTGAATGCTGTGCACGTCTGTAATTGACGTAAGCACTAGTCCATGTCTCTGTTCTCTGTTATTTGTATATGTTTGTGTTTGTGTTGTTGATGTGCCTTAATAATAATAAATAATAATTAAAAAATATATACTTATATAATAAAATAATAATAATTTTAAAAGAAGACGAAGAATTTATTTCATTTTGTCTTTAAATTTCGTGTCAAATGATGGTCTAAGATTTGAGAAACAGAATTTGAGATTGGAATCTATTTGCTGCCATTCCTTATGTTTTAATTATAATGTTATACTACAGTCTTTTGTAACAGTAAAATGAATAATACTTTCTTACGTAGTTTTGAGTTACGCTGGACTCTATAATATTACGTCGTTTCAGTTGCTTCAATACCCGTAACATCTTTCATAGACATATGACAATGGCATGGGTACAGAAAATAATCTCGAAAATTCTTCCTTTCAAGACCATTCAAAACATTTACGTAAGTTCGGACAAAGGAAAAACAGAATTCACCAATACATTTCTTCAAATCACGGTCAGACCAGTCAGTGACAGTGATAAAAAAACGACGAAAACATACGACGAGATAATAGCAGGCTCCAAACCTGTTATTTAAAAGAATGATAAACACATAGCAACTATATTTTAATTTAGGACTAAATAAAGCAGCAGACGATGACGTGCAAGATATTTTTTATTTTAATAATATTATTATAAGTGGTCAAAATAAGTGACATTATGTTTCATATTGGTATGACGCTGAGAGTATCTGATCATAGAATAAAAGCAAGAAAACTTTAAAAACAAAATAATTATCCTTCTATTATCATCCTAATTTATTTCGTGTCGTCAGTAGGTACAGTACGTCTTCTTCCAGTCGTAATTTCATATTCACCCCCATACCATCTTTCATACAATCCATCCATCGTTTATTTGGTCTTCCCATGGAACAGATAAATAAGGTTTATCTGTTCCGTGGGTCTTCCCCTACTCTAACACTAAAATTTTCCTAGAATGTCTACCTCTTCTGATGAATCCAGAAAATAGCAAAGTTACAATTGAGGCTGGTGGAGACCACAACACGACAATAAATGAAACTTCATATCATTGCACAGATCTCAAATGTATAAAAGCGTAGAATAAATCATCTGCTTAGCATTCAGCACGCGTCAGTGTCGATTATTGAGGAAAAGGGTCATGATTGTACTTAAAGATTAGCCAATAGATTTGTAATCTACATAATGCAATTATTGACCTTAATCCAGTAACCATTGTTGATGGCGAATGAATGAATGAATACCTTTGTGCAATAATTCGTAATTGTCTACACTACTCTGCAGTTGGATATTTTATGTTTGTCGACATTAGTCTCTATTTTCACGGTTATTAACTTATTAGGAAGGACAGAGGGTAAAAAGCAAATCAAAAAGCACTTGAGTGGTCCATTCCGGTTTCCGATTATGTTTGTCACTATTCACCAAAACTGTTTTATTTTATTTGTAAAGGTACACCAACAATTTCTGTGTATAATAATATTATCTTAAGTACAATATCCTCTTATCACAATAGCCTCGGACTTCTGACACAGTCGCCAATTACAGATTAACAAGCCGATCAAAAAAAAAAAAACTCGCCATGAGAACTGAGGTGAAGTGAGCTTTAAGTCAGCTGTCATTCCATCTGATGCTAGCTATTGACAGCCCACTTCAATGTCACTTCACTTAAGTTTTCTCAGTGAAATTTTTACAGAATAGAGCGACGGCAATCTCAGAAATGGGTGATAAAACTAAAAGATCTAGAATTTAGAACCAGGCAAAATACTTCTTACTCAATATGTCCCTTTACAGCTGGCCTTTCCATGATATCTTTTCTATTGACAAAAACATCCATCTATCCTTCATCTCTACCTGATGAGTCACCTATATTCACCTAGACGTTATTTAATATGATGCCCACATATCTATAAACAACTTTTTAACTCAATTAATTTCTTAGACTCAATAGTTTAGATATTAGCATTTTCATACGCAAGTTGGAGATTCGCGTCGATATTATGTAGTTTTGACCTCCACATTTTACAAAAACATTACTATCTCATTATTTTCGCAATATTATTTCTCGATAGACTAAATAACACACTGCTAGTCGATCCGGACACAAACAATGACTCAGACACTTCATATTCAAAGTCATTTGGAGCCGGCCGCTAAAATAGATAAGTGTTGAATATTGATTGTGTCCTGTTATGTAAGGTATATGAATTATACATAAGGGCTATGTAGATCAGAAGGTTTACTTGCACGCGAGGCAAGGTTGCAAGCTTATAATGTTTAGGGCTTCGTAAACGGGAAATCTTAGATGGTCAGGATGTGTTTCCATCGACGGTTTTTCCTTTTTTTAAATACATAGATCCCTTCTTCAAAATTTGTGGTCACTTGGGTGAGGTGCGATATGGACTTTGGCAGTGGCGGAGTAAGGTATGACGCTCCTCTCTTGGAAAAGGAGGATGCTCCAGCCAGACGAGGGATATTGTCTATAGCGGGGCTCTGCTTCACCTACCTACCTGAAGCTCGTTATGTTTGGGGCTTCTTCGTGAACGAGCAATCTTAGACGGTCAGGATGTGTTTCCATCGACCGTTCTCCCTTTTGAAAAACATAGATCTCTTCTTTGAATTCGTGGTCACTAGGGTGAGATTCGATATATTATTAACTTTTGCAGTGGCAGAATAAGGTATGATGTTCCTCTCTTGGAAAAATGGACGCTTCAGCCAGACGGGGGATATTGTCTATAGCGGGGCCTTTGCCTGACCGTTGCAGTTGGGTTTTTTTTATTGCTTAATGGGCCTACTGTTGACCTTGATCACGCCTGATGGAAAGCGATGGATGAGGTCTATGATGGAATGAGCGTGCCCAAAAGATGCCTGTTCACTCTTGCTTCGAATGCAGACGGGTTTAATGTGGAAGGGAACACAGATTCCTCATCAAACTTTGTTCAACTAAGGTTGGTGAGTCATCAGTGGGCCTTTGGAAATTTCGTCTTTATCACTCACGGCCTTGTGACAGTCTCCTGTCGTTCGCTTGCTTTTTATGTTGTATATATGTCTCACTGCCGAGCGTGGGGTTCTGGGTTCGATTTCCGGGTCGTGCAAATAGTTTTTCCATCAGGAATTTCTTAGTAACACTTTGGATGTTGACCGTTGGTGCTGCGTCTGATCTCTCTCCGGTCGTTTGGAATTGCGTGATGTCCCATCGTGCATCGGACGGTGAGGAAAGAGGGAGTGCACCTGTGTATGCGCACACACTTGTTCACTGTAATATCTCCCGCGCCGAAGGCTAGTCTCCGTTAAGATTGCCCGCCATGGCCGAAATACTAGCTGGAGGACTATTAACAATATTTGTACCTACTGTACTTTACAGAATACCACTTACAGATTTATCTAGTCTACCAATAGACCTTCTGTCTACTTCTTTTTCATGCCCTATTGTGTGGTAGGTCAAGACAACAGAGAAAACTTCGTCCCTCAGTTAGTGGAATGCTTGGCATACTTCGTTAGCATTGTGATGAACCAAGTTTCCTTCCTTAAGAGTCGTTTAGTTGATAATTGATTAACTTGAGACGTGTTTTTGTTGTTTATTTATGAAGGTGGAAGTTTCCGTTCTTTTGTAAGAAAACTTCGGTTTCCTTTGTTTGTATGAACAAGTTTTAAGGATATTGAGGGGGAGGAAAAATATTGTTGTTGTGTTGTGAATATGATCATCTCGTAAACATCCTGCTAATACTGGGATCTATGTATTATGGATTTGTTATTGAGTTATTATTGGGATCAATATGACGTTATTATTGTGGCTTGTGTTATTCACCGTTTTCAATGAATAGGGTTATAAATAAGAATATAATAGAATATTCTTTGTGTGTACACCATACGAATCTGTCTATACAAATACTAATAATAAAGCTGAAGAGTTTGTTTGAACGCACTAATTTCTGGAACTACCGGTCAGATTTGAAAAAACATTTTTTGCATTTGATAGCCCAATTTTTGAGGAAGGTTATAGGCTATTTAAAGTCACGTTACGGCCCTAGGGAGTTGAAAAAAGTCAGAAAGAACGCTAAGCGAAAAGAAAGTAAAATGCGATGCGATCGGGCCTTCGGACGGAGAGTAATGGGTAGCTCACCGTCCGATCAGGACCAGGCCCGTGCCGGACGGCGCGTATGTGTTCCACGCGCGTCTCAACGAGATGTCAGCATAAGGGAAGGGGCCCGTCAGGGCCGAAGCCTGCCGGGGTAGCGGGATTGTCCGAAAGGGTTACCGCTACTTCGGAACATAAAGGGCTAAGGAAGGAACACGGGTGGGTTTTAGTCAGTAAGAGTCTGACACTCCCTTCCGCTCCACATAGAGCGGGAAGAGTCATTTGAGTCATTTGATGACTTCCAATCCACAAAAAAAAGGGCGATGCGATGCGACGAAGTGGGTCGGGGGAACAAGAAATTTCACGCAGACGAAGTCGCGGGCATAAGCTACAGGCAGACATAAATGTAGACATTATACATACGGTGACACAATGGACGGTCTTATCGGTTAAAGGAACATGAGCTAATAAGTGGCGTTTTCCAGTTTCCGACTGCTCCCAACTTCATCTCCATTTTACCCTGATTGATTTGAACCAAACCAATAGCCTCATTTTGCACTAAGGACCAATATAAGTGTAGATTTCTATCACTTCCTTTTAACTATATCTTGATAAGTTGATAAGAAAATACGATAAACTTAACTTGTAACATACTAACAAAAAACTTTCCACTACAAAAAAAATACGTCATTTTGATGGCACATAGTTTTGGCTTGGTAAAACCCGATACATCATATAATGCACATGTGACAATATGTCACAAAACAATCCTATCAGTCAAGGAAATCTCAATCACTACAAAAACACATGTTCAATGTCCTAATCTCATAGTAATTTGGAACAAAACAACTATATTTGTGACTGATTGCATCAGGGTAAATGTAATTAGTCAATATCGAGCACTATTTCGAGCAATATTTCAATATTTCGAGGACAATGGGTACATGGTTTTGCCTGTGGCTTTGCTCAGGGTTGAAAGGAATTATCTATCTAGTCAATCAACACAGTTCATCTTATTTATGCTAGAACACGCAGCTGCTCAGCTCTTAGTGTGCCTTCTTATAAATCTCTATTGTCTCCCTTTATGCCCTAGGTTCAAAAGTGGGCGAGGGGTATCCCTCGTAGCGTTTGAGACTTTCAGGAGGGCAGTAGAAGACCCAGAGAAAATTATATCCTACCTTACAACTATATAATATTACAAGTTTAAATATAATAGCAATAGCTGTTTCAGATTCGCGACAGATGGTAAGTAAAAAAAATTGGGGGGCTCTAGAAAAAATATTCTCAAAGTGGGCGGTGGGCAAAATATCGTTGAGAACCTCTGCTCCATGCCATCAAATTAATGGACAAGGCCTATGGCTGCTGCTCCTCTGCTACAAATGACCACAATACTAAACGAACTGGTCAAATTACACACATCAAAAGTGTCTAGGGATCAAGCATTTTTATGCGGATTTCTTGAGATTGAGATGTGGCTTTGTAATAAATTTATGATTTTATAAATTTATATGGATCCTTTTTGGTGCATTTCATAATTTGAATCAGGAACTGTGAATCAAATTCGAGTAAAAGATGAAAATCAGCTGTCAATATTTTCCCTATAAAAACATACAACGCATTGAAGACATTATTAGTGCTACTGTTTCCCTACTACTGATTAAAACCAACGTTATTATGGAGCGGCGACGTCATTTAAGCAGGGAAGAAATGCTCAGAGCCGTGGGAATGATAGAAGCTGGTTCCCGGCAACGTACTGTGGCTTTAGCTCTGAATACAAGCCAGAGTGTTATCAGTCGACTTTGGACACGTTACCGAAGCACTGGTACCGTGGCTGAGCGCCATGGAGGACGGTATCGCTGCACCACACGGAGACAAGACCGATACATTCAAATCTTAACTCGAAGAGCTCCAACAATAACCGCCATGATGTTAGCTGTGAGGCTTCATCACTCTTCAGGGAACTTAATTAGCGACCAAACAGTCAGAAACCGCTTGCATGAAGTGAACCTTCATTCCCGAAGACCGCTACGGGTACCACCTATAGCAATGCACAATCGTAGGATTCGATATCAATGGGCTCTTGAACACAGAAATTGGGCAGAAGAACAATGGCGTTTCGTGTGCTTTCTGATGAGTCTCGTTTTGGTATGAGACCGGATACAAGACGTATACGACACTGGAGAACCCCTGGACGCCAACAGCGATTAAAATCCTGCCAGGAAGTCCATCCTTATAGTGGTGGAACCATCATGGTATGGGCGGGTATTTGGATCGGCGGAAGAACTGAGTTGATTTGGATCAGAGGCAACCTCAACGCTCAAATTTATGCTGAGACGATTGTATCAGACGTCATCGTTCCTCTACAAGTGCAAATCGGTCCCTTATTTCAGTTAATGCATGATAATGCACGACCGCACACAGCAAGAGTTGTAAGACAGACTCTCGCCGCAGCTAACATCAATGTCCTGCCCTGGCCTGCTCAGTCGCCAGACTTGAACCCGATTGAGCATGCATGGGATATGCTACAGAGAAGAGCTCTGCCGAATATGGAGGGTATCCAGTCGCAAGAAGACCTTTTTTTGTTGTTGCAACGAACATGGGCTGCCATTCCACAGCGTGATTTGGATGAACTCATTTTGAGTATGCCAAACCGATGTTCTTGTGTTGTTAGTGTTCGCGGTAGAAACACGGATTATTAATTGTTTAAGTTACCCAATAAAATTTTAAAGAAAACTGTTATTTCAGTCTTTTTTTCGAACTTTTGTGTTAGTGGTTCAAATGTCAAAAATCCCTTTATTAGGAAAATGGCAAATTTCTTTATTAATGCAAAGGTGACTTGGTTTATCGTTACTGTGACAAACGAAAACACTTTATTTGATGAATCCTTAAAGAAAATTTTAATTAATATCAATCAGGAGAAAAGTTATTGCAAAAATATATGTTGATCCCTAGACACTTTTGATGTGTGTATTTAAATTATCAGATTTTCTTACCACTTACATCATCTTTATCATTAATATCATCACCCTAATGTAACTTACGTCCCTGCAATCTAACCTTTTAACAAAACCATACTTACTCATTTGAATTACCTAGATAGGTTATTTAGCTACTCTGTCTGTCTATCTGTTACTTTTTCACGCCTTAAAGGCTGACCGGATTTCTATAAAATTTGACAAACAGGGTTAGGAGATGCGACACTTTTTATCCCGGTAATATGTTCCCGTGGGATACCTTCCGTCCTCCACGCGGGCGAAGCCGCGGGCATAAGCATATTTTTCACCAAATCTACGACATCCACACGTGGATGTTTATCCATACAAGCTATATCAAACACCATCTTTATCAATTAGAAAATTGATCCCAAAACCTCTTACAAACAGACTCTACCATCTCACACTATCACCCAGGAAATAACGATTAAACATTTCAATGATCATGCGCAGTTTTTTGACAGTACATAAATCAGTTCGTCAAAGATCAAAGGTACCCTTGACTACTGGATTTATTGCCCCTGCTGGCTTTGGGCTGTTTCTGGCAATGTTCCAGGAGTGGATGTACTGTAGACATGGCGGCTACACGATGATGTCAGGAATTAAAGGTGGTATAAATAGGGATATAAGTATTGGTATAATGGTAAGTAGGTATGATCAGATCTGGCTTGGAATTGAAAGTCATGGGTGGATACATTCTGTTGTACTTTTCTATTGATGACTTAATCATCATTTTAATTATCATAATATAATTATTTTTAATTGTCATTCATTCTCCTACCTTTATTCCAACTAAATTTGAGGTCTTTTTCTTCCATATTGTATCTCTGATGTGGGTCTGGGTTGTCAGACGCCCGAAAGTCGGACAACCAGTCTTACCAAGAGGTATCGTGTTACTAAGTAACTGGGTTGTGGAGGTCAGATAGGCAGTCGCTCCATATTAAATACTGGTATTCAGCTACATCGGGTTAGACTGGAAACCGACCACAACGTAGTTGGGAAAAGGCTAGGCAGATGTTGATCGTGGTCTCTAATAGGCTCTGTCATTTCAGTAGCCATCTTACTAGTCATATCATCTTTCATTCAGTCCATCTATCGTTCTGGTTCTTTGATCTTCTCTTATAGCCTCACATTCATAATCCAAACTTTCCTCACGATATATTCCTCATTTCTCCTCGTCACATACTATAACAAATCATTTTAATAACGAAGCAAACTGGACGTTGTAATAGTTTTTTATTACGAGACGCAAGCTGTTTTAAAGAGCCCATCGACGACTAAATGCTGCACTCAAAACCGATTTGAAATTTTAGTATGCAAAATTACAAACTGTATGCCAAAATATTTGAGGGATCGTTAAAAATATGACGCAAAACAACATAAAACGAAACCAAAGTTGGTCTCTGAATCATCGGTTTTAGTATATGAGGTAAAATAAATGTAACGGGTATAATATCACCACTGCTCTCAAAACGGTGAAGGAAAACATCGTGAGGAAATCAGAATGTCGTAGAACCAAAAATTCGAAGAAATGTGACATCTACCAACTCACACTGGGCTCGCGTGGTGGATTACGGCCCACTCCCTCACACGGAGAGGAGGCCTGTGTCCCAGCAGTGGGAACGTTATAGGCTGATTATGTATGTATTTTATGTAGGTATAATATTATGGAAGAGGATAATTAATAACCATGATACTTAGTGCTAATTTCTAGTAATCAGCATTTATTACTTTATTAGTTTTCCACAAAATTGACGCAACGTCAGCGGGGTAATTGCGTAACACACTAACAGCACCCATGGCTTTCGTTTTGACAATTCAACAACAGTCATTGCTTGAAGAGCTCAACAAATTACTTTATCTATTGTTATTAATGAATTTTATATAATTTTAATTGTTCATGGAAATAACAATTATCCTCTAAAGTTATTTTAAAATATTTACACATTCAAATATTTACAAATATTTAACATTTACAAACAAAGGGCATCAAAAAACTCGTCCGCATCGCTGTCAACAGGAAACGTGCCCAAAAGGCTGGCAGCATTGCCACGTTGTATGGCAATACTGATTCTTTGGCCAAAAAATGATAGGAACAAGATTACTTGAGACGAGGCTGAATTTATGGTTGCAGTTTGCGCGTCGAGGTCCCTGCCACACTGTATAAGGAGTGCCACGATAAATGTAGTAAATATGTGATATTCAGTCATTCAAGTGTCCATGGAATCTGATAGCGTATCATGTTCACATCTTTGTTTTATGCTCAGTGTTTTGGGTCGTGGTGATAATGACGTTGCGGTTTTTCTAGTTAAAAAATATGACTTGTTTTTTTGTAACTTTATCGCGGCTTAGTTTTGGAGGATTTGGTACTTAAACGACTATGCGGCACTTAAAACCTTTTCAACACTATCTTAATCGGATGTACCTCTTGATATCCCAGATTTCAAGTGGGTCAACATCTATATAGTACTACTAACGTGCTTTCCGAGGCACGGGGGTATCACACCGCCAACTTACAAACTCTTGCGCCGCGTTGGCCATGAGCCTGATCTACCCCCTGTCGTGTCGGATTACGTGCCGTCCCATCGGACTATGAGAGTGAGGGAAGAGAGAGTGCACCTAAGCTGTGTCTACGCACCCTCTTGTGCACTATAATATCTCCCGCGCCGAAGGCTACTCTCCGTTGAGATTGCCCTCCATGGTCGATATACGGCCTCGAGGACTATTATTAGTACTACTACAATCCCCGCAAGTTACACAAGATTTTAAAGCATATTCTAAATCCGAACCTTCTCTATCTATCTATATACCGTAAGAACACGTTCGAAAGAAGGGTTACACTACATCATTGGCAAAACGGGCTAACTCTAGATAGATTTTGCACTATCTCTACTCAAATCCAGTTGAAAAATCGAGATGTAGGTAGGTATGCTTTAATTTTTCAATGTGATGCTGGGGAATGGGGCGGCCGGTGCGGCAAAGTGGAATAATTCGAAAATTTCGGGAGGAAAGTTTTCAGTATGCATGTGGATGGGTATAAAAGTAGGGGAAGACCAAAGAAATGATGGATGGTCTATGTGAAACATGATATGGTTAGGAAGGGGGTGACTACTGAATAGAGAAGTATGGAAGAAAACGACATGTTTACAATACAAACTTGATCCCCATGCACTTAGTGCATGATCTACCACACCATAATATTTACCGTATTCGACATTGAAATGAAGAAACCCACTTGAGTTTTTATCATTATATGTTATCACGTTGTATTGTACCACTAGTCTGATCACCAGATGACAAGATAAGCCTTTCATTACAATATGGAAACAAAATATGCAAATCATGTTATCCCAAAAGATTCTGAGGTCAGACAATAAATTACGGAAAATCCCCATATCATGGCACCAAATACCTAATTGTAATCTACTTACTATTCCTGAATAAATTTGTTGGAAATAACGTCCTATATAAATTAAAGAAAAACCCTTAGTATCGTTAAAAAAAAAGTGTCGTCCATCGTATTTTTCCGTCAAACAAATCGACCAAATTATCCGTGTGCCAAAAAAATGCTGCTAATAATCTAGATTTTGTTCTTGTTTACGTTCAGTCTTATATCTTAGCTGCAGTCAACGTCCTAATTAAACACCTTGGAGTTCGTCCTCATTATTTGTTATAAACAAAAATAATTGGCAGTTCCGGAAATACGCATCTTCAAAATGGCGGGCCCGATGTCACTGCGCACATTAAAGGGTGCTGATTGAACATCTGAAGGTGTTAAAATACTCGTATAAATGTTGTTAAGTCTACTTAATTAAAGCTTTGATCTGTTAAAAGGTTAGTGAAGATTAAAGAAGCGATGTTTTTAAGGACCTGTCAGAAAGATTGGTTTGCGCATCAATATTATCGCGTAATGTTACTTTACTGGTGTCATTGCTAAAATTAGGTTGCTCTGTTGCTTTTGTGGGTGTTGCAAGAGTGGAGAGTCTTATAAGCTGTTTGCCCTAAACTTCGGTACCCATCATTAAGAATGACTTTTAATGCGGACCTAAACCTGAAATCCCTATTTCTTCCCGTGGTAGTATTAGTGTATCTGTAGGTCTTCTACAGACTAGGGTAACTAAATGATACAGTTTGTCATTCATTACGGCATCAGGAATTATTATTATGCCTGTTAATTAATGCGTCAGCTGTTGCAATAGGCCGGAAAACGACCAATATAAAAGATTAATGGTACTTGGCTGACGTAGATCAGTTAGCTAAAAAGTCGACGAAAATATTGCAAGTCTCGGTTCCGGAAAATCTTAGTTCATTTCATAATATTAAAAAAAAATGAGACCGGGCTCTACAATATTTTTAGATTAGAGGCAGCACCTTACAATTCTCTGTTTGTCTGGAGTTTCTTACCCGTTCTTCTCCATAGGTACACTACTCTTTGGAATGTGCAACTAGGTTCACCTTTCTGCCTGACCGACGATCCCTTGACATTACAAAAGTGTCTGTAATTGGTTTATTTGAATAAATGCTTTGAGTTTTTTTGAGTCCATTCTTCACTATCATTACTTAAACTCCTAGTTCTTTTCTTTATCTATTATTTTATTATGGAAACAACCTTTAATTTGCAGGTAAATCATTTATTACAGCAACAGGATGCACACCAGTATATTTCTTTTACTAGGTATGCCAAAAAAAAAACCGACCCCTTGACAACAAACAACAAATCAAAAGTATCTGTAATTGGCTTATTTGAATAAATATGTTTGAGTTTGTTAGATGGAGTTATATCTGACTACATCTTATCGACCATTGTTATATCACGCATCCAGTTTGAATCTAGTTCTTGTTCATTAATCATAACTTTATCTAAATCGTGCCCAGATACGTGTAGATTTGATTTATTTTCGTTGGATCCACTTTTTCATATCAGTTAATTGTCATAACTGAATCTGATCCAACTGAATCCAATGTCTTTTAATAAAAGATATTTACCGCTTATAAGATACCGATATGGGTAGTTACCGCAGAAAATATATAGAGACAGCACACCTACAAGAGTCTATCCCTGAAGTAAAGTAACCTTTACCACAGATAATATAATACTCTACGCCTTTACCTTCCTCTTAACCTTTAAGGAGCAACTGAAAGTAAATCCAATAATCGTAGCTATAGTATACGAGGTAACACCTTCAAGATTGACTTCTTAAACAAGTGAAGAAGGCGGTTTAACCCCGGGGTCTTAAAATACACCGCGCACGAGACGGCGCGGCGTCCGAGTGACCTTTCGATGTATAATTTTTTAGACTTTTCAGTGACACTGTGACGCAATTCCTGAACTAATATATTAGCTGTCTATTCTAAAACCGTAACGAGGACGGTGGCTGACAATCATCGAGTTTGTCAAACGAAAGTAGGTACAGGCTGTCTAATAAATGTCACTTATGTGTTAAAAAAATCTCGATTTAGTAGAGTTTTTAGACATCTTATGTTCGGCTGGGATACTTTATTAAATACTCTTACTAGACTGGATTTATATATAAACTAACGACTTCATACCATGGTAGACTTAAACGAAAGAACGCCACCTGCTATGGCGTTAAAATACGATTATATAACATTATACTAGTCATTCTGATAGACATGACAATAAATTGTTTCCTTTTACTAGATTATTATTTACAAGTCGTTCTGGTAATTTAGTAGAATATTTTTTTCTCCGTGTACGATCTATACATACTCCTTTTGCTTCGTTTACGTTCATACATCTAGATGTATTACGATGATCTGTGTATGACTAGCCACACACACACGCAGGTTGTGACTACTACGCACCAGACCTTTCTGAAGAAACTACAATAAGGTTACTATTACTTAATATTAATTAATAATTGATTTCATTTTATAAGAGTATATTGTCTCTGCAATATAACTGTATGCAAAAGGAGTATTATTATTAGGCTTGTCTAGCTACAAACCAGTCTATGTCTATGTGTGACCGCTTAGTGCATTCTAATAGCTGTTGGTATGAGATTTACTTTGCAATCGATCTCTATTACACAGATGCATGTACAGTATGAACGTGGATGAACGTGGACGAACACGAATAGGGGAAGATCAAATAAAATATGGATGGACTGTGAAAGATGATATAGCTCCCTTTCCAGCTATGTCATTATCATACTGAGATGACAACTAATAAGAAGTATGGAAGAAAAAGACATGTTGCGCCGACCCCAAGAAAATTGGTATAAGGATAGGAGAATGATGATGATGCAATTTCAGTCTGCCTGGTCAGACGACTATGGTCTGGCCATTGTTTATTAAACTGTTGGCATTTAACTAATTGAACTCCATCATAGCTTTGCTGCATCAGTACCTACCTAATATGTATCACCATTTAAACATTGATATTCTAATGATTCTTCTACCTCACCAGGTTTGGCGTTCTATCAATGAATCAACTCAGCCTGTCGCAGTCCACTGCTGGGCATAAGCCTCTCCCAGGTTTCGCCACAACTCCCTGTCCTCCGCCCTCCGTATCAAGTATGTGTAAATTATGATAAAAAAGCACTTCCTCTCTCCTTAAACTTCATCATCATACTTTTCTTTGTTCATGTTTACTATTATATTGTATATATATATATATATATATGTATATATTTATTTAGATTAGTATAATATACTTTATGTATGTATTTATGGTATTGTGTAAATGGTACACCACAGACTACCTACAGTACTTGTCTGTCCTTCCTCTTTTTAATCCATCCAAAGGTTGTCTTTAAAAGATCGCTTTTAGCGATAAGACCGCCCATTGTGTCACCCATTGTAAAATTTCTATATTTATGTCTGTAATTTATATGGTGTACATAATAAAGAGTATTCTATTCTATTCTATTCTATGTCCCAGCCACCTTCTTAAGGTCGTCGGTCCATCTAGCTGGGGGCGTCCCATACTACGTTTGCCGATACGCGGTCTCCACTCCAGGGGGTTTACTCTCTAAGTACGCAAAGCGTAGTTTTGACGATGTTACGGGCGTTTACAACTCCATATCACCTACGGAGATAAGATTAGTTTGGGGCCCGACCTAAGAATGATGACACCACGTTTTGGCAGTTGTCCTAATGTCCTTACTGTCAATATGTATTTGCCCGTCCGCATAATTTTAATTGATACTTTTTTTGACGGTTCAACTATAATACTTTCTGATGGGCTCGTATCTTCGTTGACGGACTTAAACAGTAGATCTTCTGGACTCGTCTGGTCCACTGCTCATCATCGGTCTTCAATTTTGCGTTGCTAGCCAAACTTTAATTTCCCTACTACTCAATATTTAAAGTAGTATATTTATTTTTAGCCACTCGTACAAGCTATAAATTGTGTTTTACGACTGTTTGCTAAATTACTTTGTTTACGGCACTTTTCGCAAAGTTGTTGCTAATTCTAAATGTGTTTTGTTAATTTCAAAGTTCAAGGTGTGTTGCAGGTTTTAGTCTCGTGTATAATTGCAATGCAATCAACAAAGAAGAGTCATGCTCGGTGTTTTGCAATAATGCATGGTCTAACTAGTTTAAGTAAAATTACGTGTGTTATATCACCAAGAGTAGTACCTATTGCATTAACTTTAGAGCACAAAAGAGACGCTTTTTTATCACCTCTTCCTTTATCAAGCTCGTACCTATTATCTTTTCTGTGGCTCTGCGTTATACTGCCCTTCACATCCACTTGGCTCAATTTATACATCTGCATCATAAATTTTACAAGTCACCATATACGTACACACATAATCAGCCTTTAATGTTCCCACTGCTGGAACATAGGCCTCCTCTCTGTTAGGAGGAGTGGGTCGTAAACCACCACGGGGGCTCAGTGCGGGTTGTCACCAGTAGTCACCATATGCACAACATTATATTTAACTGGTTCTCGGTTTCCTGGGGGCTCTCCGACCAGCACCTGCTGTTGTGCTGGATTGCCAAAAAAACCAGGTGGCCTTCCTTTGTCACAAACGTGTCAGACCACTGTTGTTGTTTAAGAAAGAACTATTGTATAATAAAATATATATTATATGCTTGTAAGTTAGTTAACATTACATTGCTTATCCTGCACGTATGGCCTCGATCCTTATCAATCTTGCGGACGGCGAGCAATTATGGGCAGCTCGCCGTCCGGTAAGGACCAGGCCCGGGTCGACGGCGCGTTGTGTTCCACGCGCGCCTCAAAGAGATGTCAGCACTAACTGACGGGGTTCGCTAGGGCCGATGCCTGCCGGGGTCGCGGGTTGTTCGAAAGAGATACCGTGGTCCCTGGCACAGGCAACTGAAGGAACACGGGTGGGTTTTAGTCAGTAAAAGTCTGACATGCCCTCTCGCTCCGCCCAGAGCGGGAGAAGTTATTTTATAATTTCCCAACAAAAAACAGGACTACTGTATTAATAAAATATATATTATATGCTTGCAAGTTAACATTACATTGCCTATTCTGCACGTATGGCCTCGATCCTTATCAACAAACAAGAGATACAGCGGCACTTTACAATGTTTGCAGAAAACCACTCAGGCGCATTGAAACCAAAATATTTGTTTTACATTGCTTCTGATAAATCCGCATCGTTCCTGGTGATAAATATTGCCCTCTTTCGACCCGTTGATATTGCAGGCGCTGAGAGGATAGGCAGAAGCGTTGCCCGGTTAGTCAAAATAAAATGACCAAAACATCTTTCGCGTAAGTACCTACTAGGTACAGTGATTTCGGGATGGGTTGGTATCGATGTATAAGTATGACATAAAATTTGTTTTCCATTAGAAATTCTTTTAAAGGCATAAATTAAAAAAAAAAAACATAAATACAACAACAAGGAAAAATTTGTTATTTTTTATTTTATCACGTAGTCGCGTACCCCATGTCCAATAACTTGTTGATCTGCTTGGAGTACTCGGTCGGGAACTCTGGATCTGCGTCCATCTTCGGCTCGATTATCAATACCCATCACATCTGTGGAGTTTCACCAGCTAATTTATTTTCACTTTGGAAGACGCCAATTAAATTTGTTAGTTTGTCAATTTAGCACTAGATTGCTTATTAACAAGAGTAGTTTAAAAAACTGTGAATGACGTTATGAATCATCCCAATAACAATAATTATGTTCAATGTCCAAAGGACAAAAAATATTGCAAGTCAAGTTAGCAAAAAATTCTGACTCAGACAAAATACCTACGTATAATTTTCTCAAACCAGGAAAATCACGCAGTATATTGGTCAAAATTAAAAAAGGGGTCAAGTGCGAGCTGTCTTAAGTCTCCTGATTCTGAACACGTAATTTAGTTGTGTAAACAAAGTTTTGAGTCAAAATATTGTGGTTTTCCTGTAGTTTACCTTGAACCTGATCTTATTATGCTGAAGATTTTCCCGCTTCTTGAGCAACTTTCTCAAGAACTCGCTGTAAGCTGACAGGGTTCCCTTTTATTATATTCGTGTCAATGGTTTTATTGCCTGAGAATTCACCTTACATAAATATTCGAAATTAATTTCGTTGGCCCAATTTTAAACGACATTCATTCGTTTAAAGGCTCCCGCAGTCAGTTGCGACGCGACGGCGGCGCGGCGCGATTCTGGTAGAACAATTTCCATGGCTGTAGGACCCTTCACACACTAATATTATTTTGCGGTGTGCAAAAAAGTCAAAGTTTTCGTGACTGTGTACCTACCTAGGTACACAGTCACGAAAACTTTGAGAGTGATTTTCCCCCGCTGCGCGCTGTATCTATTGATTGTGATTTTATTTTATTGTGGAACTCGTAGGTACCTACTATTATGAAATAGGTCTTAAACTCAAAGTTGCAATAGATATTCCACGAGAAAAGTACTTTTAATTTCGCTAAGTGTATACACATCACTGCTTGTGACTGTACTGCATTTATAGTATGGATAATAAATTTATATTTTTAGTTTGCGTCCTGTCTTTATCAAATATAGGTAGTCTAATCGTTTAATCGGATTTTGGCTAGATTAAAGAAGCTTTTCAAAACTGAATTGAGTTTCAAAGAGTTCTTTGGTTATTAATATAAACGGCTCTATGAATCTCGAAGACATGTTTTGATTTTTGACTAAATATCCGTACTTTTTATTTTTTATGTATTAGATTAATTTAATATCTTGCGTTATGAAGCTTCACGTGCCATAATAAGGCTAAATAGAATATAAGACCAAATAATGTAACATGCCAATTGTATTTACTCTATTTAAATGTGAATAAATGAATTTGAATTTATCGCCTATACTGGGTCCAACTAGACGAATCTTAATTTCAAGTGAGTAACAGCTGACTACGGGGTGTACGGCCGCTTGATATGTAGTTAATTGAAATAAGAGTTTAGAAGATTTTTCTTTTCCTTTAATCGTCATTAGGTATCAATACCCATCAGTTCTGCGGACCTACGTTAGCTAATTTAATTTGACCTTGGATTACGCCAATTTTGTTTGGTACTTTTCTGCCTATATTTAGTTGTATTGATTGCTTATCAACAAGAGTAGTTATAAAAGCTGTGAATTATGATGAATCATCAACAATATTAAGTATGTCCAATGCCCAAAAAACAAAAACAAAGATATCTATGCAATTTACAGTAGTAATTCTGACTCAGACCAATAATTTAATTTAACCCAGTAGAAAGGCATTTAAATATAAGTAGTCAGAAAAATATCTTTGCACTCCTTACTTTCTTCCAAAATGTCACCCAACAACTGCTGCCACGTCTGACAGCCACCGTGCCTGCAAGTCTATTCACCGATCCAAAAGTAGACCAAACACTTACGAGTAACATCTAAAAATTGACACTAATCCAACGTAGTAGCGTAGCAAATTACAAAATAATGTTCAGGAAGAGTTTGTAAAAACATCAATTTTTTGGCAACAGCTAACGGGTAATTTGTAAACATAGCTGGTGATGGTAGATGTTTTGTAATATCACATAAAATCAAGCCTGTATTCTTCGAAGATAGGCAGAGGTGTATCATTGATCTCACTCACTCTTTGATCATTAGGGAGCAGAGGACCTAAACAAAGTGGCACACAATCAGTGAAAAAAAAAAAATTTTTTTTTTGACATCTGATCATCTTTTATTGATATTCTCTTCTTGTGGTTGGTTTCCCAGCAGTCAAAGTCAAAAACAGAAGACGGTGTTGTCTTCTTTTCTTCGTGTCGGCAAGTATTTCCACTTGCACGGTCGCCTGAGGCCATTTTGACTGCATGTTTTGGGACACAGAGGGTATAGGATAAGAGGTGGAGCATAGTCTGCGACATAGCACCATATCCACGCCCTGCTGCCGTGCCGTCGAGGTAACCCCACTTTACGAGGTTGCTTTCCACTTGAACAATTGGTATTGGATATGAATTTGCCAATGAGGAATCTAGAGTCAGTTTGTCTTTCACGCCGGTATCCTATGTAAACAATGGAATATTTTCGAATCATAGCTATCGTGTAACTTCTTCTCAGTGAACATATTTTCTTAGAATTATAATAAATGTTTAAAAACAAAGCGGCGCGTCCGCGATCAAGCATATATGTACAATGATTAACTAGGTTATCAGTTACTGAGGTGATTTTTATTTAATACATACATTTTGCTGATTTATGTATGGGTAGGTAATGGTTTATGAAAGTATATTATTTATCTACTGTTGAGTATGGGCCAAGTAAGGAGTCAAGTCTTGAAAAGAGGTTTTGCCCTGAACTGGTTCGATGACCGATGAAAACTTAGTAATGCTATCATGTGTTGCCTAGACTACAGTTTAGCACTATCAGGTTATAATGTCCCCGCTGCTGGGACACAGGCAACCTATTTGAGGGAGAGAATGGGCCGGTATCTACCACGCGGTCCCAATGCGGGTTGGTGTATGTCACATGTCGAAGGAAAAACATCGTGTAAAAAACCTGGACTTATAGTCAACTAGCTTCTGCCCGCAACTTCGTCCGCGTGAAATTTCATTCTTCCTCCATTCACCCTCTTAGGGGTGAAATTTCGAAAAATCCCTTTCTTGGTGGATACCTACTCTTCACAAAGAATACACCCTCCAAATTTCGTGCCTCTAGGACCAGCGGTTATGTAGATATGTCTGAAATCGCCAACCCGTCTTGAGCAAGCAAGGTGATCAATGCTCCTCCCTTCTCTGTATGAGATTAAGAGGTCTTTGCCCTGCAGTGGGATAATAATAGACCGGTCTATTATATCTTAGCTTCCATCAATATTCCAACAGCTCCATCTCTAGTTTATAATAGTAGTCTATGATATGGCAATCATGGATCTGGCCAATGGATCTTCTGAGATTGAACGATCTCCTAACCACAGAGTACAGATGCCAACACATCAAGCAATCCGAAACTGTCAAATTATCCTAATCAACTTTGAACTTTATACTTTAGCGATAAAGTTGAAAATCTATTAAATAAATGACAGATTGTAGTAGCTTGATGTGCTGGCGTCTGTACATTATTGTTTCCAACTACCATAGACCCACACTTCCTCATATTTGGTAGACCGTTAACCATAAAGCATATTGCACAGACCGATGATTCATTCTGTCTGATTAATAGCCTCTTCGATTGGACAAACTACGTTATTTTTGTCCGATGTGGGCGTGGCATGATAAAAAAATATCTCGCAACGTTACTAAAGATATTTAAATTATAGTGTTGATGGAATTGCCAGTTTGTCTAGGAGTATATTTAAAATATATATATTTATTGGTCTTCTTAATGGCTTTTTTTCTGGCGCGGTTTTCCGAGCGTAAAGTCAATTTTAAAGTTCAAGGGTTTCATTTCCTAGAAAGTTGGTCGGTTTTTTGCCAGGGTAATAAATAATGGAATATTTTGGCGAAAGGGTCGTCCGTTTTTCACATAGCAACCGAACCATGTTCATTCGTTGGCCAGCGAGTTTCTTACCCTTTGAGGATTAGATATTATGTGTCATAGGTACCTATGTAGTGGCGGAATGTACGAAAATGATAACTGAGCCTTCGAATTTTGTCAATAACGTTACTACTCAAGACAATTATCTGCTCAAATTGGATATTATATGCCTTTTCCAATAAATAAACTGTCCATTTAGTGCTCAGACTTTATTGTAATTTACTTCAGTTTAGGCTCCGGAATAACTAAGTGGAAAATTAAATAAATGTATTGTTGCAAATTAAAATTATACTTAAGTACCTAAGCAAATAATAACTAATACCTAATTAATTAATAAAAATAACAAAATGAAATCCTAACTTAACAAATACTATAATCATAATTGTGGAAAATTAGGATGTAATAGTTATCTAGGTGTCTATGTTTGGCTCTATCGCCTACCTTGTCTTGTGGGTACGAGTTTGACAAGTTTTCACTTTTAATATTCATATTGGTTACAAGTTAACTGAAGTTAAACTTGTTAATAATATGTTGTGCTTCTAGGCTAGCGATAGGTGGGGCAACTAAGCTGCTATAAATAATAATGAGCTGAATATGACACAGTTTTACAATTTATAACCATTATTATTCATGGACATAATCATGGAATATGGAGTTTGAACATGGGTATAGCAAGGTATAAAAATTCCAAACTGCCTTTAAACAAAGTGAAAGGAGATATTTTTTCAATATTACCGGTAAAGGTTTGGTTTTTTAACAGAGCGGTGGATGGTCAGACAATAATGGCTTTCTAAATACTGAGCGTTGTTTCGTACTCGTGTAGGGAACCCTGTTTTGACATCTTAATGTCAACTACTGGTGAAAATGCATTTCCATGACGGTCTAGTGGTCGCAATATGATGGAACCGAACTTTCCTAGGAAACGAATGCTGTACCTACAATTTCATTACGTAAGAAATGTTTTCTAGATTTTAGTGACAATATCCGCTTTCATACGCAATTTTCCCGAATTTCTCAGTTATAAATCTAATAATTTTCTTTATTTCTAATATAAAGAAATAAAGAAAGAATTACTATATATATATATTTAATTATTAGTGTGTGTGCCAAATAGTTACTACAACAGTTTACCCTTTTAGCCAATATCTACAACAACAAATCATCATTACTCCACATTCTGTAAGAAAATAAACAATTCCTCAGCAGTCCGCGTCTGTAAATAGGTATTCGCCTTGATGAAGCTGACGCGGGGAAAATAAAGGAAAAATCCTCGCCTGAGTGACGTCGAGCCAATCCTTGTGGAAAAGCTTCGTTTGGGATAGACGATAAACATGGAGTAGAAATAAATGGAGCGCCAGTCAGAGGGTTGAAGGTCAGCTAACTTTGACATTTGCTGTGAAAACGTTGGTCCACAACCACAGATCTCTTAGAGTATACACATATAGGTACGTCTTACTATGTTCATAACTTCTGTGAACTGCCGATCGATTTTGTAAAAATCTTACCGTGAAAAGTTAGGTGAAATGAGCTGTCAATAGTGTCAATTCCTAGCATCAGTGGAGTGACAGCTCACTTCGAGCGCACTTCACCCAAGTTTTCACGGTGACATATTTACCGAAAAGCACTACTTACTTTTATTTTTGGTGGAGTTCTTATTGAATAAATATTCAACCTTTTTAGCTTAAGCCTCATTTACACATTTCTTTGCAGATCATATCATACGTTGAAGCAAAAATAAAAGTTGTACCGCGTAATCAGTGTTTAGACGATGCAAGTCATTTATTTTATTCTTTTTTTCTTGTAGGAGTATGTGCTACAGAGAAAAGCTTCGTGTAAATGTGGGTTTTACTCGCGGGATGGTGGTCTGTAGTCTGAATGGATGATTCTTTATGTTCTTCATGTATCAAAAGACGTTTCATATTTATCGTATTAGATTAGGTACATCAAGCTACTACAATCTGTCAAATTTATTTAATAGATTTTCAACTTTATCGCTAAAGTATAAGGTTCAAAGTTGATTGGGAAAATTTGACAGTTTCGGGTAGCTTGGTGTGCTAGCGTCTGTACTAAGTGATTTGGACCTTGACCTTGTTTGAAGTTTTTTTGTACACTTACGAGTACTTATTCGTAGCTATAGCACTCCATTTTGTTTTGATTTCCATTCCATTTTTATCCATGTATGGTAGGCTCGAGAATTATTTGATGAGCGTTTTTTTGTGATTTGTTCCCCTTTTTTTGGGATATATATAAGGATTTATGCTGGATTATGGTTATCGAAATATATTGGGATGTAGAATTATGCTGATGTATGGAACAGAATCAATCCATTCTTGAGAAACGGGGTTTTTACTGTTTTGTTTATTATTGGTGCTATCACAAAACTGGTATATGTAGCTGTTACTTGGTTGACTTGCAGTCTTACTAAGAGGGATAGATAGAATACTCTTTATCATGTACAGTCAACAAAAGAGATAAGTATGCAGAATCTTCGGATATAGTTGAAGTTGAGTAAGAAGCCGAGATGGATGTTGTCGACTGTTTAATTTGATAAATGCGCTGTTTGTTTTCTATTAATAAAATAAAATTTTATTCGAGAACATCCATCGGTTTCTTACTAATCTTCAATTATATTCGTCGACCCTGCATAATTATCTCTTTTGTTGACTGTACATACAAATTACAGATATAAATGTAGAAATTTTATAATGGGTGACACAATGGGTGGTGTTACCGCTAAAAGCGATCTTTTCAAGACAACCTCTGGATGGATTAAGGGAGGAGAGACAATACTGAAGGTAGCCGGGCCGGCTGGGTGGTGGGTGGGTGCTGTAGGTGCTTGGTGGTGGGTGTTGTATAACCCAGTAACATGTATAATGCCAGCGCCTCACATTGGATTATGATTTCGGTCCAAGCTTGACTTCGAATTGAATAGCCAATTATTGTACGGATTGTACCCAAGATATGCGGCCAAGACCGATCTACATATTGGTGTATTGGATCCAAGACTACAACTTGTAGCCAATGTACCCAATGTGAGGCGCATAACACGGGTATTCAGCAGCATTCGGTCAGACTGCAAGCTGACCCTCAACATAGTAGGGAAAAGGCAATGACATGGTTGACTTGTGTTTTCAGGGCAATGGAAAGGCGAAAATTCGCCATTTCGTTCCAAAGCACAGTCTAGAATTTTCCTCGGCTAGACAAGAAAATCTAAAACTACAAAATACGAATACACCTCACGGAGACAGCGTGGCACCTACGTTTTCAAATAAATTATATTTTTACGATTCACCCGAATTTTCATGAAACAGAGCTAATATTAAATGTTTTCTATTAAATCGTAACGTTTCGTGTGAAGTCGTTTAAATACTATAACGTATTGTCCTAAATCATGTTATTTTCGTCGATCACTGAAATAAATGTTCCGTGAATTAAGATTTAAGCGTTTTTAGGTCATTGCTTCGTGAGATTTCGGGGAAAAGCGATGAGGACAAGTTCTGAAGTAATATTAACGAGAAAAACAGCTTTAGGTGTGTTAACGGCGCTATATATTTTAGTGAAAGCATGTTTTGTTAAGATTTATTCATATTTTCAGTAATTTTTGCGGCTTTGTAATCTCAATGATGGAGGATTTGTGGTTCGCGGTAAATACTCCTTTCAACTTTCGTTTGTGTTCAGGGGATCAGACCGGAATAAATCTTTTTTCTTTGCTTTGAGAATCTGAAAAACGTCTTCTGCAGTATTTTAGCTTGTATTGTATTTTAGCGTAAGGACCTAGTCTTTAATTCCATTTAATTCTCAGGGAAATTATTATTTCACCTACTTCTTGTAAATGTTGGTAGATCGGTGCTTCTGGCTCAGATTTTAACAACCTAGATAGAAAAAAAATTGCGACTGGCAATATGCCTTGGATGCTACGTTTTACTAAACCTGAAGATATAAAGTCACGTACCTAAGTATCAGTTGTTTATATGTAGAAATTGTGATGATACTCGTATGATAGAACTGTAATGAATAATAATTTACACAACGAAAAGCGCCTGTCTGGGATCGAGCCTACAACTCGTAAGTCGCGGTCGGTACCGCTGGGCCACCAATGCTCCTCTGCACTTTGACCTTGACCCAAGCGTATCACAAAATTTCAATAGAAAGAGAGGATAGTATAAAGTTGATGTCTGTTGTAACATAGAAACAAAAACAAAGATTTAAATAAGCCTTAGTTAGGTATAATGCGTGCCACCAAAGATGAGACGACACACCACGTGGTTTGACATGCGCAGTACACGATTTTAGGTCTCTTTAGCGGTATGAGGTCTGAGCGCAGGACGGAACCGGGCGTTATAGGGGCGGCGGAAAGAGCGCGGAAGGGGGTCAAGTCTCATCTTTCGTGGCGCTAAATCCTCAACGTTCCTGAAGGTCATGGTCATCCGCCAGATGACGTCACTATCACAGGGCATTACACTCATCTATTACTAAATATTATTTGTCTGAAATCCGAATTACTTTCAAGTACCGTTTGAACTTGGTGATTAAAATAGTTTCAGGGCTGGCACTGCCACTGTTTCATTTTTAGATTAATTTACTTTGAAATATTTGATAATGATACTGAACCGTGTCTAATGGTGCATTTAAATATAATAAACTACTTATTTTAGGTACCTACATGTTTGTTTATAAATTGTATAATTCTCTTTGAACTAGATATAAAGTAGGTGTTTAAAAATGTATATAATTTTGATTAGACTCGACACTCGACAACATGACGTCGACGAGCTTGCCTCCTACCGAAAGGACTGGTACGAGCAAATGACAGAACTGTGTGGACAAAGGTGAGGTTGGTCTTTGCCCTGCTGTGGGACAAGACGTTTATCGTAATTCTAAATAATTCTTGCTCCAATTACCTTCGTCTGGTAAAGCAAGAACGAACTATTGTCAATATATGTATTACAAAACGTTTGTGGCCCTTCATAAGACCACTTCTCGTGTACAGATGCAAACTAGAGGAGCTGTACAGTAGGCTGCTCGTTGGTGGTAACACTTTGACCTTGACTGGCCTAGCGGAGTACGGAGTTTCAATAGAATATGAGGACAGTTCATACTGGTTTTGTGGCCAGTGACGTGTTGCCTAGCGTACACACAATGACACATCAAGCTATACATTTAGCTGACCTCCATTGTATAGGCTTTTCGTACAGACGGCAGCACATCAAGCTACCCGAAACAATCATCAATGGTTTTTGAAAAAGTAGGTAATTATTATATTATTAAAGGTATTTATTATATTGGCTAATAAGCCCACTAGACCGCGATTGCAAAACATTATCATACGGCAATTTCTCAGAAGTTCTACAGCATATATGTATGTCGTCCTGCGTACGAGCATTGTAAGATTATTTTTTAAAGTTAAGTAGGTACATTTTTACTTGCCAGATAATATTAAACCCGCATCGTCATGATTGACAAGAACTCTAACCTCCGGGCTATCATAACAATGAACATAATGGTACCTAATACCTACTTTATTTTTGATATCAAGTGTGTTTATATACCTACTTACCTACTCAGTTATCGGTTCTCCATTAAAAAGTTTCCATTACGTTCAAGTGTCATGAAATGTTTATATTGTGAAATACTTAATAAATATGTATTAAAACATTGTGTTCTATTATTTTCTTGAGACCGATTATATTGTAATATTGTAATGTGCTCGGGTAAACCGTTACACGTGAATAACTTTGTGTGCAGAGGTTAGGAACATGTTTTAAAATATACAGTGGTCTCCAAAAGTTAGTTTAAATTTTTCCACTTCAGCTGTGAATGTTGCGATGCCACATTATGATTTAAAATAAAAAAATAATCAGGTACTCTTGAGGAATTACTTGATTATTTTTTATGATAAGTCATAGGTATGAATCATAGCTTTCATATATTTATGATATGAATGAATTAGTCAATAAAAACTTTATAGCAGTTCAAATATTTGGATTATTAGAATTTTAAATCATAATATTATAATTTACCTACATGATAAGTAGGAACATTCTATTAATTATAAAAACAGTTAGCTGAAAATAAAATGCAAGCAGTTACTTAAAAAGTAAAGGGGCAGCCTTTACTTTTCGCGTCGCTCGCATCGTCGCATCTACGGGGGAGCCTTTAAAATCAAATTGACACATATTACAACTACTTATTAAAGGATAAAAACGTGTCGGGTCGGGGGACCCCCGAAAGGAACGAAGTTCAAAAGGAAAATCCAAGATAGCTGCTGCGAAAATTTGAATATATTCGTAGCCGCTATCTTGGATTTTCATTTTGACCTTATGATCCGCTTCAGCACACTCGAAAACCATGTAAACTATCTGTCTCTCTTTATTATATGTAAGTAATTAATGTTCGCAAGGAGGGGGCATAACGCTTTTTCGTTACGTGACGATATCTCCCAGTTTACTCGTACCGCAAGTTCCGTTTCTAAAAGAAAACAAATGCTTATAAATGCCATAATAATCGTGTCGAATAAAGCGACACAAGACGCGCATTATAAAAGCCTGTTCAGTATACAAAGTTCTAGCCATAAGCAGAGGTGGAACACCGCGGTGGTTTTAGCCGGTAAGAGTCCGACATGCCCCTCTGTCACCCCCACGATGGAGGAAGTCCATGAGGATCTCCACCGCACACCAAAAAAAAAGTTTGGTACGCTAGGCGGTAGCAAAAACGTTTTGTGACAACACTATGTGATGTAGGTACCTGGTGCAGTGTGCCCCTAACAGGAAACAATATGTTTACATTGTCCACATAGTATGGGAAATTCTGCAGATAACCAATATAAATATTGTAACAGGCAGGATAATATTAGCTTAATTACTTGCAGCATCCACACTTGTTGTTTATTATTGTCCTTATCAGCACTATATGTGGGGAAACCAGTCGCCAGTTTTAGAGGCCAAAACTTAAATAAACAAGACTTTTTTGAAGCGGGTATAAACCGCATTAATATGATCGTGTTAAATAATAATGTGTGGTGCAAAATTGTTTGTTTAAACTAACAATTGGGGGGAAACCTTGAAATTATGATGTATAGTGTAGCATAATCAGCCTATAATGTTCCAACAGCTGGGACACAGGCCTCGTCTCGGTGAGAGGGAGTAGGCCGTAACCCACCACTCGGGCCCAGTGGGGGTTGGCAGTCACATGTCTTCTAATTTTTGGTTCTAGGACACTTTTTTTGTTGTTGTTTCCTCACGATGTTTTCATTCACCGTTTTGCCAGCACGTCGATGTCCCTTATTTCCCTACCACCCCTGGAGAAGCTCCGCTCGAGGTCGGAACTAGTCGGGGGATCCCGAAAGTTAAGCGTGAGTGTCTGCGGTTAACTTACGCAATATACACATTGAATTTGAGCTGTCTTTTAACTAATCCAGTGCCGAAGGACTATTTCCTGACGCTTGGATGACGATAAAAGAGAAAATGTCACATGGTGTTACACTCAATTTATCACATCCGTCACAGATAACTGGGTGAATACATATAGGTATTACCAAAAACGACATCACACTTTCGAACGTATTAATTTCCTTTTTAATTAACTCTATTTTATTTGAATTTACGACATATCATTAGGGATCATATTTAAATAACTGTTACGTAATCTTAGAAGGTATTTTTTTTTAATAAGTTGTGATTAATAAGGTTAAATATTCCTTACAATAGGATAAATTATCCACAATATGTGTTTTTCAACACGTAAAAACTTTTCCCTTGAGTGTACAAAACTGACGAATCGACGAAAACTGGCAAACACTGGAAACTGCCGAGTTAACGCAACTGTCTAATCGGTAAAACTGACGAATCAGTGAAACCGACTAATCAACGAAACTAGCGAATTAAATAAACTGACGACTGAGGGAAACTGACCAGTGACACGCGGACTCCTTTCAAACGGTAGGCAGCTCATAAAAAATAGGAAGATGTTAGATTACGAAGCGTTTTTTTTATTCATTATGTATTAACCAATGACCTGGAAGTGCTATAATACATCTACTCGTATTACACAACGAAGCCTCATAATAACTACTTAGTTATCAGGTTGCCACGCTCATCTACTTTCAATTATATTCGACAAAAAACACATGAATACATACCTACCTACATATTAGATCAACTCGATTACTTTAGTTACGTATTCGTTGAGTAACTGCGCTGGTGCATATAGTAATACTTTATGATACTATGATAGTATCGTAAAACGTCATTGTGATACGTCGAGTGTGTCGTCGTGTCGGTGATTATGATAAGAAGTTCTTATTTTTTATGGTTCCTAATTTTGTGGGTTTATGTTTGGTTTGTTTTTATTTATTTATCATTAATTTTAAACAGCACTGACAACATAACAGGTCAGTATATCCTACTAATATTATAAACGCGAAAGTTTGTGAGGATGGATGGATGGATGTTTGTTACTCTTTCACGCAAAGACTAATCTACGGATTTGAATGAAATTTGGCAAAAAGGTAGTTTATAACCAGGATTAACAGATTGGTTACTTTTTGTCCCGATATTCCCACGAGATCGAAACTTATCCGGGTGAAACCGCGAGGCGCTGCTAGTAACATACCTACATATAACTCAATAGCTATAACATTGGTACAGACGCCAGCACATCCAGCTACTACAATCTGTCAAATTTCTTTAATAGATTTTCAACTTTATCGCTAAAGCATAAGGTTCAAAGTTGATTGGGACAACAAAGTCGTGAAAATTGTGTGATCTATATCCAGCATTCTTTTTCTCTTGTATCGACATATTTAAGCTACGTGAGGTCCTAGGATAGGAGTCAGGTCTAAGATGCCTAGATTGCGCTGGGCAAACGCCTAGTACCGTACACGTGGACACCTTTTGCTGTCCTGATTTCAAATTAAAAGAAACAATATTAAATTAAAAGATAGCAGATTACATAACTAGGTAGCATGCGCGAACGGAACAGCAACATCAGCGCAACAAGTGCATGTGACTTGACGTAATTTGACACTGCAGTCATAGAATAGACAGTTGCAGTAGGATCACTGGCAGTTGAATTTCTTTTCGGGTCTCCGGACGACTTCATAATCGATCAGAGTGGGCATGGTGCAAAAAAGCATATCGTGGGGTTTCAGCTCTTGCGATTCCGGTCCAATTTGCTTCAGGATCTAGGGCATAAGAATATGACAGATTAAAAGTACCTGTGACGTTTATAATACAGTTCTTTTATTAAATAAAATATGTCCAGATCATAGCTTGTCAAACTTATTTTGCCCACCAAAGAATATATTTTTGTCTGGAACACCCCCATTTTTTTACGTATTATCTGTTGCAAATCTGAAACAGCTATTGCCACTATTATATATCACTTGCAATATTATATAGTCGTAAGATAGGATTTATAATTTTCTCTGGGTCTGCCCCCTGAAAGACTCAAACCCCCACGAAGGGGCGTTATCGCCCACGTTGAGCGAACCTATAGTCTATACGTATGATCAAGCTTGAGATTTGATGATTCTGAACTTCACGCATTTCGTCGCACTGTGACAACGATCTACAATATTTTTTGACCCAGATTTTCTTATTTAGAACGCAAATTCAGCTTGTTTTTTTCCTATCAGCCTTGATTTAGAACACAAGACATTTATTTACTGTGTCATTAAATGAAAGACAACGTATGATGTAAGTGCAGGCTATCAATGGAAGCATGACAACTGCATACGATTATGACATATTGTGTAATTCGAAACAAACGCTGCACAAGAGAGAAGCAGTCGTGGCCCAGTGGAACATTGGTAGCGACCGCGTCTTATAAGTTGTAGATCTTTGGTTCGAACCCAGACTCGCACTTTCATAATCAGCCTATAATATTCCCAGTCCTGGGACACAGGCCTCCTCTCTGTAAGAGAGACAGGCGCTTTAATTTGTGTAAATAATTTCATCACCACTGCTCTCAAAACGGTGAAAGAAAACATCGTAAGGAAATCGACATGTCCTAGAAAAATCAAAGACATGTGACATCCATCAACCCATACTGGGCCCGCGTGCAGCGTTATAGCCCACTCCCTCTTACCGACAGGAGGCTTATAGTAGCACGTGCTATTACCCGAAACTGTCAAATTTTCCCGATCAACTTTGAACCTAATACTTTAGCGATAAAGTTGAAAATCTATTAAAGAAATTTGACAGTGTAGTAGCTTGATGTGCTGGCGTCTGTACATACTTAATCCTTTCATATCATAGTATGTGTTGATTATGTCAAAAATGGACTCGGAAAAATGCTTAAGTTGTGTGAAGATTATAACAAGATTACATTTTCTTTCACCGGGAGAATTGGCCTGTTTACATGGTTAAGTAATTAATAAATCGTTATTTTCCAAAGAGCCTTAAGTAAGCTTATTTTTCTTGCTCTAAAACCGCCCTGCTGCCCTCAATCCTTGAGTTTATTTTGGCGATTTATTTCAATATTAATTCCTTGACATTCGCTACGAAAAAACTTCTGTCGTCGTCAGAAGCCCGAAAGTCTGACAAACAGTCTTATCAAGGGGTATCGTATTACCCAGTAACTGGGTAATATATAAATACCCAGTAACATAGTTGGGAATAGGCTAGGCAGATGACGAGGAAATGTTGACACCCTAGCCCTTGGTAACTGGCATGTAAACTGATCTACTTGTCCAACTTACAGTGTTTTACATAATTTAATTTCACCTGTAGTGCAGTAAGGTCAGCACCACGAGGGCATAAAATGACATAATCCGATACTTGACAGCGGCGCCGCCGCCGGCGCCGGCGCCAGAATCAGGTTACGGCAGTGAGGCGGTGTTTAATAAATGACGGCGCGACATTGTTAGTTGCCATGGCCATTTGATAGGGTTCACGGCTATATATGGACATGCATACAGGTTGGCAGGGACATCCACGCGCAAACTGTACCTAACCATGAATTCAGCTGTTTCATTGGAAAGCACAATATCTTCTCGTCCCACATACCGCAGTGTCTCAAGACGAAAGTCTTTAACCAGTGTAAAATCAGCTCTTCCCTATATTTATGTTCGTTTAACTCGTCAAAATGTAGGGAACAGCTGATTTTTTTTCTCGATTTCAGGTTTATTTCCATAGTAAAAGTTGTTCATAATGATGAGTACAATGAGCTTTAAAAGGTTGTTCGTGTTTTTCCAATAACCCTATATATATAGGATATCATTTCCCAATTCTAAGCCGAAAAACTTCTCATATTAAGAAAATTAGAACAACCAGAAAATTCAATAAATCAATGGATTATCTCTTAACATGGAACCATAGAAGCACCCCATTAAGAACCTTGTCAGATAAATCAGTTTTATAAGCATGTGGTAGTTTCAACTATTACAAAATATCATGCGTCAGCGACAAGTTCGTGTGATTATGTGCGATTCGCTACACGAGCTGCGCGCGCGCAGTTTCGTCGCACGTGTCAAAATTATTAATAACATTCAGTTTATTTTACTGACTATAGTATGAGTCATTGGGTTTAGTAATCTTTTAGGTTGGAATGTGTGGTTTCAAAATATTTAAATCACGAGATCAAAGGTCATTCGGCTTCGGCATCATCATTTGCACAAAAAAATTATTTTTCAGTAAGCTTCAATTCAAGGACAATTCCCGTAATTAAAAACGTTCATAATCTAGTCGCAGTCTCATCTTAGCGACAATTATGTCAGAAACTTGTCAAAATGTAGGGAAATTTGTGGTTTTGACAGATGACTTAGATCAGACTGCATGTGAACGTTCTTGAGTTGCCCTTCTGATCTCGCTCGATTGGATCCATTTAGCCGAGCCGAATAGTTTAGTTTTGAATATGTTACAAACTTAACCCCCTTATTCATAAACATTGCTTAAAGTTAAGTAACAATAAGAGACTGTTTAACAATACATTTTTGACGTTTAAACGTCACTTAACTGTAATCATCGTTTATAGATGAACCCCTTACAGTGTTGCCAACGAGACTGTCCCTTTTTCTGGAGTGTATCAGATGTCCGCTCACCTGCATCCTTGTCGATCTTAACAACGCCTCTGACGCTTCTATAATTGTAGCCAACTACTGGGCCCAACCAATCTGCCTAGCCTTTTCCCAACTATGTTGGGGTCGGTTTCAAGTCTAACCAAATGCAGCGGAATACCAGTATTTTACATAGAGCGACTGCTTATCTGACCTTCATAACCTAGTTACTGGGTAACATACCAACATGATACCCCTTGGTAAGACTGGATGAAGAAGTTTTACCAAACTGTACTACTTTTATATAGTTCTTTCCTGTCTCGATGAATACAGATGCTATTAATCAAGTTGTGGGTCCAGTGAACGGGAAGACTTTTGTGTAAAAGTCGGTTCGCAGTGGGTTGGCACTGGATGCAATTATCTACGCGGAATAAAAAATACTGAATGATTTTATTAAAGAACTTGGTGTTAGGACACACGAACTGTACAAAATGAGTCAAAAACAAGAAGATTCTTATGTTTTTACGATATAGATATCTTAAAACCAAACAAAGAAGAATAGTTAGACATAGGAAACATACTAGGCATCTCATTGATGTCGATAATGAAGATTTGGGATGTGAACTAAATGACCTCTAGTTGTTTTCAAGGACTAGAAATCAGTCGATTCAGGAAACATGCTCGGTAGGTAGGCATGTCAATGCGTTATGAAGATTTGGGACGTGAATTAAATGACCTCTGGTTATTGTGAAGGACTAGAAATCAGTCTATTCTAATACCGAACTCTCGATTAAAATTCGTGCTTTGTTGTGTAAATGGAAAGGTGTGAATTGAATAGATAAACTGTGACGAGGCAATGTGTTTAGTTTCGAGATCGGAATCTGTCTGGAATTCAAGATAGATGTCAAAATGTTCAAATGTCATAGACTATCGGTCTTTCCGCTATAACTAGTAAATATTATCTCAGTAAAATTAAGTTTTACTTAAGTTTTAATAGGTTTATGCGTTGTATTTAAAATATTTATTCCTCAATTTTCATGATTGCACCTACCACTGTTTGTCTCTGCACTAAAGGTTGACTGGAAGAAAATGCCTATGGTATTAAAACTGCCTCTGTACATTTATGTCCTTGAAGTATTAAAAAAATAAATAAAACAGTGTAGAGGGTACACCTTTTTTACAAAAAGACCCACCACCAAGCGGTCATCTACACATTCTGTATATAAAACTAATTAAGTTTGTGCAAAAATAATTATTGGATAATGACTTTTATTTTTGGTGTGAAAACTCGCTGTTTTCGGTAGTGCTTAGGATACGTGGGAGTATTTAACATTTTAAAACTTGTTTTCGTAAAGAAACGTCAAAAAAAGTTAGAACTTTGACCTTCAATATGTCCGTAACCAGAAGATTCTCTGGTAACGTCCAGTACAAAAAAATATCATAATAACGGTAAGAACAAAATAACTCGGCTTCATTACTTAAGTTGTATTTTTACACCCATTAAAATTGACAGCGTTCAAAGTACGAAATAACAACTGCAATTATTGCTTATTTTCAGAATGATAATTGTAGAATGTTGTTCTATTTAGAGTTGAATTGCAAAATGCAATAGGAACCATTTCGTAAAGAAATTCTGACTGGTCTTCAAAGTCCCTTTACAAAATCAAAAGCCATTTACTCAAACAAAGCGGAGAATCTGCACTTTGTGAACGTTAAAATTACATAAGATAGTCCTACAAAACGCCCGCCCTTCACCACTTGCTAGTGCTTTAGATGGGAAAAAGTGGCGCACTCCACAGCAGCACAGCTGTCTGCTCAGTTAGAAGAACAGTAGATTTTCTTCAAATCCTTTGTCCTTTCTTTGATTTCCTTTAGTTATGGCTCTGAAATTAAAACAATCTCCCTTTTGTAAATATGCTTTCTCTCTTACCACGTGTACGAGAATCAAACACCCCATTCACCGCTATATTAATCAACAATCCCAGTCCTACCGAAGTAAGTAGTACTTACTAGTTTTCCAATAAAACTCACACGTGTAGCCATTCACGGTTAGATTCACATCTCGTGCCTCGTGTATAGTAAGATTACGTTTCTAATTGACTACTACGATTTAACTACAGTATTACAAACTAGTCTTATCGCTTGAATAATCAATTTAACCGGATATCTAACGTAATTATGTTTTTTTCTTTCAAATTACGGTTTCCCGCCGAAATTTTGGACGCCATCTTTTTTCCGGCTGTCATTTGTGGATCTTTGACAGCTGTTACGGGACGTCAGAAGCCCGAAAGTCTGACAACCAGTCTTACCAAGGGGTATCGTATTACCAAGTAACTGGGTTCAGGTCAGATAGGCAGTCGCTCCATGTAAAATACTGGCATTCAGCTGCATCCGGTTACACTGGAAGCCGACCCTAACTTAGTTGGGAAAAGGCTAGGCAGATGATGATGATCTTTTTTCCGTGGGTGTCGTCAAAAGCCACTTTTGGAGTCGGGATTGCGGGAAGCTTTTGCAGTTAACCTTTTTCCACGATCTATATTTCTATAGGAACGGTTTGCGGTGCTGTCTAAAGTTCTAAGTAGGTATCTATTTTCGAAGCTTACAGTAAGTAGGTACCTACGTCCCGCCAAAACCAGGCCGCCATCTTATATCGTTGGTTTTAAAAAACATGACAGATCTGTCTAAATAATCTACAATCTACCTTACCTTTTCCGAACTAATTTGGGGGCAGCTTCCAGTCTTAACTGGATGAAGCTAATTATGTAGATAGAACCATACCATCCACGAAGACGCGCCCCACTCTTTTTACTAATCGCTAGTTAATTCCGCTATTGTTTTAGTTTTTTGATACACACTAATTACCCACTAATTAGTAATTACTGTGTATCGACAAAACTAAAACACTAGCAGAATGTTGCACACTTGTACTGTAAGCGATTAGGAAGAAGAGTGGGGCGCGTCTTCGTGGATGGCGCTATCTGTACACACGGCTACACATCAAGCTATACATAACCAGTATAAGCTGACTTCTGATTGTATGAAAAACCTATACAATGCGAGGTCAACTCAAACTGGAAATGTATAGCTTGATGTGTAGCCGTGTGTACCAGTATTTTACATGGAGCGACTGCCTATCTGACCATCACAACCCAGCAACTGCGTACAGTTCAGTGAGTACTTACAGGGCGGCTGACGAGAGAACGCGTTCTTGACACCTGGCGGTTGCTTATACAGGGTTATTGGAAAAACATTAACAACCTCTTAAGAGGTCATTGCACTCATCATTATGAACAACTTTTACTATGGGACCAAACCTGAAATCGCGAAAAAAAATCAGCTGTTCCCTACATTTATGTTCGTATAACTCGTCAAAATGTAAGGAACAGCTGATTCTTTTTTAGCGTCTGTACATATCTGTCTTGGATTATACTTATCTTCTAATACCTATTACGAACAACGAAAAAGAAATAAGATAAATCAATACATCATTTATCACTGCTTAATTCATTCATCATTGTATTGGTAAGTTGTAATAACGATGACCCTCTTGTCACAAGAAACATTGATAGGCATCCACCTGTACCTACCAACACTGATTATAATGATACCCTTACTGAGAAATCTTGTTCCAAGACAAGCCTTGCCATCAATGCTACGTTTATACTACAGTGCACTTAAGATAAAGAAAAGTGATCAATACAGTAATAAAATATTCATATTATTGCAATCAATAAAATCAAAAGTCATTCAAGTTCAAAGAAGAGACCCCAGGTAACATGGGACAGAAAGATGGTGACTGATCTTTCTGCTTACGCCTTTGGGCACAGAGCGTGGTATCCAAAAGTTCAATTCAGTAATCTGGAAAACGATAGTCGTTGAAATCACCAAGTAATTTATAGAGAACAAACAAGCAAAATCAAAAGTCATTTATTCAAACTAGGCTGAGAATCAGCACTGTTTGAACGTCAAAATTACATAAGACAGTCCCCCAAAACGCCCGCCCTTCACCACTTCCTAGTGATTTAGCTGGGAAGAAGAAGCGGCACAACAAACGAGCAAAACTGTCTGTTCAGTTAGAAAAACTAGATTCTATTAAATAGTAGGTAATTAACATTACGAGACGCAGAACATTAAATTAAATTATTTGCGATATGTCAGCTAGCCACGCTAATATAATAAATACTTGATAAGATCGAACAGACCCACAGCAAATTCTTATTAGCTAGAAACCGCGGTGAGACAATATTTTTCAATCATCCAGTAGTAACCATAGAAATAATATTTTAATCAGCAAAAGTTTAATAAGTTATCAGAGTAGGTACTTCGATAACGGTTGATATTTATAAACAATGTCATAGTTCTGTATTACGCAGGGATTTCCAACTTTGTGGTAAGGTATATCGACCACAATAATGTTTAAAACTGTTGCGTTTTTAGCACATATTGTGGAGACCACAAAACATAGCCTTTATCGTGCTTTGTATTTTGCGGTAGGTATTTTGCACAATGGCAGATTGTCCGCTTAATAGGATCCAGTGACCACGATCATCAGTAATGAGGGATCGATTGAGTGATTTTGCATAAAACTAACAAGCATTTCATTGGGTTTTCGTTGGTCGGTAAGTAATTAACTATGGTTTGTTACTGCCCTTTCCTTGACTACTCGACATTATAGAACCTCCCTGTAATAAGCATAGAAATTTCCTGTACCAATCTGGCCAAACCCAGTATGAGTATAAAGTTCCCGATTAGACATTAAAACTGCCTTTACTTTTGTACTGGCACCAAGTACCTTATTGCGAATATCTCATGGAGTTGTAAAGAATATTAGCCAGTGGATTTAATTATCGCATTATGCACTGCAGACCCACCGTAACCCTGGCCGTACCTCTGGTGGTACCCCTGGTGGTACGGTGGGTTTAATATTCGTCGAAGATTCTTTATTTATTACCTAAATGGACAAAATCGAATACTAAATAAACTGACAAACTATTATAATACATACAAAGTGGTAACCATCTTAATACAGATGAATATGTTACTAATTACCTTTATTGAGTGATTGGGTAAGAATTAACAGGCACAGGGTTTGTTTATACTTTCATGAGATACTTTTGGTATAGACTATACATTCCAGTATCGCCATTCGTGGAAGCTAATTTTGTATTAGATTAGCTCACTGCTACATCAACCAGAAGGACAGAATTTTCATAAAAGAGAAGATTTACATCAGTGTTTAAAATCTGTGAAATCGTAGCCTACTTTCTACTAGTCCTACTAATATTATAAACGCGAAAGTTCGTGAGGATGGATAGATGGATGTTTTTTACTCTTTCACGCAAATCTACTAACGGATTTGGATCGGCACACAGATAGTTTATAACCAGGATTAACACATAAGATACTTTTTATCCCGATATTCCTACGGGATCAAAACTTATGCGGGTGAAACCGCGGGGCGCTGCTAGTACTACAATAAACAAGCAGTATAAATTCCAAGTCTCTATACGAGCAACCTTGCTGTCAGTTACATCATGGTGTTGCACAATAGAGGTTTTTATTTGATTAGTTTGTTCAAGTCCCACGTCAGATGCGTCATCATGGCGATCGTTAAGCACGTGATGGTCAGTACCTACATGTGTTGGTGGATTGTTATTGTTTTGCTTTTTAAGGCAGACCGCATGGCTAGATGGCTAGAGGCACTGCTAAGGAAACGAAATAAAGAAAAAAAAAACGTGTGCGGTCGGGGAACTCCCGTCAGGAATGAAATTAAGTATGTATGAGTAAGTAGGAATGAAAGTAAGTATGAATTTTGGTTACTCGTAACGTATGTAACTACATACATGAGTACAATCAAACCATACTTAAGTACAAAGAAGCACAGCAATGGCTTTCATTTTGACAGTTCAACAACATTAATTGCTTTATTTATAGACCGTACGTTGTGGAGCAGACAAATTTTTCGAACATGCATTGGAATTTGGATTAGCCATATCCTTCAAAATCATTCAGATTGTGACTGTAAGTGTGTTTATGCAATTAGGGTGCTGGATGCTTTTGTCAATTGTGTTGTATTCGGTATTAGTTTCCAGTAGAATAATTTCAAAAACATCCTATAACTCGTCTACATAATACGTCTACAAGGGACGTCCCAAGGTTTACATATCGCTCCCGCAGACAGGAGGCGCAACGAGTTACTGTTAGAACAATTTCCATGAAGTTTTCATAGAAATTTAGGGAGCCTATATAGCTCAAAATTCTCAAGTCTAAATAAATTACCAAGCAAAAATGTTCACCCCCAAGATAATCTACTTAGTATCAGTTACAAGGCTACAAGCTAATGATTAACTCAGGTAATTATTATGTTAATCGTCGCGGATTGTCGCGATTCGTGTGCCTCGGATAAACAATTAAAACGTCAGTGAGAAAACCTTTCTTTTATTGTATTCTAATGACATAAAAATACCTTCGTTTGTAGGAAAAAGGCGAAAAACCCCGAGATTATTATCTTTTAGAAGTTATTCCTTTGTTAGTTAAAGTCACGCGATTCGTTTTAATTAGGTTTTACCTGAAGTCTCGTGCACGTGATAAAACCTCGTTGACTGTTTGATTTTTTTTTTCTGAAACGGATGATTATTATTATTGAAATGATACGCCTGTATACCCAATAGGTTGAGCAGAGGCGTCTTGTAGATACACCCACTATTTTTTTTCTCAATAACTAAGAATCGGGATTGCTCAGCAAAATACCAGCTTGCTGCATTTGATTCGGTGGAACGCAGAGCTAAATGGCTAATAGGCGACGAGACTTTGATGGCTAGGCTCATCGGCGTAATGTCTTCTTCTATTCCTCGGAGAGTGTGCGCAGGAGCACCACGACCTGATCCCACCATCGTCTTTTTACTACCGGACTACCAGACGTTCACACACCACACTTCACACACACCCACACTTGGTTGATATCCCGACCAGTCGTACTCAGCGCTTGTCCTCCATATTGAATACACGCACAGCCAACGTGTGGGTCTCTCTGCCAGCGTCTGTGTTCCCAACTGCCTTCAAAGCAAGAGTGAACAGGAATCTTCTGGGCACGGTCGTTCCATCATAGACCTCATCCATCGCTTTCCATCAGGCGTGATCGAGGTCAAGAGCAGGCCCCTTCAGCAATAAAAAAAGTATCTACCTAATGGGTGGTGGTTCTCAAGCATTTCTTTTTCACGTTTTGGCGATAGCGATGTGGAGGTAAATATAATCAGCCTATAACGTTCCCACTGCTGGGATACACGCCTGTTCTCGGTGAGATGGAGTGGGCCGTTATCCACCACGTAGGCCCAGGCCGGGATGGTAGATGTCACATGTCTTCTAATTTTTGGGTCTAGGACATGCTGGTTTCCTCATGATGTTGCTGCATACATTTTTGGTTAAGTAGGTATTGAACTTTTGTATTAAACAGCTGTTTTTTTTTTCGTGATTTCAGAGTTGCTCCCATAGTGAAAGTTGTTCATATTCATGGGTAGAACACCATGTAGAAATTGGACCTGGTAAAAAAAATCACAGAAAGTAGACTAGCTGTTAGCCACTTTGAATCACAGTCACGCGATTTCTTTTAATTAGGTTTTACCTGAAGTCTCGTGCACGTGATGATAAAACCTTATCTATTGTTTTACTGAAACGACTGATAATGACTCTATTACATAACGTAATATCACTCATGTATTACCCATACATACCTAGATAAGTAGTTATACTCGTAACATTTAGACGTAATTACATAGGTACCTACAGCCATCGGCAAGCTGTGGTTACATCAAGGGGTTTCTTTAGAAACGATGATTAAAGGTAGGTAAGTGACGTTCAAATGTCAAAAATGTATGGTTAAACTCGTTTATGAATAAAGGGGTAAGTTATAGGTACTTTGAAATTTTAGACTACCCCTTCAACGTCTTAGGTAAGCCGTTGGTCCTGCGCCTGATCTCTCTCCCTCCGGTCCTGTTGGATTGCCGTTCCATCATACCATGAGAGTGAAGGAAGAGAGAGTGCACCTATTTCTGCGCACACACTTGTGCACTAAGTATAATATCTCCCGCGCGGATGGCTAGTCTATTTGGCATTGCAATTTTTACAAACATTTTGGTTCTGGCTCTAATATCATTGCCAATCTTCAATCAACAATAGTATGAAGATCGAAGTCGCCAATTAAGAAACAACGCAATCTGATTGTTAGGTACTCTATATTTAGAAATAAAATTCCCTAAATAACAATAACACCAAAAAGTGTAACAGATATTTTGAATCAACTGTCACTTCTATTCACAGTAAACAATACGACTCATTCTTAAAACATTCATCTCATGACCAAAATATCTTGACACTTCAGGGTGGCCCTACTTGTAAGGGCCCTCTGTCAAACTCAGTACATTTTTTTAGTTCCACATTTCGCCACCAGCTAAGTTAAAGTGGTCATTCTGTCAACAAATCATTTCAGACAGTCACGAGGCGCCTTTCAAAGTGCAAAGCCAAATTAATAATACATTTCAAAACCAATTAAAATGCAATTATCATCCTTATGTATATAAGTTAAAACTGCATGTTGATGTTAGTCAACGGTAAATGATAATTTGTTCAGGAAATGCTGCCAATTTTCTGTCAAAACACTCAGCTCATCTCGGAGCCTTGGCCTGAAGTTTCACAGAAATTGTAATTATACATTTAAAAAAATATTTCATTTTAAAGGTCATCGCTCACTATAACCGCGCCGCTCCAGCGCAGTAACGGCCCGGCATCGGCATCGCCTTGAAACAAATCAATCCGCTTGTAACAGTTGTAACTAACGCGCTGTCAGCCAGACGACTACTCGCTACTGGCTCGCCACTGGTGAGGTATGGTTAACGCCAAATAAATGTGGAATAAAAGTCATTGACCCTCATACATTTTTTCAAATACGTAATTCCGAAAACAGAAATAATGACATAAACTTGTCCCAAAACGACCTTTATCGTGATCCTTGACTTTTGCTAGTAATAAAAAACGATTCATAATGTATTGTCGGGGTACCTACGCAGAGAAATTAAGGAAAGAGCAATGAACTTTATTCCAGATTTAAGTGGCGACCACCATAACAGTTTGTTGTTCACGCGCCGCTTACTAGTTGGTAGATCACCGTGCTGGCGCCAACGCAACGTCTAGTTTTCAGCTTATAGACCGGTTTGCGAACATTATTGAGTGATCTCGCTTGAGAAGTACACGGCTCTACGTTATGTCTCAGTTTACTTTACGTGAACTGGCAATTATAGCTATTGCACTTGACGAAGAATTCGCGGGCGACGACGGGGAAAAAGCCGTGCGAGCGGCGAGGATGGCTAGGCGCCAGTAGGCATAATCTCATCCCGCTTGCAGGCGTGTCTTCACCGAGCAGCCCGCTCCCCGTCGGCGTGGCAGTGGCTGTATACCTAAATTCCCAGGTCGGGCAAAGTATTATTTGGTTTTTCCTTCTGGAATTTCTCAGTAGCAGCTCGGACTCTGAACCGGTTTAAAAAAAGCGGTTAATTTCGATTAAATACCGGTAAATATATCGTTTCTTTATTAACCGGTTAAATAAGTGAACTGTTCTTATGTAACCCCAAATGATAAAGGTTACCGGTTACATAAGCACAAACGGATTCGACACCCAAATTAACCGGTTAATTCCGTAATTCGGAAATTTTTTTCGTCTACTTTTTAACACTTCCAACAAGTTACGAGAGTGGCGGTGGCCGGGGGGGATCAAACTTGGTTTTAACCGGTTAATTTTCACTATCAAAACCAAAAATCATGAAAAACCGATTTCCCGCATAAACCGGTAAAACCGGTAATTTGCAACCTTTAACCTAAATCCATTTCGGTTTGGGGTCAATGACCGTTACCGGTTAAGAATTTCAACCGGTTTTCGAGCCCTCGGAGTCATGATTTGTGCCCGGTTTATGGCAATAGGGTCGCCCCCTATTACATGGGACTTAAACATAACTGGCAAAATGTGGGTGTACTAAGTATATGTAGATACGTCTCTGCCTGACCCTTCAGGGAATAAAGGCGGGTGTTATGGTATTTAAAAATGCATAGTGAAACATGTTTTTATTGTATCTTAATTATTCGATAATAATTGAAAAGGTCACGAATGTGATTGCAAATTACAACAATCAAATTCACGGAGTTCCTGTTGTCTGACCTTTTAATGCATAACAAGCTACCAGAGTGTAATTAAAAATCACAGCTTAAATCTAATTAGAAAAACCCTAAGTCTAGACGTCTAGACTGTACAACCATAATCTCTGCTTAGTCACGTTAATCCAAACGTACCTTGTAGGTACAGTCTAGTGGATGCAATCATAGACTACCTATACACTTATAAACTGAGAGATGCAATAACGATTTCTGAACGCTAGTTTGTTCCTGAATCTATGTAGGTATACGTACTAATAATAAAGCTGAAGAATTTGTTTGTTTGAATGCGCTAATTTCTGGAACTACCAGTTGCATTTGATAGCCCAATTCTTGAGGAAGGCTATAGGGTACTTAACGTCCGTCATGCTAGGACCTTTTTAAGCCGAGCAAAACAACAAAAAATCTCAGAAAGAATGCTGAGCGAAAACGAAGTAATAGCGCGGGCAGGCGATGCGTTGCGACGGGATGGGTCGAGGCACAGATTTCGAGGGGCGAATTTTTACGCGGACGAAGTCGCGGGCAGAAGCTAGTTAAACATAACTGGCGAAACATGTGTACCTACCTATACTATAAAATATGTACAGTTAACAAAAGAGCATGCAGGATCGTCGGATATAGTTAAAGTTTACTAAGAAACCGATGGATGTTGTCGAAAAAAAATTTATTTTATTAATAGAAAACAAACAGCTTATTTATCGTTCTGGTTTAGCGACCCGTTAACGTCAATAGGTTCGCCCCATTACATGGAACTTACAACATACTAAGCTAGCCGAAATGTGATTGTAATAAAATTACACTTCTACCTAACTCTTCAACGAATATTAGCGATATGTTATGAAAACATCTGACATCCGTCATTCGTCAGCCATTATTTGGGCAGCTGCTGCCGCACAATAGGTCTGGCCTGATAACTCCGCACAAAGGTAGGGAGGTAAAAAGAAACATCTCAACTATTAAACAAGATGGCCGTCTCCTATAAAAGAGTTATTAACAAAAGGATGTAACTAATAAGTATTTTATAATAATACTAGCTGACCCGGCGAACTACGTACCGCCCCGCCAGGCGCTCTGCTTTTTAAATCTCTGATATCTTCTAAGATATTAATTTTAATGATATGCTATAAAGGGCAATTTTGATTGACACGAAATGCACAACGTATATAATGTTTTTAATTGGATAAGGAATAATCCACATTGTTCAAAATAGCTTGGTAAATAACCCATTTTTTTTGTAATATGAAAAAGATAAAAATGGTTACTGTGGGTTATCCTTAGAAGATAAACATATACCATCGCGGCCTTTTTTTATTGATCTTTTTAAGATATACAATTCCGTAGTACATTAGATTGGATCTATCTCATAAGGTTTAGCCAGCGTTTGCAATGTAAGCGCACAAAAATATGTTTGTTACGACATCACATTACACATCTTTGAATTTCTCGGCTTTTCTCTACTATAATATGCATGTATTATACATATAAACCTTCCTCTTGAATCACTCTATCTATTAAAAAAAACCGCACCAATGTCCGTTGCGGAGTTTTAAAGATCTAAGTATACATAGGGACAGACAGACAACGGGAAGCGACTTTGATTTAAAATAATGTCCGTGTAGTTTTGCCCGTTCTTCTCTAGAAACATACTTTGCTTTGGAATGGACAACTAGCTTCATCTTTCCAATTCAAATGTACCTGTAATTGGTAATTAGTCCGGTCAAATTAGACCAAAAAATAAGAGTAAAGCTACCTAAGTTCCCACCAAGCTGAAAATCAGTATGATTGTTAAAAATATGATTAAAAATAAAATTTGAAAGTTCCCCATCTTTCCCCTGTATGGAAAAATTTTTATTCAAGGTCAAAGGTAAAAAAAATGAGTTTTTCGCGATTTTCAGCAAAACGGTAAGTTTTATCATAAAATTACTTCAGAAAAAAATTGTAGATCATAAAATTATCTACAAAAAATGGATCAATACTTTTTTCCTACGAGCCACCGTTTTTGAGATATAACGATTCAAAAAGTTGTAATCGTCATAATATGCATGAGTGCGCCACGTATATACATCTCTATAGTTGTAATATATGTTAAAATATTTTTCTATCGGTCATTGTAACTTACACTTATAATATAAAATATATATAAGTTATAGCTATAAGAATATCAGGTAAAATGAAACCCAGAAGTCTGCTATTTACGATTGTTTCGAAAAGATAGATTTTGATATTAACAACACAAATGCGCCATACATTATTGACGGAGGATACTTACTACATCGCGTTGTGTGGGATAGCGAAGAAACATTTAACGTTATCTTAGATAAATACGTACAGTATGTACGTCGACATTTTGGTTCCAGAGTTACTGTCGTATTTGATGGCTATAATGATTGCACGAGAAATACCAAAGCTGCAGAACAACGTCGTCGAACATCTACATCAAATTATATTTTATTTGATAAAAATATGACAGTTCCAACCAGTCAACAAAAATTTCTTACAAATACTCACAACAAGTCTCGGTTCATTTCAATGTTGAAAGAAAAATTTACTGCTGAAAATATATTGGTAAAATAAGCCAATGTCAATGCTCATGTATTAATAATTGAAACAGCAATAGAGCATTTCAATTTGACAAATACAACTATTGTTGTTGGTGAAGATTGAGAGACTTACTCGTATTACTCACTGCTCGAACTCCAACTGAAAAATCTATATTTTCTTCTTAAAACCAGGAAAAGCTCAACTTCAATCTGCGGGGTTATTGCGTAACACATTATCAATCGGAATCGGTTTCATTTTGACAGTTCAACAACATTCATTGCGTTATTTACGTGTTGAGCAGACAAATTTTTCGAACTTAAGAAGCAATGGATTAGCAATTTGCTTCAAAATGATTCAGATTCCGATTGATACTTGATAGTGTGTTACGCAATTAGGGTGCGGAAAATATTCATCAAAAAGTTTATCTACTTTTGCAAAGTGTCAAAATCATGTACTTACTATTTTTACACGCAATAACTGGCTGTGATACGACATCTGCATTTTACAGGAGGGGTAAAATAACAGTTTTCAAAATGTTTGTTAAACAAAATTTAGTTCAATGTGCTGAAGTTTTTAAAAATAGCAATTCAACTCGACAAGAAATTATCACTAACGGCATTCGCTCTCTTCTTTCTATGTACGGAGCTCCTAAAAAAACTACCGTCTTAGATAAGTATAGATATGCATGTTTCGTTAAAAATACCAAAAGTAAAAAACAAGTACAATTAGTTTGTCTTCCTCCAACCTCAGTTGCTGCTCATCAACATCTTTTTCGGGTATATTACCAAGTTCAAGTATGGCTTGGTTATCAGCTAGACCCTACAGACTAGGGTTGGAAGTTGGTCAACAATTCATTAGAACCAGTCCAAACTTTACTTCCACCTGCACCGGAAAAACTGCTGAACACAATTTTATGCAACTGCAAAAAGGGATGCAGTGCTATATGTGGTTGCAAAAAAGTCGGACTGTTTTGTTCTCTGGCATGTACACATTGTAAAGGCCGGTCGTGCTCTAATATTGAATCACCAACATTTGATTCCAACGAGGCGACATGCGATACATCGCTATTAACGCAGTTTACATGTACTCAGGATGAAGATGAAGAAGAACAAGAAGAAGAAGACGAACAAGAACAAGAAGATCAAGAAGAAGAACAAGATGAAGAATTTAAAAGTTACGACTCGGACGATTAAACACTACTTTTTTTTTAACTTTAATTGCTTTTATCTTTTCAATCTCTGCTAATATCCATTATTTTGCAATAGTTTCAAATTTAACAGGATCATAACTGACCCGTGGAAAAGGCCTACTGGAGAAACCACGTTAAAAAAAACGCGCTAAGTACGAGTACACTACCTCATAGGTGGCGTGAAAACGTGTGCATATTATGACGATTACAACTTTTACAACTTTTTGAATCGCTATATCTCAAAAACGGTGGCTCGTAGGAAAAAGTATTGATACATTTTTTGTAGAGAATTTTATGATCTACAATTTTTGTCTGAAGTATTTTTATGATAAAACTTACCGTTTTGCTGAAAATCGCGAAAAACTCATTTTTTTGACCTTTGACCTTGAATAAAAAAATTTCCATACAGGGGAAAGATGGGGAACTTTCAAATTTTATTTTTAATCATATTTTAAACAATCTTACTGATTTTCAGCTTGGTGGGAATTTATGTAGCTTCGAATGTCTAAATTGACCGGACTAAATTGAAATACTTAAATGAATCGGTTTGAGTTTTTTTTTGAGTTTGAAGATTTGCCTTTACAGTTATGTAAAAAGGCACATACCTAGCTACGCAATTGATCTTGTTCAATTGATCGTTCTTTCCTTCATCTATTGTTCTATTGTGGACAAAGCGGTTAATTTGCAGGTTAATCATTTCTTGACAGTCCATGGTCAATGGCACCTTAGCATTGCATGAAGAGGATGCGCAACAGTATTTGTATTTCTGTTACTATGCAACCCGACCTCAACATAGTTTGGAAAAGGCTAGACAAATGATGTACAGACGCCAGCACAGCAAGTTACTCCTATCTGTCAAATTTCTTTAATAGATTTTCAACTTTATCGCTAAAGCATAAGGTTCAAAGTTGATTGGGAAAATTTGATAGTTTCGGGTAGCTTGAGATGCAGCTGGCGTCTGTACTATTATTACCCGATCTATAAAAATCTCAACGTGGAAACTTAGGAGAAGTGAGTTGTCAATAGTGTCAATCCCTAACGTAGATCCTGAGCATCAGGTGAAATGACAGCTCACTTCACCTTAGTTCGACCGGCCGTAGCGTTTTAAAAAGCCATATACGCATAAGCTATATGTATATAGGGCTGCCATCCATTCGGGTTTCCCCGGATTTGTCCTAGTTTGGAGGGGGTCCGGAGAGCGTCCGGGTGGGGTTTTTAAATAGTGTCCGGGTGAAACCTGAACACTTTCTGTGTTAGGGGAAATCCGACTTTGAATGATTTGCAAGAAGATCCGTTGGCCAGAACCATGATGGATCTAGTCACGACTGTTTTCTCATTAGAGTTATATAAAAAAAAGGAAAATGGATCTAATGAGTATTAAAACTGGCTGTTACCTGACACCTGCGGCGGGATTGAGATTGTTGCTCTCAAGGGACGCATCAAGGTATGAAAACTTTTTTTATCTTTTGCACTTACATATTTTTCAGAAATAAAAACTAAGCATAATTTCAAAAGGTTACTGACAATGTGGGCCGCACATTCCTAACCTAAGCGAAATACCTAATCCCCTGAACCCCCCCCCCCCCGGCCCCCTGCCCCTCCTCGATCCCCTGCTAGTTCGCCTTCTGTAGTTTGATCACATCAATTGGTCAAAGATGGAGGAGCATCACATATTTTATAACTATTGGTCTGCTGACATCTTTCCTATTTCAAGCATATTCTCGGCAATTATGTGTTTGATATACAACGTGCAAAATCCTCACCGCGCGCTCTAAATAGCCGTGCCATCCCACGTGTATTGTGTGTAGTGTTTGTAAACGTTTTGTTGACAGCCCCTCACTCACTCACTTACTACCAGCTGTGATCTGTGGACTTGACATGTCATTGTCCTAATTATAGGCAGCCATCTTGGTATTGATGATAAATCTTTTATTTATTTGGGTATCCGTGACCTATACGGTATGCAATATAACTTACTAGCTGAGCCCCGCGGTTTAACCCGCATAAGAATCGATCCCGTGGGAATATCGGGATAAAAACTATCTTATGTCCTTTCCCGGGACTCCAACTATCTTTATACCAAATTTCATCTAAATCAGTTCAGCGGTTTAAGCGTGAAGAGGTAACAGACGGACACACTTTCGCATTTATAATATTACTAGCTGAACCCCGAGGTTTCACCCGCATAAGTGTCGATCCCGTAGAAATATCGGGATAAAAAGTATCCTATGTCCTTTCCCGGGACTCAAACTATCTCTATACCAAATTTCATCTAAATCGGTTCAGCGGTTTAGGCGTGAAGAGGTAACAAACGGACACACTTTCGCATTTATAATATTAATATAGTATGGATTAGTATGGATAGGCACTACCGTAGAATTACATACATAAACACACGCCACCTTCCCATGGAATTAGTACGTACTATATAATACAACTACAAACAATAAAAAAGGTTTTGACCGACTTCTTTGTGGCTCACAGAATAAGCAAGCTGAGGCCGGCCATATTAGCCGTAAAACCGATGACCGTTGGCGTAGACTTGTTCTTGAGTGGAGTCGCCCTCAGGCTAGGTGGAGCACGATCTTCACAGGGTGGCTGGTAGCAGATGGATGAGAGTCGCCGAAAAAGTCGCTGAATGGCGTGCAATAGGAGAGGCCCTATGTCCAGCAGTGGGCTGCTGTAAGATGATGATGATGATTTGTGGTTCCAAAAAGGTTAAATATTACCCAAAGGCAACTATTAACCTCTATGTGATTTCTATTATAGGTAAATGGCTGTAATGGCGATAGAAGATACTGATAACCGTTTTCGAAAAACAAAAACATTAAAACTCGAGAAAATATTGAACTTTTTCTTACAACAAAATATTTATACATACCTACATTACGTCACTTGACACCTATTCCCAAAGTGGCAGAAACTATAAAACGCCACGAAATATGATCCTACATAGCTTATTTTATTAGTTTTGCTTCTTCAACCTTATGTATTTATACAGGGTCAAATTAAATTAGCTAGCGAGACTCTGCAGATGTGATAGGTATCCATATAGAAACACAATAAATTCAAAATACTTTTTTGGGGTCAATGTCCGTATTGTTGTTACTTGCAGTTTTAGTTGAAAAAATCGGGTTTCCCATTACGAAAGTAAATTTTACACGAAAAAGCTGTTTTTTAAAACGATATTTCAAGCAGGGCTCGGAAACCGGCCGAAATTCTTAACCGGTCACGGTCATTGTCCCTAAACCGAAATCGATTTAGGTTAAAGGTTGCACTTTACCGGTTTCTACCGGTTTATGCGGGAAATCGGTTTTTCATGAATTTGGTTTTGATAGTGAAAATTAACCGGTTAAAACCAAGTTTGAACCCCCCGGCCCCCGCCACTCTCGTAACTTGTTGGAAGTGTTAAAAAAGTAGACGAAAAAAATTTATCAATTACGGAATTAACCGGTTAATTTAGGTGTCAAAACCGTTTTTGCTTATGTAACCGGTAACCTCTATCATTTGGGTTACATAAGAACATTTCACTTGTTTAACCGGTTAATGAAGGAACGATATATTTAACGGTATTTAATCGAAATTAACCGCTCTATTTGAACCGGTTTACAGCCCTGATTTCAAGTGACTCCAAAAAATCATCAAATTAATTGCTTTTTTATTTGAATAAGTTTAGATATCGATACGTCTGTGGAGTTTCGCTAGCTAATATAATTTGACCCTGTATAGTCTAGATTAATTAATCTACCTATTATAAATTACACTTTTTGTTCTAGAAAACCCAAGATTCTCATTCCCACACAATATGAGGTAATTATTCAACCTCAGAATTTTATAAATTGCTTAGTGACAAAACAAATACCTAAAGTAATGAAATAAATAGACTTTAAAACAATAGAATGGTGACGCCAGTTGAATGTCATCTGTTCTGTCGACATTATAATGACATTCAGACGGTCGTCGGATATGTTGAAGTCGATATTTTTGTCTGAAAGAAGATTAATAGCGGTAATCTATAGTCTCAGAGCGGTCTGTTTTTGTTAGGTAGACTTTTTGGATGCAAAACATTAAACATCTTGAGGAAACCGGCATGTCCTAGAACCAAAAATTCAAGGACATGTGACATCTACCAACCCGCACTCGGCCCGCGTTATAGATTGAGGGTAGATTATAGCCCACTCCCTCTCACAGAGAGGTGGCCTGTGTCCCAGCAGTCGGAACTATTTAATTTTATAGTTGAAAACGACAGACAGATTTAATATTTGACAACACTCAGATGGATTTATCATTCAATTGAATTAAAATAAAAGAAGACAAAAAAATCTACGAATTCGAAAGTATAAATAAAGTTACATAATTTATACCACTTTGACTTTGAATGTGTCTTCCAATCAAGACCTCTTACACATTTAATCTAAAAATATCTTCTGCGTCTTACGTATCCCAGCATTCTGGACACATCCTCTCATCACCCTCAGACCTCGAGACCGTCGGGTCAAAGTCACGCTGGAAATAGAAGCAGGATATGGACAGACCCTGATAGCTGGCTAGGGCTGTCAGATGCTGAATGTCTAGGTTTATTTTAGAACTAGCTGCGCTTCGGGGTTTTACCCGCATAAGTCTAGATCCCATGAGAATATCGGGATAAAAGTATTCTATGTCCTAATCCAGATCATGGGCTACCCATGTACCAAAAGGGTTTGAGTAAAAGTGGCATGATTTTTAAAATACGCGGCCACTTATGAAAAGTGTTTCGTTAAAGAGAACACATTAAGACATTAATTTTTTTCTATGAACGTTACTTTCCCACGTTCATCGAAGCCGAGATATTTCATGTGAAAAATCTATAAAATCAAATCGCCATTTGCTTTCAATTGTGTCTATTTCATTAATTACATTGTAGTTTTACTTCTATTTCTCTCTATAACTCGTGATTAGCGATAAACAACAACATAAAAGCCGCCCATGAGCCCACCAAAAGCGCCGATCTCTTCGCCCCAATCATAGCACAGAGGGCCTAGACAAATGGCATCTGCTTCGGAGCGATTCTATTTCTAAAATCGCTACAGCTTCATTGTGACATTAACATGATCACGTGACATTTCGATAGCTTATGTCAACCCCATACATTTTTTGGCTTTTCTACTAGCTTATTTTGTCTAGGCCTTCAGGATTCGTTTATCTGAGTCTCCGAGTCACACTCCGGCGCGCGCGGCGGCGGACCAAACCTCACTCGTGGTATCTGTTTTAAATTACAATGACTTGGCTTGCCTACTGGACTTTGTTATTTTCTTATTTTGTGATTTGGCATTAAGAACATGGATGAAGATATTAAAAGTACAATATGTGTCGGACATGAAATAGAAGATGAACTGTCTGAAGAACCATAAAACCATTTTTACAAAAAAACAACCGACTTCAAAAAAAAACACCATAAAGTGATAACTTTCATTTCAGAAGTCGGTGTCGTTGGTTCCGCATTTTCGTTTTTTGACACCGACTTCCGAAATTAAAGTTATTATTTAACACTATGTACAGTTTTTTTTTTTAGGTATTTGTTTTTTTTTTTTGTAAAGAAGTTTTTATTTTTCACTTTTTAGTTGTATCTACCCCACACAAATTCAATTAACACTAGTGCATTGAAGAATTGAAGACACCGACTAGAAGAATCATCAAAATTCGCATAGAAATGCCGAAAATGCAGTACATTCATGCATATAACTTCGTACATAAGAATAATTACCTAATGTATTATATACTAAAACCTTCCTGAAAGTATGTAGATCACGTTATTGAAAGAATTATCAAAATTACTTTATTAGTTTTTGATAAAATCGCGGACTTACAAACATACTATACGGGTCGAATACAGAACCTCCTTTTTTGAAGTCGGTTAAAAACACCCGACAAGTCGTTTTAAATGTTTTAAATAATTAAGGTTTGTGTAAAAATATTGTGATTTTGTAGTATTGTGTTGTGGTTTTTATTGAATTATCTTATAATAATGCCATAATACTCATCCAATAACATGCGTAAGTTTATGAATGTATGTATTGTGTCATACGTGCTGTATTTGTTCACAATACATATACGGGGTTCCGTCTTTATTTCGACGACATGATGTTGAGATTCTACCTACTTCGATATCATATATTTCAGCTCCGATATTACTTGGGGCAAAATTCTTTTACCAGTCATTATTATTATACATACCACTATATGTTAGCACCAATAAACTAAGTGGCCGCTCAAAAAAAAAAATCATGCCACTGGTTCATACAAAATTACCCAAACCCCTTTCGTACAAATATTTTACTGAATAACCTACAGATGATCATTGACACTTCGAAAAAAAATCATGGTTTTTTGCATTACTCGTCATGAAAATGTGTCAATTTTGTAATTTTTGACAAATTATGTCGCTAGTTTAGTTAGGTATATTAATATTAATACACACATCAAAAGTGTCTAGGGATCAAGCATTTTTATGCGGATTTCTTGAGATTGAGATGTGGCTTTGTAATAAATTTATGATTTTATAAATTTATATGGATCCTTTTTGGTGCATTTCATAATTTGAATCAGGAACTGTGAATCAAATTCGAGTAAAAGATGAAAATCAGCTGTCAATATTTTCCCTATAAAAACATACAACGCATTGAAGACATTATTAGTGCTACTGTTTCCCTACTACTGATTAAAACCAACGTTATTATGGAGCGGCGACGTCATTTAAGCAGGGAAGAAATGCTCAGAGCCGTGGGAATGATAGAAGCTGGTTCCCGGCAACGTACTGTGGCTTTAGCTCTGAATACAAGTCAGAGTGTTATCAGTCGACTTTGGACACGTTACCGAAGCACTGGTACCGTGGCTGAGCGCCATGGAGGACGGTATCGCTGCACCACACGGAGACAAGACCGATACATTCAAATCTTAACTCGAAGAGCTCCAACAATAACCGCCATGATGTTAGCCGTGAGGCTTCATCACTCTTCAGGGAACTTAATTAGCGACCAAACAGTCAGAAACCGCTTGCATGAAGTGAACCTTCATTCCCGAAGACCGCTACGGGTACCACCTATAGCAATGCACAATCGTAGGATTCGATATCAATGGGCTCTTGAACACAGAAATTGGGCAGAAGAACAATGGCGTTTCGTGTGCTTGTCTGATGAGTCTCGTTTTGGTATGAGACCGGATACAAGACGTATACGACACTGGAGAACCCCTGGACGCCAACAGCGATTAAAATCCTGCCAGGAAGTCCATCCTTATAGTGGTGGAACCATCATGGTATGGGCGGGTATTTGGATCGGCGGAAGAACTGAGTTGATTTGGATCAGAGGCAACCTCAACGCTCAAATTTATGCTGAGACGATTGTATCAGACGTCATCGTTCCTCTACAAGTGCAAATCGGTCCCTTATTTCAGTTAGTGCATGATAATGCACGACCGCACACCGCAAGAGTTGTAAGACAGACTCTCGCCGCAGCTAACATCAATGTCCTGCCCTGGCCTGCTCAGTCGCCAGACTTGAACCCGATTGAGCATGCATGGGATATGCTACAGAGAAGAGCTCTGCCGAATATGGAGGGTATCCAGTCGCAAGAAGACCTTTTTTTGTTGTTGCAACGAACATGGGCTGCCATTCCACAGCGTGATTTGGATGAACTCATTTTGAGTATGCCAAACCGATGTTCTTGTGTTGTTAGTGTTCGCGGTAGAAACACGGATTATTAATTGTTTAAGTTACCCAATAAAATTTTAAAGAAAACTGTTATTTCAGTCTTTTTTTCGAACTTTTGTGTTAGTGGTTCAAATGTCAAAAATCCCTTTATTAGGAAAATGGCAAATTTCTTTATTAATGCAAAGGTGACTTGGTTTATCGTTACTGTGACAAACGAAAACACTTTATTTGATGAATCCTTAAAGAAAATTTTAATTAATATCAATCAGGAGAAAAGTTATTGCAAAAATATATGTTGATCCCTAGACACTTTTGATGTGTGTAAATAGGACTCCGGCCTATCTCCATAGAAAGGGAATGTTTACTAACTTCAAGCTTAAACAAGTCGCGATATCGGCCACAAGTTGTTTTCAGATCACATTAAAGCATAATCTTACCATTTTAAAATGAGTTGATGACCATTACTGCTAAAACTAGCTTCATCTTTCTGACTGACTGACCCCTTGACAATTCAAAAGTGCCTGTTAGTTTATCCTACTAATCAGAAATTACACTAATACTATAAAGGCGAAAGTTTGTGTGTTTGTATGTTTGTTACTTCTTCACGCACAAACGGCTGAACGGATTTGGATGAAATTTGGCACACAGATAGTTTATAACGTGGATTAACACACAGGATACTTTTTATCCCGATATTCCGACGGGATCAACACTTTTGCGGGTGAAATCGCGGGGAGCTGTTAATTTGAAATAAATGGTTTGAGTTTGATTAATTTTTAAGAGAAGAAATGTCGAGAAATAATCTTCAACAAAATCTTCAGGACATACTCAGACACATTATCCTAAGTTACAGCTTTCCACAGCCAGTCGAAATAACCGCATAAAGGTCACAGACGGTAGTCGATTGTTAATAAATATCCAGAAAAACGCACCGGGTGTTGACGATATCAAATCATTTACATTAGCATTACAAAATCCGTCTTATCATAACTGTAAACTCTCATGTTTTTCAATGTCACTCCAAAAATAGAACGCAAAGTTATTCCAAAACGTTTTCAGCGAATATTTTAAGTTATATTATTCAGTTATTTTGTCACCGTATGTAGGACCTTCATGCTAATAAAAAAACGGGTCTGTACCCTATTTAACGGGTGTGAATAACGGACACATAAGTAATAATTCATGAAAACGCTCCCGTAAGCTCTAAATACATTAATAATTTGAAAATGTATCAAATAAATATGAAAAAACATACTTAATATACGGTGCGTCAGAATTAAGTTGTTTCTCTAAAAAAGTGCACGCAACACCATACAGCACCATAATTGCGTAACCTACTATTACCTACTCTCATTTTGAAGCATATTTCTAATCCATTGCTCTATATGTTTGAAAAATTTGTTTGCTTGTTTGTTTGTGTTTGTTGTTGAACTGTCAAAATGAAACCTATTGCTACTGATAGTGTCACAGAACAGAATAAGTGTGTTTACGCAATTACCCTGTTGGGTGGCAGCGCAACCTGTTACCATAGATTCAGTACATGCTTCTGAACCCGTTGAAGGTTTTCGTCGTCGCAATCTCTCATCTCAGACACATTCAGGGTGAATTCCACCAAACTTTTATACCTAGAATAAGTCTTATTATATCCTGAGAATAAATTCTGAATTTTTGACACTTTTGCCATACTAGAACTGTCAGACGTCAATTTTATTCCACAGATAGAAGATATACCTAGTATATATCTGACTTTGGTGAAATCAGCCGCAGTAAATATAGGTAGGTAAATAAGAGGGTGAATTAAGTGAACTCCGGGGTAGTTTCAATGTCCATGTCAAAGCCACTGGTTTAATTAGCCGTTTAGCTAACCGCCTAGCCTTTTAACTAAACGGCAGCCGTTCAACTAACGGCCTGAATGATATTCAATATAGTTTAGGTTGGAAGTCTACGCGTGCTCGTGTTCCCGCAGTCAGCAGCAGAGGAGGACACCTTGGTGTTTTAGTGAGTTAGAGTCCCACATAACTGCACTATCTCCCCGTGGTAGTGCAGATTGCATGAGCATTTATCCACGTTAAAAAAAAAAGGTTAGAAACTGTGATCAACCGCATGCGAACAGAGAGACCGAAGCAAAGGAGAGCACTACGTCCAAAGGCCAGGCCAGTTGGCTGCGATATCCATACTATAAGGTGTTAAAAAATTAACCTTACAAACTTTAAGAGAAATATGAAATCACAAAAAAAAAAATCAGCTGTTTCATACAAAAGTTCAATACCTACTTGACCAAAATGTATGAAACAGATGATTTTTTTTCGTGATTTCAGAGTTGGTCCCATAGTGAAAGTTGTTCAGTTCGATGGTCTAAAGCACCTCTTAAAGTTTGTAAGGTTAATTTTTTAACACTTTGTATAACTAATCAGCCTATAATATCGTTTGGTAGATGTTAGGTATAAAATAATTATGTCTTCGAATTTTTGGTTCTAGGGCTTTCTCACGATGTTTTCCTTCACCATTTGAAAAACAGTGCTGATGAAATTATTTACACAAGGTAAAGTGTTATGTTACTCTTGTATATAAATGCAGTTTACATGGAAATATTTACTTACTAACTGTACCTACCTTAACTGCGTCAATATAGCTAGACACTCAATTTAAGATTATCCAATGGATATTACATAAAGACCAGTAGTCACCATATTAAGAACACAGTAATCTAAGTTTACCTCGAACTCAAATAGATACGCACGGCTACACATCAAGCTATAATTTCCAGTTTCAGCTGACCTCGCATTGTACAGGTTTTTCTTACAATCAGAAGTCAGGATATACTGGTTATGACTAGCTTGATGTGTAGTATTAGGTTTTATTGTTAATATAGATTAAGATTATTATATAATATAAGATTATTTTCTGTTACCAAGTCATTAAAACTGTTTTGCAACATGTAGAAACTGATTCAAATATAATGCTTGTTTTATTGTTATTTTATTTTATTACCTTGGCGTTATACAAACGACTCGCATACAACGCAGTATATATTTTACCTATATAGTGTGTGTTTTAGGGACCGGCTCCCTAATAGCGTAATACACTATCAATCACAATTTGAATCGTTTTGAAGGATGGTGCTAAATCCATTGCTTGAAACGTAAATAACGCAATGAATCTCATTGAACTGTTAAAATGAAAGCCATTGTCACTATTAGTGTGTTACGCAATTACCCTAAAGAACCCTCTTACTAAGGCTCCGCTGTCCGTCCATCCGTCTGTTTGTCACAATCACAAAGCTGTGTCTTTTGAACAGGTAGACATTTGAAATTTTCACAGTGTGTACAATATGGCCTAGAAATAACAACTAATAATAAAAAAAAATAAAGAGGGTTTCCACACAGAAATGTATTAAAAAAATATGTAGTGTTGTTGTACGGTGGTACGGAACCCGTCGTGTGCAAGTCCGACTCGCACTTGGCCGATTTTTGGCCGTTTTATATAAATAAGACCAAAAAACAGCCAGATACTCTACATGACGTCATCAGATAGCATAGACTATGTCTGTTCATGTCACGTTGGAATCGTGTTCGATTTTCAAACCATTCAATTATGTACCCAATATTATATTGATTACATGTAAAGTTTCCCATGTTAGATAAGTTAAAGATACAAATATTGAAATGATTGTCATTGAACCATTGATAAAATTCATGACTTTACTCGTTCGTACATTATTCTCTTTGGTAAATAGAAAACCATATTGAATTAAATACAGTTTGAGGTCAAGAGTTCGTAATATGTAGAATCTAAATATTTAGATACACCTAAATCCTTATCCATCCATACTAATATTATATATGCGAAAGTGTGTCTATCTATTACCTCTTCACACTTAAACCGCTGAACCGATTTAGAAGAAATTTGGTTAGAGATAGTTTGAGTCCCGGGAATAGACATAGGATAGTTTTTATCCCGATTTTCCCACGGGAAACGTATGCGGGTGTAACCGCATGGCGTTATTAGTTGCTTTATACGTAATGATTGCGTGAACAAAAATCAGAATCTAGTTAATCATGGATTGCTGCCAAAGACACCATCACCACCATGATCTCGAACATAACGAGACTAATTATAAATCAAATCCAGGGTAATCATCATCACAATCATCATCATCATCCTCAGCTCGACGTCACCAACTGCTGAGAAGCCTCTCTTTTCATGTGCCAATCCCCACGCTCCTGTGCCAGCCTCATCCACCCGCGATGGTAACAATGTCATCCGCCTATCTCGCCGCCAGACGACCGACACTTGCGTCTTGGGAGACAAAGTAGGCGTCCAAGGACTAGTCCTTGGACCCCAGGTCCTTGGACGACTCTCGGTCACTGCAATACTTCACCTGTCATCACTGTGCCTTGCCTTCATTTGGATTAATTCCGGTCTTGACTTCCATATATGTATCGTCTCAATACATGTCCCCCAAATGAATCCGCAAGAAAAACAAACAATATCGGTCATATCATAAATCTATAGAAACATCTTGAAGGTCGAATTTAGGACAATTCTGGAGTCGACATATCGAGACTATCAAACAGACAGTTTTGTCGATCAAGTCAATGGCCCCCTATTGTTCTGTTTTTGGAGGCGTTACACTTAGATGACTTACATCCGATAGTAATTGATAAGGATCAAGAAATTTCGCTCGAAGTATGCACGATAACAGTTAGTGCGTAGTCCTACAATCAGTACCTATCTAATTTTTCGACGCTATATTTTAGTTTCTGTATAGTTTTAGTTAAGTTAGGATTTAATTTTGTTATTTTTAGTATTAGATATACATAGATATTATATTTGTATAGCCTATATTATTATGTAAGTACTCTTGAATAAAGAAAACCTATCTAATTCAAATGTAGTAAAACTTTAAAACTCGTACGGTGATCTGTCCTAATTTTCTTAGGCAAGAATTAATTTTTCGTCGAGTTTTTCACCCTCAGCTCAGCCTCTTGTATAACACGTAATTTTGATATGCTTCATTATGCATATATACCACTGTTGTTTTGATCAATCAAACACAATCCGGGGTTAATATTTCATTTCATTTAGTCTGATGACCCTCAATCGCTTCAAGCTTTCATTTCATCCATTCCACATGTGACCTGACCAGTTTAAGGGGAAATACTTTCAGAGACTCAAAAACGCCCGAACCACATTCAGCCTTACCAGTTTATCAGCGACGTCCACTCGCAATAAGCAGGATAAAGTTAAAACAATTTATAACAAGGAAACATTGGGTTAAACCCAAAAATACCCACGTCCGATTACCATAAGCGATAATTGCACCACAGCAACAGCATCAGAAACCGGAAATACGTAACCACGGCGTATCAGTTTTGATAAGTTTTCCTCAAACAATGGGTTTGTTCCCGCGGCGTTGTTCATATCAGCGAGGGCATGTATTGGTGATAACGGAGGCCCCTGTGACCTATGCTTCGAAGGATAAGAGCGGAAATCCCTCGTCACCAGGTCAGGCTATTATAGGACGATTCGGTGATTGGTTATTAGTAGACAGGAAGACGCTTATTCTTATCCGCTTCAATAAACATTATGTAGTTGAGCTATTGTATTAATTAGAATGCAATGTTCCTGACAGATATGAATCTGTCGAGGCAGGCCTAGAAAACGCTGGTGTAACAACGTGGAATCAATTCATAATGGATTAGCTAAAGAAGAGAGCCGTAAGAAAGATGTGGAAGTCTATGAAGGAGATCTTTGCCCAGCAGTGGGGACAGCAATGTAGTATAGCTTAGAAAAAAACTGGTTCATAGAAGTGGTCTTAACGGCAACGCCCATTGAAATTGAATTGGACTCCAGGATCCCACGCGGTACATTGCGTGGTATTAACATGATTCAAGAATTCGTACACGAGGAAGTTATATACATTTGAAAGTTTATTGTACGTTCAAGGAAGTCGTGTTGATAACGTTAATTGAATTTTAATTAGTTATAATAAATTCTCTTCGGCCTTGACCACTCTATTAATGCGTCCGGCTAATAATTATAACTGGTGATGCGATACTGACACAGGACACGAGTCTATGGCTAGTGGAGGACTAGGCGAAAAAGAGATTTTTGTGAAGAGTTTGTTACTTCTTTCCGAAACTCCCTGCGTCTTCGTTTCTTTATCAGCGCCAGTTGCAGAATGCCGTAAGAATGAGCAAGATCTGTCCCCATCCACCAATCTTTAAGGATAACTTTTTTTCTTCTTTCTGTTTTGAAATACTGCGTCTATCTGAAGCATTGGCTGTTTCAAGATACCATCAGCATCAGGCATCCTGATAAAATCTTTCACACGCCTTCAACGTAGGAAGACATATTCTGCGTCTATGATCAGATAAGGCAGCAGACCAGATAAAGACCAATTTTCACCCACACGACATCTTTAATCAGTCATTACAGCAGCCCTATCCAAGAACAATCTCGGTTTATATTTAGCACATCCTATTTCAGTAACAATTGAATGATTATTCTTTTATTCTTGGACCGTCACGTCGGCTTCCTGTGTTAACAATAAGGTTTTTTGGCGGTTCGTTTGACGTCAACACAAGATGGCGTATCCTGTTGCGTGTGCGCAGTTTTTTGAATTGATATAGGTAAAGTAAGATGTACTGTTATAGTTACGACTTACGAGAATTCGTAAGGATAATATTCATTTTGTCAAAATGCGAGTGTGTAAGTGACCAGAAAGATGCGAAATTGTACTTTCGTATCCTTACAATGCCCCCCAAAAGTTAGTTGACATTTTTCCACTACGGCATTTCATACAAAATTACAAGCCCTTGTTTTTCGAAATGAATGAACCGATTGTAATGAAACTTCGTACGCATAAGCAAGATACAAAGGTCTAAAAAGTTAGTAAAGAACATTTTCGAAAAATAGTGATACAGCCAAATTTGACCGATTTAAAATTTTCCATTGGAACAGAGATTTCCAAAAAAAAAATCTGCTGTTCCCTACATTTATGTTCGTATAACTCGTCAAAATGTAGGGAACAGCTATTTTTTTTTCGCGATTTCAGGTTTGTTCCCATAGTAAAAGTTGTTCATAATGATGAGTACTAATGACCTCTTAAGAGCTTGTTGATGTTTTTCCAATAACCCTGTATATTATTTAGAGGGCTCTGTATATTATGCAAGAAACTTAACAAAGGCATGGCCAGTTAGTTTAATGCAACAAGGTAATGGCTTTAACTAGTCAACCGTGATTTTGTTAATTGAAACTTAATGCGACGGAACACAGACGGACTTAAAACTATTCCTCAATCTAATGAACTCAGCCTATCGGAGTCCTCTGCTAGACAAGCTTTTTACGCGGACGAAGTAATGGTCAAGAAGCTAGTTATGTCATATCAGCCAGATTCAATGTTACAAAAATCAGTCAATCATGAATCTATGGACTGATTGACTGATTTTTGCCTTTTTTTTGGGTAATATGTTGCCTACGTTCTAAAGCGCATCCAGTTTTTAATTTTCTCTACTTTAGCCGTCGCTACAAATCCTTTCCCCAACAGCAGTCATATTTTCAAAACAATTTCCTTGAACGTGTTGGACACGTGCCCCCATCACGAGCCAACGCACCTTCGGTCACGTTTGGAACCCCGTTCTGAACAACGTGCAGCATTGTATCAAACGTGCTGCTGCTTCAATCACACCAGCACTAGGGGACATAAATTATAAATCTGTAATCATCACATTAATGTCAGTCACCTATGAATCTTTAAATGGGGAGAATTTCCATGGTATGTGTGGCATTCGCAGAAATGGTCCAGTGCAAGCAAATGCTTGCTTTAATAATAAACAGGGTCAAATTAAATTAGCTAGCGAAACTCCGCGGACGTGATGGGTATCGACATCTTAATGATAAAAGGAAAAAGGAATTAATTTGAAGAGTTTTTTTTTTGCGTTATAATCCATAGGTGCATGTAGTCACTTGAAAGATCAGTTTAAAAAAATAGTATTTCTTGTATAAACTTCACACACGTCATGGGTATCGATATCTAAACACGATAAAACTAAAAAAAATACTTGCATTACTTGCATACATTGTTCAGGTAACAACACTACCAGCGCGGCAGCGGTCATTGACCCCCTCAGCAAATTATCATAAAATCTTTCTCTGTCTGTGGAGTTTCGCTAGCTAATTTAATTTGACCCTGTGTTGATTTAGACTGCCTTGTTGGTCTAGTGTTCGCAGGCACGAGTGCACGACTACTGAGCTTGAGGTTCGGTCATGATCGTCAGGTCTGGCAGTGGTTTTGGGGTTTACTGTGAATATTTTCTCTGAAGCCATTCGGAGTCTGGATTTGTATCCAGTAACGGCATGGCTAGCCTTAAAATAACCGCTCTTAGCGAGTGCATTGTGTCACGCCGAGTAAAATTTCTACATTTTGTATCTATAGCGTAATAATAGTAGATTGTTTGCCAAGGGAGCAAACAACTATTTTGAAGGCGAGAGTGTTTTTTTGAATCCAGAGCGCAGCAAGGGATTCAAAGTACGGCACTCGAGCACACCTCCGACACTTCATTCAACGCTCGCAAAATGATTACCTATTACTACTATTTAACCAAATGACGGTTGTGCACGTGAAAATGTGTGCGTGAACTCTAGTAGGGTTGGCTGTGCCGCTGTCGAGCGTAGTGAGTGTAATAAAAAACCGGCCAACTGAGAGTCGAACTCGCAAACGAAGGGTTCCGTACCACAAGGAAAAAAACGGCAAAAAATCAAGTCTGTTGTATGGGAGCCCCCCTTAAATATTTATTTTATTTTAATTTAATTATTTATTTTTAAAGTAAATATACAACTAAATATTCAGTGAATATTTCAAGCGTCTACCTGTTGCCGTTATTAATATCGAGCAAATAACGGCAAAAAAATCACGTTTGTTGTATGGGAGCCCCCCTTAAATATTTATTTTATTCTATTTTTAGTATTTGCTGTTATAGCGGCAACAGAAATACCTACATCATCTGTGAAAATTTCAACTATCTAGCTATCACGGTTCATGAGATACAGCCTAGTGACAGATAGACAGACAGACAGACAGACGGACAGTAGAGTCTTAGTAATAGGGCCCCGTTTTTACGCTTTGGGTACGGAACCCTAAAAATGGCGCGGGAAGTGCAGCGACTTGAATCGGGCGAACCGAACGACGACGACGCGCGACGTCGCGACGCTGCCCGAACGCGTGCATTATGTCATGCGAGGTGTCTATGGGTCAATTTATTTTTTTAATCTTTGTTCTTTTTTTTTTCTCTCACCTTTTTTGTTGTTTTTTTTTTAATGCCTGTATTGTGTCCTTTGTTGCACTAAATAAACGGTTTATCTATCTATCTATCTATCTATCTATCATTATTATGAAGTGACCTTGTATGAGCGGAGTCCAATTATTTATTTATATAGTCGGAGTCGTAATGAAATAAAAATAATATTATAATAGTTATTATGTAAAAGAGGTTTATTTATTCAATCAATAATTACAAAATAAGGTACTTAACTAAATATTGCTTACACTAAAATATTTTCGTTTAAGTGACTTATCTCTAAATGATTGGTTATTAAATTGCATGGTATTAAAAATGCGAAATCTTACAAACAGTTTTTGTAAATACAAATTCGGAAAACATGAACAGCAATCGGTAACGCAAATGTCTTTTATTTTTTTAAGAATTTCTTTTCCAACAGGCCCCAGAATTTTATTTTGGAAGTTTTTTTTAAATTGATCGTCCATCGCTTTTATACAAGTAACAAAACTTATTGGGGGGTTTATTAGAAGAAGAGTATTCTGGTTAAACGATTTTAATTGTATAAAAACGTTGTCTTTCTGTGTCTGAGAGTTGGTTTTTACATACTGATTTATACCTTCACATTTATGAATGTCGAAACATTTTTTTAATAAGTAGCCACAAACATATACAAAGGCATTTTTTTCGGGCAAATCAAAACGGTAGTCCACTGTATTAACTCCTACAGTTAATGAATCGGTCGAGGTTTCCTCATGCGAGTTTTCATCCACAGGCCAGTCGGAAGATACAATATTGACACCACCTTTGTCGTCCGTGTTTATGAGCAGTTGATCCAAATCGTCAGTACAGTTAGCGTGTTCTGAGTGTTTGACGATGTTTACCATAAAAAAATGTCTAAAAGCCTTACTAAATTGGAGTGGTGTCGGCTCTCGGCAATTTCCACCCTGTTGTCTAACTGAGCCAAAAAAGTTATCCAACGGATCTAGGTTCAACCTACGTGTGAAAAGAAAACGGAAACCAGCTGGCTGTAAATCTTGTGAAAGACTTTTAATACTATTTAAAGTAATTTTCAAACCCTGCAGGCATTTTATTGCACATGTCACATTTTTCTTGTGACTGTTGAGTACAGTGACATTAGACAAAAAAAAATCGAACTGATCCAATACTTCAGTTTGGTGTGGTTTGCTAGCAAAGGCTATTTTATATTTATTAGGATGGACTACAACAGACGAATTTAACACATCAAAAGTTTTATCCATCAACTCGATCAGCTTAACTGTTCCCGAGGCAGTTTTTTCTAGCCGACCACACTCTATTGAACAATTCATAGCTGCCGCAACGGTGCTGCTAAAAACCTGAGTAGCGTATTTTACCTTAATTTTTTCGAAGTTATTGGGATTGATATGGGATTCGGTTAGTTTAGGCGCTAAACGATAAGCTCTGTCACAGTCTTGTTTGTAAAATTTCTTAACGTCTTCCCACTTTGCAGTCACTTTTGTTTCATCAATGTCCGAAAACTCGAAGTCATATTTCATCAGGTTATTTCGCACCGATTTTATCAAATGGGGAACGTCAAAGATATAGTAAATTTTTTTCCCTTCAATGAAAAAGTACGGCTTGTCAACAGTCACATTTCGTTCATTAGCCATGTTTAAAAAATTTGAGCCTTGATCTGATACAAGAGCAACAACAAGAAACCCAATACTCAGAATTTGTGAAATAACATAATCTAACCACGTACTAAGTTCTCTGTAATTTTTGCTTTGAGTCAAAAAACAATATGCGAGCGGTTGTTTCCAATTGGAACATATACCTCTTGCCATGATTACAAAAGCCTGCGTTGCTGGTTCTGCAGTTTGTGTCCCATCAATCTCATGAAAACCTATGATCCTATCCTCGTTAATTTGATAATGTAAGTACCGTTTTAGTGAAATTTTGTCAGCGCAAATAATGCAGTATTTTTCTAATTCTTTTAATTTTTTTAATTTATTCTCTAAACATTTTAAAACGTCAGGAGAAAGTTTTGTACCAATGTTGATATTAATTCGGCGCAATGTCCTTTCACTTGGTAAGCTCAATGTTTTTGCTAAGACCCTATAGGCCAATGGACTGGCAAAATATACATTTAAAGCAAATAACTTTAAATCTCTGTTGTATCTATTGCCATGACTATTGCGCTTTAGTTGGGTTTGCAAATCGATTAACTTTTGTAACTGTGGTGACATATTGCATTTTTTTCGTGAAGCTGATGCACGTGCATGTTGCGTTTCTAAAATTTTCCGTATTTTACATTCTGTTCGTAAGTCTTTTAACAACTTCCTTTTACGTGGTGTGTTGGCCGACAAATTGTGCTTAGTTTGTGTAGTGGCGTCAGAAATATTAATTAAAGAAGTACATGTCTGTGATGCTCCTTCTTTTGTTAATGGCTTCTGTGAAATAACGTCTACTGTTTGTGTCGATTTAGATGGGTTCACATTTTCTTGATGCGGCAGATTCAGAGTCGGAATGGCATTAGTCTTTAATTTTTTTGCAAGACGATCCGTTGCTTGAAAGTGTAAATCACAAACATAGAAGCTTTTATTAAGAGCATCCACGGTTTTATCTATCAACTCTGGACGACCACTAGCTTGTATCCATTGCTTGCATCTGGAAATAATTGTAAACTGTAAATACATTACAAATGTAATTAGATTCAGATAGGCTTGTCAGATTGTATTATATTATTACGTTATTGTATTTACAAAACTGTGTGCTAAAATAATAAAAAAAAATATGTTTTAAAATTTAAAAAAATATTATTCTTATTTTTCGTAAAGAGCCTTTTCATTTGATACGTCACATGACTCACATGACGCAATCTACAAAAGTTTTTTTTATTTTGTAATTTGCCTCCCAAAATTAACCTTCAAAATCCGAACATGTTTAGTTATACTATACGTGCGTCTTTGGGCTCAAAACTATTCATATGTATCACAACTCTTCGTCCAGTACGATCAGAGAAAATAGTCTGTGACAGACAAGCAGACAACAAAGGGATCCTGTTTGAGGGTACAGTTTTTTCATCGAAATATACGGAATCCTAAAAAGTATTTTAATATTCGAATCACTTCGATCCTTATGTTAAAAAAATAAGTTTAAGAACTAAAACCCGACTACTGAAAAGGATGAAACAAGATAGTACCTTCCCATGGTCGCATGCCGCTGAACTAACATTCTATGGTAGCATGCGACCACGGGAAGGTACTTTCTTGTTTCATCCTTTTCAGTAGTCGGGATTTAGTTTTGAAACTTATTTTTTATTTAATTATTTTGAGGTTTATTTTAGTAATATTTATATTTTTGAAATGTGCTAATTTTTGTTGCTAATTTCATTTGATACCCAAAACGGCATGATTAAAAAAAATATATAGATTATGACTTTATGTCAGCTAGAGGGCGCCATATTTAATTTAATGTGACATCACATAGCCTATAACACTATAACCAGCGGACGATCAAGACTATAGATATTATGAAAGAAGATTAAGACGCTTCCAACGATACCTCATTTTTCCAATTATTACAAGTAGTTTAGAAGTTATGAGGGAACAGATGAACATACATACATACATGCCGGTCAAAATCATAACCCTCCATTTTGCTTCGCCGTAGTTGGGTAAAAAACATTGAATTCACTTCACGACGCCCCGCACCACCCGCCCGGCCACGACTTTTGGCTTAGCGGCAAGCAGCGCGGTTTCTTTTGTCTAGCGTTGACGCTGCGAGCGGTGCGTCGCGGCATGGTTCATACATTTTGTTATATTTGTTTTTACCGCTCGCCCCGCGCTAAGCTGCCGCTGATAGCGGCAAGGCCGTGGCTGGGCGGTCGCGCCAACGCAATAGCGCCGCGACAAAGTTAGTGTTTACTACTCACAGAAATCTAATTAAATAGATTTCTGTGGTACTACTTTTCAAGTCCAAGAATGAATAGAACGTGAAAGAAAGAGACATAACTAGGCAAGAGAGAGAGCAATAATGTAATAGTTGGTATGTTAATATTCCGGAAGTTTTAAATGTATTCTAAAACGAAGAAAACGTGGAAAATAAATGAATAATGGAGAAAATTATGAAAATATTATCACAACACTGACTTAACGTGTTTGTCTGTGTTGTCGTGTGTGTAGCTTTTATTTTTTCTGTGTTTATAGTGTATTTGAGTTGCTGTTCCTTACCTTCTTTCATCCTTCGGGAACCGAAAGAAACTCCTGTCTTTATCGTTCCTCGATGAAGATAAGCATCCAAATAAAGCACAATATCCAACCATCGTGATTAAAACAAATTAAACCATTAAATCGCAAAATTGTGTTCGTGTCAGCAGTACAGCGCTGCGGTTCTTGCCATAGCGTGCGCCCTCGCTAAAGAGTCGGCGACGAATACCTCGAAGTGCGGGCTACGGGGTGAGGACGTGAGGTGCAGTGCGGTAGATATGAGCACGGGGAAGGGAGTGTCCTTTCTGTACGCAGTACGTGTACGTGTATTCTGTGTGTTGCTCCCGGGGTGGATACTCTACTTTTTATCACCCTCTATGAAAAATTATGAAGTGCAAGTTATGAATAAGAATAGTAATTACGTTTATTTATTCACATACAAATTTTAATAAACAATTGCGAACGAAGGCAGAATGCTTTTCGCGCGTTTTTTTATTTTTTCACAAACTTGTTTTTTTAATTTGGCTCGCGCTCGTTTTACTTTATTTATCATAGGTACAGCCTGTTACTTGTTTGTAGGTACTTACAATGTTCGTGATTGATCTCATTGGCAGGGTTGGCATGATTAAAATAATTTAAACAATTTAATTTGAATTTAAACTGTGTTTTTATCACACACTTAAAAACACAGATTAAAACAAGTTTTAAGCATTGTATAAAACAATAAGAAAAAAACAAGCATTAAAACTACTTTTCATGACGAATGAATGGATATAAAATTAAAATAAATTTATATTTAGTAGTCTAAATAGCTTGACATAAAACCAGTTGAATCTATGCTATTGCTATGTTATATTTTTGAACTTTTATTGGCATTATAATTAAATAAAACATTATTTTTGTTTCAATCAAACAAAGGTCTAAGTACCAGGATTTATATGGGACAAGATAACACCTATTTTTGAAACATGCATTAGAATATTCAAATCAATCAAAATTCTTTTGGGAGATGTCAAGTGTAACTGCAACATTTTCCAGTTTTTTGTAGAGAGTCTGGCAGTGGCGAAGGCACCATACAACTCGATTCCCACCGGCTTCCCTTCGAAAATTCAAAACATAACCACTCTATAGTCAATTCATCATTGAAATTTTCTTTTGGTATTTTTTTTTTGTTTCGGCCTACCTCTGTCATAAATTCACCCTTCGCCACTGGAGTCTGGGCTTGTTGCTTCAGCGCCATGTAATTACTTTCAATGAAATTGACACATCCCAATGTCGCCCATTTTAAAAATCAACATTAGTTTGAACATACAGGGTGAATGTAAAGCGTTCAGTATTGATTAGAGATACGCAACATACGTAAATGTTTATCCATTGATCGTTTTTTTGTAAATATTTTATTTACTATGGCGAATTTGAAAAGATCTAGTGTAGAAATGAAACATCGAATTAATTTGAAATAATGCCCTAAACTAAAAAGAAAAAAAAACACTTGTTTAAAACAATTTGAACTGTTTGTTTTATAAAATAAAATAAAAACTGTTTTTTTTTCAACCCTGCTCCAAACATTCCAAATTCAAATTACTTTTTACCCGACTACGGCGAAGCAAAAAGGAAGGTTATAATTTTGACCGGTATGTATGTATATACCAAAAAAAACGGGCACCTAAGGAAATTTACGTTCTAAGGTCGATTTGAGTTAATTAAATGAAATTTAATTGTTTGACGTAGTCTGTATACTTATAATCGTGTAAATTAATACACGTGAAGTGAATTCTGGCATTTTTTTTTTTATTTTCGATGAATTTATTAAAACCGATGTAAACGGCCAAACAATAAGAAGTGGTCGGCAATAAAGACAAGAAGATTTTTTTTACTTTTTTTAATTAAATAAAGTTACAAATGTAAAAACCTAATAACGAGTGTGACCTCCTCTTGCCAAAATCACAGCTTGAATCCTTCTGGGCATGCTTTCCACGATGTTTTTAATAACGTTTTGAGGAATACGTTCCCACTCTTCTGCAATTACTCTTTTTAGCTCTCTGATGTTTTGTGGAGCAGGTTGCACTGATCTAACCCGTCTCTTTAGAACATCCCAAACATGCTCAATTGGATTGAGGTCAGGACTTCGAGCTGGCCAATCTAAGAGACGGATCCCAACTTCTTGCATGTACGCTTCCACGTCGCCAGAACGGTGCGGGCGAGCATTGTCGTCCATAAAAATGGAACCTTCCCCAAGTGCAGTCAATGCGGGTTGTGCATATGGAATTAGGACTTCCATTATGTACCGGTGTGCATTTAATGTTCCATTTTCTATGAAAATTAACTCCGTAAGCTCCGTCGAATTAATTGCTGCCCAAAACATAACGGAGCCTGCGCCATAAGGAGTGATTTCTTCTAAACACACTTCCGCATAGCGTTCCCGTGGTCTCCGCAGCACTCGCCGGCGTCGGTCCTCTCTACACAAAGAGATTCTAGCTTCATCAGAAAAGAATACTTTATTCCAGTCCTCCAGAGTCCATGAAGCACAGTTTCGAGCAAACTGAAGTCGAGCAACACGGTGGTCACGGAGTAATTTAGGGCCCCGAGCCGGGCGGTAACTCCTGATATTGGCAGCCAAAAGCCTCCTCCTGACCGTCCACAAGCTAACTTCTACTCCTCTTACTTCTTCAAGGCTCTTCTTCAGGTCCACACTTGACGCCTTACGATTTCGCAACGCCTGACTCACCAAAAAGCGGTCATCTCTTGGTTCTGTGCATCGTTTTCTTCCCGAACCGGGTCTTCTTTTGACCGAACCGGTCTCTTGATACCGTTGCCAAGTCCTCTGGACAGTTGAACGACTCACATTTAGCCGCTGAGACACATAAGTTTGCGAACAACCTTCTTCAAGTAGGGCTATAATTTTACCGGCCCTTATCGCTTTATCACTCATATCAAAAAGTGGTATTTAATGTAATAAGAAAGATTAAATTGTTTAATTTGCAGAAAATATCCAAAAAGTTTTCAAATTTTAGTAATCAGTGAAAAAATCGTTTCAGATATTCGCGCCATTAGTAAAGCAATTTTACTATAATCCACAATAATCATTATTTTTCTTTTGTTAATTTAAAAATTTAAATTTGGAACGTAAATAATCATGCCAGGATGCTTCAAATAACATGCCAGTACGTCGTCAAATTAATAAAACCTCTTTCTTGTTCTTCTTCATTGAAGTAGAGAAAAAAATCTAAAGTGCCCGTTTTTTTTGCAAAAGAGTTTATGTTCATCTGTTCCCTCATAACTACAAAAGTACTTATAATAATTTGACAAATGAGGTACCTACCGTTAAAGCGTCTTGACTGTCCGCTGGTTATAGGCTATGTGACGTCACACTAAATTCAATATGACGCCCTCTAGAGGACATAAAGTAATGAATTTAAAAAGAATTATTTAGCTCAGAGATGGTGCCTTGTTAGGTATCAAATGAAAGGGCTTAATTAGCAAATTTCAAAAATATAAATATTACTGAAATAAGCCCCAAAATAATTAAATAAAAAATAAGCTCAGCTCTTTTTGAATAGATGTGATAAAAAGAGCATTACATCTCTTATTTATCTACTTTCAAATCAAGTTGAACAAAACAACAACCGTCTATTGTCAAAAAACTTTACTGTCGCCAAATACTCGATCTTCATTCTCTAGTTACAAATCACTACTCTAGTTATTTTAGTTTCCGCTAACCTTTACGCGGACAAATTTGAACCTTCACGTCACGACCTAACTAAAGTAACAGCATCTGCTATTAGGAGAGCAGTTACTACGGAGTGACGTCACTCGTTTATTTGAAGAGTGTGGTTACATACACATCGTGCATAACGTGATCTCGACCGTGTTTGGTACAGATTATAAATGGCGCCGATGGTTGGGACAAAAAAAATATTGGTATAGGGTCTTTTATTTATTCGTGATTAGAGGCGGGTTCCGGATATCATTATTTGGATTGACTTATCAAGCGTGAAGGTCGGAAATTATCTCACGGAACCTGTCTACAGGGATTAAAGTAGCCTATATTATGCCCTAACCCAGGTCATGGTCTACCTGTGTTCCAAACATTGAAATCCGTTTAATTGTTAAGGCATGAAAAGGTTACAGACAGGCAGAGTTACTTTTGCATTATAATATCAGTATGGATTTATTGAGGGCCAGATTTTACCTAGAAATGTAGGTAACTATCATTTGAATTTAATACATACGACTTACTCCATCCATGTGTCACAGTCTGACTAGTAAACTAAGTTATCGTAAAATCAATAGGTATGAGCATGATGAAACCTTGACTGAAGAATTCAGCGACACACATTGAGGCAGTGTGATCTTCTTATCGAATCGATGTCAAAAGTATAAATATTTTACTATGTCAGATGAGCCCAGTACCCTAATTGCATATCACACTATCAATCATAATCTGAATCATTTTGGAGGATATTGCTAATCCATTGCTTCATATGTTCGAAAAATTTGACTGGTCAACAACGTACATAACGCAATGAATGTTGTTTAACCTCTCACACGTTTGCCCGCCTACCTGTCGAAACACCTCACGCGTCGGAGTAGTTGAATGGACGCAGCAAAGTCATTGTTTTAACAGTGACAATAGAACAATTACACTGTGTGTACACTTAGTGTACCGTTGACGTTTCGAGCACTCTCTCTTATGTACACTTGGTGTACACTTGACGCTTGAGGGGTCAAAGGGTCAAAATTAAAGCCATTGATACTTACCCCGCAGTAGGTGGCCACACCAATCGCAGACTCAGTGGCGTTTCTTAAGGTTCCCAAAAGTGTAGATATATGGGCAGATGGACACTCCAACATTTGTGACATGGTTTGGAGTACGATGATCAATACTCATTGTTTCTCTGTATAAGAAAAGGCATTCCCAGATAAATTCATCATCATCATCATGCGGCCAGCATCCGCTATTTGTGTTTTGAAACGAAGTGTAGAGTTCCTAATGCGGTATTATGTCATCATCTGCCTAGCCTTTTCCCAACTATGTTGAGGTCGGCTTCCAGTCTAACCGGATACAGCTGAATACCAGTATTTTACATGGAGCGACTGCCTATCTGACCTCCACAACTCAGTTGCTGGGTAATACGATACCTCTTGGTAAGACTGGTTGGCAGACTTTCATTCCCAGATGAATTATTATTATTCATAATAAATACTCCTAGATACAATTTAGTAGATATAGGTATGCTAATAAATATTATGCATTTAACGAATGCAGGCACGTAGGCACGCTAATAAAATATCATCGTATTGCTACTTATGAATATTATCTTTAGGTACATTTTGTATTCGTAAGTACATATTACTAGTTAAATAGAAGCACGTTGATGCTGCACGTTGCAACAGACGTGGATGGTAGTAGGTACCTCTAGTTTTAAGATGAATATCTAAAATGATAGGTATTTGTCATTATTACCGACGCTGATTACAATCTCGTCAGGCTGTACGGAACAATCTTTAATTGTTAGTTTAATTATTCATATTCATAAGCGCTGAAGTTACAGTCCGGTCGTTCGTCGAGAAAATGCGTTCCTGATACCTGTCAGTGCGACAATTCTAGTAGGTAACTAATAAAGATCAAATTCGCAAGACACGTACTTATTCGTTTGTATAAAAGTAACACGTGTCAGTCCTTATCCATTCCTAATCTTAGACACTACTGAAATAACCTATGTAGACCTGTATTTCAAATAAAACATAATTTCTCACATTTTTAATTAAACAGCTCACACAGGTCAAACGGCCTACCTAAACCCAATAAACAAAAGATTTTTCTTACCGTTCCACGGTACCCTAAACCTATACAAATATACCACGAGAACCGTCACAGACTTGACGTTGGTAACTATACAAACGAATTAAATATGACGGCATTACCCAAATAACTATTGACGCAGATCTATTATCAGATTTTCTGGAAACCATAGTGAATAGATATCGAGATGATTGATTTCTAGAGTTGGTACGCACGACGAAATATCAAGCCTTACATTTAATAAGCTCTCATTGTACGGACAGCCCCCTGCGACGACGTCCTAAGCCCCGAGGTCCGTACTGCACAGGGGGGTGCCCTTAGCATGTAGTCGCTTAGTTTTTAAGTTTCTCAGCCATGCCTGGGGGCTTATTTTATTGAGGCACCCACAGGCAAGCTTGGTTAAGCAGCAGACAACCTCCTAGGTCGACCTGCGAGATGCCATTTACACCTGGGGCACGCGTTGCGGGAGCCGACTTGGAAAACTGTAAACGGACTCCGTACTTAGCGGGGTAATTGCGTATAAACACACTATCAGCAGCAATGGCTTTAATTTTGACAGTTCAACAACATTCATTGCGTTATTTACGTTGATGCGCAGAAAATTTTTTTGAACATATGAAGCAATGGATTAGGAATATCCTTCAAAATGATTCAGATTGTGATTGATAGTGTGTTAAGGAATAAGGGTGCTGGTCGGCTGCAGCAAAGAGAATCTACACAGGTGGAGTTTTTCGGATGGTTCTGATCTTCAGTGTATATGCGGCGACGTCCAACAGTAACAGGTTTTGATGACGATTATTTTTGAACGGTTCAAACCACGGGATATCTATGGTTCAAACATATCATTTAGGATCGAGTCATTATCGCACGACGGAAATCTATTTAAGGAAAATTCTTAAAAAAATGAGATGTTTTTTTAACAATTAGCACTTTTGCAGTTTTGAATTGGCCAAATCCGATCTAATAATTTAACTTTAGTTCTAGCCTAAACCTTTGCCAGTATTTGTATTTTGTACTTTATTTCCATTAAGGCAAAGTCAAATTCTATATATCAGGTTCTTAATTCAATAACTGGCTCGGTGGTTTAAGCCATAAGGCCGATTCCCGTAATTCAAAACGTTCAAAATCTAGTTGCAATCTCATCTCAGCGACAATCAATAACAAAAACTTTGGTCAAAAATTTAGGGAAATTATAATAATATTCCACAACTATCACACAACGCCATCTAGTCCCAAGCTAAGCAGAGCTTGTGTTATGGGTACTAGACAACTGATAAACATACTTATATATTTCTAAATACATACATATTATAGATAAATTACAACCAGACACAGAACAAATGATCGTGCTCATTCATCACACAAACATTTGTCCTGGGTGGGAATCGAACCCACGACCTCCGGCATAGCAGTCAGGGTCACTAACCACTAGACCATCAGGCCTGTGAAATTCGAGGTATTTTTGAGTTTTTGACAGAATGAGACCGAGATCAGACTGTAAACGTTCTTAAAATTACGAGAATTGCCCCTCTGATCTAAAGAAGAACCTTGTTGTGTAATAAGGGGGAGGGGGGGGGGGGTTGTTTTACTGAGAAGACACTTCATAGTTCCGTCACAGAATAGTAATTATAATAAACAAGGTTCCGTGAAATCACATAAAACAAGAAAAGGAAAAAATGTGATAACCTCGTACGTTATGTGCGGAATTCGGTACTTACGCGTTTCCACAATGCTAATTCCAAATAAGTTCCTACCACCTATATTATCACACAATATGGTAAACAGACAATTTGTGTTTCTAGAGACTGCTAATTACTCCATTCTCATTAATAATTTAGCAATCTTAATTGGCATAATTTCGCCACGCACATTACCTATTTCACATTATTATTATTACAACTGGCATATTTTATACCATGTATTCTGTCCATACCCATTGATATGGTCCACCTGGTATAAAAGATCTGTCTCGGTGACCGTTGCTAATCTTTTGTACAGTCAACAAAAGAGACAAGTATGCAGGATTGTGGGATATAGTTGAAGTTTAGTAAGAAACCGATGGATGTTGTCGACTGAAATTGAATTTGATAAATGAGCTGTTTGTTTTCTACGTCCATTCCCGTTGTCCCCATTGACGCTGCCCCCATTCACACACACACACACACACAGCGGAACTTAATCCGTCCGTCTATTAATAAAATAAAATTTTATTTGAGAACATCCATCGTGCATCGGTTTCTTACTAAACTTCAACTATATCCGACGATCCTACATACTTATCTCTTTTGTTGACTGTACCTTTATTTTTTTGTTCGTCGGTTGGTCACAAAGGGATGGTAAATATTACGAAAACCGTTGGGAGTCTGGCAGTTGCGGCACCCCAGTTTTTGCAAGTTTTCGTCAATGAATTGTTCCCTATGGTTAATGTGAAGGCCATTGTAAGATTTCTGGTGTCGCAAAAATTTTAATTTAACGGTTTAACGGTACCTACCCTACGGCAACCTTCTTCCTATTTAACGATTCTTATCCCTCAAGATGGCTACTTAAGTCTAAAAGCCCGATAGAAGTCTATAAATATCTATCTTCTCTAGTTTGTATTACAATTTAATTATCATCATAATCATCCCGCATGTGCACTATAATGTTCCCGCTGCTGGGTCACAGGCCCGTCTCATCGAGAGGGAATGGCCCACGCGGGCCCAGTGCGGGTTGGTAGATGTTACATGTCCTAGAATTTTTCGTTCTGGGACATGCCAGTTTCCCTTCACCGCTTTGAGAGCAGTGGTGATATCCCACGACCTACAACTCGTAATTCGGGCCGTTACCACTGGGTCTGGTGGCTGCTCTACTGGACCACCACAGTCACTGCTCTTATTACATTTTGCTAAAAATTAATCGATGTCTAAAACAAACTTTATACAGGGTGGTCAAAAAGTCGTGGATCAAACGAAATAGGGAGATAAAGGAGGTAATTTCCAACAAAAAATCTTTCTACAGCATGGCCATAATTCAATTGCCCTAAAAGTCAAGAATATTTTAATTAGACTAATAAAAAGAAAGTGATATAAAACAATAAAAAAACGGTGTTCTATTATTACTAGATGATGTATCAGCACTACAAAAGTTCTATTGCAGCTCTGGGTACCAAATTTCAAGAGCAATTAATTTTTTTCCATAAATTTTGAAGAGTTACTAAAAATTATTTCTCACTTTAAAAGCGTTGGAAATGACCTCCTTTATCTCCCTATTTCGTTTGACTTTGACCAGCCTTAATAGATAGAGCTAATCTTGAGATATTTCTCAATTGCTTCTAGTGTCTTCAAAGGCTCTGTCAAGGTCATCAGTTCATTGGAATATTTTCTTCCACTTATTAATAGGCACGGAATACTGTCGTCGAAAGCTTTATGTAAATCATGTGAGCACGAAACTTCAAAATAGACTTATAATTATATCTATCAAATTAAATAATATTATCAGACATAATATTTGCGTTTAAATTAGTCATTTAAATGAAATTAACTTTATCAATGACCGAGTCCTATTTTAGGATACTGACTAAGCTTCTACTGCGATGTTTGTCACGAGATTTTGACAATTTATTTGTGTTACGTATTTAGATGAAATAATAAAACAATTGCGTAACAAAGCATAAGTCAAAGAGAGCCTATGACAAATATGTTTTTGCTTCTGATAAATATAAAAGTCCCTGTAGATAGAATCATTATGCGAGGTTAGTAATTAGGCCATGAAAGGCCTATTCAATCCTTCAGCAGCATCCTAATTGCGTAACTACCCCGTTAACTGCCCCTTTGTTCTCGTGGTCGCAAGCAAGATTGCTGAGCGTGGGGTCCTAGGTTCGATTCCCTGGTCGGGCTAAGAGTTATTGAGTTTTTCCATTAGGAATTTCTTAGTAACAGCCCCGAGTTGAAAGTTGGCGGTGTGATACCCCCGTGCCTCGGAAAGCACGTTAAGCCATTGGTCCTGCGCCTGATCTCTCTCCGGTCGTGTCAGATTGCCGTCCCATCGGACTATGAGAGTGAGGGAAGAGGGAGTGCACCTGTGTTTGCGCGCACACTTGTGCACTATAATATCTCCCGCGCCGAAGGCTAGTCTCCGTTGAGATTGGCCGCAGTGGCCGAAATACGGTCTGGAGGACTTTATTTTAATTTTATTTTATTGCGTAACACACTATCGAGCACAATCTGAATCATTTTGTAGGATATTGCTAATCCATTGGTACATCTGTTTGAAAAATTTGTCTGCTCAACAACGTAAATTACGCATTGCATGTCGTTGAACTGTCAAAATGAAAACCATTGCTAGCTACTGATAGTGTTACGCATTTACCCCGCTGGAGAACTGAACATAGGAATAGAATAGAATAGAATAGAATACTCTTTATTATGTACACCATATAAATTACAGACATAAATATAGAAATTTTACAATGGGTGACACAATGGGCGGTCTTATCGCTAAAAGCGATCTTTTAAAGACAACCTTTGGATGGATTAAAAAGAGGAAGGACAGACAAGTACTGTAGGTAGTCTGTGGAGTACCATTTACACAATACCATAAATACATAGGCTACCTTTCCTGGATATTTGTATTAAAATTATGATAAAATACTAGCTGTTTGGGGACCATAATATTATATGTATTTTTCCTCCATTCAACTCTATCAGACGTCATCTCATTGTTTATTTCCTTCTTAGCCATTCATCTTTTACACAATTCATTCATAATTATTTCTTTAGTCACAATAAAACATGATAAGAACTAAGACACTACCGACCTTAACCCTGACCACTTTGACCACACAATAATCGGATTGATCTTGCTAACTGTAATGTGTGTTGTATGACGAAATTTATCATTAAACACACAAATTATTTCTAGACCATGTAATCTACTTACTTAATAAAAAAAAAACAGTGGCACTCCAGGAGTGCCGACAGAAGTGAAAACAAAACACAAACAGAATACTTTGCCATCACTCACTGCCATATCGGATATACATTAAAACCGAGTACATCCCGAGGACAGCCGAACACATTCGAAGCGGTGTCGGTTACGGTAACAGTGGCGCAAATTCAATGGTTTTTCCCATCTCAAAAATAGCCCAACGCGCCTAAAAAAGTTTTCACTTAAAAAATCCTAAATTCATTCAGTGACAGACAACGCACAACTTAAACCGCTGGGTCTAAAGCTCAAATTTTTGAACGATAGCATTTCATACAACGAAGGAGCATGGCCCAGTGGTAACGGCTCCGACTTGCCAGTTGTAGATCGTACGTTCAAACCCAGACAGGCACTGTACTTTGTGTAAATCTTTTCATCACCACTGCTCTCAAAACGGTGAAGGAAATTATCATGAGGAAACCGGCATGTTCTAGAACCATAAAATCGAAGACATGTGACATCTACCAACCTGCACTGGGCTCGCGTAGTAGATTACAACCTACGGGTCTCTCAGTGAGGAGGCTTGTGTCCCAGCTGTGGGAACATAATAGGCTGATTATGCTGTATGCAACGAAGTTAAGAAATAAGGAGGGATTTTTGAAGATTCACCCCTTTTTTTTTTTTTTGTGGATGGGAAATCATCTAATGACTCCTCCCGCTCTGGGTGGAGCGGAAGGGAGTGTCAGACTCTTACTGACTAAAACCCACCCGTGTTCCTTCCTTAGCCCTTTATGTTCCGGGGCAGCGGTAACCCTTTCGGACGATCCCGCTACCCCGGCAGGCTTCGGCCCTGGCGGGCCCCTTCCTTAATGCTGACATCTCTTTGAGGCGCGCGTGGAACACCTACGCGCCGTCCGGCACGGGCCTGGTCCTGATCGGACGGAGAGCTACCCATTACTCTCCGTCCGCAGGCCACTCTCCGTCCGCAGGCCGAACTCTCCGTCCGCAGGCCCCCCTTACTGGGGTTGAAAGTTTGTCAATTGAAACTTATCAGGCGTATACTTAGGTACAGCTTGTTATATTATAATCCAAATATTTATGAACGAGAATGAAGCAACTACAGCTTTCTGTGTCATCGTTTTTTTCCCAATCTACGAGTATTACTTATTATATTATTACAAGTATCCTCTATGGTTGTAGAATATTAACCCTGCCAGCTCTTGAACGTGGATTTAGATGTACTGATCGAGTTTAGTTTTATTATATTCGTCCTATGGAAAGTAGCAACTGACGTAAGTTCTGCCTACCACCACGAGAGAAAGGCGTGAGCTTATGACTGAATGTTTTTCTAGAACATAAACACTACAAAAATCTGACAGTAAAAGATCTCATTGTTATACCATAAAAAGGCATGTTATATAGTAATCTGTGGTTATATTAAAAATTGAGATCAATCAAAGTAAAAGTGCGCAGGCGCAGGCTCTGCTTATAAGGTAAGGTCAGCTTACTGTGGAGTGCTGAAGTGTTTATATAACCGTACATGGGTGCAAGTATAACAACCAGTCTGTTGTTTATAATGATGTAAGGAGAATATACAGGGATAAGATTTTTTTAACCTGCAAAAAAGTGGGTAGGTAAGTAGGTATTAAAATGGCTACTAAAAGTGAGATGATTCAGTCAGGGAGCTAGGTTATCGTGTTGATATGGAACGATGTTACGATATAACAGCATTCTAGTGGTATTTAGGTTGGATTCTCTAATAAAACCAAAATGATTACTTCAGATGTGGTATAAAATATCATAAAGGTGTATAGTTTCAAATGGGTGCCTGAAGATGGACTGCGGAGCTGGTTCGAGAGAGTTCCTGAAGAGAGTTCCTGGAAGGATTTGGAGGGGGTCGTTGCCCAGCAGTGGGACAGTATAGGCTAACAAAAAAAAGTTTCAAATACTTACCTACATAAAGTATTAAAATTAGACAAAAAAAAGGACTTGGTTACATATATGTTACATGAGCAACCTATATACAAATATATCATCCTTACTGCTGTCGAATGTCGTGATAAACCAGTGTTTAAGGCCGATCGCCTCTCATGCATGAGGTTGTAGGTTGAAATCCAGGAGGTGCGGCGAATGTACAAGTACCTATCTTCCGGGCCCCCGACTCATGGTACTAGAAGGAACAGTGGGGTTTTAGTCGGTAGGAGTCCGAAATAACCCTCCGTTCTTCCCAGACGGAGGGTATCCATGGGGATTTCCCCACGGAAAAAATAAAAGGTTCAAATCCATGCAAGTACCACTGTGACTTTTTAAATTCATGTGTACTTTTATCTTGGATATTACTGACATCAGTAAAGGAACCACATCGTGAGGAAACCTGGACTTCTAGTCAATATAAGTCTGAAATTACCAAGAAGTGAGACCAGACAAAACAATAGAACAAAAACGATTTTTCAAAGCCACTACAGATATCCATCAAATTGCATGTTTGTGTGACACATTACGCTCATTAGCTTATTATTATTTTTTTTGAGATACCTGTGGTGGTAAAAATTAGGTCAGTGGGTCGTCTTAGGGGTGGATTCCGATCGATGAAGATTTTTTGCGGTTAAAGTTCGTAGAAGGCACAGCATAGTGTGTAAAAATAATTTAAATATTCAAAATAGATACTTTTGTTTTATGTATCTGATTAGTGACCGCGTCTGTCTAGACTAGACCCAGCCTAGTGCCTGCCTACCTATTCTGAAAATCAATGCACGTCACTGTTACCAACCCGCCTTGAGCAAGCGTGGTGATCAATGCTCGTTCCTTCTCTATATGAGAAGAGGCCTTTCACCAGCAGTGGGACACTAATATGCAGGTATTTTAAACTTATATTTTATGCTGTCTAAAAGGAAAAAACAAAATCTCCATATTGAATTATCCAAATTACGAACACCACATAATCGCTTTAAAAGGAGATGTTTCAAAATGTATGGAGCCTGGGCCAGGTCTTGTACACTATATTTAAAAATAGGGAAATTCATTTAAAATAGTTCTCAACTGTCCAATTATTTCGAAATGGCTTGGTTTGCTGGTAAACACAAGAAACTACACTTGAAATTGCAACACACAACAAAAACCCGTCATGGCGGTAAGCTGTCATTTTGATTGATTAATGACGTTTGACACGTTTATTTCTGAAGATGTGACACTGTTGTGACAGCTGACAGTTCTGTTTCTATGATCAATGGTCGATCTATGGTTTACTGTCATTGTTTTTAAGCACAGAGTAACTAAATCGGTGAGACGCCATGTTGAAAGTCGATAAATATAATTGATAAATATAAATTCACTACCAGAACAGTATACATTTAATTGAATTATCTGTATTTTTCCCGAATTCTACGGATTTTTCTCTTTTTTATGAGTTACTGTACATAGACCTGGCCCATTTTGAAACATCTCCTTTGACTAGACCGGAAAAAACAACGAGAAACGAACATTAAAATAAAACATAAAATACATGTGAAATTAGATCATTATCAGTGTTATGTTTAACCGTATGAATAAGTCAAATAAGTGAATCGTTTTGAAAATCGCCTCACGCGCACGTTTGCCGTTCACAATATCACGGTGAACAGTTAGCATCTTTTATTCATTCGACAATCGTCTCACAGTAACACCTGGGCAAAGTATCGCAGATTTTTTGTAACTATTTGTCACTTTTGTACCGGTTTTGGGTACATAACCGCTGAACCGATTTCGATTGTGATATTGTTCGTTGGGGACAAAGGGAGAGAAATTGTGCAAAGATCAGCTGACTGATTTTGGCAATGTGCGATAACGTATAGGTACAGGATTTTTGTAAAAACACCAACAACCTCTTAAGAGGTCATTGTACTCATCATTATGAACTACTTTTACTATAAGACCAAACCTGCAATCGCGAAAAAAAATCAGCTGTTCCCTACATTTATGTTCGTATAACTCGTCAAAATGTAGGGAACAGCTAATTTATTTGTACGTCATGGCCTCAGGTCGTGGCGCATCACGGATTGATTTGTATTGTCATTGTCAATCTTAAATTGTCACTATTTTGTCAATGTCACCGGTTTTTTTTTTCAGTAAATTAACGATTTACGAGGTTATTTTCGTGTCCCAGTTTCATGTCAAATCTTCAATGTGTGGTGTTGGTCCCTGGCCCTAACATCAAGCAATGAACAAAATTTTCAACATTTTTAAGCTTGAGTAGGAGGCTTTTGACTACGTTGTAGGTAGGTATGTGTATATTTTATGTCTTTTTTATTTTATTTGTAATGTGCGTTTTGTTTGTGCAGAATAAACCATTTTTCTTTCTTTTCTTTTCTTCTTTCTATGTCTAACTAATACTTAATTGTAACTACGGGGACCATTAAACTACATCACCGCTTGATGTCGTTTGCCTAGCTACAGGATAATAGGACTTAGCAGGATAATAATGCCATAATTAATATGAAAGATAATAATGCCCAATTTCAAGGAAATTGAAGTTTATATTAGGATTTGGCCCCCGATGATGTAAGCATGAACAAAATATGCAAATAAGAATATTATAATATATATTGTTACCATAGAGACTTTTGATGACACATGCGATGTATCAAATATGGTATGCCAACTATGACTAGCGCTGCAATATAATTTAAATATTAAAATACATAGGTGAGTAGTTAAGTATATGTTAGTTTGTACGTTTTATAGCTCATGAGCATATTCGCAATGGGTTGAATTGCAATTTTAACTGCGTTGTGTTCTCAGGTTTAAAATATCTAAAATATTATGGGTGACAGTTAAGGTGACAGGTTATAAATGATTAATTATTTTAGTTCTGTAAGTAATTAGGTTTGCACCATAGAAATATAAAAAACAGACAAAAAAAAACTTCTTTCTTATATCTATTGTTTTTCAGTCTCTTTTAACGTCCAGACATAGTTTTGGTCAGGGGGTCTACTCCCTAAGCACGAAGTCCGTCGCTTCGGGCTTCGTTACGGGCGTTTCCTACTCCCTATGACCTACGAACGGATGAATCGTTCGGGGTCCGAGCGAAGAATGAATGACAACGCGATTTGACTGTTGTCCCTACTCCCGATGTGTTTTTGCCCGTCCGAACAGTTGAACATGACACTGGTTTTGACGGATACTTACGTCAGTTGATACGACATCAAAATAGTTCTCGTGCTATCGACGAAAGTTACTAAAATAAAATAATTTCAAACTATGGCTGCTTTTTTATTGATTGAAGAAGCTTTACAGGAAGAGCGGAGGCAACGTCGATATTATTTACGCCAAAACTTTAGGTTGGCGAGTATTCCCGACGTTGAGCTCATAGGGAACTATAGGCTCACTCGGGAGTTATTCGAAGACGTATGTGCGGATTTAATACCTCTTTTGCTTCAACACATACGCCGAAGTGGCGTTGATCCAAGAATGAAAGTAAGGACATATTAAAGTTTCTGCAACTTATTGAGCTGTATTACCAATCCGTCCCATCCATTTACTGTGGTCTTTGTTTACTTTTGGATCCTCACTCTTTGCCACTGCTCGACGGACTCAGTGCAACTTCCCAACTCAGTGCAACTTCCCATTGAGTTAAGGGAGTTGCACAGGTTTTCCCACAGCCATTTTGAGCGAACTCTCCCGTCGGCACCCCTCAATAATCCGCGAGCCAATTCTTTGTTCTCACCCATAAAATCGAGAAGGGCCTCAATTTGCCAGTGAGTTGCTGCAGCGGTTACACAATTAACCATGGAATGAAAAGCTAATTAGAATACAGAAAACTTCCCGGCTGACAAAGTATATGAACTTTTTTAAAGTCACTTCTTTAAATGCATAGCATCAACATCGTACCTACTATAGCCATAGAAAAACCCGTGCTATACTTTGACATTTCATTTGAAAATTTCCTTCAAAAAGTAAACAGGCAAAGGTATCAACAGGATGATGCCGGTTTCCGGACAAAAATGGCAAAAATAATTCAATTCTATATTTAAGACATAATAAAAAGTATATTTTAAAATTTGTTGTCAATTTCTAACGACAAAAGTATTAATTTTTGTTTAATAAGCTAAAAAACTACAAAATAAGTAAACCGGTAATCGACCGGTAAAATAACGCAACTCTATCGCCATGCGTCCTTCGTTCACGAATATTGTCTATGATTCCGTTTGAAACTGATGAATCCGAAATCGTTAGGGAGTAGGGTTCAGTCCGACGTATCGGGCTACTGTCGGACGGGCCGTTCACTTCGTTGACGGACTTAGGGAGTAGACCCCCTGATCATGTTAAGACCACGTAGATTGGTGTCTGAAATGGTCTTTTGAGGAAAGAACCACACAGATTTGAGTGGATCTGTCCGATCAGTGCACGCATTTGTCAGTAATCGTGCAGCTCAACTTGGTACTTAAGGAGCTCAACGATTCGACGAATAAAGGTCATAGCACACGTGTCAAATCGGAAAGGGATCGTTACCGTATCAACTCGAGCCGTTCAGTATTCTTTATATGAAACTCCCTACTTCAACGCTGCACACTATCGGAATCGTAACGTAAATCGGCTCGCCTCGGGACAAGCTCACGAACTGCGGTGCGGTACGTTACGGCTCGTCGTCCCCGCGCTTACATCTCTCCGTAACGAGCTTACGTCTCTTTGTCCACCCTTGCCCCTCTCACCCCTCCGACCTGCCTGCTGCACCCAGCACCATCAACCAGCGGTCGGCGAGCCGTAAGCGCGGCGTCGCCTAGCCGTAGCCGAGTCGACGTATCGGAGCTTCTGATCCGCTTGGGTTACGTGTTTACGTTAGGTTGACACCTGTTTGACGCTGAGGCAAAAGGCGATACGGTGACGATCCCTTTCCGAGTTGAATGTGTGCTATGATCTTAAAAACGCAGAATTTGCGTTTGTTTGTCTACTATTACTGTATTTCATTTTCAACTGGTAAGCCATCAACTTGAAACAAAATAAAACATTGGAACTTTGAATTAACATTTTGTTTTGTCTGTTGCACACTTGTAACCTTTTAATTGCTTTTATCTTTGAAAATGGAGTGTTCGTTTCAGTACCTATGGGCATTTGGCATTGGGAATTTTAAATCAAATTATTAGCGTACAATGAAATACCTACATAAATAAATATTTAAATCCAATTAAAACTTTTACTAACACTCATTTCAATGTTCACTTTCACTTAGTACAATTACCTACCAATATGATGAGGTACCTATTTACCATAAAAAAGTAGCTATTTAGCAAGGGCATTTAGGCAATATGCACTGAAATCCATTCATACTTTAACCCCCTTACTAATAAACGTTGCATAACGTCTGTATAGTTACACAACGCTTTGTCTTCCTCTTTCGAAAGTCAAATTTCTAACGACTGAAAGAGAGAAATCGGTGTGTAACTATTCATCTGATATAATACATTTATTAGTAAGGGGGTAAATCTATATTCTATACTAATAATAAAGCTGAAAAGTTTGCTTGACCGCGCTAATCTTTGGAACTGCTAGTCGTGCTTGCAAAATTCTTTTTGCATTTGATAGCCCAATTTTTGAGGAAGGGTTTAGGCTATAGAACATCACGCTACGATTCTTAGGAGCTGAGCAAAAAGAAAAAGAGTCAGAAAGAGCGCTAAGTGAAAACAAAGTAACAGCGGGGGCGGACGATGCGATGCGACGCGGTTGGTCGATTGAACAAGAAATATCACGCAGACGAAAGCTAGTACCTACATAAATAAATATTTACCAATTAACACTGTTACTAACACTCATTTCCTCTAACGGATTATGTTTTCCTTTAACATTCAATTACATACATACCAATATAACCTATTTACCTTTTACGAGTAAGTACAAGTAGGTACATATTATGTGCCTGACATTTATCCATATAACCGCTTTTCGCTCGACCTCCGTCGATCAGTAATTACCTAGGTACTATATATACTATTTGCCTCGCGAGGCATAATCGGTCATTACATGGTCTAGTGGTCTATATGAATGGACAAGAATATAGAACGATGTTTATGATATAGGTAACTACTTATACAAGGACGGCTTCGTTGGTCCTAGAGGTTGCGAGCGCTACTGCTGAACATGAGGTCCTGGAATCGATTTCCGGGTCGGGCAAAGTGTCCCTGGGTTTATCTATCTGAAATTTTTCAGTAGCAGCCCGGAGTCTTGATTTGTGCCCGGTTGATGGCAATAGGCTCGCCCCTACTTAGGTATAACTGGCGAAATATGGTGTACTGATGTACAGCTCTGCTAGACCCTTCGAGGAATACATGCGTGACGTTATGATATGTAACACAAGGCATAATTATAGGTACCAAAACTCTCTTGGTGTTCATGCTATGTCTTTGTTTTAAAAGCAAAAACTGTTTTTGTCAAATTATATTATGCTCTTTAGGGCGAGTTCCACTAAACTGTTCAGTTTATATAGAATAAGACTTATCCTGGGAATAAATTTTGAATTTTTGCTTCTTTTTACCCGACTGCAGCGAAGCCTAAAAGGAGGGTTAATATGTAATAGAATGTATGTATGTCCGTTTCTTTGTTCCCTCGTAACTCCTAAACGAATGAACGGATTTGGATGAATTATACGTCTTTAGATTTGTCTTGGTGGCGCGAGTGTCACTGGCTAAAATAAAAAAAACAAAGTAAAATGGCGGATTTGGGGTGCCATATTGTGGAGTTCGAATTTTTCTTCTTCTAATACCATCGAGTGGGATATCAAAATGAAGGGTTTTAAAAGGTGATTTCAAAAATATATACAACGTATATAATTAAAAGTAATTCGAAGTGACAAAACGTAAAAAATGAAATAAAAAAATAAAATAAAATCATTCACATTTGTAAACAAAAAAGCTGGAAATAAAAAAATGGGCTTGTTTTCAGCTTTTCAGTTTTTTCTAACTTAACTTCTTTAGCGCAGTCGGGTTTTTAATTTTTTTTTTTAATTACTATTTTTCCAAACTTAGGTACTAAAGCTGGCAGACGTCAATTTTATTCCACGGATAAAATATATCTGAAATTGGTGAAATCAGCCCTTAGTGACACTATCTGACATCTACCTTCCCAAACTGGGCCCGCGTGGTGGAATACGGTTTTTCTTTGCGCCTTAGACCACTAATTGACTGAATCACAGTAAACACAAAGTGTTGTTTTATAAGCCTCTTTACCTAAACTCACCCTTGATATTCATGCTATGTTTTTGTTATTTATTTACTTATGTAAAGCTGCTTTTTGCCAAAAATAAATGGCATTTAACTTTTCGCTCCTGGGATCATAAAAGTAGCTTTGCAGTAAACTTTACCTGATGGTCACAAATCTTGTAAGTAAGTAAGCCATAAAAATTGCATTTTTTTATAAGAAGAAAAGATTATGCAGTCTGCTGAATCATTTCAATGTTGTACCTACCTGACTTCCCGTAATCTTCCACTATTTAATATTGAAGAAGCAATTCCTACTCAATATAAAGAAGACTAATTTGGTGATTATAACCAGAAAATATTACCTGCTGTCATTATAAGATCTTTAATCGTCATTACGGGTCGATCGATGGCTAAGCTACACTTACTGAGGTCGTTCCATGGATGGGTGACCAAGACCATCCATTACATATCATTACACGTTAAACCGTTGGTACCGGCTGCCATTTGTAAATCTTTGACAGTTGTTAAGAGGTAGTCAGAAGCCTAAAAAACTGACAATCAGTCTCACCGAAGGGTATCGTATTAGCCAGTGACAGGATTGAGAAGGTCAGATAGGCAGTCGCTCTACGATAGCCATCACGTCTGCAGAGTTTCGCCAGCTAATTTAATATGACCTTGTATAAGAGACCAAGAGGAAAAACAAAAGAACAAATGGTCTGTTGCCAGTTCTTAACTGGGGGCTATAATCAAAGTGTCGTAGACTCACAAAGTCATAATCAACCATTCTAAATAGAGAAATCACATGCTCGTTAAAAGCAATCTAAATCTTTTTATACACATTGTAAGTCCAACAATATTGGACCGATCTCAAATAGACGCCAGTGAATCATTTTTATATATATATAAGAGCATGTTTAATAAATTATTTTTGGCTGACTGCGAATTCTCTGGATCATTCGCAAATTCGACGAGATAAATTGGGTATTTCGTCAGCCAAACATTGTCTTACAAGGATTGATCATCATAATCTGTGACTTTTCATACATTTTTCGTCTTTGCGGATTCTTAATAAATCCCTACTTACATACATAAATAAACTCACGCTAACTCTTCTCATTGGGGTAGGCAAAAACTACAGAACGCAACCTGCTACGATCCTTACATACTCCTTTTGCTTCGTTTACGTTCAGACCGGAATGAGAAAGTTTATACTGGATAAGACAGAGATTAAAACAGAAGAAGAACTAGCAGGGGATCGAGGGGGATGGAGGGGGGGTTCTGATCCCCTATCAGACCGAATAACTCATCTTGTCATACACGTAGATACGTCGTTAGCGAATACTACGCCTACTACCTGACCTTCCTGAAAAACATCACCAATAAGGTCACTATGGCCTTCTATGGCATCCCCTCTCGGCGTTTCCGCTCATATCTTCCTTTTAAATAATAAAATAAATTCCTTTTAAAACATAATCAGTTTACCACAGCTAGAACTCAAACTTCCCCTAGTAGCATTTTATGTTGGCATCCATTGGCCAACAGTGGGGAATCCATTGGGATATAGTTAGTTAGATTGACTACATAAAACTAACATTGGCCCAATGCAGTAAAATATTATTATTACGTCCAACCATTTACCAACGTTGGGCCAATGCTACTAGTACTTTTCGTTACTTAAAAACTGTTGGTATTTCTGCAGTGTTTATATCGTAGGCCCTATTAGATATCAACTAAAATTGGCCCAATACAGTAAAATATTATCATAACGTCTAACCCGCTCTGCGAGTGGGAATGGGCAGTAACCAATCACGCAGAGTGCAGGTTAATCTGGATATCACAAGTCTTCAAATTTTTGTCTCTAGGATATGAAGGTTTCTTTACGATGTTTTCCTTCACTGTTTTGAGAGCATGCTCGAGCATTCCTGTCGGCATTTTAATAGGCACGTTCATTTATAATAATTATGTTAATGTAGCTTTATTTGGGTAGACAGGAGCTTTGGAAACGTACCCCGATTTGCATGTGACAAGAATAAAATTATTACTCTCATCTTCATTCATAATGAAGTATGTAGTTTGTTAACAAAAACTTTTGCTTATTATGTGATTCATTAGTTAACAGTCCAAAAGCTTATCTAAAAGTAATTTTCTACAAGATGGAGACGACAGTAAATTAAACTTCGTATATAAGGTCCCATTAAAATAGATGGAAAAACTTTTAGAAATCATACAGACCACCAAAATAAGGACGACGGTAAAATATATATATATGAAAAACGCATTAGATTCTTACAAGAAAAATAATCAGCTAACGAAAATACACTACTTAATGTGCCGGCAATTTATTATTTTAGGTTAAAATAAAATCACTTTAATCAGTGTTTTTCTTTTGCTCGGATATCTTTGGTTAGACGTACCGAGCGCTGTGTTAAAATTTGTCCATCTATTTTAATGGGACCTTGTATAATCTAAAGACGTTTCCAGTCTGTATACAAAAAAAAACAAATATATGTTATAGTTTAGTTACTGTAGGTAGTCAAAGATTGACAAATGTAGGCCCAACACTACTAGGTATTCAGTTTGTTTGAAAAAATCACATTTTAATTTCGATGTTACGATTTATTTGATAGTTTCAAAATACATTAGTATTCCCAGTACTTTCATTTATTGTCGTCTCCACGTTTTATACAGGGTCAAATTAAATTAGCTAGCAAAACTCCGCAGACGTGATGGGTATCGATATCTGACCACGATAAAACAAAAAAAAAATGATTTTCTAAACTCATACATGAAGTCCACAAACTACAGATGTCGTAACCCCAAAAATAAATAAGTAAATGTATTTTTTTTTTCGTTTGTTTAGATATTGATAGCCATCACTACTGCGGAGTTTCGCTAGGTAATTTAATTTGACCCTGTAGGCGCAGACAAAGCCCTAAAGAGTTTGCTAACGCCTAACTAACTCTACCTACGATTTTGAGAAATCGAGTTCCCATTAAAATTATTACCCATGTGTGCAATAACCACTTTTGAACACGTTACACAACCATCATAACATTAAAAAAAAAACTCATAAAACACGGCACGCTTACATAATTTCTTATACTTTCGTAATTTTCCATAGTAAATAAATTATTATAGCTAATAAATATTTATTGTTTATGTGTTCATGGAGTCACTGCACTACGCACGCGCAGTGTCTTATGTTACAGGTTCCATTTAATTAGTGTTAACTAGACATTTGAATGTGTATTAATTGACAAAGTGCCTTTGATATACATTGTATAAAGGTTGAATAATTACTTGAATTGCCGTGACGTATTAGCTGATAACTGATGAGGCAAATATCCAAGATGGCAGTGTACGTCATACTAATGAAGCCAAAAAGTCCACAAAATTAACGGTCGTAATGGAGACAGCAGTAGTCATTTGGCAATTTGATAAGACCGACGTTAACCAAGCAACTCAAGCTTGCTGATATATAAAACCCGACTAGCAACACTGGGTTCAAGTCTCATTTTTTTTGGACAAGTTTGCATAAGTTTCCCGTGGGAATATCGAGATAAAAACTATCCTATAACCTTTCCCGGGACTCAAACTATCTCTATAGGTCCAAAATTGCATCTAAATCGGTTCGGTTTAAGTGTGAAGAGGTAACAGACAGACATACTTTCGCATTTATAATATTAAGTATGGATTTAGATTTGCCCTCAACGGTACAAATATGATTTTCTTATTACGTATACAAATTGTTAAAAAATTAACTCTACCATCTTTAAGAGGTGCTTTAGACCATTGAACTGAACAACTTTCACTATGGGACCAACTCTGAAATCACGAAAAAAAAAATGTAATTGAACTTTTGTACTAAACAGCTGATTTTTTTTTGGTGATTTCAGAGTTGGTCCCATAGTGAAAGTTGTTCAGTTCAATGATCTAAAGCACCTCTTAAAGTTTGTAGAGTTATTTTGCATGCATTGTAGAGTTATTTAAATGCAGGAAGTAGGGAATGCGGTACGCGTACCCTCTAGCCTGGCCACTTTAAGGACCATATTACGAGTACAGAACCTTACTCAAGACTCAAGCTTTGGGTAGCGGGATTGTCCGAAAGGGTTACCGCAGCCCCGGAACATAAAGGGCTAAGGAAGGAACACAGGTGGGTTTTAGTCAGTAAGAGTCTGACACTCCCTTCCGCTCCACCCAGAGCGGGAGAAGTCATTAGATGATTTCCTATCCATAAAAAAAAGACTCAAGCTTTAGGTACTTGAAACTAGCTTCAACTGATGAGATAGCTTTAAACTAGTTTTAAGTAATGCTTGAGTTTTAAGTGAGGTTCTGCAATAAGAGGCTGACATAAACCCTAGCCTCCCTCAATTAGAGGGCACGGCAAAAAAAAACTCAACTAGAAGGCGCCTTCAGAGAGACTGACGTGCTATCAACCTATGGAAAAGTATCTAACCCGTAATATTTTTAAATATTGATGTCAAAAAGCAGTTTTCACGTAAACCTAGATTATAAACAGACGTGAACTTTTGAACTGGGTCACGAAATACTCTAGAATAAAGCTAAAATTATACTCAGCAACACACTATTGTGTTGTGGGAACCACGATATTTCTGTCAATAAACCAGAAATAAACCGGTGTTCGCAGTTGTTTAACAAGTAAACACGACGAAATATCAAGCTACACAGTTCCAGTATAAGTTCAACTCGTAATCTATAGATTTTTCTTACAATGAGAGGTCTGCTTAAATTTGAATGTTTGCTTGATATGTTGTACTGTGTATGAGTTGTATAAAAACAAATTCTTTATACTATAAATACGAATGTTTTTGTTGGTATCAAATTAACACTAAATAACGATGATATTTATAAATATTTTCTCACGCTGCACATAGTATAAATAAGAGTTTGTGAAGAACGTACGTTACCGTGCGAAACTGCGAATGGTTTTTTGTTGAACAAAAAACTTGTATTGTTGGTATTGAGCAGTTCATTTTGTTGTTTAAATATATGTGGGAATATTTAATTAATTAATGTAATGATCATAAACAATCGACTACACAAGGTGTAATTGATATAACTGAAAACCTCTTAAGGGGTCATTGTACTCATCATTACACTAAGACCAAACTTGTAATCGTGAAAAAAATATCTGCTGCTCCATACATTTGCATAATCAGGCTATAATATTCCCACTGCTGGGACACAGACCTTCTTTCTTTGAGAGAGAGAGGGCCGTAATCCACCACGCGCGGGCCCAGTGCGGTTTGGTAGATGTCACATGTCTTGAATTTTCGGTTCTACTAAAAATTCAAGGTTTGTTTGATCTACGAGTACCACGCGGGCCCACTCCCTCTGACAGAGAGGAGGCCTGTATCCCAGCAATGGCAACTTTATAGGCTGGTTATGCTAACAAAAGGACAAAAGGTTTTTAAAAGCATTTTTAAGGTCTTGGAATCTATTACCGGTTCTAAAAGTTTCATAAATAATTTAAGAAGATACACGACGTGTAACGCATTAGTGACTAGTCAACAGCGATGCATCGAATACTTTATTGGTACTATAATATTGTGATAATTCGCAACATAGTTATCATAATGATACCATTTGTCATCAAGTGACGCTTCGCTCGTGCTTACACAATATATCATTAGGTGAATATTTGAAGTTATCGCAGAGCATACCAAGAAACTTAACGGGGTCAATGACCGTTGAAAGTATAGGTAGGTAAATGTTGCGTATCCAAATTATCGTACACTTTGGAACTAAGTATTTTTTACGCTGTTGGTTGTAATTCAATAATTAATTTATGGGTTTCGATTCCCGGGTCGGGTAAAGTGTAAATTGGTTTTTTCTCAGAAGCAGGCCGGAGTCGTAATTTGTGAAGGTTGATGGCAGTAGACTGACCCCAATAGATTAACCTGGCGAAATGTCGGTGTGCTATATAGATAGCTCTACCTAGCCCATCTGGTAATACAGGCATGAAGTTATCATAATGTAAAATTAAGTCATGAATTTTGCATAGAAAGAGAAACCAGACAAAAATAAATGAAAACGTTTTTGCATTTGTTTTTCCTCGTCTCCCTCCAATGACAAAAGAAAACGTTTCGGAACGTCAACCAACATGACTCGACCCTGATAAAAAAAACTCTTTTGTGTAAATTCAAAACATTATAAATAATCAACATCAATACATGCAGAAAAATAGAGCTGCATATTCTCCTGTATTACTTCCATTGTTACCTACATAATGTTGTAAGCCTATTATTAAAATACCAGCTTATTACTGTCCCACTTCAGGGCAGAGGGCTCTTCTCATAGAGATAAGACATGAGCATTGATCACCTTGCTTGCTCAAGGCGGTTTGGTGGGTTGGCACTAGGCAAAGAAAAAGTAACAGTGGCATGGAAAAACTGGGATACACCCAAAAACTGGAAACTAACAGGCAAATTTGAAAACATTGGAAGCCGGAATTTCACATTTAATAATTATTTATCTATGTGTAGAACGGCCAAGTCTGCCGGGAACACAGCCAAACAGTTAAATGGGAAACTACTGGCCGTCCGACTTAAGTGTGCACCTCGCTGGAATGCGTTTATGCGCGAAATGTTTATATATATTATATTTATCATTACGATAAAAACTTTATCTGCACAAGCTAGAAAAAAAAATCGTAAAAATTATTTTTACGAAGTTTACATTTTTTTTCAAACAGTACGACAGAGTAACGTCACAGCGCCAGGTGCACAGTTAAGTCGGACGGGTTGTACTAAAATATAGCCGATACTAAGCGGTCAGCGTAAGCGCAATCACTGTATCTCGTATTTTATAGTCTGTGGGGGAAGCCCGTGTTCGACAGTGGGCGATAGCGATAACAAGCCGGTGTTTGGATATGCTAATATCAATCTTTATGTACAAACAAATGTTATTTTAGGTAAAGCAGACGAGGACAAGGTTTAACTGTAGGTGGACTTGAAGTTTAGATTTCTCCAAAATGGACGAGAAGTAACAAAATACTCAAGGAGTGGATACACCGAAACGTCGCAATTGAAGATTGGTAGTATGTAGGTGTTAACAAGGAACTAGGTCAAGCAGTAAAGATGCTAATCGAAGATCTAACATTGATTATAATGATAGTACAAAATTACTTCGGTGGGCAGTATCAACATGCTTGAAGATGGTGAAACAAATGTAATCATAAATAGACAATTAAAAAAAAACAGTTTACTAATTGGATTTTTTTTACAAATAAGGTCACAATGCTATGACAAAAGGAGTCTAAAAACCCCAAGGTATATTAAGACAACAGAACTAATACGGGAAGTAGTAAAAAAAAATATATAAAAATCTAAGACCATATCACCAGAAGACAGCTGAAAGTGAATGTAAACGGCAAAGGTTAAAACAAACGCTAGACAAAAGAAAAAGCTATCCATAAGTACGTCGTAATAAAGCAAATAATTACGTTTCTTTGTCAAGAAACACAGGGTAACTAAGAGATTGGCCGAACAATGGACAAACGGCTACGCAAATAATGCCTCAGCAGTAGCCTTGAGAGCGATGCCCTACCAAACATACCATTATACACACAATATACGCAGAAAAAAACAAAAAACACTGAATGAAAACAAGTAAATGGAATACCGGTTTTCATTTTCCAGAAGAATTTTAAAGAGCCCCCCTAATATGTTCCATGTTGACCATACATGTTTGTAAACGCTGAGCGACTTATCATTTTACATCATTCATCATATTTGACATCATTTTACAAATAAAATATGGTTTCTGCCCATGTATAGAGACGACCTTCTACGGTACCTTGTGTTTCTGTATATTTATTTATTGTGCACCAGTTACTGCATGCGTATAATGTATGGCTGTCGTATAAATATAATATTGTGATTCCTAGATTATTCAATTTATTTGGGGTCGACCCAGTATGTTTTCTTCTTCCTTTTCAGCTGTTATCTCAGTATTCACTATCCTTTTCAGTCATTTCATCTTTCACACAATCCATCCATCGTTTCTCTTTCTAATTTTTTTATAGACAGCGTGGTAGGGAAGTCGACGCACAACCTGTAACCTCCATGGTAAGTCAGTATTCTAAAACTTTTCGTCGGTTATATAAAAAAAAATCGCTGTTCGATACGGTTTCACCGCGTAGGTATTGGACGTTTCTATGAAGCAGCTGATTTTATTTTTGATAACCGACGAAAAGTTTCTAAGCTGGCTTCAGGCTCATGTGCTAAATTTATGGTTACAGTTTGCGCTTCAATGTCCCAGCCATCATGTATACTTGTATAGTACAGACGTCAGCACATCAAGCTACTAGAATCTGTCAAATTTCTTTAATACATTTTCATCTGTCTCGCTAAACAATAAGGTTCATAGTTGATTGGGAAACTTTTACATTTTTGGGTAGCTTGATGTGCTGGCATCTGTACATTATAAGATATTCAGTCCACAAATTGTATTGTTATCCCATTTGACCTCAAAGGATTCCTAATGTACTGTGAACGGAATCTTTTAAAGATTAAGTAGCTTTTTGTTTTTGATCCATGTGTTAATTTTTATTGGATAAAAATATATCTTGCTAAATATGTAGATATAACAAGTAGTTATAGTAGACTAATTTTCTATACATCAGGTATATTATATCGTTCTTCTAGTGCAAGTATAACAATATATTATTTTTACCAGTGATAATATGTCTGTCTCGCGTCACAGCTCGCGTCTTGATTGTAGCGTAGCGATATATAAAAAAATCAATATCCACTATTCAGACGTTAACAATCTGATAATATATGACAATCATTGACGGATCATTTATGACGATACATCAGCATCAAGCCACGCTCAACGCTGCGTGTACGAACATCACATAGTAGCGCTTACTGATAACAATTGTTCATACATGTATAGTTATGTATACTCGTATATGTATACTTTTACGAGTCGTAAGTGGTTGCCAACCGATCGGTTGACAATAGCCCATGTTGTCAGATGACACTTACGACTACATTCGTGTTGGATTGTAAACAAATGATATTATGTTAACATCGACTTTTATTTTAGCATTGTTACGAGTATAACTCGGTCACATTATCGCTGCACCTCGCTCGATGACGCCGATGTTCGCTGATGATGATGATGATGATGATAGATAAGCATCTCTAGAAATATGATTTGTTTTTTACCCAACTGTATGTATGCGGTGTAGATTGAAGGATTTTGAATATTATTTATTAATTAATAAATTAATAAGCGAGGTGCAGAGATATTGTGACTAATTGTGACCGCACTATATGTATTATTATGTTGGTAAGACAATAAATCTCTAGGTAACTACAATCGATAGGGTCAAAGGCGTGTATCCGTTTAATAAATAATCAAAATGACTACAAAACCCTGTTCTTACGTCATATTTGGAATAACATTATTGTTTTTCAAAACAAGTTAAGTATTTATTTTCCTTAATAAATTCTCCTTATTGACGAGAAACATTGTTCATAAATAGTTATTGTTGTTATTAGTTTATGTTGGTACTTCTACTTATTATATGTACCTATATACTTTGATTTATGTAATTGGTTTCTTAATCTGTGTAAGGGCTGATTTTTCCAATGCCAGATAATTTTATCGGAGGAATAATTTTGAATTTTTGACAGTTCTTCCATACAAAAACTGTCAGACGTCAATTTTATTCCACGAATAAAAATTATCTGTGGATTGAAAAGTCAGCCCTTAGTCAAATAATAAATAAATAAATAGTTGGGTACCAATTTAGTCTGAAATGATCCATTTTACATTACATTGGATTTAAATACTACCTATAGCAAAATGGCGCGCCCCCCCTGACTTAAACATAACTTACACGGGCGAAATGTGGGTGTACTAAGATACACCTCTGGTTAAGCCTTCGGTGATTAAAAGCGTGATGTTATGATGTGTCCGATTTAAAATTCACTCACAATTTCTCTAGTTTTACATAGGTTTGGCAGCTGTGTAACCATTGTACAGACACGTCAGCACATCAAGCTATTACAATTATAAATTAATATTTCTTTAATAGATTTTCAACTTTATCGCTAAAGCATAAGTTTCGATGTTGATCGTGAAAATTTGACAGTTTCGGGTAGCTTGATGTGCTGGCGTCTATACACCCACATTTTAGCATATATGATTAGGTCCCAAGTAATAGGGGGCGAGCCTATATTTCAATGAAATAAATGCCTTTCAAATGATTTTCAATTCCCCAAGAAAATCTTTTAAGAATATAGGTATATGCTTTGGCAGTCTTTCTGATTTTCCATTTTACCAGGAAAATCAGTTTTATAAATATTTTTTCCGCAGCAGATTCTATAAAATTATATAACATCAAGCCATTATTTCTCAAATAGTTTGGCAGAGATGCATTATAGTTTCTGGTGACCTGTAATACAGGTTTTTTCTAAAACCTACTTCAGGCACCAGCTCTCACAATGTGAATGTATATAGTTCAAAACTGAAAAAGTGCATTGTGAGAGAAAATAAAATAAACTTAATATAATATATTATAATTATAGTTTACCAACATTGCCCCAGTAATGTTTAAGACCCATAATGTATTAGGGCGAGAATGCCACCAGTCTGCAGCGGCCTAATAATATATAAATTCTACGGATTCATTTCGTCATTTGTAACTCCGACAGTCCGACCTTAATTTATCAAAAGGTACCTAATGTCATTTTTATCATGCGTAAGTTATTAACTACACTTGCGTGCAATAAAACTGACCCACCCCATGCTCTTCGATTTGAAACAATATCATTCAAGAAGTTTTACTAACAATAACCTAATATATTGTATGTTAAAACCTTTCTGAAAGTATGTAGATTACATTAGTGAAAGAATTATCAAAACAGATTCATTAGTTTTTGAGAAAATCTCGAACTTATAAATATGGGGTTGAATAAAGATGCTCCATTTTTTTTGAAGCCCCTTAAAAAAATCAAGTTCAATTTTGATTAAACAAACAGAAATACACAAATTTTTAAGTTTGTTAAGTTCATTGACAAAAAAAGTCACACACTTTTTCCGAGCAAAAGTGAGTAATGGGGACATCTGAAGAATCGAGTCGATCTTATCAAGAATATTGCTTTGAACAAAATATAGTGTATGTTCAAATAAACTGTACCTTACCTACCTTCACATAGTATAAAATAATAAATTATATTCATTACGATTTTTGTGATATCGTGTCTCAAATGGAGAGCATGGGGTGGGCCAATTTTTTTGCACGCAAGTGTATATAACATCACGCCTGTAATCCCCGAAAGGTTAGACAGAGGTGTACCTACATAGTACACCCTCATTTCGCCAGTTATGTTTAAGTCCCATGTAATAGAGGGCGAGCCAATTGCCATCAACCGGGCACACATCTAGACTCCGGGCTGCTATCGACTATTTTATTTTATTTTCACAAAAATATTAAGTAATAATTTAAATATTACTGAAGATTTCAAGTATTTACCTACATTTTTTTTAATAGGTTAAGTTTTAGATAAATTCTTGTCATTAATGCTGTTTGTTTTTATGCAATGTTCACTGCCAAGCAATGGCGATTCTATGAGTATATTATGTTGTAATGTTTACATCATAGAATTGTTTGTTTTCGTTAAGAGCTTCCAAAGAGTTTGCATAATAAAAAAGAGCCAGAGTTTCTTATGCAATATTTGAAATTAATTTGTGTCTTATCACTTCCTAATCGTGGAGTTTGTTGCCGGCTGTCCTGGAGGACAGTCGGCAAGAAGGTTTATGTGGAACAAAATATTTTGATTTTGCAAATTACAAAAATCAAAAAAAAAGATGGTACTCATTTTAGTTGTTCTGTAGCTGCATATACCCTTGTAGAGATGACCTGAAGTTTTTCGTTGCGTAGTGTAATTTCGCCAGACTTGACAGTGTGTTTGAACTCCGTGCAGGTCAAAGAGTTTTGACTCTGTCTGTAGCTCTACCTAACTTCGTAGAGTCCATAAAGTGTGTATGTTTCTGTTAAATGTTTCTTAAATAATATAATGTCACTGTGGCATTCAACAGCATTATTTGTTTTTGTGTAAATCTGACTCTTTCTGTATTGTCTTCCATGTTATTGTAAAGAAAAAGATCAAGTGTTTCCTGTATATTATTCAGTTTATTGATAAAGCATTCTGTGTCAACCGTTTAAAGTTTTCTTTTAAACAACTGCGCGCAAAAGGAAACTGCCCTTGATTTTATTCAATGTTGTGAATTATGTCAAGGTGTACTTACGTAGAAAATAAAGAAGTAAAATTCAGTAAAAACACATTTTATTCCTGATATACAACTTATTCTAGACCTATCACCTACATTGGCATATATATACTTTGGTTAAACAACTTTTTGGTTTCACTTTCACAAATGTCCCAACACTTTTCCACCGTGGTTTCCAAAGGTTCACTTCTCCAGGCGGTTCTAACTTCACAGTACTCCTTCAGAATCGTTCAGGACCCGAGGGTTGAAGCCGAACAGCCGGCCACAGCTTCATAACTTCATCCGTGAGTCGAGAGCGAGTGGATCAAGGCTCCTCATCCTCGGAGAGAGAAGGCAGCGCCAAAGTGCGGCGGAGCTTCTGCCGTTGGGGTGAGATGGACTTCTGGCGACGGAGGCCCTCAGTGCGCATCACGTAGGACCTCTGCTCCGGCTCGAACACCTCCTCGGAGTCATCTTCCACCAGCGCAGGCAGCGCGGTTCCCCTCAGCTTCTGCCTCCTCGGGCAGTCAGTCACAACGGTGTCCATATCGCGGTGTTTGGGCAGCGATGGGTAAACATCGGCGTACAGCGAGGCAACATTTTCTAGTTTCACAACCATGTTGGATACTTTAACTTTATTGTTTGATATTTGAGTAAGATTTATAGAACGCGACGTGCTCTCTGTGAGTGCTCGTTGCAGAGTGCGGGGCGGCGGGTCGCGCGCCTATTTATACTCTCGCGAGCCGTGATAAATTGGTTTGTGTGCAGTTCGTCTGGCGTCACTACGTTTATATGTGTGTTTACCTTAAGGTTCGCGTTCACTTGAGGCATGTAAAAACCGTTTTGCTCATAGTACGTAGAAGAAACACACCTTTGTAAGATTTTACATCGTTTTGCGTAAACACGTGGAGCCTTGATTGCCTTTTTGCAGTGCAGACGTTCTTGGAACGTGTTTCTAATGGTTTTGGGAACGCGATAAGCGTAGTTGGGATTTCCTATTTGTGTATCGATTTTGGGTAGTGAACTTTCTTGGTATCCTGACTAAACATTGACGTCCGGAAAACTCCTCCATCACCTCTCAGCTTCTCTTAATCTTTACACCATCGATCTACATCGTCTTCACATAACCTGACCAAGATTATGTCTGGACTTTAAAAGAGACTGTGACCTCTGAGTTTGTTTCGGCCTTTCTTCTCAGAGTAGTCAGATAGGAAACGCCGACCTCATCTACCTAGTTTTTAAAAATATGATTGACGTGTAAAAGTTTTTGTGCAAACCTACTTACAAAAATAAAATCATTTATCATATCAAACATTTAGAACATGCCACGCAACACAAAATCGATCCCCCTTGCGATATACAAAATCCCATCTGCGGCAACATTTCCACTCTTATGCACATTTATCTAGAGACGGACGGGCATCATGTGTTTGAGCTTGACCCGGTTAATCGGATTGAAGCTCCTCAAGTGAGGATACTTACAAACAGCACTGCACTGGCTTTTTGACCTTCGAATGCAAATAGTAGGTATAGTGACATGCGATGCAACATTACGGCACATTCATTTCTTACTAACTTTCGTGCATTTCTAAGGGAACATTTTCTTCTTTTTATTTGTATGTATATTGGCACCTTGTAGCTATGTCCTAACATTCATGTAATTAGTTATTATTTAATCGTGATTTTGTATGTTGTGCTGTCTTTTGTGTGCACCAAATAGAATATTTATCTATATATCTACTTAGATGTGTTGGTTTAATTTTCTTTTCAGAAAATGAGTGTCCAGGCGTTTTTTTTTTGCAAAAATTTTAGTGTTTAGCTTATTTATTCTAGTTTTTCTGTGATCACGTGAATTCCACTATGATTTCTCGTCTGAAACGGAAAATTAAAACACTGTTCTGAGTCAGGTTTGCGTTTGCCGGTTATAACGAACGTATTACTTACATAACATTTGTTTTGAAATCGTGATCTTCAGGGTTAATATGCTAGATTAAATAAAAATAAGTCTGAGCCTAAGTAGTGGTTTTCAGGCCCACCTGGAAATCGGAGTAGGCCAATAATTATGAGCCAAATAGATTGATAAACCCTGACCTCATTGAATGCAACGTAAAACTCTTATCTTCAGATACCTTCAGACAATCGTTTGTTTAATACAAAAACAGCATCTGATCTGTTTCTAGAATCTAATTTAGAATAATATCCTGCCAGTTCCAGAATTCAATACATCTTCCAATGACCCAGTAACGCTTGTTAAAACCGCTATTCTAGGAACAAAATACGACATGCATACGTAAGTCAGTAATGAGGGACCGATTCAAGAAGAAGAAGTAAGTAGATCAATTGCATATATTGTATATTATTCAGCCTATAACGTTCCCACTGCTGGGACACAGGCCTTCTCTGAGAGAGGGAGTGGGCCGTTATCCACCACGCGGGCCCCGTGCGGGTGGGTAAATGTCACTGTCTACGAATTTTTGGTTCTAGGACATGCCGATTTCCTCACGATGTATTCCTTCACCGTTTTGAGAGCAGTGGTAATTAAATAATTTACACAAAGTAAAGCGCCTGCCTGGGTTCGAACCTACAACTCACAACACGTTCGTCGTGGCCGTTTCCACTGGGCCGCCAATATTATGTATGCTGCCAGTTCCAGGATACAATACATCTTCCAATGACCCAGTAACACTTGTTATAATAACGCTATTCTAGGAACACAGCACAGCAGCTGGGTTTACAGGTACGTAGATCAAATTACTAGTGTACACACGGCTACACATCAAGCTATACATTTCCAGTTTTAGCTGACCTCGCATTGTTTAGGTTTTTCGTACAATCTGAAGTCAGTTTATACTGGTTATGAATGGCTTGATGTGTAGCGTAGAAATGTGTTTTGTGAGAAAAAGTGCCAACTTTAATGATAATATTATTGTGAGGAGATCTGTATCATTCCACGTTTGTGTAAATGGTAGCTGTTATTATGCACACGCAGGCTAGGTGGAGCGACGATCTTCACAGGGTGGCTGATAGCATGTGGATGAGAGTTGCCGAAAATCGAGATAAATGACGTTCAAATGGAGAGGCTTATGTCCAGCAGTGGACTGCTGTAGGCTGATGATGATGATTATGTACACACATGGGAATCATTGGCCTATTTTTCCTTAATCATAATGTTTTCTGCCAAATACTGGGTGATATCCTTGATGTCGAAACGACTATGGACCAATGCAATGCTTACGCATTTAAATATAAGGTTCAATCAATAGGTACGCAATGCTCAATCATTTATTGCATTCCATAACGAGTGCTTAGATGGTAACTTAAAAAATTAAAACGAAACATAAAAAATCTTGCCAAGAAGGATGATTATCATAGACACTCACTGGCCGAGGCTTTAGTTTTCTTTTTATTGCTGAATGTGCCCGCTCTTGACCTCGATCACGCCTGATGGAAAGCGATGGATGAGATCTATGATGGAACGAGCTCGAGCGTGCCCAGAAGATGCCTAAGGCACTGGAACTCCCACGCATCGACGAAACACAGCAAGCTGCGTGACGCTGGACGCCAGTGGGAGGGTCGTCGCAAACCAGGTGGGCATTAGCCCTACCACCGCAAGGGAAGAATTGGTCAGTCAAATAAGGTGTTGGGTGTGACGGATGCGCCGCCGAGCGCTCGGTTCAGTTGAGTAACTGGCGAAACAAACTGCGACGAGGCTTCTTCATCCCAACCCAATCCCATTTTATTTTCTAAGTTACCACCTTAGTACACATTGTGGAATGCATATGATTGAGCATTGTGTGTTGGTTGCGCGTAGGTATTGGATATTGTCCACAGTCGTTTCGACATCAAGGAAAAACAAAAACAATTCCAAATTAAATTATAAAGGATATTGATTTGAGAAATAAGTAATAGGTACCTACCTAAGGCCGTTTTCCTCTAATGATTCATTCTTTTTATTTTTATCCTCCCCTTTCTTTACATTTCCTTCCTTGTCGAAATCACGTTTCAAAACAGGTACAATTTACAAGAAATATACCTACCTAGTTTAACTGTTCCTATTTCAGATCTTGTTAAAACTTCGCCACTTGCACCGCAGAGGTCAATTTGACTGCATTACCCCCCTGCATTGACCCCTTATTAATAAACGCGGAGTCAAGTTACTATTCCTATCAAACTCTACAGCTTAACTATAGGTACCTACTTTAAATTTTCGAGGATCAAATTTGGCTTAACTGACCACGAGTTTACGAGTCGGAAAAAACGACTACTTCTCCACAAAATTATCCACAACGTAAAGAAAACCAAGATAAGGCTGTCTACATCAATTCCTCTATATCCTAACTTCAGACAGTTTAACGACCACCCGAGGCCCAAACACATCTCTTATTGATTCCTTTCGTGTGTTACCAGCCATTCGGGGAAAACAGTCTCAATAAAATGCTGGGGCATATCCGCACCCCAGAGTGCCCTAAAGTACCCCAAGTCACCCCTAAGCTCGGTTGATGTGAGGGTGCAAAAATTTACGATGGCAGGAAGGTAGATGTGCGAATGTTTATTTCATTTTGAGAAGAAAAGGGATATTGCGATGAATGAAGCAAAAATATCGTCTTTTTTTTACGGACTGACACTGTTTCACTCAGGAAAGTGATCATTCTTGACGAAAATAAGATACCTAACGATCACCTTTTATTATACAGGCTGCAGGGAGATTGACACGCAAAATGTGACCTCATTTCAGCACGTGATTCTAAACCCCCTAGCGAAGAAATTAGTCGGTTATCAAATAAAATAATCAGCTGATTCATAGAAAAGTGCAATACCTACGCGGTCAAAATGTACGGAAAAGCAATTTTTTTTTATAACCGACGAAAAATTTAATAAATTTAAAACAAGGTGGAATAGACTTTATGTTAAATTATTAGCTATCCTAGTTAGTTAGTAGCTATAGGTACTTTGGACATTTATGTGCAAAGAATAGCTCAATGAGTAACTTTCCAATAAGATCACGAAACGGACCTGAATTTCTTATTTATTACACAATCATAAATTATATCATCAAACAAACACCTCCACATTTCATATAACATGTAACTAGATACAGGAAACAAATTATCTCCTCACGCGTACGAGATAACTTTAAGTACATACACAGGTAGGTACATATGTAGGTACATAGACAGATATATTGTCTTCCCCCTTTTTACTAACTCACATAGTGTAATAGATGTTTACACGACGAGAAGATTCCTAGGTGTTTAAATTATAAGGTCATGCGAGGAAAAATCTTCCACTGTTGTGCGTGTTTTAAATTAGTACCTACATTAGTAGGTAGGTACATATTATTTACATGTCCGAATCGTGGTGAAAGATTTATAGTCACTTATATATTTATTTAATAACGACACTGATGACAGGTGAAAATAACATTGTGATCCCGGACCTAGTTTTCTGATTTTACCAAAGATGTGAAATAAGTTTGCTGAAATTTTTTTTTGAATGAGCAGTTCATTTCAGCCGAAAGACGTCCACTGCTGGACATAGGCCTCCCCCAAGCACCTCCACTTCGACCGATTTTGTGCTTCTCGCATCCAGCGGATTCTCTCAATGGCTTCTACAAACATTCCAAATATGCTTGCGTTTACGTTTTTCATTCATATTGCTGAAAAAGTTGCCTTCATCAACAGATTCGCGAAACAAAACTTGAAACAGTTTTCTTGTTTAAGTTAATCTTCGTCCTTTTTAGGGTTCCGTACCCAAAGGGTAAAAACGGGACCCTATTACTAAGACTCCACTATCCGTCCGTCTGCCTGTCTGTCTGTCACCAGGCTATACCTCATGAACCGTGATAGCTAGACAGTTGAAATTTTCACAGATGATGTATTTCTGTTGCCGCTATAACAAAAAGTACTAAAAACAGAATAAAATAAATATTTAAGGGGGCTCCCATACAACAGACGTGATTTTTTTGCCGTTTTTTTCCTTGTGGTACGGAACCCTTCGTTTGCGAGTCCGACTCGACTTGGCCGGTTTTATTTGGAGATGGAGCTATGATTTTTAACAGCTTAGTTAGTTGCATAGACATATCTGCGGTGTGGTACAACCCACAGAACAATCTTGTATCTGGTCTGTGGTACCTAATGTGGTTATAGGAGGCTATCAAAATATATCAACTGTCCATTACAAAACGTCAATACCTACGCGACCCAAATGCGACGGCTGATGGTTATTTTATTTTTTCGTGATAATGTTGTTGTCCCATGGAGAGTGTACGGAGTTTGATGAGCTGTACCACACCCTTCAATTTGACCACACCTTTCTGGTGCACGCTGTTTACAACTGCCAACAGTACACGTACGGTCACCGAAGGAGATAAGTAAATAACCACGGTCATCGCATATGTTTGTTTAGTAAGAAACCGATGAATGTTTTCGTTCTGCATCGTTCTCACATGCATAATTTTTAACATGAATGATGTAACCAAGACATTGTAACCATATTAATTTGATTTAAAAGAGTGCCCATACTCCATGGAGTTTCTTGCCCGTTCTTCTCCATAGATACCTACGCTTTGGAATGGGCAACTAGCTTCATCTTTCTGACTGAACGACCCCTTGACAATTCAAAAGTGCCTGTAAAATAAATGCTTTGGGTTTGAGTTTGAACAAAACTTAATTTAATTAATAGAAAACAAACAATTCATTTATGAAATTACATTTCATTCGAAAACATCCATCGGTTTCTTACTAAACTTCAACTATAGCCGACGACCGACGACACAGGTTACTTATGTCTTTTGTACCTAACCTACAAATAAGGAAATGGTCTAACAGAAAACGAACAATAAGACCCATGCCCTATGCCATGCCCTTCGAGGCTACATTGACTATAAGGAAACACACGCGGTAAAAACATGGCTATTACCTGCACCGTATTGTTATAGTATTAATTAACAGGTGCTATATGGAAAAATAATTATCCTAGGAAACAAAACGGCCATTAATATGCATCTGCAAGCGATTATCAATTGCTATCATGATACCGATTGGTTTTTCCACAGGTCACTTGGAATAGCCATCTTTTTCCTGAAAATGGGAAAATCGACTTTTATAGCTCAGTAAGGTTAATAAATATGCATACAATAAGAATTAGTGATGTAAGAACGAACGAAGAATAAATCGTATGGCCAGATGTATGGACGTAAACGAGGCAAAAGGAGTATGTAAGGATCGTAGCAGGCGGTTCTGTAGTTTCTGCCTACCCCCGAATGGGAAGAAGGCGTGACTTTATGTGTATGTGTGTGTGTAACAATTAGTAAGGTCATGATATGGTGCAAAGTGCTGGACCGACTCATTTTAAATAGTCATCGACACGCTAATAAAATTGTGGACAATCATTCATTTTCATTCAAGTTTTTCCCAAATTTATTTATTTATTTATTATGGCACCAACGGTAAATTCACATAAACATTAACAGAGAGCTTAGTCTTATTATATAAAGTATATAATAAGTAGGACTACAGGGAAGTTATCACTTAAAGGTGTGCACAGCACGTTTGCATAGTTTGCCTTATTGATTTTCTAGGTAATTAAAGTGATAAAAATAACAATAAAATCAAATAAATTAATAATAATATAATCAAATGAATCAGTAATAAAATAATCACATTAAGTAATTAAAAAGTTAAAATTGTAACAAAGGATCATAGAACAAAACATGAGTGACGGAATGAATTTATTGTCAAATACGTAGGTTAGTCTAAATATAGTTTAAACAGAGGGGTAATTCCCGTGTTTTTTAGAACGTTTACATTCTTGTCTCAGTATCAATCTGTCAAAACGAATTCTTATTTCCCTACACTTTTGACAAGTTTTTGACTGAGATGAGATTACGACTAGATTTTGAACGTTTTCCATCACGGGAATCAGCCTTCAAATATAACTGAAAACACAGCCTATAATGTTCCCACTGGTAAGACACAGGCCTCCTCTCTGTGAGAGGGAGGATTTACATCTATAGTACACCCAAATTTCTCTGGTTATGTTTAAGTCCCATGTAATAGGGGGTGAGCCTATTGCCATCAACTGGGCACAAATCCAGACTCCGGGCTGCTACTGAGAAATACTATGATAGTAAAGATATACCTCTGTCCAATCCTATGGGAATCAAGGCGTGATAATATCTTATAATTTTACTTGGAAAGACTTTCGGACCTCAAAAAAGTTTCCAGCTGACGTCACAATCAGGGACAGTACCTAACCAGACGCCGACGGGACTGTAACATTCAACCAGACCGCCAAGGTCGGAGGCTGAATCATAGCTGACTTGAGTCATACACAGTAGATTAAAAATAAAACCTTTTCTTTATAGCAGAATTCGGGCTTCAAACAAGACTTGAATAAATTCATTGGTTACTTTTTGGTAGACGTGTACCAACATAGGTACATTGACACCATCTGCGGGCTCATAGCGTAACATAAAATAAGTAGCAATGGCTTTCATTTTGACAGTTCTGCAACATTCATTGCGTTAATTACGTTGTTGAGCAGACATGTTTTTCGAACTTATAAAGCGATGTCCTTTAAAATGATTGAAATTGTGATTGATAGTGTGTTACGCAATCAGGGTGCACGTGAGGTAGTGGTCAAACGCAAGTCTTTCAAATACTAAATAATCCTCCTTTTGGGCTTCAAAGCAGTCTTGTAAAATACCCATACTTAACTTTTAAGTTATCGATGAAAATTCTTCAAACGATTAAAAACGAAAATTATGGAGGGAAAAATACACATGCCTACAAAAGTACATATCTGCAGGTAGTGAAAATCAAATTAACACGTTGCGGGACACTAAGACATGGTAACAATAAAGCTTCTATTGTGTCTCGTTCAGTGTCCTCAACACGATTAAAAAGAAAATGACAGAAGGAAAAAAGACACCTACAAAAGTAGGTACTTTTTCCTGCTTTCACAGGGAAATACAGTTGTATTAAGTATAAACTCAAATAACAACGTATAAAAACTATTCAAATATATTACGTCCATTTGATCATTTTATCTAGAGTAACTAGGAATAGAACAGTTAAAAATACAGTTAAAAGAACTCGGGTAAGAATGCGTCATAAGACCAAATAAAAAATCTGGTTCACAATGTTGTTTTCAACCTTTTTGTAGAGCATTTATAGACGTTTATTTAACTTGGCTATAAAAGAAAACAAAAATCTATCTATTTAGGAACTGCGCAGCATTAATCGACCTAAAAAGAATAAGGAGGTTATGCATTCGACGGGTTTTTTATTTTTATTGGATAGTTTACTTAATGGTTTGCTTTTGAGAGCATGGCGGGGACTCCAGTATCGTCACCGTCCAGTCTCCGGTGTAATTCTTCGTTGATGGTAGATAGGTAGTTGGGTTTTCAATCACACACAGCACTTAACTCAAACTCAAAACATTTATTCACCAAGGAATCGTTAATTTTCGTTAGTATCAATTTCAGAACGAAGTACGTTCCTATAGAGAAGAACGGACAAGAAATTCCATGGGCACTCTTTTAAATCAAAATATTATGTTATAGAGGTTTCTTATTCGACGGATACAATTTCAGTCCGCCATCATAAACGTGACTCCCTCAAAGAAAACTTTGGAAATATATTTATGCCCGGAAAATGACATCGATTAACTATACTTATTTACATGGGATTTGGACATAACTGGCACAATATGAATGTTCATACTTAATACTTACGGCCTAAACTGACTAGTAAACATGATAAGGACAGTTTCAATACCAGTGTTTCTCGACTTAAGCATTTATTGGTGAAACGCTTCTTTACGGAAACGTAATTGTTTGTGCCTAAATGACGTTTAGTTTGTTAAACGATCGTGTAATTTTATTTCCTAATTTATGCTATAGCTAAGTATTTTGTACAGATCTTTTTGTTGTCTTTTTTGTTTTAAGTGTTTATCCGTGGAAACTTGTAAATGTCCTTCAATTATTTAAGAACACTGTTTATTTAGCTGTAAGTTTCCCTAACAGAATAAAATAAATAAATAAAAATGAAGAAGTTAAGTGTATTCACAATGAAAGTAAAGAAAATGCACCAACTAGAATATTCTCCCAAAAAAATCTTCAACATCCTTTCCACAAGTCATAACACAGATTAGATTACATCAAAGCATACATTGTCGCATGCCCTACATAGAACACATAAACAACACTCAAATAGGCCTGTTTGTTTTTCCAAATGTAGGTCAAAACGGTAACTACTGAGTCACACAATGTTCACGTAAAACGGTGAAATCCTTTAATAGCTATGGTGCAAATAAATGAATCACGAGACGTAACGGGGTAGACAGAAGTGCAACTGGACTAAAAATTACTGTATTTTTGACCTGGCTCTAGTTTTTTTATAAGAATGTCAAACTCGAACCATTTCTTTCAATTAAACCATTTAGGTATAGGCACTTTTGAATTGTCAAAAGAGTCGGTCATACAGAAAGTACGGTGAAGTTTCTTGCCCATTCTTCTCCATACGAAAACTACCTTTTGGAAGGGGCGACTAGAATCAATTCTATTTTATTGTAAACTTTGACTTAGAGTATTATATTACCTGTGCTTTGACGTTCAAAAGCGCCTTTTATGTGTCTATTTGAAATAAATGCTTTGACTTTGAATGATGAAGCTAGTCGGCTATTCTAAAGTGTTGTAGGTTCCTATGGGGAAGAAGGGCAGGAAACTCCATGGACTCTACTTTAAATTAAATTGTAACAAAATATTAGTTAAATTATTAATGTGTATAATATTAATATGGGGCAATAATCTGAAGTAGTAGTAGGTAAAGATAGCTAGGGGGAATTGGATGGGTCGAAGGAGGTGAAGGATTTAGTAAAGGATATGCTTTTGAAATGGGTGGCTATTTTAAAATCTGAATATTCATGAATTTTGATTCAAAGTTGACACCCCACACTAAAAGACTATTAATAAAAACCTGACATGCACAGATTACCCACTAAATACAATTTATACTAGAAAAATAACATACACGATAACGAATTTATATAAAGCATTCGGAAAATATGTATAAGACCAATACCCTGTTGACGTTGACTCTGGAACTAAAAAGTCAACATGTAGGTCATATATTTACGTCAGTCCCTACCAAATATGGTCATACAATTAATATTAAGTATAGGTAATTTCTAAAAACCGCAGGAAATGTAAAGTAAGTGACGCAGCAAATGGCGTCGCATCGTTTTGTTACGAAGTAACTGGAATCACCGAAAAGGTCGAATAAAAATGACACTGGCTGGTGACAGTCACCTACCTAAGCAGAGCGTCGCATCGATGGTTGCCTGGTGGTTGTGATTCTGATGACGGGATGATATCAGGGGAGCCGGTGTCGTACCATATCCACGACGAACTGCTATACGTAACGTAACGTAATCAGCCTATAATGTTCCCACTGCTGGGACACAGGCCTCCTCTCTTCGAGAGGGAGTTTGCTGTAATCTACAACGCGGGCCCACTGCGGGTTAGTAGATGTCACATGTCTTTCGAATTTTTGGTTCTAGGACATGCCGGCTTCCCCGCGATGTTTTCCTTCACCATTTTGAACGAACTGCTGTATTCCGGCATAATCCTGATGATATTGAAGTTGCTGAACCACTAATACAATTACCATTTCGTTGTAGGCCTTGTAGACTGTTTTCTATTTTGTTAAGTACCTGGTACTTGTTAACAGGCCTACACTGTCGTCCCATATCTTTTAACTCTTTAATTTAAAAACCTTGTAAAAGCCAATTATTTTTAAATAGTAACCGTGGAGTTTCTTGCCGGCTCTTCTCCATAGGAAACGACCAATTGGAACCGTGTTAGTTTCTGACGTTTTATAAGTGCCCATGTAGGTTTATGTGAAATAAAATATTTAGATTTTGATTTAGGCTTCTGGTAAAGGCTATCCTCCGCCATTATATATTATGTATTCTGACACGTAGCCAATGACTTCCAAATTTTATTACGTGCGGTAAAATTTAACTAATCATAACGATGACACTGACGTTTTCGGTCCATAGTTCAACAAAAGTCATAGTGTGACATCATGATGACATCAAAAGGAAAATAGTTAATTATCCTCCTGAACAATGTACCTATTACTTATGTTATTGTAATATTTTTCCTATTTTCACCGAGAGGTTATGTCCCTCTCAGTGAGAGGGAAGTCTTAACAGTGGGGGCATTACAGGCTTATTTAGTTGTTGCTACTTGGTACATAAGAAGGTTTCCACATTAAATGAAATATACAGGGTCAAATTAAATTAACTAGCGAAACTCCGCAGACGTGATGGATATCAATATCTAAACATGATCAAACAAAAAAAAACATATCGTCACTTAAAACATCATTGAAAAATCTGTTTTTACACACGTGGTGATGTTCGATATCGAAACACGATAAATCACAAGAAAACAGATTTCTCTCAGAGAACTTCAACACATTAAATCAGTTTTTACCGACTTCACAAAAAGGAGGAGGTACTATGTTCGGCTGTTTGTATGTTTTTTTTTTTTTTTTTTTTTTTTTTTTTTTTGTATGTTTGTTCATCGAATACTCCGCTAATTGTCGACAGATTTTCAAAATTCTTTTTTTGTTCGAAAGTAGATAGTTCTGAGGTGGTCCCATTGTCACCAAGTTAGGATCTGATGATGGGATCTTAGAGAAATCGAGGGCAACCCTCAAATTTTATAGGCTTACTTATGGTTTTTCGCATATTTTATGAAGTATCTTGTGTATTTGCGTATGGTTGTCACCATCTCAGGTAGCTGGGCTGATGATGGAAGGTACAACTCCTTAACAGTAAGAAGTTACTCGAACAGGCAAGGACTGTTTTAGTAAATTGTTTTGATGTTTGATTGGGCATTTGCCACATTTGGTCTCATGATCATCAAGTCATGACCTGATGCTGCAGTCAGGATAGTCTGCAGAGTACCTAACTCCTCGACAACTAACAGCAGATATATCGTGTTTAGGCTCATTGGAAAGGGCTCGATGTGTGGATAAACGTAATGTTAATGAGGAACACCGAAGTACATAGAGACCTGATGCTGAAGCCAGGAGCATCAGAAAAAGTACAAACCTTGAAATTACAGCACCGTAGTCGTGTTTGGGCTCATTTTAAACAGGACTAAATTTTAAGTTCAATGCAATGTTGACATAAGTTTGGCCTGTTGCTGCAGCCAGGATTATCAGCATCTAGTCTAATTAATGAATAAGGTATGCTTCAGAGGTGGTCCCATATCAATTTTATGAACTTTGCTTGGGTAGTTTTGGAATTAGCGTCAACAATACGTTTGTTTTCCACTCAGTTTATATTGATGATGTTTATCTTCCTGTCACTAGCAAGTAGTGTTATATGAATTTGTATGGGGTAGGTACAACTAAAAAGCGAAAAATAAAAACTTTTTTACAAAAAAAACAACCGACTTCCAAAAAAAAACACTACAAAGTGAAAAATAACTTTAATTTCGGAAGTCGGTGTCAAAAAAACGAAAAAGTGGAACCAACGACACCGACTTCCGAAATTAAAGTTATTTTTCACTTTGTAGTGTTTTTTTTTGGAAGTCGGTTGTTTTTTTTGTAAAAAAGTTTTTTATTTTGTCGTATTTAGATATGGATACCCATCACATCCACAGAGTTTCGCTAGCTAATTTAATTTGACCCTGTATTTAAGTGCTGTCCTGGGCTTAGTTATTACTGAATTCATTCGACCTCATGCAAATATTTCAATTTATTTGGGAGCCCCCAAATAAATTGAAATTGCATGGTGATGGATGATGATGTATGGATAAAAAAAACTTATATAGGTAGATACTGTACCTACCTATGCTTTTTATCTATCCATACATTTCTTTCAGTCGTCATCTCATTGTTCAATCAACCCCACAACCATTTGTTTGCTCTTTCGCTTTTCTTACAGCCAAATTGCGAAAACGAAATCTCGTCCTTTGAAAATCACAACCACTTTTCTTATACCTACCGGTAAATAACCTTTACTTCAAAAGGTATGTTTCAAGTTGAGCAATTCAACCCCTGGCTCGGCCTTTGCCCTCAATAACCTTTTTCTGTTCGTTCTTTTTACAGACTGAAGCGAAAGGCAAATTGTCCGGTTTAATATATGAATCTGATGGTTTTTTTGAGATTTTGTTAAGATTGGTTTTATTTTTCTTTATATCTTTCGTAGAGTCTAATATAATCCTCTTTAATGTAGGCAAATCACGAAATCCTACATTTTTTCGCTTATCTAGGTAAATGTACGAGGATTATCTTCTTCTTAGTGTGTCGAAGCAATCTAAATGGACTCGGCCCAGAATTCGGTTACTTGTTTCGCGCCATCACCAGCGTCCATCAGTTCCTGTAACAGTTGTTCAGGACAAGATATTAAGTGTCCCATCGTTTGTGGAACTAATCACCATCCGCGAAGAGTATGAAAACAACTCATTCGTAGAAAAAATTAACTCTGTCAGCAAGATAAGAAGAGAGACTGACTTGCCAGGGTGTGGCGAACGTAAGTACGTGGGTACGTTTCGCAACTCGTGGAAGTCATGTAAATGAGGTAATCAATAATAAAACCATTTTATAAATTAAATAAAGTCAAGTAAAACGGATTATTCCACTTTTCCCCACCGGCCGGCCGGTGGAATTCCTAAAATTTGGCAGTTTTAATCTTTATGACTAACTAGCTCGCCCGTGCCACTTTGTTTTCGCTTAGAGTTCTTTCTGACTTTTTTCTTTTTACTCGGCTCCTAAAGGTCGTCGCGTGATGTTAAAAAGCCGCCAAGACCTTCCTCAAGAATTGGGCTATCACATGCAAAACTAATTTTTCAAATCCGACTAGTAGTTCCGGAGATCACCTCACAAAATTACAAACAAATACCTCTTTATAATAATAGTAGGTATATACAAACACCACTAGGTAGGTACTAATAGAAATAATTAAATTAGGACAAACCACAATCGCGACAGACGATCCTACAGACAGACAGGCTCGCGAGCAGGAGACAGATTTCAATTACTACTCCATCTTATCTAAACAGACAGACGTACAGACAATCGGCTATCACAATGAAGAGACTTCTATTGTTTTCGAGATAATTACACTGACAGACGGACGGACGCTTGACTTTGTTGTGTTGAAAAGCTTTGAGAAAATCGACAGACATCTTGCAGTTGTCGCTAATGTTTTAAAATGTTTATTGACAATAGTAGTGCAAAAAATATATTTAGTCAGTATTCTAAGGATTCTCAATTCTTTATAGCGTTCCATAATGTTGGTAAATCAGTTGGTAGGCTTATAATTAATTAAACAATTATGGACCCTGTCGGGCATAGCATTAGTAGGAGAGAGGTGAAAGGATTTCAATTTCGCAAAAACAAAAAAAAAAAAACAGAAAAAGGATATATTTCAAGTATTTGAAAAATCACTCTGCCTAAAGCAGTCCACTGCTTGAACATACGTCTTTCCAATCACGCGAAATTTAAGCAATCCTCGGTTACTCTCATCCACCTACCTCCATGGATGGGGCAGTGGTGGCCCAGTGGAAACAGCCGACACTTACGAGATGTACGTCGTAGGTTTGAACCCTGACAGGCACTTTGTGTAAATTATATCATCACCCACTGCTCTCAAAACGGTGATCGAAACACAGTGAGGAGACCGGCATGTCCTAGAACCAAAAATTCTAAGACATGTGACATCTACCAACCCGCACTGGGCCCGGGTCACGCGTGGTAGATTACAGCCCACACCCTCTTACAGACAGAGGAGGCCTTTGTTCCAGCACTGGGAACATTATAGGCGAATGATTATGATACCTACATCCAGCTCTACCAAGCCTGACCAAGAAGGCCTCCTACCCAACAGTCATCACTTCTACAGTTAAATAACCTGTATCATTCTTACGTCACAACGAAAATAAACAATACACCCATACTTATTAGGTACAAAATCACAATTTTTCATTCCGTATTATGTCCTAAATAAAGTGAATATAAACAAAATTCCGGTGAAACACGTCGTTACAACGAAATGATGCCCTCAAAAGGACATAAACACCAGTTTTCCTTGTGTTTAGCATACTAAGCACTTGTTTTTCCTCGTTTTGAAGTCAACGTACCTTAATGGCGACATTCGTAAGACGACTGCGCATCAGTTTTACTTCAAACTATTTATTTTGGTGTTTTAATGAATCATTTTCTTTTGGTCTCTCTCGTTCTATTGTATACCTCTTCTAGCGGTGTCCAATCGAAGACAAAAAGATGAAATAAACAGTCAATTAAAGTCAAATCATTTATTTCAAATAGGGACATAAAAGGCACTTTTGGACGTCTTTAACAAAAAAAATACTGATTGATTCTAGTTGTTTCGTATGGAGGAGAAAGAAACTCCACCGTTACTGTTCTAAAATGTTGTACAATATCTTGTATAAGTACATTAATTATATAATTACTTATATGTGAAGCTGATGCACCTAGAATAAAATTACTATACCTAACACAATAGGTATAAAAAAAATAAGGCAATGACAGGTAAATTAATTATATGAAATAATAAATTAATTATATGCTGCCGGTCTTCTGGGCACGTTTCCGGATGACAGCGATGCGGATGAGTACTTCGACGCCTAAGTGTCCTTTGGGCTTTTTTTTTTATTTTTTATTTATTTGTATAGTAGGTTAGTTAGGCTTTTATTTTAGTATCTAGTGTATATAGTTATATTGTAATTATGTGTGTACAGATAAAAATTAATTGAAGAATTATATGATAAATACATGGTGCTCAACTGCTCACTCACTAACCTAATATTACGAAAGAATTCTTCTAAATGTTCTCTATGGATTTGTATTACCGAAAGGTCCGGGTAAAATTAATCTGGTAATATCTGACCTCGAAGAACTATTGATTAAATAGGTTTTTTTTTTCAGATCATATGGATTTATTATTTTACAATCATTTGAAAAGCCCTTATCCTTTCACCGTTCGCCTTTCAGTTCACTTATTTCTTCCATTTTCAGCTCAATTTTCGTTCAATGAACTTTCCAAAAATGCTTTGATTTCTTTCGTCTCCAACAATTTTTTACCTGCCTTATTTTATTGTGTTCTCGAATTTGAATAGAATATATATCCTTTATTATTTCCATCTCAATTTAAAATTCAATTTTCATCAAACTGAGTTCAAATAACGGTACAGTCTATCGACCTTCGGGGTCTACCTCTCTTCATTGAACCTTTGACCTTAAAATTGGCGTAGAAAATTCTAGGCAGACGGGATGGGTCCTTGAACCAACGCCCCCTGGCCTAGTTACTAAAATAGTCTACAATCTTAGCAGTCAGGATGTTGATTCAATTATGAAACATGCAGATTTGAGGTTAATGTATTCCTATAAACTATCAACCGTTATAGTTCGAGCTGTTTTGAGTGGGCGTAGTCCTTACAATGTAGCCAAAACTCGGAATTATCTTCACAAAGTTTGCTACAAGAGTGAAGCTTGATAGTGTCTCTTATCTATGTATAAAATGTATAAATCCATAATATTTAAAATGGAAAACATCACTTCGATCGCACATTGTTTTAAAGCAAAATCACTTTACGGCCTGAATCTTGAAGTTACGTTTATAGAGAACTAGCTGTTGCCCGCGATTTCTTCTGAAATCCAGGATGAAAAATAGTCTATGTTCTCACCTAGGACATGGTCTATTTGTGTGCCAAATTTCATCCAAATCCGTCCAGCCGTTTTTGTGTGATTGAGTAACAAGAAACTCAGTTTTGCACTAATATTAGTTTGGAGAGCACTGGTGTACTTTTTGCTACTACTGTGAATTGACCAGTTTCATAATAATATTGTCAAATAGAACTATTTTTTGTTAAAAAATCAAGCCAAAATCTACAAGGTAATCGGAAATTGTGATCTAGAGCCAATATAGACCCAGATTTCAGCCGAAAAACACTCCATTTCGCTCCATACATTTCTAGAAACCATTATGTAACATACATTTGAACTTTAACATTCACAAAAGTGGAGGGATTTCGTCTAGCCATGCTGGAGACAGTCTCATAACCTACTTTATGGGGTGAATATGTCGGTGGCAGACAGACATGGTGTGGGGTGAAAATAGGACTTATTTATTGATCTGACAATGTTACAGGAATCGAAATAATTCAGAAGTGTTCCTTACATATCGGTACTGTAAAGGTTGTCCGCTAAAGTCGACCCAGATCGCATTCGAACAGTCAAGCAAGCTGACGATTGAAAATTAATGTATACGTGTCTCAGCGTTTTTGATCATTTTACCCCCAAAGGGGGATGGAGTTGTGTAGTCCTTAATTTTCGAAGTAAAAATCATAAAAATTATTATCTAGGCGTATGTTTGGAAGCTAACGCCACGGGTGTTGTTAGAATTTGACAGTCCTTCTTCTGGGGTGAAGAGGGGGATGAAATTTTGTTTTTAATTAAAGTTCTTTATTTTTTAAGTTAAATCACTACAATTTCCGCCTTTGGTTGGAAACTAACACAGAGTAAATTGTTGTATTTTTTTATTTCAACCCACAAGGGGGTGAAAAGGGGGATGAAGTTTTGTATTGAAGTTGTTCATTTGCAAAATTTTGTATTCAAGTAAAAATAATACGAGTACACGTGTACCGTTTCTAACTTTTCATAGAATGAAGCGATTGCGATGAAACTAAAACTAAATGTTCAATACTTGGACTTCTTGAAATGTTAAACGTTTTGCCCGTGGCTTTGCCCGCGTGGATGTCGAAAAATATCCGATGGGAACGTACTACGAACGTCAATGTTGCTGAATGGATGTAAATGTGTAAATGGCAAACCCGTTAGTTTTGTACTTCAAACCATTAAAATTTGTATTTAGCCTTTTGGTTGGGCAGCCTGGTTGTGTTAGCACCTATGGGGAGAACCTCTAATGTTGTAGGTATATAAAGAGGTACTTTAAGTATAAATTAAAAAAAAATGGTTGTAACAACCTGTGAATTACAATGTATTTACCTTAACTTCTCTTTTTTTAATAGGATTTAAATTTCCGTTTTACAGTTGCCTTCATATTTGGCATTCAAGTAGGTAATTTTCCGTTCCGTTGTGTGTTCCGTTACTATTCGATTTTAGGATTTGTTATCCTCCAGCAATCATATAGCAATCCATGCGCCGCACCTCGGATACGAATACTATAATAAGCAGTGAGAGAAAACATTGTATACCTGGATTAACACATAGGGTACTTTTAATCCCGGTAGTACGTTCCCGTGGGATATTTTCCGACATACACGCGGGCGAAGCCGCGGGCATAAGCTAGTTAGATATAAACCTCCAGACTGTATTTCGGCCATGACAGCCAATCTCAACGGAGACTAGCCTTCGGCGCAGGAGATATTATAGTGTACACACGGCTACACATCAAGCTATACATTTCCAGTTTTCGCTGATCTCGCATTGTATAGGTTTTTCGTACAATCAGAGTCAGCTTATACTGGTTATGTATAGCTTGATGTGTAGCCGTGTGTACTAGTCAGCATAATTTTGTGTAAAATAACTATATTATGGGGATGAAAAACAAAAAAAAGTTATAGTAAAAAATTGGGTTAGAAATAAGTAGAAATTGTATTGATAAAAGCCAAGAGATATTTTAACTTTACGATAAGGTAGGGATATTGACACGCAAACTGTAACCTGAAATCAGCACATGAGTCTAAACCCGCTAGCGCAGACATTTTTAGTCGGGTAGCAAAAAAAAAATCTGCTGTTTCATAGAAAAGTGCAACACGTACGCGGTCAAAATGTATGGAAACGCAATTTTTTTTTTCATAAACACGAAAAATATCAATGGGTGGGCATTCAGAATCAAGTACTGAATTCATGGTATGTTTGTTCTGCCACCCTGTATTTAAAATTGAAATCTAGAATATATTTTTTCAACATCCCTTTTTCCTCTCATAACCATAACCAACCCTTACAACGCTACACGGTACTATAACTACATTAACTAAAGCCAATTCAGGGTTCACACAGAGTTCATCAGGGTTGAAATCGATCCGCGACCTCTCTCAGCAGTCTACGCCTTAACTCGGGGTTATTGACGTTTTGCTTGCCATATAGGCCTTAATTAAACGTCATTCAAGCGAGAAAAAAAGTATTTTAATGTGAAAATTAGATTTTGTTCGTAATTGAAGGGGTAAGTGGACAAAGGGGTAAGTGGAAAAATTGAAATTGAGATATGAGCGTTAGAAAATTATTTTCTAAAATTAGATATTTTGAGCCCACCAGACGATTTATCGTCACTTAAAACCTATGTTCATGCAAGAAACTCGATTTTTTCAGTTTTGTCAGATAACACCTTTGTCCACTTACCCCTTCAATTAATGAAAGACGAAAGGATTTACGAGTTGTAGATCGTCGCATTTTTTTTTTCTTAGCTTTAAATATGAATGATTAGTTTGAATGAAAATGAATTACTCGTATTTATCAATGAAACTTAGATACAAATGATATCTTCGAAACTATGCATTTTTGGACCACATATTCTAGGACTTTTTGTATTAGTTTTACTTATATAATATAACCATAGAGTTATGGGATATATAAAAACACGTTGTAAGTATTATCCATATTACATAAATAATAAAGAAAACCCGATGTTTTGTCAAGTCGTGGAAGCAGGGGCGGGTCGCCAGTTGGTCTATAAATCACATAGACGGAAAAAAAAAAAGCCACAATTCGTAATCAAAACATTAACCTAACCTAATCAATCTCCATCGACGCCATCTTTTCTAATTCCTAGAGATTAGTAGAAGTAGGTCACAACTACTGTGACGTCACAACAATAGATGTACGTCTCTGTTGCGCAAACCAGTGCGCAGATTCACGGGGAAGGGGGAGAGAGCTCGTCATTATAACCACCCTCCGTTTAAGAAAACACGTCACGTGTTTGTTAAGGTTGATTTTGAAATACGTGTTTGCAAAATTATGTTGTTTGTACGCCATAATAATTTCATGCTGTTTGTAGTTTATTAACAAGATCCTTTTGTACGTCCGGCGCAGCGAGGACATTCAGCCCCTCAGATTTGCTTGGAAGATAACTGCACGTTATGCTTAGGACGCACCGACACAACGGATCATCATCATCATTTCTGCCGAAAGACGTCCACTGCTGGACTTAGGTCTACCTGCGCTGTACTGGCTAGGCTGGTTACCCAGTAACTGGGTTGTGGAGGTCAGATAAACAGTCGCTCCATGTAAAATACTGGTATTCAGCTCCATCCGGTTAGACTGGAAGCCGACCACATCATAGTTGGGAAAAGGCTAGGCAGATGATGATTGTACCTATCACTTATTATTTAGGGAAAACTATTTGACTCAATTTAATACAAAAACCTTTTCACTACTGATTCTTTACAGTTTCTTTCATAAAATTCACTTCACCCAAATCAAGCCAAATCCGCACTTCCTATGCACTCAAAAACAAAAACAAAATCTTAACCAGGATGTGTATTACGATATTCCACACCACAGGTGGATGATCCCATCCCCCAACCATCCCATAGCTCACATAATACCCATGGGAATCGAAGGGGCGATGTTATTCGGGAAGGGGGTCCTTATTAATGTAACTGTCTTTTTTTTTCGTCTGCCATATTTTGTATGTGGGCCCGTGAGAATATGGGGAGGGAATGTATAGCTAGGCGACCATTATAACATAGCATATTATAGATATTCGCAGAAGGTCGAGTTTTGGAATGCTTTGTGATGCCGTGCGGCTCACCCTTATGTACGCGAGAGTTTAAGAGTGCTCCAACTTTGGTAATGGGTGATGTAAGGGATGTTCTTACAAAATGGTTGACCCATGTATTCATACGAAGCGTTTATATAGCAAATAAGGGGAGCCATATTATTAATGTCACTTTCTTTTTTTTCGTTCGTCATATTTTTTACTGGTCCTGTGAGAATATGGGGAGGAAATCTTATGGTTACTGCTTTGGTAATGGGTAATGTAAGGATGAATAGAGCTTTTAATGTATAGGTTTTGTGGTGAAATTGCAAAAATAGGAAGAGAAAGATCTGTTTGAAAAGAATGTACAAAATATCCCATGTATTAATACTAACCATTGATACTTACGCTTTAAGACATAACGGGATTAATTTTAGTGTTATACTGCCTTTTTTTTTGTCTGTGATCCCGTAAGAATATGGGATGGGAACCATAAGGTTACTTATAAATAATGGGTAATGTAAAGGATATTATTATGGCCCTTGGTGTCAGTATAATCGTTCAATATGATGTCTTGGCTAATTTGCAAAAATAGGAAGCGAAAGATCTGCTTTAGGGCCTAATCAGGTGAAGCGGCGCGGACGCGCGGCCCGGCCGCTGTACTGTGAGATTACACGAGACCGAGCCGCTATTGAAATGATTCGATGCATATGGTCTCGTGTAATCTCACAGTACAGCGGCCGGGCCGCGCGTCCGCGCCGCTTCACCTGTTTAGGCCCTTAGGTGACACAATGTACAAACGTCGAAGTAAAGTCTTGTCGGTGTTTCGTCTGTCGGCATAGTGTCTGTCAGGCGTAGTGTCTGTCGGCATAGTGTCTGTCGGGCGTAGTGTCTGTCGGGCGTAGTGTCTGTCGGCGTTTAGTCGTATAATCAAATGGTTGACCTGCGTATTGGTTAATAATAAAAATGTGTACATAGAGTTAATAGTTTAGCTAGTTAGTTCGCTAGCTAGCTTGCTATTCTGGCTTTTAGTGCCTTTAAAGTCGAAATGCAAAATCGTCCGACTGGATCTATCACAATTGGTAGCATAGGTATTTTAAATTAAATGGAGCAGTAAGATTGAGTAGATATTTTTATTTTTGTGTTTTTATTTACCTACCTATACATAGTGCAATCCACGAAGACGCGCCCCACTCATCTCACTAATCGCTAGTGGTTATCGCTAGTTAATTCCGCTAGTGTTTTAGTTTTTTGATACACACTAATTACCCACTAATAAGTAATTACTGTGTATCGACAAAACTAAAACACTAGCGGAATGTTGCACACTTGTACTGTAAGCGATTAGGAAGAAGAGTGGGGCGCGTCGTCGTGGATTGCGCTATCTGTATAAGTATATCTTTTCTTATGTTTATAAGAAAATAATCGTTCTATGAATGAATGAACAATGTAAAGTCATGTATTATATCTCACACTATCAATTAGGTGTTTATTAAAACATCATCACACCATTTTCATTCATAAAATATGTTATAACTAGCGTATCCTGTGGGGTGGTTGCGTAACACACTATCAGTAGCAATCGCTTTCATTTTGACAGTTCAACAACATTCATTGCGTGATTTACATTGTAGAGGAGTTTTTTTTTTAAACATATGAAGCAATGGATTAGCAATATCCTTCAAAATGATTCAGATTGTGATTGATAGTGTGTTAAGCAATTAGGGTGCTGGTCCTAAAGGCTCGCTAGGCTCTTTCCGATCCTCCGACCGAAGAGATTTTCTTTTTAAGGTGAATGCGCAGTGGTAGACCGCGAAATTCAAATTTTCTTACGTTTTTTGCAATTTGCAGGCCAGTGTCAGGTTGTATCTTGATCAAAATTTGATTCGCGACAATAACAGGTACGTATTTATAGAATTATAATCATTAGAATCATTAATACATCTTTCTAAGTTAGATTTGTACCACTAAGCAGTTTTCCATAAGAGATTTGTTGTCGTGGTACAAATCTAACTTAGAAAGATGTATTATAATTCTGTAAATACGTACCTGTTATAGTCGCGAATCAACTTTTGATCAAAATACAACCTGACACTGATCTGAAAATTGCGAAAAACGTAAGAAAATTTGAATTTCGCGGGCTACCCTGGCACTTCCCCCTTAAGGATGAAGAATAGGTCATCATCATTCTCCTACCCTTATCCCAATTTATTTGTGCTCGACGCAACATGTCTTTATCTTCCATATCTTCTCTATTAGCCGTAATCTCGGTAGTCACCCTTTTCTAACTATATCATCATTCACACATTCTATCCATCGTTTCTTTGGTCTTCCCTACACTTATAGCCATCGACATCCATACTCAAAACTCTCCTCACGACATTTTCCTCATTTCTCCGCATCACATGCCCATACCATGACAACGAATTTCCACACAACTTTTCAGTTACCGGTGCCACTTTCAAAGTTCCTTTTATGTAGGTATGTACCTTATATCCTTTAACATGTAAAAGTTACTAACTTCCCTGCCAAAAATCTTTAAATTATGTTGTAAAACAGACTGGCTCAAATTCTTAATGATCAGTAGCTTCTGTCCGCGACTTCGTCCGCGTGAAATATCTTGTTCCCTCGACTCACGCCGCGCCGCGCGTCGCGTCGTCGTCATCGCATAGCATAGGCCGTCTGCGCTATTAGGTACAGACGCCAGCACATCAACCTACCCGAAACTGTCAGATTTTTCCAATCAATGTTGAACCTTATGCTTTAGCAATAAAGTTGAAATTTAATTAAAGAAATTTGACAGATTGTAGTAGGTTGATGTGCTGGCGTCTGTACTTCGTTTTCGTTTAGTATTCTTTGTACCTCTTTTTTTTTTTGCTCGGCTCATTAAAGTCGTAGCGCGATGTTAAATACTTATCTTATAGCCTTCCTCAAGAATTAGGCTATCAAATGCAAAAAGATTTTTTCATTTCTCATATTCGGAAAGTAGTGTTTGTTTGATCCGAATAGCGGGTGGAAGATGCTGCTTCCCTCTCTAGGGCGGGAATGAATTTTAAAAATAGAACTAAATTGGTTAGGTAGTCAGCTACGAAATTTTTTACATAATTAAGAAAAATGTTGCGGTCTTGTGTATGTATAAACAGCCAGTGTGAATTAAAAAAAATACCTATTAAGCGGGACTTCCCGCTGTGGTGACGCGGTGTGTTCCATATTTAAAATAGTACACAAATTGTTCTAACATCTCAATTAATTTTAAATATGTACCTAAAATTCATGTTATTATTATCAATAAATATTTTAGAAAAACCACTATTTTTTACTTTCCTTATATTCGAAATGAAAAGTAGAGTGTTTAACACGGGTGAAAGTCGTCAATTCCTTACTCGGACTAATAGTCTAAATACCTCTTATGGGAATAGATTCCTTTCGACCCTCGTATAACAATCTACTATTTCAAATCCGACTGGTAGTTTCAGAGATTAGCGCGTTCAAACCAAACAAACAAACTTCAGCTTTATTATTAATATAGATATACATAATTACATAGATATGAAAGTGAATCTTTCAAGGTTAAAAAAATACAAAAATATGGACTTACATTTCCTGAAATAAAGTAATATGTGTACAATATGAATAATTACAGATTGTAATCAACAATGTTGTTTATATGAACGCAAATAACAAAAATAGCAACAGTTATCATTGTCATTATCTAAATCGTTGCGCAAGCCAACTGGACAATCCGCATGGAAAATCACCGATCTAATGGAACTGCGCATTTTTATGCTCATAATGACTCTAATAAAACAAATAAAAAATAATAATAGGTAATATTACTGTTAGTATGAAGTAGGTACCTACTTACCTAGTTATATCAAAAAATTCCTAATTTTGTTGATTAACTAAACGAAGAACGAACTAGAAGGGGATCGAGGAGGGGGGGGGGGGGGGTGGAGGGGGGCTCAGGGGATCAGACCGGAATAAATCGATTATTAGATTACAGTCAATCGGCCAGAGGTTTTCCTGTTGAGAATTTTAATCTTTACAATTTAGCCTGCATATGAAACCAAGATTGCATAGCTATGCTATTTATGCTATTCGGTTAAACTAAAAACTTGCTTTGCTAAGAAAACACAAATTGCATTGTGATACAAACTTTGTCCTAAAACTATTAGCTTGGATAATTACTAGCTTAGAGCAGTGGTGGCCCAGTGGTAATGGTCACGACTTACGAGTTCTAGGTCGTTAGTAAAAGAAGCTATTATTTTTACATTACAAAATTTTGCATTCTGCGCCTAAATCTTCAATTTTATTTAAGTATATATAATAATATAGGGTGACTGGTAATTAGTGACCGATATCTAAACACGTGATTGTACTCATGATAACAAACAACTTTTACTATGGGACCAAACCGAAATCGCAAAAAAAAAATCAGCTGTTCCCTACATTTATGTTCGTATAACTCGTCAAAATGTAGGGAACAGCTGATATTTTTTTCGCGATTTCAGGTTTGGTCCCATAGTAAAAGTTGTTCATAATGATGAGTACAATCTCCCATTTCGATTTGTCGCATGTTTTCAATTTCACCCTGTATAATGAAGCTTAGGTAGGGCTGCCATCCGTCCGGGTTTCCTGGACTTGTCCTAGTTTGGAGGCTCAGGCGTCCGGGGAACGTCCGGGTGGGGTTTTGAAATAGTGTCCGGGTGAAACCCGAACACTTTCTGTATTAGGGAAATCCGACTTTGAATGATTTGCAATAAATTAAAGTACGTCGTAGTTAAAAATTCGCCCATAATAATACCCGTGTGCTCGTGACAATTCATAACTTGCTTTTGAATTACATTTTTTTTTTTAATTTTCATTGACGCCAAAAAGAAGTACGTTCCTAATTATTTTTGTAACCAGAGACTTAGAGAATCATACATACTCAACTATACCTCTCACATAGAGAAGAGTGTATAATTGATTAGTAAATTAAGCGTTTCATTTGTACTCGTATTGTTGAGATTTAAGTTGATTTTCTATAAGTAAGAGTAAATAATAATATGATACTTAACAATGTTTTTATTTTATTTTTGTATTTAACAATGTTTATTGTAATTTTTTTTTCGAGGGATTCCCTGTAAATATCTGTATTTCACCGAAATGTCCGGGGTTTTGAAGTTTTTATCCGGGGTCCGTACCGTAGTTTATATAATGGCAACCCTAAGCTTAGGTAGTAAGTAGTCAGAAAAGGGTGACTATCGAGATGACGAATAATAAAGCAGTATGGCAGAAAAAGACATGTTACGACCCCAAATAAATTGGGTTATGGGCAGGAGAATGATGATGACGAGGTAGTAAATTTCATTTCACAGTTTTCGTCAGAGAAATAACAAACAAAAAAAATTGGTTGTCTGTAAAGTCGGTTTACGGACGATAATTTTACGTGATAACGTCATAAGAAAACATCCGATAGATGCGTTACAAGCCGAACGCTTATACCGATCGTGCCTCTCTATCGCTTGTTACGCGCTCTCGCTTGCACGCTCGGCTCAGGCGGAACGTGACAATGAGTCATGCTTTTTCGTGCGTGCAGTTGGCGTTCATCAATTTATAAGACGTTATCACGTCAGAAAATGCACTTAAAACCGGAAATAGACCACAGCAATTCAGTGTAATCGTTCGCTTGCTAAACACGATATAACCAAATACTGCAGACCCTGGCAATGACCGAGAACACGCCAAGATCACGAAGGTCAGGAATAGCATGCTCAGGTTTTAAGTAATAGATAATCGTATAATTGAGACAAAGGTTGTTACAAAGGTCGCAGACGACGGTGAAGCAATACTGTATTTTAAATAATAAATAAATGTTTATGAAGGAAAGTGTTCATTACATTAGTCGGGATATACAAATTGGAGACTCGTAATTCCTAGCTATTTCCTAACTACCTAATTAGTTACTTTTCTCCGAATTACTACATACTTAGTTATATTCAGTCCGTCTCCATAAATGACTAAAATAAGTTTTTTTTTCTTTATACCAATGAAAGGTTTGCTTTACAATAAGACAATTTCAGCACATGATATTTTAAAGAGAAGCGACTGAAATCGCACGATAAAAACCTGAATACATACGATCCAGACACCCTAAACCGTAACTAAGGTGTAGAGTCCATCATTGTACATAATATCATGGTAGGTATATTATGTTATGCATTTTGCCGGACAACAATGAATAAAACAGCCGCGCGTATTGTAGGAAGATATAATTATCATAGAATAAAAAAAAGGTGCAACCGCATACCGCACTTAGTATATTCGTTATATTGATTCAAAGTGTCATGTCTCCATAGTGTCACTTAATTTCTTTTATTATGTTTTCATTTTTTATTTTTTGTATGTTGGCACCTTGTTTTTTATATATTCTTGTAATTTGTAAGCATTTAATTGTGCTTTTGTGTGCACTAAATAAATGTTTTATCTATCTATCTATTCTGTCCTAAGGGTAGTCACACTTTTCGGACTTCTGGTTTTAAAATAACAACCGCCACCCACCGGTTCCACCTGACCTCGTGACCTCTCCCACAGATTTCCGCAACGAATGGATCCGCACTACCCGAGAGTCGACCTCCATTGTTCTAAACATCTAATTCAGTGCCGTCAATCAACACTACTTACAATACGAAGAACAAAACGATAAGCTCTGTTCACACTGTAAGGACAGAAAAATAATGACTCTTAAGTAGTTTCCAACTTTTAGACCTCTGACAGCAGAAACCCAAGAGCAACCCTTATAGTATCAAGAATAAAGATGACTATGATTTTGACAGGAGTGTCAGTGGCAACAACCCAACAGCAACCTTATTTCAATCAAAATAAAGATCATTGCGATTTTGAAAGCGGTGCAAAATCAGCGGGGCAATTGCGTAACACGTTATCAATCGGAATCCGGTTGACAGTTCGACAACATTCATTACGACATTTACGTGTTGAGCAGACAAATTTTTCGAACTTATGAAACAATGGATTAGCAATTTGCTTCAAAATGATGCAGATTCCGATTGATTGTGTGTTACGCTATTAGGGTGCAGAGGTAAAATCCATTTGAGGAAATTGACTTGAACTTGACTAAATACTGAACATAATAATTATGTGCAAGTATTATTTGGCAGTTGACGTACTATGAAAAGAACTAATAAGACTAATAATAAACATCGTTGAAAGCATGACTATCAAACAGTTTAAAATAACAAACTAAGTACATTCATGATTTCTTATTTTAAACCGAAGCACTTAAGAAATATTTACATAATGTAATATTAATCAATTTAAAATTTACATACTGTATGTAATTAAATTACATAATAACATAAACAACCGCATACCGCTGAGTACATTTCGAAGGATGCGTTAACATTTCAAAGTAAGTTGTAACAAATATGAAAATCTCCACCAATATAAACTGTGCCTAAGGAATAACATAAACCATTATATTATATTATTTATTTATCTGTCAGATTATACGGTGAAACAAGCGTCATAGCCATCTTCCATTTATTTAGAAACTCGGCGTTTCACGGAAATCCTCGGCTGTGAATAAAATCACAGTAGAAATATGTACAGAAGTGCAACGAGCGAATACAGGTGCACCAGGGCTCAGAAACCGGTTGAAATTCTTAACCGGTTACGGTCATAGACCCCAAACCGAAATCGATTTAGGTTCAAGGTTGCACTTTACCGGTTTTACCGGTTTATTTGGAAAACCAGTTTTTCGTTAATTATGGTTTTGATAGTGAAAATTAACCGGTTAAAACCAAGTTTGAACCCCCCGGCCCCTGTTACTCTCGTAACTTGTTGGAAGTGTTAAAAAAGTAGACGAAAAAATCTACGAATTACGGAATTAACCGGTTAATTTGGGTGTCAAATCCGTTTGTGTTTATGTAACCGGTAACCTTTATCATTTGGGTTACATAAGAACAGTTCACGGTTAATGAAGGAAAGATATATTTACCGGTATTGAATCGAAATTAACCGCTCTTTTTAAACCGGTTCAGAGCCCTGAGGTGCACAGACCAATCGAAGCACTCAATTTAGCATCGACAGGTACTTACTTACTTTTCTGAAACACTATTGGAATACACCATAGACGCTTACGTACGGCGATCTGACACCGACAAATTCCTGTAGAGTCCGTCTCACGAAAGAGGGTCGCGAACGCGGCGCCACTGTCGTGTGACGGAATCATTAATATTAATTGATTGATTGATTTATCGCGACATAATATTATTGGCAATGATTCCGCCGCGATTTTTGATGGCATTAAGTCCGCCTTTGTACCTTTTTGTGCGAAAAGTTTTAATAAATAAATAAATAAATAATAACATGCACAATCCTAAACAGAAAAAGGTGTATGAGGTAAGAGGGTTGTTGTAGGAATGTTGCTAACTCCTACCTATATAATAATAATTAGTTCCACTTATTGCCGCGGGACTTCTTTCATGAAACGGACTCTGCTTGAGCCGTCTCTATGTGTGGATGCGTTTTTGCTCGTTGTGTGGCGCGGACCTTTCGTATATATCTACTTTGTGGTAAAACGGTTGGCAGGCTACCAACTACGGAGGATAATGATCTTTACGCTTCAGTATAAGGGTTTTCTCGGAAGCTTGTACTTTTGGGAAGGAAAATGTAGGTAATTAGGTGATAATTCAAATAGCAGCAGCTGTCAAATGAGACCGACTCCAAGAAAATTAATGTAGGTAAGCATTTGCATTTTATACAGGGTGGCAGGAACATCGACGCGCAAACTATAACCATAAATTCAGCACATAATTCTAAACATAGATATTTTATAGAAAAGTGCATTTCCTACGCGGTCAAATGTATATATACTTTTTGACGCAAGGAGGTTCAGTGATCTGAATCTATGGTTGCAGGTTGTGCGTCGATGTCCCGCCATCCTATATTTTTCCATATATATGTATATAACGGCGCAGGATAGCCTTTACCAGAAGTGGTCATCCTATTAGTGGTTCTGCAGCATCAATATAATTAGGACTGTGCCAGAATATAGCAGTTCGTCGTGGACGTGGTACGACAGCGGCTCCCCTGACATCATCTGTCATCCGAAGACAGCCGCCACGCAACCATCGGTGCGACGTTCTGGTAAGTAGAGTGACTAGCACTAGCCAGGTCACTCTACCGTATCCGAGTGTATCCGACGACCACTTGCTGCACCGTCTTAAAAAAACTACAAAGCCTTTACGAAAAAAAAAGTCAGACAGTTGTCTAGTTTTCTTGATGATGACAAACATTTTAGCGTTAGAGAGTAGTGTATTCCTTGCATTTTAGTTATCATATCTAGGCAAAACTTTACAATTTCGTAGTCAATTGTAATACGGTTATATTATTCCCCGCTCTGAAAATAACCTAAGGTGTGTTTTTATTAATATACCCTGCAGTATATTAATAAAAACAGATTCATTACAATGAAGTCTAACAGTTCCTCGTTGTAATCACCTATGAATAAAACTGGAAGTGGGCCAATACTCCTGTTAATACATGAAACAATGATTTCACACTATGTTACTAGGTACTTAAATATTTGAATATCAAAATATTTAGGTACAAACAGCGCCCTAAATGCGTAACACATTATCGATCTCAATCTGAATCATTTTGAAGGATATTTCTAGACCATTGCTTCATATGTTTGAAAAATGTGTCTGCTCAACAACGTAAATAACGCAATGAATGTTGTTGAACTGTCAAAATGAGGGCTATTCCTACTGTTAGAGCGGTTCTGCACTACATCCGATCCGAATCCGAAAAATGCCGCCATGCCGGTCCGAAGTGACCATAGTCCTATTTGTATGAGGAGTTGCGCACTAGATCCGAACTCTACCTATCCGTCCGAATTTAGAACATTCCCAATTCGTATTGAAGCCGGATCTTTTATTCGGATTCGGATCGGATGTAGTGCGTAGCCGCTATTAGTGTGTTACGCAATTACTCCGCTACACTGGGTCCGCGTGGTGGATTATGACCCACTCCCTCTCAAAGAGAGAAGGACTGTCCCAGCAGTGGGAACATTATTCTGCTTATACTATTGCTTGTAATTTAGCGTACTTCTATCAAACTGGGGATTTTGTTGCGTCACTACCTACTTCTTCCCAGCTAAAGCACTAGGAAGTGGTGAAGGGCGGAATATTTGGGGGGACCGTCTTAATGTAATTTTGTCTTTCTAAAAGTACTGATTCTCGGCCTGTTTCAATAAATGACTTTTGATTTTTGAACTAGTCATGTCCAAGCTACCGGAACGCAGAGGTCAGGGTCCCAGAGAGAAGAACCACCTAACAACAAGCGCAGCATCCAGGAGTCACTTATTATTGTCAGAAGCTCTTGGCAATTACTTACCTAACGAGAGCCTCTTTGTTGGTCAAGGACTATAGGACTATACGATCAATGACCGTTAGGTATGACTAGCGACACTATGACTTCTAAATTCACTTCTCACACCTCGTGCCGTATATCGAGATGCGTAAATATGTATGTCTGAGTTATACGCAGTAGCCAATACCGTGATAAATAATCGTGTCTACATTAACACCTGCGTCTTATTATCATATAGATAATTTTAAGAAGTCTAATGGCTTTTTAAATGATTGATTATCAGACCACCCGTATGTCGAGATGCGTAAATGTGTCTGAGTTATGCGCAGTAGGCCTTTACCGTGATGAATAACGTGTCTTCATTAACACCTGTATCTTATTTTCATAATTATTAAGATATAATTTTAAGAAGTCTAATGGCTTTTTAAATTATTGATTTATGAGACGGCGCACCAAGTGGCGCCATCTAGTTTGGTTACGACGTCACTAGAATCACAGAAAAGGTTGGATAAGAGTGACACTGGCTAGTGACAGTCACTCTAGCAGAGCATCGATGGTTGCGTGGCGGCTTCTGATGACAGAGAGGATGCTAGGCTCCCCTAGAGTAAATTATGTTCCTTGATGCTAGGGGAGCCGCTGCCGTTCTTCGTCCACTACGAACTGCTATATTCCGGCACGATCCTGATGATATTGAAGCTGAACCACTACTAAGATGACCACTTCTGGAGAAGGCTATCCTGCGTCGTTATATTTATACGCACATTTTTACGTGTGCCTAAAGCACAAATAAAAATACTGTATAAAGGTGGGTTTAATGCCTGAGGCACCTTAGAAATGCCAAGACAAAACATGGCGTGCAACATAAAAGATAGCTTGAAAATAATTATAAAATACAAGAATAGTAATATTACGTTAGACATTGATCTAGATACATAGAAAAAAAAAACTTTTACAAAAAAATATAACCGACTACCAAAAAAAACACTACAAAGTGAAAAATAACTTTAATTTCGGAAGTCGGTGTCATTGGGTTCGCATTTTCGATTTTTACCTACTTTTTATGAAGTCGGTTAAAAAAGAAAATACGTTTATTTGCGGTAAACATGACACAGATAAAGAACACAAACTCAAAAAGAACAAGTTGGGGGGAAATGTGCGTCACATCCACGAAAAACGGTATTCGCTAAGCATACCTAATGCTACGACGACCAAAAAAAAAAAACAAAAAATTAACTTTACTGTGCATTTTATTTGAAAGAAATAGATTTTCCATCATTGTGTTATGGCCCAGTCTTCATACTCGGAAAACCTTCTCCTTATCAAAATGCCAGTTTATTTTATCTTTCTTTGAGCCCGACGAAACCTTATACCGATAGATCTTCAATACGTGAGGCCACTTAGGACGCAAACACTTCATACATATCATATTTTGCCAAGATACTTACTGGCGTGATTTTTCTACCCTTTTACACAAAAACTTCCAATCAACCAAAAAAAAAAAAATAGAAATAGTATTTATTGCGACTTTTATATGAAGATAATTACGCAAACTAAACACCTAGACACAAAAATTAAAAAATACAAAAATTTGTACAATAGCTGTAGCTTTTCTCTAGCAACTCTGTAATAAAATAAAAAAAAAATAATATCCTGTACGAAAACAGCCTATCTCAGCATGGTGCCAAAAAAATATACAACTATCAATAGTAATAAGTTACAACATTTTCTTCCCTTTTTAGATTTCCATACCTTTAAAAGGATAAAACGGAACCCTTCTTCGTTGTCCGTCTGTCTGTCAGTCTGTCAAGACCCTTTTTCTCAGGAGCGCGTGGAGGTGACAAGTTGAAATTAATCTCAAAAAAATACGGCCACTTATACGACATGTTTTGATACTCGCAAATAAATCAAAACCTAAAAGGGGGTACTTCCCGTTGACCTAAAATCTTGAAATTTAGCAAGAAGCAAGGTTTCACAGCAGAAGTAAAGTAAAAAGTCCGAAAATCGTTAATTTGTTGTTTTGTTTCTCTTTAATTACGCAGTTCCAAAAGACTGACCCCCTTACTAATAAACATAATTATTATATCTCAGACTAGCAGCGCCCCGCGGTTTCACCCGCATAAGTTTTCCGTAGGAATATCGGGATAAAAACTACCCTATGTCCTTTCCCGGGACGCAAATTTCATCTAAATCGGTTCAGCGGTTTAAGCGTGAAGAGGTAACAAATAGACAGACAGACACACTTTCGCATTTATACTGATTTCTCTCTTTCAGTCATCAATAATTTGACTTTCGAAAGAAGAAGACAAAGCGTTGTGTAACTATACAGACGCTATACAACGTTTATTAGTAAAGGGGTTAGTCTAAGATTTATATGCGTCATTAATTTATTTAGCACCACGTGTAGCCACACGCGAAAGTTTTAAGGTCAAAGTAGAGTCAACAGTGTGGAAGCGACCGAGCCAAGATCAATAAAATTATCATCTTAGCCAGACGATTAAAAATATATAGGTAAGTAATCAGACGTCATCAGTCGACCGTCTGAGGTGCGGAGTTTCTCCAGATTGTTCGCTAACGTTTTAATTTAGTGCAGATCGTCATCATCATATTTTTAGCTGAAAGACGTCCACTGCTGGACATAGGCCTCCCACAAGCATCGCCACTCCGACCTAATTGCGTAAATCATAATCACAAACTGAATCATTTTGAAGGATTTGGCAATCCATTGCTCCATGTGTTGGAAAAATTTGTCTGCTCAACATCGTAAATAACGCAATGAATGTTGTTGTACTGTCAAAAAGTCATTATGCTACGTGTAGTCTTGAGCTAAGTTATCATGAAAATTGATTCTGTGTAAGTACGTGTTTAAAGGTCATCATCGTTTCATCATAACATCGTTTTTCCACTCTGGAAATTGAATCCGAGCCCCAAGACACGACTGTCTAGTTTGGGGGTTTGTCACAAGAAACATCAAGATAATATATATGTATAAATATATATATATATTATAAGTATATATTATAGTGAATAGTATGTATGTGTATATAACCTATTTATGTATTTGTGTACCTAGTTTTAATAGTTTTTTTTTTCCTTGTTCCTCTCAACCAAAGCACCTGCCATCTAATCTCTTCACCACCCTTGGTTGACTGGTAGAGCATGCATTAGGCATTAAGTCCGCCTTTGTACCTTTTTGTGCGAAAAGTTTAAATAAATAATAAAACCTCATGTTTTACAAATAAAAATACTTTGAATGTATTTATTGACAACTTGACATTTATTTAATTAAATATCTACCAGTGAATGAACACATATTTCCAGAATTAATGTTATTTGTAAATCGATAAGGGCGAGCCTATCCTCTTCATTCCATCCCTTTATTCCCAGTAGTTCCACCATCAACTGGGTACAAATCCAGACTCCGGGCTGCAGCTGAGAAATATCCAAACACTCATAAAATGAAACTCAACAGACAAAATCAAATAACAAAGCAAACTTTTGTAATAGCAGACGACATTATGGTCGTGTAAGATTGGAGAATAATAATAAAGCTATATAAATAAAAGAAACAATAACAAAATACAAGTGTTTACATTACTTTTATAACAAAACTAAACGTTTATAGTTCTAGTTATTTCAAGGTTTTTCAATATATTGCAGTAAAATCACGTTTTGTGGCACGATACCCATTGAAAAAAAATTACTTTTCCACTTTGCCCCACCAGCCGCCCCACTGGTGGGGCAAGGTGGAATGCCTAAAATTTTGCAGTGGAATCTGCCCGACTAAATCGAAGTAGTGGGGCAGATTCCACTGCTTTAAAACTAAAAAACGCTAAGTGACAGATTATAGAAAGATTTCTACGGCACGAAGATAAAAATGAAAAAAAAATGTCTTTTCTTACATGACTACGCGTGCTGGATTCTGCTTTTGATTCAACCTTGATTAAATAAAATCAGAAGGCCCAAAATCTAGTCGCAATCTCATCTCAGTGACAATCATTGTCAAAAACTTGTCAAAAATGTAGGAAAATTAGAGGTATTTTTGACAGATTGAGACAGATCTGTGAACGTTCTCAAAATTACGAGACTCACCCCTCAGACACCTCAGACCTCCTCAGTAAAATTTACTTTACAGGTCATAATATTTCTAAAACTAAAATAGACACCGTCTATGGCATGTTATGCCAAAAGTGCGCCATTGAATCCCATGGCATATTACTTAGATATTTATTAGATATTGTAATAGAGCTGGTGTCCGTTATTTGATACATTTTGTACCCTTGGGAGTTACCTGTTAGGTCCATATGTAGATCGTTATTATATTCAATGGTAATGAGGACTATATTGAGTAGAATTTATAATGACAATTATTTTATACGGTCTCGGCAGCACCGTCCATCTTCAGGAGGTATTTTACCTGTAGATGGACAGTGACGCCGAGGCCGACCCAGAACGAGGTGGCGAGATGACGTTCACAGTCTGATCTCAGTCTCAATCTGTCAAAAATGCCCCTAATTTCCCTACATTTTGACAAGATTTTGACATTTGTATTAAATTACGACAATTATTATTTGTCTTCTGAACACGTACAGTGAGGTCTGCCGTCTGGTTTTAAGTGGCGCAGGAAAAGAGTTCCAATAGGTATTATTTTTTAGTCTATATTGTGTCCTACTGCTAGGCAAAGGCGGGCCTCCCCTTTTTCCTTCCAGATCTCCCTGTCTTGTGCGATCTCTGGCCATGTTGACCCTGCAAACGTCAGATCGTCACACCACCTTCGCCGGTCTACCTTTCCGGCGAAGTCCTAGGCGGCGTCCAGTGATGGTCGATCTTTTCTCATCAGGTGCATTCGTGCAACGTGTCCGGCCCACTCCCACTTCAGCTTGGCTCTTATTTCGTTTTTTCAAGAGGACTTGATAACTATAAAAAATGCACTTATTACCTACATTTATTTTCAACTAGTTGCTCCCTGCGGTTTCACATAAGTATCGATCCCGTGGGAATATCGGGACAAATAGTGTCCTGTATGTTAAACCTGGTTATAAATTATCTGTGTGCCAAATTTCATCCAAATCCGTTCAGCCGTTTGTGCGTGAAGAAGTAACAAACATACAAACACCCTCACAAACTTCCGCCTTTGTCGAAGCTTAGATATTCTTCAAAACTTTAATGCAACGTTAGGAACTACTTATATGCCTACTAATAAAAAAAAATCTAGAAAAGAAAACACAGTCGAATCTTGATTAAAATAACGCGTAATTTATTATTATTTGTTAAACAACTTAAGTAGATATTAAATGGCGTTAATCGCAAATAGGTATCTGTCGATTCTAATCAACTCGGTTTTCCTTATCACCGTAACTAGGCTTTGATAAGCCATAAAACAATAATATTTGTGCTGATAAGTGATAATTACTTACTTAAAACTGTCATCGATTCTGGGAAGAGTCGAACTAATATTTTTGTATACTTTTCCGTTATTATGGTTCAAGTCTTCCTTTTAAAATGGAATTATTATAACACTAGCAGCGCTCCGCGGTTTCATCCGCATATGTCCGATCCCGTGGGAATATCGGGATAAATAGTATCCTGTGTGTTAATCCGGGTTATAAACTATCTGTGTGCCAAATTTCATCCAAATCCGTTCAGCCGTTTGGACGTGAAGAAGTAACAAACATACAAACACACTCACAAACTTTCGCCTTTATAATATTAGTGTGATAACATAACTATATAACATCACGCATGCATTCCCCGAAGGGTTAGGCACAGGTGTACCTATAGTACACCCACATTTCGCCACTTACGTTTAACCGGGCACAAATCCAGACTCCTGGCTGCTACTGAGAAATCCCTATTGGCAAAACCCAACAATATTTTGCCCGACCCGGGAGTCGAACCCAGGACCTCATGCTCAGCAGTAGCGCTTGCGACCATTCGACTACGAGGCAGTAATGCCATAGTTCAGTCTTCCTTAAAATGAGATGGATCCTGGATCTCTAACTTCTTATACCTATTTATTTTAACACTATTCCTAGGAACAAAAAAACGTGCTCGTTTTTATCGATTTATTCCGGTCTGATCCCCTGAGCCCCCTCCACCCCCCCCTCGACCCCCTGCTAGTTCGTCTTCTGTTTTAAACTTTGGTACTTACCTATTATTTTCGGAGTCCTATTCTGTGATTGCGATTAATTGGGGTCAAAGATTAACTAACATGTGATGTACAATCTGCAAATCATCCCTGACATTTAAATTAGACAGAATATACTCATATATACAGTGTTCCAACCCAGGCAGACACTTTACTTTGTGTAAACTATTCCATCACCACTGCTCTCAAAACGGTGAAGGAAAACATCGTGAGGAAACCGGCATGTCCTAGAACCAAAAATTCGTAGATATGTGACATTTACCAACCCGCACTGGGCTCGCGTGGTGGATAACAGCCCACTCCTCTTACCGAGAAGAAAAAAGGCCTGTGTCCCAGCAGTGGGAACGTTATAGACTGATGACTCTTATACAATGTGATATAGGTTATCATTCAAGGATGATAAAACAGCTGTGGCATACCAATTTTATGGAACTGCGTATATAATAGTTAGCCAGCGCCGAAGTAACTGTTTTATGGTGTCAATGGCTTTTATTGTAGTGAACTGTATGTATTAACTATAAGTCCAGGTTTCCTCACAATGTTTTAAATCATTCAAGTACAACCCTTATTTGACTGGCCAATTCTTCCCTTGCGGTGGTAGGACTAACGACCGCCTGGTTTGCGACCACCCTCCCACCGGAGTCCGGCGTCAAGCAGCCTGCTGTGTTTCGTCGAGACGTGGGAGTTCCAGTACCTTAGGCATCTTCTGGGCACGCTCGTTCCACCATAGACCTCATCCATTGCTTCCCATCGGGCGTGATCGAGGTCAAGAGCGCCCATTCAGCAATAAAAAAAGTAAGTTTTAGTTGTGTTATAATATAAGTCTGAAATCGCCAAACTGTCTTGAGCTGGTGTGGTGATCAATGCTCGTGCCTTCTCTGTATGAGAAGAGGGCCTTTACCCTGCAGTGGGATAATAATAGGCTGATAATCATCATCGTCTTCCTAGCCTTTTCTCAACTATTTTTGGGGTTGGCTTCCAGTCTAACCGGATGCAGCTGAATACCAGTATTGTACGTGGAGCGACTGCCTTTCTGACCTTTACAACCCAGTTACTGGGTAACACGATTTTCAAAGATCCACGAATGACAGCCGGGATCAACAGCTTAATGTGTTTTCCGAGGCACGGAAGGGTTATATATGTAAAAATGGTCACCCATCCACGGACTGACGGCGGCAAGCGTAGCTTAACCTGATCGATCAACCCGTGCGGCTATTAATTAGCTTTTTTATTATTATTAAGGTGTTGTGCAGACTTTTGACATTCACGCTTATTTAAAAAAACTTCAACAAAACAAAAACGTAATTACTTACTCTCTATTTGACAGATGTTCTAGAGTTCTATATAATTTATTATAATTATTTGAGGAGTATTTTCTGAATATATCACGTTACCTAAGTAAATGCAGTACATTTTTCACCAATTAAAAATGCATTGCAAATAATTTTACCAACATCCGTCCATTAATATTAATTAACTGAATGTTTTAGTAAAATAAAAAAAATAACAACCTAAGTACTTACATATTCAATATAGTAATTTTTTAAATAATTTTACTTAAAATTGTATGCTCTTAATTATTATTCAAAATTAACTCAATTTACATATATTTTCAGCAGTTTTCAGTCACCACGACCCAGTTCAGACTTTTATTTTCTCAATTTTACGTTTCAATTACTTGCAAACGAAGTGCAGTTTTTTTGTACCAGCACGCTAATTGTGTAAGGCAACCCCAACCCAACCATGTGATGGAATGGACATGACATGGTGATGTTTACGACTATTTCATTATTTTCATTTAATTTGATAAGCCATCTATAACCATCTAATACATGCGTCATGTTCGTGAACGGGCGCCGTCAGTGCCCACTGGTCATCTCTTTGCTGCCATGGCTTATTTTAAATTAATTTAATATTTAAATTAATTTTTTTCTCGACTTTTCATTATGGACGCTTTTAACGTTCTGCATCGATCTCACATGCATAATTTTTAACATGAATGATGTAACCAAGACTTTTTAAACATAGATATTATTTTGATTTAAAAGAGTGTCCATGGAGTTTCTTGCCCATTCTTCTCCATAGGTACCTACGCTTTGGAATGGGCAACTAGCTTCATCTTTCTGACTGACCGACCCCTTGACAATTCAAAAGTGCCTGTAATTGGTTTAATTGAAATAAATTCTTTGACTTTGACTTTGACTATACCTAAAGCACTTTACCACTTACGTATGTAAGTGTTTAATCCTCAAATTCTTACTAAATAAGCCCCACCCGTAGATATGCCGATGACTTTGACCAATTCATTCAATAGAATGTTTAAGTTATTCAATACTTATCGTAAGTGGTAATCCAATCACGAGTACCTACAATTATAATGGCTTAGCGAAGACAATTATTTTGTATGACAAATATTATAATTATCATAAGTAGTTTCGTCATCGAAACACACGTTTTAATATGTGTGCATTATTATTATACTTCAGCCATTCTTTGTGATTGTGAGTCGTATAAAGAATAACGCTTTTATTTTGAGAACAATAGTTTAGAGTATCGCAATTACAAAACTCTCGGTCTCGGGTCTTCATAGCATAAGAATCAGCAATCATCAGCCTTTAATGTTCACACTGCTGGGACACAGGCCTCTCTGTGAGAGGGTGTGAGCCGTAATCCACCACGCGGGCCCAGTGCGGGTTGGTAAGTAGATATCAGATGTCTTCGAATTTTTAGTTCTGGGTCATGTCGGTTTCCTCACAATGTTTTCATTTACCGTTTTGAGAGCAATGGTGATGCAGTAATTTACAAAAAGTGAAGTGCTTGTCTGGGTTCAAACCTACGCTCATGTCGCGGCCGTTTCTACTGGGCCACCACTGCTCCCAACGGTCCATCGGTCCGTTGACAAGACAAGACAAATACACACATACATACTTGTACCAATATAATACCTTCACATACATGTATAACACATTACATTTACCCAATCGGTCATGAACCGTCCGCGTGAAAACAACGTGCGTACGTAAAAGTTAATATATGCTAACAAAACAACCGTCTGGCCTGGTCTGGGGAATCGCATTGTAAACAAAACAAACGATGCATATTCAGTACTTGCCTGTATTGTTTCGTAAATTACTTACATATGCGATCCTTTCCACAAACTAGGCTGGTAGGTAAAAAGATTGTTGTTGTTTTAAAATCTTCACGGACAAGATACTTGTTCTTATTTTCTTAATGGAAATTATTCCAGAATTCAAATTAAATATACTATACTCATCCTATAATGTTCCCACTGCTGGGACACAGGCCTCCTCTCGGTAAGAGGAGGCCTGTGTCTAATTCTAATAAATGACTTTTGTTTTTTTTTTTTAACCATCAACACTGCCGCGTCGCGTCGGTCCTGGCTCTCATTTATAGATCTTTGACAGACCTAACCGGTTGTGCAGATCAGCAGTCGTTCCATGGCTACGAAGATGATAATGATGATGATATTTTTTAGGGAGATGAAGTTGTTTGGGGTTGAAACCCTGCGGTGGGGTCCGAGTGCTCTGTTCAACGAAATCCAACCGGCTGATTGACACTTCCCGTGATCCAGTGGTTGGCTTTTACCTTGGCTAGAGGCTAAGCATTGCGATACATTGCCAGTCGACAGCGATGCGGAGGAATTTTTCGACGCCATCTTTTATTTTGTTAATAGTTTTAGTTAGGTTACGTTATTATATTTTTATTTTAGTAATTAAATAGGTAAAAAAAAAAAAAATTAGAAAAAATATGTAAATACTATAAAGTTAGACGAAGTATTATTACATTATAATAAATGTACGTAACTTATTAGTTATAAGATGTTATTTATGTACATTTACATTTGAGAGCAGTGGTGGCCAAGTGGTAACGGCCACGACTTACGAGTTGTTGGTCATAGGTTCGAAACCAGACAGGCGCTTTACTTTGTGTAAATTATTTCATCACCACTGCTCTCAAAACGGTGAAGGAAAACATCGTGAGGAAACCGGCATGTCCTAGAACCAAAAATTCGAAGACTACATCCACCAAACCAGCACTGGGCCCGCGTGGTGGATTACGACCCACTCTCCCTCTCACAGAGACGAGGCCTGTTTCCCAGCAGTAGGAACAGTAAAGGCTAATTATGCAAGACGTTTCAATGATCATCTCGCTAAGTAATTTCATAACCTTCACTCAAAGATACCTCATCAAACACGTACCATAAACCTTCCAATTTAATATACAACACGTACAATTACACAACCAAATGAGATACGACACTGAAATGTGTTAAAATGACGCACTTTTGTTGAAAATACGTCATTTGTAAAAACAGTGGGTGCTCGTTATCACGATTGATCGAGGCGAGTTGTATTGTGTTGTAATACCCATATCAAATTCGATTATGTAGGTTTTTGTTGCATCACTAGTTAGACGTTGTATTTGCGTAGTTTGTGCGTATTGAAAGGACGAGAACTCGAGATAGCGTACTTGAGTTGCGTAGCTTTGGATTGCTTTTTTTTTTTCTTCTGCCTCCTTCTACTATACTTGTGGGCAAGTAAGGTAACTATTCCTCTTTAAAACGTTAAAGTGGTTTTCCGTTAAGCCCTTCAAATGAAAGGAAATTGCAATATGGGGCAGATTGCTCGCTATCACCTAACAGGGCTATCAAAGGTCCGACAAAACCTGCTACGCAAAAAGAAAAACCCGTAGCTTTAGTACTACGAATGCTCTGTCATTTAACTCATCAACTACTGCATTTTTATGCCTCCTCGTATATATACTTGTTATTCATCTATTATAGTAAGATAGTAACGCTTAGCACCTTACAATATATTCAGCAGCAATGCACCTGCACTGTGCAATCCCTTCAGGAAATAAAAGAGTGATAAACATACACAAAAACAATCATTCAGTAGTCGGGTAAAAAGCAACGTACTGGGAAATTTTGTAATAAAATGTGTATTTTTAGATGTTTTTTATATAGGATCACTTTGTTGTTCGTCTGTCTGTCGGTCTGTCAAGACCCTTTTTCTCAGGAACGCGTGGAGTTATCAAGTTGAAATTAATATCAAATACTTAGAGCTGCAATCCCTTAAAGCAGTGAAAAAATAAAACTTCTAAGTCAACGCAATCAAAAGATACAGGCGTTTATGTTCCGTTTATGCCGCATATTTTGACACTCGCAAGGGAATCAAAACTTATAAGGTACTTCCCGTTGACCTAGAATCATGAAATTTGGCAAGAAGCAATATCATGTAGCACATAAGTAAAGGAAAAAAATCCGAAAACCGTAAATTTGTAGTTACATACCTTCAAATTTGTACGGAACCCTCGGCCCGAGAGTCCGACTCGCACTTGACCGGTTTTTTTATTAATTTAGCTTACACTGTCCCACTGCTGAGCAAATGCCACCCCCAAATCCTTACATGCATCGTCATCATCATCATCATCATCATCATCCTTGCGGTACGCGTCTACTTCGTCTCGCCACCTCTTCCTGGGCTGGCTGTAATTTTTTAAATTGTTTTTTTTTTATATCAAACTTCCCTACTGATACTATTGCATTACATACGTAATTAGGAAACGACTTACATCCGATTCTCCAGCGTATGATCGAAGTATTATAAAAGAAAGCACTCATCAGAACTCGGCCAACTCTGACGCATTTGTTGTAACTGTTTGTTTTCATTCCGTTCTCATTACCGACTTGTCTAGATGCTTCCCAAGCATTATAATTGTGTTTTGGGATAAAATTCCTTGTTTTGTACTCATTACAATTATGTACTAACGTTATTACAGCACGTGTGTCCAACATGTACCTAATAATCCGTACTTATAACTTACTAGCTTCTGCCCGTGTCTTCGTCCCGGTATTTCGGCCCCTGGCCAACCCCATCGCCTGCCCGCGCTGTAGTTCGTTTTCACTTAGCGTTCTTTTTGACTTTCTTTTGTTTATGCTCGAGTTCTATTAACTGGAGCTCTATGCTCGGCTCCTCAGCGGTGACTGACACCAGCTTCTTCCATAGTAGTGCGTTGCTTTTTATCTGACTACTGACTGATTGTTTTTGTGTATTTTTGTCACCCTTGTATTTCCCGAAGAGTTTGCAGAATGCAAGTGCATTGCTGCTGATTATAATGTCGCCAGTGTCACTCTTATCCGATCTTTTTGGTGATTCTAGTAACTTCTTCATAAGACTAGACTTCTTAATTATGATTTTTGTTGTTTTAACGCTGTAAGACATAAAAGATAATAAATGTCGTAATTATGATCACCATAATATTGATAATAATTGAATGTTTACATTGTCACGTCTGACTGAGCATGTATCGGAGTGACCAGTAGACGTCCATTCATCATCAGATTACATGCATTGTCGCATTATGTATTATCTAAAGTATTGTTTAAATATAATAAAGATTTTTATCTGTCGACTGTTTTAAATTTAATTTGTTTTTAGCTTAGTTATGAGCACGTTTTAATACTGGCAGGCTCTGCTCGCGTGTCAAGATTTTATTTTTCACTATGGATTAATTTATGGTGCTTTCCAGAACTTGGCCCACTTGCTGGAATGTCCCAAGTGTCGATAAACCTGCATCTTTGAATACCGTAAAATGGGGTTACATTGATCAATTTTGATCAATTTTAAAATTCGAGGTTGAATATTTCTGTACTAAGAAGGCTGAAAAATGTACAAAAATAAATGTAACATCGGTTTTATGGGTTGTACCTATATGTTTACATTAAAGTAATATTTTTGGACACTCCTTTATGAGAAAAAAGAAATTATAATCAACGTGATCAACTTCATACTGCATCGGGGATACTTTGATCGCACTAGTTTTTGGTACGTATTTTGATAGTAACCCCAAAAAACAAATTAATATCGGTCCACAAATGTTTGTGCTTGATGGTTTCTGGGTGGGATTCTTTGATAAATACAAATAACTGTTTTTTTTGTTCAAATCTATATATTTAAATCTAATAAAATTTAAGTTAAGTAAGTCGAAAGTTGTTATCAAAGTAAACCCGTAGAATCAAACTAACCCCATTTTACCGGTATCTAATGAATGACACTGCTGCTATTAATGTGGCGACACACTGAGCCAAACTAATTTAAAAAGAGCCATCGGTTCAAAAAGAAGTAGTACTTATGGAAAAAAAAATATCCCCGTTTCCATTTATATAGGTGCCAAGCTAATTCTGTGTAAAGTTTCATCAAAATTGGTTCCGGAGTTTAGCTAGAAATGTGTACCAAACATACGTTTCTAATTACTTACTTATACACATATGTTTTTAATTATTTACTTATTCATTCGCACTTTCATTGGCGACAGACAGTGAACAAAAATACTTCCCATTGCGGAAACTTGCATAGATGTTCCCACTGTTGGGACACAGGCCTTCTATCAGTAAAGGAGAGTGGGCCGGAATCCACCACGCGGGCAGTGCGTGTTGGTAGATGTCACATGTCTTCGAATTTTTGGTTCTAGGACATGCCGGTTTCCTCACGATGTTTTCCTTCACCGTTTTGAGAGCATTGTTCTTGAAATATTTTACACAAAGTAAAGCGCTTGAGAGGTGGAAAGAGAGTAGGGAGACGTATGCCCAGTAGTAGGATATTAACGGCTAATAAAAAATAAACAAGTGCCTCTGACAGGGGTTCGAAACTACGACTCGTAAGTCGCGGCCGTTACAACTGGGCTTCCTCTGCTCCGCGGAAACGTGAGCTAGCCAAATCTTCATCAAAGGTAAATAAATAACAGGTTATTGTCTGTTAAACAAGTAAATACCACGACCAGAGTCACAAGCAGACACTATAGTTAATCCATAACCGATTAATTAATCAGCTGCCATTGACGCGAGCACCAAAAGTTTGTTTTAGTTACAATTAAGTAAAACAAACTTTTGGTACACAAATAGACATCCCACACTAAATTACTTCAACAAAACCATACACGGAATTATTAACTGAAAAATCTTGTAGACAAAGCTGAAAATCGCGTGGTCGTGTATGTTCGATTGCACACCCGTTACTTAGTATTCAAAACACAGAAATGCAATGAAGGTACAGGACCTATAACTATAAATGAGTTTTTTCAGTACACAAGAGATGTAATCAATTCGCATCTAGTTTACATGATTTGTTGGTTTGCGTCAAAACATTAATTAATACAACAACGACATTTATTAAGGGTGAATTATTAAACTTTCAACGATTTTCAATGAGTGTGATGACGCGCGTAAATACTGTCTGAAACAACAGACATAACATACATAGTACATACTAAAGTCTATTCAAACTTATGTTCTTGACCTTCTAAAATAAATAAATAAACACTACAATATCTACATATATGTAATAATAATAAGGCATAATTATGCAGTATGGACATAAGGATACATAAGGCACATACGGACTGTGTTGATCATAGAAAATATACCTATGGTGTTGATAATCGGTTCAGTAAATAGTCCAATAGCAAAATACACCTTGAAAACCTATCTAGCCAAACAGTTGGGTTAGGTTACAGTGCGGCCGACGAGAGAACGCGTTCTTGACACCTGTCACTTGCATACAAACAAATACGTGTTTTGCGAATTTGATCTTTATTTGCTACCAACTAGAATTGTCGCACTGACAGGGGTCAGGAACGACGGCCGGACTGTGAGTTAATAAACGACGTGGTCTAGTTTGAAGGATATCGAGAAAAGTTTAACGATATCCATACTCCCTAATAATATTATAAATTCGAAAGTAGCTCTGTTTGTATGTAACCTTTTCACGCCTAAACCACTGAACGGATTTCGATGAAATTTGGCAAGGAGATAGATGGCATCCTGGGGAAGGATATAGGCTACTTTTTGTCCTGGTAACACATTCCCGTGGGATAATTTCTGGTAGCAGGACACTAGCGCGAAAGACATTTCCGCGAAAGACACTTGTGCGAAAAGACATTTCCCAAATGCACTTTTGGGCGAACGGAGTTTTGCGCGAAGGGACACTTGCGCGAAAAGACATTTCCGCGAATGGACTTTCGCGCGAAACGACTTTTACGCGAATTAATATTTGCTCGAAAGAAACTTGCGTGAATGACACATGCCACACTTGTGCACTATAATATCTCCCACGCCGAAGGCTAGTCTCCGTTGAGATTCGCTGCCACTTCCAAAATGCGGTCTGGAGGATTATATACATACTTCATATATTGGATTAAGGGGTGGAATTCCTTGACGAACTCCCAGTAACTATAACCTGGAAGTCTTCAAGTCTCGACTGAACAGGTTACTGCTAGTAACCATGCACCATCGTCGGCCACATCATCGCTTACCACGAGGTGAGCTAGTGATCAAACGCGAAACAACCAATAACTAAACATCAAAGTTGTTTATTTCCCACTGTCTAGTAAACACTTGAGGATATCATTATACTCCACTACCGCATATTCGCAGATAATGCCGATACGTGTGGAGTATGCTTATGTTATCTAAACCCCAAGTACTCGTGGGTGGTAATGGGTTACGTGATAGACAGCAGCTTTCACGAGGGAACTTCGTGATTCGGATATACATTTAATAATAAATAATAATTATTTAATTCAGATAACCAAGATCCAATGTGTTAGTAATTACAATAATGACTTACAACTATTGTTAGTAAAGTGACAAAATATTGGTGATTCATTTGACCTTATTGATTGATCACCATCCTCACCATTTTCTTAAAAATTGGAGAAGTAACATCCCATATTTATTTTTTATTTTTCATGACGAATGAGAATGGTTTGCTTAGCATAAATAATCAGCCTATAATGTACCCACTGCTGGGACACAGGCCTCCTCTCTGTGAGAGGGAGTGAGCCGTAATCCAACACGCGGGCCCAGTGCGGATTGGCAGATGTCACATGTCTTTGAATGTTTGGTTCTAGGACATGCCGGTTTCCTCACGATGTTTTCCTCCACCTTTTTGAGAGCAGTGGTGATGAAATAATTTACACAAAGTAAAGCGCCTGTCTGGTTTCGAACCTATGAACTACAACTCGTAAGTTGCGGCCGTTACCACTGGGCCACCACTGCTCTAACATAAGCATAATCAACATAAAATGTTCCCACTGCTAGGACACAGGTTAACCACCAAGCGGGACTAGTGCAGATGCCTTGGATCTTTTGGTTCCAGGACCTGGCGGTATCATCACGATGTTTTCTTTTACCTTTACCTTTTCAAGAATTTACTTGCCCTTCTGTTATTTTTGTTTGGTGTCTATCAAACGGAATAGTCCTACTGATAAGCTGGACTGTTACGTATTTAAATATGTTAGCAGGTCTTATTTGTGTGTGTGTGTTTTTATGGAAAAGTTTTTCTGAAAAAGCGTGCTATTATGCACTGTTTATTTATGTCAGTCTTTTCAGATGGCATAACTTGGCCACATAAACCTGTGTGTCAGGGCTTCACGTGGTGGTTATTTTGGCCCACAGCTTATTGGGCATACGGCAGACGTGGCCAGCCCAGTCCCACTTCAGCTTAGCGGCTTTTTGAGCAACGTTAGTAATCTGTGTTTTGGGACGCAGTGTGGTGTTGCGAATATGGTCTGTCAATTTGACGCCTAGAATACTGCGCTCCATTGCACGTTGGCAAACCTTGAGTTTGGACTTTGAATGTTTGTCAAAGACCAAGTCTGGGATCCATAGGTCAGAATGGGAAAGATGCACATGTCCATAATTTTTCGCTTTAGTGTCAAAGGCAGATTTCCTTTCATAAGCTCTTTCATGGACCAGTAGCTCTTCCAGGCATTTTCGGTTCGTCTTAAGACTTCCTTGTCTTGTCTGGACTGGAAAGAGACTAACTGGCTCCAGTAGATGTATTCATGGACATATTGCAATTCCTCACCATTCACTCTGATCCTATATTTAGTGGTGTTTGACATTAGCTTGGTCTTAAGAGATTACTTGATTATTTTCTGTGATAAGTCAAAGGTGGTTGAATTAGTCAATAAAAACGTTATAGCAGTTCAAACATTTGGGTCACTGAAATTTAAATCATAATGTGGTGTATCACAGCTGAAGCGTTCGTACTCGTAATATTAGTTATTCTGTGGCTAAAGTGGAAAATGTCAACTAACTTTTGGAGGCCAGAGGCCACTGAACCTTTCATACTGAAACACAGTATCGCTCCTTGACGGAAAAAATGGAAGAGCTTTCTCAGAAGAGCTCCGTCAAAAAAAGCTTTGATGCTGCTTTTGTATGTAATGTTCCCTTTGCTGGGACACAGGCTTCCTCTTTGTGAGAAGGAGCAGGCCGTAAGCCATCACGCGGGCCCAGTGTGGCTTGGTAAAAACATTGCTTGTGCCGAAGTAATAGATGTTTGCTTGTGCAGTATCCTGCTCTCACAGCGGTGCAGGAAACAGGCATGTCCTAGAACCAAAAATTCGAAGACATGTGACATCCCCGCACTGGGCCCGCGCGGCAGATTACGGCCCACTCTCCCTTGAAGAAAGGAGCGCTGTGTCCCAGCAGTGGGAACATTATTGGCTAATTATGTGTGCAGTGTTCATGCAACTTCAGGGGACAAATATGAGATCATCATCAGCCACTGCATAACTTCATCCAGTACTAGGCAAAGCCCTCTCTCTGCTTACACCACTGTCCTCGCTCCTATTCCATCCTTTTCCAGGTTTAACCAAAAATGTCATCCGCAGCCGACCAAAACAACGTACTCCAATTGTCACCACCACGCCTTCTCAATCAAGTTCCCCGCCCGTTTTCAATTCAGCTACATCACACGTTTTCTAACGTCAAAGATCTTTGTGCGTCTTTGAATATTGCAGTTTTTTTCTGTTTGTAGGCAGACAGACCGTTTAGCGTACCCTCCCTAGTTTCTGTGGGGTACTTACGCAACACACTAACAGTACGAATGGCTTTGATTTTGACAGTTCAAGAACATTCATGGCGTTATTTACGATTCTGAGCAGACAAATTTTTCGAACATATGAAGCAATATCCTTCAAAATTCTTCAGATTGTGATTGATAGTGTGTTAAGAGCTATCATATCGGCAAAGTTACGGAGTTCTTCCTCAACTGAGTGTTCACAATGTTAAGTTTATCACAATATAATTATATCCAACACCACTGTCGAATAGATAAACCCGGTTGAGAATACTTTTAAAACTGCGCATAAGTGGACATTCTGCCTTTTATTTTAGTGGTAAAACCATCGCACCACCACGTTATCGGGTAGCGGTCATGCGATAGCAAAAACGTCCACGTCGTCGGCGCGGGCGCCACTATCTGTTTGTTAATACGTTGCTACTCGTCATTCAACGTCGCTATGTCGTCTGATTTTATTCTTATCTTATTTATTTATGTTTGCGCAATCATCTGCAATATTTGACCTAGCCTACCGTATTAAGACGGCGCCGACCATACGCCGACTGCACAGTGGCGCCCTCATCGTTTTTTCAGTTATTTCTTTTATTTTAGAATGAAAATGCAAAAAATAAGCACGTTAAGTTGTGCTCCACAAGATTATACGTTAATATTATTACAAACGGTAGTTTTACATTGTTCAATTTTATCATAATCACTAAAACGGATAAAAGTGGCCACTATTATCCGCTAAAACTATCCCCTACAAAACCATGGGACATATGGCTTTTTATGTACAGACGCCAGCACATCAAGCTACTGCAATCTGTCAAATTTCTTTAATAGATTTTGAACTTTTCAAAGTTGATTGGGAAAATTTGACAGTTTCGGCTAGCTTGATGTGCTAGCGTCTATACCTATCAAAACAATCTTGCAGAAAGCTGTCTAAGGCAAGCAGTACCATACTTGTTCCTGTCGCCAATTTGCCAACCATAGCTGTACCTATACTGATTGAAAAGGGGCGATGAGTAATAGAGAACCTTTTGCAAAGGTTACGTAATAATGCAGCTAGACAATGATTCAGACATACACAGTTTTCTGCGAATCCTCAACAATCACACATGAGTAGAACACTTGAGATTGAGACATATGCAGCTGGACATTATATAATCAAAGGCAGCTGGTAGGTATTGTTTAAATATAAGTCCCCTTATCATAACAATTAGTTGCCTAGTTAAAACACTTTAATTAGAAAGTGACTATAATTTACAAACACGTTTAAGAGGAAATGCGGGTGGTTGTTTCTCCATAGAAACGCTCTCGCCTGTTTTCTTTCTGGTCCATGACCATAAAGCAATGATTTTTTACAGAATAATAAAGTTAACTATTTATACTTGTATGTCCCTATGTTTTCATTTTTGATGATACGTTATTTTTATAAGCACTAGAACGAACCCTCAAAAAATGCCGATTTAAACCGCTGTCAACAGAGGCCTAGTGTACAAATTTTTGTCTAAGTACCTAATATTAATGAAAAAAGAAAAACATAGGGACATAGTATATCCTTCATCTTTTAAATTGGTCCAATATTGGAGGAGGAAATAGGCGACAGCCAAACCAAGAATTACTACTTTTTACTTAGGATTTTTCAAAAGTCTCTCCGACCGCATTTCCTCCACTGCTACGTACGATGTGCGCGACTGCTGATCGTGAGATCTTCGGTTCGATTCCCGGGTCGGGTAAAAGTGTCATTGTGTTTTTCCGTTGGGAATTTCTTAGTAACAGCCCGGAGTTTGGAAGTTGGCGGTGTGAAATCCGTTGGTGCTACGCCTGATCTCTCTCCTGTCGTGTCGGAATGCCGTCTCATCGGACAATGAGAGTGAGGGAAGAGAGAGTGCACCTGCGCCTGCGCACACTCTTGCGCACTACAATATCTCCTGCGCCGAAGGCGTCTCCACTGAGATTGGTCGCTGTGGCTAAAATTCGGTGTAGAGGACTTTATTTAGGATGTGCAGTATGTGCACGGAAAGGTTTGCCTCGTTAGCTGTGCGGTTCATTCGTTTGCCAGGTACGCATTCATGCATATCATGGGTCGTAGTGGATGACTACATCTTCATACAAAGCGAAGCTAAGTACAATCAACAAAAGAGATAAGTATGCAGGATCCTCGGATATAGTTGTAGTTTAGTAAGAAACCGATAGATGTTGTCGACTGAAATTTAATTGGATAAATGAGCTGTTTGTATTCTATTAATAAAATTAAATCTTATTCGAGAACACCATCGGTTTCTTACTAAACTTCAACTATACCCGACGATCCTGCATACTTATCTCTTTTGTTGACTGTACAAGTGTGTAGCCGTGGTCGCCCGTGGTGCAGTTCCTTCACTATAATTGGTGGTCTACAATGTTAGACACACATTGAATACACTACGATTTTGCACCAGCTTCGTTATTAGATATCTGCAACGACTGCAATTAACTTAGCTTTGTACTTTTGTAGTACTCCCCGACGATTTCAAAAGGCTGCTGGGGCACCCTGAATGCAGAAGGCGGAGGACCGCGTATTGTAGCATTTGTAGCATAGCTTAAAACAGCATATGTCAGCCAGGCAAGTTGATCGATTGTATAAGTTTATATTAGACACTAATTTATTACTTTACAGCCCATACTCCGGATGCGTGCACCTCGGAGTGCATGCAAATAGGTTTATAGATAAAATGATAACAGAAGTAGCTGATAACATCGTCTCTAATAATATAGATAAGAGTTTATTTTTATCTGTTATCTCTCTGCAAACTGGTTTTGTGTTATTTTTAGCTACTTTATTGTTAGTCATAGCTTTTTTTTGGGTATTATCAGGTTGTTAACTTTTGCTGTTGAGCTATGCGTAAAGGCGAGAATTTAAAAGATGTGTGTGTTATTTCTGTATAAATATTTGCTAAATGACATTATTCTTCTTCTCTCCTTACTATTTGTAGTCTAGGTTATGTTTTTCTCTCTCGTTTCCCGCACACTATCACTCACAATCTGAATAATTTTCAAGGATATTGCTAACCCATTGCTCCTCAGCAGGTTCGAAAAAATTGTCTGCTCAACAACGTAAATAACGCAAAGAATTGTGAAAATTAAAGCCATTCTACTGATCGTGTGTTACGCAATTACCCCGCAGGTCTTATTTTAGGAATTAGTGGTTAGGTACTCAATGGGAACTCCCAAGAAAGTAGATAATGATGCTTTAATGGGAAATCCCAACTATACTGCATGAATGAGCTCATGACGCAGCACTAACCGCGACTCAATGAGAATAACTTCAGTCTTGTTCAGCAAGTTTCTTGGAAGTTCGAAGGACGACGTACAACTTGGAACGAAATGCAACTCTTGGAAACAGCCTACGAATATATTACTTATTCGTAGGAAACAGCATGAATGTCCAGCAGAGGATTGTGAATTGTCAGGTTGAACTGAGGGTCTGAGACTGGAAAAGAACGATGCTGACTCTGACTTTTTTCAAAATCATATTTATAACGAATATGAAGCGTCAAAGATTTCAACAAGCTGGACATTATGTCTGCAAAAGAATCTCATTTACAGCATTACATATTTCAAGGTGCACTCGAATGAGCAGTTATGAAAATAATTCGACCTGTCTCGTTTATTTTGTCACAAAAACTTCGCAGACCTTTTAGTTCAGTGCGTCCTGAAAAATCAATGTTTAAAACAATCAAAGGAAGTTATTTTCACAGGTGTTGGTCGTGCGTAGTTAAGTGTGGTTAAGTCAACTGCAGATGGATGATGTTTTTGATAAGGAATCTTTTGCGTCTAATATAGATAATTTGTTAAACTGTTGTTTATATAAATCTTAATAGCATGTTTATTGTTATTTGTGTTGCATGGTAAATCGTAATATTTTAAGCATTATGAATGTGACGTCAGCTACTGATAAATAAACTAGTTTTAATTGTATTGTATTAGGTATCATTTTCATTTAAGTATGTAACTTGTGTTGACCGACGTGCGACGACCGACGACCTTACAGTCGATGAGACACAGCCCGTTGACATACTGACGGACGGATGGACGGACAAACGGTCGGATGGATGGACGGACGGAGAACGGAGGCTTTGATATAGAGCTCCGTTGGCACCCTTGGGTACGAAACCCTAAAAAGGGGTACAATACTTGGCACATTTGCTTATAAGAAGTCATCAGAAGCCATGCAGATGGGTAGCGGGATTGTCCGAAAGGGTTACCGCTGCCCCGGAACACAAAGGGCTAAGGAAGGAACAGTCTGACACTGGGATTCCACTCCACCCAGAGCGGGAGGGGTCAATTTGATGATTTCCCGTCCACAAAAAAAAGCCATGCAGATGACCCACTGTTCAATAATTTCAACCAAATAACATTACCCATTAATTTTACCAGCAAAATGCAGTCTCAATAACAGCTAGCAGTCAGTATTGATTATTACCTAATATTATTCCAAGAACAACGTTGTTTGTCGAGCAAAAGATTGCTCCATACGGCCTTTATATTGTTTGTGAAGTAAAAACCTTTGGTCATAGACAAACAACTCCGTTTGTGCAGTTGTTTTTCATATGATTCATCCGCCAAACTAATTGTTTACGAGGATAAGTATATGACTATTTACCGTGTTTTTTAATTACTTTATTTGCGAAAATGTTAACGTAAATATAGGTAGGTGAAATGATTCATTGAGGAAACGAAAATTCATTGACATTTGTAGGTATTAAAAATACTTGCTGTTGTCCATGGTTTCTGTCATATCCCACGGAAATTGCTTCATGTACCGAGATAGATTAGGTCAACCCAAAGCTGTAATGGCTTTTTCTTCAAAAGGCCAGACATGGTCCAGGATTGTTTGATTCACACACAAATAATCTAATGTTTGGAATATTTGTATTGATCTTAAGTTTGGACTTTGAAGAGACCATGACCTCTGGGTTTGTTACGGCATTTCTTCTCAGGGATCGGTCAGCCATGAAATGACAGCGCCATCTAGTTTAGATGTCTAAGAATATCTACTTACAGAAAAATACATTTTATTTAAAAGTATTTCATGTGCTACACATGGTCTATTATATTCCAGGGCACTCAGCAAGGTTATACCTACCGAGATTGACTTTGCTCAAGGTGAGCCGGACGTCGTAGGCTATCTTGTTGGTGTCTAGAATACCCTCCATTCAAGTACAGACGCCAGCACATCAAGCTACCCGAAACTGTAAAATTATCCCTCATCAACTTTGAACCTAATAATAATAGCAATAAAGTTGAAAATCTATTAAAGAAATTTGACAGTTGTAGTAGCTTGATGTGCTCAAAGCTACAAGATTCTTTTGACGCGCGGCCAAAATCAGAACTAAAGCCGCCATCTTGTTTTGTCAATACAATATCCGTGACAATTTCACAAATGTTCACCAACAACGCCCCCTGTCAATGTCATACAGGCGCTCAAAGATCCTTATTAATTACCTCACTACAGTGACTAATTATTATAATTCATTCAATTCAATTAATATCACATTGAAGTGGAGGGAAAATTCTGAAATTCCTTATCAAAGAGGAAAATATATTTTTAGTGTGCAAATATGGAAGTTGGTATTTACTACTCTATAAACTAAAATAGGTGCAGTGAGTGACGAAATACTTACCTTACCTCGCGTCGTAATGAATGGGCGATGTGTACCTATTTGAGTCATTATTTGTTTAATTACGTCAAATAATTAAAATGATGAATGAAGTGCTTGCATAACACTTATTTAAACTTCCTTCAGTGACTGATAGGATATTACCTACTGTTTGTAGGTAGGTACCTAGGTTTATTAAGTTGTCGGTCATCGGAATGTAGGTACTTATTGGGTTTGTTATTGTTTAACTAACTATTTACACTATGTATTAAATAAATGACTAACTGACTATAGAAACAAATAAAAAAACAAAAGAACACTTAGGCGTCGAAGTACTCGTCCGCATCGCTGTCATCCGGAAACGTGCCCAGAAGACTGGCAGCATTGCTACGTTGGGCAATACCTACTCATTCTTTGGCCAAAAAACGACCCAGCCCTCTGGTAAATTAAACTTTGTAAACCAACCAACAACAATGGGGTCTACTGTCGTCTTTATATTGATATGTTTTAATTGCCTATGCTTAACGCTTGCCACAATTAAGTTGATATTTCATCACAGCAGTCACAGCTAATTAATCCCCCCATAATACCCCAAGGGTCAGGCAGAGGATAGCTATAGTACACCCACATTTCGCCAGTAATATTAAAGTTAGCCCCATGTAACAGGGTCGAGCCTTTGCCATCATTCGAGCACAAATCAGGAAATCCAGATAAAAAAGCCAATAACTATTTGCCCGACCCGAGAATCGAACCCAGGGCCTCATGCTCAGCAGAAGCGGTTCCGACCACTATACGAATGAGGCAGGGAAACGCAATGTAATTAGTTCACAAACAAGGATAATAAATAATAAAAGAGTTACCCATCAAAAAAAATGTGTATGAGGAATAAACAAGTGAGATACGAAAAGGGACTGAATAATAAGGCAGATGAACCATAACACGAGTCGTTACACCAGACGATACGATGCCGACACGATCATGGAACGGTATGTAAATAAATAAACAAAAACTTACACAAACACATACCGCAGAAACTACAGAGCGCCATCTGCTTCTTCGATTGATTCTGGTCTGATTCCCTGAACACCCCCCCTCCACCCCCCTCGATCCTCTGCTAGTTCGTCTTCTGTTTCGATCCTTACATACTCCTTTTGCTTCGTTTACGTTCATACCGCACGCCGGTTGCGAGTAGTAGACACCTGACCTTTCTAAAGAACATTACCAATAACTACTAACTATATAATCCTTCTACCTAACCGCCCCGTTGGTCTCGTGTCGCAACCACGACTGCTGATCGTGGGGTCCTGGGTTCGATTCTCGGGTCGGGCAAAGTGATATTGAGTTTTTCCATTCGGAATTTCTTAGTAACAGCCCGGAGTTTGGAAGTTGGCGGTGTGATACCCCCGTGCCTCGGAAAGCACGTTAAGCCATTGGTCCTGCGCCTGATCTCTCTCCGGTCGTGATGGATTGCCGTCCCATCGGACTATGAGAGTGAGGGAAGAGGGAGTGCACCTGTGTCTACGCGCACACTTGGGCACTATAATATCTCTCGCGCCAAATGCTGGTCTCCGCTGAGATTGGCCGCCGTGGCCGAAATACGGTCTGGAGGACTTCATCCTTCTAGGACGTTCCCTCCCGGCGTTTCCACACACATCTGCCTTCTATAAATACTTTTTGTTAGTCGCCTTTTACAACCTTTTTGTGAAACTCAAATACTTAATTCCTATTAAGTCCAGCACCCTAATTGCACACACTTAACTTAACACACTATCAATGGGAATCTGAACATTTTGAAGCAAATTGCTAATCCATTGCTTCATAAGTTCGAAAAATTTGTCGGCTCAATACGTAAATAACGCAATGAATGTTGTTGAACTGTCAAAATGAAACCGATTCCGATTGATAGTGTTATGCAATTACCCCACAGGGCACAGTTCTAACCTAACCTATTACCTAACCCATTAGGTCGGGGTGCCCTAGCTTAGTTACTCCAACCAACTGTGAGAAAATGCTAGAATGTAAAACAGAGGCTCAATTATTTAATAAAGTGTGCATCATTAGAAGTTCAACAAGTTTTAGAGGATCAGTAATTTTTCTCTTATTTGGTGTATCGTTAGTCGGAGGACCGCTTTTGAATCGTGTCCTATAAACAACCCCAATGCTCGCGGGGGACAAACATGCAAAGGTCACACTGCACAAACAAAGTCGGCGAGATAAGTAGTTAATGTTGCGACTTATTTTATGAGCATAATGTTATTGTATTATTGCAATGATACAGTTGTGTTATATACCTATTCTTTTATTTATAGACTTCCTAACTGATACGTCTTGACTCATAAGGAAGGTTGGCAGTTAAAGGAAGTTGGGATGAGGAGAGAGTACAGAAAAATTGAAAAGGTACCGTTTTTCCTTGTACGAAGTGAATGGATATTGAGTTGTAATAAAGAGCGATTAATGATGAATGGCATACTATTAAATGTTGGTGGATGGAGAGGGAGAGGAAGACCAATGATCATCATCATCATTTCAGCCTGGAATCACCCACTGCTGAGTAATGGGCCTTCCCTTTCTTCTAGTAGATTTTTATGTTTTCTTTTTTATTTATCCTTTTGATAGATTCTTACTTTGTAAATGTGAGAACTTTGTAGGCCTTGTAGACTTTAGATCTGTAGACCATTCTTTATTTTATCAAGTACCTGGTACTTGTTGACAGGCCTACGCTGTCCTCCCGTACCTACTGTAATTTGAAAACATTGTAAATGTCAATTACTTTTTAAAAGACTAACCGTAGAGTTTCTTGCCGGTTTTTCTCCATAGGAAACGACCAATTGGAACCGTGCACATAGCTTCTGACGTTTCATAAGTGCCTATGTAGGTTTATGTGAAATAAAATATTTTGATTTTGATTCCTGCCATACTTCCCGGTTCCGTGGAAGAAGATACATTGATGAAATTCCTATTCGTAATTGCCCGAAATGCATATACCTACAAGGTTGGTATACGAGACATTGACGCGCAAACCTTTAGGTATCATGAATTCAGTACATGATTGAAGACAAAACAAGCAACCCTGGTGGGTCTAGCCACCAGAGTTGTTTTTTTTTTTTGAATTCTTGGTAACCGTTTGCGCGTCAGTGTCCCTTCACCGGGTAAAGATACAAAATCTCTAACAATTAATCTAACTTTATGAATGAGTAGGTACCAGTGGCGAAGGTACCATACAACTCGATTCCCACCGGCTTCCCTTCGAAAGTTCAGAATATAATCACTCTATAGTCAATTCATCATTTAAATTTTCTTTTGGAATTTTCTTTGCTCCGGCTTACCTCTGTCATAAATGCACCCTTCGCCACTGGTAGGTACTACTTTATTTACGTACGTTGGTACTACTACTTCTTCTTCTACTCTCTAAACGGTGAAGGAAAAAATCGTGAGGAAACCTGCATGTCCTAGAACCAAAAATTCGAAGACATGTGACATCCGGGATCTTCTTTTCGCATAATGTTCTTTTTCCTAACATATTTTGGCAATAACTATTTTGGTATAATTTGTTTTGCCATAATAATACTTTGCCATATTTTTTTGGCATACAGTTTATGTTGGCATAATTATCTTGAAGGCTAATTTGTTTTGGCATAAATTGAATTCGCATAATACTAAACGACGTCAGGGGCACCCGGCACCCCGAGGTTCGGTTTGGTTAGGTTCCTTTAAACCCTGCAGACAGAAATAGGAGCCCCGCACGGCGGAGCTCCGTCGACCTGACGTCGCGTCGTTAGAAATAAAACGAGCATGCTAAATTTATGCTTTATATGTTATGCTTAATCTTTATTATGATTAGAGAAATTATGGTTAAAACAATTATTCTTAAGCTGTTATGCGTAAATAATGTTATGCGAAAATATAATTAGAAGAAACGAAAGTATGCCAGGTTATATTAGGTCTTAAAAGTTTATGAAAACGGATAGGGAACCGTGACATCCATCTACCCGCACTGGGCCCGCGTGGTAGCTTAAAGTCCACTCCCTCTCACCGACAGGAGGCCTGTGTCCCAGCAGTAGGAACATTATACTTAGGCTGATTATGCTTAAATATGCTGCTGCTACTTTACTGTTTCTATGTTAATAAACTACGAGTGTGAACTTCGATCAACACTTAATATTTAGACAGCTACTTAGCAGTCCTGACATAACTATTGATATTTATGAAAGTACCAGCAAACTCTGCAAGGATTTCGCCAGTAAATCGTGGAATTTCACAACAAAAATAGTTTCTATGAAGCTGAAATCTCATTGCTATGTAAATAAAGATTGCTGAAAGAACTGTATTTGTCATCGTTTGTTTAAAGCTCATTAAGATAATTTACAGTACCTAGGTACCATGAATTTATTAATCATCTCTGTGTTCTCTGAAACTACTTACCTACTGAATGAAATGTGTTAATCACCGCAATAGACTTCATCAAAAACTGGTATGCAGCTCGTGGCTTTACAGGATTTTTTTTAACCAGTGTGCAACCTTGAATTCAGCACAAGATTCTAGACACCCTAACGTTGAAATTTTTCGACAGTTATCATAAAACATCAGCTGTTTCATAGAATGGTATAAATACCTACGCGATCAAAATGTATCCATACCATAATCAGCCTACAATGTTCCCACTGCTGGGACATAGGCCTCCTCTCTGCACGCGGGCCCAGTGCGGGTTTGGTGGATGTAACATATCTTCGAATTTTTGTTTCTAGGACATGCCGGTTTCCTTACGATGTTTTACTTTACCGTTTTGGAGCAGTGGTGATGAAATAATTTACACAAAGTAAAGCGCCTGTCAGGGTTCGAACCTACAACCGTAAGTCGCGGTCGTTACCACTGGGCCACCATTACTACTTACCTCTTCCACCCACACATTTCAGGAATATTCGCGTAAGTATAATGAAATCACTACATTATAGAGTCATACTTCTACTATTTGACGGTTGACGCAAATCGTAAAGATTTTATTGCAAATTATTTATCATACAATAGCGACATTTTTCTATTTTAACGGTTCTATGATTATTACAACGGTAAGGTATGACGTCACTATTACATCAATGTGTAAAACTACGGAGGTCACTCTATCACAGCCTCGGCTCGTTAGTCTATAGGTCGCAAGCGCTACTGCTGAGTTCTTAGATTCAATCCGAGGACGGGAAAAGTGTTATTGGATTTTTCCATCAGGAATTTCTCAGTAGCAGCCTGATATTTAGATTTGTGCCCGGTCGATAGCAATAGGATCCCTTTTTCAAAGGACTTAAACATAACTGGCGAAATATGGGTGTTACTATAGATCAGTGTTGGGCGTAATTAATTTACTTTTGTAATTTAATTACTAAATTAATGAAAAGTAATTGAATTACTTTAATTAAAATTACATGTAATTGAAATTACTGTTATCCAATTACATAAGTCACAAGTAATTCTAATTACATTAATTTGTAATTCAAATTACCCAATTACTGTTTACGGGGTAACATTGCGGGTAACATATAAAACCACCTAAATTGTGCAGTTGTTCGCTTGCTGCGCGCATGCAGCACAACACGCGTACAAATAACATTGGATAGAACGAGACGGTAAACGAAACGGCAAGTCGGCAAAAAATTGGCAAAATTATCCGAGGAAAACTTTAAATACTGCAACACTTTGGCAGCCCAATACCTAGAAAGCGTCAATGAGAGATTTCAAGAGTTTTTTCATTTGTTTACGTCTAGGGGCAATAAGGCAGTAATTGCAACTATTTCTTATCCTCGATTTAAGGATAAGTGGCTTGCTGTTATTGAGCAACAGTACCATCGCAGAATAAAAAATATGTTTAAACAACAAATAGCCCTAGAAACTGAAATCCAAGAGGTAACTGCAAGAGAATCTGCGAGCACAAGCTCAAAGAATGATGATGATTCGTATTTTGTTTTCGAAACAGATTCTTCTGAAGGCGAATTGACTGAATCACTCCGTTCGACAAGACCTGAAATTCTTATGTCCAAGTACCTAGCTGATTCGGATAAAGACACTTCAATGCTAAACAGACATCCTGAGATTAAGCAAGTGTTTCTTAAGTATAATACATTAATGCCGTCATCAGGCCCTGTTGAGAGATTATTCTCATATGCTACAATGATTAATTTACCAAAATCTCACAAACTTTCTGATCAAATGTTTGAACAAAGAGTAGTGTTAAAGTCTAATTTAAAGTAAATCACTTTTTTTTTAAATAAATAAACACACTTGATGAATCATTCATCGTTTTATTTAACTTACTAAATCAACTTTAAAAGAAATTATAAACATAAGTAATTGAGTAATTGCAAATAACAATTACAATTACTAATTGTAATTGTTAGTTGAATTACTTTTCAATAATTTCAAGTAATTTGTAATTGAAGTCGCCAATTACAATTTGTAATTGTAATTGTTAATTTGTAGTTAAATACATTTTGCCCAACACTGCTATAGATACACCTCTGCCTAACCGTTCGAAAATTACAGCCGTGATGTTATAGTTGACATACATGCATGTATTTATGTCAGCTACACACACGCACACACTATTGTTGTTTGAAACATTGTTTTTATTTTGTTAATTTTGTGTTTCACGATCTGTATCCAAATAAACTTTTTTCTTTCTTTCTACTATAACCATTCATTAGTCATTACTCAGAATCTCAGAATACAGAAATTTCTGTATTCTGAGAGTCATAAGCTATTTATTTCTACGCAAACTCTAATTCAGTGTAGGTAACGCCATCTATTTGATTATCAAGGAACTTTTGATGGCTTCAGTCTTCAATCACCTAAGTTAATGCTGCTACGGACTACGACGGCGGCGCTACGCGCTGGCGCTGCGCTACGCATTCGCATTCAAAATTCAAAGGGGGATCCGTCAATATAATATAGAATCGTAATATATTTGATAGAAATATGACTATTTCATGAAAATATGACGATTTTCTGCAAGTATAATTTCGAGAGCTGTATATGGATGATTGATATACTAGATGTAGGTATATGATTATAATTATTAGACTACTTTGAACGGCTAACCCTTATTCTTACTAGGTACCAATCGACGACAAGACCAATAATACTAGGCGCCATCTCGCGGCAAAGTTTTTAACAAGGAGCTCCATTTGCAGTTTATCATTACCGAACTCGGTCCGGAAATATGGGGGGCATCCATCCATTGAGTTCCAGGCCACCACCTTCCGGCAAATCCGGGCATCATTGAGCTCCGCGCCGAGTACATAGGTACATATATTATTTTTCATTTTTCATACTCGGAAAGTAGTATTTGTTTGATCTGAATAGCGGGTGGAAGACGCTGCTTCCCACCATAGAGCGGGAAAGACTCATAGTAATTGCTTCCCTCTCTAGGGCGGGAATGAATTTAAAAAATAGAACTAAATTGGTTAGGTAGTCAACTACGAATTTTTTGACATAATTAAGAAAAATATTGCGGTCTTGTGAGTGTATAAACAGCCAGTGTCAATAAAAAAAAATACCTATAAGCGGGACGTGTTCCATATTTAAAATAGTACGCAAATTGTTCTAACATCTCAATTCATTTTAAATAGGTACCTACTATTCATGTTATTATCTATACATATAATAAAATCGTAGGAAAGTCAAAACTGTACATTGAATATTTTTTTTAAAGAATACTTGGGGCGTGATCTACAATCAATTTAGAAGCCGAAAATATAATTTTTAGAATTTTTGTCTGTTTGTCTGATTGTCTGTATGTATGTCCGGGCTAATCTCAAAAAGTGCTGCATGGATTTACATCAAATTTTGCATGAGTATTATTAAGAGGTCGGGTCAACATATAGGCTACATATTATCACGCTATCACCTACGGGGGAGGAGCTGTGAATCTTTATTTTTCTTACGCATTCTGTGACAGCGTGTAATCTAACGACGCATATTTAAATGTTGTTTTTGAGTAAGCCATGCTATTATCTAGCTTTACACTATAAAAACTACGCCATTTAAGTAACTTGGGCAGAGAAACATAGTTTAATGATTGTTAGTAGTACAAAGAAAATTTAGAAGCAGCGCCATCTATGAGATTTCATAAAAATCAAATCAAGTTACATATTAACACTTTTTGGAAATTAATAATTTAAATTTGATCATGTTGGCGAGGTTAGTAGTTAGTTATTCTTAAAATTCATAGATGGTAATGTACAGTTTCTTCATAAAAGTTGTATCGTATAGTTCGTTTTGACAAATTCAAGGTCCAACAAAACCCTCAAAATCTTGAGCAGAGTTGAGGAAGACAATTAAAAAAAAATGCGGTGTTAAGTATTACAAAAAAGTTATGTTCATTGATGATGATCATTTCTTCATCAATTTCATGTTGTTAGTACAAAATAAACATTGACTGTTAATACGTTTGTTCGGTATTTATCTGTGTGATTATTGCTTGGTAATTAATATATTGTCATGTCGTATATACCTAATTATAAACTTAAATGTGATGTAAAACGTCACCTTCTCGACGGTGACCAAAATTGGGATGACACCCTCGCGGAGGCGAGCGTCAGTGACAGTCCCAGCCGCATGCGTCATCTGTTTGCCGTCATCTTGGTGTTTTGTGGAGTCGCGAACCCGGTAGCTTTGTGGGAGAAGTATCGCCATCATCTGTCTGAAGATTTTCTACGTGCTTTGAGGCATGCTACTGGAGACGAAGTCGAAGTAACTGATGAACGCGTGCTGAACACCTGTCTCAGTTCACTTCAAGATGTGGTCATTTCTATCGGCGGCAATCCACTGATCGAATATGGGTTACCAGCTCCCCAATTATCACCGCATCAAGACCGTGGAAATCGGGAGTATAACGCTGAGACAAATTATGATCCGGGCGAAATGACCACCATACGAAATGACCATGTCGCTTTGTTCTCTTCAGAGCAAAAACAAATTTATGACACCGTCCTTGAAAGCGTTGGGCAAAACCAGGGTAAAATGTTTTTCTCGGATGCTCCTGGTGGAACAGGAAAAACATTTGTTACCACTGGCATACTTGCAGAGGTCAAGAGGCAAGGCAAAATTGCTATTGCTGTAGCGTCGTCGGGAATCGCTGCCACACTGCTTCCGAGTGGCAAGACAGCACATGCCATGTTTAAAATTCCCATCGATTTAGAGAGCGCCGAAACGCCTGTTTGTGTGTCACGTAACAGCGATAAGGGACACGTGCTCAAGGATTGCTCTCTGATCGTATGGGAAGGCAGTTGAGGCCGTGGACAGAACCCTGCAGGACATCCGCAGGAACGAACATTTGATGGGTGGTGTCACAGTTCTGTTCAGTGGCGATTTCCGGCAAAAACTTCCCGTGGTGATGCGGGAATCGAGGGCTGACGAGGTGAAAGCTTCGTTGAAACGATCTACGTTGTGGTCACGAGTTCGTACTCTGCGCTTGACCTTTAATATGAGAGCTCGACTCGGCGGCAATGCACGTGCTCAAGAATTCTCCGATGTCCTTCTAAGTCTTGGCGAAGGCACTCTGCCAGAAGAGAGAGGTGGACAGGTGGTGCTTCCAGAGTCTCTCGGTAGAGTGGTATCCAGCTTAGAAGAACTCATTCGCTGTGTGTACATCAGTCGTATACCGCACCAGCAGAATTCTTGGGTGTGTGAGCGGGTCATTTTGACGCCCAAAAATGATCAGGCTGCAGCAATTAACGAATGCATTCTCTCGGAAATAGAGGGGAATGAAGTGGTCTACACCTCGATAAACACTGTTGTCGAGCAAGATGACGCCACACATTATCCCGTGGGATTTCTGAACTCCCTGTCAGCAAGTTGACTTCCAGCGCATACCATCAAGCTAAAGGTCGGCCCGATTATGCTTCTTCGGAACCTATCTCCTCTGAAGTTTTGTAACGGGACCCGCCTTAAAGTCATCTCGCTCCACAGACACACCATTGAGGCGGAAATTCTTACGGGTTGTGGCGTCGGCGAGGCAGTATTTATACCACGCATTCCCCTCATACCTCATAACTTCCCGTTCCAGTTCAAGCGCGTACAGTTCCCCGTGAGTGTTTGCTTCGCGATGACCATCAATAAGTCGCAGGGGCAGACACTGAGGGCAGCGGGTGTCGACCTCAGGACGATTTGCTTCTTACATGGGCAACTGTACGTCGCTTGCTCCCGCGTCACCAGTCCTGACTCTCTTTACATTTTGGCTCCTGGCAGCATAACTACCAACGTAGTTTATAGGAAAGTGTTGTAAGGTATGATACCTTTGTACGTATTTTTACTCTTTTGTGTCCTGGAATGTATTCCTGCATTATTTTCTCTATTTCCTTCAGTCACATCTTATGACTGAACTCAGCAGGATTCCCATATAACTCACTTCACTTGCAAAAAAAACTTATATTTTAATGCTATTTTAAAAGTTGTTTACTTATAATGCTAGAGCGACACTGGCATCTTAGGTATTTTTGGTGCTGTAGAGCCTTCACGCAGACGACGTCGCGGGCAGCAGCTAGTTATCAATAAATATTTTAGAAAACCACTATTTTTTACTTTCGTTATATTCGAAATGAAAAGTAGAGTGTTAACACGGGTGAAAGTCATCAAGTCCTACTCGGTCTATAGCGTCTAAATACCTCGTATGGGAATAGTTTCCTTTTGTATATAACAATCTACTAGGTATTGCCCGCGTGGCCGCGTCGAGTTCGCGTTCGAGGTCTGGTGAATCCATCTGCCGACCGTCACCTTTCCTGGCGTCTGCAGCGTGGCACACCGCTGGTCATCCTCACACCAAGCTAAGCCAGGAAAGTACTGTGCTACTCCCAAGAGTATTTAAGGAAATTTTGTGACCTATATATATAATAAATCTACCTTCCTCCTTTCTTATTACTATACTTTAGAGGGGCTTGTGGCTAAGTAATAACATCCGCACGGATCGATCGATCAGGTTAAGCTACGCTTGCCGCGGTTGGTCCGTGGATGGGTGACCATCTTCACATACCAGCAAGACCCCTCCGTGCCTCGGAAAGCACGTTAAGCCATTAGTCCCGGCTGCCATTCGTGGCTCTTTGACAGTCGTTACGGGTCGTCAGTAGCCCAAAAGTCTGCCAACCAGTCTTACCAAGGGGTATCGTCATAGACATAGATATCCGTGGTCATAGATATATATTTTTTAGATTTTTATGGGTATCGTATTACCCAGTGACTGGATTGTGGACGTCGGATAAGTAGGCAGTCGCTCCACGTAAAATCCTGGTATTCAACTGTATCCGGTTAGACTGGAAGCCGACTCGAACATATGTAGTTGGGAAAAGGCTAGGCAGATGATGATGACTTTTTACTATACTTTACTAAACTTTTATGTTGACACTACGTCTTATTTAATCTCCACCACCTAATCCTTCTCCGTCACATTGGCAGTATTTTATTCAATGCAAGAAACCAACACTTAGCGCCATCTTCGCGGAACTAATTAGGTAGACAGTTTTGTTCCCCGAGAATATCACACTAATCACACTAATATTATAAAGGCGAAAGTTTGCGAGTGTGTGTGTGTGTGTTTATATGTTTGTTACTTCTTCACGCTCAAACGGCTGGACCAATTTTGATAAAATTTTGTATGGCACCCTTTTTATCGAACTTTCGCAGGTGAAACCGCGGGGCGCAGCTAGTCTACATAAATAGATGGGCAAATTTTAACACAGCGCTCAGTACGTCTAACCAAAGATATCCAAGCAAAAAAACTCTGAATAAAGTGAGTGAGTGATTTTGACCTAAAATAATAAATTGCCGGCACATTAGTGTATTTTTGTTAGCTGATTATTTTTCTTGTAAGTGTCTAATGCGTTTTTCTTATATATTTTTTTACCATCGTCCTTATTTTGGTGGTCTGAATGATTTCTAAAAGTCCATCTATTTTATATAAAATTCAAAGTCCTGACTGACTGATATAATTATCAACGCACAGCCTAAACCTCTGGTCCTAGAGAAACGAAATTTGGAGGGTGTGTTCTTTGTGAAGAGTAGGTATCCACTAAGAAAGGGATTTTAGAAACTCCACTCCTAAGAGGGTGAATGGGGGGAGGGTGAAATTTCACGCGGACGAAGTCGCGGGTAGAAGCTAGTATTAAATAAAAGACATACTTACATAAACTCAAACCTACTTCCCATGGGGGTAGGCAGACTCTACAGAATGCCACCTACTACGATCCTTACATATTCCTTTTGCCTCGTTGACGTTCATACATCATTTGGTCATAGTCGCACACTAGTTGCGAGTAGATACTACGCACCTGACATTTCTGAAAAACGTCCACCACTCAGCAATAAGGTAAATATAATAATATGCCCTTCTGCGTTTCCACTCACATCTGCAGTGTCCTCTCCTCCTTGTCCTATCCTCTCAACCATCCACCAAACCATCTAAGCATAGCATATTCCTCAGTTTTTGTCACTACATCTTCTTTTAAATCGCATAGGTGCCTTATCACATCAGTCCTCAGTCTGTCATTTATGTAGTAAAACCACACTTGCTTCGTCAGAAACATATTTCCACAGCATTTATTTGGCTTTCATGCTTCTACAAAAGTCAAAAATAAAAAACAACGAGTAGTGGAAAAAATACACAATTATTTTATTTTCGTCACTTAAATACTCGTATGTATAGATGGGCAATCCACCGGATTTAAACCCGGTGCTTTTGGTAAACACACAGAAAATTGGGTGTTTATCGGGTATTTGCCGAAAGCACCGGATTTAAACTCGGTGGATTGCCCATCTATACTCGTATGTCAATTTAGGGAAAACCGATCGGCGTGTTTACATTGACTTAATATTTATGACAATTTTGCGATACGTGAATATAGGTACTTACCTAAATAATTACATTTTTGTTTATAGTATTGGAAAAGTGAACTTACTCAAAGACGAAAAACAACATTTTTATTTAGCATGCATGACATACTGGTCAAATGATATCTAGAGAAATAATAAAAAAGCAATGAAATAATATGTAACACACAATTTTTTGTCAATGTATTAAGAAATAACACTTCGTTCAGGGCAATGTAAACAATCTGATTCATTTATATGTATCATCTTTTCAAAATGGTAGGTATCTCTGATTAGCCACGTCGTAGACCATTAAATCCGCCGAACCCTCCTTGGTTTCCACCGAATCCTCCTTGTCCGAATCCTCCTTGTCCGCGACCTCCCTGGCCGAAACCACCTTGGTTACCGCCAAAACCTCCCTGGCCTCCACCGAAGCCGCGCTGGCCTCCGCCGAAGCCTCCCTGATTTCTGCCAAATCCTCCCTGATTTCTGCCAAATCCTCCTTGGCCTCCACCAAAGCCGCCGTTTCCAAATTGTGCGAAGGCCACAGCAAATACGGCCAACAACACTCCGAAGATTAACAATGTCTGAAAATAATAAAATTTTGTTATTTTTGAAATAAGTAGTAAAACGAATGTATTTTCTATAACCACGTAAAGATTTTGGTAAAACTCTTGAACTCATCATTTTTATATAAATTATGACGGTTTACCCAAGTATGTCCCTATTGTGCGAATGTGAAGAAGAGGGTGACGACTAATAGAGAAGTACCTACTCGTATTTATGGAAGAAAAAGACATGTTGTGCCGACCCCAAATAAATTGGGATAATGGTTTACTCAGTTCGGACGACACACCGAAACAAATTTTGCCGACTTTTATATTCTTTAGATTGTGTAGACGTGAACTGATAAATAATAATTATTATTATATATTTCCGACATAAATCTATCCATCGTTAGAATTACAAAGACATAAAAAATTTGCAGGGTCAAACGCGTGTGTACAAGGAAATAAATGTACCTATAAGTACCTACGTTGAGTTTTCGAATTCATGTCAACATAATAAATTGCAAAAGAAAGTGCACAGTATACATATATATATTTTTATAATATACCTAGTACCTATTAATAATAGGTATTACTGTAAAATTATTCTGCAAGCCCTAAACAGGCATAGGTATGGACTGTATATGGATCGGAGCGGAAAACTGGTAACACCTACATTTTCTGCAAATAATCGATTCATGGTCTTTATTCATAAACGCTTAAAGTAGTGATTAGCGACTTTTTAACCAAAAATTCATGACGTTTGCACAATCATCGTTTATAAATAGGTAAACCCTTCAATCTTATTCTTTAAACGTATGCAAGTACGCAGTCGTCACATTTTATTAAAACTATTTCGATATACCTATTCGATCCCGCGTAGAAATATTAGATAAAAACTATCCTATGTCCTTTCCCGGGACTCAAACTATTTCTATACCAAATTTCATCTAAATCGGTTCAGTGGTTTAAGCGTGAAGAGGTAACAGACAGACAGACACACTTTCGCATTTATAATAGTATAGTATGGATTACTATGGATGCTTGCCAACACCGCGCCCCTGTCTTTTTTAAACACAATTTCACTAAAATATTCTCACAAATGTTTACCAACAACGCAAGTAAACGTCATTCAGGGGCCACAAGATCCTAGCAGCACTTTACATAATATAACTGCCATGAATATAATATTAGTACAATTTGAGTGTCTGCACTAGGAGTAGGAGTTTTAATTAGCTGCAGTAAAATGACAGCTTACGTGTACTTACCACTTTTTTAACAATATTTAAATAGTGATGTGACAAAGAATCAATTCATTCAATTAGCATTCAATTCAAAATCGATCAATTTTCAATTGATTTTATAAAATTGGATATAGTATGTTATTGGTCAGCTTGTGTTTTTCAGGGCATGACGAGCCTCTGAAAGCAAGTTGGTAAAACCATAATTATTTACAAAATTAACAAATTATGAGTATTACAAGATATAAACTCAATTAAATAGGCTTTTCTCAAAGACTAGACATCTGAACGTTAGGTCCAGGTCTAGGTCTTAATCTAGGGTACCTGGATGCACAAAAAAAAACTAATAAATTAGAGATTGTATAGTTTGAACGATTTCTGAGCAAATTCACTATTCGAGCACAATTTAGATGCGAACTAGTACTATTAATAATTAAAATTCAGACTTTAGTAGGTATTCAAAATGTGTTTTCTTTACTTTATAAAAACTGTTTAACTTAAATTGTAACACACGACTTTGATTGCATAATTTTCAACACAACACGAGGCACTTATTTTTAATATAGGTAGCTATCCTTAAAAATACCCACCAAATAGCCGTCACAGTTACGCATTCTGTACATCAAACTAAGTAACATATTATAGAGCAAAAAAAAAACATGAGTCGTCTCATCAAGCCGACTCATATTTTTGATGAGAAAAATCGGAAAAATCATTGTTTACGGTAACACGAAATGCGAATGCATGCAAAAAATTATACCTATGGGTGCATGCTACAATATAGGGGTTGTAGAGCTAGTTAAAGTTAAGTTATAATATTTAAAACTTGATTAACAAAGTTAGAACCTTCAATATCTCCAAACCATAAGGTTCCCAAAATGATGGAACAAAAAAAATATCACAATGACAGGAGCAATATAAAGAAATAAGTTAATCTCAGCTTCATTAAGCGTCTTTTCACATCCGTGACTTAATACATCCGTAACTAGCAACCCACCCCTTTTTTATTGTTTTTTTTTTTTTTGTTGCGCGGTGGGATGACAGAAGGGCATGCCGGACTCTTACCGGCTAAAACCACCGCGGTGTTCCACCTCTACCTATGGCCGGGAGAGTGCTTCGTGCTTCGCAAGGTTTTGTATGACTTGACAACACATCACGATTTTTTTATTATTTGTAAGCTTACTATGAATGAATTATACACATAAACCTTCCAGAATAAATTCTCTAAATTATGAAGAAAACTGAAAGAGAACAACGTGGTCACACCGACAAACACGACAAGCGAATTTAATCTCTGAAATAATGCTTTATAGAGAAAAGATTTGATTATTTCTGTTTATTTTTTACGCTTTCTCGCTAAAACGGCTGAAAAGATTTAGATAAAATTTAACACATGGATAGATCTGGACCTGGATTAGGTCATAGGACACTTTTTATCCCGATATTCCCACGGGATCGAGATTTATGCGTATGAAACCGTGGGACGCAGCTAGTTAATAATACATATGTATAGAAAATTACCTTTGATGATGCCATGGTCGCGAACTGTAACGTATGACTGCGAAGATGTTTTTCCTTGTGCTTTATATATCCGCTTTACAAAGCAATCAGAGTTTTTCTGGTCATACTATGCTAATTTTTATATCAAATGTTTGTCGTTCTCAACTCAACAATTCGTGGTTTTTCTAAGAAATGCAAATCGATATAGGTAATGAGTGTAGATTTGAGACGCTACCGACAGTGGACAATGAGAGCTGTCTCCTTAGCTCTTAGCAACCATTCGACAGGGTGCCGCCGTGTCGAAAGTGACATAATATTTGCGCTGATTTGCCTTGCCTCCGACAGCAAATAGTCGTCAAAAGAATTAAACTCAAAGTCTCAAACTCAAAGCATTTATTTCAAATAAACCAATTACGAGCACTTTTGAATAGTCAATGGTTCGGTTAGCCAGAAAGCTGAAGCTAGTTGCCCTTTCGAAAGCATAGTGAAGAAGAACGGGCAAGAAACTACACGGAGACTCTTTTAAATCAAAATATGGTTACAAAATTAAATAGTAGTCGTCATCTATTTTACTTAGGGCTGATTTTTCAAACGACAGATCATTTGGACGAAAAGGATCCAATCCACAACACGATCAATAAAAAATAAATAATTTAAAAAATTAAAAATCACGCCTGCCTATGTGGAAAAATGAAAAAAACAATCTTTTCATTACAGTGGGGGGACGGTTCCTTGGTTCCTTTCTTCACAATTCCCTTTTTTTTGGGTGGGAAATTATCAAATACATAGCTTCTCCCGCTCTGGGCGGAGCGAGAGGGCGTGTCAGACTTTTACTGACTAAAACCCACCCGTGTTCCTTCAGTTGCCTGTGCCAGGAGCCACGGTATCTCTTTCGAACAACCCGCGACCCCGGCAGGCATCGGCCCTAGCGGACCCCGTCAGTTAGTGCTGACATCTCTTTGAATGGAGGTTTATTTGCACAGTAAGTATATTTAGTCACCACTCAAATAATTTAGCTTGTTTTTAATTCATTTTTAGTAAAAATTTTTACCAATTTAAAAAAAAGGAGGTTATCAATTCGAAACGTGTGTGTGTAATATTATTGGAACTGCAAGATAATCACAGATAACTTTTTATTAGGGCTTCCAAACAAATATACAAAATTTTATAGACGTATGTATGTATGTTTGTCCACGCATTTCTCCGCAACTATTTTAGCGGATCGTGACCATTTTTTTTATTGGCTTACATTTTCTTCAACTTAGGGAACAGTGCAAATTTCATCAAAATCGATTCGGTAATTTTTAAGATATGGACTAGTAAGTGTGACGGCCTGGCTTATTACAAGCTACACGGGTGTAGTGTCAAAGGGAAAACCTCTCAAAACCTTGGTCAAATTCTAGTGCAATATTTACAACAAAACTATTACAAACAATTATTCCAGTTTTTATTTTAAAAGTAAAAATTATGAAATAACAAAGTAATTTAAAGAAATTAAATCGATTTCAAAAAGAAATTAACTCAAAATTAAAAAAAAATACTTTAATTTCGGAAGTCGGTGACAAAAAACTAAAATACAGATCCCAAAAAAAAAAACGATTTCGAAAAGCCCTTGGGTCATGGGAAACGGCTGGTTGACACTTCCCGTGACCCAAGGGCTGGCTTTTACCTTGGCCAAAAAGCATTTAATGCCGCCAGTCTCTTGGGTAGGTACCTACATTACCAGTCGACAGCAATGCGGATGAATTTTTCGACGCTATATTTTAGTTTCTGTATAGTTTTAGTTAAGTTAGGATTTAATTTTGTTATTTTTAGTATTCATTCAATAAACAATTTATTATTTTGAGTTAATTTCTTTTTGAAGTTGATTTAATTTTTTTTATTACTTTTTATTTATTCACTTTTTGACAAGGCAGGCGCGTGTTTTTAATTTTTTTAAATTAAGTATTGTAGAGGATGTTGTCACCGTTTCCGGCACAAAGAAGTCCAGTAGTGTAAAAAGAAGTCCAGTAGTGTTTTTTTCGTTTAAAGTTGCAAATAAATACTTATATGTTTAGATTTAGCTATTAGTGAATAAATGTGATATTGCTACGCATTTTAGATCAGGAAAACATATATATTTCACTTTTATCTATATATTTTTTAATGAATCATGCATGCGTGCGTGAACTTACTGCCATGCGTTTAAAAATAGTGAAGAAATAACTTATAAAGACAACAGAAATCAGTTGACTTTTCCCATCAGGAATCCAAACTTACTTAATGGAATGTACGTGTCCTGAGCGAAGTCTAAAACTCGTCACAATGTCACCTTCCCATATTGCATTTTTCAAACCAAAATATTGATTTTCAATATCTAATACAGTATTATCAAGGCTGCACGCAGGGTGACTAAATGTGTCGTCGTGTCTAGCGCATCCCAAATAATAAACGGTGCTCACGACGTGTGCACAGCTAGTTAGTTCTTCGGCCTTGTATGCAATATAGGTATAGCCCGTCCGACTTAAGTGTGCACCTCGATGGAATGCGTTTATGCACGAAATGTTTATATTTGTTATATTTATCATTACGATAAAAACTATACCTACTTAAAAATGTTGAAAAAAAAATCATAATAAATATTTTTACGAAGGGAATTTTTTTTTCAAACAGTAGGTACGACAGAGTAACGTCACAGCGCCATGTGCACGGATTGTCCACTTGTGTGCAAATTCTATACATTTTCTAATGAAATAAATACATTTTTAATGTTGACAAAATATATATATTTTTTTTTTTTTTGTTTAGCCTATACTGTCCCACTGACAAAATATATATATAGCAATATTACAATGATAGCCACGATTTTGGGTAATGGTGACTATCAATTATTAATATAGGTACTAAAATGTGAGATAACATCTTTTTCCGCCAGGCCTGGGTAAATTTTGTATGGGCCGCGACCCGTCTTCTTTCATCAAGATTTGTTCAGCCGTTCTGACGTGATTGAGTAACAAACATCCATCCATCCAAACATCCAAAATTTCGCATTTATAATATTAGTAGGCACCTATAGACTATAGATAGATATAGATATTGTCTTCAAGAAGCAAGCGTGGAAACGAATAAGCCTATTTTTTTTTTAATAAGTTTTTCTATGGGATATTGAATGGTGCCTAGATACTATTATATGTATTTATTTAATTTCTTTTGTTATGTTATTAGTGAACGAATGCATATTGAATACTACTGTTATATATTTTTCTTATGTACTAAGCAAGCTCTACATAAGAAACGTGTACTATCATCGTCTAGACGATGATAGTACATGTAGGTAGTCAATTTTATATTTAAAAAAAATATTCCGTTTTTTTATGAACCATGGCTCCCCATTACATTTTTTTAATTTTCACCGGCCTATGTTACCCGGGATAACGCAACGCTTCTAACGATACCACAAACATTGATATTGGTTAAGCCGTTTAGAAGTTATGGTGGAATAAATAAATTCACAAACATACGTGAACGACGTTCTTTTGGGCAGTCGTGTAAAAATGAGTTAAGTGCACCAAAAATATCATGTACGTCAGGCTGGCCCGGCCCCATGGAATTTAATAATGAGATTGTTATCAATCCAATGTACCCGGGTATACTAATATATGTAACACCTTCATTTTCAATGTAACTCTTTTTAAAAGAAATTACGTGCACTTCTTAGTGGCCGGGCCAGCCTGACGTTTTCAGCCCGGCCACCTTGTTTCCCACTAATCTACAAAAAATACTGGCAATATTGTGCTACAGATGAAATGTACCCTATAATTTATGCATATGTAACACAAAATCGAATCCTAAAATGCAATAGCATACGAAATATTAGCGGTTGCAGGTGGCCGGGCTGAAATTATTTCGTTACTATAAAACAGTAAAACTGCCACACCTACCAAAAACTAATACCAGTACATAATGAGATATAGAGATATAGAATACATGTAACGCTTTCATTTTAAATTATAATACATATTTAGAAAGAATAATCACTTGAAATTATATTTCAGCCCGGCCACCTAAAAGCGGTAATATTCCCTAAAATCTTATGCCAATTTGTACAGTAAAACCTGATACAGCTATGAAATGAAAGTTACATTCGTTTCGTTTTAGTCGTATACCTTTAAGCCTTCTGTTTGACTAGATTATCAAAATCTGAGAAACTTGCCGAAGAGTGACTATCATTTATTAACTAATTTCAGGACATTTGGTTTGTTGAGTGAAACAAAATGCGTTACTATGATATTTTTATTAATAAACTAAGTAGTATAAATCACACATAATAATTGTTGGATACATAATACCTAAACCTATATATATTTTCTCCGTTTTTGGCTTCACAACATAACCATACAAAGATAATAGTTCACAGACGCTACCACCGATTTTTAGACGGCGCCTGTGTCGCGTCCCAACCTAAGTCGTAAGATATTTTCCCCGAGTAGACAGAATAGATGCGCAAGAGCCGTGTAGTTATCAACACTTCTGACATAATATTTTACGTTTTAATATTACTGTGAGTGTAAAATTTGATCAGTTGTTGCAGTGTAGTTGTTTGTGATGTGATGTTTTTAAGGTAAGTCATAGTTTTGATAAATTAAAATATATCGACAAACAATGTTAATGGGTAGCTAAGTAATTATTTAAAAAAATATACAGGTAAAGTAAAGTAAATCTAAACACTCATTTACTTAATAATAAAACTCCATACAATGCCATCAACTAAATATATTTTATCCTTTCGTTTATAGTCAATAGGTAATAATTTTGGTGATTTACTAACAGTAAGTGTTTAGTTTTTGTGAATCTTATTGTTGTGTACCTACCCTATGTATTTACTTATTATTATTGTGTACTTATTTATTTCGTGAAATCAATAATTAATCAGTTTCTTATTAATTACTGTAAGATTTATATATTGGACTTTAGTGAATTATTCATTGTAATCAGGCAACCGTCGACGGTGTTCGTCTGTACCCGCGCTTCTTGTAACTCCCCCTTGTACGGCCTGCCACAGCGATCCACGTCCCTCGCTCACCGCATTCTTTTCCTCGTCCCGCGACACGCGCCCCTCTCCCCATCTCTATTCTATCTTATATATTTCTAATGTCCCAAAAGTTATAAGTTTTGTGAAAGTAAATTTGATTCTTATGAACATTCTTTGCTTTCTTTCTTTCCTTAGGTGCTAAAATATTTTTTAATAGATTTATGTATATACTTGATAATGCATGCAAATGTTACTGCATACACTTATCTTTTTAGAGAATTTGTATTTAAATAAATATTAATGTAGTTATTTAGCCTACATGAATACCTATTACGAAACCATAGTTAAAATGAATATATTTTATTTCAGTTGAGCGTGCCTACACCATGGGAAAACGTAGTGCGTTAGATATTGTGGCTCAAAAACAAATATTTGAGAAACATAAACGCTTGATCACCACGACAAGATATAGTTCTATTATATACAATACCATAGCAAAAGATATAAACTATGTGATGTCACCAAAAGCACTATATCTCAGCTTTAGAAGAAACTTTTTAAACAACCAGAACTCACCTCGGGCAAAAGATGAGTGCTTCATTAAAAGAAATGAAGATAATACCAATAGTATTATAATTTCGTCAACATCATCATCAGGGTCTTCTCCAGTTATTCAACAAGCAAGCTTACTTCATCAAATTAGTTTTAAATTTCCAATTGATGTTCATGAATGGAAGAAAATTGAACCCTTAAGTTATACGTATAAACGACACGATAAAAATAAACCTAGTGCAAGATATCAGACGTACAGAGCTATTCCCAAATTTAAGTGGTCCGGTCTTTTAAGAAAAAAACTCTGGGAGTTTTATAAGTTACCTTGTACTGTAGCATTTAAAAGACATGTTATTCAAGGCGCTAACATTACATTCTACGGACGTTGCACTCAGTGTCAAGCAACAGTGAAAATTCAAAATAAAGATAAGACTGATCATATTATTGATTTTTTATGTGAAATTGATCAACTTCAACCAAATTTTAAGCATAATCCTTTAAAAAAAATACGACTCACTCCGTACTCAAGACGAACATTATCTAAGAAATTAAAATTTGATTCAGCAACAATAGTTAGAAAACAAATAGCGAGTCATGATATGATATTTCAAGATAAGGAACCACCTGTATTGCCATCAGTCGGAGCATTACGCCAAATACGTCATGAAACAAGGAAGCAGAAATGGTACCATACCAATCAAATATTATCTGTTGTCATTATGGCAAATACTTCAACATACTCTTCCGTAATTCTGGAAATTTTAATGAAACCAACTTTTCATATTTACTACTGGTTAGAAGAACAAATAAAATATTACAAGCAATATGTTCAAGAGTATGGTCGACCAACCATATCATTAGATGCCACAGGCTCTATAATTAAACCAATTGTGTTACCTAATGGGACTAAATTTACTAAAAGATTATTCTTATATGTTATATTAATAACTGCTGATAGCTTTTTAAAATCTATTCCAATTTCACAAATGCTTAGTGATTCTCACACTAAAAATAGCATTGCGGATTGGTTGGGTAAATGGGCCAGTAATGGAATTATCCCTCCTGCAGAAATAATCACGGACGATTCCTCAGCTTTGATTGCTGCTACAATCCAATGCTTTACTTCATATAAATCTACAAAAGATTACTTAGAAGCTTCTTACAGTGCATTGGAGGGACATACAAATAGTTTGCCTGTAGTATATATGCGAATAGATACAAGTCACTTTGTCAAAACTATTCATAATCTTTCGTGCTTCAATAATACAACAGAAAATGTAAAATTTTTCTTTGTTCGTTGTATTCTTTACATTAAAACAGCAGAGTGTATCGTAGTCATAAGAGAGATAATTGAAAATATGTTAACTGTTATTTTAACTAAATTTTATTCAAAAATTTGCTTTGATGCCCACTGTAATTTGAAAAGAAGAATTCAAGGTATTACAATTGATAAAAAAGATTCTAACAACGCACACAATTACGTAGATGAAGAAAGATTCCTAAATGAGGAGAATGTTTTAGATGTAAGCAATTTTATGGTATGGTTTGATAATATTGTTGCTTGTAAAAATAAACAAGAAGAGGAATCTTGTGAACGCCCCAAAAAATTATATTATCCGCCTCTAATATCTACTCTAAAACGTTTATTGGGAAAATTGCCCATGTGGTCAAACGTTATGGCTCCATTATACAATTCAAAAAACAAAAATCCATCGTCTAGTGCATCAGAGGATTATTTTAAAACAATAAAACATTTATTACTCAAAACTAAAGTAAGAAAATACAGGATTGACGAATTTCTAAACATACATATTAATCATTTAAATGGAGAGCTTAATATCGCTGCTAGTGAACTACAAAATAATGAGGCACCGCCCCTTCAAGAGCGAAAGATTAAAATCAAAAAGAATCGTCAAAAAAGAACACACCAAAAACGGTTATTTCCTCAAGATTCTATTTTCAGTGATATGCCAAGTTTTGTAGAAAATTGGAAAGGACAAGCTGAAGAGCCAGTTACCGTACCGATTTATAAAATGTTAAAATTTATAAAAAATGGAAATATTGTAACTGGTTCCACTTTAACAAATACATGTGGTTTTGATGCTGTTACATATTTAATAGCTTATGGTTATATTGCATTTAATAACTTTAAATTAGAAATAGATCAGACTGAAAATAATAATAATATGTTATGTAATTATATACAATTTATAGGTAACAAAAACATATCTGAAGCCGCAGTATACGAACTAAGAAATACCATATGTAAAAAGTACTACAAACTATCCTCGAAAAATACAATAGATATAAATTGTGAATGCAATGTCGCAAATTTGTTTGAACAAATGATTTTAGAATTATTTTATAGCGCTCTATTTACAAAAATATGTACCGAAGAAAAATGTGCATTTCAACTTCAAAGAACAGTACCATTTTTACCCATTAATATGAACGTAATTAAAACATTTGGAATATCAGCCCTAGAAGACTCAATTTGTATAGACGTTATTTCGAAGGATTGTGAACACGATTGCCCGGGCACTGTTTTGTCCAGCTATAATGTAAAGAATATTATATCTTTTGATTTAAATGGAACAGATCAAATAATATTGAACGATATACCTTTATCTATCAAAGTTAGAACTAATATTTATGTGATTGTAGGTGCTATTGAATATGTAGTATTGGGGGAAAATCTAGGACATTATAAATGCCATTTATTTAATCAAGATCTGTGGATGTGTTATGACGATTTACAGTCTAGTGTTAAAAAAAGTAATTTGGATTTAATATTTTTACATTCCTTGACGTACATTTTAGCTTGATTAAATAACATAATCAAGTGATTAGTACGTTTTTATCGATTCTAATAAGCAATATATTTAAATTTGAATTAGTCAAAATACTTATAGTACAAATGCCAGATATAGGCTAGCAATGATTATTATATTAGCATACGTTTAATTATACAAGTTAACATTGTGATTTTTAGCTGTGATTTTAATATTATGTTAAATTATATATACTACATAGCTATATTTCCATTAGCTGCCACTGAAAGAACTATGGTTCTCTCTTTATTTAAGAATTGTTGTAATAATTATATTAGCATAATTTTAATTGAAAGTTTTCAAAACTTTAAATTCAAAGTTGATGTAAAAATCATTATGAAAATCTGTGATTTTTTACCAAGGTATAATAAGTATTTAACCAAAAATTATCTTCTAATATTCTGAATGAATGAATGTTCGATGTTAAGGTAATATTGATATTACTATAATTTTTTGATAACTGTGTTATTATCAATGTGTAACCTTTTTTTACATTATTTATAATTAACAATTGTTATAGTACCTAATTAATATAAGTACAAATGTTGTCTAACTAATTTCAAAAATGATTATTAAAAAAATATGACAATTACCAATTTTGTTTCACTCAACAAACCAAACGTCCTGAAATTAGTTAATAAATGATAGTCACTCTTCGGAAAGTTTCTCAGATTTTGATAATCTAGTCAAACAGAAGGCTTAAAGGTATACGACTAAAACGAAACGAATGTAACTTTCATTTCATAGCTGTATCAGGTTTTACTGTACAAATTAGCATAAGATTTTAGGGAATATTACCGCTTTTAGGTGGCCGGGCTGAAATATAATTTCAAGTGATTATTCTTTCTAAATATGTATTATAATTTAAAATGAAAGCGTTACATGTATTCTATATCTCTATATCTCATTATGTACTGGTATTAGTTTTTGGTAGGTGTGGCAGTTTTACTGTTTTATAGTAACGAAATAATTTCAGCCCGGCCACCTGCAACCGCTAATATTTCGTATGCTATTGCATTTTAGGATTCGATTTTGTGTTACATATGCATAAATTATAGGGTATATTTCATCTGTAGCACAATATTGCCAGTATTTTTTGTAGATTAGTGGGAAACAAGGTGGCCGGGCTGAAAACGTCAGGCTGGCCCGGCCACTAAGAAGTGCACGTAATTTCTTTTAAAAAGAGTTACATTGAAAATGAAGGTGTTACATATATTAGTATACCCGGGTACATTGGATTGATAACAATCTCATTATTAAATTCCATGGGGCCGGGCCAGCCTGACGTACATAAAATATCAATAGTCAATTATCAATAGCCAGTAAAAAAAGATCCAACCAAAAACAACTGTCTATCACTTTTTATCAACCTTAGAACCAACCAACATGTATGGCACGATAAAAAAAATCACCTTGAACAATTCAAACTTCCTGGTTCATTAACCAGCATTACCAGTCGATTAAGTAAAACAAATCAAGGAGTCTGGATAATTTATGCGTCATTACAATTTGTTCATTAGGTACTTTCACTGACCTGTTTTATAGGCCAGTCATATAACACTAGAAATCGCTAAAATCGCAAACTAACCGCTAATTCTGATTTTTTAATATGTTGTTAGGACCACGCTACCAGCAGCGTAATCCAAGTTTGCAGCTTCGAAAGACCTGTGCTAACTTTGCAACATTCGAAAAACTGCGAAATTTTCGCACCTCTTTTGGTATTCTCAATATAAGTCCCAAATAGGTTCAAAATGACATTAAGTCCGCCTCTGTACATTTTTGTGCTTGAAGTATTAAATAAATAATAACGTTACAATATATACGTTTTTAGCGTAGACTAAAATTGCTACAATTTGAGATCAGAACCAGCTCTGATATGCTCCGGCTTCCAAAACCAGGGAATTGAGACAAAGCAGGCAGTCGAGGATGCTGACTGCGACATCGTCAAGGTGGCACTTGATAAGAGCACCTCTTTTCAATCAGTGCTCATCACTGGACAGGATGTGGACCTCTTTGTCCTTCTCAATGGTTTGGGATCGGCTGTGAAGAATGTTTATTTCCAGAAAAGTGGCAGAGGTGACTCTGGCCCTTACAATATTCCTCAACCTCATTCAATCGTGGAGATTTAGAAGTCCCTCCAGGATTCGAGTTGTTTCTCCACGCCTTCACTGGGTGCGACACCACCTCTGCCCTTTTCTAGCATGAGAAGAACAAACTGTTTGAACAAGAGTTTGAGACACCTTTCTGAAGCACAGGGGTGTCACACACCACCAACTTCTAAACTGCTGCTAAGAAATAAGTAGGTAACCGTGGTATTCATACTGCAATTATGTTAGACAGATTATTTCTTAAGAGGTGATGCCAGAGATCTTCCAGCAAACACAAGTGGGTGATTTAGGTAGGTAACCTAGTATTTTTATCTCACGAAGCGACATCGCTTTTCTCGTTGTAACTAATTGTACAAATACGCTAATACTAGTACCGTCACACGTCACACACACCCTCACACACACACGAAACGATGAAAAAACGGAGGAGGTTCTCAAGTCGACGCGTATATTTTTTGTATGACCACGCATAACTTTTTACAGACTCAAAATTACTTAGGTATACTTACATTAGTTTAAGAACTTAGTTAATAAGGTTAAATAAAAGAGGTTTACTTATTATTTTTTGCTTTTCAGTTTTTTCGGCGGTTTAATTTTTTTGTTAAAAAGTTTTTATTCGCTTTGTATTGTAATAACGAAAAAGAATGCAATCTCAAAACTAACTCAGCGAACTAAATTAATGAAAAGCCCAATTCAGTAAAAAACTCGTATAATAAATTTAAGAACGATAACATCACTCGTAGCGTTAAGTATAGTAACAGTGAACAACATTGGCATAAACATGCGCCCGCGCATCGGGCGCCTCTTGTGTATCAACGGCGCATGCTATAGGCCGATGATTTCGCGCGCTGGATCTTTTTCAGCAGGATCTGGAAAGATAGAAAGATTCCTGTGAATAACTGGAAAATAAGAATCCAAGAATGTTCCTACAGACTGCCCAATTTTAGACTAGGCAGGACCAATCTAGAAAAAAATAACTACTTATTTTAGAAAAATCCTATATCTTTATTTATTTTTATGTACATAATTTAAAAAGCTAACCTTGCAGCTAGCCTTTTTATATCTGTACATATTATTATGTTAAGAAACATAATAATATGTACAGATATAAAAAGGGTTGGAATAAAGGGCATCAAAAAATTCGTCCACAGCGCAAGTAATTTGTTGCCGCAATTTATGGTATGCCACAGCATAGGCAATCAAATCCGCAGCGGCTATAATCAGGATGGGAATTACCCACCAATACCTCCCTCCTTCTCCACACAAATCGAAAAGTCTGTAGCTACACTAAGTAAAAGCTACAGTGCAACCTGGATAAGCGGGATCTCAAGGGACCTAGGATTAGAGGCTTTTCATTTACCCAGTTTTCCAAATGTCTTATTTATATAGAGTTTTTCATTTATAGAGGAGAGGAAGCAACGTGTGCAGAGGCAGACTTGATCAAAATAATAAATTATATTATTAGTTGTCTAACTTATGTAATGCTATTGAACTATAAAGTCCAATTATAGAAAGCAAAAATCAGAAAATCTTTCAAATGAATCTATCTCGCTGAAGAGTTTGTTTGTTAGAACGCGCTAATCTCAGGAACGGTCGGATTAAAAAAAATATTTTTGCATTTGATAGCCCAATTCTTGAGGAAGGTTATTTAACATCACGCTAGGACCCTTAGGAGCCGAGCACTAATAACAAAGGTCAGAAAGAACCAAGTAACACAGTCATGCTGAATACAGTTTGAGTTATAGCGATCCGCGAAACTATAAGCTGAAACTAGTGTCTGGATAATGTCTGAGTGAACGTCTGTTCAGCTGTTATTCAAGCAATTTGGGCACACTTTTAAATGCTTTAGTCTGTATAACAGCGATCTAAAGTCTGGGTAATATCTTAGTAATGGCCCATTTAGCTTAGAAACATCTGAAAAAGCTGACATTTCTTTTATACAGCTATTATTTCATATTTATTCCGACAAATGCCTTATAGATATTGATATTCAGAAATTATTCAGGATTAAGTTCAGTTGCGTAATACTTTTCAAACAAAATTAAGAGAAGTAGAAAAAAGTGGTGTTTAATCTTGCAGTGCGTCTTTGTTCTGACAATTCATAGTTGCATTGAATAAAATTAATAACGAGGTGCACGGTAAAACTGTGAATCGGTAAGTAAATGTTATTATGTATTATATGCCATGACACACGTTAAATATTACTGCGCAAGTAATTTTATCGTGAATAGCATATTAATTATCTCAACATTTTTCACGCGCCGCTTACGTTATCAAGTTTAGTGATAGTAAATAAGACATAAATAAAGACTTTTAGAAGTGACAAAAATACTTAGGATAAAACAGCTAATGCTTATCTTTCAAAAGTCATTAAATAAATTATAAATTGTATTTTTAACTGTAATTATCTAATTACTAAAATGAGGCATTTGATATAAATAATGATTCAATATAGTTTACTTAAAAATAAGTTTTAATGGCGATTCATTATAAGCTGGATAAAAGCTCTCCACACAGCTATTTTACAAAACTCTGAATACAAGGTCACGCGCTTCTAATTATTAAGCTATTATTTGAGAAATAGTGATCTGGTAGTACAAATATCTGAATAACACTTGAATAAGTTACTAAATATGATTGATTATACAATATTTATACAGCTAATTAGGGTTCAAAATAAAAATCGATCGACCCAATTTCTCAGGAAAATTGATACTTAGGTACCTACACTCGAGACTTCGATAGCAATGAATTAGGGTCACATAAAAATCAATTCCCTGTGCTTAAAAATTCTACATGTTTAATAAATAATTGTTTTAATTTAATTTAGCACCTGGAACATTTTTATTCCTACTTTATCTATCTAATGTACGCGCGCGCACACACATAGATACACCCTTACTCTCATATTCTTTGGATCATTCGGTTCCCTACAAAATGGTTGAGCTGGATGGTGCTGATCCTCGCGTCATGTTCGTGAACAGGCGCCGTCGGTTGAGACTGGTCATCTCTTAACTGCCAAGGCTTATTTTTAATCTTATATTTTGAATAGTTTCTTCATTTGTGTTTTTTTTTATAAAATATCGTTCTCACATATAGAAGCAACAAGAATAATGTGCCCAGGATTTTGATGGAGTTTCTTGCCCGTTCTTCTCCATAGAGATCTACGTTTTGGAATGGGCAACTAGCTTCAACTTTCTGACTAACTGACCGACTATTTAATTTTGACAATTCAAAAGTGTATACATGGTTTAATTGAAATACTTAAATGCTTTGAGTTTGAGTTTTACCTTTTTAATTTTTTTTAATTTTTTTTTCAGATCGATTCTTCAATTTGTAAATGCGGACAATGGACCATAGTGAGTAGGTACAGACGCCAGCACATCAACCTACCCCTAACTGTCAAATTTTCACAATCAACATTGAACCTTATGCTTTAGCGATAAAGTTGAAAATCTATTACAGAAATCTGACAGATTGTAGTAGGTTGATGTGCTGGCGTCTGTACAATACGTCATCTTTAGAGCTTACCTCGAGCTCGCCAAGATTTTAATTATAGGCAGGTTCGAGAAATCTATAAATACGTACCTACGGAATTTTTTTAAATGTATGAAATAAAAGAAGTTGAGATTATTTTAAACGCTTTTTTATCATAATTAACTACCTACTCAAGTCACTCTTACGGTGCCAAAGTATACCTATGCAACAAAGGAATAAAATAAATTTCGTTACTGTATGTGGTACTCAGTAATTTCAGTTTGACATTAGAAAAATTAACATTAATGTTGCGATTACACTTCATCAAAGCACTTGTTTTGAACATAATAAAATAAGATGTTTTTATTTATTATTTGAAGGTACGGAACTCTCTTCAACTGGATCTGTTCGGACTTGACTCAACTTATGACTAAGCTTGTTCTCAGTACATTTTTGATTCGTTTGTGCATTCATATCTAAAACTGTATATTTTAACTTCATAGAATATACTCTTTCATAGGTAGGTACATTGACGACAAATTCCTCCAGTTCTTCTCCTTTTTCCATTTCTTATCAACCTATTCACAACAAACCCGCGGTACAATGATAAGCAACGACAAACAATGTTTTAAACGTCCCTAATTCAATTACTACCCAGAAAAATTATTTAAAAATGATACTGTTACAAGTAATTGCGGAATAAGAATACATCATTCAGCTTCCATCTGTGTTAGTTAGCTATAAACTATGTCTTTATTTCCATTATACCGAAATAAGCTATAAAGAACCCAGAAAGTACTTTTACTTTACAGTAGCTGAGTAATTGATAAAATGTGGAACCTTATGTGACTTGAAGACAAAATAATGGCGGTTATTCAAAATCAAGCTTTTTAATATAAATTAACTACACCATTATTTAGAAGACAGCTGTTTAGGATACTATTTTACAGCATATAGTGGTTTCATAAGCAATAAGCCGAGTAAAATTTGTACATTAGTATTAGATAACTACGTTTATTCAGCTACTTATACTATTATACAGATAAATGCTGTCCCAGGCACTCTTTTTCAAATTAAAGTCATCTGTAATGCTTTAGGCTTAATAACATCTGTGTTATATGCGGTATAGAAGTTATTATTAAGCTTTAAGAAAAATAATCAACTTAATACAACTTTTATTAAGCTTAAACAGTTATATAGGCCGAAAGAGAATATTATTCAGAATTTGGCTCTTTCAATAACCACTTACTCACACGTTATGTAGCTTATAGCTGTAAACATTTGCGAATTGCTATTATTCAAACTTTATTCAGCAGGTCTGTGTTACTTGGACGCTAAGCGAAATCGAAATAAAAGCGCGGGAGGGTGGTACGGGGAAGACGAAGTCGCGGGGAGAAGGTAGTGTGTCTAATTATCTATAGCTCAATAAAGGTTTAATTATTCCCAGTAAAGGAGGTTACCTAATTCAATGCAAAAGTGTTGGGACCTCATTGTTAATAGCAGTAGTAGAGGTTTCTCATAATTATATCCAGGGCCCACTTTACCAGGTTACATAGTATTAGCGACGATTGTGATAGCTGGCATGCAAGTGAAGTTAAGAAAGTTCAGACGAATAAACTATATTACAACGTCTGAACGACGACATCACATACTGTTTATATTGATGGGGGGCTGACGCTTTGCGTCAGTAACGCTTAAGATTCTGCCTTTTCTGAAAATAGAGATGGGCAGATTTAGAGTTCCCGTATAGGTAAAGAAAGGGCAAAAAATATGTTGATCAATCTTACAAAGTTCTTCAGACGCTTTTTCAAAGATTTTTTTTTTGTAATCCACAAACATCTAAGTAAGTGCTCTTGAAAATCTACTATATTCATTGGGATAATATATACAGTCCGATTCAAACTTTATGGCGGCTCTGAAGTGCGCTACTCGCTGCGCAGTACCTCACCCCTCACCCCCGCTGACAGGTGAATTTGTTACTGCGCAGCGACTCGCCTCATGTTCCGACTGTTTTGGGCCGCCATACAGTTTGAATCGGGCTGTGATTTTATTGTTACGACACTGAAGGCTAATTCTCAATTTGCTGTAGATATTCAAAACCTAGTCGTAATCTCATGTCAGCGACAATCAATGAAAAACTTGTCATCAATTTAGATAAATTAGAGGATTTTTCAACATATTGAGACAAATTAAAATGCATATATGGGAACATTCTTGAAAATACAGGAACTGCCCATCCGGTCTATTAGAGCACGCGTTGCAACATTAGTACCTAAAACTGATAAGAAAACACTCACCATATTATCATGGTCAATCTTCTTCTGCTGGTTTTTGCGGCACACGGCAGCGGAGGGCACAGGCCTCCGGGCCTCCTGTTGCTTCGCCGGAATGGAGCCCTTCGCATTCCTGGCGCTCAAGATCTTCGACAGCAGGATATGGTTGTGCCTCTCGATTTCTCGAAGACGCTCATTCGTGAAAGACATGTTAACTCGTCGAGATTTTGGGCCGGAAACTGACCTGGAATTCAAAGACGCCAGATATACCTAGCATTTTTGCTGTGCTACAGCTGTACCTACATAAAGTAGTCTTCCAGAAATTATGGATAAATGGTTGCACGGTATAGTATATAAGCAAAGCTAGCGTCGCTTCGTGAGAAAAAAACATTGCAAAACGTTTAAATCTACAAAATCAATCGATTTTCGATTGATTTTGTAGACTTTTCAACTGAATGGGTTTCATGTTACATCGCCGTTGTAAAACACGAGTGTGCGTCTTGTTTTTTTAAGAGCATTGGCAAGGTTTAAATAAATACGTATAGTTGTCAAATGCGATAACTATTCTTGAAACGCTGTTGCCTCTTGCGTTTACAAAAACTGTAACGAAGTTTTTATCAGAAAGAAGAACGTTATGAACCCCATTATGAAATATAATTGCCTGTCGATCGATGGTTAAGCTACGCTTGTCGCGGTCGACTCGTGGATGGGTGACCATCCATTACATATCGAGACCCCTCTGTGTCTCAGAAAGCACATTATCCCGCCCGGCTGGCATTAGCAGATCTTTGACAGTCGTTGCGGGTAGTCCCTAGAGTCTGACAACCAGTCTTACCAAGGGGTATCGTGTTACCCAATAACTGGGCTATGGAGGTCAGACAGGCAGTCGCACCATGTAAAATACTGGTATGTGCAGCTGCATCCGGTTAGACTGGGAACCGAAAAGACTAGGCAGATTGATGATTGCAATTATACACAATCACTTTCAATTACAATCAATCGAATGTCATTAAAAGTGTCAATGTCGGCAAAAAAAAAAGAAACTCTTACTTAAAACTTACCCAAAACTGGTAGATCTCCCGGACATAGAACCTCGCGGTTTACTTGTAACAGAATCCTGACTTTTGGTTAATTTAACGGAAGACCTTGCAGTAGGCTCTCTACTCGTATCAGTCGACTTTGGTAAAGACTTCACAGAATCAATAGACTCTTCGTCTTCACTATTATCCTCTTCAAATTCATCAGAATAAGCGTCCTCCTCATTGTAAGCTTCAGAAACTTCATTTTCGGACTCGGACCCTTCGTAGACGCACGATTCAACGCATATGTTAGGTCTTTTGACTCCGTCGACTATACAGCCCATTTCGGAGAGGTCTTTCGAGAGCTCATCAACCTCGTTGTTATTCTCCTCCTTGTAGCGTTTCGATTTCATCTGTTTACAGTCTCCGGATGAAAATTCGGTGTCGATATAATTCAGTTTTACGTTTTTCTCTCGGCGTGCCATTGTGGAAGCGTGCAAGTACTGTGGGCTACTAAAAACAAGAATTAGCTTACCTACAGGTGCTTGTTGTTTACCTGCGTAGCGAGAGAAAAATTGAGTGCCTATCTAGTGGTACTACCTAATTACTAAATCAACCTTGATGGTCTTAGTCGAGTCCAGACGTAAATATTAACGCTGTAGCATGGTAATGTTTTTCGTTTGCGAACGTAACAAGACTACAAAGTGTCTGAATAGTTTCTGCTGTGGTGTAGAGTATTTTTATGTGTCACGCAGCATCACGCTCACGTGTGAAGATAGACTGATAATAAGCCACTAATCGAAAAACTTGTAGACCATGCAAAGTCAGGTGGCACTGCATGGTCTATTAATGCTTCTTGGTATAAATAGCCTGACTCTGCCAAGGACAGGTGCTGGAGGTAAAGTTAGGAATTCTAATCAGCATCTAAATCTACTTTGCCATAGTACCTAATTTATACAGATATGTTAAAAATACTTAAAAGAAACAAAAGTAACGTACCACGTGTCAAACGTGGAACTGTCAATCACAATATCCAACGAAGAATCTGCTAGCGCCTACCAATAAACTTATAGCAAATAGAGTATCTACTAGTTACTGCTCTATTTAATATCATGTAAATTTAATCAATAAAACTCTGATTACTTTCAATAAATTACTTATAAATTGTTTACAACGAAGCGCTAATACGAAACAAATAATTATTGTAAATGAAATGAATGGAAACGAAGCTCTGAAAACAACAACAAAAGACTTGGTGTCAAAATTATCTTGTTTTAGAATCTTACAAATGTCGTTTCAAAGACCATAAACCGCCAGTGTCTTGTCCTCTTTTCTTTCACTATAAACTCTTTCTTGTATTATACCTTTGTGCGGGAAATAATACAATAATATCAAAACTTTGTAGAAAATCGATTACCCACTTAGCAACAGCTAAACAAAAGTCGCGCGGTTTGGTTGCTGAGTTTGCGTTCCGTTTCCATGGAACGATTCCGGCGTACGCAGCTAGTGTTTCGGATGAAAACCTGTCGGGCTTGTTTATATTGCAAAACTACAAAACCATCTTTTTCAATTCACATCAATGAAAAAGTCTATTAAATTAATATGATAGTGATTATTAATAATCACGCCATGGATAGGCCAATTTATAATTTCATCGAGTCGAGAATCTCATCTGTATTTCGGTCGATGTTGACATTTCGTGTGATTCATTCACTCACTCGTTCACATTCACATAAAAAGTACCTTTGGATGTGGGAATTCGTGTGTGCGATAATGATTTTTTGATAAATTCCGTGTTATTTAGTTAGATTATAACAAATTTATCATTAAAAATGGTGACTATAATAAAGAACCAATTACTAAAACATCTATCGAGGTAAGTGCACCCATTAGTTTTGTGGAATACGTCTCTTGTTCCATAGATTTATCGCTGTGATATTAATTTAATTAATTTTCAGTGATTAGAGCTTACAGGACTTTGGTTTAACGTGTACGTAATTTAGATATGCTTTCAATGTATAAAACAAACGTAATTATCTTGGCACACATGCGTTTCTTTGTTTGATTTATGTATGTATTGTTATCATATCTACCTATGTATTCAAAAATGTTTTGTGCAGTCCGTAAAATTTAAAAGAACACACTAATCAGTTATGTTACTTGCTCTGTTAGTTGTTGTAAACACTGCCCTGTACAATGAAAAAATAGCCATAGGTACACATAGAACATAAATATTACATATTATAATTCTTAATAGAGCCTCGAGTCGTAAATGCGCGACTATCTGACGTGTTAAGTTATCAGTCGGCCAAATTCGTTAGTTGTAAGCTACACATGTTGTTGAACTATAGTAAAATAGGCATCTGTTTCAAGGGGAATGCAAGACCTTGGAAATTTCATGAAACATCTTGTTAACATTATTCTGTAATGTACCGTTCATATTTCAATTTATTATTTTAGTTTTCCTTAAAGAAAATTAATTGTAAGAAAACCCTATTTTATTATTTTCTCATTATTTTTATGGATTCCTAAATAAATGAAGTAGTAGGATGCAATATCCACTTATAAATGGTTTTCCAAAAGCTCTCACTATTTTGTTATTAAAATATTACAATCAAATCAGTCGGTTTGTAATAAAAGAGCAATACTTTAAAATGAATTATAATAAGTTGAGTAAAAAGAACTGATTCTAAATTCTAGAATAATGCATATTATATTATGAATCAGGCTTGTTATTTTTCTAGTTCCAATAACTGAATGATGACACCTATTATAAAAGAATAGGTAATAATAATAACTTTATTTTGGCTGGCATAGACCCATACAAACCTTAACCTAGTAGACATTTCATAACCTTTTATAATTTGCCATGACTCGCCACACCTATGCAGTTCTAAAAATACTGATATTATGATGCCGTAATTAAGTTACATTTATCTTTATTACCTAGCTGTCTAACCAATGTGATAACATAAATTAATATGCTCTCTTTATATGCTTATCTATACGACTTATACTAGTTGCACTCTTATGGTGTAACGCACTTTTCAATTGCAATCCAAATGATTTTGAAGGATATTGCTAATCCATTGCTTCATATGTTCGAAAAATTTGTCTGCTCAACAACATAAATAACGTAATGAATGTTGTTGAACTGTCTAACTTAAAGCCATTGATACTGTTACCATGTTACACGATTACCCTGCAGAACAGCAGCATTTTCCAAAAGCATAGTATTCTTCTGGCCGCTGCAGAGAGGTAACAGTCCCTTCCTTTTTTTTCCTTCCACCTTTTAGGAAAAAATCAAGTTCTTAATGGGTTCAGTTCATATTATATGTTTAAAACCACAGATATCTGTGTTTAAAATTGACTCGCTTGGTATTCATAATGATCATCATTTTATAGCCCTTGCCCGAATTTATTAGGGGTTGGCGCAACATGGCTTCTTCTCCCTTAGTTCCAGTATTCCTATTGAACTTAAAACAAACTACTTTAGATAGGCCAGCAATGATCTTCACTTTAAAAATCTATCAACACTTGTTATTTGACTACACCTAACATCAACGCTGCACACTTGAACTGAAGTGTATGAGTTAGGCAAGTAGCAATCATTTAAAGTGTATATATAAGGTGTTAAAAAAATAACCTTACAAACTTTATGAAGTGCTTCAGACCATCGAACTGAACTTTCACTATGGGACCAACACTGAAATCACAGAAAAAAAATCAGCTGTTTAATACAAAAGTTCAATACCTACTTGACCAAAATGTATGAAACAGCTGATTTTTTTTTCGTGATTTCAGAGTTGGTCCCATTGTGAAAGTTGTTCAGTTCGATGGTCTAAAGCACCTCTTAAAGTTTGTAAGGTTATTTTTTTAACACTTTGTATAGCAATGTGCAACTTAAAAAGCCTCCTCAAACTTTTGTGGTGGACGCTAGAGAGATTGAAATAACTGTCGCAGGCTATTTCAACATACAGTTTTCAACATTCATAATTAATTTATATTTTATTTCTGGTTCCCCTGGTGGTACATGCTCCCAGACACAGGTTAGGAATCCCTGCCTTGAACAAATTAGGAAAAACATATATCATGACTTGTCAATGTCATTGCTAAACAGGATACATGTTAAAAGAGGAAATGCGGTCACATAGATGTTGGCGCTCATTCCATACTTATTTTTTTTCTAAAATTAATTTAATTACGATTTATTAAGTACTTATGTTAAAAAACAAAACAGGGGCATAGCAGTGGTAGATCTACATTGTAGTAGCTCAACTGTGACTAATGAGACGCAATTGAATTTCTATTTTTATAAATCAAAATTATTGATTTTTCAACACATAAAAAAATATTAGGACTAGTATCATTAACCAGGGAGAAAACAGAGGAATATCTTAGTATAGAATGGTACGCAAAATACGCGCATTGACGTGGAGTTGCGGACACCAGCCCGTATTACCTATTAGTATAGAATGAACGCCAACGACCACATGACTGCGTTTCCTCTTAAAAAGAAACAGGTACACTGCTTCACAGAATAGGTACCTACTTTGGTTTCTCATTATTCAGTTTTCATTTTAAACTGTATGAATAATTAAACATGGGAGATGATGAAGTATTGAAGTTGAATTATTCATAAATAAAGTTTGCAATGTACTTCAAAGAATATTGAATTTATTTTTGTAATATCAGGAAACTCATGTTTAAATTATTTTTGAAATTATGCGATGTATTGATTTTGGTTGGTGATAGATAACATTCATTTATTTTCAATAATCTTGTCCTATTTAAAAACGAGCATAAAATAATCAGTGACACACTTCTAAATAAAATAAATTAAAATGGCCGCTTTCACCCTCCTGCTAGGCAAAAGCCTAACTCACATAATTACTTTTAGAAGGGGCTTGTGGGTAAATAATTATTAATATATTGTTAGCCTGCCGTGTCCCACTCCTGCGCAAAGGCCTCCCTCCACTCCTTCCATCTTTCGTAAGCCCGCGCGTCCTCCTTCCAGTTTTGACGGTACCTAACCAGTTCGTCCCGCCATTCTCTACGTGGCCTGCCACTTGGATGTTAGTGTTACAGATTGTGGCGACCACAATAAAGAGAAGATTCCTGGTCTAAAAGAAAACCTGTCTCTAACGTAAACCTTGTTTTTTTTCACTCTCCAGGTTCACAAAGAATCTGTCACCAGAACAGATCTCCCTCTCAGCGCTGCGAGGGTCCGGTGAGCTTCAAGACTTGACCTTGGATGAGGAGCTTCTGACTGACCTCCTGGAGCTGCCTGGATGGGTCAGGCTCACGTCTGCCAAGTGCAACCGAGCCTCCTTCAGGATACAATGGACCAAGCTGAAGACTGTTCCCATTGTGCTGGTAAGTTTGATAGATCGTTTTCCATTTACAAGTACCCCAGACACGGGCACGTCTAGGTCTTTAGCACTAGGCAACGGCCTAGACTTACGAGTTGTAGGTCATGAGTTCGACCCCAGGTTGGTGCTTTACTTTGTGTCATTTATTTTATCACTACGCAAGCTATTAGTTTTATTATATCTTTTCAAAATAGTCGACTGCGATGAAATAGAGACTGCGATCGAATCGATAGAAAACAGCGTCACAAAGTTGTACGTTGTAATCATTATCTTCATTTACACGTTTTAATGATTAATAATTACTAGCTACAGTGTAGTGTTACATGTTTGCTCATTAAAAATTCCATAACACTGTTATTTATTTTAATTAGGGATGCCTCGATACGCCTTTTTGCCGATACGATACCGATGCTCTTATAAAAATATTGGCGATACCGATACCGATACGCTTATTGAATTAAAAAATTAAGGTAAAATAAATAAACCACAAGTCAGGTTATTTTTTTAATTAATATAAAAATACAAATAACAGGACAAACTAAATAAACCATTTAAAACCATAGACAGGTTGAGATTAGTTAATAGTTTTAGTACTAAAATGTAGTAATAAAATTCAATGTCAAGTTGCAATTTTTTCACGGCCATTCTATCTTGAAGGTTTGTGGCCTAGAGGATAATAATATCTCTGGTACTTTTCATTTAGGAAAATCAAATTACTCCTGTTTAATTACTATCATACGTGGTTCGCGCGGTTTTTACGACCTGACAAAACATTTAGATTTCTTTATTATATTTATTTATGATACATAATACCGCAGAAAGCACGTTAAGTGATTGGTGACGGCTGTCATTCGTGGATCTTTGACAGTCGTTATGGGTAGTCAGCACAGAACAGTTTACCTGTTCTGTGGTGGTCAGTAACCCGAAAGTCTGACAACCAGTCTTACCAAGGGGTATCGTATTACCCAGTAACTGGGTTGTGGAGGTCAGATAGGCAGTCGCTACTCGCTCCTTGTAAAATAATTTGTATCCAGCTGCATCCGGTTAGACTAGAAGCCGACCCAACATAATTGGGAAAAGGCTAGGCAGATGATGACATAATACCGCATTAGGAACTCTACACTTCGTTTCAAAACACAAATAGCGGATGCTGGCCGCACAGCTGCTGGACTAAAGTGGAATTGGGCTGGCCATATCTGTCGCATGTTGGAGCAGAAATACGCAAAAGCCACCACTCAGTGGATCCCTGATGACAGGAAACGACTGCGCGGCAAGCCCAGAAAGAGATGGCGGCTTGAGCTGAAAGCACAGCTCGTTGCATCGGTATTTATTTTTCGTATTTTTTTTTTCGGGCGCTTTGGGCACGACATCTCATATAAAGTCGGGCGGTTAAAAGGTTAACAAATTATACATTAATTTATAAAACCACTAAATATAATAAATACGAGCGGTCCTTGTTATTTTCATGTAAATGAAGTGCGGGCAAAATATTCAGATTATTATTCCAAGTTTATGAATGAAATTGTCGAGCTGAATTTTAATGTGTGCGGAGATGAGCTTTGGGTTTACTCTCGTTTCTAATTTCCAACTTCAAGAATATTACCCAGCATCTTATTACCGCTCATTATCATCATCAATCACGAGCTTTTGCGCGCGGCTTCGCCCACGTGTTGGTCGGAAATTATCCAACGGGAACTTACTTCCGGGATAAAAAGTATCCTATGTCCTCACTCAGGTCATGGTCTATCTATGTACTAAATTTAATCCAAATCCGTTCAGCCGTTTTTGCACCAATGCGGAACATACATACATCCAGACAAACGGACACAAATCCTTCGTTACTATTTCATTATAAAGAAAAGCAAGAAAGATTTTTTAACATTAAAGTAGCCAAAGCCTTGTATGTATAGATAGATATGGATTAATTAATGAACTACATATATGAACGATCACACATTAATCACGCTATTATTCAATGATCTATATATTCAACTCTCATTTGTAATAGTCAGTAATTAAATAGACGTGCATTATCTAACACTGTTCGTTTACATAATATAACATCTATATGCAAATAAATAAAATTGAAGTCTCTGTTTGTAACGTCAAAATAACAGCTTTTTACTAAATGCATGCCATATGAAAGTACAAACGGTACTTTTAACAAAAAAATTTTTTTTCTTTCTGTATGTTTGTTTGGAATAATCTCCGAAACAGTGGATCAATTTTGATGAAATTTTATATGGGGATACTTTGAACCCTGACATAGGCTACTTTTTATCGAAATACCACACGGGCGAAGCCGCTGAGGGAAGGTAGTCTATGTATAAAGTTGTAAACATTTCACTTTGTATAAGTAACTTTAGTATCGGATGTACCTATCAGTGAACTTTGCTCTATCATAACTTGACACTCCCTGTTAAATTGTTTCCCAATAGTTTGAAAATTAGATGAACCTGCCTTTTAACTTAACATTATGCCATATACATACAGCCGCACGGGTCCTTGCCGAGGTCGTTCCGTGGATGGGTGACCGTTTTTACATATAGAGGTCTCTCAAAGCAGTAAAGCACGTTAGGCCGTTGGTCTCGGCTGTCATTCGTAGATCTTTGACAGTCGTTACGAGTAGTCAGAAGCCCGAAGAAGTCTGACAACCAGTCTTACCAAGTGGTATCGTATTGCTCAGTAACTGGGTTGTGGAGGTCAGATAGGCAGTCGCTCCATGTAAGATACTGGTATTTAGCTGCATCCGGTTAGCCTGGTAGCCGACTCCAACATTGTTGGGAAAAGGCTAGGCAGATGATGGTGACGATATCCATGATTGGATTTATGATGGCAGTCTATGTACTGATAAAAAGCAGCAACAAAATAAAAAAAGCATGTATAAACAATTAGGCTGTTACAATCGAAGGTAGATCAAAAGCCCCTAAAACGTCAATCGCTGTTTTTTTAATGTTTAAATTGAAAAGAAAAAAAGGTGCAACAACTCAAACTGAATGATCTACTACGCCGTCAGAAAATAATTAATTCTGTAATTGAAGGAGCACACGTAAAATAACCTTTTTTATTGTTGTAGATTTATATTGTATACGAGTATCCTTTGTTGAAGATCTCAAATAAAAAAGAAAATAACCGTTCCATCGCACCGCATCTCCCCAAAAATTCTATAACAAGTAGGTAGACTAACCAAAACTCAAATACTGGCACATTTTCCATTATTTCCTCCTGCTCTTGATAATTCGCTACACAAACAGATTCCCATTGAAATCGTTAATATTAAATGTTGATCCTGTATCAAAATGTTATCCTGTTACCTTTGTTGGAAAAGGATTACGTTTCGTTCCCCGGAGGCTTATGAGACCGTTATCCGTAGGTAGGTATTTACTTTTGTATCAAACAGGTGCTAACGGCTTCTTTTTTTAATCGTCTATTATCAGTATATTTATGAAAATCTTTTATATGCCCATAAAAATATAAAATTGTTTAAAAAATACAGTGATATCCATAATATAAATACTAGGAACAAACACAAATTTGTTGTACCTACAACAAGGCTCAAGAAAATAGGTGGCTCATTCAGATGCCAATGTATACGCTTTTACAATAAACTACCAAGCCAAGTTCAAGATCTAAGCCTTAATAAATTCAAATCATTCATTAAACGTAAGTTGTGCCAGAAAGCCTTTTATACTGTTAAAGATTACATTGAGGACAAAAAAGCTTGGGATTGATCTGCTTCCAATTTTGTATTTTGAACATATTGTTTTTTTTTATATTGACATTAATGTATTTTATATAAACAATGACATCTGCTTACTTTGTAAAGTATTATATTATTTTAATTATTGTGAGTGTGAAGACAATGTGGGTCATTTTATTTTATTTTTTACTTTTTTTATTTTTTTTTTATTTTGATTATTTTCTTTGTTCTGTTTAGTTTTGTCATGGTCTGGCAGTTTGAGTATTTTATGTGGCCTACCCAAATGTCCTTTCTTTGGTATTGTTCGTCAAATCGTTGAGCTCCTTAAGTTCTGAGTTGAGCTGCACGAATTCTGACAAATGCGTGCACTGACTGGACAGGTCCACTCAATCTGTGTGGTTCTTTCTTCAAAAGACCATCTCGGACTTCGATCTACATGGTCTTCATATAACCTGACCAAGATTATGTCTGGACTTTAAAAGAGACTGTGACCTCTGAGTTTGTTTCGGCCTTTCTTCTCAGAGTAGTCAGATAGGAAACGCCGACCTCATCTAGTTTTTAAAATATGATTGACGTGTAAAAGTGTTTGTGCAAACCTACTTACAGAAATAAAATCATTTATCATTTATCATTTATCCGTTTATTTCGCGGATCTGTTTTGGGAAACGAAAATAAATAAAAAATACACGTGTATTTTTTTGTTACCTTACTTTAAACCCTAGGGAAGAATATAACTACGTTTTATCTACATGCCACGCGGGCGAAGCCGCGTGCGGCAGCTAGCTTATAATATTTTTTTGACTTCACGAAAATATCTTTGACTAGAATTAAAACTGTTATCACACCAGGCTATGCCCTTCCCCAGTGTTAAAATTATCCCCATACCAAATTTCATTAAAATCGGTTCAGCCGTTTCGGAGATTTGCTGGAACAAAGATACAGACAGAGACAGACAAAAATTTTAAAAATATGTTTTTTGTTATATGTACCGTATATATTTCATTACCGTATATATGCATATAATTAAAAAAAAAACTGTTAAACATAACAAATTATAACACTTAAATTTTATTTATTTGTGTTTCTATGGTTTCCAGATGATATTAAAATAATCATGTTAACAACAAAACTATTGTTGATAAGCATGTTTACAAAGCTATATTTAGACATGTGTATAACAATATGTACTTCCTAGTTGCTACTTACTCGATATCACATGCACAACATTGTGTTTTACGTGGACCTTTCTGAGATACACATTATCATAAATGTATTAATAAATATTTTAATGAATAATCGCAACTGGTGAATCGCTGAATGACCGCCACCTACCGTAATGATACTAATTAGATTATACAAACCGCATTTACGATCGTTCGACTAGTAGGTACATGATAATATGATTAACTATACATAGATATATACTAATATTATGGTAATGTTATTACATCTGAAGTTAGTCACAACCATCCGACATTCTATCGTATCGAAAATGACACGTTGTGATAACCTGATTTGCGTTGCCTCCGACAGCAAACAGAGCGTCTGAAGAATAGCATAATCAGCCAGTCAGCCTATAACGTTCCTACTGCTGGGACACAGGCCTCCCCTCTGTGAGAGAGAGAGGGCCGTAATCCACCACGCGGGCCGAGTGCGGATTGGTAGATGTCACATGTCTTCGAATGTTGGCTTCTAGGACATGCCGGTTTCCTCACGATGTTTTCCTTCGCCGTTTTGAGAGCCGTGGTGATGAAATAATTCACACAAAGTAAAACGCCTGTCTGGGTTCGAAACTACGACTAGGGAATGCAATCCGGACTATTCGTAATCCGAAAAATCCGGTTATCCGCACATTTTTACTAGACTTGAAAATCGAATCCGGATTTTTTGAATAATAAGAAATTGTAACAAAAAAAATCGAAACGAGCGAGTTCGCTGATCGCGCGTCGCGTCTCGCGAGTGTCGAATTTATCGGCTCTGGGGGAGCGAGCGGGGCGCGGGACGCGGGTCGAGCAAGCGTGCTACGACTTACAACACGTAAGTGTCAGCCGTTACCACTGGGCCACCCATCAAGAAAAAAGAAGAATGTCTGAAGAATAGCGGTTGTAAATTGACAAAGTTATCGGGTTTTGGACTTGTGACCAGCGTTTAGAGAACTCCTACGATAACATTGATTGATGTTCAATACGGTACGGAAGCGTATCGAGTAGTTGTGAATAGCTATGCTGTAATCTCCAAAGGGTAAAGCAGAGGTGTACACCCATATTTCGCCAGTATAGGGGGGAGCCTATTGCCATCGACCGAGCACAAATCCAGACTCCGGGCTGCTATTGAGAAATTCCAGATGGAAAAACCTAATAACATTTTGCCCGACCCGAGAATGGAACCCAGGACCTCATACTCAGCGGTAGCGCTTGCGACCACTAGAACAATTAGGCAGTCACGTTTAACTACATATATACAGAGAGATACAATATTATGGTAATGCGATTACATAATAATATTATGATTTGTAATATGCAAAATACCCTTTTAGTACGTGATAATTTGGCAATCTATGACTAATGTAGCTATACCATGCTGTGCTGATAAGATATCGATCGATCTGTCGCAGCGTATGGTCGTTGGTCGCAGCCAACTGGTTAAATTAGCCGTTTAGTTAACCGCCTTTTTTTATTTTAACGTGGAGAAATGCTCATGCATTCTGCACTACCACGGGGAGATAGTGCAGTTATGTGGGACTCTAACCCACTAAAAGTCCACGGTGTCCTCCTCTGCCGCTTAAGGCGGAAACACTGGCACGCGTTAGCACTCATCCGTGAATTCGCCGCGGCTGTCCGTCACCGGACCCTCCTCTGGGGACTAGCCTTTTAACTAAACGGCGGCCGTTCAACTAACGGCCTGAATTATATTCAATATTATAGTTTAGGTTGGAACTGTAACCAATCACGCGAGAGCCGAATTGGTCGCAGTAACTAAGACAGGGCACCCCGACCAAATGGGTTAGGTTAGAACTGTGATCAACCGCGTGCGAGCAAAGAGAGCGAAGCGAGGCGAGCACTACTTCCAAAGGCCAGGCAGTTAACTAAACGGCTAATTTAACCAGTTGGGTGCGACATCCACCAATATTAGGTACCCTGAATTTTGAGTACGTTTGCCCTGCCGTATTAAGGGGGGGATCTACCAAAATAGCCTATCTACAATTACATTTTTCATGAAATTGATAAAAACTTTATTTCCACACATTTTGTGGAACAGAAACACAAAATATTAAATTAGAAAGTACACATGAATTAAAAATGTCACATTGGTTCTTGTCCGGATTTGGATTGAACCAAATTCTAGTGCATGGCCATCACGACAAAATTGCTTAGCATAATCAGCCTATAATGTTCCCAGTGCTGGAACGTAGGCCTCCTCTCTACGAGAGGGATTGGACTGTAAGCTACCACGCGGGCCCAGTGCGGTTTGATAGATGTCACATGTCTTCGAATTTTTGGTTCTAGGACATGCCGGTTTCCTCACAATGATTTCGTTCACCGTAGTTTGCAAAATTATTCCAGTACAATATTAATGAGTTTGAAATGAGTACTCAGGTGAATCTGTCAGGAGTATCTTGGTAAGTAGGTTCTAAGGTGACTAATCCGTTCTAATTGCGCATCAGTCTCGCCTTCGCCGTAATTCAGTTAACCTAGTTCACTCCAGTGAACTTTTAACTAAGTTGGAAGACTTTCAGCTGTATTAGGCTCGAAAATTAAGATGAAAATACGTAGCCAGAAAGTGTCTGATACACATAATAGGATTTTTCGCCCATTCTTCCCCATAGGAACCTCCTACGCTTTGGAATGGGCAACTAGCTCCATCCTTCTGCCTGACCGACCGACCCCTTGGCAATACAAAAGTGCCTGTAATTGTTTTAATTGTAATAAAATGATTTGAGTTTGAGAATAATTTTATAAGGTTTTTTTCATTACGCAAGTTGACCTTGCAACTGACTTGACTTTCTACAGTAGAAAAACATAGAGCTGGCAAACTAGTTTACGGCCCGTTTCACCAGCTCCAAAAGTCTGACGACCAGTCTTACAAAGGGGTATCGCGTTACCCAGTAACTGGGTTGTGGGGGTCAGCAGTCGTTCCTTGGAAAATACTGATATTCAGCTGCATCCGGTTAAACTGGAGGCCGACCCCAACATAGTTGAAAAAAGGCTAGGCAGTTTGTGTACGTATTCGAACTCTGAACTTACGGTTCAATGTCTTTCAATTCATCTCATACTTAGATATGCTACGATAAAGTAGCACCGGTGACTGAAAAGTTGTGTGGAAAGCGGTTGTCATTATATAGGTATGTGATGCGGAGATATAAGGAAAATATTCAGTCAGCAAAATTCTGAGTATGAATGTCGATGGCTATAAGGGTATGGAAAGACCAAAGAAACGATAGATGGACTGTGTGAAAGATGATAATATGTCTAGAAAGGGGGTTACTATGACTACCCAGATGATGACGAATAGAGAAGTATGGAAGAAAAAAACTTTTCGCCCACCCCAAATACATTGGGATAAGGTCAAAAGAATGATCTTGAGATAGGCCTATCTGTGCACTTTGTAGAAGCCATGGCGCAGAAAACCCTCTGTTCTGCGGTCACCCCGATACGTTCCAATGCGCTGCGGTCGTCAATTTATTACACTCATTGTCTTCCTTATTCTGTAAAGTTAAGACAATATAATTTCTAACTTATTAGCAGTATGTGTCAATGCCAATACGCGTTATTAAAACAATGCTGCCTAAACCTAACTACTAACTACGAAAGACTGCGAACGCTATGTTGCATGATAATGCTTCTCAACGTAGTTATTTGTACTAACATATTATTTATAGTTAGGTTCTGCATAGTATGTGCAATGTGCATATGTCTGGTTGTTCGATCCAGGGAACACAGTTTTTGTCGGTATAGGCGTGTGCTAGCTGACATTGGCAAATAATTAAATTTAATGTTCTATGTTTCGAAAAGTTAATTACTTACTATTCTTTAGAATCAAGTTCTTCTAACATAACAGAGAGCTGTGCTGCTGTGGTGTTGCGCCACTTCTTCCCCAGCACTAGAAAATGGTGAAGGGTGGGCGTTTTGTGGGACTGTCTTCAAGTAATTTTGAAAACAAAATCTTTCGGCACCTTACTCCGCGTATCACAAAACAAATAACCCTTTCTTCTCGTGGCTTGATAAATTATACATTCTACTCAAAACAACCACATTACTTCTACTTCATTACCAGAAAACATAATGTATTTTCACAGACGCTGAACCCAAATAAACAATGAATAATGCATTGATGCCGCGCCGCTTGGCTGAGCTTAGTAACCTTGATCTTACGACCAATGAATACGTTTTTTTTTTTGCCTTTATCCTGCAGCTGCTAGTTTGTGTTACTGTAAGTTAAATGTAGATAAAAATCTCGGCTTACCTTTTATTATCTGTCTCCGAGGCAAGGGGGTATCACACCCTCATCTCTCTCCGGTCGAGTCGGATTGCCGTGCCATCGGACTATGAGAGTGATTGAAGAGAGAGTGCACTTGTGTTCGCGCACACACTTGTGTACTATAATATCTCCCTCGCCGGATGCTAGTCTCCGTTGACCTTGGACGCCATGGCCGAAATACGGTCTGTTGGACTATTATTATTATCTGTCTAGCCAAGGGTCTTGCCTTTACGTTTTCCCACAGCAGCATCGCAGCCCGTCTGGATTTGTGCTCGGTTGGTGGGAATTATATGGTATTTTCTCGACGTCCTCCTTTATGGGATTTAAACATAAATGGCGGAATGTGACTATGCATCTCTGTCTAACTCTTTCACTTTGTCTCATTTTAAGCTAATCTACATATACTTCATACTAATACACTAAGGCTGCGTTTCCACCAGAGATGAGCGAGGATGCGTAGCGAGGAATGTGTGTAAAACTAACCAATAACAACGCTAACTTAGTTGAAGCTATGAAAATGATGTTTTTTGGTTTGTTTCACACACATCCCTCGCTACGCATCCTCGCACATCTCTGGTGGAAACGCTGCCTTATAATAAGACTGAAAAGTAGGTTGGTTTTTGTTTTTTTGTTTGAACGCGCTAATCTTCCAGTGTAGTGGTCGGATTTGAAAAATTCATTTCGCATTTGATAGCCTAATTCTTGAGGAAGGTTATAGGCTATTTAAATCACGCTAGGTGTAGGAGCCGAGCAAAATTAAAAAAGTCGGAAAGAACGCTAACTGAAAACGAAGTAAAGCGCGGGCAGGCGATGCGATGCGACGGGATGGGTCGGGTCGGAGTGACAAGAAATTTCACGCAGACGAAGTCGCGGGTGAGAGCTAGTGTAGAAATAAAGGCTGAAAGGACTTTTACATACTTAATAGGTGTTCTCTCGGAAGAAGATCAGGATAATATATTTTTATGACATATATGTTGTCTCGGAAAGCACGTTAAGCCGTTGGTCCCGGCTGTCATTCGTGGATCTTTGACAGTCGTTACGGGACGTCAGAAGCCCGAAAGTCTGACAACCAGTCTTACCAAGGGGTATCGTATTACCCAGTAACTGGGTTGTGGAGGTCGGATAGGCAGTCGCTCCATGTAAAGTACTCGTTTCATCCATTACATAACGAGACCTCTCGGTGTCTCGGAAAGCACGTTAAGCCGTTGGTCCCAGCTGGCATTCGTAACTCTTTGACAGTCGTCACGGGTAGTCACAATCCCGAAAATCTGACAACCAGTCTTACCTAGGTAAGACTGGTTGTCACTGGGTAATCCCAGTAACCGGGTTGTGGAGGTCAAATAAGCAGTCGCTCCATGTAAAATACTGGTACTCAGCTGCATCCGGTTAGACTGGAAGCCGACCCCAACATAGTTGGGAGGGAATAGGCTTGGCAGATGATGTAATGTAATATGATTAATAATATTATCAAACAACTTAATGTATGAGTATCTGCCTAACAGAGCAACTGTTGTTGAATCTATCAGCTAACTTGTAAATAATCGTGGGAGATAATGTTTAGGAGTGTAGAGACAATGGTCCCTAATTAACTTTTTATATGTTTTTCTGTTTGAGTGGTGAAGGTCAGATGTTGATTTAAAGTAAAAACTCGCCTCATGACTGATGGAAGAAGATGACTACAATTTCTTTACCTTGGCATTGCCGGAAATCCTTAAATTGAATGAAAAAAATCCATAACTTCTTTTCACTTAACGACACAAATGGAAATACTTAGTTCATGTCGTGGTAAAAATATTAGCCAGACAGTAAGGTGGTTCTCCCCGCAGATCATGACCCATCTTTCATCTGGCCCCGCCCTGTCCTACCTGTACGTGAGGACCTAATGTTTGCGTCAGTGAATGGTTTTAGATTTATCCTCGAACGATATTTGCTATCGACTCGCTAAGAAGAAGTAAGGTGACAGAGGGCCTGAGTGTCAGGGTGCCCTAGCTAGGCATCATCATCATCGTTTCAGCGAAAGACGTCTACTGCTGGACATAGACCTCCCAAGAGTCACATCGACCGGTCCTGTGCTTCTCGTATGCAGCGGATTCCTATAACCATCAGTACTTGTTTCTGCCTACCCCTATGAAAGCGTGAGTTTATGTGTGTTTGTAAATTCTATCATCATGATCTGCGTTTGTACCACCGGCTTATTCCACTCAGATTCTCAGAAAGATATTATTACCACATATCGTTGCTGAGTTTATTAATACCTACTTATGTTTTACATTCTATATTTAGAACTTGCGTCACTGACGTTACAAGAAGACGTGGAATGTAGTCTTCAATTCGCTATAGTTGGGGAATCCCCCGGATTTAATCATACCGAATTGAATGTGTCAATTGACGTCTGATCTAACCGATGAACTTGCGAATGAATGAAATAAGTAATTGTCTGAAGATTATAATGAGATGCTCTTTCGCTTAAAAATAACAGCACGCTCGTTGTTACCTACTTATTTTATCTTAACTTATTTTACACACGGTGGCGATTTTTTTTCTCGCATTGGATTTGGCTAAGAAATAACAGCCGCACGGTTCGATCGATCAGGTTAAGCTACGCTTGCCGCGGTTAGACCGTGGATGGGTGACCATCTTTACATACCAATACCCCTCCGTGCCTCGGAAAGCACGTTAAGCCGTTGGTCCCGGCTGTTATTTGTAGATCTTTGACAGTCGTTACGGGTCGTCAGAAGCCCGAAAGTCTGACAAACAGTCTTACCAAGGGGTATCGTATTACCCAATAAGTGGGTTGTGGAGGTCGGATAGGCAGTCGCTCCATGTAAAATGCTGGTATTCAGCTGCACCTGGTTAGACTGGAAGCCGACCCCAACATAGTTGGGAAAAGGCTAGGCAGATGATTGGATTTTCAACGCACTGCTTAGTGCCGAGAGTTGAAAATCCAAGTGTGTTTGTTTGATGCGCTGGAATGCGCTCTGTTGGATTCTCAATGCTCAGCTTAACACCGAGTGTTGAAAATCCACTCCGCGATAAAATCCCGCCGCAATATTTTTACGTCTGTGCGAATGTGAAAAACGCCTTTGTTGTCATTATCAAAAAAATACTACATACAATACACTAACAAGACCACTTTCTGATCCCCCCTCCCTCAACGTAAGAAAAAATAAGACTTATTCGGACCCCCTCCCCCCTCAAATCTTCTTACGTAATAAATGAACAGCTCTTTACCTAAATTCCTTTTTGACTTGGTAACTATGAAACAAAAACCTAATACATAATCACCCTATAATGTCAACACACTGTTTGGGACACACGCCTCCTCTCTTCGAGAGGGAATGGGCTGTAATCAAAGACTATTATAACCGTAATCTACCACGCGGGCCCAGTCATCATCATCATCATCAGCCTATAGCAGTCCACTGCTGGACATAGGCCTCTCCTATTGCACGCCATTCAACTCGATTTTCGGCAACTCTCATCCAGCTGCTACCAGCCAGCCTGCGAAGATCGTCGCTCCACCTAGCCTGAGGGCGTCCCACGCTACGTTTACCGATTCGCGGTCTCCACTCAAGAACACGTCTACCCCAGCGGTCATCGGTTCTACGGCTAATATGGCCGGCCCATTGCCACTTCAGCTTGCTTATTCTGTGAGCGGGCCCAGTGCGGTTTGATAAATGTCACATGTCTTCGGATTTTTGGTTTTAGGACATGCCGGTTTCCTAACGATGTTTTCCTTCACCGTTTTGAGAGCAGTGGTGATGAAATTATTTACACCAAGTAAAGCACCTGACTGGGTTCGAACGCACGACCTACAACTCGTAAGTCATGGTCGATACCACACGCCCCGAAAACCTAATGATTGACTACCTAATGATTTGCTCATTTTTTTTTTATAATATTCCTTATCTACAGAACTTGGACGAGGTGCACATAGCTCTAGAAGTATGCCAGGAGCCGCGCGTGATGAATCCGAGTGCAGCAGGAGCCATCCCAGCGCCGGGGAAGTACAGCTATATACACAAGGTACTTTATTAATCCTTGTATTGTTTAGATAAACATAATCAGCCTAATGTGTCCCCACTACTGAGACTTAGGCCTCCTCTCTGTGACAGGAAGTGGACCGATATTTACCAAGCAGGTGCAGTCAGCGTTCGTTGTACAACGTATCCTAAACAAGCAAGGATCTAGGTTATCGTTGAAAGTAAATGTTTCTTTGTTGCCATTAAATAAAAAAGAAACCCTCGGCTCCTATTTTCTCTAAACTCAACAATGTGTCTCCCTTTTCGAGGATGACTACAAATTATCCATATATCTTAACAATATACTGTATACAAAGTAAAAAATACAGGTTATAAAACTATGTTTATGTGTAATTTAGGAAGGTCACAGGGCAACGAAATTGTTCAAGCTTACAGTGGCGTAACTATACCGTTTGGGGCCCGTGGCAAATTCAAGGAATGGGGCCCTCCCTCAATGTAAAGAAGCTCAACCAACGTTATAGTTTCTTTTTTATTAGCACTTCTCCCGCGACTTCTTCCGCGTACATTTAATATTTTCCCCTACAAAATTTAACACCTGACTGCTTATGTCCTTGTGTAGATAAGGTCCTCCTGTGCTCATGGCTCTCTCGGGCCGGGGGCCCCCTCTGGCTGGGGGCCCGTGGCATTTTGCCCCAATGCCACCCTATAGTTACGCCACTGCAAACTTATCACTTTGATTTGGCGATTTTGAATAAAAGTCTTGATTTCTTTAGAATGTTACATGGCATGGGGCAAAGGCAGATGTAATAACATGATGTCATTATAATTTGTTCTTTCAGGTTATAGATGGAATATCAGTGGCTGTGAACCACGTGCAAATAGACTTTAATTGTGAAGCATTCACCAGCAGTGTTCAGGTAAGGAACCATACTAATTGTACTTTTACTATACGAAGTACCATACTGCAATTCGGACATAATTCAAGGTCAAATTAAATTAACTGACGAAACTTCACAGACATGTTGGGTACCGATATAGGATCTAACCCTACTATAATATAATCACACTAATATTATAAAGGCGAAAGTTTGTGAGGATGGATGGATGGATGTTTGTTACTCTTTGACTCAAAAACTACTGCACGGATTTTGATGAGACTTTACAATAATATACCTTATACATCAGAATAACATATAGGATACTTTTTATCCCGCTATTCTCACGGGATCGAAACTTATGCGGGTGAAACCGTGTGGCGCAGCTGGTAATGAAATAAAACAAAATATGGTTTTCTAAACTCATAATATCAACTACAGCAGATTACGGCGTCAACGGCTGTGGGTACTGTAGTTCCTTAAATTATGAGTTCATCTATGGAGCCATTCTTTCTACTACCCTTCATAATAATGTTATGTTACTTTCAGATCTCAAGAGTGACAGTGGAGTCCCGAACGCCTGACGGTCGCAAGGGAGACCTAAGACTGACTAGAATCAAATCGCCAGACACGGGACAACTGCTTATTTTTAAAGTAATCTATAATGCCCCTTATAGTGCTTTTGTTAAGGTTTAATTTTCATTTCCGTTACTTGCACTTATGAGTTTTATTTACTTATTCTTTACGCTAGATCGTTTGTTATGTGACATGCAATAATAAACTTTATTCCCTGCCAACAGGAGTTAGAATGGCAAAGCGCCCGCATAGAAGCCAGAGCCCACGGGGCAGCCAACGCCAATCTTCCGCCATTGCGACTTCTTTTAGGGAATACGCACTGTCGAATTGTTATCAAAAAGAGATTGTCAGGTATGTGCAATATTCAATCTTGTTTGTATGTGAATAAGACTTGTATTGGAACAGTCGATAAGTCAAACTTTACTCAAGAAAACAGCCATATCTGGCCTTTTGTAAATAATTGCTATAAAATAGAATCTAAAATAGCAATTATTAAACTTATATACAGGGCCAAATTAAATCAGCTAGCGAACTCCGCATACGTGATGGGTATAAATAAAGAACATATTGAAACAAAAAAAAAAAAATTATATTTTTTGGTTTATCGACCGCTGTAAGTGTCAATTAAAATGTCAGTTTAAAACAGTTTATTTTTCGTGTAAACTTCACAAACGTGATGTTATTTATATCTAAACACGATAAAACTAAAGAAAACAAATTTTCTCAACTCAAACTTTAAGTAACAACACTACCAACGGTCGTTGACCCCATATTTTATAGCGTTAAGATATCGATACCCATCACGGCTGCAGAGTTTCGCTAGCTAATTTAATTTGACCCTGATTTCTTTATTATAAAGAAATACTTATCGACTTTTTGTCGTCGTAAAAACCGCGCGACACGCGCAAGCGCGGGTCGCTCGTACTTAAAAATATTCCATTATATTCCAGACTGCGCAGTGATAGGATCTCGTCTCGCGATATGTCCGGAGCCGCTGGCGTGGGCTCTGACGGACGGACAGCTGCGCGCGATGTTAGCGTGTGCCATAGCGCTCGCGAAACCCGTGCAGAAGGCTACTGCTGCTGCTACCAGAATTAAGGCTTTGAGGAAGGTAAGACCAAGTTCCATGACGTAATGACATGAGAGTTGATAAGCACATTTTATACCGGTGTATAAGTGATCTATACTAATAATAAAGCTGAAGAGTTTAAAAGTAAGAAAGTACGCTAAGCGAAAACGAAGTAATAGCGCGGGCAGGCGATGCGATGCGATGGTGTGGACGGAAGAGCGAGACATTTTACGTAGACGAAGTCGCAGGATTAAGCTAGTTTAAATTGAGACTCAGAATAATACCTAAATTCCTGAGCAGAAAAACTTTTTTTTTTGTGTGTAGAAGCCGCGATGTAATACCAAGCTCACAGGCTTTAGAATCGCAGTGCATTTTGCGTATTTGTGTGTATTTATACCTTAAGTTTAAACCTCTCTTTGTATGAAATCCCATTTGTAACTGAAAAATAGAATCTAAAATAGCAATTATTACACTTATATTATACAAGGTCAAATTAAATCAGCTAGCGAAACTCCGCAGACGTGTTGGGTATCGATATAGAACATGATAAAATAATAAAAAAACCAGAAAGCTTAACATGGACTAGATTCCTGAATTTCCATTAACCATGCTCTCCTTGACAATGATGATGTTTTATATTTGCCAGGCTGGTTTGGAGAGCAGTAGTGGCCCAGTGGTAACGACCCCAACTTACGAGTTATAGGTCGTGGGTTCGAACCCAGGCAGGCGCTTTAGTTTGTGTAAATAATTTCATCACCACTGCTCTCAAAACGGTGAAGGAAAACATCGTGAGGAAACCAGCATGTCATAGAACCAAAAATTCGAAGACATGTGACATCTACCAACCCGCACTGGACCCGCGTGTTAGATTATAGCCCACTCCCTTTCGAAGAGAGGAGGACTGTGTCCCAGCAGTGGGAACATTATGGGCTGATTATGTATGTTTCCAGGCTAAGAGACCAGCATCAAAATCTGAATGATGATGAGAAAGTATGGGTGGTCCACACTTTCCAAAAGAGGCGACTCTCAATTTGACGCTAATATTTCTGTTTTTTTTTTCAGCTATGTGTTCAGTAGAAAACCATTTAATATTTTTTATACATATTTTCAGATCGAAGAACCTCGGGAACATATATCCAGCAGAGCAGCCACAGGCGAGCGTGACATCCTGGCACGAATGTTCGCCAAACACGACGTCAGAGAGACTTCGTACCACCTGCTGGCGCCCAGGATAGACCTGCACCTGTGTGATGATCCAGGATGTAAGTGAACAGCCTCTAAAAGAGTTCAGCAACTGAGCGTGACTAGGAAGAAGAGTATAGATTAACTTGAATTTTAAAGCCCCATCATCTGCCTAGCCTTTTCCTATTTTGTGGTGGGCTCCCAGTCTAACCGGATGCAGCTGAATATCAGTATTTTACTTTGGGGCGACTGCAAACCTGACCTCCACAACCCACTAACCAGGATTTTAAAACATTTGTCAATTTATTAAAAACGGAGCAGTGTTACCTCGGTTTATAAAACGTTAAAAATATTGTAACATACGTTGGCTGTCAAAATATTTTTTTAATCTGTGACTGGAGTTCACAATGATGTCCAAGTTAATGCTCAATTTTTGTAAGAACTTTTGCCAAAGTTACGAAAGTAAAATTTTTTGGCAGGTGCCTTACGGGTTCACATTTCCACCCTATTTTATCATATATTAACTTTATATTGGTTAAGGTTATATTTTGTTAAGGCTTTATTAAGGTTATATTTATCCACAGTGGGCCGATCTGAGAAGCCGTCCCTCTCAAACGGAGGTGCCCTTCAAGTGACGCTGGTCAGCATGCAAGCAGACCTGTTCCCCTACCACAAGGCGTCTGATGACAGAAGACATTGGAGAGGGTACAGGTAAGATAATATTCTTTATTGTAGAGCAAAACAAAACGAAACTTAAATATGCATTTTTAAATGGTCGTGAATTCAAATTCGAAACAATTATGACCTATGTCGGCTTCAAAACTGCATTAAAACTTTTTCTTTGACTCGTCATTATTTTGATGTTTTAGGCCTTTAATATTTTACATGGAAATGCCAAGTGGCTCGATTTAGTAGTCCGGGAGTATATTTTTTATGTTTTTTTATCTGGTATTTCGAATCCGCTAGTTTTTTTAGAGATTAGCGCGTTCAGACAAAAAACATACCAACTCTTCAGCTTTATTATTAGAATAGATACAATACAGAACAGGATGTTTTTTTTCAAACAGAATACCGAATGTTGTTTTCTCCAAAAAACAAAACACAGATTGTTATTCGCTTGAGTTTTTATCTGAATCAAGTTCATGACTCCCTTGACCACTCTCCTCTACTTTTTTTAGTTTTCGCTTTATTCTATCAGTCTGACTGCCTCGTTGGTCTCATGGTCGCAAGCGTGACTGCTGAGCGCTCGGGTTTGATTCCCAGGTCAGGCAAAGTGTTATTGGGTTTTTCAATTAGGAATTTGTCAGTATCAGCCCGGAGTTTGGAAGTTGACGGTGTGATACCCCGCTGTCTCGATACGCACGTGTCGCCGTTTGGTCCGAAGAGAGAGTGCACCTGTGTCTGCGCACACACGCCTGCACTATAATATCTCCCGTGTAATCTGCGATCGCGATTTATTTGCCAAAAATGTAAACAAATATGAATTAATGGAAAAATAACTTTAATTCCTACACAATAAAGTTCAGTTTACGCTACAACTTCAAACATTTTTATAACTTTTTCAATAGTGCTAGCCACTCTGAAATCAACTTAAATGTCATTGAAATAAAGTTGATATTTGTTTAACTTGAAATAGGGTGGGGGTGTGCAGCACTGCGCAGTTTCACTATAGATAGCTAGTCTCCATTCAGATTGGCCGCCATGGACGAAATTGGGTCTGGAGGAATATTATTCTATCACAAAAACTCAGTGTTCCGTATATTATATTTTGCAGAGAAGCAGCAACACCGCACAGTCAGTGGCTGTCACAAGCGCTGTCATCATTCTGCACCACACTACTTGAGAACCTAGATCCGAGGCCGCTCACGCCAAGTACCAAGGTACGGATATAAAATAAATCATGCATCATAGAGGTTGGAAGGGACATCGATGCGCAACCTGTTTCCATGGATTCAGAAAATGATTGGGTACCCCCTCTCCAGAACCATATACTGAATCCATTGTAACAGGTTGTGCGTCGAAGTCCCTGCCATCTTGTGTAGAGAGTGGACAGGGACATCGTCGCGCAAACTGTAATCGGATGCATGAAGAAGCCTCCTCGTGTAGTGCAGTTGGTACCGCCAGTAACTCAACTGAACGCTCGCGCTCGTCGCATCCTGGACAGTCACACCCAACACATTTGACTGGCCAATTCTTCCCCTGCGGTGGTAGGGCTAACGCCCGCCTGGTTAGCGACCACCCTCCCACCGGAGTCCGGAGTCAAGCAGCCTGCTGTGTTTCAGCGATGCGTGGGAGTTCCAGTGCCTTAGGCATCTTCTGGGCACGCTCGTTGCATCGTCAAGAGCAGAACCCAATCAGCAATAAAAAAATAAAATAAAATATTGTATATTTCCACACATTATAAACTGATTATTTTGCAGACAAGCCAACCAGAGAAGCCTGAAGAGCCGGTATCTAACGGCATGAAACACAAGCAGGCAACCACACAATCAAATGCTTCCAATGCTCCGTCCACTAACTCTACTACCTCACAAGGTATTATAATCAGGGACCGTACAACCCCGAATATAAGTTAATTCTTTCGAAAGTGTTACAGATTCTACGCCTACAGTAACGGAAAATGTTACCTCTTGGTAGTGTTAGCCCTTTCATAACACTAACGTTAGGGTAACCCTATCAATAAGTTAACTAGTAGAAGATGTTACCGGCTCTTGTATGATTTCCAATTGAAGCAGATAACCCTTTGAAAGGGTTTGTCAGGGTAATCAAAGGGTTTTAAATCAAATCATTTTAAATTACGTTGGAGTGGAGGAATAGATTTTGACCTTGAAAATTTGGAATCATATAGAATTGTTCATTAGTGTTTCTTACTCGGTTTGATAGGACGGTGCTTTCTTTTTTAAGTTTTAATAACGTCTGAATATTGAAGATGAACAAAGGTAAGTAAGTGTATTTTAATTAAGTATCATATATAATAAAACTGTTAATAACCTGTGTCTGTACATTGAACGTAATTTAAACTTTTAGTGGGGTTGTAATAAGTAATTAATATAGATACCAAATCACCAATTTTTGAACATTTTGTCTGTCTTTATGTATGTTTGTGCACGCATCACGCAAAAAGTACGCGACGGATTTTGATTAAATTTGGTATGGTGATAGCTGAATATCCTAGTGAACATTTATGGTAACTTTTACTGCAGGAAAATGTCTAATACCGACAATAAATCGTCGCGGGCATAGCTATTTTTAATAAATATAGAGACAGACAGACAAAAATACCAAACAATTTTTTTGTTTTTATAACACTCTTATTAAGACTATATATGTTATATCTACAGATAATATGCCACTAAAATGTTTATTACTAGTTTTATAATAAGAATTCTTATGTTTTTAGAGCACATATATATTTCAGACAGCGACAGAAGCTCAGACGAAAGTGAATCAATATATTTTCAGGAATTAAGGACAACCGATCCTTCATGCGTGTCAATACCGACATTGCAACCGCCATTAGACGATAATGCGTCTACTCCCGATTTGTCTTTTGAAAATGACTCTAAAGAAATGGAAGATACTCGTAAGGCTATAAATACTGATAACTCAGACTATAGCAAGGAAGATGATATTCATGAGTGTTATTCTTTTTCTTTATTAATTGCAAAATATCTAAGCAAGTTAGAAGAAGGACGACGTAACAAATGTATGCATCAAATAGTTCATATGGTCATGCAAAGTGAACAACAATCAAAACAAAAGCAGTAATAATGAAAAATTGTGTATTTTAATAATAAATACCATGTTTTTTTTAAAGATTTTTATTTATTCACTGACGACATTATATAATCACCTATCCACGAACCGATCAAACCATACGGCTCTGTTATCACGAGCAAAAGAAAAAAAGCACGAGTAAATGATGAGTGAGACGATCGAATGACATTTATGATTCCGTAAAAAAGGCAAGATTATACTTGAAACAATCCCGACTATTCCAGAAAAAGAATACATTAAACTTTAAAAACACTGCAATAATAACCATAATCGTATGTATATGGACTGTGGAGTCGCTAAGTCCTAGACTGCGTGTTGCGACTTGACGCGTACCTTCCGAATGCATGCAGTTTAGTACTTTAAAGTAAGGCACGAGAGATAAAATTATAATATTTGTAGTCCGAATGGGTAACTCTGTTACAGTCGTTGAAAGGGTAACCCGTTCAAAACGTCTTACTATTAAAAAGTGTAACCCACTAAGAATGAGTTTTTGAATATACAAGTAAACAAATCGAAAGGGTTTGGAAGAGGTTACCCATTGATGAGGGTTTTCGTAAAAGAGTGTAATCAATATGAAATTGGTTTTAAAACAACACTTTGTCAAAACCCTATCAAAAACCCTTTCAATGGGTAACCAAAATGGTCCCTGATTATAATTAAAAAAACACGTGAGTTCGGGGGACCCCCGGCAGGAACAAAGTTCAAAATGAAAATCCAAGATGGCGGCTATGATAATTTTAAAATAATCGCATCCGCCATCTTGGATTTTCATTTTGACGCCCCCTCGAAAATCGTGAAAACGAAACCAATGAAGAAAATTTTTAATTTTTTTTTCAGCGCTATCTTGGATTTTCGTTGTGACCTCACTATCGGCTTTAGCACCCTTGAAAACCATGAAAATTGTCTCAAGACCACGTGCGCACTTGAGTCATAATACCACATTTTAGCACATGCACACTTAAGACACCTCGCTCTGGCTCTAAATAAAACAAACCATATGTCACAAAAATACTAACTATTTGCAGCGTCGCCGACTCGAACGCGCATCCTACAGCAGCTCGGCAAGCTGATGACCACGTGTCTAGTACTTAGGATAGACGACTTCACAGTTTATAAGGTAAGTAAGTACATGATTCTGAACCGACGAAAAATTTCAACCCAGGGGGCGATGGAATATTTCGTCGGTTATTAAAAAAAAAATGTAACCAATATTGTGTAACAATAAGTGTCCGTGGAGTTTCATACCCGTTCTTTTCCAGCCATACCTAGGTATTTACTACGATTTGCAATGGGCAACTATACTCGGCATCCCTCTGACTGACTGAACTTTTGACAATTTAAAAGTGCCTGTAATTGTTTTATTTGAAACTAGCTGCGTCCCGCGGTTTCACCCGCATAAGTTTCGATCACGTGGGAATATCAGGATAAAAAGTAGCCTATATGTTAATCCAAGGTGGTGGTGTATGTACCTCCATATAAAATTTTATAAAAATTGGTCCAGCCGTTTAAGCGTGAAGAAGTAACAAACATATAAACACACACACACACACACTCACAAACCTTCGCTTTTATAATATTAGTGTGATAAATGCTTTGAGTTTTTGAGTTTGAAAAAATTTGCTGTTCCATACATTTTAACCGCGTAGATATTGCACTTTTCTATGAAACAGATGGAAAAAACACCTTGTGTAAGTTACAGGTTGGATTCAACTATCTTTTAAGTACATGGCGTAATATCGCAAAGCCTTCCAATTCCAATTCTCATCGTCTTATTTCCATGTTTCTTCTATAAATGGTTTTTGGGCTTAATTCAGGGTTTGTTGTAGGTACGGAAGCACTAAATGCCATATCGAAAAATAAAACTAGCCAAATACAATTAGATATACCTACAACATTTGTTTTAGTTTACCATAAACCTAAAAAAGTCCCTTTCTTTGGTCAAAGGTACTCCTTTCTATCGTGTTAACACGAGTTTTGATGCATTTTTATGTTAATGTGATAAATACCGCGTGTGGAAAGAGCCCTTGATTATCTGTTTCTATCCTAAAACCCCGCAGGGTCAGCAAGAGAACCAAGGTAACCGACATAGCCCAAAGAATTGCCAAACTTAAGTGGCAGTGGGCAGGGCGCATTGCTCGCAAAACAGATGGCCGATGGGGCCGAAAAGTTCTGGAGTGGCGACCGCGTATCGGAAGACGTAGCGTTGGAAGGCCTCCCACAAGGTTGACCGACAACCTTGTGAAGGCCGCAGGAACCCGTTGGATGCGAGAAGCACAGAGCCGGTCGAAGTGGAGGTGCCTGGGAGAGGCCTATGTCCAGCAATGGACGTCTTTCGGCTGAAATGATGATGATGATCCTAAAACCAAATACATGTTATTTTCTTGATTTCTGAAAACATATACAAGAAACATTAAATAAATAATTTCCTTATTACAGGTATCAACTGGCTCTCGATCGCGCGAGGCGCCTCGTCCTCTAGTGAGCGCTGAGAAGGCCACACTGCCGGGCGACGCCGGGTTATTGCACGCCGAACTTACCTTCTTCTACTATCCTGGAGATGTGTGCTTCCCTGGTTAATTTTTATTCATGTTATAAGACTTATTGGTTATTTAGTTTGATGGTATAATTGAAAAATCATCCCTAATTTAACCCCGTTGGGGGTTGAATTTTCAAAAATCCTTCATTAGTGTTCACTTTCGTTATATACGGAACTCTTGTGCAAAATTTCGTGCTTCTAGATCCAGCGGTTAAGGCCGTGCGTGCGTTGTCTGTCAGTGAATTTAAGATGTTTATTAACGGCTTGGCCACTGGACATTCGCTGCAGCGAAAATTCGCGCGGTGCGAACGGCGAAGCGTCATGCGACTAAAAGAAATGTATAGAATTGTACTAGCCATGCCACGCGTAGCGGCGACCGGCGAAGTTTGCCGAGCGACTGGCGGCGCGGCGGGCGATTGAAACAAATGTATGAATCAGTACGGCGCATGCCACGGGACTCGCGCGGTAGACTCGGCGAATAGTGCAGAAAGTCAAACAGTTTATTTGTATTCGTCGCGAAATAATGAACACCGAAACCGCAGGTCGCGGCGGCGAACGCTATTGCCCGTGGCCGTGCACACTGCGCTGCGTAGATTGCCGCGCCGCCAGACGCACCGCCACTCGCGACGCCCTGTCCCGTGGCCAGCGGGTTAGAGCTCAACTATCTCTATCATCTGCCTAGCCTTTTCTCAACTATGTTGGGGTCGGCTTCCAGTCTAACCGGATGCAGCTGAATACCAGTATTTTACATGGAGCGACTGCCTATCTGCCCTCCACAACCCAGTTACTGTGTAATATGATACCCCTTGGTAAGACTGGTTATCAGACTTTCGGGCTTCTGACTCCCCGTAACGACTGTCAAAGATCCACGAATGACAACCGGGACCAACGGCTTAACGTGCTTTCCGAGGCACGGAGGGGTCTCGCTATGTAAAGATGGTCACCCATCCACAGACCAACCGCGGCAAGCGTAGCTTAACCTGATCGATCGACCTGTGCGGCTATGTTATTATTTAGCCACGGGCCCCTCCCGCTCCACTATTACTAGCCTAGCTCAACTATCACTAATGAGACACAATTACTTCGTCTATTGTTACCGAACCGTTATTGAACCTCATAAGTCTGTCCAACAGTCGAGGGGATACGCGCTAGGACGTGGAGTTACGGACACCAGCCCATTATACCATACCATAGTATAAGTAGTATAATCAGCCTATAATGTTCTCACTGCTGGGACTCAGGCCTCCTCTCTATGTGAGGGAGTGGACCGTAATCCACCACGCGGATCCAGTGCGGGTTGGTAGATGTCACGTCTTCGAATTTTTGGTCCTATGACATGCCGGTTTTCTCACAATGTTTTCCTTCACCGTTTTGAAAACATACCATACCATAAGAAGATAATATAATTTGCTACGTTGTTCAACAGTACCAGCCCCAAAGCTCTACGTGCAGCTCAGTCCAGTGCTGGTGTCGGTGGACGTGAACAGCGTGGTGTGGCTGGGCGCGTTCCTGCCGCACGTAGTCCCGCGAGACAACGAGACGCGCGACAACATGGAGCACGCGCCGCCTGCCTACATGGACGTCAGGATGGAAGCCATTATGCCTAAGGTATGTGCAGGCTTTTGGCTGTTAGTTTGTCTGCCAGTTAGGTTAGACAAAAATTGCCCTCAAGTGCTATTTTTGTCTGCTAGCCCTAAGTGGCCCCCCACACTGGGCATGCGCCGGGCGCGAGCGTTCCTCCAGCGTGTGACGCTCACGCCTGGCGCACGCCTAATGTTGGCTTAGGTCTATTTTTGTCTGCTCATTGCACGATGGAATCTGCTTTACCGACTCAGCACTATATTTTTTTTGAAGTGAAAACTTCTTTAGGCGCGTTGGGCATTTTTTGAGATGGGAAAAAAACCATTGAATGCGCGCCACAATTACCGTAACCGACACCGCTTCGGATGTGTTCGGCTGAAAATGCGGATGTGTTCGGATGTACTCGGTTTTAATGTATATCCGATATGTCAGTGAGTGATGGCAAAGTATCCTGTTTGTGCTTTGTTTTCACTTCTGTCTGCACTCCCGGAGTGCCACTGTTTTTTTTCCCTGTATTACGTTGTCTTGTAATGTCAATACCGCTGACACATTCAGCTATCTTCTTTACATGCCAGACCGAATTAATAAATAAAAAAAAGATGACACTGACAGACTTGACATTTTTTTTTTGTTACCTGCTTTTTGTCTGAGGTAGTGGTAGTCCCAGAAGTCATAAGGAGCAGTTCATTCCAGAGTTTTTAATTAATTTATTTCTTTTCTTAACAGGTGGTGTTAGAAGCGGGTTCTGAGCACGTTTCGCAGCAGCGTGACCGTCCCAAAGAGCTGCAGATTTGTACCGCCAGAGCTACACTTACCAACGTGCGGGAGTCTCCTAGATCCAGTTAGTTTTATATTCCAACAAAGTTCTTCTATACTACTCTCTACTATGTAGCAATGCTTATCTAAACTACCGAAGGTATTTTGATGCGGTTTTCACCAAAGACTAACTGCTGTACATGCAGAAAACTTGTAGTAAATTAAAAAAGGTTAACAAATTAGTTGACAATAATATCTGAAACAACGTCGATACATGTTTTTGATATACCAATCTTACAAGACTTATCAATAACACAACTTGTATGTTGGAGTAATTGAGCGAAACAAACACAAATAATAAAGAGCCTAATAATTCTATGAACCCTATTCAAGGTAAGGGTTTCCGAAAGTTTCCAGGAACTACAATATACTGGGAAAATGATAATATAAAAACGAAGAGTTAATATTACAATGCTGTATGTCATGGCGTTTCATGTATGTTAACAGTTTTTTTTTTTATTATTTATTACTAGCAGCGCTCCGCAGTGTCAACCGCATAAGTCTCGATCCCGTGGGAATATCGGGATAAAACGTATCTTATGTCCTTTCCCGGTACTCAAACTCTCTATACCAAATTTCTTCTAAATCGGTTCAGCGGTTTAAGCGTGAAGAGGTAACAGACAGACAGACAGACACTTTCGCATTTATAATATTTGTTTGGATAAAAAGGGTTTTTTATCCATGCCAACCCCATACCGCTGTTTCGTTGTAACCGAATTTCAAACTTATGTAACCTCAACGACTTTTATGTTGTCTGTGATACACAACATTTTGGTTACGGTTGTAATCCTGTATTAATCGTTGACTTCGACAAAATGCTTGGCCACGAAAGCGACCAATCATAGAAAATTCCCTAATTTCTTCGTACTTCATCCTATTAAAGTTCCAGGCTAAATACCGATAGGCTATAGGCCATGTTCGTTGCAGCCTCCGCGGGCACCCGCGCCGACCTGGCGGCCATCCTGTCGGCGCTGCGCCGCGCCGCGCCGCCCTCGGGGCAGTTCCCGTGCGCGCCCGACGACATGGATCCTATACATGAGCAGTTTATATTGCATGCTGACAGTGAGTATATTTAAAAAAAACCGGCCAAGTGCGTGTCGGAGCACGCACAATGAAGGGTTCCATAGCTGGAATGAATTTATCCCAAGAACAAACTTAACATTGTAGTTGAAAAACATGTTCTCTCATACATTCCAACTGAAAATGTAAGTTTGCACGCACAATATTGAGAGATTAACCATATTGTTTTAAGACAGTGTCCATTTTTTTCAGTGTCCATTCAAAACATATATTCTGTAATCCAATCGGAATAAATACACACTACCTTAAGAATATGTTTGATTTACAAATTATTTTGGTATTACGTTTGTATGAACTACGCATGCTAATGCGTAGTTCGCCGGCCCCTTAAAACAAAAAATGAAACTGATTTATAATTTCGGCTCAAGTTGTTATTCTCAACGGGTGGGATTATAATGATTAGGCCATAAACCGACATCCTATTTTGTAACAACACCAATTTACACCAGTAAACATATTTATCATTGTCATTATTTCATCCTCAGATTTGGATGACATAGATCGTGGAACTGCAATCAGTCCCGAAATGTTATGGCGCGAAAACAGAGCAGTATGGTGCGCGAGAGTGGAGCCACTATGGGCCGACTTTTGTGGCGCAAGAGCGACTAACAATAAACCTGCACCTTTGTTGGATGCTACGCCTCTAACAGCTTGGGTGAGTAGCTATTATAGCTATGTTTAGATTTTCATTCAACAGATGTGCCTGTACTGGTATTCAGCTGCATCCGGTTAGACTGGAAGCCGACCCCAACATAGTTGGGAAAAGGCTAGGCAGATGATGAGATGTGCCTGTATAAGCCAATTTCAACAGCCAAAACAAAATTTCATCGTCATCATAACCTATCGGTTAGTAAATATGAGGCATTAAAGTAGACTCCCCATCTAATTTCAAATGTTTCTGATTCATCATTTTCTCTGGTGAAAAAAAGAAGATTTAATATGAGAGTGGCTTATCTATATAAATAAAAATGAATCGCAGAAATGTCTGTACGCGCATAACTTCCGAACGACAGCACCAAATTGGATAATTCTTTTTTGTTGTGTTCGGTATTGCCAGAAGAAACAAAATTTCGGATATTCGAAAAAAAAATTGCATCCGTGCGAAGCTGGGGCGGGCCGCTAGTGTATTATAAGAATTCTGTGTGAGCTTCAAATAGTATAGCAAAAAAAAAAAATATGTATGTATAACATAAACACCTTTGTTTGTCCATAGCTATGTTTCGACGACAACTTCTCCCGCATCTGGATTGTGGCCCGCACCTGTGGGCTGGCCGGTCTTCAGCTGAACCACTACCAAATGCTGTTCCTCATGAGGCAACTGGAGAGGATCTCGGAGATGACAGCCTGGCTAGCACATGATGCTGAGAGGCAGCCGGATGCTGAAGAAGGGTATGTTATATTAAGCATTAGTATTGGCAGCTGGCTTTGTTTACGTCTAAACTCCTATATCTGATTATAAAGTGTCTGTCTTTTCACAAACATGTATACATCAAAACAGAAATAAAACTTCCATATTTCATTAAAACACTACTTACGCTGAACATGGTCACCTCCCAAATAGTACACACACAAATAAGTACACACATTGCTTTCTTAATGAAAGAGGTTTCTTAAGGTTACATTAAAATTCCAGCTTAAAATTTTATTTGTACCTGATAAAAATGTGTGCTTCCTCGACGAAAGTTTTCTTAAAAGTCTCTTGTGAAAAAAGGCTTTATTTTTTTCGATAAAAGGGAGAAAATGTTATTAATTTTCACCTGCTTTTGACCGCTAGCAAAAACTAATTCTATGTATGTTGACATAGGAAAGTACTGAATCCTGCCAAAACAGCTATAATTATTTGTACCATAACTTGACTCAAGAAACCCTTCCCTTCCCTTCTTAGAACTATAGTAGCAGGTGTAGTGGTACCGGCAGTGGAGTTAACGTTCGTGCTTCCATCCAACTGCCCCGGACAAGAGTCTTCCAGGGACTTGGACAGCGTGCCTCTCGACTCGTCCAGTTTACAGGACTTGAAGTTGGGTGAGTAAGGCTTTCTAATTATACCGGTGGGCAGGTAGATAGTAATGCAAAGTTAAATAGGTAAGAGGTTTGCAAATAAAACTGGACTAGTTAGTTTATAGTATTTTACTAAACATTTAGTTAAAAATGACAACAAAAATTCGGCTTTCTGCATCTCTTGAAAAACAATACTCCTTGATCTTAAGAGCGCTGAGATTGATCAGTAAATCTGCTGAACATTTGGTTGGCAGTTGTGATTGGGTGTCCAGAATTACAAGACATCGAGGTTGACATGAGATATGATAACGTGTAAAATTAATCGGTCTAAAGAGGTACGAAGAACAGAGTGTAAAGTTCACTCATCCTCCATAGAAAGGGGAAGTTCCTCCGACCAGACGGCTGTTATGTCTGGTGGGCTACTGCCCGACGATTGATGTCGGGACGTTGTATATATTATTGTTGCGCGGTAAACTCGGCTTACGCGATGCAGGATTTCGCGTGACGTCAATGTGATGCGTAGTTCGCATGAGGCGATGTAGGTGCCGCGACATGTCTAAGAAACCTGCAGTTAACTTAACGGTGCGTTTCCACTAAAACGGAGTTCCAGTTGTAATCAAAGTCTTGGATTCCACATTGCGTCGTCTGTGATTGGTCGATGCCTGCACGCCTCCGCTTCATTGGAAACGCTACCTAATTCTATTCACAAACACTATTTATTGGACCCTCGCTTCTTTCTCTTTACTATTGAAACATTTTGTTCTCTTCTTATTCTTTAAATTATGTTATTTCTTATTTATTCATGTATTTATTTCCACGTCTTTCGGTGGGCAGAGCACCAAACTGTCTCTACGCTAGGCGCGTCGACGCCGCTTGAGGAAAACTGCAGTAAGTTTTTGGGTTTACAGATACATAATGCATCAAGTAACCATTGATTTTGCATTTTCTATGTTAAGTGTCTAACAGCACTTGTCACTAACAAAGCCATAAGAAAAAAGTAATAACATCTACAGGCAAACCAGAAAAGTTATGCGCTTCGGTAATCTTCGTGTTTCCGAATTATTACGAACGTCACGCCACAGAGTAACCACCCACAGAAGCAAATCTTCTAAGTTTTATACTTCCGCTCTTTATCAGAGTGCGTCTATCATTGCCCGTTATAAAGCCTTCTCTCTGTTGCGTTACCTACTGTGGTCTCACCTTGTCAAATATCCCTCAAAAGTTTTGAATAGTTTTCTTGGAATTGCATAGAGTGGTTAAACTCAAAATTTGTAACCATGGTAGTACAAAATTGGTTAGTACTCTCATGGTTGTAACAGCTCTATATTAGATCTCATAATCACACGTACGTATTTCTGAAGATAGACGACGATTACCGAAGCGCATACTTTTGCTGGGGTCTATAGATGGAATTATTAATTTATTTATGCAACAAGCCTAAAGTCACGTTGCTCACCACTCATTTAAAACAGCAAATTATTGACAATTTTTTTGTTTGTAACGGGCCCGAATTTGTCGTACCCATGCTTACGCAAAAACAGTTGACGTGTTTGCCTGCACTTTCTTTTACTTTTTATTTATTTCTTCGCTCACTTGCACAACCTTATGCCAAAAATAGTGACGTATCCATGCAGGTGATTTTTGATTCAGTTTAATTTCACATAGGCCTGATTTTTCAATAGTCAGATATTTTTCATGTGAGGAATAAATATGAAAATTTAACTTTTCTATACTCAAACTGACAACCAACTTGTCAAGCAATATTTATTCCTCAGATAAAAGTTATCTGACTATTAAAAAATTTGCCCTTAATAATGGTAATAATTTTGTTCTGTGCAACTTTTTCTAGTTTGACTATAAAGCACCTCTTGCACTATTGTATCCAAGCAATCACGCCATTCCAAATTAAGAACACTTGAGTCTTAATTAGAATTGTAAAAAGAACATTGTAATATTTCTATAATTATTTATCCAAACTTAGGCTACAATCTTCGCTTCCTTCTCCCCTATAAAACTCAATAATAACGTGTCCGACTCCCAGTAGGTTCCGAAGCTACAATGGCGCCGTCGATGATGGACCGAGACAGCGGCGTGTTAGCCACCACGTCGGTGGATGTCTACCAGCCGATCGTCATTGAGGAACCGCCTCCGCCCAGTCCGGGGATGAGTTTTGGAGGTACTTATGTATAGATAAAGTAGTTTAACAGGCTATCACGATAACCACATCGTCTTTTTGGTCATTTATTTTTTTATTACTGTAGATGTCCTAATTAATTGACGAAAATATCAAAAACATCTTGAATGACATGAAACTTAACAATAGTTAAAATTATAATGTTACGTTTTGATCAATTAACTTTAACAAGGTGTAGAAACCGGGGTCTTGTCATAGTCTTCTCAGATTAGCTTTGAGCATTCACAGTATGACATTCATAAGGCATTTTTAATGGTTCATCCAAATTACTTTATATCTCTACCACATAATATAAGACAATAATCAAAAAAAGATGTCGTCCCTTCATTTAACTTTAGGTGGCCTCTTCGTCCACGTTCCAAATTAGCCCAACTTGCCAATTAAACACACATTAAATTCTAGGCTTCTCCTCAATGCGTCGCGGATTTACATCCTTAGTGACGTCAATAGACAGCGCGCTAACTCGCGACGACGCGAGGAGCGACGCGGCTTCCACTGCAAGCTCTGACAGCGATAGATATGTTGTGGTCGGGTTGGCTGCTGAGTCGCCCGATGACGCTGATATGGCATTCAGGTATGTACAGCTTTCTAATATGCGCTTCGGCAATCATCGTCCATCTTCGGAAGTACGACCGCGCGATGATGAGATCTAATATAGAGCTGTTTCAACCATGGAAATTCTTACCTATTTTGTATTAGCATGTTTACAAAATTATAGATTAAGGGGCCGGCGAAGGCCGCTCGCAAATGCAATTCGAAGCGACGGCAAAATTCGTCCGGAATACTGCTATCTCTGTTTCGCAAAAGTAGGCGAGTGAGGGACACGGTGCGCAGCCGTGTGTGTGTATTCATTCATAACGAGAACGACCCGAAGGCACTGCAAAGCATTTCTATTTATTAGTAGGTAGGTAATTATAATTACGTATGTTCATTGTTTGCTTTATTTTTGTTGCCTAATTTGGGGAATCGTTAGTGAATGTACAGACTAGTAATGCGTTTTTTGGAAATTTCTTTACAATGCCAATATCTCAACATATTGGAATAAATGGAATAATTATCTCGAAATCTAGGGCTTGTAGAGAAAATGTAGTAGATACGTCATACACAAGGTATTTGTCAGGTTTTTCAATTATCCTATATAGTATATATATACTAGCTGACCCGGCGAACTTCGTACCGCCCCGCCGCGCCAGCCGCTCTGCCCCCGCTTTTTAAATCTCTGATATCTTCTAAGATATTCATTGTAATGATATGCTGTAAAGGGCAATTTTGATCTACATGAAATGCACAACGTATCTAATGTATTTAATTGGATAAGGAATAATACTGTATTGTTTAAAATAGCATGGTAAATAACCTATATTTTTTCTGTAATATGTAAAAGATAAAAATGGTTACAGTGGGTTATCCTTAGGAGATAAACATATACCATCGGCAACTTTTTTGTAGACCTTTTTAAGTTGTACAATACTGTAGTACATTATTTTGATCTATCTCGTAGGGTTCAGCCAGCGTTTGCAATGTAAGCGCAAAAAACGACATCACATTAAAAACCTCTAAAATTATCAGTGTTTCTCTACTATATTATGCATGTATTATAAATAAAAACCTTTCTCTTGAATCACTTTATCTATTATAAAAAAACCGCATCAAAATCCGTTGCGTAGTTTTAAAGATCTAAGCATACATAGGGACAGACAGACAGCGGGAAGCGACTTTGTTTTATACTATGTAGTGATAATCTTTATACTAAGAGCACATTGACTACTTCAGTGGTATCAATAATGTACCTACATGTAACTGATAAGGAATGTATGGTCCAATTGGCAATATATCGTTATTGCGCGTGGTCTCAAAGGCAAACCGCGACCGACCGACGCGAGCGCGATGAAGGCCATACCGTGCGGTGCGGCTCCGGCGCGGCGCCTGAGCGGTGCCACAACGGTTTCCTACATATAAAAATGTATGGTATGCGATACGGTACGTCCGGCACGGCTCCGGCGCCGCACCGCAGGCGCACCGGACAACGGCGCGAGGCAGACGAGGCGGGGAGGGGTGCAAGCAGTGTGGTGCCGCAGCGGCGCCGCTCAGTTGTTTATACGGCATAGGGCGTCAACTCGGCAAGCCAAGCCAAGCATGTTGCGGTGCCGCAGCGGCGCCGTAAGAACATTGCGACGCCACACTGCTCGTGTGGCCGCCAGTGCGGTGCGGAGTAATGCGATGCGGTGCGGTGCCGCACCGTGTGGCCTGGCCCCTAGAGTTGTCACACGCTGCACGCATGTCGCGTAAACATAAATTATTGGCATATTTATTATTATTACCTATTGTCTTTATTTATTTAGAACCGGTTTATTTTTTGTGGTCTCAACTTTAAAAAAAAAATTGTGAGCCGTCACGGGACGCCTGGCAGATGTGAAACATCGACATACCATACACACTACTGCATATAGACCGTATATATATACCATCATATAGCGTGGCGACGCGTCGCCACGGCATGCGTCGCCACGCCAGAAATCGGTTTTACATGCGGCTATAGATGTTTCACATCAAAAATTGTGAGCCGTCACGGGACGGCTGGCAGATGTGAAACATCGACATTATTTTGTAAAAGTAATATGCAGAAAAGAACAGATTGTGGTAGGAACTAAATATGTCATAATGATAAAAAATCGCACAGTCGATTGCGCATGGCGACGCGTCGCCACACCATACACACTACTGCATATAGACCGTATATATATACCATCATATAGCGTGGCGACGCGTCGCCACGGCATGCGTCGCCACGCCAGAAATCGGTTTTACGTGCGGCTATAGATGTTTCACATCAAAATTGTGAGCCGTCACGGGACGCCTGGCAGATGTGAAACATCGACATACCATACACACTACTGCATATAGACCGTATATATATACCATCATATAGCGTGGCGACGCGTCGCCACGGCATGCGTCGCCACGCCAGAAATCGGTTTTACGTGCGGCTATAGATGTTTCACATCAAAAAATTCGAAGACGACATCTGCCAACCCGCACTGGGCCCGGGTGGTGTATTACGGCCCACTCCCTCTCACTGAGAGGAGGCAGCTGTGTCCCAAGAATATATAAATAATAAATAAGAATGTAGGTTACTCGATACCAAATCACAAGGCAAATCTAGATCCAAGTCAATAGTGTCAGAAATATTACAATACAATTATTATTTAGCAAACAAATAAAGTAAAGTAATAGTCTAACGCTGCTGACAACAAAGTCCCGATTCGAACGAACCCCACCGCCCGCGCCCGCGCGGGGTGTCGCGTGTCGTCGTGTATATGCACACACACTAGCGCATCGTGAGTGAGCAGTGCCACCCCGCCTACTCACAATTGCTTGACGCGATAGCACTCAATCCGTAATCCTAAAAATGTTGAATGAAAACTTAATATTTTTCAATTTTTTTTTTTACAATTTGGAACTTGACAATGTTAGCTATGTTTCCGCTCGAATAATATTTCAAATATTGTTGTTTTTAATACAGCAAAAATATGATGAAAACATGTAATTTACGCTGTCAATATGTGCGAAATGCAATTCGTTTAAATTTCATTTTGGGCAAGTATTTTGGAAAAAAAAATAGACATGAACCTAGATAAATACTGTATAAATCCGAATATCAGCATAATATGGTGGAAATATGCTCGAGTTGCAAATGATTTAAGAACTACGTTTGTATGGAGAATTCATCCTCCGCCGGCCCCTTAACATCTCTATGCAATTCTATAAAACTTTGGGTGACAAATGATGATCTGAGACCGAGGTAGGTAGAGGACAGAGAGGAAACTTCATACGTAATGATAGATGCACTATTATAAAGCGCGGTAGTACAAAACTTAGAAACATTGCTTCTGTGGCGCGAAGTTCATGCAAATTCGGAAAAACGAAGATTACCGAAGTATATACTTTTCTTTAGGAAGCTGTTAGAAACTTGCCCGTTGGTCCCAGATGGTGAAGACTTGTTGAAAGTATGATTTGAATATTTCTCATAGTTCCTTCTTCCCGCGATCGTTGACTTCGTGCTGTAGCTTCTTGAAATTATGACTTGTTACTGCAATGGATTAAGATTAAAAAAAATGTTTTATCATGAATTGACATCCATACCGTCACCAATTTTACCCTGTATAATAAAATAATAATGTAACAAGCCTGTATAATAACTTGTCCAAAATATTGCATGACCATTACGTAAAATTTTTATTCAAGATATTCACACCAGTCTTCCATTTCTACAGAGAGTTTGAGCATGGCCGTGCATCAAGCGGAGTCAGTGGTGTAGAAGTTGCAGCCGAGGTGGTGGAGCGATCCTCGTCACCCAGCGACCACTCCGTCACAAGTTCCTGTAGGAGGAGAGATGTCGTATGTCTTTCACTTTACTCTTATAGATTACTAGCTGCGCCCCGCGGTTTCACCCGCATAAGTTTCGATCCCGTGGGAATATCGGGATAAAAAGTAGCCAACACAAACTTTCGCCTTTATAATATTAGTGTGAGTAGCCGCTTGCCCCAGCTTCGCACGGGTGCAATTTTTTTTTCCGGTATTTTCTTTCATACAAACCTTGTCCTGGCAATACCGAACACAACAAAAAAAGAAATATCCAATTTGGTGCAGTCATTCGGAAGTTATGCGCGTACAGACATTTTGGCGACTTTGTTTTATACTATGTAAGGATTTTCATCATCACTGTACTCTTATAGATTTGACAATGGACCAAAAAAAAATTTTAGAGTTAGACTCAGGGGGGGCACACTTAGCACTGTCATCAATTTCCATAGACGACAGCGACATCTGCAGTTTGGTGGGTTAAAAAAACGTGGCAGCCATTTTCTTGTTTGTCAAATTGTCAATCAAATGTCATTATCGCCGCCGGCCATCCGCCATTATCATTGTCAACTTCGCAACTCCGGCTTTCCCGACGTTGATGCGCTTCCCGAAATCCCGAGTTTATCTCAGCTAATTATGTTAAAATTGTTACTTGTTACTGTTATTTGTTAAACCCTGATTGTGACCCTAAACATTATAATAAAGATTCGCTACTTATAGTAAGTATGCTTAACTATAGGTACCTATGTGTATATTTATTAGAGCCTTAGGTCACCCACCAAACTCAAGGTGGCAGCACTTTCCATACATGCAAATTTTACCACAGAGTTGTCACTCTTTCCCTCTATAGTTACTTTACTCTTTGGTTAGACTTGTTTGAAATCAGACTGCCCTGTTGGTCTAGTGATTGCTGAGTGTGGGATTCTGAGTTTTGATCCCCAGTTCGGACAGTGATATGTGGATATTCCATGTTTCAATAACAAAAAACAGTGGCAATCCGGGAGTGCCGACAGAACTGAAAACAAAACACAACCAGATTACATTGCCATCACTCACTGACATATCGAATATACATTAAAACCGAGTACATCCCGAGGACAGCCGAACACATCCGAAGCGTTGTCGTTACGGTAACAGTGGCGCGAATTCAATGATTTTTTCCCATCTCAAAAAATGCTCAACGCGCCTAAAGAAATCTTCACTTCAAAAACATTGGTTTCATCATAGAATCTGGATTATACTGGGATGATGGCAATGTAATAGGGGGCGTGCTATTACATGAGACTTTAACATAACTGGTAAAATGTATAATTTATACCCCCAGGAATACAGACGTGACTCTATGTTATAAACTTGATTGATAGCATGTCAGGTTTATATTTATGAACGGAGCCATTATTTTTTTCATTATTAGTTAATAAAGTAAATAAACACAACCTAATTCTTTACCACCAAATACCATTTCCCAAAGATATCGACCAGCACTTGGCGTCTAAACAACATTCACATAGTGCAGCAGAGCGGCGGCGGTAGGACTTCCCTAAGACTCGCGGCCGACGAACTGAAGAGCGACGAGTGTAACGCTATACCGTGGGATGAGTTCCAGGTGAGTTTGCTGTTGGTCGTGTAAGGTGTAAAAGGACAACAAGACACATCAACAAGAGACATCGATGCGCAACCTGTTTCCATGGATTCAGAACATGATTGGGTACCCCCTCTCCAGAACCATATACTGAATCCATTGTAACAGGTTGTGCGTCGAAATCCCTGCCATCTGGGCAGCGGGATTGTCCGAAAGGGTTACCGCTGCCCGGAACATAGAGGGCTAAGGAAGGAACACGGGTGGGTTTTATTCAGTAAGAGTCTGACACTCCCTTCCGCTCCACCCAGAGCGGGAGGAGTCATTAGATGATTTCCCATGCAAAAAAAAAAAGGTGTAAAAGGGGGAGGGGGGATAGCTGGTTTTTTATTGGAGCTGTTCGAAGTTGGCTGTTGTAAAACTGTCAATAAACAATGTGTTAATTGTCCATATAATATAAATAATAGAATATGAAAGAAGACTACGATCAGCAAAAAAATTAAATGTTGCTAACTGTTGAAAGCCAGACCATATTATCCTCTATGAACGCCCATGGCCTAAGATAGACCGATCAATAAATGGGCTCTTATAAATATTGTGTTGGCAATAAGGAAAATTAAAAAAAAATTTGTTAATAATAGCAACAGTCAACTCTAGACAGTTTCAAACAAAAACTTGCATAACCAACGAATTGTACTAAAAATGTCCACAAAATCCTACTTACAAAATATATTTGATTTTGTATTAGAGAATACTGTATCACAAGCTAATTGGTAATTTTATTGGTACATTTTATATTTTCAAAAAATCATAAACATTCACTTGGTTTTACATTTTTTCCACACCTGTTTGACAGTATTGATTTTTCTTACTATTAATGAAAATATTAAACAAACATATTCACATTATTCAACATCAAAATCTAACCTTTTAACAAGATTTTCTATAATTATTCATTAAATAATTTAAAGACTTCAAAGTATCAAAACAAGACTCACTGAACACAATATTTTAGTAACTTGAGGCGGAAGTTACTTATAATAATATTTAAAAGCATGTGTCGATATTTATGAGGCCGCATTATCTTTTATTTTCTGACCTTACATCTAATGATAGTCTTTATAGGTACAGGCAGTGTCATTGTTTTCTATTTATAAATACCACAATTTAAAGTTAGTCACAAACGAGTACTTTCATGCCTTGAAACTAAATTACAAAATTGACAGCAGATTTGATTAAACCCGTCGTCGTGTGTCAAATCAAGTACAGACGCCAGCATATCAACCTTCCCGAAACTATAAAATTTTCCCAATCAACTTTGAACCTTATACATTAGCAATAAAGTTGAAAATCTATTAAAGAAATTTGACAGATTGTAGTAGCTTGATGTGCTGTACAATGCGTCAATCGATTTTGTATAAAAACTCAATCAATACTTTTGGAAATGGTAATTGAAAAACGCTTTATAATAATAATTTCAAATAGGTCTGATTTGACATTTATGAGTGATATATAATACAAAGGATTTTGTAAAAAAAATTTGGATGACATGTTGATGAATGATTTTGAAGGATATTGCTAATCCATTGCTTCATAAATGTTCGAAAAATTTGTCAGCTCAACAACGTAAATACCCAATGAATGTTGTTGAACTGCCAAAAAGCCATTGCTACTGTTAATGTGTTACGCAATTACCACGCTGCAATAGCAGAGGCATCACAGGTGCGTTGTCCCAGCTTCATGAAATAACTTAAAAACTTCCACCCTGAAATACTTGGTAACCGTTTAAAAAAAAAAACATTTTCTTATTACGTGAGAGGAACCATTAAACTTTTTAAAAGTTTCTGAACAATTGGCTGTTGGGTGGGTAAACGTATGTGATGACTTCTACATAATCTTTAGTTTCCAATGACGCTGCCTCTTTCAGATGTGCATGACCGTATCATCACAATCATTGTATTTCGTACCCAGTAAGGTGTATCGCTGTAATACTGAACTATGTTGACAAGGCTTCGGGTTTAGGAGCGAGCCATAGTGGCGCGACTGTTTTGTTGCACAACTTCTGTTCTCTTCTGTTGCATAACATTTAATCATGTAAAATTATTGTAATGTTGTTATACCTACGAATTTTGGCTTATTACGGCGGTGATAACTTCATTTAACTGAACCTTCACTTTTATCGCGAAGATAGCTTAATTTCTTTCCAGGCTGGCAATTAATCCAAGTGTAAAAATGACAGCCATCGAACCCTTATATCAAAAGTCAATTAAACGAACGCGATAGTTGCCCAACAATCGCTCGATAGTTGCCCAACAGTCGCCCGACCATCGCTCGCTTCAAAACCCGTCCTCAAACTGGAATGCATCCGTTTTATCTCTAACTATATGTGTCTATGTGTGTTTTTTCCTCTATGGCAATTCCCGCCCGCTCGGCTATCGTGAACCGAAAGAACCGTCTCAAGGTATTTAACATGCGATCTATAGATCATAATCTATAGATCATTTGACACGATGTAGTGGTATCATTATGTTGAGTGCCCATAGATGTAGAGGTTATGTGTCGTAGCCAAGGGGGTTTGTCTGTGTATGAGTGAGTGAGACGAAAGATGTTTCTGTCCCTTATTTTGTGTTATTGTGCTTGTATTTGGTTGAGAATGGTATTTAAACATAAAACTGCATTATAAAAAAAGCGATAATAAAATAAAGGTTTTTTTTATGTTAAATTCATGAGGATAACTTTAAAAGTTATAGTTTTAAATTCCCTCTTTTCACACATTTTTCAATCCAAAGACAAGCAATTATTTTTTTACAAATATCGTTCGACCAGAAACATCTTTACAAATGCTTCATTGCTATCTGTTATATGTCCGCCATTTTAGCTCCGCCAGCGCCATCTGAGGGCTCAGGTAGGATGCATTTCGCAGCCTATATTGTTCCTTCATTTATGTTATCCCAACCTTGGTCTACCAGCGGTTGAGGAGATGACTACCGTTATTCAAAATAATCCATATTATATGCATGGTTATAATTCCGTGTTTTTATAAATCATATTTTTTAAAGTTATAATGTATAAACCCATCAAAGAAGAAAACAGTATAAAACACATTCTGAGCAAAATATTTTTTTATAAATTTCGTTCTTTGGTATCCCAAATTAATATTTTTAAATGTTTAAAAACCAACACACTTTATTAACAAAGATATACTATATAAAATCTCTTCTACGCTTCTGCATGTTACATGTACTACACGTATACGTTCTAAAAAAGTACTGCACCACTTACAAACAAAGCTGGTTTTAAATACCGAAGCAATTAGGTTAAAACTGCGTTAATTTGTTCCTCATCCTTTTCAGGTACTCGTAGATATTTAGATAACTAGTTTTTATCATGACATGGGTCTGCGAAACTTGGTATTAATTTAGTCTTGATTTTTACTCTCAGTCATCTGATCTCTTGATTAATAAAACTAAAATCAATGGAAAAAATAAGTGGTGCAGTACTTTTTACACGTGAGTGTTTTCTAAATGTTGCATGTCCTGCACTACCCTTTCATCTCCATCCACACATAGTGTTGTAAACGTGTTTGTGACGTGGTATCCGCTTATTTGTGATGATTCTAATATGTCTGATTGCTGATACTTTTGAACGCCAGTTCATCTAGAATTTATACCTTCAATCAAGCGAAATATCTGTGGTGCTAGATACATCTTCAGACCAATAACATGGCCATGAAAAAAATTGCAAAGAGAAACAAATGACGGTCTGGGGCCTTGCGGTCTTGGGCTGAAAAAAAAAATCTAAGCTCTTTATTTGGACCTGTCAAAGTTCCAAGTTAAAAACAAGCGTTCAACAGTATCGGCCTTTGCCCCCAAAACCTTTTGTCGTCACCCTCCCTTCTTCCCGTAACGAGTCCCTCTGAACACAGAACAAGTTCTCGATGCGGGCGCGCGCGTGGTCGGAGCCGACGGTCACAGAGAGTGACGAGCTGGAACCACGACAAGAGCCTCTCGTGGCAGCCCGCCTTGTCAGGACACAGATGCCGAGAGAACCTGAGACAAAGGTATGTTGATACTTGAATAGGGACCATTTTAATACATTAGTATGCAGTGACAATTATCAAACTGGATAAGCACTTGTCACCGCAATACGTTTTCTTGCTGCGTCATAAGAACACTTTACTCCGTAAATTACCAAAACTCCATACACTTCGAGGGGCTTGTGGCTAAGTAATAACAACTGCATGGGTTAATCGATCAGGTTAAGCTATGTTTGCTGCGGTTGGCCCGTGGATGGGTGACCATCTCTACATACCGAGACCCCTCCGTGCTTCGTAATGCACGTTAAGCGTTTGGTCCCGGCTGTCATTCGTGGATCTTTAACAGTCGTTACGGGTGGCCAAAAACCCGAAAGTCTGACAATCAGTCATATCAAACGGTATCTCATTACCTAGTAACTGGATTCTGGAGGTCAGATAGGCAGTCGCTCTATATAAAATGCTGATATTATATCAGTATACAGATGGTGATATGAAAACAATACACTTTTCCGACTGTTTAAAAGTTTGTCCGCACTAATGCAAGCGCTTGTCCACCTGTTACACTCCAAAAGCATTGTAATTGCCAATAATTATAAATAGTAATGCCCTTTTAGTAATTACTTTCACAAGTGCGCGTCAGTTATTACAATTTAAACCTTATGTCAATGCGCATAAAAGTCACATAACGCGCTGTCAATATTTACACGTATTTTGTCCATAATAATCGTCTTTATATCCCCCAGGGTCTAGCTCCATTTGAAGAATTACTGGAGGCTCGAATCCACGATCTGAGCATAGCCCTCAACATGAGCACCGCGTTAGCGCTTGCTGAACTGATTGAAGATGAAGTGGTCGTGCCGCCTATGCCGCTTGAAGTAAGAGACAATATAAATATTTATTCAAACGAACTTTCCCCAAATACTTTTTTAATCTCATTCTTCCCAAATACATTTTGTGATTCAGGTCTTGACAATATCAGAGCAATGGCGAAATATGATACCTTGTTGTATATTATAACTTGAACTTGCATAGCCAGGCTACCCATGTTACCCATTTTTGAAAAGACAGGCTGTACAACTTAGCGCAAACTTACTGAACTTGATTGTGTAGAGCAAACTCGCTAAGCCATTAGCCAGGTTGTGAAACCTTGCATAAACTTGTAAGAATAAACTGCGCAACTTAGCGCAGAAGCCGACTACCATAACTATAGTGCTATTCTGTAAAAATCTCACCACGTAAACTTAGGTGAAGTGAGTTCGAGGCGAGCTGACTATCCCTAGATTCCCTAGCGTCAGGTAGGATGACAGTTCACTTCAAGCTCACATCACTTAAGTTTTTTCACAGTGAGATTTTTACAGAATAGATCGACTGTTTCGTTGTAACACTTCCAAGGTCATTTATAATATGATATTTTTTTTTTCTGTTAGCAGGTTTGTACAAATACGACAATCATTTTTTTTTAATTAGTTGAGGTCGGAGTTTCCTATCTGACTACTCTGAGAAGAAAGGCCGAAACACCTCAGAGGTCACAGCTAAATACAACAGCCATCATTCCTACTCTAAACTATCACGTTATTACTTTCAGGTACTAATAGAAAACGTAAAACTCCACCTAATAGAAGACCGTCCGACTCGCTCAATCTCCTCCCCCTCGCCACAACCCCTAGATATAGACCTGACGACCCTTCGCATGACGCGGGACTTAGCCGGGGTGGTCCGACTTGGCCCCCCTATTTCCACCCCCTCCACAGTGGCCTCCCCGGCCACGCCACAGCCACAGCCCGAGTTAGATGAGGCCAGAGACAAGATTGATAGGCTGAACAGAGAAAATGAGGAGTTGAGGAAAAGGCTGGTCACACTCGCAAGAATAGCGGAGGATAATCGGGAGTTGAGAGCGTGAGTAAATGATTTTTATTGCTTTTGTAAGGATTGGGATTTAATTTAGATTATTTGCAGATGCGTTTTAAAAACAGAGGATTTTTTTTTACTTAAATACATTTCGTTTGCCTGATCTTCTTTCGGTCTCGTACGGTCGTGAGTTCATCCCGTCCTGAAGTAGTGAATCGATCTAGTCTGGCAAACTAACAAAATGAATCTGATATTGGTTCTTATAAAAAAAAAAAATTGTATCATGCATGTTCATTGAAATCCAAAAATCTTTCTCAAACCACGTTCAGTTGGTTCTGAAAGCCAAGTTAGAAAGAAAGTTTATAACTTTTTTGTTGAGTTTTAATAAGCTTAACAAATTTTTCCCTGATATAATATTACAGGAAAGTTGAAGAAGCGTCAGTGTTACGACAGTGCGTACACGCAGCCCAACAAGAAGCAGCCAGTTTATTGGCTGACAAACAGGAGCTTTTAGAAACCATGCGAATGTTACAGGTAACAATAACATTTTATAAAGGTGCTTTTGTAACACTTGTTCTTAACAGCCAATGTACTATGCCCCACTTGCTAGAGTGTCCTAAGTGCCCATTCACCTGCACCTTGGATGACCTAAAGAATGCCACTGATGCCAATTAACGTGACCACCTACAGGGCTCAAAATAAATAAAAAAAAAAAACTACGAGGAAGAGTGCCATCAACATGAAAAGAAGAACAACAATCAGTGGGTCGCTTTTCTTTCTGACCAAACATTTTTACGAACCAAACTTTACTATTGAAAATTAAAATCACATACATACATAAACTCACACTTTCTTCCCAACAGCTAGGCAGAAACTACAGAACGCCACCGCCGAAAATTAAAATCATTTAACTACAAATCATCTTGAAACATGTGAAAGAGGTGCCACTTCTTCTAACTTAAACATTAAAATCACTAAAAATATGAAACAATTTCGAATATCAGCGCACTTAATGGACTTCTTTTGTATTTCCTAAACTGTTAGGGAGCGCCCACGAGCAACTTTTGTCTCCGCAACTAATTTGTCTCTCACATCAAGTCGACGGGTTTGTATGAAAGTGCGCGCATGTATCGCCCGTCTATTGGTTGCAATACAAAAGCGCGCACGGTGACAAAAAAGTTGCCGGCTAGCCAGTTGCCGCTCAACCGAAAATTTAACAAAAAAGTAGCGTTGCTGTCGCTCCCGTATGCACATCGTCAAAATCTCGGCGAGGAGACAGCGACAGAGACGAAAAAGTTGCTGGGCAACTAAGTTGCCCGTGTGCGTAATTAGGTCATAATCGGTTTATTACAGTCCATATTTCTTCAAACCCATTCAATATGAATCTCGTTTATTTGAAATTCGAAAAAAAAAACGGTAAATCCCTTCTTTTTTTCTGAAAAATGCTAACGCGTAAATGATACGTTCATTTTCCAGGAGCAGATATCAGGCGGCTGTCGCGGCAAAAGATAGCGGTCGCGAGGCGGTCCCCCGCAGGGCTGCCTCGACTGTACAGCGTGCTGCGGCGACCAGCGAACCTAGCTGCCGGACCCTGGACATGTACCTAGTAAGGACTTAGGTCCGAAGAAAGATATCCCCTGTATATGTACCAAGTAAGGTCAAACGAAAGATTGCCACACCCTGTATATGTATGCACCAAGTAAGGACTTCTGTCCAAAGTAAGATATGACTGGTTAGACCCCTGTAAATGTACCGTGTTAAGATTGAGGTCGAATGAAAAATGGTCTGTACACACCTGTATATGTATGTACCAAGTAAGGACTAAGATTGAAAAAGAACGTGTTCTGTATATGATAATATGTACCAAGTAAAGGCTAAGGTCGCAATAATATTGTACAAGACTACCAGCTAATGTAGACTTCTTGAGACTTCTTGTGTAGATTTTCTGACGTGGGTTTGTCCTATACAGTGGGGTAAGTACGTAACACACATAAAATGACAATAAATCGCGATTCCCTTTTTGACAGTCCAGCCACGTTCATGGCGTGTTTTACGTTGTTGAGCAGACGAATTTGTCAAACCTATGAAGCAATGGATTAGGAATTTCCTTTCCTTAGGAATTGTGATTGAGAGTGTGTTACGCAGTTAGGGTGCTAGACTGTAGGTATATGTATGTAACAAATATTAAGATCTAACGGTGTTCTGTCCATTGTAGAAAATTACCATCAAATGAAGACCGTTGTATATTATACCAAGTAGTTAGTGGATTTAGGTCGAAGGAACATTATGGGAGATGACCAGCCAAAATAGACCCTCTTGAGACCTTGTTAAAGCTTGGTTTGCCATAAGACGTGCCAAGTTAGAACTTGAACAAACACTATGATCCGTGCAATGTATGAAAGAAGAACTAGGAACAGATGGAAATCGGGTCGTCGTCGTTGCCACTGTTATATGAGACAGGAAGTTAATGTAAGGTAAGAGAGAGACTAAAATAAAGTATGAAACTACAGATGTGGAGCAACAATCACAAATGAGAAATTAAAATTGTCTCACTATGATGAAGTTTTAAGTACCTACTTACAACAGCATTTATAACGATATAAAATTATAAATAAAGCGCTTTATTATGTTAAGCTGTTCGTGCTGGATTTTCCAACAAAAAATCTTTCATACAAACCTTGTCCTGACAATTAAGAACACAACAAAAAAAAAATCTGTCAAATCGGTTGGACCGTTCTCAATTGATGACGTTTTATATAAGCGGCAATTGATTTTTATTTATATAAATTCTATAAGTTTTGTTTATATACCAGTTCTCCTTACAAATAAATGTAATGAATCGAACTGGAATTGAACACAGCCAAAATTAATCCAATATTCTATTTATGCAATCTTGATTTCTATTTTATTCCTTAAAAATGAAATGAAAAGTGATTTTATATACTTAATGCATATATTATGGTAAAGGTGGGTACATATTGTAGCGTTTTGGAAATTGTAAGGAAATTCGGCTGCTTTTTACTTAAATTGTTACTTATAGTCCGACTTCCGAAGTCCGACTATAGTGCAGACTAGGTTCTACAAACTAGTAGTTTTTCATGGAGTTTGTTAACCTTTTAACCGCCCGACTTCATATCAGTAGTCGTGCCCCCAGCGCCCGAAAAAAAAATGAAAAATAAATACTTAACTGATAGAATACCGTAATTAAATTAAAAAAAAAAAAAACAGATTAAACAAGATGTGGTATTTGGTCGTAGATATACGACCCTGGCGAAATGGACACTAAAATATTTCTCGGATTAAAATGTTCAAAATAGCTAAGTTCATAGTTGAATTTTAATATTCATATTATACACCATACTATCCTACTTAATTATAAATGTGAAAGTTTCTATGTTTGTTACTCAATCACGCGAAAACGCCTGAACGGATTTGAATGAAATTTAGCACATGGATAGTTTTGTAACCTGGATTAACACATACAATACTTTTTATTCCGGTGGGATAAATTCCGATATGCACGGCGGGCGAAGCCACTGGCAAAAGCTAGAGAATAATACAAAAAATACTGAAAATGTTCTTACACTGGAGTGAAGAATCGTGTGTTTTAACTTGCAAAGAATATCCTATTAATCTGGCTATATTTAATTATTTCATTCATTCAAAATCGTGTTTATAGTATACAATTATACATATATAAAACGTGTAATAATCACTAGTAAATTGGCCGTATATTATGTGTATTTTAGTATAAATCAACTATAATTATATAAATACCCCAATCCATTATAAAATAAACTCCCTTTGAATAAGTAAGAATTTCAAAATGTTGATTGTTGATGTAAAGATAAAATTCTGAAATAATACCTCAGTATGAAATTAATGGTTAATATTTGATTCCTATTTTTATTCGCAATAGAGGCATAGTACTAAGGAAAGGAAGTCAGTTAAAAACAGATTAAACTTTTTTTAATGGGTTTAAGGTCTGTAGTGCCCTACACGTAATTTAATGCTATGTTAAGGTGGAATGGAAGGTTTTAAAAACAAGAGAAAAAAAACTTAAGAATCCAGTAAAACGGAGCATCTTTTGCAAAATATATATTTTGACAACCCATTTAAATTCCGCCATATCGTGAGGTGAGCATACAGTAAAACAGACTATGTAACAGCCATTCAATCTACCTAGCCTTTTCCCAACTATGTTGGGGTCGGCTTCCAGTCTAACCAGATGAAACTGAATACCAGTATTTTACATGGAGAAACTGCCTATCTGATCTCTACAACCCAGTTACTGGGTAACACGATACCCTTTGGTAAGGCACAGCCGTATACTTTCATAATTATATTCGTTACCCCTAGACCATGTATTTGGGAAAGAAAGAAAGTACCCATATCTAATGATAATAAGAAATTGTACGAAATGTGGGTGTTGTTTGTGATCATATCACGGAATCCTAGTAAGGATATGAGAGAATTGGTAAGGTTATTGAACCGATAGGGCTGCTTATGTATAATTATAATATTATATAATCTCACAAGCACTAAGAGGCTTTTGATGTACATTATCGTATTATAAACTACATATATTTATAATGTAATCGTTCAATATTATTTTGGTGCCAAAAGCGCAGACTGTATTAAATGTACAACTATAGATTTTGTTCTTTGACTAAAAACTATTTCAACAAGCCGTTGCGTCTTCCATTTTCTTTCGATCGATATTCAATAAGACGTTCCATATTCAAAGATCTTACATATCTATCATACCATTGTCCAAAGAACTTTGTCTATACATGTACATTTTGATTTCAAAAGAGGTTGTAAATAAAAAATTTATATTTTTTTTAATGAAGTGATCAATTTATTTGTCTAATTTTAAAGCATTGTACATAATTTTATGAGGTGACGTAATGTAGTTATTTTTTCAGATATTTTTACTGTTTATTGATAGTGTTTTCATTGTGAGAATTCCATTTGGGTAAGTTGTTTTAAGGCGTGTTTACATGGATTTAAATATACTTTTGCATGGGAACAATTTCGACTCGTCCTTGAAAAAAGTTCTATACTAAACCATCTTTGAAGTATTCTTGTAGACATACTAGTCTCATTATTCAAACCCCTGTAAACACACCTTATAAAATCGATATAAATTAAATATTTAGTATATAGATCTTTCAAAAGTTCAGTGAGAAATTTTTAGAAGTAAACTTTTGATAGTACTTAGGTATTTACATGTCCTTTAGATATTAGCCCAGTTGATATCGGCTCGCAGTGCAATGTCTACTAAAATCATGTTGCGTTTGTGTCTTTTATGATAGTGACGCTAAATGGTGGTAATATATTAATAATTTAATTGCAGTCAATAGTTCAATACAATTTATGGGCTAACTTGCATCACATATCACTAAATACATTTAGCGCAAAACATATTTTAAATTCTGTTTTAAATTCGTTTAGTGCTAAAATATGTAGTTAGTGAATTGATTTTCGGGCTTTAGACATCTCGAGAGTTTATTGAAGTGCTAACGCTCGCTGCTCAGGACCAGGAGACGCATTTTCAAACAAATGTTTCGTTTTAGTCCCATTGATTGCTTCGTCTTACAATATCTACGTCAGAAAACACCGAAGACAGATAAAGTTATATCTCAGTTAAAAATTGAGTTAAAACTTCATCTGTTTTCTACTCAGTAATGTCAAAGACCGAGAGTCTGATAATTCAAGATTAAAGAATAAAAAAAAAGTTAAAATATTATCACCAATTACCGGTTTATATATCACTTGTTAAAATGTAATGTATTAAAATTCGGGGTAGCTCTATTATATCTTATAATACATTTATCTCTTTTACTCAGTGTTAGGATAAAGAAACTCGTGCCTGTAATATTTAGGTACATAATTTATATCCGCTTTATGGTCGTTGCTGCCTTTTTATACTCTCATCTATTTAATCGATGTAACTTTTAAGAAAGAAATTGTCGTATGTTCGTCTGTCTGTATACGATTCGAGTGACATTTAGTTACGAAGCAATGACACATGTGACATGACGCTGCTAGAATAGTCGATATAGTAAAAAATGCACTTTAAGTTAAAAACGGTAAAGGCCAAGGCGTCATAAGTTTTTTTTCGTGTTTTGAACATTGATCACTAATAAAGACTAGATAGACACAGTTCCTAGCAAAAGTTCTCGCCAATTGTATTTACCTAATTCTAAATATACATTAATGTAAATTCAACCTTAAAAGCAATGGTTAAAGTCGTATTCACAAAGCTATTACGACCGGTGCTCGCTGGTCGACATACATCAAAACAAATTCAACCTTACGCAAAATGTTTTAAAGTCAGAATTACAATGTGCTAAAAAAGAACAATACATTTTAGGACCGAGGCTCGCCAAGACAAGACAAGGAATGAGTGGTCGGAATTATTCAATACTTATTTTTTTGTTTTTTATTATAATATTGGTATGGTTTTTTTTTTTTTATTTTGTTCTTGAATCTGAATGCTGTTTATTATGACTTAATTTAAAAAATATTTTTACGATGATTTCTTGACAAAATATCAGTATTTACAATACAGTGATAGTATAATGATAATATTAATACTTACCGAAAATATGAAAATCCATGCTTTTTTAGCGTCCTGAATGTGTGTTTTTTAGTTTTTAAACGAGCACTGAGGCGTATTTCACGTCGGAGCGTTCGAATGCTACTAGATTAAAAGAGCACCCAAATGGTGAATTGGGTGCACATTCGGTAAGGACATTTTTTGCCGCTGACTGTGTATCTAGTTCTTTTTAGTGATCGATGGTTTTGAAGTAACTAAACGTCATTTAAAATCGTTTTTTCTGTTTTGTAAAGTGTTGATCGGTACTGGTACTCTGTCCAAGGTATGATGTTTCTTCGTTAGTTTTGTGTCGAGCAATCCAACTATTGTAATGTACCATAACGTTGTTGCGAATTATTTAGTTATGAAGGAATTGTTAAAATTAAATTCAATATTCTATAGCTGTTTGTTTTATTTTAACCTAGGAGGGGCCCGTGGCTAAATAATAACAGCCGCACAGGTCGATCGATCAGGTTAAGCTACGCTTGCCATGGTTAGTCTGTGGATCTTTACATACCGAGGCCGTTGGTCCCGGCTGTCAGTCGTGGATCTTTGACAGTCGTTACGGGTAATCACAAGCTCGAAAGTCTAACAACCAGTCTTACCCAGTGGCACAGAGTACTTTTTGATAGACTGAAACCAAGTGGTATCGCAATACCCAGTAATTGGGTTGTGGAGGTCAGATAGGCAGTCACTCCATGTAAAATACTCGTATTCAGCTGGAAGCCGACTGCAACATAGTTGGGAAAAGGCTAGGCTGATGATGATATTCTGTAAGATCGGCAAAACAATGGCTAACTTCAGCTCCTGAATCTAATTTCGAAAGAAAGAAGGAAGAGACAAGATTAAATTATGTCATTGAAATTATTGTATGAAATTAGGTAAGTAAGGTACCTACTGTGCAAGTGTGCACGCATTTAACCCATGGGAGTGTGAAAGTTTTTGCCGACCCACAGGTCGGCAAAAACTTTCGACGTCACGCGCCGTGCGGTACGATTTTTATATCTGAAATTAGAATATAATATATTCTAATTTCTAGGTATAGGTACCTACGGGCATATTATGCCCGTAGGTATACCTAGCGGAAAACATTGAAGATATTCTTATAAAACTAAATCGTTTCTCTCTCGACGACGCGATCTTTGTTACTTTACTCCATCATAATACATCAAAACCATAACATGATTTAAGATTTAGTTTCATTCGGTTTATTCATCATTTGACGTAAAATTCAACGCTTCAACTTTGATACGTGTATCCAAACGTAGAATAGAACTCTGAATTTGATTAATCAAAAGCAGTGTTACTAGCTCTGTAAAAGTTACCCCATTTTATGCAAATTTTATACGAGGTATCATGTCATGGTTATTTTTCAATAAATAATATTGGTTTGAACATTTTATCATACTAAACATGATTGAAAATGTAAAATTATTGTATTTCTGACTGCTCATTGGTGCGTTTAACCCTTTTTATAGACGTAGTGAGTGAGACTGCTAAAGTAACATAGTTTTTTTAACAACCTCGTTGGTCTAATGCAGATTGCAAGCGCTGCTGCTCAACATGAGCTCCTAAATTCGATTTCCGGGTCGGGCAGTATAATTGAGTTTTTTCATCTAAAATTTCAGTTGCTCCTCGGAGTTTAAATAAGACTTAAACATATCTGGCAAAATGTGGGTGTACCAAGAAGCCACAATACCTCTTCCTAACCATTCGGGGAATATCAGCGTGATGTTATATTATATTTTGTTTTTTCATTTAAAATACCGACTAGGTACTCATATTCCAAAATGAGAAAATGGTAAGCAAATATAAATTAAAATATTTAGTTGAGTAAAATGGCGCATTAACATTTTAACCAGTTGCTTTTATCTTCTTCAGGTATAAAAATTATTATTTTCGACTGAGGAATTATTTTTCTTTTTTCCGATTCCAGACTTTTTGCCAGGGGCATTTAATATTTTATAGTGGCAACGAAAATACACGTGAGTCAAGAAGTGGGAATAACGTGACTTTCATAATGTGGCAACATTTTCAGTGATGGCCGATGTTTCAACTTGAACGGGATGCTAACGACCGTTGCCGAATTTTAGTGTTGAAATTAATCAAGTTTCTCATAATTCGGTGTTTTTATGTGAATATTATTTATTTTATTAACATTTTGTGTGGTATTGTGTGTTTATTAGTGACTAAATTGTAAGTGTTGTTCGGAAAAGAATGTTTGTTGTGCCCTCGCTCTAACAGGATCACTGGATAATAAAATATTGGATTACGGTTTGCTGTTTATTTAGTTGTTGTGGACTTAAAGGTAAGTCGCATTACTTCATGAACTTGTTACATGTCTAGTTTAAGTCTTAGGTGACGGTTTTTTAATGCCACGAAAGCTGTACGCGTGATATGCGACAGCCGAGCGCCCGGGCTAGATAACGGAAGATTATAGTAGATTGCAAAGATTCTGATAAGATTCCTTTCTTCACGGCACTGCAGAACCATGGGTACACACCATAAAACCTGTCTTACGTACATAAAGCGACAAGTGTACGTAAAAACTTAACGTAACAAACACTGAATTGAACATGCTTCATGCTCTATTTCCTACTGAAAAGTTTGATATAAATTGAGAAATCGCAGTGAGAGGTATTTACGTACCCATTAGACATTTCGTGCAACACATTCCACTTAGTTCTGCACCACAAACTTGATGGAAAGGTGTTATTTTCTTTTTTAAACTTAGGTTAGGAAACTATTTTTGAACATTTGAATTCTCAGCAAAGTGGTCTCACTGTATTGTGTTACTTTCTGAAGATCCTTAACATTCCATATACATCTTAAAACTTACATAAAAGTGACCATACAATACAACAATATTAATGCACACAAAACATTGTATAAAGTTTCCTCATTCACAACTTATTTTTAACTCTATGTAAACAATTTTAATTTCCGTAATTGACACTGTTTATCTGATGGCCACGTATTTTCTTCTCATTTGTTCTTGACCTAATGTAATAATGTTTCCTTCAGAAGAATTTTCCCACAGTAAAAAAAATACTGTGGAACATAATCATGTCAAATCATGTGATACTATGCTATTAAGATTCCTTAATCATTAGTCTATATTATTTTGACTTAAATAAAATGTCAAGTTCTCAAGTATACAAAATGTTTGATTCAAGCATTTCAATCAATGATATGCAACCAAATCAATGATATAAACTTATAACAGAAATAAAATACGATCTAATATTAAAATGTTTTAACAAGCTGCATTTTAAAACACTTAATACAAAAAATATTAAAATTTTATCTTCTTTAATAATTTATTGTGATTACAAATCGACGCTTAAAAGGCAAAATTGACTAAGCGACATATGGCTAACTTTACAGGAGAACGAATAAAAGTTTCAGAAAAAAAAAAACATGTAAACTCTTGTAATCATCCCACACAGGCGTTATTATTAGGTACTATTTTGGAAATATTATTTTTTTATTCGGAAAAGTTAATCTTTAAATTGTTCGCCTGTAAAGATAGGCCTATGTAACTTATTCAATTTTGCCTTTCAAGCGTCGAAATTAACATTATTATTTTAACAATATTATTATATAATCAGTATCCTGTTCTAAAAACTATATTTATCACATTTTTTATTCCTTATATCTAACAGGAATATCTAAATAATTATAGTTATGTCATACCGATAAATAAATATTGATAAAGTAAAAATTTTAAAAATTACAATTAAAGCCACAGTACAGCTAACAGCAAGAGCTGGTGAATATTTCTGAATTATATTATTCCTTTATTATTATTTCTTAAACAACGCATAAGGAGTATGCATGGGAGTGGCATTCTGTAGTTAAGGAATTTGCATGGGGGTGGCATTCTGTAGTTTCGACCATGTATTTCTGAGTTTTTAAACCAAAATTATTAAGATTTTTTTACATAACAGTTCAGTGACTGACTGACGGATATCACACAGCCTAAATCACATAATATAACATTGCGCTTCTCTTCCCCAAAGAGTTAAACAGAAGTATTTTTATTTCACATCCTCATTTTGCACAGAAGATAACATTGCCTAAAGAACATACTCTATAAGACCTAGTAGTAACAACTCATCCACTAAGCGGGTTTTATAGAAAACCAGCAACGCCCCGAGTGTTGATCCTGTGGGAATATCGGGATTGAAACTATCCTATGTCCTTTCCTGTGACTCAAACTATCTCTACACCAAATTTCATCAAAAACGGTTTCAGCATGAAGAGGTAGAGACAGACACTTTCGCATTTATTACATTAGTATGCATTAAAGTTTAACCACTCAAGCCCGCATGGTACGATATTGGCCAATTACAATAGAAAATCAATTGTCTCTCATTAGAGGTGGTTAAATGCCAATATTACTCTACATTTTTAAATAATAAACGCCCGGTTGGTCTATTGGTCGAAAGCGCTACTGCTGAGCATAAGCTCCTCTGTTTGATTCCCAGGGTGGGCAAATGTTATTGGGGTTTTCCATCAAAGAATTTCTCAGTAGCTGCCTGGAGGTTACATTTATGCCCGGTTGATGGCAATAGCCATCATAAAACATGGGACTAAAACATAACTAGGGAAATGTGGGTGGGCTACTAGCTACACCTCTGCCGAACCCTTTGGGGATTACAGGCGTGATGTTGTATGTATTTTTAAACATCAGTATCACAAGTTAGTTAAGCACAGTATTTATTTCATGACATCACTGACATATGGCACCTTTGTACAAGGCCAGTGCTCGCTAATTGCCAATAGCATATTTGTTTCCTATTTAATGGTTGTAACTCAAGTGTTGGTTGCAATGTTATGACTGTATGTAATGTTGTACAATTTTACTTGGTTTTAACATAACATCACGCCAATATTCCCTGAAAGTTGAGGCTGCATGTTTAGTTCACCCGCATTCATCAGTGTTTTTAGTTCCATGTCCCACTTTTTATTAAATAGCATGATCGCCATTTATGATCCCATACCCTCTCATAAAGAGAGGTGGCCTGCTTCCCAGCAGTGGAAACAGTATAGGCTGATTGTTATGTTATGTTTATGATTACCATTAATAGTATACAAAAAAAAAAATTGAGATTACAGTAAAATTAAGTATAAGAAATATTTTACTATGAAACCCAAAAAACTGAACTGTTTGGTTTGCAAATTTCTAGATAATCGTTTTGGTTTTGCCTAAGCATGTGCCATTAGGGAAAAAAACCTGTCTGCTAGGTATCTTGCAGTTAAGTGATTAATAAAAATAACTGACTAATAATGTTAGGTACAATGCAACTGGGGAATTACCACCCATCCTGTCAACTTACTGCATTGATTGTTGCATTTATTTTAAATATTGTAAACAACCTAAAGGCTAGGTACTAAATATAGCTGGTTTTGTCTATACTAATATAATTAAGCTGAAGAATTTGTTACTTTGAACGCGCTAATCTCTGGAACTGCAAGTCGCATTTCAACATCACGCCACGATCCTATTTTTTTTTTAGGTGGGAAATTATCAAATAACTGCTCCCGCTCTGGGCGGAGCGAGAGGGCGTGTCAGTCTTTTACTGACTAAAACTCACACGTGTTCCTTCAGTTGCCTGTGCCAGGGGCCACAGTATCTCTTTCGAACAACCCGCGACCCCGGCATTCATCGGCCCTAGCGGACCCCGTCAGTTAGTGCTGACATTTCTTAGAGGCGCGCGTGGAACACAACGCCCAGTCGACCCGGACCTGGTCCTTACCGGACGGCGAGCTGCCCATTGCTCGCCGTCCGCAAGCCCGCGCCTACGGTGGCCGGGAATCAACGATTGATTCACCCATAAGTTCAAAAAGAAAAAGCCAGAAAGAACGCTAAGCGAAAACGAAGTAATAGTGCGTTCGGGCAATGCAATGCGACGCGGTGGGTCGGGGGCCGAAGGAGTTTTATAAAAATGTGACTGTTATTTTAGTATATAGTGTGTCTTACGACTTCCACGCGAACGAAGGCGCGGGCAGAAGCTAGTTATCATACAACCAGAATTTTTCCATCCACCCACTGTCTCCCCAAAAAACTCACAATATCAACTTAATGATGTGTCCTAATGCTATTTTCGATGTACTTATCTCATTTCCTGAATGGATTGTTAAAGACATTAACAAAAAGTTAATTTTAGCCAGTCCACGGTGGTTCAAGCGCCCTACAAGCGCGGTCATAAATACCTTACTTCATTAAATGAGATTTTTCTGAAGGGTAAATAATAAAAAATACTTCACAAGTGTACATTAATGCTTTATTTACATAATTTAATATATAATAAACTGTACAATATGTAATGTTTATATATAAATTTAAATAGCCAATATTTGAGATTTATTGTCCCTCGTTCGGAAATACATCTGAATATGATATCAATACTATTCATGAAGGAATATAATTAAATATGTATTCTTTTATATTATATTACACATATTATATACAACAAAAAGTAAGAAAACTAAAACTACAATTTATTTACAAATCATAACCACAACTAAGTTAAAATAACCACAACAACCAACCTAATTTCAATTTAAACTAAATTCGTAATAAATCTAAAACCTGCCTCGATATAACGCTCTTTTTCTTTCGGGGAAGTTTCCGAAGACTAGTAATGAATGGATCTGAGCTGAGTAAAAGTCTGTTAAGTAAGTCCGTATTCGTAAGTTCTCACGACATTTTTCTTGTGTGGTCCCGCCTGAAGGCCTTATAATATTTGTTGTTAGATTCTGCTGCCTCTTCGGATAATTCCCCGATAGATAATAGAGCATTCTGTGCCACTTCAGCACCATGGATGAGGACTTTGTGAACGGAAGCTGGGAGATTATACCACGGATATTCTTGAATTAAAAGTCGCGCGGTTTCCAAAGCATATTCATTAAATTTATCCGAATCAATATTAAAACCCGAGGACAAGGCTTGTAAAATTGTGGAACAACGATCAATCAAATCTTTATTTAAGCCAGTAATTTCAGCTGAAACTGCAGAATGCAAAATAGATAATTATTAGATAATTCTGCAAATAAGATAATTTGAAAAATCTTTCCTCGGGCGTCCGCGTTCGCAAGATGGCCCGGGCTGGTTCCTCAGACCAACAAAAAAAGATAGACAGCGCGCCGCAAACATCAAAAGTGAAGCCATTAAAACCGTGCTCCTGCAAGTAAACATACACGCTCACGCACACACCTACACTAAAACCATGCTCATTGCTCTTAGTTTGTCACAAGTCGTCGTCAAGATAACATAGATTTATAAAATATAATTATGCCTTCCTGTGTAGTGAAAAGTTGCAAAATCACACAAAAAGTCTCACGGAATCGCTTTTCACTTATAAGTACTTGAAATAACATCGTTTCTTTATTATTTATCTATGAATTTTAGGTTACTTGGAACAAAAAACCTCAACGAACGAAAGCAGTGACATAAAGTGCGGAAGTTGCCATAAGACGATTTAAAATTTCCCCATTCGATTAATCTAAGTATACATATAAATATGATTTCTTACTTCGAGTTATATTCCCATTTTCTTTTTATATGTATTTAATATTTTAGGTTTCCAATTAATAATGAAATTAAAAATAAATAATATAATAATATTTAATAAAGTTGATTGAAAATATGAGTTGTTTTTTTTTAATAGAAGTCCTTCTAAAATCTAAACAATTGAGGTACTATACCATACTCAACAATACTCGTACAATATTATACTAGTTCCTACCCACACAAATATCCCCAAATTATAGGGAAAAAATTTAACAAATGGCAACCCTTCAATACACACATAGATAAAAAGGTGGCTTCACTTTTAATGTTCGCGGCGCGCTGTCTATCTTTTTTTGTTGGTCTGAGGCTGGTTCGCGTTTTCTTGAATGCACTGCTCATTACTTCTTACTAATTCGACACATTCAATTTCATTTAACCAATCTGAGTACTTATGCAAAAACTTTTATTTATTTCTAGAGACAATTTTCCAAAATCTATCAAGTCTTTTACATAAATTGTGTATCTTACTATCCAAGTTCCTAATGTCTAGATTCTCCACCTCATCCAGTGAAGCTAGAATAGTTTCCAACACGTGTTGAAGTTTCTGAGGAACAATTCCAGTTACGGCAGACCAAATCTCAAAGAAATGCATCCTTGAGAAAGTACATTTAATCAAAGTACCTGAAAAAAAAAATTAAAATATTTTACGTATGTTTCGTAGACCGAGCTACGCCTGAGCCTACGCAGTCGTAGAGGCTATATAGCAACTAAAGTCGCAAAAGGACGCAAAAAAATCTTTTATATTTTCAAAATAGATACTTCAATCTTTAATTTAAGATATGTGAGAGTATTCGAATATGGTTGAAATTAGTTGTAAGTCTATGTGAAGTCAAGAATAAGTTAAATATTTGCTAGAAATCCTTTGTGGCGTAGCACGTAAAAACAAGGCATAATAAGTCAAATAAAATTTAAAAAATATAACTAAATAGTAAGAACATACCTTGATCTTGGAAATCCATGTCACAAACACCGCTCAAAAACAATGCAATTCTTAGAATTCACCGTTACACAAACAATATGTGCTAATGAGTTACTAATAAGGCGAGCGCAACGTAATGATGTGTTCACTTCGGAGGTCGAAAAATAAGTGATAATTAGGTAAAATGGGTGACATATTTATATTTTTGGGTAGTTTGTTTATCGGTAAATCGTTATAAGTAATTAAAGTGGGGGTAATTGATGATGAATTTTTGCATTTATGACCTAAGGCGGTACCACCGTGCAGTCGTACTAGCCGACTGAACGAAGCAGTTACCTATTTGGCAGTCAGCCATGTTTACCATCATAATCTTACAAATCGTGTTATATTTTTTTACATAAACCTACTTTGTTTTTAGGCTGAGGACTCATCATTATTTATGGTCTCTTTGAATGTTGTAAAAATATGAAATGTCCTAAATTAAGGCTGGTCCACAATGACTACTATTTTTTTTTATAGTAACTACGTTATTTTTACGACTATTATAAAGTTCGTGTCATAGATCCAATAAATAAATGGCCGTTTAAATTTTTTGGTGATGTTGTTAAAATTACTTATTTTATGAATCATTTCAATTTACAACATCACATCATTGGAAAAAATATGTCTTAATCAGCCTATAATGTTCCCACTGCTGGGACACACGCCTCCTCTCGGTGAGAGGCGATGGGCCGTAATCCACCACGCGAGCCCAGTGCGGGTTGGTAGATGTCACATGGCTTCGAATTTTTGGTTCTGGGACATGTCGGTTTCCTCACGGCGGATATATGAATCACATATTTTTTCCAATGATTCACGAAAAGGTGCTCATTCTACTGTTTCTTAAACATGACACTCATACCTACAATAGGAAAGTATTTAAGCATAATTTACTGCTTAAATAAATTAGAGCTGATTACAATCATAATGTTTCGGAACTAAACTTTAATTTCGTTCCATTTAGTTTGCACTAATAATCACGCTAACACGTTGTTAGCTGGAGTGGCAGCAAAAAACGCAAGTACTTAAATACCAGTCGCCCCACATATGAGTAATATCAAATAGTAATTAAAACAGTACCATTCGGGTCGAACCATGATAACGGGACGTGAAATTGGGCATCACTTGTCTTGTTTTTTACAACTCGTCCGTAAATAATATATTCTGTAAGGTAGTAACAGCCGCAGGGGTCGGTCGTGTCGCTTGCCGCGGTCGGTTCGTGGATGGGTGACATTCATTACACATCGAGACCCCTCCGTGTTTCGGAAAGCACATTAAGTCGTTGGTCTCGGCTGTCATTTGTTGATCTTCGACAGTCGTTACGGGTAGTCTGAAGCCCAAAAGGTATGACAACCAGTCTTACCAAAGGGTATCGCGATACCCAGTAACTGGGTTGTGGAGGTCAGATAGGCAGTCGCTACAGGTAAATTACTGGTATTCAGCAGCATCCGGCTATGGCTATATGGCTATGTTGGAGTCACGGCCAGTCCACGGAATGTCTATATTCCAGTCTAACCGGATTATAATGCTTGTAAGCTCAGCTCAGGTGGAGCCACGATCTTTGCAGGGTGGCAGCTGGATGAGAGTAGCCGAGGGTAGAGTTGAATGGCGTGTGATTGGAGAGTCCTGTGTCCATCAGTTGACTCTAATAGGCTGATGATGAAAATGACTGAAAATCCGAAGACCAATTCTTGTAATTTAAGTTCAAAATTTAGTCGCAATATCATCTCGGCGACAATCAATGTCAAAAATGTAGGGAAATTAGAGGTAATTTTGGCAGATTGAGACTGAGATCATGCTGTGGACGTTCTTAAAATTATGAGAATTGGCCTTCTGCTCTAAGATACGAAAGAAACAAGGGCCTTTATTATAGTCTTGAGACTTAGGTATAGGAAAACTAGTAGGAACGAAACCGAAGAAGACGGAAATACCATTACGTAGTACTTAAAACCCAATGAACAAAACTTTACCTATCACTTGTTTTACCTTCAACCACAAAGATAGTCTAGGTAGGTACAAAGTTTTAATCCCTTTTATTATGAACAGAACCTAATCAAAGCGCTCATCAAACTTAGGCGTACTTCCAACGATCATCCGACTCCAGATTATGAAGTTATAATCAAAGGCTTAACACTCAAGATTCTTGGATTAGATGCCTAAAACCTTGAAGCGTTTCAGCAGTAATCTTTGAGGCCTAAAGTTTGACACGTCTTGTCTAAGATTGTACGCATAAATCCACCACTACGCTAATCGTCAACATTCTATTGAGTACGTTTTAGAATCTAATGATAATTTTAAACTCAAAGTGGAATCTCTGTTAATACCGAAGCACCCAGTTCTGAAAAAACTGAAGCATTTGTGACAAAAACTCTCAGTACTGTATTTTTACTAAAGAAACTTGCCGTTACGATTGCGGCGTCCCAAACTTGATGCAACAAAAATCCAAAAGCCTTATTTAAAAACTAAAAGTATAGATTTTATGCCTTGAAATAATGCTTGTATACCTGTATTAAGTTATTCTAGTTACCCAATAAATCGCCCCGCAGATGAGGCGTAAAATCACCTACAAGCAACTGTACCCGACCGCCAGATACGGGTCGGAAAACATCGAATTTGTCACCGAAAATGAAGACATAAAACAACCAACTGTGCCCTTGCAAAAACTCGGTATCAAATAACCTATTCGTGAATTCTTGAACCGTAAGTCGGTAATCCGGCCCGGCCCAGATTAAAGGCATCAATGGAATTCGGGAATGGGATAACGGCCGATTCGGTCTGAACGGACGGCCGGCAAGGTCGTTGCGCCTGTCACCAGACCGGTTCGTACCAGCGTTTACGTAGCCGATTTAGCTTAGAGCGAACAAAAATAAGGCTGTTGTAATAATTGGCTGTATTTAAAGGTTGTAGGTACTTGATATTGCAAAGGTTATTGTAAAAATTATTTGTTCAATGCTTTGAAAAAGTTATGATCATTATTGTCCATTTTTGTTGTTGTTGCGTGACTTAACCCACCGCTGGGAATAGTCCTCTCTCTTTCGAGCCAGTCTCATCCATTAACACTTCGTATATATAATATCCTAGTTTCTGCCCGCGACTTAGTTTGCGTGAAATTTCTTGTCCCCCCGTACCACTCCGTCGCATTGCATCGCCTGCCCGCGCTATTAGGTACTTCGTTTTCGCATAGCGTTCTTTTTGCTCAGCTCCTAAGGGTCATAACGTGATATTAAATAGCCTATAGCCATTCTCAAGAATTGGGCTATCAAATGCAATAAGTTTTTTTTTTATCCAACCGTTAGTTCCAGAGGTTAGCGCGTTCAACAAACAATGATAAACTCTTCAGCTTTATTATTAGTATAATATAGCCGGAACTTGGATCCACGCGAGACACAATGGCTTTTTAATTATTTCTGTAATAACGACATTCAACCGGTTAAGAGATCAATTTATATATAGGGTGACTGGTAATTAGTGACCGATACTTAAACACGTGATTGTACTCATGATAACAAACAACTTTTACTATGGGAACAAACCTGTAATCGCGAAAAAAAAATCAGCTGTTCCCTACATTTATGTTCGTATAACTCGTCAAAATGTAGGGAGCAGCTGATTTTTTTTTTGCGATTTCAGGTTTGATCCCATAGTAAAAGTTGTTTGTTATCATGAGTACAATCACGTGTTTAGGTATCGGTCACTAATTACCAGTCACCCTATATATATTTATTTAATACTTTAAGCACATAAATATACAGAGGCGGACTTAATGCCATAGGCATTTTCTACCAGCCAACCTTTATCATATCTAGTATTCAGTTAGTTATCAATTGTCAAATACCAAGTTCAAAAGTATTCACAAGCTAAGTTTATCCTGAGAGGATCCGCCTCGTTGAAAGATACAAAGTTGATTAGGAAGCGTCCGATAATTTCCTCTATCCACAAGCGGCGAGTTTCTCATATTACGTACGGCGACCTGCCGAGTTTTCTTCGCATTCCTATTTGAAACCAGTTTTTCTAAAACCTTTAAGGTTTTGTGTTACGTAATAAACGTACAAGCTATTTAAAACTTTTTGAAAGGTTCAACAAACCCGCAATCTAAAATGGCAACGAATCTACAATCTGCCTAGCCTTTTTCCAACTATTTCGGCGTCCACTTCCAGTCTAGCTAGATGCAGCAATATCAGTATCTTACATGGAGCGACTGCCTATTTGAACTCCACAACCAAGTGGATAACACGATACCCCTTGGTAAGACTGGTTGTGAGACTTTTGGGCTTCTGACCCGTAACGAAGGTCAAAGATCTACGAATGACAGCCGAGACCAACGGAATAACGTGCTTTCCGAGGCACGGAGTCTCGATATATAACTGAAATGGCAATGGCACAAGATTACGATCCACAAATAGGATACTGAATTTTATTTAGTCCATATTAGCCACTGCGGTAAAGCAACCACAGTGCCACGAAACCTCCTTGAACTCGTAAAATCGTAATGCAACATGACAATATTACTTTTTGCTTACACGTTCAAAGTATTCAATACATTATTGAGCAACAGAAGTTTTGTTGCAGTAGCATTTTTATTACTTACTGTCGCTAAGTACCTTGTGAATGACTCACACAAGGACAACTGGGACATATTTGACATAGTTTTTACACCACTACAATATCTTTGTCTTGAAGTTTTACTGGCAGTATTTAAATGCAATTATTTCTTATTATAATGAATGAAACTATGTAGCAGACACATATTTTTGACGTATAAAGACTAACGGAAGGTGTTAAAATATTAAATTGTTATAACGTGATTTGAGAACTAGTGACTGCCCCGTTGGTCTGCTGAGCATGAGCTCCTGGATTCGATTCCCGGGTCGGGCAAAGTGTTATTGGGTTTCTCCATCTGGAATTTCTCAGTAGAAGCCCTGTCTTAATTTTTGCCCGGTTGATGGCAATAGGCTCGCCCCTTATTACATGGGACTTAAACGTAACTGGCGAAATGTGGGTGTACTATAGGTACACCTCTGCTTTACGCTTCGGGGAATAATGGCGTGATGTTATGTAATGACTTGAAAAGTTTGCAGTTCTTATCAACCCACAAGTTTCGCGATTCCCCAACCTTCAACAAAAAATCCTCAAAACCATATTCTCCGTCCATAATATATAGCATTTTATTTTACATAGATTCCACCATCATTCCTTTGGGATACAAAGTTTTACGGGGTACCGCCATAATAGCTTATCAAATCCAAAGGAAAAAGATGGGGTGAGCGTAATGGGTTCTGCCGAGGGCTAAACGCCAAACGGCATATTTGGGCACACCTATGGGACCAATTGTGACAATACTATAAAGGTCATTGCTCCATATAGTTTGGGACGGCCTTTCGGCATTAGCTTATGCGAAATGGCCTTGATTCACGAACGATGACCCGAAGTGAATAATATCGATCGCCAAAAACTGCTGGTTCATTCTACCTCGCTTTTTAGCTTCCTACCATAGTGACATTTTGAGGAATGCTTTGAAGACATTCCTTGCTGCATACACTGGTACTCAATGAAGATAATTAGGTAATGTCATGAACCACTTTACTCACATGACACAAGCAATCATGAATGAAAAAAAATCGCCAAGAATAAAACCCATACTAAAAAAATGTCCCAACAAGTTGTCAAAGACAAAGGTCTCGGAAAATTAAAACTTATTTGAAACGATGTTTCAACAATGTAAGAAAAAGAACTAACCAAGAGTCCAAGACTCATTGTGCAGTAAATTGGAAAAATTGTAAAGTCCGACAACTTTGCTGGCAGAACAAAAGAATATCACCCGACCGAAATGGTTGACCCAATTTCAACGTAATATTTTTAGAGCAACCTCTTTTAAAATGCAATTTCCGTGCCAAAACCATTTTACCAAAACATCTAGGAGTATTTTTGATCTCACCTTGAAGTTGAGATGATTTTTTGAGATGTTTTATTATTAAGGTCTGAATGTTCAACCTCAAGGCATTATAATTTCATGGTAGTCGTTTATCATGTTTCAACGACTCTGTCTCGAGCTCGAAATAGACTTCCTAATTACTTAGTTGTCTCAAATTGGTATTACGAGCGCTAACAGGCAGACACTAAGTCATGATAAAAAATTCCGCCTCTAACTCATTTTGCAACGCTAATTTCAAAACTGGTTTTGGCTGATTACTTTTGGGGGATTCCAGAAGCCCAATAATGTCCAATTACAGACAATTAGTTCTTTTGCTGTAGTCCCTTTGATTGGAGACGCGATTTTACGTATAGTGGATTTTTTTATTCAATTCGCCTTGGATATGTTTCGCTTCCGAAATTGTTTATTGGAACAGAAGCAGCATTCTTAATATTGCCAAATACCTTACAGTCCAAACATTCTGAAAAGGCCATGCATATCAGCCAAATTGGAAAATTAAATTGCTAACTACTTCCTTCCTTGTCCTTTTTTATTTCTTCTACTTTTTATACCTATTATTTAATTTGAATGTCCAATTTATATGGTGTACATAATAAAGAGTATTCTATTCTATTCTTGATTCGAATTTTCTGTACTGCTTGTACGTGCTCTATTACGAGAATCTTCAGGGCTCATTTGTTTTACGTCCTCTACCCAACTAGTACTTTGTCCGGCGTGCATTCTCATGATTATCATAACCACTCTCGATACAACGAGGCCAACTCATCTATTATATCGTGCACATCATCATGTGGCTGTCAAAACTGCGCACGCCATTGTCATATTAGGTAACGTCATGCAAACTTCTTCACCGGTCATTGTTCCGCTGTGTAACGTTACATACAGACCTTGGTGAAATTGTTTAATTTCGAAACTGCAATGATTCTCCGTCGAATAACTAATGATAGTGGAAGCACGCTCGACCGCGCGCCATGTTGCAACCAGGCACCCAGGTTATTTCCGGAAGCGCTTAGAAAATGGACCGTGTGCGGTTTGCCGTCCGTCCGCCAGTTTCTGCAATAGACCTTGTGTTTCGATATTCGGCGTTGTATTCAACGTTTCGTTTCCTGGATTATTAAATGCCGTTCCCTTTCCGAGTGGTGCGGAAAACGATAAATTAAGCTGTCCAAAAACAATTTGTCTAGTTTTAGTATACAGTAATTACTTCTGATCCTTTGATTATAAATTCAAATAGAAACGGGGGGAAACTAAACTGGTGCTTTTGGAACTATTAAAACTTTTGGGTTAGGTCTCGGTATCCTTTAGCCCATGATTTACATAGTAATAAAGTTTCGGAAATTCATTTCTAATTAAATAGATTGCTTTGTATCGACCTGTCGAGCCGAGAGTGCGCGGTGATTATTTTTATGGTGGTATTCAAAACCGCACCTTGGTTTGTGCGTGAAGTTGGCAAGATTGGAACAGCCCAATTTGTGGTGGAAGCCCACTTATTTTAATTTGTCCTAGATGCGTACAGCCAGGTTTTCTTTTGAAGTTTTTGTTCCACATTTTTATCATCTTTTTTTATTATGTAAGACAATGTTAGAGATTCCTTGCGTGTTTATAGTCTGTACTTATAATCAAATTCTTAGTAGACTTCATTCGTTATTCAACAGTTCTCTAATCTAGTTTCGACAACACACATGGTGTCCTGCAGGTGACATTCTAACAGCGATAACGATGATGGATAAATAAAAAAAATGTATAGGATTGACATAAGCTGACATCCACCAACCCGCATTGAGCACGCGTGGTGGGTTACGGCCCACTTCCTCTCATAGAGAGGAGGCCTGTGTCCCAGCACTGGAAACATTATGATATGGCTGATTATGATTATGCTGACATAAGGTACCGAAACCTTCGAAGTCGTAGAAATATGAAACGCTTTGAAAGCGATTGACACTTGTAGCCCTCTGGTGTCATTTACCAGACATAAAGAAATCATTTACAAAAGTCCATGTATTTTCCAATTATATTAACCTATTAATATTAATTAAACACTTAGAACCATCGAAACCGGTAACTTATCTGCAAAGTATGTGAAGTAGTGCGTAGATAAAGATTTATCGATGCACTAACCTACTTACCTGTCTGTTACGTTATCGTGAGCAATGCTAATTGCTGAATTTAAAAAACAATTGCGAAACTACTAAGCGGTATAATGCATGCTCACATTTTGTTGCTTGCGCTGCAGAAGGGCAGTGGAAACGTTAAAAATTACGTTAGTTATTAATTGAGACATTCATTCATAAGGACCATAATAATAGGCACGGATATTATCACTGATTATTGTCTGCTTAGCTCTAGGGTTCAGCTTAAACCTTGTGTTAAACCATAAAGCATAATCAGCTTCTAACGTTCCCACTGCTGGGACACAGGCCTCCTCGCTGTGAGAGAGAGTGGGTTGTAATCCACCACGCGTGCCCAGTGCGGGTTGGTCACATGTGTTCGAATTTTTTGGTTCTAGGACATGCCGCATACCTTACGATTTTTTCTTCACCGTTTTGAGATGGATTTGTCGTGTCGTACCCTTGTTACAATTCTGATATTATATTATTGATATTATAACTTAGTTCTACACGATACTTTCACAGCTTTCTTAGCCTGGTTTTTACCCCTACCGTTACCACGGAACAGCCTAAGCTTGCAAGTCAGCGTTCACGACAATTTCGGAGTAGCAGTAATCTTATTCCACTTTGCAGTTATGCTGCCTGCTCTCATAACCATTACCGTGGAATGAGCAGATAATACACTTTATAGTTATAGCCGTAACGGCTTGTAGTCATTTTTATTTACAGTTTTTTTTACCTGCCGTAGTTTGGAACAAGAAAAAATAGAAACAAGATAAATTGTACGTAAACCTGGGAACCTAATTTTTAAGCAGAAGAACTACGACTAATCGATTAAATACATGCTTTCTTTTTTGAACCTCAAGTAATTACAGAAAGTTAAAAAAGAAGCTTACCTAATTAGTAAAAAAGTGCATCATTAGAAGGGCAAAATGCTTTTTGTGGTTCATTAATTGCAAAAAGGATCCATCATCAGCAGGTCAATAAGTTTTTATAGGATAAGTTAAATATTTTCACTCTGAAATCAACATAATTTCTATTAACTTAAAGTTGATATTTGTTTAACTTGAAATAATAGTAATTTGAAACTTTTTGAATAGACTTTAGGTAAAAGAATTAGCATAGCACAGGATGGCAGCCCGGACATCAACGCGCAGCCTGTTACCGTGGATTTTTTCAGCACATGGTTCTGAACCCTCCTGCGTTGAAATACGTCAGCTATTAAAAAAATAATTTGCTATTCTATACATTTTGACCGCGTAGGTTGATAACCGATGAAAAATATCTACGTTATGGGGTCTAGAATCATGTGCTGAATTCAAGGCTACAGTTTGCGCGTCGATGTCCCTGCCACCCTGAATAGAGTGGAGTCATGTTGCTGCTCTGAAAAGTGTCCAGAACTTAAGTTTTGGATGGATGGTAATTAGATTCCATGGTAAATGGGGGTTAAATTGGATACATCGAATGTAAAAATATGTGCAATGGGAGGTCTTATCGATAAAAACGATATATTACAGACAACCTTTAATAAGCAGGAAAACTAAGAGAGAAATATAAGTGACAGTAAGGTCCACAAGAGTCGTTTACCTACGCCATAGGTAACTCAAGGCCTTCAGTGACATCAAAACATCAATAAAACGTAAAACTTCTTCCTTTATCGATAAAATTTATACCAGTAAATTGGTACATCTGTTATGGACAACGATCGCGGACCTGCTCCGAGCACCTCAAAGGAATTTGAACTTTTCCTTCCCAGTTATAAAGACAGTTATGGTGTGTTTGATGTGTGGTAGGCTCTGAATGCGTGGGCCGACGGTATTTTAATGGTTACGAGTCTTGAAACATGTTATTTTAGTTGCGTTTCGCTTTCCGTTACCGTTGCGTTGGTACAGGAAAGAGATTTAGTGAAGCAAATTGAATAATTGGTGGCGGTTCGGAATTGAGTTGTTTCTTTTCGGTGCATGTTTTGCTCGGGTATTCGGACAGGAATTAGGAAAGTGTCTGTGAAAGGGAAAACTGAGTATGTTGGGTTCCTCGTTTAAGTATTGTATTATGCATTCAAGGGATTATTACTAAGCGAAGTCTTTGTCAACTTTTTTTTAGCTATTACGAAACGAAATACTACTTAAATACTCGGAATAGACTTCTAAAACAAACTGTATGAACATACTATCACGAATAACTTTTACCACGGCATCGATTAGCTCAAGACATTTCACCCATGTTCGAAAACTCAAGGAAAATATTGGTCTTCCGAGTCAATGTTTGTTTTAACTCAAATAAATCTACAAACATGCATCTCGGACGTGCCGGTATAAGCTTTAAGGAAAACAATACAAAATACGTGGTATGTGCATCAATGGGATAATGTCATGGCATATTGGGCATTTATTCACACATAACATCACGCCTGTAATTCCCGAAAGGTTAGGCATAGGAGTACCTATAGTACACCCAAATTTCATCATTCATCATCATCATTTTAATTAATATCATCATCATTTTAATTAATAGGGGGCGAGCCTATTGCCATCAACCAGGCCGAAATCCAGACTTCGGGCTGCTTTGAGGAATTCCTAACAGAAAAACCCAGTATCACTTTACCCGATCTGGAAATCGAACCCAGGACTTCATGCTCAGTAGTAGCGCATGTGCTGATCACAACAACAATGAATACCCAATATGGCCGAAATGCTACGAGAAACTCTTGTCATTAGCTTCGAAGGTAAAACAAAGGCCAGAGACAGATTTTCAACACGGGAATGAAGTGTGCTCTGAGGAAAGACACGCAAGACCGCTTATGGAGTGCCCTGAGGTGTGCAAAATGTGTTCCCGACTTAAAAACTGTGGAAGCTTGAGGTCGAGTCAACAAAGTTAATCTTCACTTAATCCCTGGCTTAATGTAATCTAATTGATGGACTCAATATATCCGCTTACCTTGGAAAGTAAACAATTAGGAAGTTTTAACTTAACACGCTTAGAATTTAAAATAAACTGATGGCTGATGGCGGGATGAGCTGGACTCCTTTGATAAAGATTGGTCCTTGGCAGCTCTGGACAGAGATAGGTGGAAAGAGTGTAGAGAGGCCTTTGCCCATCAGTGGGACACTAACGGCTAAAAATAAATAAATAAATAATTTCGTACGGTGAAATTTCGTGGCAGCAGTGGTGTAGAAATTCCGCAAACTGTGTGACACGACCGCGCATTTTTGGCGCGATCCCAAAAATATTTTCGCAAACCCGGAATGTGAAATTAAAATGTAAGTGATATTTAACTTAAACCAGTGCTTACATCTGTCGCATGCAGAAAGAGGTAAAGGCAGAAGCAAATACAGTCTCAAAAAGTGCAAACTAAATTTCTGCAAATCTGAAACGATCGTAGGATTCAGTAGTCTCTTGATCCTTAAGGTAGAGTGGACGTAGACAACAATGGCAAAAAGCAGGAATATAACATATATGCAAAGTAAATAATATCCTCCAGACTGTATTTCGGCCACGACGGCCAATCTCAACGGAGACAAGCCTTTGGCGCGGGAGATATTATAGTGCACAAGTGTGCGCGCAGACACAGGTGCACTCCTTCTTCCCTCACTCTCATAGTCTGATGGGACGGCAATCCGACACGGCCGGAGAGAGATCAGGCGCAGGACCTACGGCTTTACGGCGTGCTTTCCGAAGCACGGGGGGGGGGGGGGGGCATCACACCGCCAACTTCTAAACTCCGGCCTGTTAGTAAGAAATTCCTAATGGAAAAACTCAATAACACTTTGCCAGATCCGGGAATCGAACCCAGGACCCCCACGCTCAGCAGTCGCGCTTGCGACCACCAGACCAACGGGGCGGTTACATGAAAAATAACATCAAACCTGTTATCTTCGAAAGACTAAGCAGAGGTGTACTTCTAGTACACCCATAGCAGAAAGTAGGGGGTAGCAGGAATACCTATGTGAGTATTTTAACAAACTAAAAAAAAATCACGCTTTGTATTCATAAGATTTCTTTACGTTTATATTGACAGAACGTCTACATGTTGCCGACTAAACTAGCATTATTTTTTCCTAAACAAAAAACCTAATAAAATATTTGACACCCCGTTCTAAACTTGCTGGAATGTTCGAATGGAACCCGCACTAAATTATAGCTAACCTGCACTACATAAGCTTTGGTGGACAACCTTTACAGTACACATGAAGAAATAAGCGTCTGAAAAATAGAATTTCGTTCAGATCCACGAGGTACATAAACCTACCCTGAAACAAAATAAAAATACATATTTATTTCTTTACCAGCACATTGCTTTTGACGTCAATCGCAAAGAATTTGATTTCAGGACAAAAAATATGTAAACTTCGTTACCATTTTGATCCGTCTTCGCAATTTTTTCGGAAGATTTTCATTCATACATTCGTAATACAATATTCTTTCTGAAAGAAACTCAAACGATACACAGAATAATAGAGTTTTCTTTGGCAGATTTAATTAATACAGGTTGAAATTGAAAACATGCGACAAATCGAAATGGGAGATTGTACTCATCATTATGAACAATTTTTACTATGGGACCAAACCTGAAACGCGAAAAGAAATCAGCTGTTCCCTACATTTATGTTCGCATAACTCGTCAAAATGTAGGGAACAGCAGATTTTTTTTCGCGATTTCAGGTTTTGGTCCCATAGTAAAAGTTTTTCATAATGATGAGTACAATCTCCCATTTCGATTTGTCGCATGTTTTCAATATCACCCTGTAGTAATAGTAATTTATTTCCAAAACTTCAGTACACGTTACATCAATGAGGTCTCGACCCCTGAACTAGGACATCCTGTATGAAAGGGGAATTTTTTCCTATTATAATTTGGTCCTAATACCCTAAGGTACGACTCCAAAGACCGTCTGATCAATAGTAAGGTTTATCCCTTTGGCCTTTATTTAAGCCATGTCCTTGGCTCGAGACAAATGTGATTTCAAGGAACCCTTTTCGAAGGTTTAGTCCTTCTGACTATTAAAGTTTATTTCTGTCCCTTTTATAATGCTTTTTATAACCAAATAATAAACTGGATAAATTTTGGGCAAAAAATAATATTAGGTCTGGGAAATTATTTAACTAATTGTCTACCAACTTGAATTGCTCGTATGATATGCAAGGCAAATTGACTTAGTGTGTCAATTTGAAAAACAATAAATTTCCCTGACTGTACTGTTAAGGTTGTCTGCAAAAGTCGACCTTATGTTGTGAAGCTGCAGAAAATTAACTTTGGTTGCATTCGAACATTCATTCAAATTATTTCTAGTAGGTTTTTTTGGTTCGAAAAACAGTAACCCCTTACTAATAAATGTTGTGTAGCGTCTGTACAGTTACACAACGCTTTGTCTTCTTCTTTCGAAAGTCAAATTACTGACGACTGAAAGGGAGAAATCGGTGTGTAACTATACATCTATACAAATAAATAAAATTGGAGTGTTTGTTTGTAATATTACAATAACCGCTTTTTACTAAATGCATATGGATTTATACACGGTACATTACCAAAGTAACATTTTTTTACAATTATTCTGTCTGTCTGTCTGTCTGTTTGTTCCGGCTAATCTCTGAAACGGCTGGATCGATTTTAACGGGACTTTCACGGGCAGATAGCTGATGTAATAAGGAGTAACTTAGGCTACTTTTATAACTATAACGTTGTATCATTCTATAGCCCCCGCACTACTATAGTCATCATCACAATAGCGTGTCCTTTTCCGAGTTTTCAATATCTTCTCTGCTAAATTGAATCAGTTGCTAAAAAACAAACTCAGGTAGACTATATTTCGCATTTACAAATCTATTAACTAGTAACAAATAAACCTTCTGTCTGCTGCGTACAGACGCCAGCACATCAAGCTACTACAATCTGTCAAGTTTCTTTAATGGATTTTCAACTTTATCGCTAAAGTATAAGATTCAAAGTTGATTGGGAAAATTTGACAGTTTCGGGTAGCTTGATGTGCTGGCGTCTGTACACTTTATCGTCCCGTTATCTCCAAGTTATGTGTCATGCCATTAGTCTTATAAATACCACTACTAAATGAAGGAACTGAACGAGTAGGGTAATCTGCAAATTGGAATGTCTATCTACTTCAAGGACTTCTCATTGTATATACAAGTAGGTCTGGCCGATCCTCTTCAGTGGATTGCCCTACATATTGCGTGTTGAATTGAACTGTAAATACGTCTAGGTACTGGTAATTAGCGTGGTTTATTTTGTATGCTAGATTTCCTCACGATGTTTTTCGCCACTGTTTTGAGAGCAGTGATGATGAAATAATTGAATTTACACAAAGTAAAGCGCCTGTCAGGGTTCGAACCTGCGACCTACAACTCGTAAGTCGCGGCCGTTTCCACTGCGCCACCAGAGGGCTACTCTTAAAACAATTTTCACACAAAGTCAAACCGCTTATTTCGCAAATTGAATTCTAATTAACTTAAAATACATAGCATATTTATTTTATAGAAACAAGTTTATACTTAACGTGGGCTTATTAGAGAATTAATTGTCAACATTACCATAAGTAGGCTATTTACATAATTAGGATTTGTTAATAACTTTTCTTTAAAATTTAAATGGTTTATAATAATAGTTACTTACTAAAGGTTAATGGTGTTTCCAGATAGGTATGTTTTTTCCATAAAACACCATGGGGTCGTCGGTTTAACAAGACATGCTACCGGATAGATAGCTGTTAAATTAATTCGGATTCTTTAATACATTTTAGGGATACTTATACCCTATAAAAGTTTAATTAATTAAGCGGCTACGACGGTCTTACACAGCCACTTATTCTCAGAATATACGTAAAATATTTTTAGTAATCTTCACCCCAATTGCTTAACTCCCTTTTTTTCACATTCCGAAGGATTTTGAAAGTAATTCCTAATCCATTGCTTCATATGTTTGAAAAATTTGTCTGCTCAGCAACGTAAACAACGCAATGAATGTCGTTGAACTGTCAAAATTAAACCCATTCCTGCTGATCACCTGGTCATCTGCCTCGCTGGTCTAGTGGTCGCAAGCGTTACTGCTTACCATGAGGTCTTTGGCTCGATTCCCAGGTCGGGCTAACTGTTGTTGGGGTTTTCCATCAGGAATATCTCGGCAACAGACCGGAGTCTGGATTTGTGCCCGGTTGATGACAAAAGGCTCGCCCCCTATTACATGGGACTTAGACACAGGAAATTTTGGTGTACTAAGTACACCTCTGCCTAACGCTTCGGGGAGGACAGGCGTGATGTTATGTTATGTCATCTGCCTTATTGTTAAACCTAACTTAGCCACCAAAAAAGTAAATACACCTAAAGATATCAGTAGGTACAAATTCCCAACATTCCAAAAGCTCACTCAAACATTGCGCTTGATCATACCGCTTACGAAACCAATGACCAAATACAACCTTCCAACATTCTTTACAAGTACTTCCATTGCATTCCCAACACCAGCTCTTCGATGCCCTGTATGTATACACCTCGCAATGGATATCGTACAAAGAGTAACTGTCGTTGTTGCTATCCCCTAAGGACTTTCAATCAAAGGTCAACGATATTGGCATCCCGCTGCGCCTGCGAGCAATGGCGATTGTTAACAGTCTCCGCTTTTCTAGTAGCTCCGTTAGATTTCAAGGCTGTTTAACTGTGGGTACATACTTCCGTATTTGGAATTAATTTAATTAAAAACGGACGTGATATAATGGTGAATGAATACTTGGTTATTTTGTTTTGTATCCGTAGTCTGTAATGGCGAAATAAATATTTGGGAACTCAAAAGTAAACTTTAATAACTGTAAGTTTTAACTACTTAATTTCATCGAGGTTCTAGTGACAGAAGAAAAGAAAAGAAGGAAAGAAAATACCACCTATGAGCTTAGCACATGTATTGTTAATCTTCATTTTATGTCCCCATAATAATAATTATGATCATCATAAAATCTTTTAGATTTTTTGTTAAACGCGAGTTCTCTGGTACACTAACAAGCAGCACATGTCTATGATAAAACCTAAGCCATCCACCATTGTTTCAGTCTTTATATCTCAACGACTAGCCCTCTTCTGCCCGCGACTTCGTCCGCGTAAAGTTCATGTTCCCCCGACTCACCCCGTCGCATCGTATCACCTGCTTTATATCACTTCGGTTTCGCTTAGCTTTCGTTCTGACTTTTTTTTCTTTTTTCCCGGGTCATAATAGCCTTCCTTGAGAATTTGGCTATTGAATGCAAAAAGAATTTCTCAAATATGACTGGTAGTTCCAGAGATTACCCCTACAAACAAACAAATTTTACCTCTTTATAATATTAGCATAGATGTACCCTCGTTCTTCTGTCTCCCGTTCCAATAACCTATATTCCACAGCAGATATAGCTTCAGACAGATCAATTACTCAATTTGTGCAAACGCAGTCACTATGATGATGAACGACGTCTTCATCCGTTGAATGCCACTCTTCATGTTAAAGATTATTCTCTATCTATGCAAATTGTTACCAGCTTGATCTCAATCTCAATTGAACTAAGGAATAACATCACGATCATCATTATCTTCTGTTATGAATTCTAGTTAGTCTCAGTGACACGTCTGAGTTATCTTCGTAGTTGTAGTTTCTTGCCAGCTCTTCTCCATAGGAAACGACCAATTGGAACTGTGCACCTAGCTTCTGACGTTTCATAAGTGCCTATGTAGGTTAATTTGAAATAAAATATTTTGATTTGAAAGAACTTTTTATTTAATTTGGTGACTAAACCAGGTTTTTCCACCGATTCATTAAACTCCTAATTAGCATTGTTACGCAGTAAAGAAACTTCTCCATGGATCGCTTTGGAACACGCGACGGCAATAGTTGCTGTCTGTATTAATCATATTCATGCTTTGATTTAGGTACCCCACTATTATTTAACGAGCGGAAAAGTGCCTTTTATGTGGAGAATTCTTTATTAAAATTTATGGGTTCTAAGCATGGCATTGTATGGTTCTTTTTATCACTTTGCTTGGGATTTATTTGAAAGGGCTTGATGGGAGAGGCGGTGTGGGAGCATTATTTATTTAGTGAGAGTTGAAGCCAGTGTTCTGGGCTCTCAAAGTGAAATATAGAACTATACATTTCGTTGTAATCGTGGATAGCTTAGCCTGTAATGTCTTGTGCTTAAAATTCGTTCAGTTTTATTACTTCTTTGGTCTTGATGTGAATTAGTTTAAGAGCAGCTTAGCCTGATTGTCGTTATGCAACAGTCTTTCAGACCGAACTAAGATGATTAAGATATACATATTTGTAGACCATTTTCTATTTTGTTAGTACTTGTTGACAAGTCTACGCTGTCCTCCCATACCTGTTAACACTGTAATTTGAAAACATTGTAAAAGCCAAGTATTTTTAAAAGAGTAACCGTGGAGTTTCTTGTCGGCCCTTCTCCATAGGAAATGACCAATTGGAACCGTGCACCTAGCTTCTGACGTTTCATAAGTGCCCATGTAGGTTTATGTGAAATAAAATATTTTGACTGCGCTTTATCTGAATAGTAATCGGGCTGGGATATTGAAAGTTGTTACCATTATGGTAATTCTTCTTCCATCTATTTTGACCCTGTGCTATGTTTGTGATAGGTTTCCTTGTGGAGTTTTCATTTATTATTTCGCGTCTCGCAGTCTAAGCTTTTCTACCAAAACCAGTGCCGTCCTTGAGATATGAACAATCTCTATGTTTCACTGCCGCAAAGGCTGCTTTGTCAATTATGTCGTCCACATTAGCCCCAGGTAGGTTCACGTACGATTACACATTACCCCTCGAGGTCTGCCGGTCTAAACCCGTTCCTCGGTAATACCCATAGCAACTGGCACGGTCGCTTGCGCTAATACAATTTAGAGGATTGCGGTCGTAGCAGACTTAGTCGACTCTTGGCCTCGCAGCGACTTGATCCGTTTGCTGGCCAACAGGACGAAGTAGTTCTTTAACAATTATTTATGTATGATATATATTCTATCTAGAGCAGTGGTGGACCAGTGGTAATGGCCAGGACTTACGATTTGTAGGTAGGTTCGCACCCAGACTGGCGCTTTACTTTGTGTAAATAATTTCATTACCACTGATTTATAACGGTGAACGGAAACGTCGCGTCGTGAGTTAACCGGCTGTTCTAGAATCAAAAATTCGAAGACATGTGACGTCTATAAAACCGCACTGGGCCCGCGTAATCGATTACGGCCCACTCCCTCTCACAGAAAGGAGGCCTGTGTCCCAGCAGTGGGAACATTATGGGATGATTATGATGATATTATAAATTGTTACCCGCTACTTTGTTAGCCGAACAAACTTCAACTCCACATTTGTCAAACAGTGTGTTTTTGATAAAAAAAAAAAAACCGTACTTGGCCTTTTTCTAAAAACTTCACTACTTAGTTGTTTTTTCCATCATGAGTGATATTGGCCTCTGCATTTGAAATACTTTCGATTATCTAAAGTTGAAGGTAACTTTAAAGAATTGATGACCACTATTGTAACTTGAGGCATCTTGCATTTTTTTGATAAGATCTCCTATTATTATGGGATTGATGTTTCTATTGCTGAAGCCAGATATGGAAAACAGGCTATTAAATCTTTTATAAAAAAATGCTTAGTTTGACAAAACGTCATCCGTTGCATTATGTTTATTTTGAACAACTAAAACCAGTTAACCAAGTGTGGCTTACGAACCCTAGAATTTAATTTCAAAGCTTGAATACCTACAGAGTATTATCTAAATGACAACATCTGTAAATCTCCTCGTAAATGTAAAAGGCACACCTGAGTTCAAAGCATTTAGCGTCCCTTCTTGTCCATTTATCAAACAGGTTATACGTATAACATTATAGTCGTGACCGCGGGAATACTCCAAACGAAGAGCCTATTCCGCTTCCCTTAATCATTAAAACCCGCACCTTTTCATACATAAAACAATCCAACCGCCAGAGACTTCATTCGAATTTAGACTTTAGCTTGTTGATTTAAAGTTGGGTTTTGATGAGACTGGTTTATGAAGTACGTCATGAATGGGTGCAGAGTCGAGGGCTGGCCAAGGACAGCCATTGTCAAGATTTGCCCTGTTTGCGGGATGAGCTGTGGGACCCAGATGTACATGTATCGTATAGAATAATGGTCACTTTGTATTTAGATTGAATTCAAGTTGGAGTTTGCAGCTGCAGTGGGCAGGTGATAGATGGTATAGCTGACACAAGACTTGTAGCAAGTTCTACGATGGTTAACGTTTAATTTTAGCTATAAATATTATAGCGTTTTGCACGTATGATATTACATTATCAGATATTCTCCTGCTTAATTGCGTAACTTACTAACAGTAGTAATGGCTGTCATTTCGACAGTTCAACAACATTAATTGCGTGATGTACAATATTTGTCAGCTTTGAACACATGAAGCAATGGATTAGCAACATCCTTCAAAATGACACAGATTGTGATTTAGGGTGCTGGTTTCTGTGAAACAGATCAAATCTCCCAAACTTACATCAGCTGTTAGGAGTTCTGTTGTAAAATTTTATGTTATCTGAAATGTATGGACGTAGACGAGTGTATGGCAATCGGTTATCATGGTATGGGCATGTGATGCGGTGGAATGAGGAGATTATAAGAGTAGGGGAAGAGCAAAGAAACGATGGATACACTGTGTGAAAGATAATATGGGTTAGAAAGGGAGTGACTATGAGATGACGACTAATAGAGAAGTATGGAAGAAAAAGACATGTTGCGCCGAACAAAAATAAATTGGGATAAGGGCAGGAGAATGATGATGCAGTGATAGGTCCATCAAATAGATAATACCTGAACTTAAAAATAGTAGTATCGATACTCTTCAAGTCTGTGAAGTTTCGCTAGTTAATTTAATTTAACCCTGTGTATGTAAAGTATTTTTAATGTGAGGTACTTTCACACTAAACATTATCATTGTTGAGTACTTAAAAAAACTGGCAACAAATGCTATTAAGTACCTACTAAAAAAAAGTAGGCGTCCCAAATTAACTGAAACTTAGCCGACTGTCATTACTGTCTTAAATGCTTTTAAATTGTCTCCGTCTAATGGGCACCTCGGCCTAATTTACCAAGTAAATGCTTAAGAGGTTATACCTAATTGTCTTAGAGGGCTGTTGGCTGAAGAGTTTTAAGAGGAAGTGTCTGTGCAATTTCAAAACCTAGCAATTGAAATTTCTCAAAAAATCTACGTTTTTGCATATTATTTGACTTGCTAGATATCTAGCGAGTCAAATATGCATAAATACCGACTTTTTAATGTCAGTTGCTAGGTTTTGAAATTGCACAGCCGAAATGCGGGTGGTCGTTTCTCCATAGAAACGCTCGCGCCTGTTTTCTTTCTGGTTAATGACCATAAAGCAATGATTTTATACAGAATAATAAATATTAATTACTTGTATGTCCCTATACTTTCCTTTTTGATGATACATTATTTTTCCTATTATTTTTCATTAGTGTTCCATAAGGTTATTTTATCATCAGTCATCATCAACATCCACACACACATCCACTATTTGAAAAAAACCTTTTTATGTCGTAATAAAATAATCTCTCAAGCAGCAGAATTATTGGGATAACTTTGATACATACCTGAGTTCTACGAAAGGCAATTTGATAACTTTCTGAAATTCTATTAAACAAACTTGCCTAAGGGAATTGGGAGGCAAATATTTTGGATGAAAGTCATCTCGAATTTTGCTTTGAGCGTAAACACCGCGACTATTGATCCAATGGCGCTGTCGAGTTGACAAGTGACTGACAACCCTTAATTACAGCCATTAATTAATCTAGCTGTAATCGTTGTTTGACGAAAGGCAGGGATGACTTCATTGAGCATCATCCTCGTCATTTGCACCACAAATCACTTTATTCATTAATAATCAAATAATTCTTTCCCATCATGTATTTCTTAGTAGCAGCCCGGAGTCTGGATTAGAGCCCGGTTGATGGTGATAGGCTCGCCTCCTATTACACAGGGTTTAAACCCTAGCGAAATATGAGTGAACCTCAGGTACAGTCACTAAAAGAGATAAGTAACCAAGGTCATCGGATATAGTTGAAGTTTAGTAAGACACCGATGGATGTTTTCGAACGAAATTTAATTTAATAAAAATGTACAGTTTGTTTTCTATTAATTAAATTACATCTTATTCGAAAACATCCGTCGGTTTCTTACTAAACTTCAACTATATCCGGCTTCGATCAATATATTGATCGGAGATATCCGGCGACCCCTGGTTCCGTCCTTTGGTGACCGTGCACCTCTGCCAACTCTTCGGGGCATATAGATGCCATGTTATGTTGATACTGGTAAAATACAACTACAGATCTATCAGTATTTTGAGTTAGGGATAAATGTTACACGTTTGAACACAATAAATAACGACTGTATGGGTCAGGCAGGTCATACACGCGAAAACAACAGTTATTTTCTATAAGGATAATTTTAATTTAATTATGCCAAAAGGATTGGCAGTAATCGCAAATTAAAATGGCAACGCCTAACATTTTGACAGATCGACAACATTCATTGCCTTATTTACGTTGTCGAGCAAAAGAAGTCTTCAAACATAATTATGAAGCAATGGATTAGCATTTTTTTTTTTCAAAATACTTTGGATTGTTATTGGAAGTTTGTTACGCAATTAGGGTTCTGGTGCCTGCTGTTGAAAAAAACTGTTTGCCAAGTGGATTATATCTTAAATGCCTGTAAAAACTCTTTACTACTGATGCCACACTGGGGAAGGGATTCCGATTTCCTGTTCTAAAATGTATGTATAAGTTATACGCATCTTTAGAATATAAGCTGAAGGGAATCGCGTTGAGACTTCGCCTAAACCAAGTTACCTACTTTAATATTTCACCCCAGTAATAATACCCAGGTAGCTAAATGATAATCCTTGTCAACTTCGCTCATCCCCTTTTGTAAAAGTTATGTAGGCCAGTAGGATTATTACAATGTTTTACCCCACCTCCATCCTCCCAAGGACAAAAGCATCTCTTGTTCTTGCGCACAATGCCTTAATTCCTATAGTCTATTTTTTCTGGAATGCCAACGTGAAAATTAAGCTTATTCGTGGCGAATATTGTGGTCTTAGAAGAGGTCTGTGGTTTACTTGTAGGTATTAATAGAAGTGTTTATCTTAGTATATAACAGACAAGCTGTTACCCGCGACCAGGGTTGGAAAAAAACAGTTATTTTTTTATTTTATAAAACAAACACTTCAAAATTTTTTAAACAAGTGTTTTTTTTTTGTTCTTTTTAGTTTAGGTAATTATTTCAAATTAATTCGACCTATAATGTTTCATTTCTAAACTATCTAAATTCGCCATAGTAAATAAAATATTTACAAAAAACGATCAATGGATAAACATTTATGTTGCGTATTTCTAATCAATACTGAACGCTTTACATTCACCCTGTATGTTCTAACTAATGTTGATTTTTAAAATGGGCGACACGGGGATTTGTCAATTTAATCGAAAGTAATTAAAATGGCGAAGCAACAAGCCCAGGCTCTCTACAAAAAACTGGAAAATATCGCAGTTACACTTGACATCTCCCAAAAGAATTTTGATTGATTTGAAATTGAAATTTTGAATATTCTAATGCATGTTTCAAAAATAGGTGTTATCTTGTCCCATATAAATCCTGGTACTTAGACCTTTGTTTGATTGAAACAAAAATAATGTTTTATTTAATTATAATGCCAATAAAAGTTCAAAAATATAACATAGCAATAGCATAGACTCAACTGGTTTTATGTCAAGCTATTTAGACTCCTAAATATAAATTTATTTTAATTTTATATCCATTCATTCGCCATGAAAAGTAGTTTTAATGCTTCTTTTTTTCTTATTGTTTTATACAATGCTTTTAACTTGTTTTAATCTGTGTTTTTAAATGTCTGATAAAAAAACACGGTTTAAAGTCAAACTGTTTTAAAACGACTTGTTTTAATCATGCCAACCCTGCCCGTGACTTCGTCCGCGTGGATTTTTTTTCGTGGGTCCCTATTTTTTTTTCTAAAATAAAAGTAGCCTAAGTTACTCCTTATTACATCAGCTCTCTGGCAGTATAAGTCTCGTCAAAATCGGTCCAGCCATTTCAGAGATTAGCCGGAACAAACAGACAGACAGACAACAATTGTAAAAAAAAAATATTTTGGTATATGTACCGTGTATATGTACATCCATATTCATTTAGTAAAAAGCGGTTATTTTAATATTAGAAACAGACACTCCAATTTTATTTATTTGTATAGATATAGACTAGATTCTGCCCGCGACTTCGTTCGCGTGGAAGTCGTAAGATACACAATGCCTATACTAAAATAACAGCCACGTTTTCGCTTAGCGTTCTTTCTGACTTTTTTTCTTTTTGCTCGGCTCCTATTTTTATTTTTGCTTTGTCCTAGCGTGATGATAAATAGCCTATAGCTAAGAATTGGGCTATCAAATGCAAGAAGATTTGTTTAGTTCCACAGATTAGCGCGTTCAAACAAACAAACAAATTCTTCAGCTTTATTATTTGTATAGATAGGCTGAGTTGTTAATTTGATTGACTGACTAAAAACTGCCATTACTGACCGAAGTGTAGGACCGGTTTAAATGGGCAGAAATTGAACTAGAAATCCTTAAACGTCACGACAGCTACGCAAATATTATTAAACAAAGCTTTGTTTAATATTATCGGATTGTGATAAAAGTACGTAAAGCAGGTTTTTGGGATATAATGTAAAGGTTTCTACTCACAAAGTACTTAATTGCTCATCAGAAAAACAAATCGTTATTCAATGTCTTGTTCCGGGACTTATGGACATAAGCAATTAGGAAAGAAAACAAAGGATACGACGTTTTATTGATAGCCATAATGTAATTGGTGGAAGTAGATCCTTCGATTGTAAACGGAAGGATATGAAAAACTTGAAGTTAGAACACTAATGGTGCCACCTCCGCCGACGCCGATGGTCCCGTCCGTTCGTTCTAGTCAGTTGCGATAGGTCTAAGCTAGCTAACGGACGTGTGTGTGAACAAAAGGAATAATATTTTTAAATAAAACATTAAAAATTGACTTGTATTCCTGAACACCCTTCGTCATGTTTTTGCATAAATAAGTACGTCTTTTGTGATAAGTGAGTAATTGCGCCCCAAGGTTTCACCCGCATAAATCTCGTTCCCGTGGGAATATCGGGATAAAAACTACACCAGATCATGGTCTAACCATGTGCCAAATTCATTCAGCTGTTTTAGCGTGAAAGCTTAACAAAAAAACAGAGGTATTCCACTCAGAGCACTGATTTGAACCGCACTTGGACGAACAGCACTTGAGCACTTCCACTAACCGCACTTAAACAAAATTTCGTAACGTGCGGTTCAGTGGAACAATTTATCGTTATTGTTATCGTTATTTTTATCTAATCTTTTCTCTTTTTAATACTACCCGAGATTAATAACGTGTACTTTCCTTAGTTAATACCTCTTAAAACATAAATATCCAATCACAGCTTTTCATAGTGCAACACGGATCATTTGGTGCTTGAATGACATTAACGTGTTTTGTGCAATTGTATTGAAAAAACAAGATGGCAGCATTAGTTACATTTCTGGCCACGCGCGAAAAGGTCCTTGTGGGACCTATAACTGCATCCTAATATTCCTAATCTATTACTACATATGTTTAGAAAATGTGTCTGCTCAGCAACGCAAATAACGCAATGGCTGATGTTGAACTGTCAAAGGAAAGCCATTCCTACTGTTAGTGTGTTACGCATTTACCCCGCTGTTGTTATGACTTTATTATCGAACCTTAGCTTTACTGAAGACTAATTGACCTTTTCTTTGTCCACAGAGCTAGTGCAAAAAGTGAAGTGCATCGATGAGACTTCACTAAGTCTTTGACAGAAAAGAAGCGTCGCCACGCTGCTCGCTTTACCAACATGTAAGTTTTGGCCTTGACCTTTCAGTTATGATAATCATTCGTTTTCCAGATCGTAAATCAAATTTGTTAGTAATTAAATACATAAACAACTTAAACACTAGTGTTTGTTTATTTCTACATTATAGTACAGTAGGCCATACGGCAGTGGTATCACTTTGACCTTGAGCTGGCCTAGCGTAGTAAGGAGTTTCAATAGAGTAAGACGCCAACTTATACTGTGTTTTTTACCAGTGACTTGCAGCCTACTGTACAATACAATTCGCTTTATTGTGCACACATTTTATAGATATAAAATACAAGATTATAAAATAAAGTATTTCAAAGGACTGTTTTGTCGCTAGTTTGACCTTGACCTTTCAGGTATCATTTGCAGTACAATAAATACGCTTTATTATACAGACACTTTATAGATATAAAGGACTTGTTATTCAAGTCTTACAAAGGACTATTTTTGCCGCTAAAAGCGGTCTGTATCAGATGACCCTAGGATAGACAGAAATTGAATCAAAATACTCGACGTAAACTCTAAAAGTAAACAATATCTACAAAGAATGAGAAAACCAATTGCGTCAGTGTGTAGGCTGTTGTTACATTATGTATGAGATTGGGTTGAATGTCGTAACCTTGAACTTGACCTTGGTGACACTTGTGTGCAATAGGCCTTATTATCTCTACTTTCTGACAGAAGATTGTTCCATTTTATGCTACCAGCAACTTTAGGAATAGTTAGTTTCTATGTAATGGCGGATTCTCTTTATAGATACTTGGAACGTTATAGTGCTTAATTTGGTAACGACCAATTAAGCCGTTTTGGTGATATTTTGCAAGTATTAGCACATTTATATGAATGTAAAATTGTCTTTTATGGTATCATTTGGTGTTATTATTGCTCAATATGGTTCTGGTTTTAATATGTTAAAGAGTATTATGAAGATATGTGGATAGTAATAGAACGATATTGCTATTGCCAATAATTCGGACATTTTAATGCCATTACAGGAAACTGGCATGTCCTAGAACAAAAAAATCGAAGACATGTGACATCTACCAACCCGCGCTGGGCCCGCGTGGTAGATTACGGCCCACTCCGTCTCACTGAGAGAAGGCCTGTGTCCCAGCAGAGGGAACATTATAGGCTGATTATGCTAATGCCAATGCCATTAAATTTCTCGAATTATTGACCTAGATGTACGCCACTCTAATATAAATTCTTCCCAGTACCAGATACGTCACACATACTGTATCTCTATCATTTTGAACAGGAAGTAAATGATTTAAATCTAACGGTGCAATTTTCTTGTAACATTATTCAAGTGCAGCTGTAAAGGTGAGGGTCTAAAAGAACTACAATTTTACGATCATAGGGGATAATTATAGATAGGTGGTTTCTTGTATGTAATTAACCTGTGTACTGTAGTTGCGTTTTAATGGAGTTAAATAATTAAATAAATCGCGCTTAGCACTACCGCAATGCAATGCATGATGAAACTGCCCGTGCCCATGCTCTATGCAACCGATTGGTTTTTCCTTGGAGAAATTAGAATAGAAAACCATAAAATACCCCGCGATCGCCCCGCTCGCCCCCTATTACATGGGACTTAAAGATAGCTGGTGATATGTGGGTGTAATGATGGGCACACCTCTGTCCCTTTGGAGACCATAGTGTTATGTGTACAATAACATAAAACTCCTTAATTTTCCGATACAAAACAGTAATGTACATAACACTGTGGCCATCTAAACTTAGGAATAGTGACGAATTTGACGTCTACCGCCATAATTTATCCCGTTGCCTGCCAATTGATGGCAGCCCCAATCATGCAATGATCCACGGTCGTTGCACCCGGCGTCGCTTGCGCCGATGTACCAGCAGTTTAGGGGAGCGCAGACTGACGGAGTGGCGGCGAAGCGAGTAATTATATAACAACCGAAAGTCGATTTTATTTACTCTAGGATACGGCCGAAATTTCTATTATGTAATAAAAACACATGATGCGGCGCGAAGCGTCTTGAGCGCCGCCGCCGTACGGTATGGTAAAAAGCTTGCTTGGGCATCGCTCAGAGTAGCAAGCAGGCGCGCGGAGCGGCTCGGCTGGGATCGCACGTCGCTTGGTGTGCCTTTCAAAGTTGCACCGATAAACTGCTCTTCGCTGCCTCCATCGGTCTGTGCTGACCCTTAGGAGGGCGCTTGTCTGTCCGTTGCGGATGGGTGGAGATGCATTCAGCGGATGGGCACGCGTACATTTTGAACAATATGTGATAAAAGTAATAAGCGAATGAATTTTTATGTACAGTAATGAATATAAAAGCTAATACAGCATGCATTAATCCTCCTATTCTTTCTCCTGTATCAACAAGAACCAACAAGGTACAGCTCATGCCATAGTAAACCGTAAAAAAAATATTTTTGGGTGTGAATGCCCAGAGTCCACCAGACGTAGATACATTTAAGTGTGCATTCGTATTTTGTAGATACACGAGCGGCACGCGTCAACGGTAGAGGCAACCGCAGCCGTCGACGCCCGTCGACGCCCGCCGTCGACAACGTGCCGCTCCAGTATTAGAGTACGATGCTCAAATACACGAGCGGCAGTTGTCTTTTCCGTTGACGCGTGTCGCTCGTGGATATGAGCACTAAGGGTCTAAACAGTTGACTTAACTGCTTCAAACCCTAGTTATGTCAACTGCATCCAAACTGCGATGTTGCAGCTGGCATGCAGTTCAAATGCAGTCCGTCTGTTTAGACCCTGTATCACCGCTCCTGGAGGTTAACAAATTAGTCCTGCTTGTATGATGGATGGCCGCAAGTGCGTGGGGTGCACTCTGGGAAATCTGCCCTGCTACCATCATATCTTTCTGCTCCATCTTTGCGAGGTATTCCACTCAGAGCACTGATTCAGCCACGGTCTTTTAAAATGAAGAAGAAATAACCTCGTAGCGATCCCGGGCTTTTGTCAGAATTTCAAAAGCTTTGTTTAAGGACGCTATCACATTTTTCCACGAATAACAGTACTTTTCAGGTACCATTTTAGTGAACTTGGAGTCGCAACTGCAAGGATATCTTGGTTTCAAATTAAAGATAATATATTCATCTCCAGAATGGCTCCATAATAATTAAATAGCCCCATACAAAATTTTCACACAAATACGTTTTTACCATCACAGTAATCGCAAAAAATTTAATAAAAAGGGGTTTGAATAAGGACCTATATAGCTAAATCCACTGCATATTTTAACTTAAAAATAAGAAGATATTGTTGCTTATATAGTCCTCTATACGACAAGCTAAATATTTTGTAGATAAATAAATAACTTTTTCATTTATGAGACAAATAAGAAACGCTCTCAAATTTCTCCATACATTTTCTACCCGCGGACACTTGCGGTTTGTCATTCCGCGCTCAGAAGCGCTCGTGGAAGCACGTCTGTGTCGCTTTCTCGCAAAAAATAATTACGTAAAAAACTGAGTTCCGAGTTGTGTACTGAGGTCGGACGAAGTTGATACTTTTTCGGACCGAAATAAAATTAAGTACGATTATTGGTATTTGTTTCAGAAACAAATACTTAGTTGTAATTTTTACAAGCTTTTATTTAACTTGCAATGTATGTATGTATGTATGTAACTATGTTTGTTCGGGTGGACTCTTGCAACTAAATTTTGAAGCAGATATCTTCAACCGATTGAGCTGAAATTTTGTATGCACGTTTAGTTTGGATGACAATGCATGGTTAGCTGTGTGATGTTATTCTAAATCCAAAATGGCGGAACGCCCAAGATGGCGGACTACTTATTTTTAAAGCACTTCTACAATATGGATATCAAATGAAAGGGATTGCTGAGAATCTCGAAAAATAAAATGACGTCACTCTAAATCCAATATGGCGGACTTCTAAAGATGGTGGACTAGTTATTTTTAATGCACTCCTACAATATGGGTATCAAATGAAAGGGATTGCTGAGAATAACTCGAAAAATAAAGTGACGTCACTATAAATCTAATATGGCGGTCATCTAAAGATGGTGGACTAGTTACTTTTAATGCACTGCAACAATATGGGTATCAAATGAAAGGGCTTGCTGAGAATAACTCAAAAAACAATGTGACGTTACTCTAAATGCAATATGGCGGACTTCTAAACATAGCGGACTAAGTTTTTTATGCTTTCCTACAACATGGGTATCAAATGAAAGGTCTTGCTCAGAATACGTATGCGAGTTAAACTCCACAAAAAAACCTGTCAAGCGATAACTAAAAAGTAAAAAACAAATTAAAAGTAAAAACTTTTTTTTAAAACAAGCTTGTAGTTAAATGCGCTAAAAAGAATAAAATAAAATTTTCCTTTAAAACTTTTACTATTAACTTATAACGTCATTAAGTACACAAGTTATATGATATAAAAGCTTGTTGCGAGATTTACCTGTGTAGATAAACAAGTAAATAAGATGATCTGATTGATTTTAATTTTTTTAATTTTCAAACTAAGTAAATACGAGTTCTTAAATCTGAAAAAAACTTTTTTACTTTTAATTAGTTTATTTAGTGGATGTAGATGACGGATAAAGATTGTATAAATATTTATTTTATAATCAAATTAAAATGATGGAAATATTTTTTTTAGACATTCGATATTAATAGTCGATTTTGGGGTTTTTCGGGGTGATGATTACGAATATAACATCCATTTTTTATTCAAGGTGGTGGATTTTTGTTTGTGACAAATCGACTTACGGCCAATTTCTTCATAATACCAGTATATCCAGTTGTCATGCTACGTCACAGTTTTACTCTTCAATTCAGTAATTTTTTTAGTGAATTATAATGTTGCTATATTGAAGAATACAATTGTGACGTAGCATGACAACTGAATAGACTGGTATTACGTTTAGTCGGTTAAGAAAGTCGCGTGGTTTTTTTGTTTTCCTTTATTTAGCTACCTAAACCTATGGAGTATAGTAGTAGTACAATGAAATATTTTCTATGTAAAAAGACAGCTGTGCTGCTGGGGAGTTTGTTGCGCCACTTCTTCCCAGCGAAAGCACTAAGAAGTGAAGGGCGGGCGTTTTGGGGGACTGTCTTTTGTAATTTTGACATTCGAAAAGTGCTGATTCTCAGCCTAATTTGAATAAATTACTTTTGATTTACTTTGTTTTAATTTTTAAGTAAATAAAATACTTACTGTTTTCATAAGGGAATGATTATTTTTAAATATCACAACGAAACTCTACGATAAACTCCCAGGCTAGTATTTGATTATGTAATACTCCAACAATTGACATCATAAATAATATTTAAAAGAACTTAGGTACATATTTTCAAACTAACAGCAGACTGTGGTATAAATGTGGATGTTCCGTGTAATACTAAAATGTTAAGGTCGTTTTTGGGTACCTAGTAATGAACGTATTGACTGATGAACTTCAACAATACTAAAAACATGATTATCACGCAGATAGTAAGTACTAATAACACTTACCAAATTCGATTGCGAACTTACAACTAACTTTACTAAATAAATACCAGCAAAATTAAAAAAAAATATCTTCAAGTACCAAGATTAGTTAAGTTACGTATAAAAATCGAGCGAACAATGGTTTCAATGTGTGCGTGCGCGTAATGTTGCTGTGTTGCGATTCAGATACCTAAACTTGAGCGAGTTCAAAATGTGATAGCGTCCTTAATCTTAAACAGACGTCTGAGTCAGTGGTTATCGTAATAAGGATTCCAATTTAGATATGTTGAGGTGTAATACGGTGCCTTCTTATCTTAATATGGTGATTCATTATTTAGATAGAGCTTGGTTGGTGAATCTTCTATAGAGCACATTTCGCAAAGATTAGTAAGTACTCGCTCAATTTTTTTGTCGCCAAGCTATGATAATCTGACGCTTCGATCTGTCAAAATCAATGCATTTTCGCGTGATTTTGAGCTGGCTCTGTATCTTACCCTTAGTGGAATTTTGGATTAGTGTCCGGTCGATGGGTATAGGTTCGCCACCTATTAGGTCAAGGGTCTTGATCATAACCGACGAAATATTAGTGCACTTTGTCACATCTTGTTACCCTTAGTGGCATCCCAAAGCCTGGATTGGTGTCCGGTTGATGGCAATAAGCTCTCTACTTATAAAGTACATGAGGCGTGATCATAACTGGCGAAATGTGGGTGTACACACGGCTACACATTAAGCTATACATAACCAGTATAAGCTGACTTCTGATTGTACGAAAAACCTATACAACGCGAGAGGTCAGTTGAAACTGGAAACGTATAGCTTGATGTGTAGCCGTGTGTACTATTTCACCTCTTATTACTCCTTTGGGTAATACCGGCGTTAAACTATGTTTTTTTCTCAATTGTAGAGATAAATTACTAAATAAGCCCTCTAATTAACACAACCATTCGATGATCAATTAAGTACCTAACACTTAAAATAAGAAACACATGCGTGATCAAGTCATCAAGTCAGTCTATCATCGCGACAAATATTCCGCACGCATCCCATAATGGTGGGTAATACACCTCATGTTTATATGGTAGTTCTCTCAATTAGTATGCGAGGACCATAGCTATTACTATAAGCAGGATCGGCGCCCGCGCACGATTCTTGCACGATCCGCGGTCGTGCGTGGCAGCGTCGCGGTTTAGGTTTAATAAGTATTTATGTATCATTCTGGGACCGTGATTAGTTATGTATACAATGGGCTGTTAAGATTTTTGAATGTTTGAATTGATTTGGTGTCTTTGTATATTTTGTTTTCACTTAGCTGGTATTTCTTCTTATCCATATTTTATGATTCTTGGATGGAAAACGGAAGTCTATACGAAACAGGAGCGAATTTACTCCTTTTTAGATTTGCTAGTGTTATACTGGCATGAATAGCCTCGAGTTGATAGAAGCATATAAGTTGACATCGGCTTCATATACCTAATAACGAATTCACGTTAGGACTCCGAGGAGATAGGAAAATTGAAGTTGAAAAAGAACACACTGAAAACTTCTAGTAGGTACGAGTTTCAGAACTATTTCTGACGAAATAAAATCTGTCTTGAACTTTTTCTATAAATGTAGAGACAAAGCAAAGAGCTTATATACCATATATATTACTCGTTACACAATTTCCTCTGTTTAAAACAGAAGCCATGAATATACACTGTATTTATGAAATACATCCCAAACATATCTGTTTACCCATTTAGAACACAAACCAACTTCCTTGCTTACAAAACAGCTGAAATGGACGGTCTTAAACTGTTCAAACCATATTATATTAATAGTCTTGTGTTCATACTTAAATAGTGTGTACAGTGTGAAGAAAGTTTGGGAAGTTTGGTCTTTACTAAGGCAAACTGGCTTGTGACAATAAACTATTAAACACTGGTCAATGTTGTCCAAGAATATCATCATGGTCATTTGAGACTTGGTTTAAATCGTCATCATCCTGGACCGTTTTTTATTTTTTTTTGGGTGTGTAATTATCTAATAACTTCTCCCGCTCTGGGCGGGACTTTTACTGACTAAAACCCACCCGTGTTCCTTCAGTTGCCTGTGCCAGGAGCCACGGTATCTCTTTCGAACAACTCGCGACCCTGGCCTCATCATGGTCCTTGTTCCACTCATTGCTGAGTATAGTCCGCCTCCCTTTTGTGCCATGCTTTCCTGGTCTGTGCGAGTTTCATCCAAGTCTTTCCCTCACCAGGTCTTATTAGGTCATCATCATTCTCCTGCCTTTATCCCAATTTACTTAGGGTCGGCGCAGCATGTCTTTTTCTTGCATACTTCTGTATTAGTTCGTAGTCGTCTTCTCGGTAGTCACCCCCTTTCTAACCATATCATCATTCACACCGTCCATCCATCGTCGTATTAGTAGGTAATAATATAAAATATATAAATAAATATTATGTATATTAAAGATCTGATCATTAGAGAGTCCGAAGAGGGCATGACAGACCCTATTATAGTTTTTAACTGCTCATTTAGGCGTCCCCAAAATTTCTTGATTTTCTTAAACCAGCATCCCAGAAGAAAGATCCTATGTCCTATGTATGGACTACGATTTTGATGTCATTTTCGATGTTGACCTCAGATTTCTGTTTCATTAATGTTGTTACAGGATTCAATAATTTTAGTTAGTCATTGTGTGTATTTGGATGGTTGATCGTACATTGGGTCACCTTCGTCATTGGACGTATCAGTCACCAAGTTCACTGGTCCTATGACTCAACATTCCAGTCTACACTCAACATGTCGTCCAATGTTCCAGCCTCCATTAAATCGAGTAGGTATCAATAGAGTCACTAGACGCGGGAGAATTACGTAATTTTCTTGTTTAATTGTCGACGACCGCGTGTTTATTAGCGACGCCCGTATTGGCTGTGGCCTGTGGTATTGGCGCGCTATTACGCATGCGTGTCGTTACGTGAACGCGCGCAACTTCTATAGTAAATTAACGTGATAAAGGTAAGAAGAAAAGGTTTATGGTCGATAATAAATATTTAATTTTATTATTAACATAGCTAATGCCCGCGACTTTGTCCGCGTGTAATTTCTGTTATAGCATTGCCCCGCACGTCCGCGCTATTATTTCGTTTTCGCTTAGCGTTCTTCCTGAATTTTATTCTTTATGCTCGTCTCTTAAGATTTGTAGCGTAATTACGTTTTGAACGTCACGTTTGAAGGGTCAAACTAACTAAAACCACTGTTTTTTAGCTATATTCCGCTCTCACACCGTAATCATGGTGTTGTCATACTTCTTGCACTGATGTGCAATATTTCGATTAGCAAGACTACAGCTGATGAGCTGATCAGACAATTTTATGGAACAAACCTTCTGTTTCAATATATCGTTGCCAACTAACTAGTAAGGCGCGCGGAACAGCCTGCTTTTTTTGTTTTGTTATGTAAGATGTGGGGAAATGTGTGGATATGATAATTCATGTGTGAATAGCGAAGGTGCAGCGTATTCATAGTGGCTTGTTTAATCGTATTTAACATTGCGCAGGCGCAGCGTTAAGTTAATTTTGTGGCCGGTGGCCGGTGAAATATCACTAATTTTGAAGACTAAAAGATGGATGAATTTTGTGAATGATGACATAGCTAGGAAGGAGGTGAACACTGAGTCGATGACGTCTGGAAGAGATGTATGGAAGGAAAAAAGACGTGCTGCGCCGAAGCCAAATAAACTGGGATAAGGGCTGGACGATAATAATGACGATGAAAGAAAGAAAATAAATGTAAGTATTTAGTAGTCTAAAAGGCACACAATACATTAGATAAGAAACTCCTCCTTTTTTGAAGTCTGTTAAAAACAAATAAAAATCAAATGAAAAATAAAAGTCTGATGTTAGAAGTTAGTAGGAAACTGTGCCTCATGGCTGCGCCAAAAAGGCCCAGTTCAGCAAAAATGCCAGACAACTAGTGCCTGACGCTGGTTTTCAACTGAACCTGATGTGTAAGCTGACGGATGAAAATTAGTTTTATATTGCAACGTGACGTGTGTATACATACTTAAATAAAATAAATTTGTTTCAGATAAAAATAGTCACAAATATGTACATAAATATCTGATATTGAATAAAATTGCAAAACAACACAAAAACGAAATATAACACGTATCATCTTTTGTAAACAAACTTGTAAGTGCACCTGCTAATATTTCTATTGTAAAGTAACATTGCACAGACTCTCATTCATAAATCATAGCCATCGTCCATTTAATCTTCCTACAAATACCCGCTGTACTTAATAATAAATCAAAGCTAAATAAGGAACAAAATGAAGCCGTAAAATTATCTCTAGCTCATCTTTTCAGGAAGCAAGTTATGTTTCTTGAAAGAGAAACACACAAGTCACTCGTGGGTGTCGAAGAAACTTATCAAAGGCTCTCCCCCACATACGCGTTATTATCGGTCGATAATATCGGTTATTGCGATAATGCATCCCGATTCCTTCCCACACACCTGCGTTTTTATCTTCCGATATTTCCAACGTGTGCGTGTATGCTACACTACAGGCCCTCGCGCTCTACACGTTACTACAGGTGTATGCAAGATCGTATGCGTCCTAATACAAAATGTTCTAAGAACTCAATCGGAATATCGCAGGACGGAGGAACGCAAGCGTCCTATTTCTATTGTGTCGTTATTATCGCAACAGTGTGTAACTTCGTGGCCGTCCTAATACAAAATGTACTGAAAACAGATATCACAATAACGCATCCGATATTATCGACCGATGATAACGCGCCTGTGTGGAGAGCCTTAATGTCCTATTGTTATTTTACAAGCTGTGCTTTACGATGTTCTGAAACATTAAATTAACTATTGGTTCTCAAACATGATGACGCATTTGCTTTTGCTGTTAATTTTATTGCAATATCTTCAATAATATAGTGGTAGAAGTATTCATTTCCACGTGTTTTGAAATGTGGAAAATTCGTCTCTTGCACATATTTATTTTACTGTTTCCACTGCTGATCTTGGCCGACATTTACATAAATATAGCGTTTAAGTATTCATTTACTTACCGACTTACACTAGGAATGTCTACACATTTTGAGCTACAAGCTGTTGTACGTGATTCAACCCTAATTTGATGAGCTCAAGGGTTCAGTCGAAATATCTTTTCATCCAAATGTAGTCTACACCGCCACATGCAAACTATGCATCAAACTGACGTTACGCATCGCGCAAGCAGAGTTTACCGCGCAACTATTGCCGTTTAGTTAACCGCCTGGCCTTTGGAAGTAGTGCTCGCCTCGCTTCGCTCTCTCGGCTCGCACGCCGTTGATCACAGTTCTAACCTAACCCATTTAGTCGGGTTGCCTTGGCTTATAGTTACTGCGACCAATTCGGCTCACGCGTGATTGGTTACAGTTCCAACCTAAACTATATATCATTCAGACCGTAAGTTGAACGGCCGCCGTTTAGTTAAAAGGCTAGGCGGTTAACTAAACGGCTAATTTAACCAGTTGGCTGCGACATATATGTATACAACGTCCCGAGTTCCCGACATCAATCGTCGTTCAGTATCCCTCCAGACACAACACCCGTCTGGTCCGAGGATCCTCCCTTTTCTATGGTGGAGGATTAGTGAATTTACACCCTGTTTCTCATACCTCTATACAGTCTTCAAACCTTCTGGGTGCTTCTTCACCGACTGGGGTACGTGATTATTTTGCATAGTACATGGTTAAGTAATGTCAAAATATATTTCAGGTTGTGCATTTGCTATAACTCGAATCTGCTTTATATAACCAATAAATGTTTCATGTATTTAAATACAGGGTCCTATTAAAATAGATGGACAAATTTTAACACAGCGCTCAGTAGGTACGTCTAACTAAAGATATCCAAGCAAAAAAAAAAAACACTGAATAAAGTGATTTTATTTTGACCTAAAATAATAAATTGCCGGCACATTAGTGTATTTTCGTTAGCTGATTATTTTTCTTGTAAATATGTAATGCGTTTTTCTTATATATATTTTTTTACCATCGTCCTTATTTTGGTGGTCCGAATGATTTCTAAAAGTTTGTCGCATCTATTTTAATGGGACCTTATATATACTTGAACTATATTCTAGTTCTTATTTAGTTACCTATTGTTCTTGTTCAGAAAATTAAACACCGTTCACACACACACAGACGAACCTTCCTATCATGTATAAAGGCCCACTTTTCTTGCAATATATCTTTCATCGATGGTAATAGACAATGAGTAATGGTTTCATTGCCACCAGCATGTATGTAAGTACTCGTTATTAGATAATTAAGTGTAAGTAGATTTCTACTAGCACGCATCAACGGACAAGTGTGTGGCAAGTTATATGCTTTATAATCTTTTATTAAAGGCCGTTTAGTAATGCATAATCAGCCTATAATGTTCCCACTGCTGGGACACAGGCCTCCTCTCCTCGAGAGGGAGTGGGTTGTAATCTACCACGCGGGCCCAGTTCGCGTTGGTAGATGTCACATGTCTTCGAATTTTTGTTTCTAGGACATGCCGGTTTCCTCAGATATTTTCCTTCACCGTTTTGAGAGCAGTGGCGATGAAATTCTGTCTGGGAACCTACGACCCACGACTCTTAAGTCGCTGCAGTTACCACTGGGCCACAACTGCTTAGTGCACAGTTTCGTAATACATCTTATAATTTAGATTGAAATGTGCTTGATTTTAGTTACCTATGTTGTCCCAATGCTGGGTCAAAGTCTCCCCATATTTTTCCACTTTTCTTTGTGATGTGCCTTATCGTCCAATCGGTTAGGAACTAGTACGAGTACAAATCGTCACGTCAGCTTTTCTTAGGCCTGCCTCGGTGACGACGCCACCCACTGTGTGACGATTCTGGCTCATCTGTCTGCCTGCATTCTATAGGTGTGACCCGCCCAGTCCCACTTCAGCCTCGCAGACGTCTCGCCAACATCGGCGATACCTGTGTTGGAGCGTATTGTGGTGCTGCGTATGTGGTCGGTTAGTTTATTTTGTTTAGTTTCTACGCTCCATCATCGCTTTTAGGCAAACCTTGAGTTTGGACTTCCGAGCCTCGGTCAACGGCCATGTCTGAGCGCCATATGTTAGAATAACTTATACTGTGAAAGCCTGTCTAATCTAAAGTTATTTTGTTTTATTGTGATTGGTAGAGAAAAGCCGTTGCTCCCGGTTGTCGTTTCGGGTAGTCAGAAGCCTGTTAGTCTAAAAACCAGTCTTACCAAGGGGTATCGTGTTATCCAGTAACTGGGTTGAGGTAGGTGGTCAGAAGTTTTTTTTTTTCTAAAATTAATTATGATAACGTCAAAAAACAAAAAATTGGGCCATGGCAGTGGTATACTTAATATCGTAAAAAATATTTGAACTAGTATCATTAACCAGGGAGAAAACAGGAATACGTTATTATGAAATAATCCCAACGACCACGTAACCACATAGCATAATCAGCCTATAACGTTCCCACCTGCTGGGACACAGGCCTCCTTTCGGTGAGAGGGAGTTGGCCGTAATCCACCACGCGGGCCCAGTGCGGGTTAGTTGACGTCACATGTCTTCCAATTTTTGGTTCTAGACATGCCGGTTTCCTCATGATGTTTTCCTTCACCGTTTTGACAGCAGTGGAGATGAAATAATTTACACAAAGTAAAGCGCCTGTCTGGGTTCGAACCTACAACCTACAACTCGGTAAGTCGCGGCCGTTACCACTGGGCCACCACTGCTCCACGACCGCGATACCTCTAACAACGTCATTACAACTTCCTACACAATTTTTCTCATATCAAATCGCTTTCGTCACGCAAATAAAATCTAATTCCGTATTAATAATTTTTTCTCACAACTTTCACTGTTATTTTCTTTCATTCACACTGTAGGTACTATAAAACGTGTTCTGCGACCTACAAAGATGGCGCTTTTAATATCAAAGCTATAATATTTTTATTAATCATATTTTTATGTTCGACTCTTGTTAGGCGGCGTTTACACTGGTAGAGTTTAAAGTCTAGTACGGCTGCATGTTGAGGCGGTTGAGATTACTGGTCACTGGAGTTGACAAACCCAATTCTATTGGATAGTGGCAGCTTTAAATTGGTTTGTACTTAGATAACAAAAGTAGGTATGCACCTACTATAATTGACAAGGTCACTTTAGGGAAACCTCTTACCCAAGTAGGTACATACCTACCTAAAAATAAAGTGGCAGGGACATCGACGCGCGTAATCGAACTGTAACCATGAATTCAGCACATGATAGACCCTAACGTAAAAAAATTTGACAGTTATAAAAAAAAAAACAGGTGATTCATAAGAAAGTGTAAGCGGACAAAACGTATGGAACTGCTCATTTATAAAAAGAAATATCTACGAAAATGTACCGCTAAAGAGACCTAAAATCGTGTACTGCGCAAGTCAAACCACGTGGTGTGTCAAGTCTCATCTTTCGTGGCACTAACTATACTATGCTGCTCCACCAGACTAGGATCTGAAACCAATGATATTTGCTTTGCAGCACTTAATTGTATTCCAGTACTCTCCCACCAGCACACTAATTGAGTAACACACTTTCAATCACAATCTGAAACATTTTGAAGGATATTGCGAATCCATTGCTTCATATGTTCCAAAAATGTGTCTGCTCAACAACGTAAATTACCCCGCAGTACTAGACCCATAGGGCGATTGTGCACTACAAGGAATTTTACTGTCCGGCAGTCCGATTTTTTACGGTCCCATGTTGGCACGCCATAACAAAAAAATAAAATCGGACTGCCGGACGGTAAAATTCCTTGTAGTGCACAATCGCCCATACTCTTCCAATGTGAACGCTGCCTCACAACATTTTATTGCGCAATGGTGATTTCAGCATGTTTAGAAGTGAAATGGTGTTGTTTTGTACAATCAGTTGAGAGGAATGCTCGTAACCGCAATAATCAATACTGTTATGGCGTCGTAAAAAGTAACAACTTTTTTTTAATAATCGGTGGCTGTGTTGACAATAATATTATAAATGCAGAAGCACCATTCTTCTCATCTATATTACTAATAATAAAGCTGAAGAGTTAATTTGTTTGTTTGAACGCGCTAATTTCTGGAACTAACAGTCGGATTTTGATATCTGTTTGCATTGGATAGCCCAATTCTTGGGGAAGGCTATAGGCTATTTAACATCACGCTAGGTCTTTTAGGCACCGAGCAAAAAGAAAAAAAAAACAGATATAACGCTAAGCGAAACCGAAGTAATAGCGCAGGTAGGCGATGCGATGCGACGGGGTGGGTCGAGTAAACTTTTTAACTTATGTCGGAAAACCCGGACATGTCGGGTCAGTTCTACCCACACACACACAGGACAGAAGGCAGTGATTATTTTCTTGCTTCTTGCTTTTGAATTCGTCATTTTACTGGATGAAGTTTTTTTTGTTGTAGAAGAAACTTGCTTATACATATATGCTTCTGCACGCAAACTGTATTTAGTGATATTTAACTACCAAAAAAGCAGCCCAATGCTACATGTTAATAACATTTCTGTGAACTAAAATTATATTATAATAAAATCCTTTATGTATTTAATGATTTATTAGTTTTGGTTAGCATTCGTGAAATGAGACCTGATAGAAATAAATAAATATTTTATTCAGTATTAAAATTGATAGATTATTAACATAGTCTTAGAAATAATTTACAAAGGTATTATTATGTTAGGTGCCTGTATTATGATATACCGGATAAGCTCAAAATTTATGGTAATGGTAGGACAATAAAAATGTTAACATTATTCAACATTAGAAGTTATAGTTTAGATATGATATGATTTCGTTAATAGGTCATTAATTTATAGAATTAGTTGTTACAAAAACTTGTTTCTTTAGTTACTCAATACATAATCAGCCTATAATATTCCCACTGCCGGGACACAGGCCTCCTCTCTGTGAGAGGGAATGGGCCGCAATCCACTACGCGGGCCCAGAGCGGGTTGGTAGAATGATGTCACATGTCTTCGAATTTTTGGTTCTACGACATACCGGTTTCCTCACGATGTTTTCCTTCACCGTTTTGAGAGCAGTGGTGATGAAATAACTTACACAAAGTAAAACGCCTCTCAGGGTTCGAACCTGCGACCTATATCTCGGTAAGTCGCGGTCGTTACCACTGGGCCACTGCTGCTCTCAATGCTAATAATTTACTTTAAAAAGTCAATTTGTGTGGCATAGAGCAACGATTTTGTGTTTATGGAGTTAAAACTATAAAATACCACCACAACCATTGCATTCACGTCCTTGATCTTTTCACATAATATATCGTTAAAAGTTGTTCATTGCTATAAAAATGGAACCGCCATACCAACCACGGCATTATAAAAGCCATACATTACAACAGACGTGCAATCAACCCGAATCGGGACTGGTTATTAATGTAAATTATGTTTTAATTATACACTATTCAATATTATTACATTCCATCTTATACCGTCGTACTGTGTTGCAAATGTTGGTTATGCATACCACCAGCGTTGTTACAAATGTTTGCCAAACTTTTACTTAGTTTTAACACCTCATAAAGAATGTGTGTCGAATTACCGCCAATGTTGGGCATATAACTATCATTATAGTCTTACTAGCTTTTGCCCGCGACTTCGTTCGCGTGGAATAGTGACTTCCGGCAGATTTTTGGTTTTACCCACATAGTTCCCGATCTCGCGGGATCTCTTCAAAAATGAAATGTGGAAGATATTCATAAACCTTTTAATCGACAAATACAACGGAACCAATTTTGAAAACAACCACCAGACATCCCAACAAATAAACCTTTTAATCTACTAATACAACGGAGCCAATTTTAAATTTACGAAACGATCAATCCATAATTCCACGACAGTACCGAAGCGCTCGGCCGATACCCAACCAAATGCGTGTAACGAAACCATAGCGCGATCTATTTCGATCCCAACGCCATCTATCGAGCATAGTGACAACTCGGATTATTTATCTATACTCCGTTCGGGCATTTTCTTTGTACTAAAAGTTTTATTATATTGCTATTATTTTTTTCATACCTTTTTACTATTTATTTACTTTTTTCCGATGAATTAAAACAATAACATGAACCGAACTCGTGTAACGATCGACACCATTGCGCGATCACCAACTCGACATAATTATAGTACTAATAGAATTATCTATACTCCGTTAGAGCATTTTCTTTGTACTAAAAGTTGTATTATATTATATTTTCATACCTTTTTACTATTTATTTACATTTTTCCGATGAACTTTCAGTACTGAATTGATGCCGACTCTTGACCAATAGATGGCGCTGTATGTCCGGAAGAAATTTTGTTTTTTATTTTATTTTTTGTAATAAAAACTATCCTATGTCCTTTCTCAAGTTCCAAACTATGTCTGTACCAAATTTCACACAAATCGGTTCAGTAGTTTAGGCGTGAAGCAAAGACAGACAGACAGAAAGACAGACAGACAGAGTTACTTTCGCATTTATAATATTAGTTTGGATAGACTTCTATAGAAAACTGCATTATAGGTGTTTAACGGTGTGCAAGACTATGATTTATATAGAGTATTATAATAGACACTAATGGTGGTTTTATAACGATATACTTTGTTGTAAATATGCCTGTTACCGGTGTACAGCTCCATTTTATTTGTGTTGAAATCGTTAGGTTAAGTGTTGTTGGCGCTGGTCCATTAGGTAAGAAAGTGTTGAAGGTTCTGGGGTAGAAATTACCAACAACTGTTTCCTAACTAAGCTTTGTGCGATTTTGTATTAGAAAAAACTGTATTTTAAATAGTTTATGACTTAATCATCGTTATCTAAAATCAAATCACGTTTGATAAGGATAATAATTTTTATCTTGATATTTTGATTAAGTACATCTAAATTTTTCGTGACAGTTTATGAACTTTGACAAATCATTAATTGAAGTTAATCACCATTTAAAATACAGTCGTGCCATCGACACGAAGAAGAAGAATCACTCACTTTTCATACTGTAAAGATTTCAGCTAAGAATCATGACATTTCCAAAAATGTGTAAAAAAACTTTTGGTCGCGCCCGCAACCCTTCGGGAAACACAGGCGTGATGTTATATGCCATAATAGATTCTAAAGTGCTTCACTTGGTCTCATCTCAGTGAGTCAGTAGGTAAAGACGCACTCGAGATCTTTGACAGAACCACAGGTGCCAATCCAACCTTAATCAATAACAAAAAAAAAAAGCACCTGCCACTACGCATACCTAATTACGATCTTATGTCAACACGTGTAGGTACACAAAATGAATCACCGATCACCGTATTCATTCACCTTCAAGGCTTGAGTGGATTCCGTTCTAAGCACCGGTGACTAATCGTTTTAATAACTTGTATTGTTTCGGTACAACGAGTATTGTTTATTGTTTAATTCATTATATTTTGTGTTTGAACTTGTTAACGGATTATCGGTGTTATGTTTTGAGGAATGTGTAGAACAAAGGCAAAAAACCCTTGCCTTGGTTAAGCCTTAAGAATAACGTATGCGAGCTCTCCTGGCTGTGCATTCAAACCAAATCAATTAACACATGCAAATATCAAGTTCATATCGTATGGCATACAGTTATTCTTGAAATTCTATTCGAGAATGAAGAAAATGTTTGTACTTAGCTGTCGCTCTTGCACATAGTTTGTTTGCTTGATATTAGATCTTAAAGCAGAGTTGCATAGCTATTCACAACTATCCGACAGGCTATCGTATCGAAAATGGCACATTTCGATAACCTGAATTGCCTTGCCCCCGACTGCAAACACCTGTCTGAAGAATAGCGGTCGTCTATTTGATTTAAACTTACAAAATTTTCGGGTTTTGGACTTGTGAATGCATTTAGAGGATTTCTACGATAACGTTGATTGATGTTCGATACGGTACGGAAGCGTATCGAACTATCGAGTGGTTGTGAATAACTATGCAGATCTTGAAATACTTAAGCCGGGAACAGCTAGATCACTACAAAAGAGATAAATGCATCCAAAGATTCTTGAATGCGGGAACATCTCCAAAAATTTCGCCATTTAGAATACCTACACGTACAAGTTTCCGATCTCCTATCACCAGGTGTGCCAAACGACGTAATCACTGGAACATATGACTTCATTAAACCCACGTACACCACTAGAGCGGAACTCGCGAATGTCTTGCGCCGATTCTGATGAGCGTGCGCCGATGCGACCCGACCGTGCCCCTGTACCGTTATGACGTCGCTGCAGCATTGTGGTAACATTGCTGCAGGGAAATGCTTGGTAGTTTGGAAGTACCTAACATTTGTACTCCGTCAGTGAGTTGATAAGAACCGGTGGTTCTTTAAGTTGAAGAGGAACCCCCCAAACCTCATTAGGTGGATTAAACAGGTCTCTTAAACACTGACTAACTTCCGGTTCCTAGAAACCCCGAATGGCCAAATCTTATCTCAACTTGAACGAATCATAACAACTTATAATAAGAGATTTATTAAACCTGAAGATAAATCTTTTGATAACAGGGCCCAACTGTAGTGGAAGTGGGGGTACAACAAAATATTTATGCTTAGCCGCACCTCTTTATACACAAGCATCAAAAATCGGAATGGAGAATTCATAATACTTTCATATAGTTCTCATTTGCATTTAATTTCCTTTTGCGGCTAAACGGAACGAATCAGCCATTTTGATTCATGTATTGAGGGTGATACTACGTCGATTATAGCAGTTTCATTAGTGGATAACGATTTAACATTCACAATTTCATCGATCTTTCTCCTCTTTTATGAATGAAAACGACGCATCAAGTTTCCAATTGAATATTTTCAATTATTCTTTAAAGGCCATTCAAAGTATTATTCCAAAGATTCGTTTTGTTGCTGACATGATTTGTCGTTGTATGAACGTATGATGATGAGGAAAAGAAAGTATTTGGCGATAGAAGTTGTTATGAATGGGGAAAAAGGCAGACTAAAGGAAATATGAAAGATATTGAAAGACGATGTGGCTAGAAAATAAGTAAACACTGATATGGTGGCTGATAGAGATGAATGGAATAAGAAAACATGCTGCGCTGACCTCAAGGATAATGAGGTCATAATAGAAGAATAATGTAACAGCAACCCCTGCTTCATTCAGCAATAAGTTGTTGCAATAAGCCATCCTCGGAAAATTTATCTAAAAGATACTGAAAATCCTGTCAAAATCCGGCAAGAAGTTAGAAGTGCTAGGCCAACACACAGACAAACCACTTGTTTTAAACAATTCAAAGATAGAGAAGTTATCGAATTGTAATTTGAAATAAAACTACCTAATAAGAGTATATAGTAACATCAAAACGCATCGTAAAACAGTAGCCAATACTAATTATTAAATACAAAGCCACGGTAGATCCCCATTTACGACCGATGGATGACGGATATATGCCTGTCTAAATAACGGGTTACCGTTATTTAGACAGGCATATATACACGCATATATACACGGTGTTGCCATAAAATATTATGGAACCATAAGTGAAAGTGCATGCCTCTCTAGTTTATGGTTCGTCGTAGTAATATACGTTATGAAATTGATTAGCGAAGTATTAGAAATTCTTGTTAGGTTTCATGGGAAATTGATAGTTTTCATTTTGGATTAGCGGCTTTTTTATTTTATAGTCAGTGGTTAGAATTGAGGCTCTATTTATTAATGTTGCAAAACAATTTGAAATGTCATCTTTGGATGTTCTGATTGAACTCTTTGGCATCATCTTCAATTAATTAGTATTTCCTCACGATATTTTCCTTCACCGTTTTGGGAGCAGCGGTGTTGAAATAATTTACACAAAGTAACGCGCCTGCCTGGATTCGAACTCACGACCTACAACTCGTAAGTCGGGGCCGGCACCACTGGGCCACCACTGCTCCGCAATTTTAGTAAACATGTTTGAAATTCAATTGATGACGCAGCCATGACGGTGCTGGTTCCGCCCGACCTTGTGGCCACTTTACAAAATTCTCACCCGTATAAACGGATATTGGGTTCGAACCTGCCCTTGGAAACCTGATGGCCCATGACGCGATACAATACCTTATTGTAACAACCAACCTTTGCAGTTTGACAAATAGAAGTTTCATTGAATAATTTTGGTAGCGGTCATTGTGCGTTTATTACGACTGGACAGTAAAGGCCTGCGCCTGGTGACGGGGACCATCACGGGACACTGCTCGCTGAACAAACACTTCCACACAATAGGCATAACGGACAGTCCCCTATGCAGGGCTTGCATGGAAGCTGATGAAACCATTTGATTGCGCATGTGCTCTTTGAGTGCACAGGCGTCACCCAGATTAGATCAGAAACCCTCGGGACACCCAGATCGTACACAGATGTTCTAAACAGACCAGGAGATTTAATCAGCTTCTGGAGGGAGGTGGGCTGGTTGGAATAACCACCGACGGCCGCCATGGCTCACGCACATTTGTCCATTTGAAGGACTAAGTGCGGAAATCAAACCCATAATATAGAACATGTGCGTTCATGTTCAATTTTGCTTTCAGAGTTCTACCAAGGATTTAATGATCCTGAACTTTTTGTAAAGAACGCGCATTATTTTAATCTTGATAATGTAGCTGCCTAGCTGCACTACAGTGAATTTCGAAAGAAATCAACAGTGGTTCAACAGTTAAATTATTATTCTTTAAAATCACAAAACAACGGTAGGAGAGTGTGTCTGTTGTGTAATTGTGTTAGATAACCCCCTTATCACTTATATCACGAAATTTGAGCCCAAAAACACTCGTATTTCGCGACTGTGCGACGGTTTGTGATTGTGACCCAACAGCTATACACACAGATAATGCCAGGTTATATAAAAGTTCTAAACACATCAATATTGAACTATTGGCCTACTCCTATTTACAGAAAACAATACGATACGATACTATATACATAGATAAAATAATACATAATAATCACTATTGTTCTTCTGATTGTTAATAATCTTGAATGCATCGATATATTTTAAAGATCATGTCATATTCATATCTTCAATTCAATCGATATCTTCTATAGTGAGTAAATCTTCATCTAACTCATGTTAAACTTGAAAGTATTTTAGTTGTTTGTTTTCTTCACTTCGATTTGGTTTGCTTTTCTTCTGGATATTCTATCTTCTATTATGGATCTGGCGTTGTGTCGAAAACCATGCTGCATCTCCTATCCTGCGTTCTGTGTCCCAAAACATGCAGTCAAAGTAGCGAAGTTGACGAAGAAGAAGATTATTATTGAAACTTGTGAAAAACCTTATCCATCGCATTGATACCCGTTTTGACACAATCCATGTAATCGCGTCCGTTCCCCTTTTCTATTTGCCCCCATTTCGGAAAACCTCAACATGTCTCCCGACTGTCAAAATGGCATTTAGATTGACGTTTCCTACATGAACTTGGGTACCGTTGCTACTACATACCAAACAGGTGCATATTTTTCTTCCGAACTCCTCAAAGCCGGTGAAACGCTAGACCCAACTTTGTCGCGACGTACCTACGCTTTATGTAGTAAACCATGAAACGCAACTTCGAGTAAACAGTAGACACCATTACCAGTTTTACCGCAAATATGAAAGCAGAGGCAAACAGTGCTAACCATGGCTTGTGGGCCGAAGTCAAGGGAGAAAGGTGTACCTATAATCTCATTAGAGGCCGAAGGTAAATCTTTTATGTCATTGGCGGTGGCCCTTGTTTGTGGTTGTGTGGTGTGAGTGTATGGGCGAAGCGATTTTTGTGCGAGAATATATCAAGCCGTGGAGAAAAGTATCTACAGCTGGTCAGCAAATTGGTTGTCAAGCTGACTGAATAGCTGAGCCCCAGGACCCAATGGTATGCTGAACGTATATCGAGTGTCTTCACCTGCTTTAATGGAACGCAAAATGTACCTACTACTGCACTACCTTCATCACTGCGTGTTTAGATTGCTACTCATAGCATAAGTTCATCATCGAATGTATAAGTTGCTGCCAGCTCGAGATAGGTCTCGAGCTGGCAGCAACTTATACATTCGATGAGAAGCAGTGATATCGGTAATGCAGTAGGCTGCATTACCGATATCACTGCTTCTCATCACTGACTTGACATATTCTGGAACTCATTTGTATTAATACTGTAAATAAGTAGTTTTTATTTCAATGTCGATGATCATAAATTCATAACTTCATAACCCACACTCGAACGTATTATGTATGGTCTGCCATCACGAATGAATGTTTCAAAGTAATAAATCATCGAATAATTATTGTCATTGCATACCTACATGGAAAAATACCCACCATTACCTTAAACTTGCGTGTTTCATTGTTTGTTTATTCATGAAACGGATCAATTTATTCACCACCTGTTTAAAGCATGTATTTGAGGGAGCTAATGCGATGTCAATGACATTCTTAAAGCCGATAAATCTGGCTTTCAGTTTGCGTGTTTGTATTGTACAGACGCCAGCACATCAAGCTACTACAATCTGTCAAATTTCTTTAATAGATTTTCAACTTTATCGCTAAAGCATTAGGTGCAAGGTTGATTGGGAAAATTTTACAGTTTCGGGTAGCTTGATGTGCTGGCGTCTGTACCTACTTTGTAGTGATGGCTGCATTTAGACATTTTGTGGTTTAATCAGAAATGATGTAGAAATCTTTCAGTTAAAAGATTTTGGGTGAATTTCACCAATAAAACAACGCTTACAGCTATAGAACTTGGTTTATAAGGGTGAATTTCACTAATAAAACCGAACGCTTACAGCCCATTTAAACCACGTTCTATGCCTGTCGCTGTCGGTGTCATCATTGTTGTGGAATATTTACACTGATATTATTCTTATTCTTACCGACCGGTCTTGATCACGGTTTAGAAGTGCTGAACGCGGAAGATTATCATCATCTGTATCTACTAGATGTTTGTGACCTTGGGTCGGTACATAAACTGTTTCAGTTTCATACATGTGCACAGCATATGTCGCAAAAACATACACTGTTGTGACTTGTGACTAGTATCATAGCATAGGCTAACCTATGGATTGAATCAGAGGATATGTCCAAATCCTTTTTTATGTAAATGGGGCAGCATTGTCAAATCGGGCAGACCTTGGGCAGTCAGCTACGCTTTCACATTATTCCACCTTGCTGCCTGGGCTAATATTTTGACTAAGGCATGAGCTAGTTTCATACAGTTAATTTCGATAAGAGCTCTCTCTTATCACCGCGCATGTCGTGAAGTAACTATGTAGATTAAGACTTAGCCCAGGTTCGCACGAGCGATATTTCCCGCGGCGATTTTTTTTTCGCCCACTGGATTTTCAACGCTCTGCTAAGTGCCGAAAGTTGAAAATCTAGAGCGCGATAAAATCCTGCCGCGATGTTTTTACATCCTTGCGAACGAGGGCTTAATCTAGTTAGGTACATCAAGACACGCACATTTACAGCTTACAACTTAAACCACTGTCAATACACAAACAATGACCGTAGCGGCCATGCGCACGCGCATAATGCGCGGAGTCGCACACGAGTGTGTTGACAGATGACACAAGACATCTACCGGTTTACGTACGAAACTAATGGCTTGACAAATTACGTGGAGCTGCCGCGGTTACGTCGACTAATGACAGACAAAAAGGGCAGAAACAAAAAGCACTTGGGCTTTTTGTTGGATTTGAGTTGGTTTTACCTTTAATGAAGTTGAGAGAGTGGAAAGAGTCGTGTTGAAAATGAGTCGGTGGTTAAAATTATCTGACAGATAATTATAATATTAGTTTTTGGAATGAAAGGATAGTATGTCTTGGTTATGTTTTTATCGCATAGATGTAAGAAAACTCTCTATACTCAATGACCTGGACGTTCCTAATACCGTTATTAGCGTCTGTTTGTTTAACAGGTGCTAATGCGGTGCCTCTGTATTTATTGACAAAAAATCTCCAGCTCGGGTTTCCAAACCAGTTACAGACGCAAGAACATTCCTAAAAGAATGAAGTTGAAGCAATTTTCCTTTTGAAGCACAAACTAGAAAGCCGTTCTATCGAAATATTTTAATCACATATCTTCGATACTGGACAGTTGTTAATTGCAGCCCGTTCTCAGTGATTATAGTGAGTTTATTTAACCGCCACATCTTACTGGAGAACCAGTGGTTATGTTACAGAGTATGTTTTGAATGCACTTATTGCGAAGCTATGTGATTATTGGTATTGGGATTTGTGTACTGTAGAAATGTGGAATAGATTTTTAGGATTCCGTACCCAAAGGGTAAAATAGGGACCCACCCTATTACTAAGACTCCACTGTCCGTCTGTCTGTCTGTCACCAGGCTATATCTCATGAACCTCATGAATTAAAATAAAATAAATATTTAAGGGGGGCTCCCATACAACATACGTGATTTTTTTTGCCGTTTTTGAGATAATGGTATGGACCCCTTCGTGCGCGAGCCCGACTCGCACTTGGCCGCTTTTTATTAAAGTGTGCCATGTAATCTTCGTGGTTGCTTTCTAAATACTGTTCTAGTAGAGATGTAGGGCGTTAGAGTCATCACTTTTCCTGTCCCAATCCCAATTTATTTGGACTCGACGCGACATGTCTTTTCTTTTATTTAAATGTTTGTTTTGTGTGCTAGCTTCTTGTAGCTAATAAAGATCACATTCGCAAAACCGTATTCGTTTGTATGAAACTGACATGTGTCAAGGACGCAATCTCTCGTCGGGCGCACTGTAATCGGAACGACCTCTGTTCACGAAACCTCTAAATAAAGATCCTACAGATGTTAGAAAAAGAGCCAGGTGCGAACATTAAAGAAAAAAAGTCCTCTAGTTTCCTACGTTTGATGATGGTGGCAGGTAGCCCCACCTGTCGTGTGCGCTGGAGCGTGGCAGACATGTGGTAAGCATCCGTCATAGACTCATAGTTGAACGTAATCTTTGTTATGGGGAAGGTCAGGTGCATGGTACTTGCTTGATAAGATTCATGTGGGTGGAACAAGTTGGGTTATAATAGGAATAGCACGTGCCGTTCTAATTAACGTTGTTCTCATGATATATGATTTTGTCATAGTTGAACGTAATCTTTAGAGATTTGTAGTAGGAGGGTCAGGTGAGTATAGTCCATGTTTGAAAAGATGATAGTGGGAGGATGAAACAGGGATATAAAGCACGTGGCGTTCTTTGGTTACTGCTTGAGTTTATTGTATTAGGATTTTGTTTCAAGAAGTGGTTCCAATAGACTTTGTTTATCGGTCATAGTTGAACGTTATTTTTGACTCTTTGTAATGTGCTTTGGTTAGGTGCATAGAACTTGAATATGGCTATTATCGCTGATCATCAAAGGCATAAACATTTCGTTTTCGTATATCATGACTTTAGATTCAGTTAATAGCTAACTCGGCGTTACCCATCAAAGATTGCTTCACAAAATGCATATAGTGCCTGTGTATATTTGCGCACAACTGATGTTAATAATAAAGTTACAGTTAAGCTACTATGTGCCAAGGCCCGTGTAGCTCCCTTAAAACCAATTATTTATAAATCAGTTTCATACTAGGAAACCGCAGTATTAATTGAATATATAATATTGATAGAAAGTGTATGTTCTAATTATTATACGAAGACTATTAAGGCTTCGCCACATTTAATTAGCCGTATAAACAACGTATGCAGAAGTTCAACTCTCACGCAACGCATCCAAAGGTGCTTCGTAGGAGTAGTCTAACAATAGTGTTTGAAACTCGTTTTCAGAAACTCGTCTATTCTAAAAACTAAAAATTGCATGTAGTGACCTTGCTTGGTAAATGAGTAAGTGGCCTCTGCATCTGCACTAACACACCAAAAGAAATGATTGGATTACTGGCGAACTACCAAAGTGATACAGTTGGTAACGGCGTGGATATGATCTGCTTTTTGGTGATGAATTTTCGTTTCTCTCAGCACTGCTGTGTGTTAGTGATTATTTTGTTTCTTTTGAAGTCTTATATGCCAGTGCTTGCATCTAGAATTGTGTAGAATGGTCCTTCGGTACTTCGTCTATTTAGTGTCGCATACTTGTAAATTCTAAGCAAAATTATGTTCGTAAGCTTTAATTCCATGTAATCAGCATGAGATATAAAGATGCTGACGGGAGTGTTCATATTTTATAACCGCTCCACCTGTGAATATTTTCGTTTGTAATTGGCGAATATTTCTTGCCACTTTTGAAGTATCTGTTTGTTGAAAGTAAATTTTGCTGACAATACATTACGTAAGTCCTTTTTATATATAAAGGAAAAAAAATAAGGAAAAATTCTTAATCAATACTACATACAATTTAGCCAAAAGCCTCGTATCCAAAAAGTAAAAGTTTTTAATTTTGTCCTTAAAATATATGTGGAAATGTAAAACATGGCATGCCACGGCTTTTCACTAGAAAAGCCACACATTTTTGATTATGTATCTAAGCTATTTTCATGTTTCTCTTTCATTCTCTACGGAAACCCGATAAAATATAAAAGAGTCACACTCCGTACGATACAAAAGGCCGTAGGAAGGCAGGCGGCATCGTAATAAATAAATTAAACTGCGCTAGGTGGCGTATCGTCGTAAATCGGTCATTACGTGTCTCTTCCTTGAGGCAGGTCCGAACCACATTCCGGAATGGGCATAGCTTAGTTGTGGACAGATGAGCCAGAGCATTAAGCCGACGTCGCACAGACTTAAAAAGTTTCGCGGCGGGATTTTTTTGCACACTGTATTCTCAACGCACTGCTTGGCGCCGAGGATTGAAAATCCAGTGTGGTTTTTTGACGCGCTGGGATGCGATCTGTTGGATTCTCAATGATTGGTTCAACACTGATAGTTGAAAATCCAGCATGCGATAAAATCCCGGCGCGATTTTTTACGTCCGGGCTTCTGTCGTCGGCTATCAGAGTGGTGTTTGGCGCCATCTAGATAAATTGTCGGCAGATGAGAGGCGAAGAAACGATGGATGGACTGTGTGAAAGATGATATGTTTAAACTGCGTTCGCATTTAGTTTCCAAACATGTAAACACAATTGTGTTTTTGGAAAAACAACTTTAATACCCACATTTAAAGTTCTGTTTGCTCTACAAATTCAATCATTTTTACGACTTTTTCAAAAGTACAAGTCTTTCTGAAATTAACTTAATTTTCACTCATATAGAGATGATGTTCGTTTAAGTGTTCTTTAGCAATCATCGCATCTCGCGCGCGCAGAGCAATCTCCTATAGAAAGGGGGGTGCCTACTGAGATGATGACTAATAGAGAAGTATGGAAGATATCCCAAATAAATTGGGATGAGGGCAGGAGGATGATGATGAGATGAGCCAAGGCACTAACAATGGGAATTGGGATTTCATTGGCGCGTAGCTGAGTTTTTTAACTTTACATTATGCTGACTAAAATGCCCCCTTAAGCATGCTGATATAAGTCGTGTCGTGAGGATACTGACATGTCCTAGTACCAAAAATTCTAAGACATGTGACATCTACCAACCTGCACTCGGCCCGCATGATTGATTAGATTACGGCCCACTTCTCACAGAGATGAGGCCTGTGTCCCAGCATTGGGAACATTATAGGCTGATTATGTTATGCTGTTAAGTATAGTAAAGTGATGACTATCCAATTTTATTAGACTTGTTGAGATAGGCGAGTAAATTAACCTGCGCTTAATTAAGTTTGGATTTGTGACACTGAGATCATCAGAAATGTATGTGCTATAGCATACCAGTATTATAGCAAAGTGGTTAGTAGAAAGGTTAAGACAAATCGGTTAGTTGTGTCCCATTCTTGAGGCAGGTCCGGTCGCATTCCGGTGTGGGCATAGACTATGTGTCCCTGAGATGGGCCAATGTATTCAACAGCTTTGCAAGGGAAAAAGTGTTTCGAAACTTAAGACAGGTTGTGAATTACTGAAGTTTCCTTCCACACTTCCCGTTGGGGACATAAAAAAGTTGGTTTAATAAAAGCTAGGTAAGTCGTTGGTTAGCTTCTGGCCCCGCTTCGCCCGCATGGATGTCGGATATTGTCCCGCAGGAACGTGTTACCGGGACAAAAAGTAGCCGATGTTCTTCCCCAGGATGCTTGGCAAAGGACATAGCTAAAAGGTCATAGACAAAAAACCCAGAATCGCCAGCAACGAAATGTATAAAAATGTATATAATATATAGTAAACCCAATTACGTTTTCAAAAAATCAGCCTCTTAAACCATATAGTATAGAAGTTATTATACTTTATGAGAATCATACTTACATTGATTTCTTGACTTTTATTTTATCACTATCTCTAATATATTAAAATAATGTAAGAAACCCTTTAATACATATTTTAATAAGTATAATGATTAATAATCTTTGTATATATATATATGTTATTCTTCTGTATGTGTCTGTGTGTGTATGTGACTGAACTAAATGGCTGGACCGATTGTTATTTTTATTGTGTGTGCGTTTCTGAGAATCCTTGGATGGTATAGAATTGGACGTGGTAGGTGGCGCTGTAACATCTGTCAGACTAAGATAAATTCAAGTTTATCTTGTTGTCGTTGTTGTTCATAATTCTTTTTTTTTTTATTTTTGCTAGGGATTATATATTTCTATTTGATTATTATTTTTTATGCCTCTGTCGGCGAATCCTACTTATGCGAGAGGGAGTTTCGGGCGGCCGCCGCAATCAAGGGATTACAGTCCGTCAAATCTAAGAAGTACCGTTTGACGTTTCATATTTTTCAACTTTGTTCATACGAATTCATCATAAAACCATGAATTTAGAAAGATTTCATTATTGTATCTAAAAATGTACAATTCTTAATATCTAAATGTAATTGAAAACTTTCAAACAAAGCAAAATAACACATATTTATAACTGTCAAACGGTACTTCTTAGATTTGACGGACTGTAGGGTGCTTTATAGCAGTATCAAAAAAGCGCTTGGAAAGGCATTTCATGAACTGCTGGACGGTGGGCATTCTAAGATCTAAGTGTAGACCTCATTGCGGACATAGAAGGGACATTGATAAAAAATATCTAGTATACCACGTCGTTTTTGCAGTAAATTATTATATACTTTTGTTGTACATAATTATTATGCCTATAAAAACGGTACATATAAATTTTTTTGGCGATTCTGGGCTCTTTTTTGGCCATCTCTTTTGATCGAAATCCGTTCAGTGGATTAGGCGTGAAAAGGTAACCTACATACAAACAGCCAGTTACTTTCGAATTTATAATATTAAGTATGGTTTCTAGGTCATGTTTATTTTTATTTTACAAGTCATTCATTGCTGCCATGCAATTATGTTAATTCAAAACTGTAAATACTAGGACCTAACCTGTAGAATATTACGACGTGTTTACTTACTAATCTTTATAATTCAATCTTGATTTATCTGACACGATACAGAGATAATTTAGAAGCCACTTAATTAGCATCCACTCACTGATATAGATATTACTTAGGGGTGCTATAAACAAATGTTCAGGCCGGCGTCGATTATTGAACAACAAAGCCGATCCAACAACACATTATATTCGGCTTTCATTCGTCTCGGCAATCCCGTTCGTCATCTTCCCTCGCTTCATTTCATTATCATGTTCGGGTCGGCACAAGTCGAGCTAAGCCGAACGGCTTTTTCTCAAACTACATACATACATAAACTCACGCCTTATACCCATGGGGGTACGCAGAAACTACAAAACGCCACCTGCTAGGATCCATAATTACTCCTTTTGCTTCGTTTACGTTCATAAATCTGGTCACCTGATTCTGGAACTACAGCTACATTCATTCAATTTTGCCGCCCGGCCGTGCCCAATCATGCCGACCCGAACAAAACCAAAATATTTTATTTCACATGAACCTACATGGGCACTTATGGAACGTCAGAAGCTAGGTCCAATTTGTCGTTTCCTATGGAGAAGAGCTGGCAAGAAACTTCACACGTTACTCTTTATGGAACATGTGTACTAACACCCCTTAGGCACAATATTATCGTGATCAGCGTCCTGTCTGCTTCTAATCTATGTTATCTCATCTATGCCAGTTCTTGAGCTTGTATAATAGTCCGAGTACAGCTTCACTGCATTAATGAAATCGTCTGGGATACCGCAATTTGTTGCTGTGATACGGGTCCTGGGTCCAAAGGTCTTTTACTGTATCCGGCTTGAGGTCTGAAGATGTCCTGTTTAATAGACGGTGTTTTTGTGGTTGGGTTATAATTTTGCGGTTAACAGGTATGCAGGATAATTGTGGGGTAGAAATATATGTAATTATATAATATGTGTATTGTACCACTGCAGGGCAAAGGCCTCTTGTCATGACAAGAGGCCTTTGCCCTGCAGTTTGGTAATGGAAGCTTGTGTGTTAGTGATTTCCGACTGTTATAAGTCTTGGTTTCCGCACGATATTCTCCTTTACTGTACTTCAGTGACCAAGATAAACTCAAAAACTTAGAACTTCACATTATGATTTCTTTTTATAAAGAAATTTAAAGTTTTACTAGTAACGTATAGGTGCTTATACCAGCTTTTGAACTAGCATCCTCAGTCTTGAGAAGTGGACCCCTTAACCTTCAGGCCCTCACGAAATTCGTGACTTCACCGATCAGCCTATAACGTTCCCCACTGCTAGACACAGGCCTCCTCTCTGTGAGAAGAATTGGACCGTAATCCACCACGCGGGCCCAGTGCGGGTTGGTGGACGTGGCTTATGGATGAACAAAACATATCCTCATTTCTTCAGGTCTTTCAGCCTTGTAGTTAACCAAATGTGACTGTATTTCAGTATACATTTAGTAGATTGGTGTAATTTGGCAGTTTTCAGTCTGTCTTTAGATTGCCAAATAGTAGATTTTGATTATAAGCATCGCCATTTTTTTGCCAAATGTAGATTAAAGTAGGGGTTTAGTTTTAATTGAACTGTTATCTGTATAATAATTATATTATTAATATGAAAATGATGATGACGTAATAGTGCAATGGCGGGCAATAATATTGTACTGAATTTCATTGTAACCCGATAGTCAGTATTGTGAATTGAATTTGGAACCTCACCTAAAAATACTACGTAAGTATATGAAAACTTAAAAAAAACTTATTAGAAAATCGTTTTTTTTTTTTATTATCTCGCAGAAGGTGCGAAAAGTGGAGTATTCCCCGCGGGAATAAAGGTGTCTTTGGCGAGCTAGAATCAATATAGCGCCTGTAACATAAAACCGCTTTATCCCCTCGGTGAATAATGTTCTATAGTTGTAGAGGGTTGTCCAGTTTTAATATTCAATTATAACACTCCCATTAATCAGATGGAGGACAGACTCGTTCAGCACATGTCTTAGTTAATGTTTTGAATACAAAACTAACACATATGAGATTTACGATGTTGTTTGTTTACCCTCATGATATCATAGCAGTATGTAATGGTTACTAATCGAATTTGAGCTAATATGTAGGTGTTGATCATCAAGATTACAGTGATTAGTATTGAATATATTATCTTTTAATGTGGCTTTTGACATACATTTGTTGCACAAACACCTCCAAGATCCTTTTCCTTGGAGGTGTTTGTGTAACTTTTCTTTTAAAACTGGTTGAAAGCTGTTCAATTTGGATCATAATTTCTCAATTTTTTTTTGTGTTTACACCATTATTTTAGTTCATATAGTTCACTATTGGTATGTTACTTAATGTTTCTGTTGATAAGGAAAGATATTATAAATACTACAAATCGAGTTACAATTACGAAAATAGAGTGTTCGGTTTTGCGATAGTGTCGCTAATAATAGGATTAACACCCGCGGTAATTGTGTGTGCTTACCCTAATTGAATTGTGGCTGTATCCACTTCGCCGGGTACTATTTAGGAATGACAGTGTAATATTGTGCAATTGGAGAGGGTTAAATCCAGCAGTGGAGTGATAGTGTGTTATCGTCTAAATCCGATTCAAAGAACCACAAAATGGTAAGTGTTGATGATGGTACTAATACGTCATCATTTTCGTAAAGACGCCTGCAAACAGGCGCGACGCGACCCTAGTAGGACTATTTCTATGAAAACTTTATGGAAATTGGTTGGAGTCTTAAGCCTTTACCGACCATTTCTAAAATTTGTCGACAAGACGAAAAAGAAAAGCAACTTTTATGTTTATAAAATATATAACAGAAAGATCACGCCACACACAATATAACAATAGTGCTAAAATAAATCAAAATTAGTAACACGACTAAACAACAACGTAGCTAATCAAGCAATTCGATAGTTTTACGGTTGACTGGAGACTATAGAAAATTTTCTGCCGAATCACGCAGAAATGTCTGCTTGCTAACGAGCTTATTTCAAGAGCTAATACTCAAATTATTTAGATGAGTTAACAGACTCTCTCTCTATGAGAAATGATTAAGGTAGTTTTTAGAAATTCCTTAGTGAATTTGTGATCTTTGAAACTTACACTGGTTTTTGTAAAGAAAATCTTCTTCGGTCTTTTTAAGCTCAATCACTGAAGATGCACGCAGTCCAAAACGAGATCCATTTCATTGTCTTTAGATAGAAGATATTTATTTATTTTATATTTTTTATATTCTTCTTCATATCCCTTACCGGGATGGACCTCTCTATCCTGTTGTTTTCCCAGAATAGCAAGGTCAGCCATGCCTATTACCCACCTTGCTATCTCCCAAAAAGTAGCTGAGAAATTAAGGCATCATCACTCATGGTGCTTTATTAAGGGTCATATTTGATTTAAATAAGAGTAATTCGTGAACATATTACATTTTGCGGGAAACGTTATTCCGAGAGTTCTAAATTATTATAATTTAGTTTTTTTTTTCGTTATAATTGCCGCGAATTGAGTTTGATCAACATACAACATAAAAAAGCGCTGCAATTTGCAAAAAACGTTAGATTTTTTTAATTTCACGGTCTAGATTGTAGGAATCATCCTTAATGCACCATTTGAATATTACAGAAGTAACATTGAATAGATTTCTCCGTATGGTAAAGTATAAACTTTTTATTTCCGACGGCCACGTTTCCTAATCGCCAATAAATGTGCGTAGGTGCGTGTGAAGTTCCGTTGTGTATTTTCCGTAGGGAAAATCGTATTAGTGGACCCACATCGGCGTGACCGTTCCGATCTCTAGTTTCACTGCTGATCCCAACCTTGGGTCTATTTATTAATCGAATGTCGATTACGTCGGAAAGGTAATGTTTCAGACGGGAGACGGTTATGCTTACTTTATTAGCGGTTGGGTGTTGTTTTTGATGACAAAGCAATGTTGTAGACGTTTGGTGACCGATCTCAGTGGTTTAGTGACATATTACTTGATCAAATGTGTTATTACCTAATAGCCTTAATTACGCGTAGCAAATGTAGCCATGCAAAACTCTGTGAATGTCCGTTTTATACATATAACTCACTAAATCTGCATTAGTCATTTCATTTTAAATTATTCCGGTCTGATCCCCTGAACCTCTATGAGAGCTTAGTAGCTTTGATATTTATAACCCGTGTCTGTTTTGAAATCTCTTAACGAGCCTATAATCAGAAGTTCATGTTTGTCTTCATTGTTTACTTCCGCGGCTTTGTTCTAAACAAACTCTGCCTAACTTCGTACTTCCTATTAAAAAATACAAAGCTTTCAATTTTACATAACGTGTTCAAATATAATAAACTCTTCAAAAGACAGGTCCTATTGATTTCCCGTTGCTTGTTAGCACCTCTTAACATCGCAGAAGTTTAAAATTCGTGTACAATTTGCACCTAACCGATTTTGATCAAGTAGGATCAAGGAATTTATATTAGGTAAAGCTACTTCACTTAAAGCAGTCTGCGGAGTAATATAAATTCCAAATCGCAAATTACGTTCCTCTGGATCTGTGGAACACATTCTTAGGTTCCTGTTTCGTTCGTCACATTTTGTGCCATTTTAAATACATTTGGTAATATTTTACTAGCGCTTACTTCTAAGATCCATATAAATCTATATCCAAAATCTTTTATTTCATGCTCCAAATCAGCTTCGTAATGGCCAATTACAACTCTGTCTGTCTGTTGCCGTTCATGCCTTAACGGCTGAATGGAATTCGATGAAATTTGGCACACAGGTAGACAATAACTTGGGTTAGGACATCGTACATACTTTTATAACCCGGTAATACGTTTCCGTGGGTTAATTTCGGACATTCACGCGGGAGAATTTGCTGGCGTAAGCTAGTACTATCTATGAGACGAATAAGAATATCGAGCAAAATGTAGTCACAGTATTGTGAAGACAGTCCCATAAAAATATATGACTGCAGTAAACACATTACACTTTTTTTTTGTGCTATCTGCTTTACATAAGCTTCAACTACTCATATAATAACTTGTGCTAGTCTGTAGGTAGCTGCTATGCCGCCACACTCCATTGTGTTTTATCAAATTCACAATCAGCATTTACTTTGTTGGCTACGGGAAACAGCTTTGTCAACTGTGTTTCTATATTTAGAATGCTTTAAAGTTACTTCTTAATCTTGCTCGGTTTGGGGCTACTAATTTGCACTGTATTTGGTTTGATTGTATCCAAATACAGTTGTGTTACCAATAGTTACAGGTATAATAATCCCTTTCAATGTACCTTTCATTACTACCAAATAAATAATTCATAACATTGGACAAATCTCTTTACCTCCAGAGCTTCTGGGGTCAACGTTTATCCGTCCCATCCCAACATAAGCCCACATTTTCTATTAAAGATAGTAACGACACAAGTAAACAGACAAAAGCTTCCTTTAATTCAATTTGGGGAAACTTCCCCATAAAGCGATAACTCCATCAGTCACAATTTGTGACAGGTTTTCTCGCAGCATTATCTTTGGACCACAGTTGGTTTGCCCGAAATATCTTTCTTGGCGGACGCATCTGTTCTTATTTAATTTAACAATCAGTGTCTCTTTTAGTTACCATACCAATTAAGAATTGTTTTGGGATTCCTAAATTACTGTTACTTGTTAGGCTGGTAGGATTTAAACAAAATTTTGCGTATGGGTGGAATGTATTGCATCAAAATAAAATAGCATTTATTTAAATTAGGCTGAGAATCAGAACTTTTTGAACGTCAAAGCTGTCTGCTCAGTTTAGATTTTGATTTTATACAATAATTAAGCAAAGTAATCAAACATTACGAAACAAAAAGCAATAAATTATTTAGAATAGAATAGAATTCTCTTTATTCGAGTATCCAAGACTCAAAAGCTGTTAGTAAACACTGAATATACAAACAACACAATAAATAATGGTGGATCATTGCTGCAACAACCCATGAGTAATTGCACAGCAGCGACCCACATAAACACAGTCCAGGCGACTGGCAATCATGCTTAGGATACTGTTGGCGCTGCCCCACACCCTGCGCACCAAGGAAGCGCACCTTTTACACATTGTTGTGTAAAAACAATCTACATGCGCATCCGCGAACATCCCCGACGCACTACAGAAGCGGGGCAGCCCCACCAGCATCCTAAACGCGTTATTATACTGAACGCGGAGAGCACTGTGCGATCTTTGCGTACACCTAGTCCACAGGCTGCACGTGTAAAATGAAGTACAGTACGCTCGAAAGAGCGTGATCTTGACTGGAAGTGAGCATCGTGCAAACCTGCGAGCCAACATGTTCGCTCTAACCGACAATGCCCTCCGCTCACGTTCAACGTCATCATCGTCTTTAAGGTCAGGGGTTAATATATGACCAAGGTATTTAAAATTCTGTGCTCTCTGCAGAGGTGTGCCATACAGTAGTACAGGAGGCACTTTGTCAGGGCTTTTTCCATATGAGCAGCAGTTTCTGTGGCTTCCAGTTAATGAATGCTCATGTTTATTATGTTCAAATCCCAGACGACCAGACCATGTTTAAAAAAATAATTAAGTCCCCATCTGTTACAGGCTTGCTCCTGACGTGCCTTATCTCATATGGACACAGTTCCCGTCTCCCCCGAGTTACCCTTCCCCCTTCACCCCACATAGTCTGGTGTTGAAATGTTGACTGTCGTCAAGCAGTCTAATATATTACAGAGTGAATTTGACATTATTTATTCACTATCCCAACCCCTTCTGGGTGTTGTGGCGTTTAGAATTTATAGGTTGTAGTGCGAGGATTTAATGATGATTTAGAGTGTGTTCAGACGAAGACATCGTAGAGGCTGAGATGTTGAAGAGCTGTACTTGTTGTAGCGTGTTAGTAAGTGAATGTCAAAACTAACTATACAGGGTGTTTGGTAGAAGGACCAACACAACCTTCTTAGGGATAGCAAAAGTGTCATACTATCCTAATGGTCACCCAAAACACCTGTCTTAATTGTTCTCACGGTAGGTAATTGAAATAATAATACATATGTATCTTTTTAATCACCCGAAATATCGTCACAAGTTTTCTGTTTATGGTTGTAATAGAGCGCTATAATTTATGGTGTTATCTGCCATATACATTTATGTACAATTGGTTCTAAAAAATGATTTGGGTGCTGCCAAAGTCGTAAAAGAACGAAAAGTTTAATTTCCCTGCCTTAACCCTGTACTAACTTTTACGATCAATATTCATAGCGAAGTAAAATATGTAGATGTATGATGAAAATGATGTACGTGAATGAAATGACTGTCTGAGAAACAAAGTCATCCGTATCATAATTTTTCCTATCATCACGTTATGTGTAAACTTCTGTTCTTTATTACAAACAAAAACTCTTTCGTCGGTTTCAAATAACACTCTCGATAGTCTGTTTCATGAATGATCTTTTATTTGGTCAGTTTATCATAACATTGGCAGCCTCTATTCATGTCATTAGATCTTTTGGCACACATCGCAATAATTCCAGATATTTCACCCAAATAAATGTATCTACTATCTACAAATACATTCGTGTTGTTATTCATACATGTATAACTGTTCGCCAATTACTCTTACGTCTGCAATTCTATTCACTTTGACTTTCATTTCATTGCTTTCATTACTAGCTTCCTCAGAAATATGAGCTGCTAATAACATACCTGAAACAGTTTCAAATCCTCTATTACTTTTAATGTCTTGTTTATTGCTGTTCTTAATTGCACCTTTTCTAATAACATTTTCCATTGGTGACTTAACTTCCTGCAGCGATATCATCTGTAGAGTCATCCTTGACATTGCTGCTTCGAAATTGAGTTTCGTGATTCTTGGAATTTTTTAAGTGTTGGCGACCTGAATGACGCAGTGATGTCCGTATTTCATGGACTGTTTTCAGGTCAGGTGGGGAATTGCATTAGTGTTATGTCCATACATAATAATGCGTGAGGTGTATGAGTCTGAGTAATAACACCCACGATTTGGGGTATCCTTGTGTTGTGTTTTAAGGCTTGTGGAGCGATTTTTGTTCTTTATTTTTATAATCCTACACAGTATTACACTGTATATGTTTTGCCCCGTATTCATACCATGTTTCCGCTTTAACGGTATCTTTGCTTTTAAAACTATTGCAGGCACCTAGCTTCTTTATTTGCTAACTTATTCCTTTTAAATGCTGGATAAATTGAGCTTTCAAATCCATACTTAAAATTATAAATTTAAAAGTAACTCTGTCTAGATAGAAAAGGAGGAGGTTAAGGCTAGGGTAGTTTTTGTCCCGGTGGCAGGTTCCCGTGGGATAATCCGACATCCACGCGGGGTAAGATGCGGGCAGAAACTAGTCGTATCATTTATCATTTTCGTTAACTTAATGGAATCAGGCGTCAGGAATTTCCGCTAGCATTAAATTTATCAAAACTTGCTTTCCAATCTTTCATCGCTGCATAAATATGAATCCCTGATAAATGTGGGTACATATTTCTTGATCTGTTCAGCCCATTTCCATTTACACATGGCATTCCTATTACGAGCAGCTGATATAAAGTGCAAGCTCTCGTAGATAAATCTACATTATATTACATCTTAGAGCAACAAATTACATGTCTCTTGGGGTTCCGCGGGAGAAAATAATTGACTGTGGGTTATTTTTAAAAGAAAGAAAGAAAAATTGATTATTTTGGCACAAACTAGAAGCACATTATAAAAAAAAGATAAAATACACACTAATACAATATAGCCAAAAGCCTCGTATTCAATAATAATTTTGTATCAATCAGGGTAATAAGTGTCATTTTTTTGTTTAAAATTGATAAAGCAGTTGTTCAAAGGCAGAAATAGAGCACTACTGTCAAAGCCCAAAGCGTTGGATAAAAGTGAATGAAGTACACGACGTTAGTGTATTATAAAACAAACATACCTAATTCGTTTTAGCAATAACGTCAGTTCTCAATGTGCTTGTTGACTAGAAATTGACGCACCTCGTTAAACCACAAGCTTATTACGAAGAAATATAGCTGTTAATTAGTCAATATTAATTATCTCATTGTTAACAGTGACGGTGACTACTCGTGCAATAGCTAAAGGTTATTAATAAATAAAAAACGTTAAGAAAAATCCTTGAAACACAACGTTTCAGCAACGAAAAACGAAAACTATATCCTACAGAACCAGAAGTCTTTCAAACCACTTAACTGCATTAAATCTTGCGTCCTTACCACTCGTGGTAAGTGCGAAAGAAACAAAACATAGAGTGGTTAGACTCATGGGAAATGGTTTTATGTCTTTTAACACATGACTGGCGACTGTTTATGGCTTAAACTCGAACGCAGAATGTAGCTGGACAAACGTTACATGTGAAGTAATGGAATCCGCTCTGCTACATACTTCATACGACTATGGGTTCCTGGTAATGGATTTTGCTTTCGTACAAAAAGTTATATGAGTATCATCTTGGTTTGTAAAGCAATCGTACAGAATATGTAGTAAGGAAACGTTATTTTTTGTATGGTAAAAGCTATCTGATTATGGTACAGTGGTCATTTTCCATGGGATTATTGTAGACCGATATAATAATAATAAAAATAACCAGATAGCCGAGTGATAAATGTGCAATTGTGCAGGGCTGATATTGACCTAACCTAACATTGTAATATGAAAACATTGTAAAAGCCAATTATATTTAAAAGAACAAACGTGATTCCTTGCCGGATTTTCTCCATAGGAAACGAACAATTGGAACCGTGCACCCGTGCACCTAGTTTCTGACGTTTCATAACTGCCCGTGTATGTTTATGTGCAAAACTAATATTATAAAGTGTAAAGATTTGATTTTTTGTATGTTTATTTGGTTCGCGGTCACGCTAAAACGGCTGTATGGATTTGGATGAAATTTGGCACATGCATAGACCATGACCGGGATTAGGAGATAGAATACTTTTTATCCCGATGTTCCCACGGAATCGAGACTTCTGCGGGTGGAACTGCGGGGCAAAGCTAGAGTATGAAATAAAATAATACAATTTTATTATTTTAGTTTAATCTTTCTTATACCAATGTCCATGATGAATGTAATAACGTCAACGCCGAAAACACTAAAAATGTTAAATACTATGGAAATTATGAACTTTGAGTGTTTAATTTAATAACTAAAAAGACGAACAATAACAGCTAGGGTCTCGGAATCGTACGATAAAGTAATTGAAAAGGGACTCGATAAAAATAATATACCGAGGACTAGGACCCCGCTAAGGATAACGACGCTGAAAGTCAATAAAGTTGGCTTTAGCTTTGGAAATTGTTTTAAACTTGCAAAGACCGAGTTCTTTTATTTCATTGAACTCGAAGTTTTGCAGTAACTTTTCCGTAATCCGAGCTTAGAGCGTCAAATGCAACTGCTGTAGATCTTATCCATGGTACACAAATAACATAATAGAACTATGTGTTCTGTTGTCAGATATTATTGTTGGCTGTTGCACTTCGGTGTATAAATGTATACTAGTTTCGTAGATTATGAGTAGCATCTAACATTCTTCTTCTTGATTCCATAAATTTTATGTTATTGGTTTTTTTTATTTTTTGTATTTTATGTTTTTGGCCTTTGGCATTAGTGAATGATTTGTTTAGAATTACATCATTAGTTGCTTTACTTTTATCGAAACTTCTGCAGTACTAAATAAATTCGCCATTTCTTTTATCCTGGAACTGTATCTGCGTGTAAATAAATGTGGATTGCTTTCTTTCTACATTGCCAAAATACAGTACTGCAAACTGTAACTTTGCTACACATTTTAACCGCGATCTCCGTAAAAATCTACCGACATCTGTTTACATATCAACAGTTACAACATACGGTAGTGCAGCTGTTATTCTGTTATCCTTACGTCGTCTAATTTCCGTGTGTATACAAATAAGTCTTTTAAATAATAAGTAGCACTCATCTATTCACATCTTAGACATAATACCTCGATTGTATTCGGCCATTCTCGTTGCTTTACAATTAACACAATGGCGGCGCACAGTGGGCCCATACTGAAAATTAGTGGACTTAGGCAACAAAGTTCCAATATCGATGCGATTTTTTTTTATATGACGTGTTATGATATTCCTGACAACTTTTATTCTTATAACATTTCTTCTAAAGTTGATAGTTTGTCTTGAAAAAAATTAATTAGATTATTTTGTATGGAGCGAATCACGTTTAATTTTTTTTCTTCAATTGTACTAATATGTTGGGTGTGTGGCGTGAGTATATGATAGCTAGGGTCATTCTCTATCCACGAAAAAAAAAACAGCGCCGGCCATCTGCGGCAGCGCGAGTAATCATTCGGTAAAAAAAAATGTTTTGTAAGATTTTTTTTTGCCATTTAAAATAAATTCAAAGTAAATTTTTTGTGTCATTAGGCTAATTCACCTTTTCTTTATTAAATATATAGTTTTAACAGCGCATAGGTACTTATAACTAATTATTCTGGTAGAAATTTAGTAATTATTGCTATGTTATCGGTAGCACCTGCATTGTGATTGATGACTCATTTGTTATTGCGCTCGTCTAAGCGTATAACTAATGAGTCGTCGAAAAATGCTTGTCTCTGATTGGCTGTGTTATTTTTTTAACTGCACGTTATCTATTGTTGAATAAATATCGTAATAAGTTTCAGGTTATACTAATTTTGTTAATGATAGGTGAAATAATTTAAATTTGTACGGGCAAGTCGTTGATAATTATCTACATAATCAAGCGTATGAAACTGTGAAGTAATTGTAGCCCTGAAAAGGGCTGTTTGTCATATACCTAGCCCTGATGGGCTTTTGTGAGGATAATCTAGAGCCGGATCACATTATTTCTTGTTCCAGAAGTGCTAGTGGGTCCGGCAAATTTTCGGACTCTGCTATGAGGCATTCTTCTTCCTCCATAATCTCACTGTCACAGGGAGGCTCAGTAGTCTGTAACAACTGAATTGCTTCAGGCAACAACTCATTATGACCCTGTTTCAATATTTTAGGCCTTATGTAGGATATGTGGGGATCAGAGCTTATTAGAAGTCCATGGAGGATGTCTTCGTTTGTTGCTATTCTCCCCGTTTTCCGAGTGTGCCACTCCCTGACGTTTCTGAAGTCCTTATTACGGGCTTCCGAAGCTTCTTCAGATAAGATACCTAAAACGAATAAGTACATACATTTTAATTTTAAAACGCAATTGAGTCAAATAATACATCAAACTATATTTATTTTTTACTTACCGATTGGCAAAACACCAAAGTGGTTACAGATGTCTGCACCGTGCATTAGAAGTTTATGTACACTAACTGGCATGTAGTACCACGAATAGTGTTGCACGTACACATCAGCTGTTTCTCTGCAGTATCTTCTAAATTTTTCACAGTCAATGTTTTTGCCTGATGATATGGCTTGTAGAATAACGGAAAATCTGAAAATCAGATTTTCGTCAATTCCCGTTATTCTGGATGATCTTTTGTAATCTTGGAAAAAGCGCCTCGCAGTATTCCCGTCATTTGTAGTTCCAAAACCCTAAAATGGGAAAACAATACTGTAATATACAATACATAGAGATATAATACACAAACAACATAAAAAGAGCCAAAATTAAATACATACCTGTTTGACTATATCAATCAGCATTCCAGTTTGCTCACGAAACTCTTGTTGCGTGGTATTTTTTTTAGCTTGTTTTAAAGCCTTATGTTCGCCTCGAGCAGTCCATCGTTGAAAATCCAGATTATAAGATATATGGAGAAGACATTCCATACACCGAATCTTCATATGCAGTGAAGAAATTCCTTGTTTGTAAATTTCTTCACGAAGTGGTTTGGAAGTCAAAGCGTCTAAATTATTCATCTCGCTCGGTTTTGCCAAGCAAATAGGACACGTTGCATATGATGGTACTTCAGCAATAATATTGGCCACTTTTCCATCAATCATGGTCATATGCAATTCATGTGATACAATAATATTTCCACACTGTGTAGATATTCGTTCATCAATTTGTTTTTTCATCTCAGACTCTTCAGACATTATAAAATCAGCTGTCTCCGAAGTGAAAGTGAACTTCACCGGTCGACAGTACAGAGTTGAGCAAGGTGTGGGGTTCTCCCAAACTATATTTTCATTCCCAGAAGATGGGCTAGTAGACACTAGCCGAAGAGGGACGATGCTTATCATGACTACTGATGAATCATCGAACTCTGTAGACGTTTTCTGTTTATAATTGCTCTGCGACGAAGAACCATCAAGTCCCCATTTCCAGGTCAACTTGAGTTCTTTATTTTGAGACCTATCAACAGAATTACTAATACCTAGTAAAATCCTTTCCACAGTGTGGTCCAATAGCGCTTGCAATTTAATTTGAGCTCCTTTTTCGGTAATCTCCATACTCTCTTGTGGTGGGTAACATCTTTTCTTGGCATTTACAAGCTTTGGATAAGATGGAAAGGCAGCACAGTTTTCTTCTTTCAGAAATTGTCGAAGAGCTAAGTACTTCCATTTCGAGAGCGCAAGTGATGTATAAAGAGCTAAACAGTTATCTTCAGAGACAGTACTTAAGCTCTGCTTTTTGAATAGTCGCTCGTCTACTTCGGATAGGGCATCTGGATTACTGGAAAGGTATTCGATCACTTTTGCCAGATTCGTTTTGCCGTTGTCTTTCAATTTTGTTATGTACCAGGTCTGCAACTCTTCTTCGGAATTTTCTTCTACTATGGAAGTAGAACGTCTTTTTTTTTGCTTCTTACTTAACTCTTCGAATGGTTTTCTGTGCTCCTTTTCTGTAGATGTTCCCGCTTCCGCAGTACATACTGCAAGAGTAGGAACATGGGAATCTATATCCACAGGTTCAGATAAGACTGCGTCCGAAAAGCCCATCTCACTTCTCAGGTCAACACTGTCACAAACAGGCCAGTTGATGTTTTTTTCCAACCACTTGCGATTACTTACACGATTCATAAAAGTTTTTTGGTTTCTACTTGACTCTATCCACTTTTTATTTAGATTTACACAAAAAAGTCGACAGAACTCCTTGATTCGGTTCTTGTCTTCTTCAGAAACTTCGGTAGTCAAGACAGAAATGATACTTTCATATAGAAACATATGATTTTTCAGATCACCGCCACTTCTTAATTTCACAAAAAAATCTAGGTTGGTACAAAATCCAGCCATAGTTCTAATGTAAAAATAAAAGTATTTCACTGTGTTCACAAATAAGCGACAAGAGCGAAACTAGATGGACTTAATGAATGTCTTTATATTTATAGACAGTGTTAATTACTCAAGTAGTGGACACTGTTATCAGTGAGTGAAAATTATTCAGCCAATCAGAGACGAGCATTTTTCGATGACTCATTAGTTATGCGCTTAGCCGAGCGCAATAACAAATGAGTCATCAATCACAATGCAGGTGCTACCGATAACATAGCAATAATTACTAAATTTCTACCAGAATAATTAGTTATAAGTACCTATGCGCTGTTAAAACTATATATTTAATAAAGAGAAGGTGAATTAGCCTAATGACACAAAAAATTTACTTTGAATTTATTTTAAATGGCAAAAAAAAATCTTACATAACATTTTTTTTTTACCGAATGATTACTCGCGCTGCCGCAGATGGCCGGCGCTGTTTTTTTTTTCGTGGATAGAGAATGACCCTAGCTATCATATACTCACGCCACACACCCAACATATTAGTACAATTGAAGAAAAAAAATTAAACGTGATTCGCTCCATACAAAATAATCTAATTAATTTTTTTCAAGACAAACTATCAACTTTAGAAGAAATGTTATAAGAATAAAAGTTGTCAGGAATATCATAACACGTCATATAAAAAAAAATCGCATCGATATTGGAACTTTGTTGCCTAAGTCCACTAATTTTCAGTATGGGCCCACTGTGCGGCGGTGTGAACTGTGAAATACGAATATGTTAACACTTTCAATGAATCAGCTCCAACTTCACAAGGTCGTTTCACTTGCAATTCGTTTTTCAGTTGGAAAAATAACTCTTTCCCCTAATTTGTATTGTGTTAAAGTTCAGTTTTGTCTGAAAATTACTTTGATGACTTCTTTAATTAGTATGTTTCGCTATTCTTAAGTGTTAAGGTACCATTCGGAGTCTGTGCTTCGGAAAATCGAGTGTCTCGGGTTTATATCGTCATCGTTGTTGTGTCTGTGTTTATGATAGTGTCTGTATCAATGTTTGTTTGTTTATTTATGAAAGTGTTTAATATGAGTCCGAAAACCGTTGGAGTTGTGCCAAACTGTGTTTTTCACTTGGTTTTCTCAGTTTCACTAAGCAAAGATTCCTTTTATGTGTGAACTTTCTTTACTGATGCAGTTGCTTTTTGAGGTTTAACATAATTGAGTTTATTTTATTCATGGATTTGTTCCTTTGACACGTTTTTGTATTGGAGTTAAATTAAAGTAACGTTTTAATTGTCAAAAATGATGACGTTTTATAATTGAACAAGTGTTTCTGGCGCTGAATAATCGTGGTTGATGTAATAACTGCTGACGTGGAAATAACAACAACCTGTTTTGGTTTTTCGTTCGTGGTTTTCGGTGTTGACAGTTTGCGTTAATTCTTTATTTTCACGAAAATACTTTTAGTTTAATTATCTCGTAAAATCTTAGGAGTTTCTAGATTTTGTATATAACTAGTAATGACATATTTTTATGAAGTTAATCGAGAACCCATTAACTTATGTTTTAACTACTTAATGACCAACCGTCACTGATGTTTGAAAACGATTATTCGATGAGTTGATCAATAATAAAACATTTATTAGATAAATGTCACCTTTTGAGATTCAAGTCCAAAATCAAAAGCGAGGTTTCCTAAATATATTTCCAAATTAATCGATGACAAACAAAATAAACTTCGAAATATTTACTGATTAAACATTATTATTAGTCACTAATGCGTTTCTCATGACTTATTGCAACACGTTTACGTGGTGCTAATGCCAAATAAACAATTCTAAACAAATCAATAAATAACAGGTTTCGATATAGAAATTGTTATTTTAACATTGATTGCAGTTTCCTTTCCGCCCTTGTAACAGTTTGGAAGAAATCACTGTATACTAGTTGGAGACGACGCGCGACGTACGACAAAAAAAAATCGTGTATATCTAGTGGCGTTCCCAGTCTGCATACAAAAATTCAATATATACTTTTTTTTCACCATAGGTAGTCAAAGATTGGCTAAACCCATAGCCGGCCCATAACCATTTAGTTTTTTTGAAAAAAAAAAACACTTATTAATTTCGATGTTAGGTTTTATTTGACAAAGTCAAAATGATCCTATGCACTAGTATAGTCAGTGTTTTCATTTATTGTTGTATTGTCGTCTCCACATTGTATTATCTTTAGTTATTAAAGACCGACTTTAATAATTACTAGGCAAACCATGTATCTATGAGTTTAAACAACTTAATCTGGATAAGCGCAAATAACTTACCTATCTTTAAAAAAAATTCGAACATATTGTATTGCATTTCTGAATTTAATCTTCTTCTTGTCCTTCGTCGTATTAATGATTCCATATAAACCTGTGTTATATATAAGCTTTGACCAGAATTCGCCCACATCGGCAACGTTAGCGTTGGCTTCACGAAGGTCTGAATTTAATCCAAAAATACTGAATAGTGCTTGTGCCTATTCCGACACGAGAAATCTTTCTAAAGATGGCAATAGCTAAAGTTCTAAACATGTTACTTAAATTGACAATGATTTTCTTTTGAGTGAAGGCACATCACTGACATCACATGCCGTCTAATCTGCATCGCGATTTATTTGCCAAAAATGTACTTAAACAAATATGAGTTTATGGAAAAATAATATTAAATAGACAATAAATTTCAGTTTACGCTACAACTTCAAACATTTTTATAACTTTTTCAATAGTGCTAGTCGCTCTGAAATCAACTTAATTTCCATTAAAATAAAGTTTATATTTGTTTAACTTGAACTAATATTAATTTGCAACATAAGTTTGAATAGAAGATACATGTAGTTTTATACCATATTCGATTAAAATCTTCCAACGACGATGTGATATTCATTCATCTAGTTTTTGCTCGCTACAAAAAAATGCAAACAAGAAGTTTAGTTTTTTGCCTTTTTATTCAAGAATCGGTATCTAATTATACTGACAATCAACGGTAATGTCCATGTTCATCATAATATATCCGGCGTTATAAATTCAGATAATACCTGGATTTGTAATTGATGGGTTATATTTTTTGAGCAATACATTTAAGTCAAGGCTCCCTAATTGCGTAACACAATAGCAATCACAATCTGAATCATTTTGAAGGATATTTTTAATGCAATGCTTGATATGTTCGAAAAATGTGTCTGCTCAACGACGTAACACAATGAATGTTGTTGAACTGTCAAAATGAAAGCCATTCCTATGTTTCTGTTCTATTGCTACACCCGTTTGATTTATTGCTGTTACCTGAAATTGAAAGAAGGTATTTCCCGACGATGTCCTCTTGGAACAAAACCCTTGGACGGTGACACCAAATGAAATAAATAAACTCACTATGACTAACAAATGTCTAATGAGTAAAAAAAATTACACATACACCGTCTAAGATGTTAATGAAGTTATATAACCTAAGCTAACTATGTGTCAAATTGTCTACAAACAAGAAGCTTATAGATACCTATAATAACCTTCTTGTCTACAAGGCTCCCTCGAATGTCACCTATTATGACATTCCTTCAAAGCTATAATAATAGCAGACATAAAAATAAACAAACGTCTTGAATCTAAAATATTTATAAATAAACATTCCTCGGATCCTTTGTAAAAAACTCAATTATAAGTTATAACATCACCTGATACAGAAACCATTGAAAAAACTTTGACCAATCAACGCTCAGTTTTAGTTTGTTTACCGTCGCGTTGCGGAGATTCCGAAGTGAACCGAACAATTCCGAACGAATTCTGTCCTGTCCGGCACTCATGCGCATGTCGCGATGACTAGAGTGAGGAACACACGGTGTAGGGGGAAAGTGCATCATGTTCTACAATATTTTAGGTAAGGTGGCAGGATAAAAATAGTACCTTCAGCTGTGTTTTGTGCAAAAAAAGTGTTGTGGATTGACTAAAATTTTGTGAAAATGCAATGTGTATTGAATTTTTTCAGGTATGTATTGCCTTTTTTCGGTGGAATTAACTGTATTTTGATCTAAAGTTATATGAAACCCTGTTCTGTGCACATAGTGAATAATTTTTCTAGACTCAATGAACAATTACCTACTTGCGTAATGTTTATAATTCTTCGGAAATCCGTGATGAGATGCTATTCATCTTTGGCTACATCATGACTCAATGAATTCACTTTTCTCACGATTCTAGTTATAGTAATATTATAAAAAGGAATGATAATGGTGGTTATAATAATGCCTCGTCTAATTACTTAACGTACTTAAATGAAAGCTCGTCCGCGGAATGTTAACTTAGAAAGACAGGTCTACGAACGGCCTTGGGGTTTATTAAAACATTTTGAATATAAATATCATGGCATTCACGGCTTTTAGCGAGGGGACTTATAGTAGGGAATGGTGCTACCTATGTTAAAATACGGGATGTTGTTGTCGACTAAAATGATATTATATTCTTAATGGACATGTGTCTCTGGTTTGTAGTCAATTTGAATCAAAGCAAGGTTTTGCGATAAACTGATGGAGAGTTTGTTGCGCCACTTCTTCCCCGCAAAATCACTAGGAAGTGGTGATGGGCTGTGATGGATGACTTTTGGGTGACTGTCTAATGGAATTTTGAAGTTCAAAAAATGCTGATTCCCAGCATAATTTGGGTTAACAAACCCTTACTTTCAGCGAATTTCCAATAATGACTACAAAACAATCATTTGACGAAGCCCGGATTCTAAATGGTCTAAAACCAACTAAGTATTAAATATCCACGCAACCTTGTACCTGACATTTGCCAAGTTAAGTCATCCCAACAAAAATGCAGCCGCGTCATGTAGACGAGACGTAATCATAATGTTTGTCATAGTACTAATTATGTTAGTACGCCATGTTTACGATGATTATCGTGTTTTTGTCACTTCTAACCAGTTCTGAGGCCGTTACGTAGTTTTTCTAAAAGGTCAGCGAGGCTAATAAAGATTGTGCATAGATTTAATCTTCTTTTACAACCTTTTGTCTGGTTTCCGGACAATTGTTTAGAATCTGCTTTGCTTAAAAGGATGTGTGGTTGTTGCGTGAATGGCCAATTGCTTCTTCGTTCGATGGGGCAAGTTTGACCAGACGCAGCATCAGCGAAACCAATTTGCAACTCCATAACTTCTGAAACTTAAAACTCATCATCTACCTAGTCTATTCCCAACTATGTTGTTGGCTTCCAGTCAAACCAGATGCATCTGAATACCTACCAGTATATTTCATGAAGCGACTGCCTATCGGACTTCCACAACCCAGTTACTGGGTAATACGATACCCCTTAGTGAGACTTCTTCTGAAACTGTAACTGACAGACAATATTCAGGCGTAATGATTCTGATCTGATTCTTATCGCATTGATGTTTCTTTGTCTATTAACTGGACTGGTCTTTTCAAATCCTCTGAAAACCAGGTTTTGAAGCCTCATAATTATGAATATTTTATGGAGCTAAAGGAGCACCGTCCGTCCACAGCACGGGCCTGATATGTCTGGATAGAACTTTATTCTCTGATCTGATTTTTTGCCCCACCCACTTGCTTATCACGCTTTATCAACTCCATTATAATACTCCTTTCCATTACCAAAATTTTACACCGCTGCTTATCAAGCGTTAAAACTACGCAAGAACTAATTAGCATTATGCTCAGATTTATTATCATTTAATCTCCACGCTTCATGGCTCACCTTGGATGTATGGATAAAAATACATCTTCATTATGTACTGCTAGTATTATGTGAGGATTAGGTCATCACTGTGGCTTGGTGATGGCATGTCATAATGATGATTAATAGATGTAGTACGTGATAATGAAATTCTTTATAGTACTTAATGCGCCACAAGTCCACAACACGCTCTCCTGGCAGTGTTGTGGCGCAGCCTGGGAGAGGCCTAAGTCCACCAGTGGGCTGCGATATGGCTGAGTTGATTGATTGATTGGCTCACTGCTAATGAACCTGTTGCGGTCATGAGCTCGATTGGCACCTCCGAAAAAAAGCGACCAAGATGACTCATGTAATTTTAGCCTCTGCGCATCGAGCCCTTTCGCATGATAGTCCTGCCTGACATCATCAGATTTTGTAAAACGCTATGCAAGGACTTGAACAAGTTTGGGCGGCATACCAGACCCAGTTGGATACTGCTGTATGTGTGTGCATCTGGGAAGAGATGTTGAAAGTTGTTCGAAGGCAATCTTAGTCAATCTATCATAGGGACAGGAAAACTAAAGGGTGAAAACTAATATAAAATATAAAAGAGGCAATCTGTATTCAATAGATCACTGTGCATTTCATACATACCTACGTATATTGACAGGTTGCCTACCCTACCCTGTCTTTCGCCGTTCCATAGGCAAAACACAGTCTTTTTATCGCTCCGTGTTTTTCCACGCGATGCTTTGTCGGTATTTCAATGAAACATTGTTCGGTTCAAAGAATTTGAAAACCAACATAACTGACTTCTTGTACCTAACTATGAAGATTGACATGACACAAAGTATCAGAAAAAAATATTGTATCACTTGTAATTAAAACAACACTTAGTTCCATTTAAAGAGAATCCACCTGTTTTGAGAGCAGGAAAACACATCTTTTTATCCTGTAGATTGTGAGTTTCTGATAAACCAAGAAACATATCCAGGATATATTAAGTCTTCTGCTGAGCATGAGGTCCTGCTAGGCTCGATTCACGGGTCGAGCAGTGTTTTTGGGTTTTTCCATCTTGAATTTCGCAGTAGCAGCCAAGATTTGTGTCTGGTTTATTGGATAAAATTTTATAATTAATTCTAGGCTGTATGTTACTTGTTGTTTGCCTGTTTACTTTTATATTGTAACGCCAGATGGCACCACTTTGTATGCGACTTCTAATGGCGGGTCGTTGTAAAACTTTTCATGTGCACTGTGTGAACTTGCTAATAAAAACGTTTATTAAGTTCAAACCCAAAGAAATCTTGTTTATTAACCTATGCTCAATAGGTTATGGGCCCAGGTCCACGTTAATTAACATTTGGTTCTTTTAATATTAAAAACCCATTTGGATGTTATAGTTCTCTGCTTTTCATTATCCACCAAACTCCAGGTGTTATTGATATGATGAGCTTCTAATTCTTCATTTATGGCCTCTAGCCATAACTCACTCTCTTTACTATTAATTGCTTCATTGTAACTCATAGGTACATCCAATTCCATTATATTTGCCTCAAAAACTTTATTTCTATGAGTTACAATGAAGCAATTAATAGTAAAGAGAGTGAGTTATGGCTAGAGGCCATAAATGAAGAATTAGAAGCTCATCATATCAATAACACCTGGAGTTTGGTGGATAATGAAAAGCAGAGAACTATAACATCCAAATGGGTTTTTAATATTAAAAGAACCAAAGATGGTAAAGTAGAAAGATATAAAGCTCGACTTTGTGCCCGTGGTTTCACACAAATTGAAGGGATAGATTATAATGAAATTTTTTCACCTACTACAAGATATGAATCGATAAGAATACTGTTATCTATCTCTGCTGAATATAATTGGAATCTAAGACAATTAGATGTTAAGACAGCTTTTTTATATGGAGAGTTAGAAGAGGATATTTTTATGGTCATTCCAGATGGAGTGAAAGCACCACCAAATAAAATATGTAAATTGAATAAATCCCTGTATGGCCTAAAACAGGCATCTCGTTGCTGGAATCAAAAGTTTACTAATTTGATGTACCTATGAGTTACAATGAAGCAATTAATAGTAAAGAGAGTGAGTTATGGCTAGAGGCCATAAATGAAGAATTAGAAGCTCATCATATCAATAACACCTGGAGTTTGGTGGATAATGAAAAGCAGAGAACTATAACATCCAAATGGGTTTTTAATATTAAAAGAACCAAAGATGGTAAAGTAGAAAGATATAAAGCTCGACTTTGTGCCCGTGGTTTCACACAAATTGAAGGGATAGATTATAATGAAATTTTTTCACCTACTACAAGATATGAATCGATAAGAATACTGTTATCTATCTCTGCTGAATATAATTGGAATCTAAGACAATTAGATGTTAAGACAGCTTTTTTATATGGAGAGTTAGAAGAGGATATTTTTATGGTCATTCCAGATGGAGTGAAAGCACCACCAAATAAAATATGTAAATTGAATAAATCCCTGTATGGCCTAAAACAGGCATCTCGTTGCTGGAATCAAAAGTTTACTAATTTTCTATTAAAGTTTGGTTTTGTTCAGTCACAAGCAGACAATTGTGTATTTGTTGGCAACTTTAATGGTATTAAAGCTTTGTTAATATTGTATGTAGATGATACTCTAATAATGTCAGAATCAAATTCAATATTAGATCAAATTGTTAGCTATTTAAAGCAGGGATTTAATATCAAAGAGTTAATTTTAAATCGGTTTGTTGGTTTAGAAATCTTAAAAGATGATGATTCTGTTTGTATCAGTCAAAGACAATATATTGAACAGTTAATAAGTAAATATAATATGAGTACTGCACACTCAAGCAGTACACCAATTGATGTAAATGTTCAGTTAACTAAAAACATCGAAAATAAGCAGATTGATTTTCCTTACAGAGAAGCCATAGGGTCATTACTGTTTTTATCTACAGCAACTAGGCCAGATATTTCATATGGAGTAAATCTATTAAGTAGATATATCAATAATCCTAGTATACATCATGTTAATCAGCTTAAGAGGATTATTAGATATCTTATAAAAACTAAAAATGTATGTATAAAGTATCAAGGTCATGAAAGTTTAATTGGATATTCAGATTCAGATTTTGCTGGGGATTTAGATACAAGGAAATCAACCAGTGGTTATATTTTTATGTTAAATGGTGGACCTGTATCTTGGTCTAGTCAAAAACAACCTTGTGTTGCCTTATCAACAACTGAAGCTGAATTTGTGGCTGGTTGTGAAGCTGCTAAAAATCTTTTATGGTTAAGACAGTTTTTCAAAGAAATTGATATCATTCAAAATTGTACAACTCTGTGTATTGATAACCAAAGTGCAATCAAACTAATAAATAATCCTGTTTATCATAAGAAGACGAAACACATTGATGTTAAATTCCATTTCATTAGAGAAAAAGTTAAAAGAAAATTAATTATTATTAAGTATGTGCAAAGTTCAGATCAACTGGCGGATATTTTTACTAAGGCTCTACCTACTGTTAAATTCGAACATATAAGAGATGAAATATTGTCAGTTATATAATTTAAGTTTATTTTCTATTAAAAGCAGGCAAATATGAGAGATATTGTTTATAAAATTTAGTGGGAGTATTGGATAAAATTTTATAATTAATTCTAGGCTGTATGTTACTTGTTGTTTGCCTGTTTACTTTTATATTGTAACGCCAGATGGCACCACTTTGTATGCGACTTCTAATGGCGGGTCGTTGTAAAACTTTTCATGTGCACTGTGTGAACTTGCTAATAAAAACGTTTATTAAGTTCAAACCCAAAGAAATCTTGTTTATTAACCTATGCTCAATATGGTTGACGGCAATAGGCTCGCCCCCTGTTACATGGGACTTAAACAAAACCTGCCCTAAAAAATAATTCTACATTTAAGGGTGTACTATAGGTACACCTCTACCTACGTACGTAATACAGGCATGATGCTGTGTTAATTAAGTTTGAACAATACCGTGACTTAGTTTTAAATTAACCAAATTCAAGTGCCGCAAAACATTTTTTGTTCACCGATATTCATTTACATGCTATAAATACCGTTTACACATGACATGCTTTTTTTTTTTTTTTTTTGTGGATGTGAAATCATCTAATGACTCCTCCCGCTCTGGGTGGATCCCGCTACCCCGGCAGACTTCGGCCCTGGCGGGCCCCTTCCTTTATGCTGACATCTCTTTGAGGCGCGCGTGGAACACATACGCGCCGTCCGGCACGGGCCTGGTCCTGATCGGACGGAGAGCTACCCATTACTCTCCATCCGCAGGCCCGCGCCTACGGTGGCCGGGAGTCGTCACGCGGCTCCCGACGCCCGTAGCGTCTCCTGCGGCGGCTGAGGCGTGCGGCTCTCTCCCTGAGCCGTCCCGCCACCTCCTTCGCTAGCATGACTGCTTCGCAGAAGGAGGTGACCGCCTCCCACTCCCTCTCGCCCCGGACCATGGCTTGAACCAGGGTCGGACGCGAGAGGTCGCCGCCGTTGCCGATCGCCTCTACGAGGACACGGCGGTGCTCCGCCCAAGCGGGGCAGACCTCCACCGTATGCTCCACCGTGTCCTTACACATGACATGCTTAAGATATATTTTAATTTTAAATGAAGATGCTTACGTGATGAGGTAATATTTAAATATGATGTTTAGTTGACGTAATCAAGTAGGTACAATGGGATTACCCACTGTGTAATATCAAAATGGAGGTCTGTGGGTCATTCATTTTCAAAAATCCGTTTGATTGTATAAGATGCTTTTAAGATACTCGCTTTACTGACTGCTGAGGTTTTTAATAATGATAATACCAGCTCGTTATTTACCCATTTCTGGGCAAAAGTCTCTTCTCTTTTTATAGGAGCAGTAGAAACGAGTTCTGATCTGAAAGTTTTGCTAGTTAGCGAATTCCATTTACAGAACATGATCGATCCCAATTGTGTAACACAAGTTCTTTCACTGCTTCATATGTTTGCAAATTTTGCCTGATCGACAACGTAAATAGCGCAATGATCGTTGTCGAAGGAAAGGCATTGAAATTGTTAAGGCGAAGGTTTCAGAAAACGGTCAAAAAGTTGGTTTTTTAAAGCAGTGTATCTCTTAAACCGTAAATAATTTTGACCAAAAAAAAAGATATTTTCAAGTCTTATTTTAATACAGTGATGGAACTCAAATCGTAATTAAATATCATCGATCACTAAAACGAACGAAGAGTATTAGTGATCGATGTTAAAAATTTTCAAATACACCTCTGAATTGTCTAAAATCAGTTTATCCCTCCATTAACAATTTTAATTATAATTAAAAATATACCATTACATTTCTAATGCCAAACTGCATTCAGTGATGGATTATTTATTATTAAATAGTTTTTGTAAATAGATAATTGCTTCATATTTGCAATAAATTACCACCGTTGTGTCATCGCGCTTCTCTTTCTTTTCTATGCAGTCCGTCAGTGACCGCGCTTTAGGTCATGTAGTTGCCTTAATGTTACGCAATCACCCCGCAGGTTTTCAAACAAAGTTTTCCGTAAATACTGCCACAGAAAGTACAGTAAAACGGGGTGAATAGGGATGCAGGGGTGAATCGGGACGAAACTTTAAAATGGATTTTAACATTCAAATAATTGTTTTTTTTTGCCAAAAAGGACTAATGTGTTTATTATATTATAATTAACGATTAAGTGTCCTTGTTGGCAATAAACTTTATTACATCAACGTTAAAATCCATTTTAAAGTTTCGTCCCGATTCACCCCTGCATCCCTATTCACCCCGTCTTACCGGTATCTTATTAGTCCTATTGGATGCTAGGATCTGAACCAGCGAGGTAATTGCGTAACACATTAATAGTAGCAATAGCTTTCATTTTGAGAGTTCAACAACATTCATTGCGATATTTACGTTGTTGAGCAGACAATTTTTCGAGAATATGTACGATATGTATGTTCGTATATGAAGCAATGGATTAGCAATATCCTTTGAGAGTTTGTTACGCAATTAGGGTGTGAAGTGATCTGTGAACATTTATGAAGATTTATTTATTTATTTGAATCTTTCCTAGAAGATCTTTCCTAGAAAACGGCTTTATCGTCTCATCTCACACACACTATCGTTCTCAAACGTTATAATACCATTCGTTCGTATAGCTTTGTGTGCAGTTATATTCCCCTTTTTCAGATCCCATGCATGGCGAACTAAGTAAAATTGTATGGTAACAAGTATAGGAAGTGCTGCGAGGTCAAGGTCATTGGCATTATGTTCAAACGGTTGACGTTCTTACGTAATGCTATGCATAATGGGTTAGTCACGACTTTTTATTTGTCTTCTAGTTTAAAATGATATTCATATGTGCTGGCTTCTGGTTTGTTTTGTGGATTTTAGTTATTTATTTTTTAGACATAAATATGTGCCATGAATTTCGTTGCCAGTTTCTAGAGCTAAGTTTACACGGTTTCGGCCTAGCCTTTTCCCAATCCATATGTTCGGGTCAGCTTCCAGTTTAACCCAATTGCAGCTGAATATCAGTATTTTACATGGAGCGACTGCCTGTCTGACCTCCACAACCCAGTTACTGAGTATCACAGGTTACCTGGACTGGTTCTCAGTCTTATTTGGCTCTGACTACGGGACCAACGACTTGACGTGCTTTCCGAGACGCAGAGACGTCTCGATATGTAATGGATGCTCACCCATCGGATGTATGTCCGGTTCGTTAATATTATCAGGTAATCAAATTGCGATTAACTAATAACTGACCGACTAAGATATCATAGCAATGTTTAATGGAAAGCTAGAACGCTAAGTGGCTCTTTTGTGAACGTTTTACAAGATTATGCAATAGATAGTGTGTTAGTTCTTGATTATAATATGAGGATATTTATTTATTACTTTAAGCACACAAATGTACAGAGGCGGACTCAGTGCCATAGGCATTTTCTACCAGTCAACAGATGTCGGATATTGTTGTTGTGATATATGTATATATATTCCCCAAAGCAACCGCGTTAGCTTAATTATGTATTTATATATATGTACTTTATTGTACACCAAAACATACATAACAAAAATAATTCATTTAACACTACAAAACATACAAAGAGCGGCTTTATCGCTTTCTGCGATCTCTCCCAGGCAACCTTGGAATGGACAGTGATTGCATGGACATAAAAATGGGGTTGTCATTGGTACAAAATTATTATAAATACAATACACTATAATATGATATATTCAAATATATATAAGCTATATAGTATATAGCTCTTCGTTTTTCTCTAATATTTCTCCAAATTATACCCACCTTGCCGCTTGACAGTGATGGATTCCTCCTGGGAACTTCCCGGCATCCGTAATTTAGACGGATGCCCAATTTACTCCGTCCGTATGAGATTAGACTAGTGGATGTATTCATTACTAGTGTAATATTCATTGGTTCTTTGATTTCACTTACTTACCTAATTTCTTTTAGTAACTATTACAGGAGATAAATTAAAAATAAGGGATAGATCTTCAAATGTATCAACAAGCTCGGTATTGGTAAGTCGGGCTTGTGCATGCAACTCCATGTCAAAGCGCGTATTTTGCGTACGGGTGGGAAAATCGATTATTCGATCCACTCAGCTCCTCAAGGAAGGCTAGCATCGCCTTGGTGTTACTGTGTCAATCTCGATTTATTTTCTGTGGATCCCACTTTTGAATCCCAGCAGTGAGGGTACCTGGTAGCTCTACTTTTAAGTTTAAGTACTCTTGTAACAAGCGTAATGAGTAAGGGGATGAATGGAGCTCCATATTTTCGGTTCTCTGAACAGAATTTAGGTGGCACCAGTGTCGGATTGGCCATGACTTTGACCTGACAATATTACGTTCGAATGTTATCATTTAAAGCTCCCCTCTCCCTTTGAGGAAACACTTGATTTAGATGGTTCAAGGTTCACTCTGTGCATTTTGTTATTACACCACACACTGCAAACACGATGATGCATGAGGACTGCAGCTGCTACTGTTATATTTTTTTACGGTTCTGGATTATTTTCTGTGTACCTTTTTAGAAGCCTATGGCACCTGTTGTACTAGGCTGCCATAGTCCCGAGTAGATGAGACTTAAGTAACAACATGATAGAAATAAACATTCTAAAGTACTTATTTCTTTGTTCCAGAGGGGCGGTGTGTGAGTGTCGCACCGCCATGTCCCACCACAGCGACGAGCAGGCGCTGCTCTCAGTCGCCTCCGATTCTTTCTGGGAGCCTGGTAACTATAAGCGGACCACACGACGAGTTGACGATGGACACAGGCTGTGCGGAGAACTACAGGCCCTCGTGCAGGAGAGAGCAGACATTGAAAAGACATACGCCAAAAGTTTGAGAGGATGGGCGAAGAAATGGAATGACCTCATTGAGAAAGGTGAGTCTCGTATATGTTTTGTCTCCTGTTGTTCCTATTAGCCTGGTATCTAAAATGTTAATGAGATATCGATTGTTAACATGAAAATTCGTAGTAGGTATAGCGAAGGGAATTTTCTAGTGACGTAAGACAAATTAAACAGGTTTCTAAAGTTAAATAAACCATTAAGAGGCCACAAGGCAACCCCGAAATAAATCGCGAAACGTAAACATTAATAAATCACAGAGGTCGTTGATTCATTTACTCGTAACAATACAAATCCATTTTTAGATCTGTCTGGCCTCGAATAGATCGAAGTTTTCTTCTATTTTCTACTCTGCTAACGTTTTAATGTCCTGCTGCCCTAGTGGTTATGGCCTCGCCTCTCCTGCACGAGGTTGTGGGTTCAAATCCGGGCAAGTACCACTGTGATTTTTACCCGACTACGGCAAAACCAAAAGGAAGGTTTATTTCAATTCATATGTACTTTATTACTGACATCGGTGAAGGAAACAACATCGTGAGGAAACCTGGACTTATAGTTAATATAAATCTGAAATCGCCAACCCGCTTTGAGCAAGCGTGGTGATCAATGCTTGTGCAGTTGTGCCTTCTGTAGGAGAAAAGGCCTTTGTCCTGCAGTGGGACAATTGGAGAGCAGTGGCGGCCCAGTGGTAAAGGCTGCGACTTACGAGTTGTAACTTGTAGGTCGTAGGTTCAACCCTGACAGGCGCATTACTTTGTGTAATTTTTATTTCATCACCAATGCTCTCAAAAACGGTGAAAGAAAACATCGTGAGGGAGCCGGCATGTCCTAGAACCAAAAATTCGAAGACACGTCATCAACCAACCCGCACTGGGCCCGCGTGGTGGATTTCGGCCCTCCCTCTCACAGAAAGGAAGCTTGTGTCCAGCGGAACATTATAGGCTGATTATGATGAAGATGGGACAATTATAGGCTGGTATTATTAACGTTATTAAACTGAAATAAAAGTCTCGGTTTTCCCTCCTGAAGTCCCGACTTAATTTAATCAACTGCGAAAAACGCAACGAACGACGCTGTATAACAGACTCGTCATCATTTTAAATAAAGGACACTGTCAAATTATATTATTTTCATTTCCAACAAAAGCGGCTATTGATAATAATAGCACTGTTATTTCGATGACCGACCAAAAACACAATGGGTTCGGTCCTCCCGACCATTCAAAGATTGATTGTGTAGCGTTCAGCTCTTATCGTTGAACGACAATGCTATACTCATTCATGTATATGTATACCTATTCATTATGTAGGGTTAACGTGGTACCTTTTTTGTGGCATTTTTGTTATGGTACAATGTTTCGGATCAGTCATTTAATTTGGAGTGGCAGCTACATAGGGTTCTGTCCGGTAGCGCTTTAAAGCGATCCATCTCCAATGCTATTACGTAGCACGTAGCATTAGCATGATTGGGTGGCAGGGACCTCGACGCACAATCATCAGTTACCATGGCTTCAATACATGATTCTGACCAGCCCTGCGTTGAAATTTATCGAAGGTTATTAAAAAAAAAATGTTCATTTTGACCGCGTAGGTATGAAACAGCTGATTTAAATTCTACTCTAGAGGGTCTACAATAATGTATTGAATTCATGGTTCAATTTGCACGTCGATGTCATGTCGCCCTGTATTTTTATTAGATAAGCTAAATAAATCTGCCTCGTCGATCGGCGAACGCTACTGGTGAGGTCCTGGGTTCGATCCCAGGTCGGGCAAAGTTTTAATGGGTTTTTCCATCCGGAATTTCTCAGAAGCAGCCCGGAGTCTGGATCTGTGCCCAGTTGATAGCAATAGGCTCGCCCACTTCCTAGCCCTTCGGGGATAAGAGGCGTGATGTTATGTTTGTATGTGCAGTAAAAAAATCTGCACAACATTGTATATACTTGATACACAAATACACAATCAATCCTATGAACCTGAATTTTGTTGCCACATCTGCCTCTCCTGATGTGGTTTAAGATTCTCCATTAGATACATGTACATGCTAAAAAGACACTGTAAGTATATAAAATGCAATGCAGACTCTCTTCCCTGCTTAAAACACAAGAGACGAAAGACCATTTACAAATCATTATGCAGAGAAATCGTTTGTTGTTTTCCAATCGATTGCCCAGCATTTGCCCAGACTTCAATAATTAAACTTAAGTCTAATTTGAAAGCACCATGCTCGGTCTGGATCAAGTACTACAAGTAGTTACTACAAATCTTGATGCTCTCAGTCTCAGCTTGTGCTCAACTCGAGCACAAATTAGCCTAATTGGATTGAGCAAGGAGAAAATGATTGAATGCACTTTTATACAATGGCTGGTTTGAAGTTGATCCGACAGCTTTGTGGCTGTAATTAAGTCTCCTTGTCGTATTCAAAAGATTTTCAGTTAAATACCGTTCCTAGTTGCCTTCAAAACGGTGAAGGAAAACATCGTGAGGAAACCGGCATGTCCTAGAACCAAACATTCGAAGTTTATAACATCATATCGGAACATTATCAAATTGGCATCCACACATATGTTTTCTGATCCATTTACATCAGATACTTTTGGAACAAACTATATCACCATACTCCAACACCTTTTTCTTGATCAGCAATCTGACAACAAAATACTAGTTCTAACCAGCATTCCATAACACAAAATGGCACACACAATCAAGTATTGCAGTGACATCTGATCTAACAATGGCGTGAGAATCGGTTCTCTCTTCATGAGAAATACATCGGTTCTATAGTTCTGATGCTGAGCATCTTTAAATGCTGTCACGGTATGAATAGAATTTAATATCGCCCCTACAAATGAGCTCTTCAATACCGGTTTTGTGAGGGGTTCCGTAGAAATTTCGCTGATGAAAATCCTTTACAATTAAAAAAAATACGTGTGGCACTCGGGGACTGCCGCGGTAAAGCTATTGCATAGCATTCAAGGGCGGATCCAGCTTTGGCACCAGGAGGGGGTCACATAGTCGTGGTCAAGTCAAGAACTTATAATTTAATTTTGATAACAATAGATACCTACAAGTAAAAAGTAGGCACCTATTTTATCAACCTACTACTACAATCAGCCAAATTTCTTTAATAGATTTTCAACTTTATTGCTAAAGCATAAGGTTCGAAATTAATTAGGAAAATTTGACAGTTTGGGGTAGGTTGATGTGCTGGCGTCTGTACGTAAGTACTGTACTTAAAAATATTTATTCGTTATTGTACACTTGAAAAACTTAACACATAATAACTTGTACATATACACGTACATATTGCCATCTTCTCTTGAAGACATCCAGAGAAGCACTATCACGCACGGTTTTTTTTTTTTTGGTAATGGCATCTCGCATTTCAACCTATGAGGTTGTCGTCTGCTTAACCGGACTTGCCTGTGGATGCCTCAAAATTAAGGCCTCCAGCCAGGGCTTAAAAACTTAAAAGCTAAGCGACTACACGCTAAGGGCACCCCCTGTGGGGTACGGACCTCGGCTTAGGGCGTCCCTGGGGGAGGGCAGCAAGGGACAGGCTGGATAAGAATTATTTTGGGGCGAATTTAATACTACAGGCTCAGCGGCGCGGGCTGGCTCGAGCAAGGGTCAGGGAGGAGAATTTACGGGGCGTCGCGACGGGCGTCCTCGACGGCGGGGACGGAAGGACGGCTGACGGGTCTTGTTTATGTATCTGTTAATGGTGCTGGTGACTTTTCTGCTCTCCTGTAAGAGGGTAGTGGCGTCGTCGGGAATGATGAGGGTATGTCTTGGTCGGCGAATCCTAATTATACGGGAGGGAGTATATCGGGAGGCCACCGCAATCAGGGGATTGGGGTGCTTAATAGCGGAGTCGAAGAAACACTTGGCGACGAGTTTCATGAACTGCTGGACGGAGGGTATTCTAAGATCCAGGTGGAGATTTATGTTACGGACATAGAAGGGGGATCCCGTGACCTTTCTGAGGGTCCAGGTTTGAAGGGTTTGCATTTTATGCAGATGGCGAGGCTTGGCGTGTGCGAAGACTACGCAAGCGTAGGTCATGATGGGACGGATGACTGCGGTGTAGAGGCGCAATTTGAACTTAAGTGATAATTTGCTGCAGGCAGTCATTAGGGAGTGGAGCCTACCGAGAGCAAAAGCGGCGCGCGAGCGCGTCGTCTTTATGTGCTCTTTGAAGTTGAGGTTGTGGTCGAGGATGACACCTAGGTATTTGGCTTGTTTACCCCAAGGGATAGGCTTGCCATACATAGAGATCGGGCTGGGGTATCACGCACGTAATGAGGCAGCCTATTTATTTTCCATAACCGTGGTGAATGATTTTTCATAAGAGCTAGAGGTATGTCGAGGGGTATGACGCAAAACTCCGCATTTCTTGTTATGAATGAATTTGCAGCAACAATTTTTAAGAATACTTATACTGGGTGAAATTTTAATGGTTGTTTTCCTCTTAAGGGGTCATTGTACTCATCATTATGAACAACTTTTACTAAGTTGTTGTTGTGTTGTAGAGGTACACTTATAAACACATTATAGGTAGAAAGAAATTTTAGTTTTTTAACTTAGAACTATGTTATGATATGTTTAAATATTGAAGGTACCTATGTAGTTACATAAAATATGTATGGTGACAAAATATATAAATAAAATCATTATGTTCAATTAGTGGTCCACCTAAGTCCTGGAACCAGCTCAGGGGGGGGTCATGACCCCCATGACCCCCCCCCCTGGATCCGCCGTTGATAGCATTTTTATCAACTTATGCAATTATAATAATTATGCTTTTTTTTTCTCTTTGATATTAATTCAAGTTACACTTTTTTAGCGTGGTGACCGATAAGAAAACAATTTTTTTTCTTTTATTGAATAAATGAGAAGTTAATATTGTTTAAAATATTTTTATTATCTTAAAATACATGTAGGTTATTCAGGAATTTTTATCATTGAAACTATAGGTTTATGGTAACTGAAATAAGAGAGGAGCATTTCGGAGCAGCTCGTCTCGATCCGTGCGAGCTTCGTACAGTCTACACGCATATGTCTAGTCGCACGCACACAAACACCGTGCCGAAGTCTGCCGAACTGATACGACGTTAGACGATGCACGGCTTTCAACGCTGCACCGCTGTGCCGGTCGGAGTGGGGGGTGTTAGGTTTATTTTCATTACGGAATTTCTTCATTCGGTCGCCGCGCTCAAAGCCCAAGATAAAAGCTATGCAATAGCTTAAAAAAACTTGCAAGTGCACATTTGGGTTGTTCTATAGTGCTTTTTTGAGATCCCTTCATTATGATGTACCTACTGTTCTAATAATTCTTAGTATAGACATGTTTTTTTTTAATTAACCGACGGAGTATTTTGACGCAGGGGGTACAGAATCATGTGCTGACTCCATGCTAACAGGATGTGCGTCGACGCGCTGCCTCCCTGTAGATCTTACAACTCATGAGCGCACGTAGCCTATGGTTGTGCCGGTTGTGGACACGTGTGACACAGACTTACATACGAGTATATCTGTCTGTATACGTGTCAAATGACATTCTGTTTTCCAACATCCTCACGTCCAAAACTTACAGAAACGAGATTTCCGTATTTATACAGATCCATGTCTTAGAATCCTTTACCTTCTAAAGGCCACCGTCCTACAATTTACGGATCGTTATTGGTTAAAATTACAATAATGAAGCAAATACCTCATAGCTTTCATATGGAAGTAGCTATCACAGGTCAAATTAGCTTACAAATCTATTTATATGCCCAGTTTGGCAAGAAGAAATGCTACCATTGGTAAGCAAAACGATTCGTTTCTGTTTATAGGAACCGAGCATAAGTTACAAGTTATTCCGGTCTACTTGCACAATTATCCAGTATTTAAAACTTTTGTTTTAGCTGTCGTTTTGATTTTCTTGTGCGGAACCCTGCCAGCGCTTTGTATTGAAACCGGAAACTTATTCATATATTTCATCATTGATTAATCAAAAGATCAGCGATGTCTTACGACATGAACGCATTATAATTTATAATATAATGTTCACATCAGAATCTATTGAGGTTTATGTCCAGCTGTTCGTATATTATGTGCTTTCATAAGTATTGCTTAACGTACTGGTATGTTATGAGAGGTTAATTTTAATAATGTTTATTATTTGATAGGAACGAGTTGTAATGTTGTTGTTTGGGTTAGTTTTGTTGTGGTACTTCTCAGATGCATCCCTAAGTCTTGATTTGTGCCCGGTTGATGGCTCGCCCCCTATTATATGGGACTTAAACATAACTGGCGAAATGTCAGCGTACAACAGGAACACCTCTACCAACCTGCACTGGGGCTGCGTGGTGGATAACGGCCACTCTCTCCCACCCACAGGAGGCCTGTGTCCCAGCAGTGGGAAGATTATAGGTTATGCTAGGTACACCTCTGCCTAACTCTTCGGGGATTACAGGCGTGATGTTATGATTCTATTTAAATAGTAACTAATATTTTAATGCTTTCTTTTACGATTTTCCATAGCCTGTGGAATGTGTGTGTGTATGAGGAATTTGTTGCCAAAAATGGGACTTTAAAATCAATTCGTATAATAAAATTTCATATTCTTACATATATGCAAAATAATAAACATAATATATGTTTGCGCGAAACGTTTGGTAAGTAATAAAAAGTGGGTTAATAGGCAATAAGAACCAGACAATCTGCTAATATTTTTTGAAGAAACTGCAGCAGACGCTTTTACACTTTGAGGCATTGATGTATAAAATCGTTCAATCTCAGAAGATCCATTGGCCAGATCCATGATGGATCTAGTGAAGATTGTTTTCTCATTGGATCATCAATACTTTGGCGGCACTTTTACATTTTAATTCTTCATCACTTGATACGTATTGGACTAAAAGCTTTAAACCTTTTAAAATCTCTTAGGCGCCATCATCCGCAGAGTCGCGACAAATTGGAAATTAAATATTCAGCCGCGTAGCGACCAAGAAAGTAGTTTCTGATAAGTCCCTAAGGAGATGTTCGAATTTCTCACGTGGAAACAACCTTTAAAGTACTTTTTCTTATAATTTTTTTACGATAACCTAACCTTACATTCAATTCTAAGTAAAACATGATATCAGTTTTAATAGTATTGAATATTTTTCCTACAGCCTGTTGCTTTCCACCCTTCAAAAATCCAGATTAGGTATCTGATGTATCCTACTATTTCCACATCATTTGTTACAATCTCTTTCGAAAGGGGATTGAAGATTTTTTTATGGAGCCTGCACCTTAGCTAATTGCGTCACACACTGGTGCCGATTATCTGGTCACAAATACCTCTAAACTAGACTAAAAATCACTAAAATTTAGTTTATTCCTGTCAGACGACGATTTCCTATTCTGAAATTGATTAAAGTGACACAACTTAACTATATTTTAGTTTGACAGCACTAAGATGGCACTGAGTTATTTAATCTATTGAACATGGCAATTTTGCTATTCTGAATTACACGTTTTTCACCTAAAATTTAGATTGTTTAACTAAATCTGACTATTTTTAATCGCGATTAAAAAGGTGTGGAATAAAATTAGTTGTCGTTGAAGAAAAAAATGAACAGAAAGTCACACCAACACCTCGACTTCAGATGCAAAAACAGTACAGTATTTTTTTTTCTTTTGCTTATATCTCGAAAATGGTGTGTCCTATCGCAAAAATAATGAAAATTTCGACCCCCTTTATAAAACGCATAAGCCCCCTAAAACTCAACATGTAGGTAATCATTTTTCATATTTTCCATACAAAAAGTGAAAAATCCCTAAAAAAACACGCCAAGGCTGCCCCCTGCCCGCCTGCGGCTCTAAAAAAAATCACGGGTAGGGCAAACAAGTACCACGTGTCGACTAGTCGCAATTGTCAAATTCGATTTTAGTTGTGTCAAAATTATTTTTAAATTTAGAGAATTTTTCATGCAGAATAGCTGTAAGATTCTAATAGCAAAAAGTAAGGAATTTTAGTGATAGTTTAGTTAGTTTAGTTCGGTGTACAAGAGAATCGGCACCACTATCAATCGGAATCTGAATCATTTTGAAGCAAATTGCTAATCCATTGCTTCATAAGTTCGAAAAATGTGTCTGCTGCTCAACACGTACATAACGCAATGAATGTTGTTGAAATATCAAAATCAAACCGATTCCGATTGATAATGTGTTACGCAATTGCCCCGCATGTATTCTTACTGTGATCAATCAACGTTAATACCTCGGAAGAGATGCTAGGGCATCAGATGGAATGACGATATGACAACTCACTTCACCTCGATATAAATCGATGACGTCACTAAAATTTTCACGGTGAGATTTATACAGAATAAACCAGCTGATTTCTCTAAACTCTTCCTATTAGAATGAGGAATTACTTCAAGAGGATGCAAGCTGCATACTTAGAAATTGCAACATTCGAACAAGTCTTCGTAAATTAGCATAAAACACGACGGCATACCTTGTATGTAACCAACTCACTTTCAATACCTATGTGTTTACTGTTACTAGTGTACATGGTAGTGTGCAATGATTTGTAACTTCATCATCTTGCTTAGTAACATCATTAGGCTGCGTTTCTACCAGAGATGAGCGAGGATGCGTAACGAGGAATGTGTGTAAAACTAACCAATAACAACGCTAACTTAGTTCAAGCTAGGAAAATGAAGCGATGTTATTGGCTTGTTTCACACACATCCCTCGCTACGCATCCTCGCTCATCTCTGGTGGAAACGCAGCCTAATGCTTTATCTAATGGTTCCTATAAACAAAAACGAATCGTTTTGCTTACCAATGTTAGCATTTCTTATTGCCAAACACAGGCTCCACCTAGCATAGGGGTCTTTGATCAAATCTCAGTGCACTTGTAAGTCCTACGCTGTAAATGCTGCGCATACCTACTCTGTACATTACTTATGGAAATAAATAATTATTATTATTATTTCCTTTATTTCATTATTTACATATAAATTATATTTTTAAATATTAGAATATAAAAAATAATATATAAAAACATTTAAAAATATAAAAAAAAAAATATTATTATTATTATTATAAACTGGGCATATAAATAAAAAGTTATTTAAAAAATTAAATCGACTTCAAAAAGAAATTAACTCGAAATTATGAAATAACTTTAATTTTGGAAGTCTAAGTATCCATGGTAAGACGTTGTATTAATAAAAAATACACATACCTACGTATTAGGCCCGGGATAGAGCATCTTTATTCTACACCCATATTCGCCAGTTATGATTATGTTCCATGCAATAGGTCCAATAAATAGGAGGCGAGCCTATTGCCTTTAACATTAAAAAAGTTATCGAAATTCGAAGTAGGCGACTTTGGCAAGAATTCGACCATCTCTTGACCGACTTCGACCCCTATGTATGTATGTTTTATAGTCACTATTCGCTTGGTACTTTCGTCATGAGCGTTTGCTGGAGCACATAACCTACGGCAACAAACATAAGTTTGCAATAGGGAACTGCAAAACACAGAGAAGCACGTACAATATTTACCGAGTACTGTAGAAATAATACTTCGGTGTTAGGAAATTGTCGTTTGTTCTGGATGCTGTGACGTCACGTGCACATACGGGTATACCTTGTGAAACAAATATTAGTCTGTTACGCGTTTGGATCTTGTTGTGCCACTTATCCCAGCTCAAATACTAGGGAAAAGAGGTATTGTGTTTTACTGACTGGCTTAAATATAGTTTTGACGTTCGAAAAGTTAGTTTTTTGTCAAAAATAACGAAATAATACTTCGGCCATTGAGAGCATGCGTTCATGACACCTGGTGGCCTACCATGATCTAATTAAAAACGATTCAAAAACAAGACATTTCAGTTTAGGTTCCTAAACTGTATCGCTTGAGCTGCTCTATGGAAGTCATGGTACCAAACAAGTATGAATGAAACCAAAACTTGCGACTCAGTTTGGGACAATCGTTGTCAGCAGAAAGGCACGGCCTAAACTGAATCGTTAAACTGACGTCATGATACGCATTAGAAGAACAGTTCAGTTTAGGTCCTAAAATGGATCGCGTTAAGAGCTTGTGGTAGGCCTCCTGTTCTGTCAGTTTCATACAAACGAATACGTGTTTTGCTAATTTGATCTTTATTCGCTCCTAGAACTGTCGCACTGACACCTGTGTCAGGAACGCATTCTGTCGACGGCCGGACTGTACGTTGAAACTGTTTCGGTCCACAATCCAGAGAACATCACAAAATTACTTATTTCTATGTCGTTAAACATCGAAATCCATTCTTGCGGGATCGTCCGAAAGGGTTACCGCTGCCCCGGAACATAAAGGGCTAAGGGAGGAACACGGGTGGGTTTTACACTCCCTTCCGCTCCACCCAGAGCGGGAGGAGTCATTAGATGATTTCCCATCCAAAAAAAAGGGCTGATTTTTCCATCGCCAGATAACATCTGTTCGAGAAATAAAATTGACGTTTGACAGTTTTTGTATGAAATAACTAAATGTACTTAATTCTAAATTAATTTGTTTTTAATAAGCTTCGATACTGTCGACACGAAAAGAACTACATATTTATAGATCTCTATCTAATATGCTTTCATAATACATTTAATTTTTTTTAAAAGTCGCGTCCTTGACTCCATATTATGCGTCTTTTACAGTCTAATAAGTAATAACATTTCGATTCGGCTATAGCTTTAAATTTTATAACAAAAATGCATGAGGCCTTGTTCTCCATTCGCTAACGATATTATTGTTAAAATCACTATAAATACTTGCACAATTTTATAATGTTTGCAGATGAAAACGTCGATAATCGAAACGATTATTATTGTTATGATTCAATGGTTATTTTTACTGCCTCCTTGGTCTAGTGGTACTGGGTTCGATTCCTGGGTCGGGCAAAGTGTTATTTAGGTTTTCCTTCTGGAATTTCTCAGCAGCAGCCCGGATTCTGGATTTGGGCCCGGTTGATCACAATAGGCTCGCCCCAAGGGACTTAAACATAACTGACGAAATTGGGGTGTACCTACGATAAGTATATCTAACTAGCTGTGTCCGCGACTTCGTTCGCGTGCATGACGGAAAACATTTTTTTTTTTTTGCGCGGAACCCTAATTCTTTTTCTAAAATAAAAGTAGCCTAATTTACTCCTTATTACATCAGCTATCTGCCAGTGAAAGTCCCGTCAAAATCGGTCAAGCCGTTTAAGAGATTAGCCGGAACAAACAGACAGACATACATACATTGTAAAAAAATATATTTTGGTATATGTACCGTGTATACATCCATATGCATTTAGTAAAAAGCGGTTATTTTAATATTTAATATTACAAACAGACACTCCAATTTTATTTATTTGAATAGATTTTGACCAATTTTGTTTCACTTTATTTAATTTCATCTTTTTATTATGTGATTTAACCTAATTTTATGATTGTATGGCATGTGTAATTATATTGACTAATAACTTGTGCGTGGTGCAAACTCAGTATAAGTTAGTTATTCATAAATAAATAAATATAGGTACTTACTTCTGCCTAAGCTTTCGGAAAATACAGGCGTGATGATTCAATGAATGATTTCATTCGATTAATAATTATTTATCATTATTTTATCGATTGATCTTTGCTCTAGGATTTAAGGCTTGTGATTATAGCTGCAATTTGAAATATGTTTTAATCGTCAATATAGGCGCCTAAGCACTGTTCGTATCTAAATTCTGACACTATCTAAGCATTGTTTATAATCATTAATTATCTCACTAATATTATAAAGGCGAAAGTTTGTTTGTGTGTGTGTTTATATGTTTGTTAATTCTTCACGCTCAAACGGCTGAACCAATTTTGGTAAAATTTTTATGGAGGAAGCTGACACCCTGGATTAACATTGTATAGGCTACTTTTTATCCCGATATTCCCACGAGATCGAAACGTATGCGGGTGAAACCGCGGGGCGCAGCTTGTTATTCCTCAAACAACCGTGAACAGTATTAGCCCTCGTTCACACGGACGTAAAAATATCGCGACGGAATTTTATCGCGCACTGGATTTTCAACTATCAGTGTTTAGCCGAGCGTTCAGAATCCAACAGAGCGCATCCCAGCGCGTCAAAAAAACACAATGTTGGATTTTCAAGTCTCAGCGCTAAGCAGTGCGTTGAAAATCCAGTGCGCGAAAAAAAATCGCCGCGGGAAAAACGCGCCCGGGGCAACATGGGCTTACTCAATAAATCACAATTCAGTGTAGCATTCACTTTTACATTCAAAGATCACAAACGCAAAAAGAATAACTTCGTTCTGCCGTTCAGCGAAAACGAATTTCCTCGCTGTTGAGCAACAAAATGTGTCGTGAATAAAAATATTCTTAATGAAAAGGAAAGTTAATCGAGTATATCAAGGATCGAAATTCGGAACGACTTGTATTCGAATCACGAACTCGAATTGGTCCGACGTACGCGCCGAAAGCGTGTTTTACATATCTCATTGGCCGATTTAAAAATCGAAAGTGTCGCGATTGGTCGTTTTGGATTTAGAATGGTATGCGAATCGGTCATCGGGTTGGTGCACCCTTACGTCACGGCGTGTAAGTCTTGTTGTTATGAAATGCACTTGCGAAAATGGCGGCCGGCCTTAAAGTTGATGAGGCTGGTTTGTTATGCGTTGCTGATTGTGTCGCTTTTATTGCTGCTCGTATCTCACTCAAGTATTACAACCTGTTATTGAGGAGAATAACGGTGATAACAATATTTTCTTTATGTAAATTGCATTTCACACCAGAGGGGCAATTCTCAAAATTTTAAGAACGTTCACAGTCTAATCTCAGTCTCAAACTGTCAAAAATACCTCTAAAATCCCTAAATTTTTGACAAGTTTTTGTCATTTGTTTGTCGCCGAGATGAGAGTGCGACTAGGTTTTGAACGTTTTTACGAGTAATACGGGAATTGGCCTTCTGATGTATGAACGTAAAAGAGGCAAAAGGAGTATGTAAGGATCGTAGCAGGTGGCGTTCTGTAGTTTCTGCCTAACCCCATGGGAAGAAGGCGTGAGTTTATGTATGTATGTATGTAAATTGCACTTGAAGTTAAATGGACGAAAAAACCAAATTGAATATTCGAATGATGTTGAAATGAAATTATTCTCATCCCGAAAAAGAAAACCTTTCATAACAGCTTCCTCGTCCCTGTCATCCACATTTTCTTTACTCTCCTCGAAGATCATGAAATCTTCATATTTCTCAGCACTACCATCCACCTTAAACCCGCTTTTACACTATATAGTTACAGTATAAAAGCGGCCCGTCTGATTTCCATATTAGCACCCATAACATGATCGCCGTCTATAACAGTCTGCACAGCACTTTATCGACCGCAACGAGCAACCGGTTTCTCCGCAAGTTACAGCTGCCCGTTTAAAGCAAGTGCAATGAAAGTTATTATGAGATCGACAGAATTGGTGCCGAGAACAGTTCGCAGAAAAATATGGCCAGGGGGTAATTGCGTAACACACTATCAGTAGCAAAGGGTTTCATTTTGACAGTTCAACAACATTCATTGCGTTATTTACGTTGTTGTGCAGACACATTTTTCGAACATATGAAGCAATGGATTAGCAATATCCTTCAAAATGATTCAGATTAAGATTGGTAGTGTGTTACGCAATTAGGGTGCAGGTTAAGTAACTTGGGTTATCGGGTCTTTCGTGTGGCCGAATGTTATTGCATACATTGTATACACGTCATGTTATGTGATTGACCCTGTGGGCATATAATTGAGGTTTTCCATCTGGAATTTCGCAGCAGCAGCCCGAAGTCTAGATTTGCGCCCGGTTGCAATGTTGAAAATGTTGAAATTCATTTTAGGGCTGACTTTTCCATCGCCAGATTACTTTAATTCGAGGAATAAAAATGACGTTTGACAGTTTTTGTATGAAATAACTGTCAAAATTTTAAAATTATTCCTCGAATACAGTTATCAGATGATTGAAAAATCAGCCCTTCATTAAATGTTTATTTATGTAAGTAGATCTTACACTTTTACACGTCAATATTTTAAAAACTAGAGCCGGCATTTCCTAGCTGGCCCCTGAGAAGAAATGACGAAACAAACTCTGAGGTCTCTTTTAAAGCCCAAATATTACCTATATTATTAGGATTATCTATTAATATTACACGTGACATCCAAGTTCTACCTGCGAAAGTAGTTTCTACCCGCTAAAAGTAGGGTATAATACGCGTCACAAAAGATGAGACTTGACAAGCTCAGTAGTAGGGAGTTTGCGCAGGGTAAGTCGTGTACGAAATAGTTACCCGTAATGTGTATATCTATTCAGGGATTTATCGATGAGATTTAGATAAAAATTCTTAACAATATTATAATATTTAATACGAAATAATAAAGTTTAAGATAAAAGTCAAGTCTCATCTTTCGTGGCGTGTGACTATACTTGATATTTAAGACTAAAAGTTTGCGTAAAGATCAATGATCTCTACAGTTTACGGAAAGCTGCACAATTCTTAAAAAAAAAGCAAATAAGATGTCAATTAATCTGTTAATGGATGTCAAACAAGTATTGGGCAATGTTTTTAGTAGCCAGTAACCTCGAAAGCTGGTTATGTCAGATTGCAAACTGTTGACCGTAATAATTATACAATACCTTTCCGCTTTTTCCGCTCTCCCGATATTATGCTGCCTCGATGACCTAGTGGTGGCACGCGCACCTGCTGGGCATGCGGTCCTGAGTTCGATTCCCGGGTCGGAGAAAGTGTTATTAGGTTTTTCGATAGTTTTTTTTAATTATTATTAATTATATGGTGTACATATTAAAGATTATTCTATTCTCATTTCTCATTACCAGCCTGGAGTCTGGATTTGTGCTCGGATGATGGCTTGCCTTCTTATTAAATAAATTCCATTCTAATATTTTAAATGCGAAAGTGTATCTGTCTGTTACCTCTTCACACTTAAACCGCTGAACCGATTTAGATGAAATTTGGTATAGAGATAGTTTGAGTCCCGGGAAAGGACATAGGATAGTTTTTATCCCGATATTCCCACGGGATCGAAACTTGTGCGTGTGAAACCGGGGGCGCTGCTAGTAAATAAATAAATTCTTCGGACGGAATTTCGGCCATGGCGACCAATCTCAAGCGGAGACTATAATATCCATCGGCGCGGGAGATATTATAGTCCACAAACAAGTGTGTGCTCACTCTCATTGCCTGATTCATATTAGGTACATTGGACTTAAAAACGTAATGGCGAAATGTACTATAATGCACCTCTGCCTAGTCCATCGGGATTTTCAAGCGTGATGTTATGAGTGTGTTTAATCCTTTAAAGATAATCAGTTGATGATTAGACTCGAAGGACCAAGAATGTGGAGTTCAATACGTTGATTGCGTATAAAGTATTATGAAAACATTGATGATGGTTTGAATAGGCCGTTGCAATAACATTTAGAGAGTAACTTTGCAAATATTTCTCCTTACCTGACCACCACTGCTAGCATTCCAGTCCCATTGTAAGCCAGGTAGATTCTTGATTATAACTGGCCGAGTTTAGGGCAAAGACTCGCCCAGAGAGAGAACGAAAATTGATCAGTTTGCTTGGTACCTGCGTGTTAACAATTTGAGACTTAGGCCCACTTGCAGACACAACTCACTAAACACAAGCGCTAAACATACTTAAAAATTTAAAATATCATTCTGTCCCTGTCATCTTCAAACAATTGGCTGAAATAGAACGATGTTTTTAATTAGTTTAGTACTTACTAAACGTATTTAACTATTTAGTGATTTGTGGTAAAAGTGGACCTTAAAGTCAGTTCAAAACGGTGTGCTGTTTTCTTCTGTGATCTAGCATCTGTTTTCCAAGAAGCGATGTAGAATCATCACTAAGGCTCATAAGCGAGTATCACTAACCTCATTTTCCTTCCCCAGGCCCAGAATACGGCACAATGGAAGCTGCGTGGAAAGGCGGCATGGTGGAGGCGGAGCGTCTCTCAGACCTACACCTGAGCGTCCGGGACCGACTCGTCAATGACGTCATGGCCCAAATCAAGAACTGGCAGAAAGACACCTATCATAAGGTTAGTACTTAGTTGAAGGTGGAATTCAAACGAAAATTGCGTTGTGAGAAGATTCTGGCTTTTAGATGTATGAAGAACCTGGTGGAAAGTTTCTCATCCTCGATAGAAGCGAGGATCGTCCGACCAGACGGGTGGTTGTATCTGGTGTGCCCGACGGGTGTTGTTTCATTAGTGACCGATACCTAAACACGTGAGATTGTACTCATGATAACAAACAACTTTTACTATGGGACCAAACCTGAAATCGCGAAAAAAAAGTCAGCTGTTCCCTACATTTATGTTCGTATAACTCGTCAAAATGTAGGGAACAGCTGATTTTTTTTTCGCGATTTCATGTTGTACTTAGTCTTACGACTTTTTGAAATGATTCAAGCCATATCCACTGTCCAGGCCGAAGAAAAAATTACGTGAACATTTTCCGTTCGGAAAAGTTCCCTGTGGCAGGTGGAAGAGCATGTTTAATGGCTCGAAAATCCATTTGTACAAAGTTCCACATTTTCATTACTGATGCAGCTACGACTGTGTCCGGTCTCGGAGTTCCGTTTTCTTTCTTATATTCAGATAAACTTTTAAAATGTTTAGCCTTAAGCGCAATGGAACTTGAAGTTAATACTTTACCCCATCGAACATATATGCTCTTGAATTTGATGCTCGTAATTGTATCAGTCACCTTCATATAGTGCAAATTCCTTAGCACTTTCTGCAAATATATCAGCTGATCACACAAGTACATTATCATACTGCACACAATCATTTTATAATCGATGTCCAAGCTAATTCAGACGTTAATAGAGCCCGGAGGGCCTAAACGGAGTGACATTCTATCAGTGATGACGATAAAGAAAAAAAGAAAGAAAATACGTTTATTTGCGGTGAACATGACACAAAAAAGATCATAAACACAAAAAATTAAATAAAAATAAGAAGTTAAGGAAAACATGCGTCACATCCACGCAAAACGGCTATCGCTCAGCATTATGCTGCGACTCTGATGAAGAAGACGACGACGATGATGATGAAGTCAAAACTGCATAGGAATAATATAAGCTACGGAAATGCTTATATCAATCCTATTGACATAAGCTTTTTCCATAGAAAGATGAAACACTTTGAAAGCGATTGTCACTTGTCTAAGGCCCACAGGAAAACCCAAACTGCATCTATGTCGTCATCATTGCACTATAACAAGACTGTTCCAAAGTTGACGTGATTGATTTTATAGCAGCTACCCACTTTTGTTTAATATGGTCCGATAATGTTCCTTTGTGTGTCAAATATGGATCAAGCTTGGCGACAAATTTCATACCAATATAGGCTCCAGGGCTATAGGTTATGAGTTACGATTGCTGATGAAATTCTGGCAAGGTTCCAAGTAGATAAGGTATTATATCGGTCCCAGTAGACTGTACTGGGTATATTTTTGGACAATTTTGGAACTGGAATATTTAGTACAGCTACTGCTACTAGGTCATATATTTTGTAATAGGATTTTGTATAGTATTTTTTTTGTTTTGCCCAATACGTATTTTTGAAAATGTCAAAGAAAATTCCTGTCATATCATATTAGTCATCGGTCCTGTCGGATATACTCTTTCCTAATATACGTCATCATCATCTTTCTTCTACCATTATTCAAATTAATATTGTTATTCATATTATATATTGTTAATTAAATTAATGTTGTTATTTAAGGTCAACGCAACATGTCTTTTTCTCTCATACTTCTCTTTTAGTCGTCATCTCCGTGGTCGCCCCTTCCAGCCATATCATCTTTCACACAGTCCATCCATAGTTTCTTTGGTCTTCCCCTACTCTTATAGCCATCTCTTTCCCAATATTCATTCTAAACATGAAATAGAATAAAACAACACAAGTAATGAAAGAGCACCTAAAGACCTCTGAATACATAATTAATAACTCGCTTTCCATCTGAAGCATCGTCGTGAATTCTTTAAGGATTTACCTTTTGTAACTTCATAAAGAAACTGCATTTAACTTTTCCTTAAGTAATTCCTCATCATTATTTATAACAGCTTAGAAAAACAATGCGTTTACTCTCTAAAATAAACATGTATGCATTCGCGAATTTAGAATACAAATCTAGATGAAAACGCCTTTCTATGTTAAGATCTGGGTTTAAATAGTTGATCAGAGCTAATGTGGTGATTTCATCTACATTTCTTGGGTCAGTAGCTCATCGTAGAAAAGGCTTATGGCTAATTCATGGGTATTTTTATTCTACCTGCCCTAGTCTCATGTTACCTTAGATTGGCGCAATATGTTTCTCTTCTTCTCACCTGTCAAACGTCACGTTGTCATTTACAACCGTTCCTTTCTTTGGAGTTTATGTATTATTTCAAAATAATGATATCATTACATATTAATTTATCAGGATTAAAACTTTAACATCTACTGTTTAAATTGATAGTTCGATCTCTTCGTGGAGACATAGTTCGTAGTAATAACCTCAATAGAGGAGCAAATAACGGACAAAACGCGATCGGGCTTCGTTCCAATCATTCTCATATCTATTGCCATATTACCAATAACACCAATATTAACTCTATCCTAAGTCATATCACATCAACCAGTCCTTATAATCCAGTTAAGCCATTTCTCTAGAAGAAATCGAATAATATTATGTCCTAGCACAGAATACTGAGTAATCCTAGTCGTGCATGTATGCTACTTAGCATTCTACACAAGTTGTTATAGAATTTAGAGAAACGAGTAACATTATGTACGCAGAAGTGATCGACTAGTAATAAACAACACGATTATACTATTGCGAGTAGGCGACTTTTTGTAGCAGATTAGTGGCGATGTAATCGCGGATAGTTCGTAGCCCACCACACAAGCCAGCTGGAAAATTTATTTCATAACGCTTATGTTCGTCTTTTTTATCGCATGGAAGTCCTCATGGATATCAACTGCCTACGGAAGGTAAACGGCGATGTTTGAATTTCTATCGACTTAACCGCACTATGATTGTCATTGCCATATTCGTACTAGGGACTCTGGAATCTCTGGTGACTTGTCCTGATGAAACAAACATTATACAGGGTGAAGTTTTAATCACCGCTTTCCTTTTAAGGGGTCTCTATACTCATAGTTATGAACAACTTTTACTATGGGACCAAAGCTGAAATCGTGAAAAGAAATCAGCTGTTCCCTACATTTATGTTCGCATAACTCTTCAAAATGTAGGGAACAACTGATTTTGTTTTCGCGATTTCACGTTTGGTCCCATAGTAAAAGTTGTTCATAATGATGAGTACAATGACCCCTTAAGGGGAAAACGGTGATTAAAATTTCAGCCTGTATAAATACATAATCTGTTCTCACTGCTGGGACACAGGCCTCCTCTCTATGAGAAGGAACGGGCCGTCATCTACCACGCGGGCCCAGTGCGGGTTGGTGGATGTCATAGTCGAATTTTTGGTTGTAGGGCATGCCGGATTCCTCACGATGTTTTCCTTCAACGTTTCTTGAGAGCATTACTGATGAAATAATTTACACAAAGTGCCTGCTTAGGTACGAACCCCTAAGTCACAGCCGTTATCATCGGGCCAACTTACATCTTTCTCATTGTTATGTTTTTGATTTGGCCCGTTCCCTCTAATGTTCCCAGAATCGTTTTCATTCTCCCGCAGCAATCTTTCAACTGTCAATCAATGCACACATATCTTCCTTCATGCTCTCAGTCGCGATAATATCGCGCAATTTTACCGATACTTGTCTTCAGTCTTACAGCTTTATCAATCCAAAGACAAACGAGCGACTGTAGGTATCTGTGGAGTATTGTTATCGTCCCTTGTTAGCGTCGACACAATCGTCCAGCCATTATGTCAATTGATACTGTGCTGTCATCCGTGTACTTGTCATGTGATCACGATTGTGTGTATGCTATGTTTAGATCAGTAGGTAATACATTATGTTCCAAGTATTATTCTATCAATTTCTGCTGCTACGTTACATACAAAAATATACTCATCATTATCATTCTTCCTGACATGACCCAGACCCACTGCTGGTTTAAAGGCCTTCTTTACTTTCTGCTGGTGGTTGAGTATTCTTGCGGTCGTAGTGTAACTTTACGCGAAAGCTGACATGTCACCAGAGTCATTGCTATCTTCATTTGTTTCACCTTCTTCTGAGCTCTTATTTCTGTGCCTACCATATAAACATGTTTGTTTCCTCTTCAAAATTCTTCTCATCCCCTAATCCAATTTATTTCTAATAAAAATAGCTTAGGTACATTACTCGCCCCTTTACTTAACTTAATAAAATACCACTATTACATCAATTTCGCTAAAAGCTAGCGCACGCGCTGCCTGCCCAAAGATGGCGGCTCATGAATTAAACAAGTGCCGATGTATAGTCAGCTCGCGTTTGTCCGTGACAGACGGACGGACGGAAACGTGCGTTTATGTAATGTGCTTGATGTAATCGTTTGGATAGTTGTTTATAGGAAATCGTGGAGCGATTGGGTGGGTTTTAGTGGTTAGGATAGGTTGTGTGTTATTTTGAGTTGTAATTGCGGTCTTCATCAAAAGTGTCTCCAGTTTCTTCGAACATGATATGGCTTGATTTAAGTTAAGCGTCTGGTGACTTAACTCCTCAACTTTCAGAGGAACTTCTTTTTCTTCTAATTGCGGCACGTTCAATCTGCTGAAGAAAGATATCATTTCCGGACTCGATTTCGAAATCCCATAGTCGGCAGCCCAAAATATTATGAATAATTTCCTAGAATATCAAATCAAATCGAAACCCATTTGTGCAAATTAAGCTGAGAATCAGTACCTACTTTTCTAACGTCAAAATTACATAAGACAGTCCCCCAAAATACCCACCCTTCATTACTTCCTAGTGCTTTCGCTGGGAAGAAGAACTGGCGCAATAAACTCCCACAGCAGCGGCAGAGTAGTCTGTTCAATTTGAAAAATTTGATTCTATACAATAGTAGGTATGCTAAGTAATTAATATTACTAAACACAGAACATTAAAGTAAATTATTGGCCCTATGGCAGCTAACCCCACCAATATAACTCAGTAGCCATTTTCAAGACAAGTACCTACTGTTACCTGTCATAAACATTATGTATTTCAAACCATAAACCTTACTAAAAATGTCTGAGCAGCCAACAATGGTCTCCATGCAAATAGATACATACATTAAGTACAATAGGACTCGAAACAAAGTGCAATACATTAACATAAGTATTCGTAGCTATAAACTTGGTGCCAATGGGTGCCAAGGATGAAACTGAATATTATTAATGTTAAAAGGCAACATTCATTTTGTGGAATTAGCTGTAACATAGAATACGTATAGTACAACTACAGAAGATTCACTCCACAAAATCGTTTAAATAAATAGCGACTTTTGCTACGACACTCTTAAGTGCAATTCAGGTCGCACAGCGCTAATTGCCTACAGTTATCACCTATAAGTTGCCTTTTCTATCGCGTAACACTTATCTCTTCAGACTACGTTAGAGCCCACTGAATTGGCCCGACAAGTCGAGCCCGCCGCGTACTTGTAGCTTCATGACTAAAATGCGGAGTGCGCCAGGAACTGTAAAAAAATTCACTGACATTCTAAGGGTTAAAAAGTTTGGAAATGACCTTGCCCACGCCCCTTTTCGATTTGATCCATACTTCCAGGGACGTCCTGTATAAGTTACCGAGAAAACCCTTCCATTTCTAGGAAAAGTGTCGGCGATATGCTGTTGTTTGTTTAACTTGAAATAGGATGGGGGTGTGCAGCACTCACTTTTACTATGCGTGAATAATTATTTTCATATACTCATAATCTTATATCATTTTAATATGTTCTGCAAGGTGAAAGATGTTAGGACGGCTACTAAAAATATAATTAAAGCAAATATTCATTGGCTTCTTCCCAAATTGCTTTTGCTACATAGTCTTCCAACAAACGAGTTTCCCAGCGATGTGCGGCCACCGCCATGAGGGATCATAATGAACAATCACGGGGATGATATTACCATACCATAATCGTGGTGACTAAATAACAGAATTCATGAATGTAGATTAGATATTAGTCCCCTAGCATAGAGGATTGATGCCCTTGGATGGATAGCCCTTAGCTAATCCTCATCCCTCCCGCAGGCTGCGGGAACATGATTGAGTAGATGAAATCTTGTTCCTCTTCCTTTTATAATGCTTATATTTTCTGATATGTTTTCAATATACAGGGTGTCTGGAAGCTGAATACAAAGCTTTAAAAGAGTGATAGTTGACATCATTTACAGCATTTGGATCCATACATGTCTTAGAAGAAGTATGCTTTTTTATTTTTTTCCCAGTTAAAGTTGGTATTGGTTGACTAAAAGTTTGCAGTTAAAAAAAGAAAAAAAAACGTACTTCGTCTAAGACATGTATGGTGTCAACTATCACCCCCTTGAGGCTGTGCATCCAGCTACCCATGCAACACCCTATATACGCTTGCAGGCTCAATTTGAGGAGATGATTACACGCGCGCTTGGCCGAAATATGGCCGCCAACAGATTATGAAAGCTAATTAGACCTACTAATATCAAATACTAGCAGCGCCCCGCGGTTTCATCCGCATGAGTGTCGATCCCGTGGGAATATCGGAATAAAAACTATCCTATCACCTTTCCCGGGACTCAAACTATCTCCATACCAAATTTCATCTAAACCAGTTCAGCGGTTTAAGCGTGAAAAGGTAACTGACAGAGAAACAGACTCACTTACGCATTTATAATGTTAACATGGATTAGTATGGATTCTCAATACCAGCCTGGAGTCTGGATTTGTGCCCCGTTGATGACAATAGGCTCGCCCCCTATTACATGGGACTTAAACATAACTGGAGAAATGTGGGTGTACCTACTATGGGTACACCTCTGCCTGACCCTTTGGGGAATACAGGCGTGATGTAGTGTTATGTAATATTAAATAACTGTCAGATATTTAAATTATATCTTCAATTTTCCTCACTAAACCTAGCCCCAGCCTTTACCCGATAGCTCTCCGCCCGATCAGGACTAGGCCCGTGCCGGACGGCGCGTATGTGTTCCACGCGCGCCTCAAAGAGATGTCAGCATAAAGGAAGGGGCCCGCCAGGGCCGAAGCCTGCCGGGGTAGCGGGATCGTCCGAAAGGGTTACCGCTGCCCCGGAACATAAAGGGCTAAGGAAGGAACACGGGTGGCTTTTAGTCAGTAAGTCTGACACTCCCTTCCGCTCCACCCAGAGCGGGAGGAGTCATTAGATGATTTCCCATCCAAAAAAAAAAAAAAAGCCTTTACCCGAAGACGTTCACGGTCGTCCATTGTTTGCTAAACATCAAGCTGACTACTTGTCGCCTTACATCTGCATCTGTATGATATAATGAGTTTTGTTTCATTACCTTAACGCCCCCGACCCGGTAAACAAGTCACTTGATGGGTGTTTAAGAGCTGATTTAGATGCGCATTTGTTTCTAGAGATAAGATGGTGGCAAACTCGTTGCTGGGATCGGCATATGAAACTGTTTTTTTTATATTCATTGTAAAAGCACTGAGATTTGCATTAACTCTCCTCTCCGTTAACGTAATTTCTTTCTCCTATTTCGATGTGTAGGGGAGAGACCTATGGCCAGGTAGTGGACGTCGTTCGGCTGAAATGATGATGATATAATATAATCTATACATATTATGAATTAAAGTCGCTTATCGTGTTTGTCTGTGTGACCGCGTGGTTCTTCTAAACTACGCAACGGATTTGATGTGGTTTTCACCATCATTCAGAGAATTTATTGTTGACGATTTATGTGTATAATACTTTAAAACGAAAGAAAAAAAGTTTATTTAACTAAATTATTATTATTTAATTTTTTATATTAAACTTACCTATATTGAAGAAATCTCGACGTTTTGTCAAGTCTTGAAAACCGTACGAAGCAGGGGCAGGTCGCCCGCACTCCGATTGTATAACACACTTTCAGTCACTATCCGAGAGTTTTGAAGGAAATTCCTAATCCATTGCTTCATAACATAATCAGCCTTTAATGTTCCCACTGCTGGGACACAGACCTCTTTTCTTTGAGAGGGAGTGGGCTGTAATCCACCATGCGGGCCCAGTGCGGGTTGGTAGATGTCACGTCTTCGATTTTTTTTGGTTCTAGGACATGCCGGTTTCCTCACGATGTTTTCCTTCACCGTTTTGAGAGCTGCGGCGATGAAATTATTTACACAAAGTACCACACGAACCCACGACCTACAACTCGTAAGTAGGGGCCGTTAGGTACTACTGGGCCACCACTGTTCTCATCCATTGCTTCATAGGTTTGGAAAATTCGTCTGCTCAAAAACGTAAATAACGCAATGAACGTCGCTGAACTGTCAAAATGAAAGGAAATGCGATCAATTGTTATTTCATGTGTCTTACGCAATTACCCCGCAGTTCTAATATAAATGTAATTAAATTCTTTAGCTGTATTAATCACTTCATTGCTTCAGTCGTCGCGTCTTGAATTCCGCTGACGTCATCTGCCTGGGGCCCAATATCGTTAATGGATAGATTATTCAGGACAGGTACCGCGGCCGGTGCTTTATCGATATCTATATCACTTGCTATGATCCCAAGAGCCTGTTTTAAGTGCTTACCAGATTTTACTTCCATTCCCACAGACGCTTGAGAATTTTTTTTTATTTTTTCCCGGTCTGTTAGGTGTAGAATTGTAATTTTCTTTGACGAGGACCAATTACATAATTGATTTCAGTACCTTAGGACCAGAATCGTTTGTTTACTGTCAAGATGAATCTCAACGATAACCAAAATTGGTCCTACCGCCCGCGTCTATCCGTAAGTGGTCCTTTTCGTCGGACCCACATGTAAGGAAAACAGAAATCTACCACTAAAGTCATCAGAATGGGCGTGCACCTACGCACTAGGTAATAGTAGTAAGCACGTAGGGCCGTCCTTTTTAGTTAAAAATATACGAGCTTATGAACATCGCTAGAATACACAGAGCTGTATTATTTCAGAGTTTTGGCTTTTTAATTGGATTGAGGTGGTATTTTTGGACGGGCCCTCATAAAGATTTTTTAAATTCATTTTCGTCTTGTGTTATGGGCATTTGTATGTATGGTGTTGAGGTATCACGTAATGAAATTAAAGCAACGATAAACAGTAAATAGGTGGTTTCGTTTAAGGTGCATGTACGAGTATACTTACTAAAAATGGGAAATGTCTTATTAAAATGAATATTTAATGAAAATGAGCAGCGCTTCTCTACATTTATTATGCGCGCGATCAAAGTGTGGAACTCTTTGCCAGCGTCTGTGTTCCCTTCCACATATTATAACCCGTCTACCTTCAAAGCAAGAGTGAAGAGGCATCTTCTGGGCACGCTCGTTCCATCGTACACCTCATTAATCGCTTTCCAGCAGGCAATATCGAGGTTAAGAGTAGGCCCAATCCGCAAAAAAAAAAGATCAAACGAAAAAACCTTAATTATCATATTTTCATGGCGCCTAAGTTAGAAAAGTAAATAAGTAAGAAATAATAACATTTATTTGGATATAGTTCGTGAAACATAATATATGTATAAATAAGTATTTAACCATGACGTTTATCTTAGTTAATTAAGAGTTTGCATTATGTAATGAAAACATACGTAAAGAACATCATTAGCTGATTATAAAACCCCATCAAATCCAAGCCTAGCCGTGAGACGACAGTTATTTTTAAATATCACTCATATAAAATTAACTTTGTTAATATAATAAGCGAAAAATAACGACCCAACTTTCAAGCCATTATCACCCTAAACTTTATTAAAATAAGGGCCTATTATGTTCGGAATGCAGCCAAATGACATTTATATATGTATCTACGTAATGGCTGGATTATCTATGTATTATAAATTCTACATATATGTAATAAATATTTACGTGGCGTCATTTCCATGAGTGAGACGACATTTAAATATGTATGGGTGTACTTAGTTGAAATATACATATTTCCGTATTATTTTAATGTAGGTACTAGAAACCCAACACTAAATGAGATGCATAATACATGAGTGTTCCAATGCTAACATATAATCATTTAATCAACAAGACAAATTAATTCGTATGTGCCTGTACTTACATTTACATCAAAACACTTGATTTTTTCTAGAAACTATTAGAACAATATTCACAGTTAATTAGTACAGTCGACGAGACGATTGCGTAACACACTAACAAGAGTAGCAATAGCTTTTATTTTGGCAGTTCAATAACATGCGTTGCGTTATTTACGTTTTTGACCTGAGACATTTCGACCCCCGACTCATCGTGCCTATAACCTTCATCAAGAATTGGGCTATCAAATGCAACAATAAGTTTTCAAATCTGACTGATAGTTCTGGATATTACCCTCTACAAACAAAACAATTTTACCTCTTTATAATTTATCTAATATTGTAATACACTGTATCTAATGTAGTCAAGGCTAATTAATATGTAAGTTTCCTTCAGGATAGCAAAGTAACATCACCATTCTCCTGCCCTTATCCCAATTTATTTGGGGTCGACGCAACAAGTCTTTTTCTTCCATACTTCTCTATTAGTCGTCACCTCGGTAGTCCATCCATCGTTTCTTTGAAACTTTCTTTGATAGCAAAATAACATTTCACAAAAAAAAATCTCTATCTTGTTGCGTATGTCAAGATAGCGAGGGAATACCAAAACCAAAACTGTCAGTCAAACTTTCCCAACCAACTTTGAACCTAATGCTAATAGCGATAAAGTTGAAATCTATTTAAGAAAATTGACAGATTGTAGTAGCTTGATGTGCTGGCGTCTGGACATACCTAGCTATGACTTTAATAATATGGTCTTGGCGGTGACAGATTTACACTTACTATAGATCTCAGACCACCATGGAATTAACACATTTAAAGCAGGTGTTCAGAATAATTTAATCATTCTTTCAAAACCTGTTTTGAATTCATATTTATAGAACGAATAGGCCATGTAATGTAACGCGGAGTTGGTTTTACAAATCATAGAAATTACAGTTCAAAAATAATGCATGAGCAGTGGTGGCTCAGTGCTAATGGCCCCGACTTACGACGAGTTGTAGTTCGTGGGTTCGAACCCAGACAGGCGGTTTACTTTGTGTAAATAATTTCATTACCACTGCTCTCAAAACGGTGAAGGAAAACATCGTGAGGAAACCGGCACCCCTTGCACGTCTGGTTTGTCAGACTTGGGCTTCTGTCTACCCGTAATGACTGTCAAATATCTACGAATGGCAGGCGGGACCAACGGATTAACGTGTTTTCCGAGGCAAGGAAGAACACACGAAAGAATAACTGGCGAAAATTAAAAAAAAATGTTATTGTACTAAACATTTGCTGACTCCTTCGGGAAAACAGGCGTGAAGTCATACCTTTTACGTTCAATGGTAAAGCCATGAATCCTTTGAAAATTGCCAAGCCCTGTAATGTTCCAATTGCTGGAGGGCCGTACCTCCAGGTATTAAAAGTTAGGCTACTACACAAAGTTTTCTAATAACTCCTATAGAAATTGGTTAACTATAAAATTGCTCGGAGTTGTAACATACAACTTTGGACACATTTATTACGATAATTTATATAGTTAGATACTTGGTGTAGTGGTCGCAAGCCCTACAGCTGAGCACGAGGTCCTGGATTCGATTTCCAGGTCGGGCAAAGTGTTATTGGTTTTTTACAGCTGGAATTTCTCAGTAACAGCTCGGAGTATGGACTTGTAGAGTACGGTTGATGGCGATAGGCTCGCCCCTATTACATGGGTCTTAAACATAAATGGCGAAATGTGGATCTACTATAGGTAAACCTCTGCCTAAACCGGAGATAATACATGGGCATGATGTTATGTTAAACACAAAACAGATTTTATTATTTGTTGAATTGTTGGTGTATTTCATTCGGAACTTTATTATATTGTCACCTCAACACGATTGAATGTTTTTCCTTTAAAACCGGTTCCTTATCAGACCTGACCCACGAAAATATGTATGAAATTGTCTATTAACTACTAATAGCTTAATATTATATTCAACTATAAGATAACCTCTAATGTCTATGTTGCTATGATACCGAAACACCTCTGGGCCTCAGGGATCAACTAAGATAATCATACGAATCTTAACTAGTACTAAAAAGAAGTAAAATTGTTTGTTTGTGAGATATAATCTGGAAGTGCTGATATGAGTACAAAAAATCTTTGGCTGATAGAAAGCTACACTATTGCCGAGTGCCATAGGATATGTTTCTTTCACGCAGATGAAGTTGCGGGCAGAAAATAGTATGTAGAGGTGCACTCCCTAAGCACACATTCCGTAGTATCGGCCGAAGTTACGGGCAACTATACTCCGTTTCACCTACGGACATAGATTAGGTTGGGCACCGAACTAAGTATAAATGACAACACGATTTCATAGTAGTCCTTACTCCCAATGTGTTATTTATAACTTATAACCTGTCCGAAAAAGTTCATTTATCGCGAGTAGGTTTCGCTCTAAAGCATTGAACTTCTTTCGGTCGGGCCCGTATCTTCGTTGACGGACATAGAGAGTAGGCATCTTGATATAGTCGTAACCGTCATTCAATAGCCCGAAACTCCTACTGATCAGATATTAGGATGTCGTTATTTCCAAGCAATTGAACTATGGGCTCGGCTGCGTTAAGTATATGTTATTAAATAAGATGTAGAAGTTGAAATGTCTCAATCATCGACCACTAAAAGATTGGTTTAACGATTTAGTTGTCAACATTTTATGCCTAGATGATTTAATTGAGTACATCGTTAGCGCTGTGGTAATAAAGGAGACTGCGTTTGCATTGACCTGACATCGTTCAATATAATTGACCGTAGCTTGGCCGTTATTGACTATAATCTTCTCATTAAAATGTTTTATTAATGAGTTGTATTGCAATATGCCAAAAATAATTTAATTTAATGTTTTGTGGAATAGAATCAAGTTTTTCTAACTTAACAGACTGCTGCTGGGCAGTTTGTTGCGCCACTTCTTCTTCCCAGCACTAGATTTTAATTGATTAGATTTATGTAACTTCTTCAGTTTCCCGAAGTTTCTCGCCACCTAGGATTTCTAACATGTTCCAATTGATATACGGAGTCAGAAAATATACTAATTCAGTCTGAATTTGAAATATTCTTGGCCCAGAATATGTTATATGCTCGATTATGTTGTTGATGTTTTATTTATAGTTTTTCTCGACAAAATACACCAGAAAACGTATTCTCTATGACACAATGAACGAAACCGCGCGAAAAGAACGCGAAGTTTGAGTGGTCATAGTGAATTAGGGCTCAGATGAACTTTAGTTTTTGGTAGCGACCCCGTGTGTGTGACCAGAGCTGTATGAACGTAAACGAAGCAAAAGGAGTATGTAAGGTTCGTAGCAGGAGGCGTTCTGTAGTTTATGCCTACCTCCATGGAAAGAATACGTGAGTTCATGTATGTATTTTGTTGCCGAAAAGTATGCCATTTTACCCTTAGATTCATAGTAACTGCGATAATCAGGTTGATTTAGTTAAACATTGACTTTATTAAGATAATTAAACCATAATAAAAGGTCTTAATTTTTCTTTTGCGATTCAATCTCGTCTCTTGTTAATTATTTTACTCACAATATAAACAATTTTCTAGCGCAAGTAACCTTGTCCCGCCGTCATTAATTATTAAATTGTAATTTAATTTGTACGGCTTCGCAAATGTCACAAGTCTGTGGCGAATTACTTCTCGGTAAGGGCTGTGTTTTATTGTCAAAGTTTAAGAGATACTATAGCTGATAGTAGATATACTAACTAAATAATATTTGATCCAGCTGGCAATTTACTTGAAATTGATCATTTTAGAACTAAAAGCTGTAAAACTTACATAGTATACTTACCTGTTACCTTTAGACAGCATCATCCCACCATCTTCCTGCCCTTTGTCATGTCTTTTGTCCCATGTTACTCGGGGTCGGCGCAACACGTTTTTTTTCTTCGATTCCTGTCAACCGTCACGCTATCATTCACTCTCTTCTCTTTTATATACCTCTCTTCTTTTCCTTTTCCTCTCTTTCCTCATTCCTTTCTTTTATTACCTACCTTTTGACAGCCCGAGTCACAAATACAGTTCAAGTCAAAAGTGTTTCCAACACACCCAGACCAACAACAATTATGACTGGAAGACAGAATCTTACGTTTTGGACACAATTTATCTTGTGACTATGGTGGGAACAAAAGAATAATATTAAATTAACTCAGTAAACTGACCAACTTCAATACTTATACTCCTAAATTGAAACAGAAACTGTCTGCAAAAATATCATTAATATTTATAGACAAAGAGAAGAAAATAAAATCACCCATTTTCCCGAAACACGGGAAAGAATTCAAAGGTACAAAAATTTTAAAACTCTTACGCAACTAAAAACTTTATTAACTCTAAAGAGGTCTTGTTAACATGCTTTGTTTTTATTAACAAGGCAATTAATAACGTTGTTACAGGCGTCAATTATAAAACCAGTAGGGTTTGTAACATTTTGTACTGAACATTCATCATTGATTAAATAATTACAATTAACGGAAAGTAAAGGCAGCAGTTGTTTTGTTAATTGATGTTAATAAATTAGTCTGAAATTAGTCTTGCAAGCCGGTTATGTTGACCAGCCATTTTTAACAGTTGGGTAAGTTATACTGACGACAGAACTAGCCTATGTATCTTTTCTTTTTTGTTAGCCTATACTGTCCCACTGCTGAGCAAAAGCCTCCCCCAAATCTATCCAGGAATTCTTTTCCCGCGCTACCTCGAACCAGCCCTCGCGGTACGCGTCCAGGTCATTTCGCCATCTCTTTCTAGGCCGGCCTCGGCGGCGCCGTCCATCTTCTAATTAGATAAAATTTATCTAGCATGGCTCAAAATGGAAGAGGCTTATATTCAGCGGTGGGTGGAATAAGGCTGCCGATGTGTGATGAACATCTTTAGCATAAATTAGTTGGATGTGCTCAGCCAAGGACCGGCAGTTGTGTCTTGGGAGAGGGAGGCCTGTCCAGCAGTAGACGTCTTTCGTATCAAGTGATGTTGATGAATGATGGCTAATCATAAATATCGAAACCGCCCCGACCTTTTCTTTCTCTCCCGAATCAAATTATTATATCGTCAGTCTTATTATCCTAACTAAACATCACAAATCTAGTGCATTTTCATAACAGATCTAGCTTCTGCCCGCGACTTCGTCCGCGTGAAATTTCACCCTCCCCCCATTCACCCTCTTAAGCCGGGTCCAGACGAGTGTAACGTGTAATGTAAGATTACGTGTAATTTAGCGTCAACAGTGTGGACGGCACACGAACGCAAAGCGAATTGTGTCCAAACGAGCACTGCGAGCGCCTTTGTGTTCGCGCGAAAAACCGACAGCCGATGGATCAACCCCGAGCGCCGCGCGAGCGTTACATGTAGCATTACATGTACGTAGTGCCGTCCACACGTAGAATTCGTGTTACATTACACGGTGGATTACATTACACGTTACACTCGTCTGGACCCGGCTTTAGAAGTGGAATTTCGAGAAACGTTTAGAAAAAGTTTATTTAATTATAAAAAAAAACTTTATTCTGGTATGAAAATGCGCTAGATTTTTATCAAACACGTTTGCAAGCTAAAAGAAAGTTAACTACAGTCAACATTTGCGTACATGAAATCTTTTCTCCCTGAATATGCAATTTCATTCCGTTTATGTTTTCTTTGAGCTGTGTAACGCAATATTATAGTTTATGTTAATATTTTGTTATACAGCATGTTTCAGAAATGTGTGGTCATATTTTAGGGTGTGGACCATAAAACTGAACAACTATTTCCATGGGACGGACATCGTAATCGCAAACAAATAATCAGCCGTCCCATACATTTAAGTAGAAATAAACAAAAATGATAATCTCATTCACAATAAAACCTTTACAAAATCACAGAAATAAAATAGAAAATATTGATTGTCCAGGTAATACAGTAAGCAGGTTCACTGGTTAATAGCAAGTTAAGACGACATGAGCAGCTTAAAATATTACCTACAGCTAGGTTACAATATAGTATTTACTAGTGAGCCCCAAACTAGACAGTCTGTATCTTGGGGCTCGGAGTACGAATTCCAGAGTGGAGACTAGAGAGGTGATTTCAGGTATGATATGGTACGTGTATGTGTGATGTTTGTGTGGTGAGGGTGTGAGTGGTGTGTGTATCGGATAGGTTTTGAAGAATGGGACAGTTACAAATTTTTTTCGCGATTGCGGTGTTGTTCCCATGGAGAAACTTGTTCAGTTTGATGGTTTGTACCAGCCCCCTAAATATGACTACACATTTCTGATTCACGCTGCATTCTAAGCATTTCTACAGAACTCGCTTTTTATGTACAAGTTTCTCTTTTATCCATAACGGGGGTGTGGTGAGGTGTTGCCTCAGGCAGCAGACGGATTTTTGTAATGTGTGACTGATTGCTTAGTTCATGTTGGTGACAGTTTCTTTGAGAATAGCTGGAGGGAAAAAGGTTGATATATCTCCCACAAAAAAAGGGATTTTGCAGGTTCATACATACATGAAACAGGTTTTCTAGCTGTGTATAAACTCCACAGCTCTTTTCTGATAGGTTTTGTACTGATATAACTTGTTGCGGGGATTATTTCTCCGGGACTTGTCGAGCTTCATTTTCTGGTGGTCGCTTCTGTAGATTCTGGCTTACTAGTTAGGCGATTGTTTATACAGGTAATAACAAAAAAAAGTCGCCTATACTAATAATAAAGCTGAAGAGTTTTTTGTTTCAATGCGCTAATCTCTGGAACTACCAGTCGGATTTGAAAAGTTTTTGCATTGAATAGCCCAACCCTTGAGGAAAGCTATAGGCTACGTACATCACGCTAGGACACTTAGGAGCCGAACAAAAAAAGAAAAAAAGTTAAATTAAAAATTTAAAAAACCCCCGACTCAAACAAAAACCTCTAAAAACTAAAAAATAATATATATTTGCCCTTTAAGTTTAATATAAGTTGCAGGAAATATTTTGATCCAAGCGTCCTCACGTCGCCGTCGCGGGACGGCTAATGAAAACGCCAAACAGATGAGGCTTAAACCCAGCAATAATGAATGCATGCTATTGTAGAAAACATAGCTGCTGTTAACTAATAATCTAGCTAGGGCATTGTTAGACTAAAAAAATAAATTTCAAGTTATTAGTTTTCATTTCGTTAAGTAGGTAGTTAATATTCCTCATTCCCTTTCAATATAGTGTACATTATTCTACTTGTCAAGCCCTTTCATTTGATACCCATATTAAAGGAGTTGTGAAAAAAAAAATGTAATTCGCCATTTTCTGGTGGCGGCCATCTTGGATTTGAAATTTATCATAGTGTATAGTATTCTACTAGTCAAGCCCTTTCATTTGATACCCATATTGAGGGAGTTGTGAAAAATTATGTAATCCGCCATTTTGTGGCAGCGGCCATCTTGGACCGATTTTCATCAAACATAGCTAAGAACACTCCCGACTAATTCACCTTTCAAACAAAAAAAACAAAATCAAAATCGGTTCATCCGTTTGGGAGCTACGATGCCACAGACAGACACACACACACACACACACACACGCACACACACACACACACACACACACAGACACGTCAAACTTATAACACCCCGTCGTTTTTGCGTCGGGGGTTAAAAAGAAAGAACGCTAAACGAAAACGAAGTACTAGCGCGGGCAGGCGATGCGTTGCGACGGGTTGCGACGGGTTGGGTCGGGGAACAACAAATTTCACACAGACGAAATTGCGGGCAGAAGCTAGTGATATAATAAAATAATAATTTTATGTCTGTCTTATAGTGACAAACAGATTCTGATATGAAACGGTAGTCGCCCTTTTATCGCGGTCAATCACGCCTCCAAAATATAAACCCCAAACAATACACAAATAAATCATTTCATACATTAACTAATACTACAGGCAATTGTAGTTATTCGCCGCGATTTAATTCAATAGAGCGCTCATAAATCAGTTAAAATGAGAACACCGTTTAGTTAATAGAAACGCTTCGTATCAGATTAGAAAATTGCTGCGAGATTACACTAGGATTTACTCGTTAAATTAGCTCTATGTAGTTTATACACAAGTGGTTGTGGCTAACTAGTGACAAACAGCTGCACGGGTCGATCCAAAGTTAAGTTTCAATTGCCGCGGTCCGTTCGTGGATGGGTGACCATTGACCATCCATTGCATATGGAGATATCTGTGTCTCGGAAACCACGTTAAGTCGCTGGTCCCGGCTATCATTCGTAGATCTTTGATAGTCGGTACGGATAGTTTGAAGCCCAAAAGTATGACAACCATCAACCAGCGAGTTACTGGGTACACGAGGCCCCTTGGTAAGAACCAAATGGTATCGTGTACCCTGTTACTGGGTTGTGCAGGTCAGATAGGCAGTCGCTCAAAGTCAAAGTCAAAGCATTTATTTCAATTAAACCAATTACAGGCACTTTTGAATTGTCAAGGGGTCGGTCAGTCAGAAAAATGAAGCTAGTTGCCCATTCCAAAGCGTAGGTACCTATGGAGAAGAACGGGCAAGAAACTCCATGGACACTCTTTGAAATCAAAATAATATGTTTACAAAGTCTTGGTTACATCATTCATGTTAAAAATTATGCATGTGAGAACGATGCAGAACGTTAAAAGCGTCCATAATGAAAAGTTGAGAAAAAAAAAATGCAATTTAAATATTACATTAAATTAAAATAAGCCATGGCAGCAAAGAGATGACCAGTCCCCACTGACGGCGTCCGTTCACGAACATGACGCATGTATTAAATAAAGCTCTGTGTAAAATGCTGGTATTCAGCTGTATCCGGTTAGATTAGAAGCCGACCTCAACATAGTTGGGTAAAGGCTGGGAAGATTGATTGAAACGCCTTGTATTAGATTAGAAAATTGCTGTGACATTTTACAAGGATTTACTCGTTAAATTAGCTTAATGTAGTACTCGTAGATTGTGCAGAATTCTTTTGGTGGGTGTTCAATTGTTTTGTTGGTCCTCAGAGTCAGTTAAATGTCTGAGGTTTAGACTGCGTTTCCACCAGAGATGTGCCAATAACATCGCTTCATTTTCATAGCTTGATCTAAGTTAGCGTTGTTATTGGTTAGTTTTACACACATCCCTCGCTACGCATCCTCGCACATCTCTGGTGGAAACGCAGCCTTACTAACATTTTTACGAACGCCTCCTTTCTTCAAGAGGGAGTTATAATCTACCCCGGGGGGTCCAGTGCGGGTTGGTAGAAGATGTCACATGTTTTCGAATTTTTGGTTCTATAAAGTACATGTCGGTTTCCTCACGATGTTTTCCTTCACCGTTTTGAGAGCAGTGGTGATGAAATAAATCACACAAAGTAATGTGCCTGCTTTGGTTCAAATCCACGACCTACGTACGTCAAGCGTATGGTTAATAAAGAAACAAAATTAAAATAAAGTAAGTACTACGTCAGATCTCTGAGTTAACGAAAATAAAACAAGTAAGTGCAATAAAAATGCTAACGAATTAAATAGAAAATGTGTAGCCGTTTACAAAATACACACTTTCGTTGCTATTTCTCTACGTACATAGAATAAAATCGATGGCACTGTTGAATATTTAGAGTAAGTGCAGGAGACGTGTTCAGGCGATGCAAACGTGATAGAAGGTACATAGGATGCATGTATAAAATTGTTCTAGGACATTGACCGCGTGAATGGTGAAATTGTAATGAGTGCTGCGATGTTTCAAAGTTGATTTGGTTTACAAATATCAACGGGGTAATTGCGTAACACACTATCAGTAGCAGTGGGTTCTATTTTGACAGTTCAGCAACATTCATTGCGTTATTTACTTTGTAGAGCAGACACATTTTTCGAACATATGAAGCAATGGATTACTAATATCCTTCAAAATGATTCAGATTGAGATTGATAGTGTGCGCAATTAGGGTGCTGGATAGAAAATTCGACACTTAGTTCGTCTTTATAACGCTTTGTTGCTGAGATGTGTTCATTCATTGAATTGATAATGGGTAAAAATAAGAGATATTTAAAACACATACTTACAGGGTGGCAGGGACATTCACGTGCAACCATTTACCAGGGTTTTTCAGTAGGTACATGATTCTGAACCTGTGTTGAAATTTTTTGTCGGTTATAAAAAAAGAATGAGCTGTTTCATAAGTTTTGACCGCGTAGGTGTTGTTGCACTTTTCTATGAAATAGCTGATTTTTTTTTTTGATAGCCGACGAATAGTTTCTATTTCTACACTACGGGTCTAGAATCATGGGCTGAATTCATACTAACAGTTTGCGCGTCGATGTCCCCCCTGCCACACTGTATAGAGATGATTTAGTTATCAACACACACAGGCGATTATATAAATATACTCGTTTGGCCTATGGATTAATCGATATTTCAAACGTTATATGTAGTTGTGTTATCGTTACGGATTCACTTTCATTAACAGAACACACCGTAGTCCTATCTAGTTCTGCCTAAATTGATTTTAGGAAAACAGCACCGAAATTTAACCTCTGACATCACAGAGTTTCGATGACCATCAAAAGAGCGTCAAAAAATAAATGTAACATCCACACAGTAGTTTACGTGTCTTTGTGAATTATTTATCGTGACGCCTCTTCGAAGTTAGTGCGGCTGGCACGCGGCCAGCTGTCGGCGAAAGAGTGAAAATAACGCCACTGACCTTTGCCGGCCTCCGCCTCACCTTCGCACTTGAGAACGATAGATGTAGAATTTTGATATATGGGATAGGCAAAGATGTTGCCTCATTATGTGAAGATCTTCTGCATGAATTAATACTGAAACCTGCAGGGTAATTTCGTAACACACTATCAGTAGCAATAGGTTTCATTTTGACAGTCCAACAACATTCATTGCGTTATTTACGTTGTTCAGCAGACACATTTTTCGAACATATAGAGCATTGGATTAGCAATATCCTTAAAAATGATTCAGATTGAGATTGATAGTGTGTTACGCAATTAGGGTGGGTTTCAGTATTAAAGAAATAATACTAGAGAAATTGTGCTAGGTCGCGAGATAAACTATTAACAACGGTAAGGGTGAATCGTGGCTTTTAAATTGTCACTTTAGAATGATTCTGACGCTACCGTTTTGTCCGATGAAAAGCTTTGGAACTACCGTTCATTGTATTGAAGAAAAACCGAGAACTCGGAAACGTATTCGTTTTGAGTAGTCCGCGAAAAGCCATCAAATTACGTAATTGCCTAAATTGAGTATAAAATTAAAATAATCGCAAAAATATATACTATTACTATTCCTTAAAATGATCATCCGGAGTCCTGTTTCCTTGACATACATCAGTATTTTGAACATGCACATAAAAAGAAACGAACTCTTTCTTGTCTGTATGTATGTGATTACGAAACGTATCGCGAATTTTCATAGACATTCTTCTTCTGTAGCAAGCCGAGCTTTACTTTTGTTGTGAGTTATATTAAACCCACGTGTTTTATACGTACTGTATTTTAGGCACGTGTTGTTAAAAAATCGCGTTTCCTTGATTGCGAAAATTTCACGTTCTTTGAAACATTTTTTCGTAGATATTTTGGATTTTCGCTTTCACCGTAAGATAAACACAAAAGGCCATTTCCCGATTTCATAAAACAGTTTGTACAAGAAGATACCTAGCAGAACTTTAACCGCATCTAACAAAGTCTTGATGCAGCTCCTTAAAAATACCCGTACTGACTATTTTTTATTACCTAATGTGACCTTCCTCCATGAGAATTATTCATTGGAACGATAATCATCAAGGTGTGCTCATTACTTAGCGCAAACTTTATTAAACCGCGCACAAACAGCAGATGTTTGCGCGTAATATGCGCTAACTGCGCAGATATGCGGAAACGAGAACCCTCAAACAACGCTAATCGGGTCTCAAATAAGAATGACGCACCCAATTATCTCGTTATCAGGAAGTTAAGCCCATCTTATGGTTACTACTAGCTTTTGCCCGTGTGGAGGTCATAAATTGTCCCTTGGGAACTTATTACCCGGATAAAAAGTATCTTAATGGTCTACCTGTGTGCCGTATTTCATCGAAATCCGGTCGAAAAGGGTAACCTTTTGACGCCTAAACAACTGAACGTAAATAGAGACTAGAGTTAGTTTCGAATTTAATAGTAGGTATTACTAATACTTCTTCATATCTCTATCTTCTATATATCTATTTTTATATCTTCAATCTTTATTTTTTCTGAGATTAGCAAACATAGAATCAGTCATGAGTATTCTCTACCATTCTTATTCAGCTTCCATTACGAGGAACAAGTACGCTTTGGTGACTTTAAAAGAGAAACCACGGGATTTCCTTTCCGTTACTGGTCCAGCGTTATCCTGTTGTTGCTCCTTGAAGCCGCGTATTTTGGTCTTAGGGATTTTGTTGGCTTTTTTGTGTATATAGGTACACACGACGACATATGAAGCTATACATTTCCAGTATTATCAGACCTCTCATTGTGCGAAAAACCTAAAGAATGCGAGGACAGCTAAAACTAGGAATGTGTAGTGATATGTCGTCTTGTGTACCTTCGTGTTTCTTGACCATGTATTTTCATATCTATATCCTGCATTCGTTCTAGAGACGCAGTATCTCACAATATTACGTAGAATGATATAAATGTAGGTCTGTACGGTAATACCTAAGTTGGAATGACATTATCGCTGATAACACGTGATTGATATCGCAATGCACTGATACGACACTGATAAGAGCTGATAGTTGTGTATTCAAATCTACACTCAAGAGATATTGCACCGTTCGAATGTAACATGAAATAACTAACTGGCCCGGCGAACTTCGTACCGCCCCAGAATCAATAATGTTTTGTTAACTTATTAGCTGAATTAAATTCAGTTTTTTATTACGATAAAATGAATACTCAAAATGAATTATGTTCAATAAATGTACAAAAATGAAATGTATTTCGAGACATCATCAAAAAAGCCGCTCCATACAAAATGTATTAAAAAATGAATTATCTTCACTATTTTTTTTTCGTGAATTTTTTCCATGTTTTAACCCTTTGACCGCCACGGACGGCTATAGCCGACAAACGAAAACGTGACAAACACGCCACCGACGTCTACAGCCGTCCAGAAAACGACATTTTTTAAGTACAAAATAAATATATTAAATTAAATTTTCTGTGTTTCTTTTTCCTATTATTTGAAACTACATTAATGAAATATTGTAAAATGGCACAAAGATATATTCATTATTTACATTTCACTAGAAAAACAATCATCAAAAATTGGTAATCGAAATCCGTAAAAATGTGTTCTTCCTCACGCCACGGACGGCAAGACACGATAGCTAGTGATGGGCAAGTAAGGCAACTTATATTTAAATTTTCTGAAATATTTTATTCAAAGTAGCTTACTATTACTTCGACAATTATTTTTTAATGACAACTATTCGTATCTGAATATTCCTAATGCATAATATTTATAAAATTGTGGAAAAAAATCATAATTGATATCCATAGATCGATAGTTTACTATCCACTCTCGCGCATCCCTACGCAATAACGCATAAATAGTAACCTGTACACCACAGTCGGGAATAGACGGCAAGCGGTGACGTTTTTAGCGCTACGGGAGACCACTAGTGATTTCCTACATTTATTATTATGATGATCGGTGGTAATATTTGTAACGACATTATTATTGTGCGAGTGTAAAATAAAAATGGCTGGCAGTCAAATGACTACTACGCAAATGAACTAAGGTGTGACGTCTCCAATTTACCTCCGTTGGATTCTAACCAAGCGAGACCCAGCGACCCACGAAATGCGGCGTTCGCAAGACTGGTCGCTTTTGAACTGGATCGAGTGCCAGAAGAAAAACGTTCAGTAACTTTTGTAAACATACTGAACGTTATTAGAAAAGTGCGACAGCAAAAGGACTTGGATGACATAAGTTTACCAAGTTTCGAAGAATCTGAATAATAATTATAAGATGATGATGATGATTAAATTGTTTTAAATACTCCTTGATTGTTATTTATTATTTGCCGCAATATCCCATCCCTAGTCGCATGCGAGGCAGTTGTCAAAAGGTGTGCTAGCCACGCCAGAGACGGCTCTTTCCGACAGCGGACGACGTCACGAACGAGATTAGTGATGCACCTTATTATTGTATGATTTATTCATTTGTGTTTCTAAAGTCTAGTTTTACGTGGTATAAAACTTTGCAACTGCTGTTTAATGATAGTATAATTCGAAATAGGGTCAAAATAAATAAAAGAATGATGTTATGAGTAATATTTAATTTAAAAAATACGGGTCGAAAAGAAATGATTAATTGGTTATCGATAAGATGTTGGAATCCCTATTTTTTTGTAGGTATTTGCGCTGAATTTGTGGCTTGGCGTGGAAGGCCCGGCGATGCGTTTACGCTCTGGCGGTCAAAGGGTTAATAGTTATTCTGCTATTCGGGGCGGATAAGATATAAAAGTCGGTCTTATAAATGGTGTAACTAACCCGACATTGTTTTATTTATATAGATTTCCTTCTAGTGCTATCCCATTTTGAATGATACTCCATATTTGGAAGTAATACAAACATAGAAATGTAAAAAACAGGAGAAGTGGCAAGGGGGCGTGTCTGTGTCCACGCGCCATGGGCAAATTGAGCCTGTACTCGGCAAATGGCCGTCTCCGCGAACTAGTGCGCTTTCGACCGTGATCGTGATAAAATATAAAAATGCCGAGTTGTTCAGTGGTTTCCTGTAAAAACCGAAGTCAAAATAAAAACTTCGTATCTCATGGAATCACTTACCATATATAAGTAAAAGTATTTTACTGTATTTGTCTTTAAAATCATGAAAAACAACAAATGATAAAATATTTCTTGCTTTTACTACGTTATTTTTGTTTTCAAATATCGCAGCGGCTGTACTATTTTTGCAGCAAATACATTGCTCCTTAACCACTAACCGCTAAGTATGTCGTCAAGTGACTGGACAAGCAATGTAAACATTACAAAACGATACTTTATTTTCGCCGAGCGTCGCATAGTACAGCCGCTGTGTCTTGCGGCGAGATAGTGATGTAGTTGGTAATGTCCACTAACGTAGGCTATCGACAACAATGTCGATTGCCCAACGAATATATTGCTATTATATTTAATTTTTCAATTTGTCAACCGTTTTAACCCGGTTTATAGAAGACCTGACAAGATTACGTTTAAATCCGGTTGGTAGACCCTTGAGAAGATGTAAAATAATATTTACTTTTTTATTTACTTCAATTATTTTTTTTAGCTACATTTTATTGATTTATAATATAATATGCTCTGGACATATCGTTTTTTATTTATTTTATTTTCATGGCCGTACATTATTTTTAGTACAATAATGAATGGAAGAATCGATAACTTTCCGATTTAGTCAATCACTAGCGTATATGTAAAATAAATGGCTTTTGCACAGCACAACGATAGCGATAGATGTTTTTGTGTGAGTAAGTTGTACGGTGCATTGTAAATGCACGTTGTGTTTGAGGAGTTAAGGTTTATAATTGATTGTGTAGTACGTTCTGATTTATGAATTGCAAGTGTGTGCCCGACTTTGTATCTATTGCTTTTGCTGAACTACATGTGTAGTTGTGGCGCGGTGGTGGGGCCAACCTAGCGACATCGGGTTCTCATACATTTTCAACTACCGGGCATATCTCCTTCTTTCATATATCTATGAATACAAAAGTTTATAATAACATCATAACATAACATCACGGCTTGTTTCCCTAAGGATTGGGCAGAAATGTACCTATAGTACACCCACATATCACCAGTTATGTCTAAGTCCCATGTAATAGAGGGCGAACTTATTGCCATCAATCAGGCACAAATCCAGACTCGGAAATGCTACTAAGAATTCCATATGGAAAGTCTTAATTACACTTTGTTCGAGCTGGCAATCGAATCCAGGACCTCATGCTCAGCAGTAGCGCTTGCGACCACTAGACCTAAGAGGCAGTCATGTATTTCGTTCACCTATCTATTTCGTTACATTTTATGTTCGTGTTTTCTTTGATTTAGGCTGTATGTGACAGACTTTTTCCAAAACTAAAAGTTGATTTATTTATTTGTTAGTGGGCCTGTATTATATTTTCACAGTTGACATGCATCCTGTAAGGGCACTGTTTTTCTATGTCAAGTTATTAAGCTTCATAATACGTATATGTGTACATAACTAACACATTTACTCGTTTTACTTTATAAAAGGCGCGTCAGCTTTGTACTTAGTATCGTAATCGTATCCGGATGTTATCGCGAATTCCGTTGGTATGTTGTAACTTGATTGATATTTTATAATAGTGCACTCGCGGTTATTACCCATTACCGATTGTGCACTGAAGTGAGTATTCTTCTAGCTAGACTAACTAGTTGATTCCGAAGTCACATAACATCACGCCTGTAATCCCTGAAGGGTTAGACAGAGGTGTACTCTTAGAATACGTGAAGCACACACGCTACTTTTAGCACCAGCGATCTGCGATTTTGCGACTGTATCGATGCATTTAGGAAGCTAAATGCATCGATACAGTCGCAAAGTCGATCGGCGATTTAGCTGCTTTTTAGAAGAAAAAAGCAGCTAAATCGCCGATCGCCGATGCTAAAAGTAGCATTTGTGCTTTGACCGTTAGTTCCATGTAACAGCCTATTACCACCAAACAGGCACGAATCCAAGACTCCTAAGTCCAAGAAAGATTCGAAAAACTAATAAATTTTCCAAAATATTCGATACGGAATCGAATATATTGGAAAATTAATTGTCTGAAGTGCCATTGCTACGGGCTAAGTAGGAAAATTTTATGCGACGTTTGATGATCATCTACATTCGGCTATAATTCATTAGTAACTTTCTATATACAGTGATTTCTTTAAAACTAATATCTTGCCGTAACGAGTTCACCGATAGCAGCGAGAAATTCCAGATGGAAAACCTGGGATGGTTAGATAGAATGAACAAAATTTTCATCAAATCAATAAGGGTAGTAGCTAGGCTTGCTAGGATGCAGTTATATCGTCCTCCGTAGCAGGGTAACCGGTAGCCCGACAAAAGTTGCACACGGAAGTTTCAGGGAAGCAACTCCAAAACTTTCTTTCTAATTCCCTTGTTGAGTCCAACTACAGATTAAGTAATAGTTACAAAAACTTTGCTACCGGAGCTTCTTAAGCATTCGTTTCGGAACAACAATCTTTAACTTATTTATTAGTTGGTACATCCATAAATAATGACTGCCTCGTTTTTCTAGTGATCGCAAGCGCTGCTGTTGAGCATGAGGTCCTGGGTTCGATTCTCGGGTCGAACAGTGTTTTAGGGTTTTCCATTTGGAATTTCTCAGTAGCAGCCCGGAGTCTGGATTTCTGCTCGGTTGTTGGCAATAGGCTCGCTCCCTATTACATTACATGGAGTTTTAACATAACTGGCGAAATAAAGGTTTACTAAAAGCACACCTCTCTATGCCTATCCTTCTTGGGATTACAAGCATGATGTTATTTTACGTGTTGTAACAATTAATTTATTTATTAGTTGGTACGTCAATAAATAAACTCCTTACATATAGTACAATTAAGCTGACAATATGATGGACGTACATAAACACGCGCCCACCTTACCGATGACGACCATCATTGGTCACAAGGCTGTCACACAATGGCGTTGATTCGTGTCCAATGTATACCATTCATTGTGATCTATTATGCTAGAGTCTGTACTTGTGTAATAAGGATGCTTTTATATTGGTAGGAGGATAAGCGTTTGGTCTAGCAAATAGTCTTACTGCTGCCTCCCCAAAATCAATCTGCCTACATAGTCTTTTTTCACAACCCACGATACCCATTTGTCCGACTGGTTATCAGACTTGGGCTTCTGACTACCCGTAACGAATGTCAAAGATCTATGAATGTCAGCCGTGGTTAACGGCTAAACGTGCTTTCTGAGGCATGGAGCTCTATATGTATTGGATGGTCACCAATCCATGAACTGACCGCGGCAAGCGTCACTTAACCTTCGATCGACCCGTGCGGCTATTGTTAGCCACGAGCCTTTGTAATATTAATCTAGAGAGGAGAGGGATATATAAGGCGTTAAAAAATTAACCCGACAAACTAGAGGTGCTTTAGTTAGACCATCGAACTGAACAACTTTCACAATGGGACCAATTCTGAAATCACGAAAAAAAATCTGCTGTTTAATACAAAAGTTCAATACCTACTTGACCAAAATGTATGAAACAGCAGATTTTTTTTCGTGATTTCAGAGTTGGTCCCATAGTGAAAGTTCTTCAGTTCGATGGTCTAAAGCATCTCTTAAAGTTTGTCGGGTTCATTTTTAACACTTTTTATATTGCTAAAATATGAATATTATTAGATATTGTCAAGCAGGTAATCCCTAAGCGGTCATGTGGAACATACTAGTCTTTAGTTTAGTTGTCAGTTACATAGGTACCCCGTAGGTGGATTCACATTAGGTCATCTATCTGTACTACTACTGATAATAAAGCTGAAGAGTTTAAACGCGCTGATCTCTGGATCTGATCGCTCTTTTGGAAAATTGTTTTTGCATTTGATAGCCAAATTCTTAAGGAAGGCAGTCTTTAATTTCAGGCTAGGATCTTTAGGAGCCGAGCTAGCAGAAAAATAAGTTAGAATGAACGCTAAGCGAAAATGAAGCAATAGCGCGGTCAGTCGATGAGAAGCGATTCAATATTAATAATACAATATTAGACTACGTACAGTCACGAGCACTAATATGTCAACACTTGGCAACTTGCAATTGCGATTGTTTTGTGAAATAATAAATGCAACGTTGAAATACGACACTTTACATAAACCTATGGGTTCGAAAAGACTATGTTCGTAATAACATAAAATTTCATTAAAAAAAAAAAGGAGAAAATCGCCTTTGAATAAAGCCAAGTGTATAACATATTTATGCTCGTGACTGTACTTCTTTTTACTCTACCAATATAAAGACACCTTTATGCCTATTTACGTCTTTATTGTGACAGATACGATACGAAGGTTTTCTGGCAATAAAACCTGTCTATGAAAGAAAAGGATACTTCCACGTAATGCCAGAAAAAGGAGAACTGTAATAACTGTGTTTTAAATATATTACAAGAACGGAAAAGGATATTATTGGAAAAGCTCTCAGGGAAGTGTCGTTCAAAAACTAATAACAAAAAACGGATGTTTTATTTATAATCATGTTGACGAACATGTTGTTTTTTTTTAAAAGCTAAATTTTTTTTTCTACTTCTTTTGGAGCGAGATATTTGTGTAGACTTCAACTTTTTTGTATTTTTTTCAGTTAACCTATACTGTCCCACTACTGGGCAAAGGTCTCCCCCTTATTTTTCCACTTTTCTTTGTGCCTTCTCCGTCCAATCGGTTAGGAACGAGTCCTACTACTTAAGCTAAATACTCCTCCAAGATCTTTTCTGACAGGAGTTCTTATACTAGCCAATAAGCAGAGTGGAATAGTCTTAATAGCCTCAATAATCTTTCAATATCTTTATTATCTACATCCAAATATATAACGTTCGCTACTAGTTATATCCTGTTGTATCCTTCCTTCCTTCGGGAGTAAAAGCCTTCCTCTCCCTCGTCCACACCCTTCCGTCTTCTGCCTTCTGCCAAAATATCTTAATAACCTCACGTTATCATTAAAGTGGAAAGAGGGAAGGGAGGCCTTCGCCCTGCAGTGATACAGATAGCAGTGATTCTAAATACATGCAGACTAGTAAGAAAATTACTCCAGTGTGAGTCGGACAACGTGCACCATTACTCCCACAAATATAGTTTCAGTTACCATACAGTCTACGGCGGAAAACCAAGCAGGAACTAATATTACGCCCACATTTAACCCGGCTATGCCGAGAAAACAAATGAATACACAAAAATAATACTCGTGAGGTGTAATCTGCTGTTCATATACATAGTCATCTACGTGCCATCAAAGTCATCCAGCATCCTTAGACCAATACCACTCAACATAATACAGCTACGCTACACAATGACAGTAGTTCATTCATAATTATGCATACAGATGCGCGCGTGACGATGCAATCATGACTGTCATCAGACATAACAAGCGATTATCATCAATCATCAACGGTATAATCGGTATGCTTTGACGAGTAATTAATAGTTAAATAGACATTTGTTCAGTCTTGAAATTAATAGTTTGTTAGGTTGCCAGTTTTGAGTATGAATATCGATGGCTATAAGAGGGGAAGACCAAAGAAACGATGGATAGGCTGTGTGAAAGATGATATGGTTAGAAAGGGGGTGACTACGGAGATGACGACTAATAGAGAAGTATGGAAGAAAAAGACATGTTGCGCCGACCACAAATACATTGGGATAAGGATAGGAGAATGATGATGATAATGAGATTGCCAGTTTCAATTTGGAGTTGGTTAATACAGAAAGCGACTAAGTGCGAGTCAGACTCGCAAACTAAGGACCGTATCATCATCTGCCTAGTCTTTTCCTTACTATGTTGGGGTCGGCTTCCAGTCTAACCGGATGCAGCTGAATACCATTATTTTACATGGAGCGTCTGCCTATCTGACCTCCACAACCCAGTTACTGGGTAATACGATACCCCTTGATAAGACTAGTTGTCCGATTTTCAGGCTTCTGACGATCCGTAACGACTGTCAAAGATCCAAGAATGACAGCCGGGACCAACGGCTTAACGTGCTTTCCGAGGCACGGAGGGGTCTTGATATGTAAAGATGGTCACCCATCCACGGACCAACCGCGCCAAACGTAGCTTAACCTAATCGATCGACCTTTGCGGCTGTTATTATATAGCCACGGGCCCCTCTTATTTGACACTACCTACATATTTTTATTTGTTGTTATAACGGCCATAGTAGCAGGTACACATTCTGTGAAAAATTGAAATTTCTACATATTGCGGTTCGAAAGATACAGCCCTGTGACAAACGGACGGACAGCGGAGCCGGTCCCATTGGCACCCTTTGGGTTTGGAAGTCTAAAAATGGTTGTAACAAAATTCGTTTGGAAGAGACAATATTGAGATTACCTAATAATGGGACACAAAAATATCTAGTAATCATTTGAAAGCATTCAATATTACAGTGTTGGAAAGTGTTGGAACTTTTCATCTGTTACAAGACCTAAGAAAAAGGAGTTTTAGTTACAAAACGATAATTTTAGTGGTCCAGAAAGCTCCTAAAAATCTTCTCCCGAAAAGCCTTAAGAATAAGTGGACCATTACAAGGATATAACCTAGAAAACTACACGAAATTCCTGCCAAAAAAAAAAAGAAAAGCACTTTTCTTTCGCAACATAATTATTTCACCAGGTCATCAACTATGTAGGTAGGTACATGATGTTAAAAAGCACTCTCTACGTCTCGGGAACCGTTTAAAACTTTACCTACACACACGCCAGACTCTCTCATTTTGGAAAACGTTTATTTCACACCCTTTTGCATTTTCATGAAAACATGTAAAGACGCCAGCACATCAACCTACACCTAACTGTCAAATTTTCCCAATCAACATTGAACCTTATACTTTAGCGATAAAGTTGAAAATCTATTACAGAAATCTGACAGATTGTAGTAGGTTGATGTGCTGGCGTCTGTACCTAACGTTTTTATCTGTTTTAAAACGCCGCTAATACGAGGAAAATAAACGAAGGAGAAACATTTAATGCATCAGGTGGTTATTTTATTTTGTAAACGGCTGCTGTGATGTTTTATTCATTTTTTCTGGGAGAAGATTTTCATTGTATAAATACCTCAAATCTATTACTAATATAAAGCTGATGAATTTTCTTGTTTGTTTGTTTGAATCCACCAATCTCTGGAACTAACAGTCAGATTTGAAAAATACTTTTTGCATTGATATCCAATTCTTGAGGAAGGGTAGGCAACTTAACATTACGCTAGGGCCCTTCTTTAGGAGCTGAACAAAAAGAAAAAAAAATAAACAGAAAGAACGATAACCGAAAATGAAGCAATAGCGCGGGCGGGCGATGTGATGCGACGCGATGGGTGACCGAAATTTCACGCGGATGAAATCGCGGGCAGAAGCTAGTCGTCCATAAAATTCTCTAGGGTGCTCTAGTTCTATCGTTGCAAAAGTAATATGGCTCATGGATTTTTTAAGTCAGATGTCAGTTGCCCGATAAGAAAACCAGGTTTCTAGTGTTATCAATGTAAATCAAGGTGTCCTAATTATAAGTCATGGCACAGATTGATAATGGGTATCTGTTTGATATAAAACCTTTGAGGCCAGACTAGGCTGATAGAAAGCAAAGAAATGTTAATGGAAACTCTCCAGTACATCTTAAAAGCAATATTTTTTAACACGAAATATTCCGACACTATAGCGTTCAGAATCGTGTACTTTGTACGTGAACAGGTTGCGCGATGTCCCTGCCACTCTGTATTTGTCTGTCATCTACATGGTAATCGAATCCAGGGTTGACCAGCGCTTTTCACTGCGACGCAGAGGACAGAAAGCATCTCTAGCTCCTTATAAAAAAACATTTGCAATACATTCTTCTTCGATAAACTATAGGCTTGATCCTTTAAAACCATGCCATTCAATTATGTAAACTCCTACCTAAACAGGCGCACATGCCTCTTCGTTTTTGCAGCGAGCTTCAGTATATATAGAAACTGTAGAAAGTTATCGACTCGCTTCACGTACTTTGTCACCGACAGAATGACAAGTGTCGTCTGCTCCGTGACATGTGTCGACTGCTTCCTGGCTTGTGCAACCATGCACCAAATTGGTGCATGTTCTAGGTCTTGAGTTGTTTAGTATGCTAGGTACCTAGGTGTGGCATTATTATTGGTATTGCAATGTTTTATGGAGCTATGTAGGGAAAGTCACTATCAACCACCACTGCTTTACGAAGTCTTATCTGTCTGTGGTTGTTACTAAGAAATTCCTAATGGAAAAACTCAATAACAATCCGCCCGACCTGGGAATCGAACCCTGGACCCCACGCTCAGCAGTCGAGCTTGCGATCACGAAACCGACGGAGTATTTTGTACCAGAACGAAGAGTACGTTAAAACTTCGAAAATTCTAATGCTAGCCCGCCGTTAATTTAAGAATTTAATCCTTTAATAAAATACATAGGTATTTACTCTATAACACGTAAATCATAAATATTTCTACAAATCTTAGAACCCTTGATGACCTGTAAGTAGTCTATCTTTTATAACAACCCACACAATGTGAGTCCCTAAGAGGAAGCATACTCGTCTTTACAATTGAATCTAGAATTTTCCTTTGAGTACATTTTGAAATCTAGGTTTACTTCGAAGACTTTAAACCAGAAACTGCATCACGATGCTCCTACCCTATGTTTGTATAGGATTTATTCTCAAAGCGCCTTTGTTACCTGATACGCTTGTACTTGGGATGAAGTGATAGCTTTGTGGAAACTAGGTCAGTCCCGTTTTCCAACGAATTAATCACTCTCTACTGATTGGTTTGAAATTAACACGGCCATCATCAAAGGCTATCGTTATCAAAGACTGAAACATTATAACAGAAAATGTTTATTAGGATGTTATAATGTTTTGCTCTGTAAAACACCAGAGGGGCAATTCTCGTAATTTTAAAAATGTTCACAGTCTGATCTCAGTCTCAAAAATGTTGGGAAATATCTCTATTGCCCTACATTTTTGACAAGTTTTTGGCATTGATTGTCGCTGAGATGAGATTGCGACTAGATTTTGAACGTTTTGTCACGACAAGTGCTGTTTAATTAGGCACTAAAACTGAAAAAAATGATAAAATTGTCGGTTTATCGGCTGTCATCTATCGGTTCATTAAATAGGCTCTGATATTTGGACCAACACGCATCTTCTACCATATAAAAGTAGTGCTATCGTTAATTAGATGTTTAAAAATCTTGTAATTAAACCTAACGTAAATTTTTCCTTGGCCACAGTCAATGATCCAGCTAAAAGAACGCAAAGAAATGGACGAGGCATTCAAGAAGGCGCAGAAACCCTGGGCGAAGCTACTGCAGAAGGTGGAGCGCACGCGGCTGGAGTACCACACGGCCTGCAAGCAGGAGAGAACGGCACAGAACCAGGAGAGGAACGCCAGCGGAGACAGCTCACTTAGTCCGGATCAGGTCAGTGGAAGAAACTTTATTACATAGAAAGATATTTTGTAGCAGTCTAGTGTCTAGAGACAACAACTTAAAAATATCTTAACCCATTGAAAGACACTGAACGGGACCCAATAGAATTTTTATTGTTATTATGTCTGAGGGCGTTTAGTGTCCCGCAGTGTTAACAAAAACAATACTTAAGAAGGAAAACAACATTTGTATCAGTCATGAGACAACCTAAAAATACTGTAAACGTCATAAAGGCATCCAGTTCAGCATAGTAGCAGGCACCAGAAATGCCGAGGTATGGTCTAGTAGAAGACTACACTGTGAAGGCATTTGAGGGAAGTAGGTCTTGAATAATTAGAAGAAAACCTGCTAAAGGAATCTATGTGGGGAGCCTTAGAATTAACTTACTAGGGTAAACATTATACTCGCTTTAAAACTTACATCTACATTTTACATAATAGTCTTCAGAAAGTTACGGGTGTTTTTAATGTTGGCAAGGGTTTCAAGGCAAGGTTGAGTGGTTATTTTGTGGAGCTTCATTTGTTTGAGATAAATTCTTCTTAAAATACAAAATTGCTCATTTTACTAGAATCTTCGCTCAAAGAGGAGAACTCAATCACAAAGATACACATAATAAAAGAAATCTTATAAGAACCCACCTTCATTTATGAAGAAATTCCAAGAATATTAAATCTAAAACATAAACAGAGTTCTATATGAAAGATATTTATCAATAAACTTTACCGCTCTACACGTGTAAGCAAGCAATGCCGGTCTCACACTGGCTACGAACAAATCCGAACAGACGGGAATGTGGGCGAAGTTCAGGCCTTCTTCATCATCATCAACGATTCGCAGTTTCCATTCAGAAGCATGTCTGTTCCAACGATCATCAGTTTGATGGTTAGCTTGTTAGCTTATTCGCTAAAGCAGGCTTTACACAGGTGAATATAGCCTTTCTAAATGGCAATTCGGCTAGGCCGCAGGTGAATAAAGTCGCAAGCTACAAAGTAAGTAAGATTCGACTTAATATATCGTCGTCGTCGCACGCGGCGGGTGACAAAAATCGACCCTGAAAATGCTCAGTCGCAGGCGATCGCCCGCCGCATGAAAGTAGTCTTTTGGATGCGAAATGAGCTAGTTTCCTGCGATTTTTATCGACCTGTGTAAATGCGATGACGATTCGGCTTGTGAGGCGATTTGGTAAATGACCAGCCGCAAGGTGAAAATCTACCTAGTGTAAATCCCCCAAAACGTATATATTCTCTGGGCCATGCATATTCGGCGTGATCTCGCACCGCCGGCTGGTAGTGTGTGTGAAGCCGGCTTTAGATCAATACACGTGGGATTCATTCCCTATGAGGTTCGCTGATATTTCCATGGCAACGGTGTTACAATAATGCAATATACAAAACACTCGGGATCCGCGGGTTCCAATCGAATGTCGACTGTACCTACAGATTATTAAACAAATCGTTACTTACGTTTTTTAAGGTGATCATCTAAGTACACTAATATTATAAACAGGAAAGTTTTTTTTTTGTTTGAATTGAATAGGCTCCGAAACTACTGGACCGATTTGAAAAATTATTTTTGTGTTAGATAGTCCATTTATCGAGGAAGGCTATAGGCTATATAACGTCACGCTACGACCAATAAGAGCGGAGCATCAATGAAAAATGTTGCAAAAACGGGAAAAATTATTCCTTTTGAGAGCTTCCGTTGCGTGCGCTGCGTAAACGGTTAAAGTTACCAAAAAATCATGTATGACGGAATTGACTCCCTTTAAAAGTTATAATAAAAAAATCTTTTAAGGTTGACTCATAATAACCTTTTTTATGGTAATCGTTCTAAAATAATGCATTATTTGCGAAAGTGTTTTATATACATGATATTAATCCTTAAACAAATAAATACGTTATTCATCACAAATATTTAATTTTGAACAAAATTGCCCTTGATATCATTTGATTTGATGAATATCTTAGGAGATACTCGTATCATAGTTTTAAAATAAATCCGCACGGCTGCCGGTAGCTCTGCGAGGTTTACTATAGTTCCACTTTTACTGATCATAGCGTGATGTACCTAAAATAGCTTTCTTAAAGTAATAATCTTATGTAATACTCTTAAAGTAATGGAATATATTTTAGTAGGTTTTATTCTCAAATTAACGCGGGTGACACCGCGGGGCACAGTTAGTTCAAAATAAAGGCAATCTGCGGGGTAATTGCGTAACACACTACCAGTAGCAACGACTTTCATTTTGACAGCTTAACAACATTCATTGCGTTATTTACGTTGTTGAGCAGACATTTTTTTCGTACATATGAAGACATGGATTAGCAATATCTGTCAGAATAATTCAGGTTGTGATTGATAGTATCTTGCGGTTATTGGGGTATTGTTGAACCAATAACAACATTATATTAAACACCAAAAATTTTGGAAGAGTCTCAGGAAACGTCATCTCTATTTACTTTGATTCGATTCAGAAGCTGAGGCAAATCCTCAGATTCTGAATCGAATCAAATTCGATTATTTGTCTCTTTGACCCAATTTCGAGTCGATTCTAATATGTTGTGAGTAAGCGACCCTGTAAGGCATTTATCGTATCACAAAGTATGCAGAAACTGTCAAAACATCCAATACTTTGGAATATACTTCCAGATAAATTCGACAACATATCTTGCTTATACAAGTTATCTCTTACCAGTTGATTAACTTATCAGAACATGTCCGCGATGCAGTCCGATGGGAATGATAGCGATTCGATATACATCATTAGGGCTTAACTACAGCAATATATGAATAATACACAGATATTGTGGCAGTATTTTTTTTAAATTGGAATTTGTAACTATTTCGTTCTTCTCACTCTCACCCTTCAAAAGAGCAATAAAAATATTTCGTCGCATTTCTGTCCGTTTACCTTTGTCCCCTTTAACGGGGACACAGATTACGGGGACAACGGGAATACACGCAATTTCGTTAATGTGACTTTGCAAAAGATATCTTGACGCAATTGCGTGCAGGGTCGCCCGCTTTCTTGATCAAAGCAATAAGCTGCAGGGTAATTGCGTAACACACTGTCAGTAGCAATGGCTTTCATTTTGACAATTCAACAACATTCATTGCGTTATTTAAGTTGTTGAGCAGACAAATTTTTCGAACATATTATGAAGCAATGAATTAGCAATATCCTTTAAAATGATTCAGGTTGTTAATTAGGGTGCGGGTAATAGATGAAAAATTAGAGCCAACAGCGAATGAATACATTGCTAATGTTCAGGAATTGGTTTGAAGAATTGCCTTTTGTAACTTATGTCATGCCTCTATTAGTTCAATAGACAATTCTAGAAGCTAAGCTCATGAACTGTCATGAACAGTTCATATCATACTTATTATTATGTATCTTCCAGATAGTGCATTTCCTTAGTATGACGTGATAGCTCCCCATTTGTCTATACGGTTCCGCGTACGATTCGCCGGATATTCGTGAATCATCGGCTTTCGGCTCTCGCGCAGCATCGGAATGTAAGTTCAATCAACTGTTTTGTACGATTTCTAACAATATACACTGGATTCAGGTCGAATTGTATTTTAGGATATATAAAGGAAGTTTGGATAGTTCGTCTTTGAGTGATGTTTGTTGTGAAAACTTCAAATAAATTGTATTTCAGTTAACTGTACTGACTCGCACAGAGGCCTTTATTCAGCAGTAGGCCATAAATGATGATGACTGTACTTACAGAGGTATGAGGAACAGGGTGTAAAGTTCACTCATACTCCATGGAAAAGGGAGGATTGTCCGACCAGACACGGGTGTTGTGTCTGGCGGGCAACTGCCCGAAGATTCATGTCGGGCCGTTGTATCTGTGCTAGTTGCGCGGTAAACTCTGGTTGTGAGATGCAGGATTTTGCGTGACGTCAGTATGACGCGTTGTTTGCATGTGGCGTACCGCTACATACTAGATCCAATACTGTAGGTCTAACACAATGTTCTTTTACAATATCCAATTTGACTATAGAAGTAGTTCTTATATCCTCATAGGTACACACTACGAAATATCAAGCTATACATTTCCAGTTTTAGCTGACCTCGCATTGTATAGGTTTTTCGTACAATGAGAAGTCAACTTATATACTGGAAAGATATAGCTTAATATGTTGTCGTGCGTGCCTACTTTATGCAGTTTAGTTAAGAATGTAAAATTAGCTTTGAAATGGGTGGTTGCACTGCCCGTTAACAAAAGTAAAATGTAAGTTAAATAAGAAACTACCTGATGTCCTACACAAAATGTAAGTTCCAAAAGCTACCATTTCTCAGAAAACTTTGCAATGTTTTCACTAACATCTAGAAATTCTGTACGAGTCAACTTCAAGCTAACAATAAAGCATTTCCTTTGTCAAGTTTATATCTAGAGCGAAATATTTTGACATTTCCGGAAAAGCATCTAACGAAATGTTCACATAACTCATAAAAGTTATACATTTTCTACTAAACTATAAGATTAATTGAGTAATAACTTTTGCGAGACACAATACAATACAATGCTTTAACATAACTATAAACAAGTATTTTAATTGTGTACCAGAAACCATTGAGTTGGCCAATAACACAAACTTGAAATTGAACCTAATTCACTTTCAAGTTTGTGTTTGTGACTAGAAGGGCCAGAGAGCGTTCTAAGATCGAAAACTGAAGAGTCTAGCAATGATAACAGTATCTCCGGGAGTGGAGCACAATATCTTGTACAGCACACATTAAGAGCAACCATAGGAAGTGTAATTTCTCCAAATGAAAGTTTTATCTGACACATAAAATCAGTCTTAAAAAACTTCCGAATCATAATATGGTCGCCGTATCGTATCGTATGGTCATTGGTTTCATATTCGTATTAGTCTATTACAATGGACGGGAACATTGTTATATCCAGCAAGCGTAATACAGCTTTAATTGGTAATACCATTGCCTTTTTCTAGCACGGAAGATTCTGTGCTCTGCTGTCAAGGTAATTTGAATCTTAAAGACTAAATTTCTCACCCCTCATTTTGTCTGACACCTTCTAACAGCATCCCAGCTAATTATAACAGTGTAAACTCGAAAGCAATTAAGGCGACGACGACTCTAAAACGTATTAAAAAGTCAAAAAAGTTTCGACTGGATTAAGTTCGAAGACGGTACCCTCAAGTCGGTGGTACAAACTGGGGAATGTTGGCTTTAAAATTCGTATTTGACAGTTTTGAAATGGGTTTGACATGTAGATTATGCGGCTTAATTTAGAACGGAGGTTGAATCCTAGACCTACCTTTCGACTTTTTTCTTACTGTTATAGAGATATGAGGATTGAGGAACAGGGTGTAAAGTTCACTCATCCTCCATTGAAAAGGGAGGATTCTCCGACCACGTGTCGTGTCTGGTGGGATACTGCTCGACTATTGATATCGGGACGTGGTGTATATATGCTAGCTTCGCGGTAATCTCTGCTTGCGCGATGCAGGATTTTGCGTGACGTCAGTATGATGCGTACGATGTGATGCGAAGAGTTTTACGTAAACGGCACGTTAGTTGGTGTAGAAACAGTTCCTCATTTTTAAGTGTTGCGGTGTTTAGAAGTCGAATAATCTAAATTGCATGTTTGCACCAAATAAAATATGTTAAAAGCATGTACCCAATGGGGTTTCCCATCGGCAAAAATGACGAACTTCCATACAAACGTTCGTCCCTATTTAACCCCTTTAGGGGGTGAATTTTCAAAAATCCTTCCTTAATGCTCACCTTCGTTTGCACTCAAAGACAGTAATATATGAAATAAGCAAATGGAATGTGACAATCGTAGCTTTTACCGTAATCAAATCTAAAGTTTCCAAATAGATTATAATCATAGCTGCAATAGCCTTGAGGTAACGATGCGTCCAAACTACATTTCTCAGTTAGAATGTAGTCCATCCACCATTTCAAGTTATGCTTACATTCCTCATAGCTTTCAGTTCTCTAGATATTGCTATAACCGTAACTAAGCCCTCTATATCACCTCCGGCGCGATCTCATGGTGGCATGGAAAGAGCGGCTTTCGCAACCCAGCGCAGGGCACGCCACGATCGTGGCGATAAGACCCCTCTTTGAGGAGTGGCTTGAGAGGCGTCACGGCGTTCTCACCTACCGCCTGACGCAGGTCCTCACCGGACACGGATGTTTCGGGAGGTTCCTGCACATCATCAGGCGGGAGGAGACGCCCGGGTGTCACCATTGCGAGGATCGCCCAGAGGACACGGTGGAGCATACGGTGGAGGTCTGCCCCGCTTGGGCGGAGCACCGCCGTGTCCTCGTAGAGGCGATCGGCAACGGCGGCGACCTCTCGCGCCCGGCCCTGGTTCAAGCCATGGTCCGGGGCGAGAGGGAGTGGGAGGCGGTCACCTCCTTCTGCGAAGCAGTCATGCTAGCGAAGGAGGTGGCGGGACGGCTCAGGGAGAGAGCCGCACGCCTCAGCCGCCGCGGGAGACGCTACGGGCGTCGGGAGCCGCGTGACGACTCCCGGCCACCGTAGGCGCGGGCCTGCGGACGGAGAGTAATGGGTAGCTCTCCCTCCGATCAGGACCAGGCCCGTGCCGGACGGCGCGTATGTGTTCCACGCGCGCCTCAAAGAGATGTCAGCATAAAGGAAGGGGCCCGCCAGGGCCGAAGCCTGCCGGGGTAGCGGGATCGTCCGAAAGGGTTACCGCTGCCCCGGAACATAAAGGGCTAAGGAAGGAACAATTGTGGGTTTTAGTCAGTAAGAGTCTGACACTCCCTTCCGCTCCACCCAGAGCGGGAGGAGTCATTAGATGATTTCCCATCCAAAAAAAAAAAAAAAGCCCTCTATATCACCATAACCTTAGATTCGCCTTTACTGTTACCCATCATCATCATCATTATCTGCCTAGCCTTTTGGGGTCGGCTTCCAGTTTAACCGGATGCAGCTGAATACCAGTATTTCACATGGAGTGACTGCCTATCTGACATCCACAACCCAGTTACTGGGTAATTCGGTACCTCTTGGTAAGACTGGTTGTCAGACTTGCCAAGGGGTAAGTTACTGTCACCCATCGCACATTAATCACACATATCATAACATCACGTCTGTATTCCTCGAAGGGTTAGGCAGAGGTGCACCTATGGTACACCGACATATCGCCAGTTATCTTTGAGTCCCATGTAACAGGGGGCGACCCTATGGCCATCAAGCGGGCACAGATTCAGACTCCAGGTGTAAAAACCAAATAACGCTTTGCCTGACCCGGGAATCGAACCTAGGACCTCATACTCCTCAGCGAACGAGGCAGACACGCCCCCACAAATCTAATAGCTTTCAGTTTCCCAAAAATTGCTAAAAAGCCGCATCATAATAAGCCTATAATGACAGGCTTATGAATGAGGGAATGGGCTGTGATTTACCACGCGGGACCAGTGCGGGTTGGTAGATGTCAAATGTCTTCGAATCTTTGGTTCTAGGACATGCCGGCTTCCTCACGATGTTTTCCTGCACCGTTTTGAGAGCAGTGCTGTTGAAATTATTTACACAAAGTAATGCGCCTGCCTGAATTGAACCTACAATTCGTAAGTCGGGGCCGTTACCACTAGGCCACCACTGCTCTAAAAAGCCGTTAAACAAACTCTATATCACCTTAAACTTAAATTGGCCGTTACCGTCTCCCATCGCAGTACATTACAGTGATTACACCATCGTAAACATCCCGTTTCCTTTAATTGAATGAACCTCTAGTGCGGAAGTATAAACACCACATTGTTACCGGCTCTATTTTGGATTCATGTCCGTATCTCTTTGACGAGAATAGCATGACATTCTCGAAATTGTTCAGAACTGTTCGTGCCAGAATAAAGTGTCCCTTTGGTATTGCATTTTATTTTGTACTAGCTTCTGACTGCGACTTGTCAGCGTGAAATTTCTTATTACCCCGACCCACCCGCGCTATTACCTACTTCGTTTTCGCTTAACAATTTTTTTTTCTTTATTTCGCCTCCTGAGTCCTAGCCTTCCTCAAGAATTGGGCTATCAAAGGCAAAAAAAAATATTTCACATCTGAGTGGTATTTCCAGAGATTAGCGCGTTCAAACAAACATACGCTTTAGCATTATTATTAGTACATATTTATAAAGATTACAGTAATATTGCATGACTTATGAATGGCATGTTTGAGTTTAACACTTTTATTTTCTGGCCTAGAATCCACACTGTTATTGAAAATGTTTTAGGTCTTACTGAAGTTTCATTCATGAAGAAACCAACATCATCATTCATTCATCTTCATTGTCGAAAGAATGCATTTCATACAAACGAATACGTGTTTTGCGAATTTGATCTTTATTAGCTACTAGAATTGTCGCACTGACAGGTGTCAGGGACCCATTCTGTCGACCCGCGGTCGGACTGTAACGTTATTTATATGTAGTGCAATCTACTTACTATCACTTATCAGAGCATTTTGATCCAATTTCCTCAGTCCTCAAAGGGAAAATCGAATATTTGTAGACCCCCACCAGATATTTGTAGAATATGTGTGTTGTTGATTTGTATGGCCTAACGCATAAAGGTCGACATTTTGATGCAAAATATAGTCACCTGCGATTTTTATCGACCTATGTTAATGGGGTGGCGATGCGTCTTATGAGGCGATTTGGTAACCGACCCGCACAGCAAAAATCGACCTAGTGTACATCCCCCATAACTATGCGAATTTGTTTCAATGTGTGTTACATTTCGTGTTACGTTTTTCCAATCTGTACTGGGCATCAGATTTGATATAAAATGGCCAAATAAACTGAATATATTTCTCGACTGTTAGATAAAACTTCGATTTGGCATTGAAGAGATAAAAGATGATTAGAGATGTCAAATTAGATTGATCTAACCTTCCATTGGTGAAGATGACATGCTTTGAAACATGTGAACTTTTTTAACAGCTGCACTTTCAGTATTTATTACAAATTATAAATTAAAGTTGCTTTTCGTGTCTTTCTGTCTTTGGACCTCTTTGTTCTTTTAATTTATAGAATTTATTCACAAAGGTTTGTGTATTATTAAAAAAACGCGATGTTTTGTCAAGTCGTAAAAACCGTGCGAAGCAGGGGCAGGTCGCTAGTCAAATATAACTCTTTGTTAGTTTATTCGATGGCCCAGAAAAGGATTTTACCATCTCAAAAAAAAAAAAAAAAACTTTGTTTCATCAACAAGCCATATTTGTCTACAAGATAGGCCACTTACTCTACCACCAAGTGTATATGTAAATATAGCAAACTGAGCCCGGTCTGTCTGTATGGTCGTCGCGATCGATTGCAGGCCAACAAAGTTCCTTGACCACTGGCCCCGTTCACACAAAACTTTGTACACGAACTATCCTTACAAGGGGGTATATTTCTGTGTAGTGTCAATATTGGATGTCTGTAGCCCTTCAGGGCTTTAGTTATGGAAGATATGATTTATTGATCATCGTAACGGGTTTTGCAGAACCTTCAACTTTTTCGATATAATTATTTGAATAAGAAGGCAAGGTATGAGTAGGTAACTATAAATTGCTCAATTTAAAAGAAATCTAAATTCCTAGCTGTGGGAACACTATATGCATATAGTGTTCCCAGAATTTAATTTGGTTATATAATGTTGATTTAATCCTGTAGGATCGCAAATGATCCCTTCGGACAACCAAAAGTCTATTCGTGCCTACATCAAACACGCGGATATGCTTACCATTTGCCTAAGGGAAAATAATACAAAAGCCTGGGTGAAGGTCAGGATCAAAGCTACATATGTAATCATTGATTTCAAGAAAGACTTTCCCCAAAATACGATTACGACCAACATGGCACTATATCTTTCCTTCTATGTACCACTACATTTCTTCTTAAACTTTTAGATATTGGTGCCGATTCATTTGTTCACAAACTAAACTAAATTTAAGTGCATCTTTTTCTTTCTATTTCATTAAGGAAAGGACTGAAGAAAAATTTTAGTTTTTGACGTAATTTTAGTAGGCAAGTTTTTAAGCACGTCTAAACTTGTATGGAGCAGTGGAATAGTGGCAGGCGCTGATTAATTTGACAGGACTAAACTAATATTTATCTTCTGTCCTTTTCTTAATGAAATAGAAAGATGCACTGAACATAAATTTTGTTTAGTTTGTGAACAAGGGAATCGGCACTATTCTAGCTGTTCTAATAGGACAAACCAAGTCTCCGTATCGACCGGCTAGGGTCTTTGACCAGCGCCCTCATTGCCCGAACATCGAACGGTGTAATGTAAATTATTTATTTACAAAGAATCAATACTGCTTGTACTATACAAGCAGTATTGATTCTTTCAGCTTTGTTCTTCAATGTATTATAAATTTGTACTGTGTCGAGTGACATGGTTTCTATTATTGTTTTAATTTGTTGTTGCTGTTTGAATTATTTAGATTAAACATATTCAATATTTAACAGATTTTATGTATTGAGAGAGAGCAGTGGCGGCCCAGTGGTAACGGCCGCGACTTCCTAGTTGTAGGTTAGAACCCAGACAGGCGCTTTACTTTGTGTTTATTATTTCATCTCCACTGCTCTCAAAACGGTGAAGGAGAATATCTTGAGGAAACTGGCATGTCCTAGAACCAAAATTCGAAGACATCTGACGTCTACCAACCCGCACTAGGCACGCGTGGTCGCGCCCACTCGTTCTCGAAGAGAGAAGGCCTGTTTCCCAGCAGTGGGCACATTGTAGACTGATTCACAATGACTACAATTTGCTCCACTTATTTATCCTTCCTAAATTAGTTTAGCTAAGTTCCTCATATCTTTCTCAAATATGAATGACTGCAACTCAAAACTGAATGTGTGCAAAATGTTGGTAAGTAGAATTTAACCTCCAAAGATAAAGTTAACGCTCAATATGCATAATTTACTTCTTTCTCTTACGAATATGTGCCGAAGCCAGACTTATCCATTATTACTCATTCCAAAATTACCGATGAAATTAAATGATGATGTAATACTTCAAAGAAAATGATACCAAACACTCAACACTCTTAGCAGATAGATATACGCCCTCGTACACTGTTATCACTGCACATAATAATATCTTATCTTTTGGCGAAAAATTATATAAAATAACGTTAGGTAACAATTTCCTGGCAATCTTGGAACGGAAGAAAAATCTTGATGTAGACGCTTTATGGGTGCTGGCGACGTTACCATTTTATGAAACAGTATGAGTCATGACGCAAAAATCGTTTTGTTAAAACTCCATTACTGCTCTTAAAAAGGTGACCTTGGAAATATATAGGACCAAACTCTGGGTCCAAATAGCACAAAACTGGTGCCTTGAGAAAGTAATGCGGACTCGCGGCAGACCACGTAGGAGATGGCGGGACGAGCTGGATGTGTTCCATCAAAACTGGAAGGGGGAAGATCGGGCTCGCGAAAGATGGAAGGAGTGGAGGAAGCCTTTGTCCAGGAGTGGGAGCGTAGACTAGTAAAAAAAGGATCTTCTCTTTTCTGTGGGAGGAAGGTTATGTCGGACTCTTAACTGACGTAAACCTGAAGGTTCCTCCTACCAATACCATTCGTCGGGAGCCGGGAAATATTAACACATTCGCGTAGACCCCCACTGGTGCCTGACAAGGACCTAAAATAATACCTATTTTTATAGAATCTAACTCTTGTGGCAATAGACTTGTCTTTTTCTAGATTCCAGGATGATCTGTCACTTCAATCTACTGCCAGACATCTTGTTGCTAACTCTAAATCTGTATTATTCTCATCATCCATCTTTACAAATATCTCCCCATTAGCTTTTATGTAGCAAATTCTTCCCCACTTCCAAAAATCCGCCTTCACGCATGTTCATATAGTTTTCATCGCTATTCGATGTAAATAAATAATGCGCGGCGTCTGGTTAGCGGTTATCTCCCGAAATAAAACACTTGCAGAATCTTAGATGAGTGCTAACGTCATCCGCCCACCTGCTGCTAGTAGTTTAGAGTTGGGAGATTCGTCTGTGACGTCATGAAATAATGGCCTGAGATTTTTAAGATTTCAGCTATTGACTTCGAGTTTCAGAAAAAGTTCGCCTTTGAATAAAGGCGTTGCTGTCACCTATACTGATACCTGTCTGAAAGTTTTTCTAAAGCTCCCTATATTTACGGTTTTGGTATTAATATTCTAACTTCTAATATATACAATAATGATACGTTTCTGCTATTTACCAGTTCTTTTCAGTACATTCTTGGATCTATAGTTGGAACCTAAAGTTGAGCTATATATAACTAAATCTCTTCTTTTATTTTGGTACTAGCTTCTGCCTGCGACTTCCTACGCGTGGAATTTCTTGTTCCCCCAACCCACCCCGTCGCATCGCATTGCCTGCCCGCACTATTAGTCCGTTTCCGCTTAGCGTTCTTTTGGACTTTTTTTCTTTTTGCTCGGCTCCTAAGGGTTCTAGTCTGAAATTAAATAGCCTTCCTTAAGAAAATGGCTATCAAATGAAAAAAAAATAATTTTCTAAACCCGACAGGTAGTTTCAAAGATTAGCGCTTTCAAGCAAACAAACTCTTCAACTTTATTATCTTAGTAAGTTAGTATAGATAATCCAGCCAAATCATTCCAGCTTCTTTCTTAACTGGGTCAGTAAAACAACGACCAGCACCCTAATTGCGTAACACACTATTAATCAAAATCTGAATCATTTTGAAGCAAATTGCTAATCCATTGTTTCATAAGTTCGACAAATGTGTCTGCTCAACACGTAAATAACGCAATTAATGTTGTTAAATTGTTAAAATGAAACCGATTCCGATTGATAATGTGTTACGCAATTGCCCTGCTGGCTGTTCTAAGCATTCAAATTGTTTAGTGTTTTTCTAGTTGTTTCCAATTTACATAAAAACAGCTCGAACTCATAATCGAGAGCGCCAACTGTTCCCTTTACTAATTAAAATGTATGTAGCTGCGATTTCATAATTTGTTACCAAATTGAAATAGTGTTTACATCATAAATCTTTTAGAAATATACCAGTTTTTTACAAATTGATAAATGAAATATTATATTTAAATTAATGCATTGCGTCATTCGGTCTGTTACCTTAAAAAAGATTTATAACACTGAAATCCGTTTGATCATCCAGACTAATAAATCAATCAACTCATCTTTCTCTCTCTCTCGTTTCTACCTTTATATCTGTAATTTATATAGTGTACATAATAAAGAGTAGGTATTATATTCTATCTACTATACTGGTATTCAGCAGCATCTGGTTAGCTGGAAGCCGACCCCCACCATAGTTGGGAAAAGGCTAGGCAGATGATGATATTCTGTTCTACCTCATGCATTAATTATCTTCAAAATATTTGGATGACATTTACTTTTCTACTCATCTAGTATACATCCACCTAAATATTACAGAGTATAAGCATATAGCTTATACTCTGTAGAAACGGGTGCTAGAAACGGGTTCCTTCCAAGCGAACGAACGTATATATATCCAAGATACCATTCCACAAAACATTTTAGCACTCTTGAATTCCAATATCTCCGTTCTCGATATTGAAGAAGCATTACAAGGCTTTCGATTACGCTACACATACACCTACACACCATTCGGTTATATACCCTTTTCTATACAATAATATCGGTATCGTTACAGATATAGAGCGTTGCACTCAGGGTTGCCATACACATGTTCAGCTCGGCATGGTTCGGCACAGCCGGGCGGACAAAATGAAATAAATGAATGATGATGGGATATGTGTTCGGGAAAAAGCCACTCGGCTTGGCTCTTATTGTGTCGAGGCGACCTGGTACCGTATTATGACGGTTTAATGTCATCGTGATCCCAGTGTAAGAGAGAGACGGAGCTATACATGACCGATAGCACCCTCATTTCGCACTGGAATCATAATAGCATTTAATACTTCGTAATATGGCTCCTGAAAATGATTAATGCCCGGAATACAGGAGGCCAGTTTTTCAAGCTATCATAGTAAACTAGTGCTAGAAAGTTAGTCGGTTTGGTTTCTTGTATACAGAAATATCCTCATTTTTAATATGGCTCCTGAAAATGATTAATGCCCGGAATACAGGAGGCCAGTTTTTCAAGCTATCATAGTAAACTAGTGCTAGAAAGTTAGTCGGTTTGGTTTCTTGTATACAGAAATATCCTCATTTTTGTCTGTCTCAAGCCAGGATACTAAAGCTAGGTTATTATTTGTCCGACGACATTTGTCCAGTCGGGGGTTGCGGAAGGATCGTACGTTCCCGCGACGAGAGATGATGACGAGATGGAACCCCGGGGTGGTATTTAGTCAGTAAGAGTCTGACAGACCCCTCCTCCCGCCCCAGGGCGGAGGACATCCATGAGGATTTTCCAAACCGAAACCAAAAAAAAAGGATATTACTTGTAAGCTTGAAAAATTAGCCTCGTATATAACGGGCATAAACGAGGGTTGATGCCAAACGAAGATTTCCGATCAGCACGAGCCGAATTACAGCCGAATGTGTGCGGGTACTTGCTTCGGGTCAGCCTTGTTGTTCAAAACATACGAGTACTGCCGTGTATGTGTGTAGCACCACTTATAGGCACCCATTCGCACAATAAATGACCACTATCTGACCCTTTCGTTTCCCTTATTTTTCAGACAAAAACCGTTATGCTTCTGTCTGTAGTTGCTACTTCTATTTATAACAGAACTGATGTTTCAACGTAATAGATACTGTGCCGCATTTTCCTGTATTTACGGCAGTCATTCTAAACGGTAATGGTGAATGTACTTAATTTTTATTATCCGTTCAGAACTTTTAATCAAGCGCCTACGCTCTCAGTTGAGTTCTTCTTCATCCATGTAGTAATTTGTTCTTCCAAAACAACTCCTGTAACTATATTGAACCTAAAATGCAGGAAAATTTATATAATTAAAAATTTGCCCAGTAATATAATTTTAGACCTAGTTTCCCAGCCATAATATTTATTTACCCTACATTGTCCATTGCTCATTTACCGTGTCAAAATAATAGGATAACGTGGTTTTTGTTCAACTTTCCCTATTCCAACTAATTTCAATTGCTGCTGTGTACCTACACAAAAGCAGTTGGGGATATAATTGAATTATTAATTAATACTTCATCATTCCATCATGATTCTCCTGCCCTTATCCCAATTTATTTGGGGTCGGCGCAACATGTCTTCTTTTTCCATACGTCTCTATTAGCCGCCATCTCGACAGTCACCCCCTTTCTAACCATATTTTCATCATTCACACACTCTATCCATCGTTTCTTTGGTCTTCCCCTACTCTTATAGTCGACTTACATCATTCCGACACCTATTATTTCAAAACGTCAAAAACAGAGTTGTTTACAGGAATTGAAATCCTAATAAATTAGGGTGCTGGGTGACCTAATTCTAATTTCAGTTTTATTTTATTTCACATTTTTTTATTTCAATATTGAAACTGCTCTTCGACATCAACACTGCATTCTTTTGTAAACTGTTGTCCTACACTAGCTCTTGTGATGTAGATACGTTTACTAAAAAGTTTTACATCCACTAACATTGATTTGACTATCATTACTTCTTATCTTCGGTTTTCCTCATTTGCCTCTAAATCTCAATACATATGGGGACTTTTTCTTCAAAGTATGAACCTCATAATTCGTCGTCATCTTTAATATAACTGGACTATTGCATTCGTTAGTGTACCCCTCTTAAACTAGTACAAAATATTAGTCGAAATTCAACCTTATAATACCTGGGGCTTCTATAGAAACTAGTTCAGCTACAGCGAAAGTTGTAGCTAATATTATAAAGCTAACGCTTATTGCGACGAGGTTCTAGTAACGCTTTGAAATGAAACGCAGAACCAGATTCTCTGTAGCGCATTTGTATACGTACGTGAGTATTTAAGACCAGTATGCGGGCTTACATTTTATCCGACTAGAGGATTATGAGGTTGTTTAGTTTAGGATTTGTTTCGTAAAATTGTGAGTAGAATTTTTACTGTACTTGAGGGACGTGTGTTGAAATTGTTGACAACATTCGGAAAATGTCAGCATGTGTAGGAATTTGAATACTATCATTAACTTTTTTATCATCATCATCATCTTCATCCGCCACAGTCCTTTCAGCTCTCTTAACTCCATAAGCATCTTCCCTGTTCAGCATTATTGCCTGTTTTGTCCCAATAGTTTCCCCCATGATTATGTTACTTAGCATTTTGTCAAAGGAATGAAAATAACTTTTTTTTTTCAACTCCTTGCTTGCGGGGTAATTGGGTAACACACTATCAGTAGCAATGGCTTTCATTTTGACAGTTCAACAACGTTCATTGAGTTATTTACGTTGTTGAGCAGGCAAATTTTTCGAACATGAAGCAGTGGATTAGCAATAATCTTTGTGTTACGCAATTAAAGCGCTTTATGAAACTTTATTTCAATGCTTATCCTTATCCCTCTCACAGAGAGAAGGCCTGTGTCCCAGCAGTGGGAACTTTATAGGCTGACTATGATGATACCTTATGCAGTACCAGTGAACCTACCGCTTTACAATTTAGCACTGATTAAATTATACACTACAAAATGTCTCGGTTTCACTTGAGCACGATATCAGCTCATCCCTGACATAGTAATGAATCAAGCGCCGTGTCATCTGATAATTATGGGTAGGGCTGCCAACATACCTTATTTGCGTTGAATATTTCATGAGCAATTGATAATTTATTCGATTTATGTTTAACTAATGTTTTTGTGTTGATGAGTGTAGGTAGTTTCGCTCCGGTTGTAGAAGTTCTTAATCTTTGAGACTAGCTTTAAATGTGTCATCATCATCATAATCAGCCTATAATGTTCTCACTGCTGGGACACAGGCCTCCTGTCTTCGAGAGGGAGTGGGCTATTATTTACCAAGCGAGCCCGCGTGTGGGTTAGTAGATGTCACAAGTCTTCGAATTTTTGGTTCTAGGAAATGCCCATATTTTGCAGTATATTTTTGGTTTAAATGTATAATTTGCTCTATTTCTCTTTACATTTTCAGAGAAGTATGTTATCTAAGAACCTATATCAGGTGGTAGGAAGTAGGTAGGAATCTATAACAGCCTTAACACTAACCCTTTTATTTATACGTTAACGTTGCTTAAAGTTACAACGTATGAAAATTTGCAGGTCCAATGACTATTTCATAAAATATCAATCAATAGGGTTATATGAACTTAGGTGGTTGTATTTAATGATTATAATTCTGTAAAAACATACTTGTTACGGTCGCGAATCATATTTTGTGCAACATACCACCTGACACTGACCTACCATTACCCACACAGGGGATCGCGGCGGGTGGTGGAGGGGGGGGGGGGGTTCAGGGGATCAGACCGGAATAAATCCAAATTACCATTACATTATTTTGGCGTTTAAACGTTCTTAGTTCGTCTTGACTTTAAGCAACATTTATAAATAAATCCTTTAGTTTTGCTTTCATTTATGATGAGTTTATCTCTTCTTGTCATGTAGCAATATTATGTGAATTCTTGTGCAGTCAATAAAATAATTCTGTATATAAAAGCAAGAAACATCTTTGCCCTACGGATTTCATTACGATTGAATACGTAATAACTTTTTCTAAATAAGTTTCCTGTGGTTTTCGAATAAGAGGGGATACTTGTAATGACTGTTGTTATAATGAACTCACATTCTTATTAAACAGTTCATTACGAAGTTTTTATTAACATTGCCAAGCAATCTTGTACTATGGCTGTTACTACGAACTGGCACAAATAAACTTGTTTCATAGCACAAGATAAATATAACAACAGAAGTTCCATTGATGTCTCCAAAATACGTCAAAACTTGAAAAAACTGTTTCAGAGCGAGGTCACACGATGTGTTAACGGTGCGGTGCGGCAGCGCACCGCAATTAATTCGAGCTATAGGGTGCCACACGGGCGGTGCGACACCGCAGTAGAACGCTGTTTACCGTGGTGCGCGCCGCAGCGCATCACCCCTCCCCGCATCGTCTCGCAGGTTACAAGTGCGGCGCGCCTACGACGGTGCGACGCCGCACGGCCGCCCAAGGCATCGTGATTCGTGTGACATGGCATAGTGATTTGTATGTAGGATGACGTTGCAGCACCGCTCCGGCGCTGCACCGCACCGTTAACGCGTGTGGCCTCACTCTTACGGTTTTATTTTATCCGCTAGACATGCAAGAATAGGAGCTAAACGATGACTTACCGCACATTGCACACACATTGCATTTCATTGCATGGCACATTGCTCGTAGAACAGATGGCCGATGGGGCCGAAAGGTTCTGGAGTGGCGACCGCGTACCGGAAGACGTCGCGTTAAAAGGCCTCCCACAAGGTGGACCAACGACCTAGTGAAGGCCGCAGGAACCCTTTGGATGCGAGAAGCACAGAACCGGTCGAAGTGGAGGTGCTTGGGGAGGCCTATGTCCAGCAGTGGACGTCTTTCAGCTGAAATGATGATGATGATGATGACTTACCTAGCCAGTTAAAGTTAAGACACGAGTTAGATCATATAAAGGCCCCCATCGCATCAATAACAGCCACATCATAATCAGCCTTATAGGAATTTTAGGCCTTTCTTCTATTCTTAGCCAAGATCTATAAACTTTACTAGCACGTACTCTGGCTAAACGTTTTTTCTGTCACTGTCGCGCAACTGTCAAACTACAATTGCAAGATAGATACGGCAACAAGTCTTAAATCAAGCCACGTGCTAAATAACGTTTAAAGATTAGCCGGCCTTAGAATTACGACTATCCGAAAGTTCGTTTTCTGTATTTATCCCCATCGTTTCATCTTCGTCGCGTGTCGTTCAAGAAACCATGACACACAATACAAGTTATTGCGTCGCCATTTATTATTGAGATGCTATTGTTTCTAATTTACTCTGCTAATTGTACTGAGGTCAACATTATTACTGATAGTACCCGTATCGTTTTGTTCTCGCGTGGCCAGAGTTGATTCATCTTTTCTTGTATTGTTTTCTGTTTCGGTAAGAGCTTAGCATATAGTGCGAGGTAGAGCAAAAGGGCATACATCTTTATACAAGAGAGGTCGTTTTGTTGTTAAAATATTGCTACTATGCCCTCCACAAGGTGGACCTGTCTGCCCCGTTGGTCTCATGGTTGCAAACGCGACTGGTGAGCATGGGATTCTGGGTTCGATTCCCAGGTTAGGCAAAGAGTTTTTGAGTTTTCTATTAGGAATTTCTTAGTAATATCCCGGAGTTTGGAAGTTGGCGGTTTAATACCCCCGTGCCCCGGAAAGCATGTAAAACCGTTGGCCCTGCGCCTGATCTCTCCCCGGTTGTGTCGGATTGCTGTCCCATCGGACTATGAGATTAAAGGAACAGAGTACGCCTGTGTTTGCGCACACACTTGTGCACTATAATATCTCCTCTCCTTTGAGATTGCCACCGTGACCGAAGTCAGTCGGGAGGATATTATTATTATTATAAGGTGGACCTAGCAAGGGTTGCAGGAATTCGCTGGATGCAGGCAGTGCATCACTCCAATTACGTATTTTGTTGAATTGTAAAATTGAATGGCATTGCCATTGTGTGTTACACAATTAGGCTGCGGGACAGGTTGCTATGGCGATTCTTTGGAAGGCATAAACTCAAACTCAAACTCAAAGCATTTATTTCAATTAAACCATTTACAGGCACTTTTGAATTGTCAAGAAGTCGGTCAGTCAGAAAATATGAAGCTAGTTGCCCATTCCAAAGCGTAGGTACCTATGGAGAAGAACGGGCAAGAAACTCCATGGACACTCTTTTAAATTATAGTTTTACAAAAATATTAGTTACATCATTTATTTTGAATTTATAATTATGTGAGAACGATGTAAAAAAAGAAACTTACTACGCGTTAAAAGCGTCCAGAGTACAGCAAATAGTAACAAAACAACAATTCAAAATAAAATAATTCAAAATAAGCCGAGGCAGCTGAGTGATGACCAGCCCCAACTGACGGCGCCCGTTCACGAACATGACGCATAGATCAGCACCATTCAGCTCAACCATTTTGAAGGGAGCTAAATGATCCAACACACACGCCACCGTCAGCGAGACAGCGAGACATACGTCAAGGAGCCGTCTTTTTCTTCTAAAAAGTCTTACTGATGACGTTCACGACATAATTAATATATTAAAATTTATGAAACCAAATAGAAAACTCGAAAATAATAACCCCGCTTTCATAGCTTAACCAAGTATTAACTTCAGTAATTTCCCGGAATCTATTAAAGAAAACCGGCAAAGCTGTCAGGTCATCGCACAATTACCGGTTATTATACGAACTTGTCACGAACACGATACCATTAATTATCGCAGTAGTAAACTGATGTCGGTAACAGTATCGTTGCGGTGAGGGAAATTTATAGAAGTTTAACTAACTTGTAACAACTATCGGCTATACGGTTTTGACGTCTTTCTGGACATTATTAATTATGCCTTGATTACCTCGTGGTTAAGTGCCATGGGGTTGTGGGTTCAAATCCGGGAAAGTCCAATGTGACTTTTTCCAATCCATATGTACTTTCAAAGTTTATCTTCGACATCACTGACATAGGTGAAGGAAAATATCGTTCCTCACGATGTTTTGATGAACCAGCAGGGTAATTGCATAACAAACTATCAGTAGCAATGGGTTTCATTTTGACAGTTCAACAACATTCATTGCGTTATTTACGTTGTTGAGCAGACACATTTTTCGAACATATGAAGCAATGGATTAGCAATATCCTTCAAAATGATTCAGATTGAGATTGATAGTGTGTTACGCAATTAGGGTGCAGGACTTACATACATACGTAAACTCACGCCTTCTTCCCATGGGGATAGGCAGAATCTACAGAACGTCACCTGCTACGATCCTTACATATTAATTTTGTTTCATTTGCGTTCATACATCTGCTCATACACGCACGCCGGTTGCGAGTACCTACTAGTCCTACTACACACCTGACCAAGACTTGAAAGACATAATAAACTAAATTAATTAAAAAACCCATGCACATTTTGAAGTACTTCTACTTAGGTGCTGAGATTCCCCTATATTTCAAAACAATGAACAAACTCAAAGTGTTAATGGTTCGGCAGTTCTGTATAGTGTGAATGCTTTGCAAAGCGCCGAAACGTGAACCACTTTGACCACCCTCCAAAAACACAATTAAAAATACACACTCGGGAAAACACACAATGAAAACGTTTTATTGTGTGTAAAATAACTTGCATTTGAGAGCATAAAGCTGCATTTTTACTGAAAAATTAAAACAGCGTCGCCTCTGCATTTTGTCGTAATTGCTCCCGTTCAAATAGGTGCAAAAAAGACTAAACGCGTTATATGAAACAACTTTAATTTCGGAAGTCGGTGTCGTTGGTTCCACATTTTCGTTTTTTTGACACCGACTTCCGAAATTAAAGTTATTTTTCACTTTGTAGTGTTTTTTTTTGGAAGTCGGTTGTTTTTTTTTGTAAAAAAGTTTTTATTTTTCGCTTTTTAGTTGTACCTACTTACCCCATACAAATTCATATAACACTACTTGCTAGTGACAGGAAGATAAACATCATCAATATAAACTAAGTGGAAAACAAACGTGTTGTTGACGCTAATTCCAAAACTACCCAAGCAAAGTTCATAAAATTTATATGGGACCACCTCTGAAGCATAACTTATTCATTAATTAGACTAGATGCTGATAATCCTGGCTGCAGCATCAGGTCAAACTTATGTCAACATTGCATTGAACTTAAAATTTAGTCCTGTTTAAAATTATCCCAAACACGACTACGGTTCTGTAATTTCAAGGTTTGTACTATTTCTGATGCTCCTGGCTTCAGCATCAGGTCTCTATGTACTTCGGTGTTCCTCATTAACATTACGTTTATCCACACATCGAGCCCTTTCCAATGAGCCTAAACACGATATATCTGCTGTTAGTTGTCGAGGAGTTAGGTACTCTGCAGACTATCCTGACTGCAGCATCAGGTCATGACTTGATGATCATGAGACAAAATGTGGCAAATGCCCAATCAAACATCAAAACAATTTACTAAAACAGTCCTTGCCTGTTCGAGTAACTTCTTACTGTTAAGGAGTTGTACCTTCCATCATCAGCCCAGCTACCTGAGATGGTGACAACCATACGCAAATACACAAGATACTTCATAAAATATGCGAAAAACCATAAGTAAGCCTATAAAATTTGAGGGTTGCCCTCGATTTCTCTAAGATCCCATCATCAGATCCTAACTTGGTGACAATGGGACCACCTCAGAACTATCTACTTTCGAACAAAAAAAGAATTTTGAAAATCTGTCGACAATTGGCGGAGTATTCGATGAACAAACATACAAAAAAAAAAAAAAAAAAAAAAAAAAAAAAAAAAAAAAAAAAAAAAAAAAAAAAAAAACAGCCGAACATAGTACCTCCTCCTTTTTGTGAAGTCGGTAAAAAGACGTCACTTCGGGAGCAAACAGCTATAAAGTTCAATGCTGAACCACAGATAATATAATACTCTGAACACTTCTATTTAACCCGTAGCATCCAATGTCCCCAAAGCTATCAGAAACACTTCCTTTACCCTTATATTCCTATAGATACTGCTTTCTGAAATAATTTATCAGCCTCCTTGAGATTCAAACCCAGAGGGTACAAAATATGAAAATACAGAAGCAGGGATCGCATAGGTACTGAAAGTTAAAACAAAAACTGTCCAAAACTTTCCAAACTCCGAATACCATAATTCATAAACAGTAATCAGAAAGTGGTGTATCAATAATAATTTGTATGGGCAAGCCGTCGCCACTGTAATCATGTTAGATTCCAATGCATAACAGCAGATGCGACTAGCTAAAAAACTAATCATTGACTCGCGTGCTTTAATTACACTCGCGTATTGTATGTCAGGGGTAGGCAACAGTTTTAGGAGCTGTTGTCGTATCATAGCACAGGGGCAGTGAACCTTTTTACCGCCTGTTAACTGTAAAAAAAATAGGCTGACATGTATTGTCATCATAACTATAATACGGTTTAAGATTCCAAGTTTTCTAACCCTATAGGTTTTCATACGAGGTATTTTCTGATTAGAAAGACCCTGAGCACATTTTCTTTACAAAATAAAACCCGATGTCAAGGCTAGCTTGCCCTAACTGAGAATCAGACTCGAAACAGCTTCTTGGCGCTGGTCCAATCTGCGGTCAGATAGATAGCCTTTGTCTTATTGTTATCTATAATATTGCTATTTTTATGCTAACAGTATTTAGTATCAGCAAGATTTTTTAAAGGCAATCACACACAAGTTTGTTCGATAATACATCAATTTATATTTCAGTCTTTTGCCACAAGTCCAAAGGTTTCCTATACCTGTTCTAAGCATGCGTAAGCGCACATCATAGTGCGAGTGTATTGACATGTTGATTCACGCGTTTAATCGCACGGAGAGATTTTTATATTAGATTTACGATCAATTGTCATGTCATCGTTTACAGGCAATTTATTAAACCAATAGCTTATTGTTTTATCGTTTTTGTTGTGGTGTGTGGTCTCGAATTCAAGATTTTCACATCACATCACGAGTTTTCAGGAAACAAGTTAATAAGCAATCGAAACACAACTTCATTTAAAAAAAAATAATTAGGCAGTTACATTCTAAATGTAGTGTCCATGGCGTAAAACCATAGAAATGTAAAAAACTTTCATATATCTATGCGTAAAACTAAAGTTTCTATGATATACCTTCTGCCACGTATTTCATAGAAATACATAGAAACCAGTAGTGTCGCGGCGACACGTCGCCTGCTGCTGCTGCCTGTTGTCGGCTACGTACTTGTAACTTAAAGAAAATAAAACTGTTCCATTGATAAATGGGACTAGGGATGGAGAAAACATCACTCACTAAATTTTACAAAATATAACTCAATTACGGAAAATCAGAGCAGTGGAGGCCAAGTGATAACGGCCACGACTTACGAGTTATAGGTCGTGGGTTCGAATCCAGACAGGAGCTTTACTTTGTGTAAATTATTTCATCACCACTAGTCTCAAAACGGTGAAGGAAAACATCGTGAGGAAACCGGCATGTCCTAGAATTAAAAATTCAAAGACATGTGACATCTGCCAACCCGCACTGGGCCCGCGTGATGGATTACGGCCCACTCCCTCTCACTGAGAGGAGGCCTGTGTCCCAGCAGTGGGAACATACAGCTGATTATGTACTGAAAATCATAAAAGGGGTCATTACTCATCATTTTACACATTCTTTATTAAGGGACCAACCCAGAAATCACGAAAAAAGAGTGTGTACAATCAAACGTTGCTCAGGTTTTTTGTTATTATAACTTGAGATATTTTCTTACCTACACTTTTTATTTGAAGACTAACAAAACCCACACGTTCCCAACCCCTGAACGTAACGGCGCAAATAATCATCGCAGTATCTAATACACATTACTCGAACCTAATTTTCCTATTTACGTAACACACTCGAGACTCGCTTTGTACCTAAGAGCTCTCATGTCTTACTATGTGCTGTAGGCAAATAATCGTGAGTGTGTTATCACTCCTAGTGAACGTGGAAACTGCTTTGTTTGAAGAGACGTTGTCATTTGTATGGAAAATGTTGCATCTATAATTACATATTATAAATTAAAGTCGCTTTTCGTGTCTTGTGTGACCGCGTTGTCCTTCTAAACTCCGCAACAAATTTTGATACGGTTTTCAGCGCCGTTTAGAGTTTATTCCGGAAGGTTTATGTATAAGACATTAAAACCATCTTCTTCTTTTCAAGTCCATGGTAAATTGTTAAATAAGTTGAGCGTAGTAATAGTTAGTAGGTTTAACATTAATAATTAACTAACATATAACAAATAAATCTCAATGTTTTGTCAATACGTAAAAACCGTGCGAAGCAGGGATGAGTAACTAGTACTTGTATCTGTGAAGGTGAAACTGAGTTGGAATCAGAAGATAAATGATAAGAATATCGGAAGGTTTTGTCAAATTCTCTAGTTCAAGTATGCAGGGTATATTAGTAATATTCGTGAGTAACAGCCCTGTTATCAATGACTTCAATTCAGTTTGTTCAGCTCAATGCTATGCTGATATCTGGAATTAAAGATTTTGTCGCCGAGTTAGCTGAGACTATTAATGAAAATATCAGCTTCTATTCTTTTTGCAATGAACTCTTGATGATCCTAAAATTAAAATCATAAAACCCTTACTGTAAAGTCACTGCAGTCACTACATAGCATAATCAGCCTACAATGTTCCCACTGCTGAGACACAGGACTCCTCTTTGTGAAAGAAAGTGCGGGCCCAGTGCGGGTTGGCGGATGTCACATCTATGAATTTTTGATTCTAGAATATGCCCGCCACGATGTTTTCCTTCACCGTTTTGAGAGCAGTGGTAATGAAATAATTTACACAAAGTAAAGTGCCTGCTTGGGTTCGAACCTACGACCTATAACTCGTAAGTCGTGGCCGAGCCACCACTACTCACAGTCACTGCAAGACTAAAAAAAAAATGATTTATAGATGTCGTCATCGTCATTCCGTTCAACAGTGTCACAACACACAACTTTATCTCCGTATAATTAGGCTATCTCCTAAACAAGCGTACTTTCAATATCACCCGCTAATATTAGTCCAACCTTCACCAAAGGCATGTCATTTAGACCACGTCGACGCAATTTTTATGAAAATTCAGCCGAAAATTGGTACTGCTTTGATAAAATTTTCTTCACAGAAGACTCCCTATTTCTTATGATTAATTATCGTGTCTCACTTTAGTATGTGCATCGCAAACAAGGCTATAAAACGGATGACTTGAATTCTATTTGAATAAAATTGAATTGAGTTTTCACATAACCAGAAACGAAAATATTGCCGTAACTTTTACTTGTTTCATTCTATTGTGTTCATGGATTGTGTTAAATGTTATTCTGCCTACCATGTACCTTTGAGTACATTCCTTAGTTACTTTTAATTTAAGTCTAAAAACGCTATTTATGAAGACTTGTCCACACAGTTCATAGCCTTCCGTATACTCTAGGCAGTCTGGGCCCAACGGAGCAAGCAATCTTTCCCGTCCCTGATGGAAAACTCACGAGACATCCTGATATAAGAACTTTATGCATACACCTTAAAAGTGTCTCCTCTTAAAAGCGAGATCAAAACACATCCCGTAACAACGTTCGTAATTCTACGATCACGAAACACCACATTTTAAAAGTGTTTCTTCAAAATTCAAAATATTTTATTTCACATAAACCTACATGAGCACTTTTGAAACGTCAGAAGCTAGGTGCACGGTTCGAATTGGTCGTTTCATGGGGAGAAGAACCGGCAAGAAACTGCACGGTTGCTCTGTAAAAAATTTGGGGATCGATGCCTTTACAAATTTACATTAACATTTCTGCAAAATTCTGCTTCCCATAATCAACAGCTCAGCAAAACACCGGTACTGTCACATTTCTAAGCCACCTGTGCAGGGTCGCTGTGTCGCATTACGTCGCTTATGTAACACTGATGCCGTGGCTGACCTACATGTACCTGACTTGTGACTACGATCGTAATTTGAGACCATGTTTAGGGGCTACCGGGCTATACCGATGATGGTTATTAACTTATTCCGTTTTCTGGGTTAACCTCCTTGCATGATCTTGGGTATTTGTTTGACGATTTGTGAGAATCGGGCCAGTAATACGATTCGTTTAGAAGGGTAGCAATGTCAATCAAAAAAATTTTCGTGGTTCGAAATTAGCTCCTATAAACCCCTGTTTTCTGGCAGCCTTTCGCATTTATTTTGTTGTCAGACCTTATTTGAATGTTAATGGGAGATGCCAAATCCGTAATCCCAACAGCTTCGATGAGATTTGACGATTTACCGTTCAGAAACTTGATGAGGCATCCAGAAACCACAGGTTCTTGACCAAGTGCATGCTCTTACAAATTCTCTGATTTGAAAACCAGAACGGCTTCCGTGTTGTCCACCCCTAAAATGCTAATGGATAAACTTGTTTACCCAACACCTTTAAAATGATCTTAAAATGTGAAGAAACTTAAATGTGTATGACTAAATGTTGACGATATTTTCCCTTCCAGGGAGAGAACTCCAAACGAGGACATGAGGTACGTTGGTAGTGAGGCCGTGTACAGTGTTGTGGGCTTATCTATACCAATACTGCATGAATTGGTCGCATCTGCCTTCATACAGATAATATACATACAGTTACAAGCTTATGTTATAGACTTGTCGAAGAAAGAGACGAAAATCGACATCTGATTAAGCTCCACACATATCCCGGTTTTAGTCCTTTCCGGATTCTGGACCATTCGTCAGTCTCAGTAAACGTAAGTGCATGCTTCAGACCCCAGACAGCTCGGAATCCGGCCAATCAAAAGCCGAGCAATCTTTTTCTGGACCCTAACGAAACACTGAAACTGGACGGTCCGTAGCCGGTTAAGGCCCTGACCGTGATATGTAGATCCTTAAAAAATGCATGCCCTCTGACGATGCCGTAGAAGTGGCGAGGTTTTGATCCAAAAAAATTGATTCATTGTCGTGCCATCGACACGACGAAGAAGACCGATCTTCCATCTCTTTCTTTTACCAGGTTGCTTTTTAATTTGCAATTGCAAAGCTTGCTTACTATATGTGTGTTAACTATATGTTGCAACTCCTCTCTTCACCCGCGTGGCATGTCAAGCCTATTTCACTGTATTTTTGCATCCTTAGTTCATTTAGGGCTCCAGTCGCCTTGAGGGCAGGGATAGAAATGAAGGTTATGAAGCACTGATTCACCAAGTTAGTCAAAGTACTTTATTGGAGGAAGATAAATCTTTTACGGGTATCCTACCTTTTAGCCCAGATAGATCAGCCATGTTTAGAGCGATGAACGTAGCACAGACAAAGCACGAACCTTTCGACCAAAAGCAATACACCCAATCACAAAAGAAGGTTCTTCAGCCACTGGCATATGGATGTCATACACATCATTTTGTTTATATAGCACTGCATGACCCTCGAGCAGATTTAAACACTGCATCCAGATTTCTCATGCACCTCAATGAAAATTTAATAGACTATCACAGGACCTGCGATATTAAAGGACAAGGTAGATCGACTGCAGCCCGTTTCGATCAATCAACTCAGCCTATCGCAGTCCACTGCTGGACTTAGGCCTCTCCCAGGCTGCGCCACAACACCCTGTCCTCCGCCTTCCGCATCCAGTCTGTCCCAGCCACCTTCTTAAGGTCATCGGCCATCTAGCTGGGGGGCGTCCCACACTACGCTTGCCGTTACGCGGTCTCGACTCCAGGACTCGTCGGCTCCACCGGCAATCGGTACTTCGACAAACGGCCAGCCCACTGCTAAGTACTTCAGCTTGGTTACTCTGCAAGCTATGTCGGTAACTCCAGTTCTTTTCCGGATAACCTCATTCCCAGCAGTTCGATTGACCAATTGCAATATTTCTTACTGCATGATAACTACCAACTGTTTTTGTAGTTTCTGTGCAGTCAGCTCATCTACGCACGGAATTTAAATGCAATACAATAGCAGTTGAAAGAGTTGAAGAACTTTATTGGCCGATTCAAACGGACGGTTATTCTTTAAAATTAAGACTCTTGTATCTTTACCAATAATGAAGCAAGGACCTCATAGCTTTGCATAGTAGATCCCTCCCAAATGGAAGTAGCTATCACAGGTAAAATTTGTTTACGAATCTATTTATATGCCCAGTTTGGCAATAAAAATATGCTACCATTAAACAAAAACGAATCGTTTTGCTTACCAATTTTGGCAGTTGCTTTGCAAACGGTATGCATTACATTGTCCCCTAACCCAATTACTTTAAGGATGATATTAAAACAATTTGAACTTCCAACTCCATAAAACAATGTGCCTCAAACATTTGATAGTGCAGTCGCGACAGTTTCACCGTAGCTTCCCATGGCATGATGGCATAGTTTCGCGCCAATAACATAGTTTCATCGCGGCTTTCTTTCCTCCCAACCGCCATGCTGCGGTTTGACGAAATATGTTAATGTTTGAGCCTAACCGTGGTTGCCAATGACCTAGCAATGCCGGTTGTGTATAATGTTATAGTATTCTTGTAGATAGATACAGATTATAACAGAGTCTTGAAAATCTGGGCCATGAAGTTCAAATTGTGTGCAGTGCATATTTTATAAGATTTCTTATGTAACGTCTGGGAAATTATCTGTAAAGTAAATTGACTACAACATAAATTGTCCGTATATTTAAACACAACTGTCAATCTTTGGCAGTGGTATGAAATGGCTATGTCAAGGCAACTTGACAAACAATGAATTTCTCTGGCTGTACTTAGACAAACAGACGCAATAATTATATAGCATGATCCGTGTGGACTTTGTAGTGTGTACTTTTCCAGACAGTTTTAATTGGAACTGCTGGATAGTCTTCTGACTTCAGACTGTTCAACAGTAGGTATCAGTTGGATAAAGAATTAACCTTCTTTGAGCTTCCTTTGAAGTTTGAGTACTTATCGAAAGTTTTGCTTAATCTAACAGATTCTGGGTAACCCCCAACTTGTATCAAGATCAATCAATCTGCCTAACCTATTCCCAACTACGTTGAGGTCGGCTTCCAGTCTAACCGCATACAGCTGATATCAGTATTTTACATGGAGCGACTGTATATCCAGGCTCCACAACCCAGTTACTGATAACAGGATGCCCCTTGGTAAGACTGACTGTCAGACTTTTGGGCTTCTGACTATCCGTAACAGATGTCAAAGGTCTACGAATGACAGCCGGGACCAACAGCTTAATGTGCTTTCCGAGGCACGGTCCAAGTTGTATCAAGAATGTAGTTAAAAGTGTATAAGACTCACAGTAAGCTATCCCAATACTTGAAAAACGTTGGTGAGTCAGCAAACCCGCAAATAAAAATTTTCATTGTTGTCCACATATTGTCGAATATTTTTTTTTCAAACAAAAGCAAAACACAGGTTTTCATCCCGCTTTAATTGTCTGCGTCCATTTTATGATTGGTGGAACAGAATGCTGTGGTTTTCAGTTTTACGGACATATCCAGGTCAGTTTTAAAGGTGAATTTTCAATATTGCAGTGTTCAAAACTGACAAACGGGAAACGTGAGGAAATGAAAATGTATACAAAAAGTACTAGGCTTGCATGAATTCACGATAGTATTTCAATCATAAGTATTATGCTTTTAATAGGATTTGGGCGAAATTTGGCACACAGGTAGTTTATTATAACCTGGATTGACACAGAATACTAATTATCCCGGTAATACGTTTCCGTGGGATAATTTCCGACCTCTACGCGGGCGAAGCCGCGGGCCAAAGCTAGTATGTTCATCAAACGAAAACGCGAAACCGTATACGTGTGTTAAATTAATGTCGCCATTGTATCGGCACATTGTATGTACACATATACATACGAGTATGTCGACATGATACGGTACTATAAAGCTTTTGTGGTCCCCTGAGATAAAAGCTTTTATAATTTCTTCCAAAAGTATATATTTGAACGATAAAATAAAATCGCTTCATTATTTACGTTTCTGATAGAGTGGTGACTATATCGTCTGTTGAAATTATTTTTTTTAAGTGGGATAGCCCTTTTTAAAGACGCTTGTCTTTCAAACCTTTTTGTGAGAGTCTTCAGTTAAATTAAGGACTCTTCACAAAGGTTTGGTCTTGGAGTAAGTGAAATTCCCAAAGTCGTACTGTTGGGGTTAAACTGGCATGGCGATTTATCGAGAAACGATAGAATAGCAGACATCTCCTTTTTTGTTATCTTAAACATTATTTTTACTATTACAAGTTTTGTTATTTGATCGATATCGTTCAAGAACATCGTTAGTTACTCTAATTCATTATCTTTTATTTTTTGTGCTATATGGTACAGACGCCAGCACACCAAGCTACTACAATCTGTCAAATTTCTTTAATAGATTTTCAACTCTATCGCTAAAGCATAAGGTTCAAAGTTGTTTGGGAAAATTTGACAGTTTCGGGTAGCTTGATGAGCTGGCGTCTGTACATGAAAAATACTATCAATAAAAAACACCGCAGTCGATATAAAAAATAATTGAAAGTTCCGCTACAGATTACTTTAGCTGTACGTATCTGACGACAAACGTGGGACAGGGGCGGAAATTTAATCATTACTTCTCTATGTACCCACTGTAGTGTGTAACTAAGCGATAATGTTATCTACAACGAGGTAGGACGGTAAATGCCTCAGGATTTGTGCGAAGGACTGTTTGTTCAGATAATCTTTGTCCAAGGTAGGAACCGTGAACTTGATGACTATAATGTGGTGTATAATTATGGTTTCTGTTGCTATGAGATCTTGCTACTACAACTTTTGTGGATTTGTTGGTCCTTTCGGTCTATACACGACCGTGTTGAGTCACCTGACCAGCTATTTAATGGCCTGCCAACGAATTGTCTTCCGTATTTTGCCAAACATTAATTACTTCTTCTTTTTCTTCCTGAACTTGTCCCATGTTACTTAGAGTCGGCGTAACACGTTTAATTTATTACATTCAATATAATTACCCATCTCTAAAATAACAACGCTTAACCACTTCCCTTCTGGTCTGGCACAGACTATTTTTCCAACTTTTGCCAACAGCCAAACGTTCGTGTAAATTCCCGTATTCATGGTAAACTTTTGTTGAGCAACGACAAAGTTGCTGGAAACGGAGTTTATATCAATATGTCTTGTCCACACGCTAGTCTGCGCCAAAATATCGCTCGCGGAAGTAGTGTTTTTGTGTTCCCTGTCTTCAATCTCCCTCTTGCTAAAAAGAAAATCACCTCACTTCCTTAATACCCCACCACTCCTTGACTTACTTAAATACCTTCGATTAAATCTATATATTTTCTTCCACACCTTAAGCAATCACCCAAGGTGGTGTAGGCACCCAAAATAAATAGCCCACACATTTGCGGAGCCACAATATGTTTGCGTAGGACCGCATGTCAATATACGGGGCTCCCTGTTCATGCCTTCGTTAATACGAGGACGTATCGATATCAATATTTAGATAGACTATTGCAGGAAGTTGAAGATGGCATAGTGACATTGATTGGAAAATTGATGTCTTTGTAAAGTGTATTTTACGCACACACAAAAAGACTCATCAAGGCTCGCTCTTGGGTAGCGGGATTGTCCGAAAGGGTTACCTCTGCCCCGAAACATAAAGGGCTAAGGAAGGAACACGGGTGGGTTTTAGTCAGTAAGAGTCTGACACTCCCTTTCGCTCCACCCAGAGCGGGAGGAGTCATATGATGATCTCCTATCAACAAAAAAAAAAAAATGGCTCGCTCTTCTTTGTCGCTGGCACGATAGTTATTTAAATTTTATTGGCCCAAAACTTTGCCACTTCCAGAGCGTTATCGGTGACAGCACAGAGGTCGTTTTGGAGCACAAAGGTCAGGATAGGAGGTGAAGCATAGTTTGTAACATAGCTCCACATCCACAACTTGCTGCCGTTCCGTCGAGGTAGCCCCACTTTACGAGGTTCGACTAATATCTGCCCACTTGGGTTCGGAGACTGTTCAGGGACTTCCATGTGGACCACGGAAGGTTACAAACTGCAGGAATACGCTCATTCATCAAGGCTTAGGTAATAGGTAATACGGGCTGGTATCCGCAACTCCACGTCAATGCGCGTATTTTGCGTACGGGTGGGAAAATCGATTATTCGATCCACCCCAGCTCCTCAAGGAAGGCCAGCAACGCCTTGATGTTACTGACCGTCTCACGTAGTTCATCAAGGCTTGCAAAAGCATTGTACATACCCTCCGGTTTAGTCAAGGTATGTGGCTGCAGGTAACATTTAACTGGCATGGATCCTTACGCATAATCTACTTCAAAAGTGCAAACACATTATCGAATTCAGTTAGTAAGTTATTTTTCACTCTGACTTTATCCAAAAGAATATCATTTAGCTTCTTCACGTCTTCCAGCTCTAGCGAAGCAACTGCTTCTTCCGTTCCAGCATTCTTCAAGTAACCAGAATGCAAATAAAAGCACGGTTCACTAGTTCAAATGTTTATTTTAGCACCTATAAATTCTACTTTGTCTAAACTGCCTACAGTACCTGACCCGCTGTTCGAACCACTCAATTCGCTCGCCCCTCGTCGTCCGTACGTAGTTCTTTCTACAGTCCTGACGGGCATTTAATTGCATCAATTACCGTTAATCCTACTAAGAGAAGCATCCACTTTTTATTTGTTTAAAATCTTGCTTTGATTGTATTTTAATTGATAGCTTTGATTGTTTAGTAGGTATATTGATATTGTGGTTGTGTCTGCATGTTTTTTTGGCGTTGATGTGGTGATTCGTTTTTTTGTTATATACAGATCGGTAACGATTTTAGATTATAGGGGAAAGTGGAACCTAAATACAATGTGGAGATAACAATATTACAATAAATGAAAACACTAGCAATACTCATGCATAAGATTATTTTGGAACTACTAAATAAATCCTAACATCGAAATTGAGAAAGTGATTTTTTTCAAACAAACTAAATAATAGTGATGGGCCGACTATCGATTTTGCCGATCAACAGACTAACTATAGAGACTAAACTATTGGATATATTTGATTGAATTTCGTATGCAGACTGGGAACCTCATTAGATCATCATCATCTGCCTAGCCTTTTCCCAACTATGTTGGGGTCGGCTTCCAGTCTAACCGGATGCAGCTGAATACCAGTTTTTTACATGGAGCGACTGAACCTCATTAGATATACGCAGTTTAATTTATTTTTATATTGTCATCTCCACTATTTATATTCATTATAAAGTTTTTGTTTCAGTTTGTATTTAGGGTCTTAAAAATATTCAATGGATCGTGAAAGCCCTGTTAAAATAACTATTTTCCCAACATACGTTTCAAACGCTCGAGTTCAATTCAATCAAATAAACTTAAAATAGAATTTGAGCGGCTGCTATTGGACCTCGAAAACCTTTAGAGAAATATTTTTAGTGGAAGGTTTAGACTGTGCGTTGATATATCAGTCAGTCAAGAATTTGATTTTTTTATATTATATATAGTTATAGAGAGGTTATAGAGGGAAGGTAAAGTAACTCTAAATCGATAAAACTGTCACTATCCTAATGACCGCTATGGTTCCCGGAAAAGACCATCCGTTCGAAGTGTTAATTTAGGACCCAATTCCTTTGGACATTGAGGAGTTGAATGTATTTGTAGACCTTTTAATTCAAGATTTTTCAAGATATCGTCTAATATATGTATCGAATTTCAGTAATAATGTTCTGGAACATAGCAACATATTTTTTGGAGTTGACCATCTTTTCCTTCTCATCCGAAGCAGTGGTGGCCCAGTGATAACGGCCCGGACTTACGAATTGTTGGTCGTGGGTTCGAACCCAGCCAGGCGCTTTAATTTGTGTAATTCATATCATCACCACTGCTCTCAAAAATGGTGAAGGAAAACAGGCATGGCCTAGAACCAAAAATTCAAAGACTCACATCAACCAACCCCGACTGGGCCCGCGTGCGTGGTGGATTACGGTCCATTCCCTCTCATAGAGAGGAGGCCTGTCTCCTAGCAGTGGGAACGTTATAGGCTGATTATGCTTCTTTTTAAACTTCATATTTTGACTTGAGTAGAAAATATAAACCTATTTTGAGCAATGGAAAAATACAGCGATATTAAATTTTAAAATTCTTCAAATACTTCATGGACATATCGACACGCGGCATCCCTCAGCGAATTCCTACCGCGTCACACAGTGGTATTGTCATACACAATATCAACTATTGACAGCCGCTGACCTAGAAACCGGGGAGCCAGGAAATTAAGTGTCATGGCTGCCGACCAGAACCGTATGAAGCTATGGAGCCTTTAGATCCACCTGGATTCCTTCTGGGAGCTATTCGTTAGGCTCGAAGTACAGTTGGTTATTTAGTAAGGTAATTTAAGGACAGGGTTTTAGTAATTTGTGTTGGCAATGGTGTTAGAATTGAGGCCGTGTTTGGGAGTTTTATGTTGTGTTGTTGAGGTTTTGGGTACATACATATACATAATCAGCCTATAATGTTTCAACTGCTGGGACTCAGGCCTCCTCTCGGTGAGAGGAAGTGGGCCGTAATTCACCACGCGGGCCCAGTGCGGGTTGGTGGATGTCAGATCACGTCTCCGAATATTTGGTTACTGCCAATTGCATAGATTCAATCAGTATGCCCACCAAACAATTACTAACGTAAAACACATTTTCAGAAAATTTCCAATTTTAAAAATCAGTTTTAGCCCCACATAACCACATCACGTAATCCAATTATTGAGTCTCGTGGGTCGGCTTGGGCCGTGTAATCCAATGAGGATGCAGGTACAGTCGGGCGACAGTTTTGTCGCACCATTGACTCGCACCCTCACACTCCAAATACTTACTGTGGTCCGTAGGGCTGTGCTGTTCAGAAAGGCATGAATTTAACCAGCTGAATGCCGTAATTACAAAAACAATTAAAAAGCCATTGTGTCTCGCGTGGATCCACGTTGGATAGGAAAGGTTAATCGAACCTCGAATGATCCCCACTTTGCTTTCCTAAAAATATTATTGAACACTAATATAATTATTGCGCCTCTTTTTGTGAACCACCAAATAGTTCCTATTTTGGGGTCTTAAAACACATGTACGGTGAATCTATACACTATCGACGACTTTAAATATTAATTAAGCAATTAGTACACGATTAGCGGTCATCGCGTGTGCTCCTCGCTCCTTTATTCGCACTCTCCGGTCACAGTTGGTCATAGTTTTAACTAAAGGCTCACCTATTAAAAAAAGAGGATCAAATAAACATTTCCTGTTTAGAAAAGAGATTCAGACTATCTGTCTCTTATTATTGAAATTTTGGTTGTGCCCCAGGCCTGTTGTGGGTCTAATTTTGCTTATGTTTGGGTTTTTGCTGCATTGCTGGCTAGATAATATTCCTTTGGTTTTAACGAAATTCCGGCTTCTTGGCCTTCTTTTCTTGTAGCGGCATCGGCAAGAACTAAAGATAATGGTATTTATCACCCAGCGAGTTTGTGGTGGTATGGCCTAAAGTGTACCGAACGTGTCAAGTATTGCCACTCGTGAGGCTATTATTATGCACCCCTTCCTCTTACTTAAAAACACAAGTAGCTGCGAACCAATCCATAAAAAAAATAGCTAAAACAATTTACGTTTACTTATCAAAATTGATGTTTTTTTTCTCCCCTCGACTCCCCTACATCTCGCTGAGCTAGCGTTAGATGGATAGCTCTTGAGATCCAATGCCGACGTCTAGTCAACTTCCGATATAGCCAACACTTGTATGAAGCTGCGGTGTGTACTTGAGACACTTCGAATTGCTAAACTTTACGTTTTTATCTGTTTTATACAATCTTGTACTACCTTGAGACCATTTTCAACAAGTTTTGATAGCAGATGCGTAGTCTTTTATAACTTTTGTGAAGTATTTTGTTCAGGCTAATATCAATTACTAAGAGAAACCGCAAATAGGCAAAAAAGGCAAATATATAATTGTAAACCTATGAATACAGTTTCTGTCAGAAGTTGGTCTTTTTCAGTAATTTCTTGGAAGTACAGGGTCTCAGAACGAATAGCTCAAGATTGGTTTTAACATCTTCCTGTAAATTCCAGCATCGTCTATGTAGATTATCAACAAAAAATAAATCAAAATGTTTAAGTTTATTTAAAGGAAGGATGGGGACGGGACGGGGTTTCTGGAAGGACTTGGGGAGGCTTTTGCGCAGCAGTGGGAAAATATAGGCTAAACAAAAATAAAAGTTAATTTATTTCGTTTATGATTTTGTTTGAGACACTTATATATTTTTATTTTACTTAATTATGTTATTTTAATTTATTTAATTTTTAATTATTTTTATTTATTTCCAACGCAAACAGCGGGTGTTGCAGGTAAGGTTATGCTGCCTAATTAGTAATTACCGCTAGTGTGTACTTGAGAACATTGAATTGGCCATTATGCCGTGTGTGCTATGCGTGAAGACAATGTTCGTAAAAGTTACGCTAGTCAGGGACAACCTTTATTTGTTAGAGGTGTTTGTGACTGCTATTGTTTTGGGGTCGCCAGTTAAAAATAGCAACGTTTTTATTTTATTTTTGTTGGGACTATATTTATTGTTTCTGAAAAACTATTGAAGGGGAGGCAGCATTTACCTATCTCATTTGAATTCATATAGATTACATCCGGTCTTTAATCAGTCTGATCACAGTTATTTTATACCTCTGACAGCAACCTAACAACAATCTTATTATGACGAGAATAAAGATCACAATGATTTTGATAAGACTTATTAATGGCAGCAGCCCAACAGCAACCTTATTAGAATGAGAATAAAGAGCACTGTGATATAGACAGATGCAAAATCAGAAGTAAAATAACTATGAACGGACTTTATGCTTCTTAAAGTATCTGATTGTTGGACAAACTTAACAACAGCCGATTTATCTAATCTCTTCCATCATATTTGAATATGCTAATAATTGAGGTTACTATTAAAATTCAAAACCATTCCATAAAACATAAGGTAAGCTTCATAATAGTCAATAGAATAATGCTATAGTATTTTTATCTCTAAGTGTACAAACACGCTGTCAATGTGTGTGTGTATAAGCGCAGGAACTTAGGTATCGTCCGAGACAATTGCGAAGTCGGAAATGTGTGTGTGTTATGTGCTGACGCTATTCACCTTCACGCACACATTCACAGCGTGTTTGTAATGCACACTTAGTTACCACAAGTAAAGTGCACGTCGCTTCGTGAGATGACAATACTGTAATCCCTTATCCTGGTAATCGCATTCCGTGAAAAAGTGTAGGTAAAGTTAAAGTGAAGTGCTCAAGTAATTATTATGAGTAAATTAGCTCGTTCCTGCGCCATCTCGGCGCCTCGGCTTTATCCAATTAGTGACAACCACTGTGCTAGGGTTTCCAGGATTTTATATTCATTTGTGGATTAAAAAAAGTAGCATTCATTTATTTAGATTTATTTATTCATTGGTTTAGCGGTCCTCGGTTCGATTCCCAGGCCCGGCAAATGGTTATTGGGTTTTGCTGCCAGGACATTTTTAATCTAGAGTTTTTTAAGCTCTGTAAATGGCAAAAGCAATGGCCCTGGACTTGTACCCTAAACGGCGAAATATGGGAGTTAGCAGAGGTTACTCCTTCCAGACATAGAGACAATGAGTAATAACTCACGAAAGGAAATTAGCCTCTGAATTTAACCTGTGGCGACATCTACATCGCCACATGCGAACTACGCATCACACTGACGTCACGCAAAATCCTGCATCGCGCAAGCAGAGTTTACCGCGCAACTAGCATATATATATGCATACTCGTATAACCTCCTGGCATCAATCGTCGGGCAGTTGTCCAACAGATACGACACCCGTCTGGTCGGAGGTTCCTCCCTTTTCTATGGAAGACGAGTGAATTTTACTCCTCGTACCTTTATCAACCTGAACAGGGTTTGTTTACACTTTCATCAGATACTTTTGGAACGAACCATGTATATTATTGTACCTTTTTACATTAAATAATATCTTTTATGTAAAGGTACGTTGCGTAAACTTTTCCTTTATGATTATGAGTTAAATTAGTTCGTTGCAGCGCCGTCGCTCAGTAACGAAGTTATCCAATTAGTGATAATATTAACCCTCTCACATTAGGGTTGTCATACAAAGACGTGTTTTTTAATTTAGATTATTGTATTCATCTTTCAGTTCTAAGAAGAACTACACACTTACGCAAGGTTCAAAAGAGATGATCTCCTTCAGTATTGATAGAAAGTGTATGGTGTTACGAACATAGTATTCTCGAATCCATCATCATCATCATTTCAGCCGAAAGACGTCCACTGGACATAGAGAATATTACTTTGGAATTTTGCGTAAAGTACGAATGTTCGCGACTGTACGTGTTCGCGATCACTGCCATTACGGCTATGATAGGCAATTAATTCTGTTTCCGATTATTATAAAAATATCATAATAATTGAGTTTAGTATTGGATTTCGAAGTTTACATCAATTGCATCAATTACAATTCCAGTCTTAGCTGACCTCGCATTGTATAGGCTTTTCGTACAATGAAAAGTCAGCTTATAAGCTTATACTGGAAATGTATAGCTTAATATGTCGTCGTGTGTACAGCACGGACTCAGTGCTGTCTATGCACACAACATTATAAAATATCGATTATAGCCCAGCAATATGACGATACTTCAAGTAGCCACGTCCCTATCAAACTTTAGTTTTAAAAAGCTCTCCACAACACCTGCAGGGTGTTATTATAGTTATGCGTAGACGTCGCGTCGCCGCCGGACATGGCAATTTGCGACAGCCCTCCCCCCCCTTGCCACCATCTCTGTACCCCCACTGCCATCGTCCTCGCTCCGTTGTGTTGAATGTTGTTGAAGCTACTGCACGCATGTTTGTGTTTGTTGTAATATAAATAGGTAAGAATAAAAATGGTAGTATCATGCACAGATTCCTGCATTGTTCGCGTACCCCACACTCGTGTAAATCCAAAGCAAACCTTGGCAAACATAAATAGGTACTTCAACGCAGGACTCCGTAAGTTTTCAATAATCTTCCCGCTTGATAAACTGGATTATTCAAATAATATTGTTTCGAAAAATGGTGTACAAATTATTACACCTGATTCTAGAACCCGGGTTACTTAATTCGATGCTAGGTGTCTAGATCTTAAGTTAACAAGATTTGACAGAAGTTACTGATCAGATATGTACTTGATCAGGCTTCCTGAAACCTTAGGCAATAGGCTAGAATAAAATATTATTTATTACGTACACTGTACAAAGTATAACAGAATAAGCGCAAGCCCTGAAAGTAGTTTATTCATAATTGACTACTGAATCGATTTTAGTAACTTTTAATATAGGTATTTTTTTTTATTGTAATGTTTTAAGGCCACACTGACCGCCGGCGCCGATTGAGCCAATGTAAATTAAATCTTATTTCCAGGCTATATAAGACTCTATTTTAATTGCATAAAGCAATGCTAGAGTCAACGCGATTTCCTTAATAATGATAATTAGCTTTAAAAAAAGAACTATTATGCTTTTAACTCAATACTCTAATTGGGGTGTACCTATGAGGTCTTACGTTAATTATGTTACACTAGCTTCTGCCCGCGACTTCGTCCGCGTGAAATTTCACCCTCCCCCATTCACCCTCTTAGGGGTGGAATTTCGAAAACCCCTTTCTTAGTGCACCCCTAGATCTCATAAGGAACCTACATGCCAAGTTTGGAATCTCTAGACCCAGCGGTTTGGGCTGTGCGTTGATATGTCAGTCAGTCAGTTCTCCTTTTATATATATAGATATTGATAAACTACAGATATGCTAAAATGTAGAAATTTTACATAGGGTGACACAATGGGCGGTCTTATCGCTACGAGCTATCTTTTAAAGACAACCTTTGGATGGATTAAAAGGGTTATTTTTTATATGTATTTTTCCATTAATCGACTTGAAATAGTAGAAGCTATTCAATACCTATCACACCTGCACTAGAAATCACAAACATATTTATAAGTAATGCCTTTTTCCAGGTAAAGAAAATGGCAGAACGCGTAGCCAAATGCCGCGAGGAAGTGTCTAAGAGCAGAGAGAAGTACCAATCAGCACTGGCAGAGATAACGGCATACAACCCCCGCTACATCGAGGACATGACGGGCGTCTTCGAGAGGTGCCAGCAGATGGAAGCCCAGCGGCTGAAGTTCTTCAAGGATGTGCTGTTCAGCTTCCACAAGTGCCTCAATATCAGTCAAGAACCTTCGTGAGTATACATGTTGCATCAATCCTTCATTCCTTTAATCTTTTTGTGTATGTGTACGTAGCCCATGTATGGTCGAGAAAATATCGCGGCGGGATTTTATCACTGGATTTTCAACTCTCGGCGCTAAGCAGAGCGTTGAAAATCCAGTGCGTGAAAAAAAAAATCGCGCAGTAAAACTGATAATCTCAGACTTTTCAATGTATGAAATGCTATTTTATAATCAGCATGTTAGCAGATACCTATTTATTTCCCTTCACACAGCTTCTGAAAACAAAAAAATCGCGTCTATTACAATAGACTTAAAAATTATTAAGTACTTCGTTGGCCTAATAGTCGCAAACGGCACTAATGAGCCCTGGATCCTGCTGCCTGCTGGTCCTGGGTTCGATTCCCGGGTCGGGCAAAGTGCTATTGGGTTTTTCCATCTGGAATTTCTGAGTAAGGAGCCCGGACTCTGGATTTGATCCTTGTTGATGGCAATAAGCTCGCCCCCTATTACATGGGGGACATAACTGGCGAAATGTGGATGTACTATAGGGTCACCCCTGCCTAACCCATCGGGGAACACAGGCGTGATTTTATGTATGTTAAAAATAACTGAAAAGATGGGGGTGTGATATACTTACACCTACACCTCTGCCTAGGCCTACCATGGTTTAATTCAAGCGTTATGTTATGTGTTGATAACACTAAAATAGTCATCTCATATGTCTGGTTGTTGTTTTGTTCAGGTTACTCAATAAGATGTTAAATGCAAATGGTTTTTGTCACCAACTGTGTACGGTCACCAAAGGAGACAAGTAACTATGGTCGTCGCTATAGTTGAAGTTTAGTAAGAAACCGATGGATGTTTTCGAATAAAATTTAATTTAATTAATAGAAAACAAACAGTTATTATATCAAATTAAATTTCATTCGAAAATATCCATCGGTTTCTTACTAAACTTCAACTATATCCGACGACCCTGGTTACTTATCTCTTTTGGTGACAATACTTACTTTTTTGGCTTCAGTGGTCAATCTGAAGGCCAGCCTGTCGTCCATAGCTGAGGCTGCGGCCAACGAATTGTTACAATCGGTTTACCCTACTAAAATATTCACCTAAAAACTTTTCAGATTACCCCAAATATACGAAGAATTCCACCATACGATAAACAACGCGGACAGTCAAAAGGACCTCAAATGGTGGGCCAACAACCACGGCGTCAACATGGCGATGGCCTGGCCCCAGTTCGAGGTAACATAACATACATTGCTGCTCCGACACCGGCCTGCATACAAACCCGTCCCACTCACAGCGCAACGCATTACTATCTATAATCTATGCGATTAGATAGAGTACTCTTTGCATCTAATTAGCATCTAATTAACGTGAATGCTTCTAGGTATTGCATTCAGTCTTTAGGTACGGATTTTTGTTAAACCATGTGGATTTATTAAAAGACTACAAAGTAAAAGATACATAAAAACAGGCATAGGTAGGGGCTTGTGGCTAAGTATAATCGCCGCACGGGGCGATTGATCAGGTTAAGCTACGCTTGTCGCTTGGTATATGGATGGGTGACCATCTTCACATATCAAGACCCCTCCACGGAGGGGTCAAAAAAAAGGGAAGGGAAAAAAGGGAAAAGAGGGGGGGGAAGTGCTTTCCGAGGCACGCCTCGGAAAGCACTTTAAGCCGTTGGTCCCGGCTGTCTCTCGTGGATATTTGACAGTCGTTACGGGTCGTCAAAAGCCCGAAAATCTAACAACCAGTCTCACCAAGAAGTATTGTTTTACTCAGAAACTGGGTTATGGAGGTCAGATAGGCAGCCGCCCCATGTAAAATACTGGTATTCAGCTGCATCCAGTTAGACTGGAAGCCGACCCCAATATAGTTGAGGAAAACCTAGGCAGATGATGATATACTGTTCTAGTGATGTAAAAATGCAAATGTGGGATGAGTCATCTTAAAATACCTGTAAAAAAACCATATCATGATAGTAAAGACCCAAGTCTTTGAGAACCTACTTTCCATACGTAAATTCCACTCATAAATGAGAACATAAAAGATAACCATGGTTTAATAACGGTCCGTGTTAGTCTTAGGCAAGATTGAAGGGTATTAGTCGTATCAGTATGAAAAAACTAAGCATGTCTTAGATGTCTATTCTAAATTTTCCCTATTATTTATACAAACTACAGTATTTAGTTGTTTCTAATAATATTTAGAATTCTTCTTAGAACCTGTAATAATTCTTTGGTGGCTGCACACTGTGAAAATATTATAGATTTCCCCCTTTGAGCAATAAAAAGGCATTTTTTTAAATTATACATTAATTTATTAATTATCTATTAATTTATGTCATTTATTACGTTTTCTCTGGTCTAAAATTCTGTGCACCCAGTTAAAATTTCGCCTAATAGACCAACACTTTTTAGGTTTAAAAAATTGGTCCTACATATACCAACAAAATTTGGTCCTTCAGGCCAACAAAATTTGGTCCTAACGGTGTGCTGCCACTGCGCTTGTAGTTAGACCTTCAAACAATCCCCTTATCACAAGGTCCCGTAATGCCGAACAAACAGCAATATTTGATCAAGATAGGAATGTTTCAACACCGCCTTTACCTCGCATACCAACTGCTAAATACTTACTTACAAAAATAAATACGAATAATTCGAACGGATTTACTTCGATTATGCAATATTTTAAAATTTATTTGCGACCTAGAATGAGTGAATGAAAAGTATTTTTTATCGTTTCGGGTCAAGTGCGACGTAATTCCTTTTGTAATATTTTGATTAATTCATTGCAATCGTAATTATTACTGGTCACACCATTTAGACGGAAAGAATTCGTTCACAGTATTTAATTACCTTCGTTGTATTGCAATAAGATATTTTAAAAAGGTCACGTTATACATAGTTATTACAAACTAGCTGATCCAGACGTTGTCATGTCCAATACAAAAAACTCATAGAAAAAAGAATATTCCGTTTTTACGGATGTGCAATTTTTCCGAGAAATTTTCCAATTTCCGTAAGAACCTGCACCCAAATTGCGTAACACGCTATCAATTTCAATCTGAATCATTTTAGAGGATATTACTAATCCATTGCTTCATATGTTCGAAAAGTTTGTTTGCTCAACAACGTAAATAACGCAATGAATGTTGTTGAACTGTCAAATTTGAAAGCCATTGCTACTGATAGTGTGTTACGCAATTACCTCGCGGATTCGAACTATGAACATTAATTGTATACAAATATTTTCCAAATCAGTCCAGCCGTTCTGAAGTGATGCGCTTACCAAGGAAGAGCATATCATTTTTATTGTACAGATAAAGAACTAAACGACATTCTCAAATATGTACACAAAACCACTCAATCTTACTTACACAAAAATTCTGGCCAAAATAACTAAACGTAACGATGAACACAAGGTCGATACGCCCGAAACGGATCCGATACAAAACAAATACTTGGCGGAAGCATCAGCAATGGTCGCCCGCATGATCGCGACCGCCCGGCGACCGCTGCCGCGACCGCAGACCGCGCCCTGGTCGCAGGCGGTCCGCCGCTTGCGCCTAGCCCTGCCTACTTTCTGCTTCGGTGTGGATGAGAAAGCTTCGAGCCGTGTGGCGCCTTCGGTCACCAGTAGCCAGTGCTATGGAAGCAGCCGGTTTTATAGCAACCCGCTGATGGTACGACCACGGTGTGGGGTCGGTGGAGTAAACTTTGATGTGGGATTTATACTTTGACAGACAAAAATATACCTTTTGTAGTTGAAATTAAGTCTAAAGTCAAAGTATTGATCACATGTCTATTGTTTGCGGTTACAGAGTTTTTAGCACGGCTTTATGATCTGATGATGGGCAGTGGATTTTGTGGGTAGATGTCAAATTAAACAGTCAGTTTGATTAATAGTATGACATGAGACTTTTTAAGCCTAAGAGGTTTACGGGTTGTGTTTTCTTAAGGAGTTTATTATAGTCGTAGTAATATCATTTTTTAATTGTCTTTTTTTAATTGAATTGTATTGAATGATCAAATACAAAGATATTTTCTAATTATATTATTCTATTCATATTTTATATAAAAAAGGTAAGTAAATTGTATATCACAACCAATTTGTGCAACACTGCCAAGGAAATTCAATTACTACATCATATCCCACAAAATGCACTGTAAATCGCCTATCATAAAGCTAGCACTCGATACTGAGAATCGATTAATCGTAATCGAATTTCATTATGAAATAATTTTGCAAAGCACCGAAGGGTTTTATGGTGTCACACGAATGTACACCGCGAGTTATTGGTGTTAAAGAACAATTTCGCTCATAGGCTATCACAGCACCTTTCATGGGGCATTTACACTTGGTCGGTTAGCCGTGGGTGACCGACAACTAATCAGCGACCGACCCGAAATATTAAGGCTGTGGATACTGAAAGTTGACAACGTTGCAAATAACTGTCAAATAGTTCGCAGTTTTGATTAATTAGTCAATGAAATGATATTATGATAAGATATGACTAAATTAAATTATGAAATATCGCTCTGTCACTCTGTGTTCCACTAAAAAATGTATTAAGAATGGCAATAATGATACTGGATTAAGTGTTGCAACAGTTATTGTTCATAATTTAATTTAGAAATATTGATTAATTATTCAAACAGCGAAATATTTGACAGTTATTTGCGACGTTGTCAACTTTCTGAATGGGCTTTTTAAGCACTGCAATCAAAATTGTAATGTTCGTTCAATTTAAGTGATACTTCAATACCTACACCAAAAGTGCTATGAAGGTTTCACTCACAAATATTTGCGAAATTGTAGTTTGTCACTGAAATTGTAATTCAGCGAAATTAAATTTAAGTGACGGCAATTCAGCAACTGCTAATCGAATTTCCCGATTCGAATTCCACTGAATTCGATAATAATCAATGTCGCTGTTCCGACCGGTAACGCCAGAATTCCGAAGCATGTTTTAGTTACCATTTATACCGCCCAAATTCTGGATTAGATTCTCAATTAAGTTACCGAGTTCTGGATTCGGTTCGATGTAAATGCGAGCACTCATAATCACTCATCCACACTGAAGTATGGGTAGCAAAATAAAAAGCAAACTGTTTTAGATAAGCACGCAATGTCACAGAAATATATTATAGATTCTAAAAGCGGTAAGGGAGGTATCCGCCATTTTGTAGCTCCTCAAAAATCAGGTAATAAAATTCTAATCGGAAAGCACAAATCAAAAATGAATAAAATATAGAACGAAAATATTATGCACTTGTCTAAATAAAATTGCAATTTGATACAATAAATTAAATATAACAAAATCGACAATTGATACAGCGTAACTGAAAATATAACCTAGAAATTGTACAGTATATGGAAAAATGAAAATGTCGGATAAGCCTTGCGCCACGAAGGACCGACAATATTCCTAGTTGTTTTTTTATTATTATCTAATAGCATGTATTTAATTTTTCCCCTTTCTGTACTCCCCACTAGTGCAATTAGCTTGTATTACCTTCTAACGAACACCGGCTTTGTATGGACGTGTCTATGTTTACCTAATTTTGTTAATTATTTTTTTTTATACTTTGAGTTTGCATTTGAGCAATGAGACGTTGGGAAAACAAAAAAAATTAAATACTGTATAGGTCTATTTTATTTGCCTACTTTACTTTTTTATGTCTATGTATTAAGTTTAATATACATTTTGCCTATAAATGAAAAAGCAAAAACAATCTTTATTTGTTTTGCACATTTTTTGTTTTTATTTTTATAAAACTTCATATTGATCATGTCGAGATTTGTTCTAAAACTTACTGTTTTACTCTTCTATAAACATGCTCTTAACTTATCATTTCACTCACTAAAGAAATTCTTACAGTAAATTTAAAAATATCAGAAAAATATTTTTTAACAAACAACTCTAACAGTATATGTAAAAATATAAGAAGGTTAAAATAATGATACGTGTTCCCAACGCCTCGTTGTCCTCGCCGTGACCGCTTGTGACGTGTGTGTCGGTGGACAGGAGTACACCGAGGAGTTCCGAGACATCGCCAAGGGCAAGTCCAAGGAGAGCCTGCCCACCGGGCCCATCACGCTGCTGAACCAACGGCCCGTCAGCGAGGATGTACGTTACACCACATTAGTTTAGATATAGCTTTACGGACGACCGCGATGGTGATTCTCGTATCGTACTCTTGAGACATCATTCAGCTGGATAACCTGCACTGCTACATAATGAACATAAGTCTCCCGCAAACATCGCCACAACGATCGGTCTGGGTCACCTTGAGGGGGGGATTATGCTGCGGATAAAATATTAACAAGGAGGTAGTTGATGGTGATTTTGAGTGCGAAAGACGCTCATTGGTCAGGTGTCACATCGCCGAAGGTTTGTATACTACGTAAAACAGGCGACGACTGGAAAATGCGGATAGAAGTTGTCATGTAAGGCGTAGGAGTAGTTCAATGAATATATTGACGAGAGTACGAATTTCAAAGATTTACGATTTGAGAATACCGAACGTTTTGCCAATCCGTATATTTTTTATCATCTATCCTGGACATCAGGTACGTAAACCACCATCGCTGTCGTACGTAAAATGACGTCACGCACGCGCCAGCCGCGTCACACATTCAGTGTTGCCAGACTGAACATATTTTGTACTTGTACAATCTATGGTCCAGAATAGGATTCAAATGAGAATGAATGAAAGCCGGATTGGTAATTTGGTATCTCGTAAATGCTTTATATTAGTTCTAGCATGACGGGTCTAAATGTAGTTTGATTCTGGGAGAAGGTCATTCTCATTTTAATCTGTTTTTTTGGCTTTAATTTTTATGTATTTTTTTATTTTATTTTTGTTTATCGATGTTGCATGATGGATGTTTGCTTCACTCTACAGTTGATGCATATTGGCATGAATTAACAATTTAACCCACGTATATGAAATTATAATCGTTAAACTCTATATTTATTTAAAAGAATATTTAAGTAAATGTTTTAAAAATATTGATCAACAATAATAATCCCCAAAATAAAATATGTATTTTAAAAAAGAATGGAAGGACCAAATTTTATGTTACTCTACTGAAAAGAAGCTTATGATTTATGATATAAGGTCAAAGAAATAAGGTAAAAAGTCAGTTTCAAGTAATTGGTTGGCTAAACTGGTGGCTGAATTTTTTAGTATTAATTTAATACCTCAAAATTTGGTCCCTCCACTCCACAAAGAAATTCTCCAAAGACGGTCATGTACTTAAAAAATACTTCACAACACCACAGGAGCTGCCACCGATCAACAATACCAACAACAAGACGAGCAAGGCTGCCAACCACACAGACGTGGCTCCGCAGCCGCCGACAACTGTCATCAACAACACCGCGCCCGCCAACAACACCATTGACAAGAAGAGCATCAGTGCGCCAATTGCTGTTACGTGAGTATCTTTTTTATTTACTTATTTTACTGATATTCAAGATGATATTTAAGTTCATTGTAATATTCAATTGTCAGAGAGATAACATTTGTGGTTATTCTGTTAACGCCTGCGGTTCTAGGTAGGTTTCTATCGAAAATATGGAAAATAAAATCATTATCTGTGCTGCATGCTCTCATGAACTCAGCAAAAAATAAAAAGAAATTTCTATTGACTGACTACACTGCCAGTGACAGGAAACATCAGGAACGCAAATAACGATCGATACTGATTGTAAAGAAAGGACGACCAAATGTGAGTCATTCCGTGTTGTAATAATGATGATGATCCTACTACCACCTCAATATGCCCTATATGCCTCTTAGGACCAAAAGCTATGGAGGCCTAGCCAGGTGTGGATTATTCTGGGTTGAGATGATCATGTTTCCTCGACCTCCACCAGAATAATTTTTACCCCACTACTTCCCCTTTCCTTACAATCCATAAGCCTCCTCTTAGGATCATGCTGAGATAGGAGCCTTTTGGCCTCGTATAGGACTTTCTGTTTCATTTTTCTTTTTATTACTTTGTTTTTTTATATAACTTGGATTTTTTATTTATTTTTTTACTGTGTTTAGTTTAGTTTGTGATCATCCTATACGAGTCGCAATAAATACTTTTTCTTTCTTTCTTCTTTCTAGGATCAAAAATCCTTCTCCCTCATCCCTTATTTCTTTATCTCCCTAGTATCGAGCGTTTAGAGATATTCGCATGCGCTCCTGGCTATAAACACGACCCCAACGATTCCTTCACCCGCCTGGTCCGCCTTGCTATGAGGCCCGACGTGTCCAGCAGTTCCAGGTTCACAATCACGGACGTGAGCGAGCCGATATTCGATCAGTTAGTGTTGTACTGTGTTGTAGGGCTTAGAACTTAGTACTCATTTCATGTAGGTATATTCTTGAACGAGTGTTGGGCTTATTATTAATTTTTAGTTCAGCTTCCATATGTTGGTAACATTAATTTTGTTTGTTTTATCATCTGTCTGTTTTTCTGTGAAGTTTCGCCGGTTAGTTTAATTTGATCGTGTATAAGTAACTGAATTTTATTACGTTTTTAAAGTTTGTAGTTTTAATTTTTTTGTATAAATTATTCCTAATGCTGTGTACCTATACGACATTAGGACTATGAATAGTTGGTAGGATTAATTATTATACATTATATTTTCAGGTCAAATTATAATATTTAAACATAGCAACAAAACTTGGTAAAACGTTTCTCCAATAATATATATGTATAAGTATAGTAGTTAAATCTCATTAAAATACTTAACACATAATCCTAACTTTTCTGTCACCATTTTCAGCAACGGTACAGCTTCAGCGCCAAAATCGAACAAGACATCGCCAGCTAAAGACAGCATCAAGGCAGGGCAGGAGAATCCCTTTGACGAGGATGAATGGGACGAGGAGTCCGGCGGAGCCCTTACGGATACAGGGGAGCCTGGGGTGCCTGTAAGAGCGCTGTATGACTATACAGGCGCAGAGAGCGACGAGCTTAGCTTCAGACAAGGTAAGAAAAAACAAACTACATTCCTATCATGCCTGTAATCGCTGGTAGAGGTGTGCGAACAACTTGTTCTCCGGGATCCTCTCAGAAATATGAAAAAAAAAACAGCTGTTCCATACATTTCGATTGTGGTAATATTCCACTTTTTGTTTGGTATAGCGTAACAAGACAACCGTTTTTTTTTTTCATATTTTAGAGTTGCTCTCGTAGTAAAAGCTGTTCATATTCATGATACCTGTAAAAGTTTGTTCAGGTATTTTAATTTTATTGGAGAATACCCACATTTGGGTGGGCAATGGAGAGGGTTTTGCTTGGAGTTTCCCTACGTGATCGAATCAGAAATTAAGAGATCCGTAAGAGAACCAAGTTAACCGACATAGCCCGAAGAATTGCCAAACTTTGGCAGTGAGCAGGGCACATTGCTCGCAGAAAAGATGGCCGATGGGGCCAAAAGGTTCTGGAGTGGCGATCGCGTACCGGAAGATGTAGCGTTGGAAGGCCTCCCACAAGGTGGAGCGATGACCTTGTGAAGACCGTAGGAATCCGCTGGATGCGGGAAGCACAGAACCGGTCGAAGTGGCGCTGCTTGGGGGAGGCCTATGTCCAGCAGGGGACGTATTTCGATTAAAATGATGATGACACCCGCATTTCGCCAGTTACGTTTCATAAGGGACAAGCATCCGGACTCCGGGCTGCTACTGAGAAGTTGGTATTGAAAATGCGAATGACAATTTTCCAGACCTTCTTCTGTATTTGCTTCATTTAACCAGTCATTCTGTAACCTAGAGGGCAGCACCGCTTGCGTTTATGCACGAAGTAGAAATATAATGGAGTGCTAATACGCATATTTCTTCTTAGAATCAAACGCTCAGTTAGAGAGGCGTGCAGAAGAAACGAACGTCCCACCGGCGTCGCCCGCCCGGCGATACTAACAACAGTCGCGGTAACAAACATGCATTATCTACTTGAACACTGCCGCACCTTGGCACTCCATTTTATGGCTACTCTGTGTAAATTCGAACATGCTATTTGTGTACAGTTGAACATGCAAGTAATTCATTTATTTATTTATTTTATTATTTATGTACACACAGTAAAATACATAAAGAAATGGCATAATTAATATTTGAGTACAAAGGAACATCTTTATACTACATTGTCAATATTCATTTATATTTTGCGTGTAAAAACTTTTTAATACAGCTTATTCAGGGTTAAATTAAATTAGCATGCGAAACTCCACAGGCATGATTAACATCGATACATAAATATGATAAAACGAAAAAAAATATGATTTTTTAATGGAATCAAAGAATTTTACACAAAAAAACTTATTTTACTACAATACGACCGCAGTTATTGTAATAACTTCAAGTTACTACAATAACTGCGGTCGTGGACCCCCATAAAATACAAGAAGTCATTTTTTCTCGTTTTATCATAGATATTTAGGTATCGATACCCATCACGTCCGCAGTTTCGCTACCTAATTTAATTCGACCCTATAAACCTTTTTTCCGTGGGGACATCCTCATGGATACCCTCCGTCTGGGGAGAACGAAGGGTTATGTCGGACTCCTACCGACGAAAACCCCACTTTTCTTTCTAAGAGACTCATGTAAAGTTGAGCATTGTTTCAAATTAGTTGCAAGTGAGTTGCCTGTATACCAAACCACTTGTTCAAATGTAAAGTAAACCACTCATCCATAGTAGCAATACGACTGTCACTGCCAGTATTTCGGTGCAATTCGGCAGGCAGTTTTCTTACTTCCAAGTGTTACTTTTGACGTGCTGTTGTCAAATCAAATCAAATCAAATCAAAATATTTTTATTTCACATAAACCAACATGGGCACTTATGAAACGTCAGAAGCTAGGTGCACGGTTCCAATTGGTCGTTTCCTATGGAGAAGAACCGGCAAGAAACTCCATGGTTACTCTTTTAAAAATAATTGGCTTTTACAATGTTTTCGAGTTACAGTAGGTATGGGAGGACAGCGTAGGCCTGTCAACAAGTACCAGGTACTTGATAAAAATAAAAAATGGTCTACAGATCTAGTCTACAAGGCTTACAAAGTCCTCACATTTACAAAATAAGGATGTATCAAAAGGATAAACAAAATATAAAAATCTACTAAAACCAAGAGATATGATTGCCATTTCAACTAAGAAAGAGGTAAATTCCTACATTATCATACAAATGTGCCCTGTCCGTACGTGTCGCCGTTGGTCTCGTGCCGTGGTTCCTGCGCCTGAGCTCTCCTAGGTCGTGTCGAACAGAGAGTGCACCTGTATCTGCGTACACACTTCGCACCCATATCTCCTGCGTAGGTGTGCGGCAGATTTCAACGGAGTTATCGTTGAGATTGGCCGCAATGAAACTGGGTCGGGAAGATATTATTATCACACAAATGTGTAACAAGAAATTTCTTTCCGCTTTTCAGGGGACTTATTCGAAAAATTAGAAGATGAAGACGAACAAGGCTGGTGCAAGGGACGGAAGGATGGCCGAGTGGGCCTGTACCCGGCCAACTACGTGGAGCCAGTGGGCCACTAGCCCACGGTGGCCCACGCTCCACTTACGCTGGTCCACGTACCGCCCACGCCCACTAACGTGCCACATAACGAACTGTAAAGTGAGACTGTGGGCTAATGGCCTAGAGGTGATTGAATGAGCTAACTTGTCCGAAATATACATAAAATCCATATAATTAATATTAGAAATGCGAAAGTAACTCTGCCTGTTTCTCTGTGTGTTTGTTACCCTTTCACACCTTAACGGCTGAACGGATTTCGATAAAATTGAGCACACAAAATTTCTTTCTTTCAAAATTTCTCAATTTAACACCTAGCCCACTAGGACATAGCACAGGTACTTTTATCCCGGTAGTACGTTCCCGTGGGATAATTTTCGACTTCCACGCGGGCGAAGCCGCGGGCATAAACTAGTATTAGATAATTTCAACTTCCTAGCAACAAATTGCACATTATTGCTTAACCAGCAAACTTTTGGCCTTAGCAGAATTTAATATTGTTAAATAGTCGACTGATAATTTAGCTGACATATCCCTACTGCGCTGTATGTATACCTCACGCTTATAAAACCTATTGGTACTGCTTGAATGACTAAGTTGTGCTAATACGGTGTTTTAAAACCTCCATAACTATTGTTATAAATGTATATACCTTTTCAATATTGAAAAAAATATATACATAATTTGGATGTATATAAAATGTATAGGCCTGTATATCTTTGATGAAAAATTAATCTACCCTCAGCTAAGCAGTATTAAGTACAGTTTATTTAAAAAAAGAGTGTAAAATTTAAGTAAATGTTTAAAAATAAGTTAGTATTGTTCATTCATTTCTACGGCCGAGAAAATCAAATGAAATGTTAACGTTACGAAATCACTATTTGAACGCGTGACAGATTATAAAATTAGTTCGTTTTATATTCGCAGGTCACGCTATAGTCATTATAATAGTAACAGGTTCTAAGTACATTCAGATGTAACATATGTGTTTACTTCTATATCGAATAGCTATAGATATATTAATGTCACACCGTAGCTCAGGCAGCAGCTTTAATACGTCTTATGATTATCATTTCACTCGACATCGAACCCCATTCCCTTGGATCGAGTTGTTTTTGATGTATTTAAAGACGATTTTCTAACAACACTTTTGGACCTAAATTTTTATATATTTCTATGAAAAGAAATTTCAAATTTTAGATGAATAACCAGGGTAGGCCGCGAAATTATTATTTTTTACGTTTTTTTTTTGCAATTTGCAGGTCTGTGTCATGTTGAATGTTGATTAAAATATGATTCGCGAACGTAGCAATTAAGATTTTACAAAATTAATCATTAAAATCATCAATACAGCCCTCTCAGTTCATATAATACTATTGATTGATATTTCATGAGAAATTCATTTAATAGGACTATATCGGGGGCTACCCTGGCGTTTTCCCTTTAAATAAAATTGTTAAGGGTTTTGTTTAAAATGTTAGTGAGACGGTGGTTGGATATTTTTGGATGGAATTCTTTGTAGGTACAATATGGAAACCAAAAATTGTTTACTTGTAACTTGTAGTGACACTGTGCATCCACTGTCTGCGACACATCGCTACCGATGTGTGTGTGCTACTCCCGAACGAGAGTAGAATGTACTGCAGTACTGCGAACCCCACGTCCGTGTGGACGTAAGTCAGAGGTGTATCGACTATCTTATTAGTTGTAAAAATGACTGGCTAGTCGACTTGTAGTAAAGTCAGAGAAATTATTATTGTTTAGCAAATTCACTCATCATCTGCCTAGCCTTTTCCCAACTATGTTGGGGTCGGCTTCCAGTCTAATCGGATGCAGCTGAATACCAGTATGTAACTTAAATGATACGTATATTCCAATCACAACTGTCATTCTTTGATAGTTCATATTAAACGGCAAATTGAAGTAGTGTGTCAATTTGATAAACATTTAATTTCCTTGACTGTACTCACAACGACATATCAAGCTATACACGTCCAGTATAAGATGACTTCTCATTGTTCGAAAGCCAATGTGAGGTCAGCTAAAACTAGAAATGTATAGCTTGATATATACGTCGTGTGTCAGTCGACTCAGACCTCAGATCGACTGTATATAAAATGTATAAAAGCAATTGACCTATGTAATAGCAAATCGATGTACGGGTCCCAAATCGATTAGTTGAACGATTATAGCCGGTACATCTCTAAATATCGATGAGGAATTTAGCTAAGCCAAAAAGTGTACGCCAATATAAATAATTAGGTAACAAATTATACCTGTAGGCGGCAATGGGATTTATATTTTTGTGATATAACGGTACACGACAGTGGTCGCCGCTGCACCTCGTTGTGTTTATGTACATACACGATTATTATATATCTCGTCGTGCTTTTAGAATATTTATTTCCCATTGTATATAATGTAAAATGCATTACTAAATGTATGTAAGTTATAACGGGGCGGGTGCTCAGCTAGGACTGACCGAAGGCCTAATGTTGTGGACTGTGGAGCCCTGCGGCGAATTTTGTAACTTCCATTTACACTAAATGGTTCTGGACCATACCCCGCTGGCGCCCCCCCGTTGTTTAGGTTAAATAAACAATAACGATTATTAATATATTACGAGAAATGTTTAATCTTTTCTTTTCCCTTTTATACCTCGTTTTAAATATTGTTGTATTGTGTAATTATAGTGGGAGTCATTACGTTAGCGCCTGAGTTTCATCTCTTGACTTGCGAGCGGTCGAGCTTAGTCCGTAGCTGTTTTGTTTTCATTGTTATAGGTTCAGCGACCATTTGTGAGAAATTCTTTGTATTATATAATTATCAAAGAGGGTGGTTTTGGACCACATATGTTAATATATTATGAATATTGGTAAAATAAAATTGTTACATATGGTATTTAGGTGTTTTATTTAATGTTGTGTGTCTTGTATGCACTTCATAAAATAATGAAACGTTCCTTGCTGCTCCCCCGGACTATAGTCCGCGCGGAACTAGTTGGTCGCTGAGGTGAGGACAGGGGTGAGGCGGCGGTTCGTAACGCACGTACTGAGTAATGCGCCCCCGCCCCTCCGTCACATACTTAAGGCGCGGCCAACTAGTTCCGCGCGGACTATAGTATCTGCTATCAACGATCCCCAATAGATATGGAAAATATTATAACAGCCTCGTTGGTCTAGTGCTGAACACGGGGTCCTGGGTTCGATTCCCAGGTCGGGCAGCGTTACTGGGTCTTTCCATTTGGAATAACTCTGAAACAGCCCGTAGTATGGATGCGTGGCCGGTTGATAACAATAGATTCGCCCATATTACATATGAATCATATATGGCGAAATGATGTCCGTGAGCACCGCCACCCCAATGTGACTCAGGCTGGCTGGACAAATCTTCAAAATTGCTCGCTTTTAACTAGGTCAATAGGGCACTTTATGTGACGGCTAAACACCCTTATTTCAGAATTTGTAACGCTACAGAATCTTAGATAATCGATCGAAAACGTGTCCAGCCATCTTGAAAAACCACTTTTCGCTGGTCTCTCAATCTCGGTAACGGAAGTGATTTTGACGACTTTTTGCATATCAACGGGCGTTACATAAAATTGTAACAGGCATCGAGCTAAAAGCTTTGTGGTACGTACAGCGGTTTAGTAGAAAAATGCAAAAATCTGTGTCCAGCCAGCTTGATTTTACGTATAAAACTTTTGGCTGGCACTTCCGAATCTCAATAACGGGAGCGTTTTCGAATATGGTTACTTTACTAACATTTAGTAACGCAATGTGTAACAGTAATAACGTTTGATTTATGGCGTCACATGTAAGTGTTTACGAGAAATCAATAAAAACTTAATGTCCAGCCAGCCTGAAATCAAGCTGGCTGGACACATGTATCTCCGCTGCCTGATGATCTACGACCTTCGAAATGTGTTCAAAATTTTGTACCGGGGACGATAATGATAACCTGAATTTGTAACGGAGAAACTTTGCGTAGTTTCAAAGATATTGATCATTAAAATGTTTTCATATAAACACTGCATTAGGGTTACCAATCTTGTAGGTTTTATGTAGGACTAAGTATATTTTAAGGTGTTTTCTTTAATGGACGAAAATCCGTGTATTGGTGATACTAATACGAACAACTGTAGTTCACAGTCTGATCTCAGTGTCAATCCGTCAAAAATATCTCTAGTTTCCCTTCATTTTGACAAGTTTTTGACATTTTTTTGTCGCCGAGATGAGACTGTGACTAGATTTTGAACGTTTTAAATTACGAGAATTGGCCTTCAGGTATTGTGTCACCCCAAATAGACCACATGTCTTTACTCTTTAGGATAAGGTTTTGATCAACGTTCGTAGTAACGTGTTCTGCCGGTGTACCTAATACTTAAATAAATAAAACAGGGCGCATACATCCAACTGACGACACAAATCGTAAAAACTAACAACTTTTGCAAAAAAACATTGTAATTCACGTTAGTTACCAAGGGCACATTACCTATTAACAAAACAACAGTTGTATAAAAAGACAGTAGGTACTTATCTGAAAGTTTATAACGGTCAGTTACACACAAGTCACACACACAGATTACACACAAAGCAAGTCTCATCATGGCCGCGTTCCGAATCGCACTCATGAGCGCTAAAATCGCTCTTGCTGGTAATTCATAGAAATGGGTTAGTAGTGATTGAATGTTATGAAGTTGCAGCTGGGTATTGTTTATTTAATTATCAGAATAATAATTAAATAAACAATATCGATTTCAAAATTTGAAATCAATAAATTGCGTAAAAAATGTAGTACGTCGGGGGACAAAATAACTGTGAACGGAATGTAATACTTACTTCCATGATAGCTGATGTTGGTGTCTCTATCTATTGCTTAAAGTTGGTACTACTAGGACAACTGGTGGAATCTTAACTCTTATTTATGTTGTCTACCGCAGATTAATTAATAGTTGTCTTACTCTGTTTAGTGATGACACTTCGAAAAGTACATACAATGCCGACTGTAGAGTTTAGTTCTCATTTTCAGTTACCTAAGATAATGAACTAAACGCGAAATACAAGTGGGCTCTCTTTTGCAGCGCTGGTAAGTAGTCAATAATTATTTTGAATTAACACATACTTACGCTTTTTACTGCAGGAAAACCTTTTATTCCCACGGGAAAATCAAATACAAAACAGGCGTGGCTGCTACCGGCCGATTCGTCGATTAAAAAGAAATCCTTTATTTATGTAAAAATTATGGTCACCTCACAATATTAATGGCAGTTTGTATGGGAAAATTTAAATGATCAATATCTTTGAAACTACGCAAAGTTTCTCCGTTACAAATTCAGGTTATCATTATCGTCCCCGGTACAAAATTTTGAACACATTTCGAAGGTCGTAGATCATCAGGCAGCGGAGATACATGTGTCCAGCCAGCTTGATTTCAGGCTGGCTGGACATTAAGTTTTTATTGATTTCTCGTAAACCCTTACATGTGACGCCATAAATCAAACGTTATTACTGTTACACATTGCGTTACTAAATGTTAGTAAAGTAACCATATTCGAAAACGCTCCCGTTATTGAGATTCGGAAGTGCCAGCCAAAAGTTTTATACGTAAAATCAAGCTGGCTGGACACAGATTTTTGCATTTTTCTACTAAACCGCTGTACGTACCACAAAGCTTTTAGCTCGATGCCTGTTACAATTTTATGTAACGCCCGTTGATATGCAAAAAGTCGTCAAAATCACTTCCGTTACCGAGATTGAGAGACCAGCGAAAAGTGGTTTTTCAAGATGGCTGGACACGTTTTCGATCGATTATCTAAGATTCTGTAGCGTTACAAATTCTGAAATAAGGGTGTTTAGCCGTCACATAATGTGCCCTATTGACCTAGTTAAAAGCGAGCAATTTTGAAGATTTGTCCAGCCAGCCTGAGTCACATCCACCCCACCAACGCCAATTGCTTCCATGTTTGGTAAATAATTAGTACTCAATTGGTACTAATTAGTACTCTAACAAAAAAATTGGTACCTTAGTAGTTTTCGAGAAAATCGACTTTGAATGTAACTGACTAATGACTTTTGGATGTAACATGGTCACCTATTGTACACCTGTATACCTGTCTATACATGTCTCCAAGGTTACGTATCATAATATCTAAAGTTATTCTAGCTATTTTCGATATATCTACGGTTGATTCACATAAGTTCATAACACATATTGGTCGACTAAACTACTGTTTTACTTACCTAATTTTGATTAAACTAAAATTAATTGCATTAACGAACGATTAATCTAATGATTTTTTTAAGATATTGTGTTGGCGCCGCGCCGTTTTGCTAGACACTTTCATGGTTGGAAGAGAGATGTCACTACTATGAAGAATCTAGCGCGCCGCTAGTTTATATAGAGGGCGGCGCGCGCGAAAAAAAAAAGTCAGTCTACATTATGGTCTACATTACCGCTAATTACTTATTGCTCGCCAATTGACACTCGTCAATTTTCGGCTCGAGTACGCGAGACTCAAAAACTGTCATCATTAATCACGCCGCACGCTAAATTACTCGCTAAACGGGTCGACCCTTTAGCTGGAGTTCGTGAAACTCGCCAAAATTAAACGCAATCACTTCGGGCGCGCGCCCGTTCACAAATCCCGGATCCGTGGAACAACCCAAGTTGGCGCAGAAGACCGTCGCAGGAGACCAGGTTAGTGGCCTCTCAATTTCCTCTTTGGTTGTGTCAAAACGGCGGACATTCCTTCAACGCTTATATGTATGTACTCCGAACCCCAAAGTGATTATCATAAGGTGAGGAGCCTTATGATTCCCGCCCAGCATTTTTCCAACAAAAAATAAAACACCCGCATTTTGTAATCCACCGCGCGACCATTTTTTGGTCACTTCGATCCATATATATATAAAAAACCAGTGCCTTATAAGTCCAATATAATTATAAATACATGTGTAATATACATTAATCTATATATATTATAAAAGTAATAGATATTCCCATATTCATTAATTCCCAAACTACCTACATTAGGTCGCGATTGTGAATTGGTGTAACCGTTGACCTTGTTCAAGTTGATAGGCAATTTATATAACTACAAATGTAATACGTTATCGGAAGTTACCTGTTTAATAACGGATTGTAACTTTTAACATGAGTTATGAAACAAAAATTAAAATAGCTGCGGCAAAAAAGCAAGCAGTTTTCGCAAAAATAAATGAATTATATGAGTCAGGAAAAAAAGGTGGCTTCAGTTAGCACCAACACTAGAACTGTCCAGGAATTTCTAGCAGCTTCTACAAGTATAGATCAATTATATAATAATTTTAATACACTGTGTGATGAACACAACGAATTGGTGCTGAAAGTGGACCCAGAATATAAAATTAGCTTCAGTGACTGGAGTGCATTTGAATCACTCTATTCTCAGATCAAATACATACGCGGTAACTTAATTGAAACACTCCGTACGTATAAACAAGAATTGCCAGTCAAAGAAATAATTAACAATTCATGTAAATTACCCGCGCTAGAATTAGTCAGTTTCTCGGGTAATCCCGAAAACTGGCCGCTTTTTTATGAATGCTTCAAAGCTAATGTTCATAATAATTAAACATTGACGGACAGTCAAAAAGTCCAATATTTGGTGGGTAAACTAAGTGGGAAGGAACGACCTCTCGCGTCCGGCCCTGGTTCAAGCCATGGTCCGGGGCGAGAGGGAGTGGGAGGCGGTCACCTCCTTCTGCGAAGCAGTCATGCTAGCGAAGGAGGTGGCGGGACGGCTCAGGGAGAGAGTCGCACGCCTCAGCCGCCGCGGGAGACGCTACGGGCGTCGGGGGCCGCGTGACGACTCCCGGCCACCGTAGGCGCGGGCCTGCGGACGGAGAGTAATGGGTAGCTCTCCGTCCGATCAGGACCAGGCCCGTGCCGGACGGCGCGTATGTGTTCCACGCGCGCCTCAAAGAGATGTCAGCATAAAGGAAGGGGCCTGCCAGGGCCGAAGCCTGCCGGGGTAGCGGGATCGTCCGAAAGGGTTACCGCTGCCCCGGAACATAAAGGGCTAAGGAAGGAACACGGGTGGGTTTTAGTCAGTAAGAGTCTGACACTCCCTTCCGCTCCACCCAGAGCGGGAGGAGTCATTAGATGATTTCCCATCCACAAAAAAAAAACAAAAAAAAAAAGTGGGAAGGAACGCATTAAATTCGTTCACACAGGCTCAACGTAAATTAACAACGCCAGAGCGTAAATTTCATTCGCTTCCCGCTTTTCGTCAATCCTATAACGACGTCATTAATGATTATATAGATAAAGGCTATTTACTAGAAATACCTTATTTATCTTCCGCTATAACTCAAGGGTATTGCATACCCCATCCCGCTGTCGTTCGGTCCGAGATACCAACGGCAAAACCCCGAGTGGTGTTGGACGCTAGTGCCAAGACGGACACCCTCAAATCGCTTTATAAGTTATTGCATACCGGACCTAAGTTGCAGGCAGACCTTTTCTTGCCTTTGCTTAACTTTAGGTATTTTAAAGTTGCAATAACCGCTGATATAATTACTTCAAAAGTATCTTAGGATTTTATTATCAGATAATGATCGCAAATATCAAAAAATATTACATCGCTTTAGCGACCCCGAGCGTGTTCGCACATTTCAAATTAACTCTGTGGCCTTTGGCCTCCGTTCCAGTCCATTTCTAGCAATGCGTACTATCCATCAGTTAGCTGAGGACCATCGCGAAAGCTTTCCTCTCGCCGCAGAGATAGCCACAAGAGAACTCTACATGGATGATTTGACTACGTCCGTACATTCAGTAGCGGATGGAACTCTGTTGGCAGACGAGTTACTCGCGCTATTCAGGCGCGGCGCAGAGTTACTCGCCCATTTGAGCTCGTCAAGTGGGCGAGTAACTCTCAAACTTTACTGGAACGTTTGCCTGAGTCTTACCGTGCGGAGAACGAGTTCACAGATGAAGACGAAAATCTGAAGGTTTTAGGTTTGAAATGGATACCTACCTCTGATGTATTCTCGTTCGTCGCATCCGCGGAGTATAAGTAAACGCACTATATTGTCTACTATTGCTCGCCTCTTTGATGTGCTCGGACTCGTCGCGCCTGTTATTCTTTATGCAAAGCATCTTATTCAAGATCTTTGGCTCGCTAAGATTGGATGGGATGATAAACCTGAAATCATTACTAAATGTTTTTCTAAATTTAAAGATTAATTGTCTTTGTTATCTACCTTACAAGTACCGCGCCATTTGGGTGTCGCGGCCGGCTGCGTAGCAAACCTAATTGCTTTTGGTGATGCTAATATGAGGTCTTACGGTTGCGTCATCTATCTGCATGTGGTGAAACCTAATGGGGATATATTTGTTCAGTTAGTATGCGCTAAGTCTAAAGTGGCTCCGCTAAAGGCTGTATCGCTAGTAAGACGTGAACTATGCGCTTCCTTACTTTAAAAAAAACTTGTAAAACAAATATAATTATACTGTATTTAATAACCGCTATCCTATACAAGATACTCTCGCTTTTAGTGATGCAATGATTGCCTTATCATGGTGTCATTCATCTCCGCACTGATGGCAAACATTTGCTGCCAATCGCGTAACTATAATACAGGAGAATTCAACTCCTGACCGCTTTTTTCATATAAATGAAATAAAAAATATAAAAATGGGAAATTTACCCTCGCATCCTTTAAGGAAACTTAACCAATGTATCAATGAAAACGGATTGCTTCGTGTTGATGGCTGATTAACAAATGCTCATATACCATATAATAACAGGCATCACATATTACTGCTCGGTCGACATCATTTGGTTAATCTATTAATAGACGACTGTCATCGTTGCATTGGTCGACAGTTGTTGCGTTACGAAGAACTACTAACAGTTCTGATTCAAATTGAGTGTGTTTTGAACTCGCGGCCATTGTGCTTACTTGCTGCCGAGTCACACACTACCTTAACTCCCGCACACTTCTTAAATACAACGCCATTACAGTCATTGCCTGCCTGTGAGGTTGACGCATCCGTGAGCCTTCTTAACAGAAATAAATTATTAGATAGCTTGGTACAGAGCTACGAGAAAGGATGGCACGTGGATTACTTACAGATTCCTCAACTAAGGCAGCAATGGAATTCGCCTGATATACCTAGTCAACCGGGTACACTTATCCTCATCCACCTGGATGACTCACCACCGTTATGTTGGCCTACTTGCGTTATTGAACGGGCATATCCTGGTAAAGATTGAGGTGTCATGGGTAGCGTTGGTACGCACTGCTATGGCAGTTTTAAATCGTCCTGTTGTAAAGCTGTGTCCTCTGCCTTCGCAGTACCTAAGTCTATTTAACCATTAACCCAATCACAATCGCACCTGTTGTATTTAATTATATTTATTATATTATGTTTACTTCCTCTAATTACATTAATTTTTTTATCCTCCTTCCAGCTAATTGGACATCCTCTCATTTATTTTTACTTTCTGTTTCTTTTCGAAACCCCTACGGAGCTTCAAAGGGGGGAGGATGTTCGCGCCGTTTTGCTAGACACTCATAGTTGGAAGAGAGATGTGTGTTTATCGATTTTATTCAATTTCGAGCGCAAATTGTTGTTTACGTTTTTGGCAAATCTGCCGCGGTCGAACCTTAGATGTACAATCATGTACCCAAATTCCAGTAGATGTGGTCTGTATCTTCTTTTACCAGTATGTTTCAGTCCCATCCACGTATCCACCTCATCTCACCCACCTCTGCCTACCCTTCGGGGATTACAGGCGTGATGAAATGAGGATACAAGCAGGTTATAAAATAAATAAAATACCAGCTGACAATTTTAAAAATCTCTTTATTTGATGGAACGCAAGTGCACTGTCACAGGTTATCATTCAGCCTACTGCCGTACATTGTGATCATAACGTAATAATTAACACAACTCTAACAAAACTATGCTTTCGTATAAAACAGACAAATGTGTCCCTGTGACAAAATCAGCAATAATACAAACATAATAATTTCAGTCGGTTTCAATCACGTGTCTAAAATTGCGTATATTTTGTTGCCAAACAAGGGTAGTTAAACATTATTAACAGGTTATATTGCACTCTTGAAACGTACAGCAATAGGCTAGGTTCACATCGAGGTTACATCTGTCTAAGCCAGGCTAAACACTACATTAGGTACTGTTTCGAGGCAGGCTGCGAGGTGGTTTCTTCGGTTTTCTGGGCCAAGGCCAATACGCCATAATGTTTTATTGACAGTGAATCACATACTTAACTTTTCGGAACGAACTTTTTTTTTTTTATCGCACTTTATACTCTGCACACTTGGCGAATGAGAGCTAGACCGAAAAAAACATTTTGACCATAACAAGAATTTTTGACGGGCAAACCTCTCTTTCGCAAAGAGGTATGGGGAACAGGGTGTAAAGTTCACTCTAAAGGGAGCATCCTCCGACCAGACGGCTGTTGTGTCTGGTGGGCTACTGCCCGACGATTGACGTTGGGACGTTGTATATACGCTAGTTTCGCGATAAACTCCGCTTGCGCGGTGCAGGATTTTGCGTGACTTCGTATGATGCGTAGCCCGCATGTGGCGATGTAGATGTGCATGTGCAAAAGCGTAAAGGAACTTCCTTCTAACCGGGTGTATTTGGATTGCCCGATAACGTTTATGTGAAATAACTGTAAATACAATTAAATTCTGTATGTGGGATAAAATATTCAGGAAAATAATCAAATTAAAATAGTTATAAAACCACCTCACAGCCTCCCGTTGTCCGAAGCACACAGAAGCCACTTCGTATGCAAAGTATAAGGCAAACTATATTGCTATCGCAGCTCAGCAGGGCTGACATGCGCAAAGCGACTAAATTTTATCGTTGCATTATCTCGCGGCTGAACGACAGCCGTAAATATGGCACATCGAGCTTTAGGTTGAGGCCCAACGAGCGGAATTTCAGTCGCCAGTCACGTAATTTACGTTAAAATTAAATTCCGCAAAATGACAACTCAGTTTGCGTCGTCGTGTGACCCTGACTATTATATCGAACGATGCAGTGTAAATTACGCGACGACTCACAAATTACGCTAGTTCTCACCCTAAGGGCCCTATCTCACTAAGACATCAGTGGCGGCGCAACCAGTCGCGCTACCAACTAAATGTACACAGTTCTATGGAGGGTACCTGGTGGCCTACCATTATCTAATTAAAAACGATTCAAAAACAGTTTAGGTTCCTAAACTGCATCGTTTGAGCTGCTCTATGGACGTCATGGTACAAGTATGAATGAAACCAAAACTTGCGACTCAGTTTGGGACAATCGCTGTCAGCAGATGGCACGGCCTAGACTGAATCGTTAAACTGATGTCATGGTACGAATTAGAAGAACATTTCAGTTTAGGTCCTAAAATGGATCGCGTTAAGAGCTTGTGATAGGCCTCCAGTCCGCTTTTTTTCTTCTTTGGCAACTGAGCCGATGTCGACTATTCTGCCAGCGTCATGTGGCATCGATAACGCAGCAAGGTGAGTCGTTGAACTTTGCACTCCATGGTAGTTATTTAGTTATAAATGTTAGTAGCTGAAAGGACAAGACAGTCCGCTTGGTTCTTCAACCAACCATACAATTCTGATAGCGCGACCATAGTTTTGCCACCATGGTATCCCAGAGAGATGTACGTCTTAGAAAGATACTGTACACAGGTAAAAGTGACAGAAATGCTCTACAAAGCTGAGCTGTTACTAAAACTCGATGCGCCTACGCCATATTTACGGCCGTTTACCGTACAGTCACGAGCCCAAAGTATTGATAGATATTGTATGACCATATGAAATTGTTATTTTCTCAGTTTTTTTTTTCATGAGAAAAACGTTAATATTTTCATTATCTGTAAGGTATTTATGCTCGTGACTGTACATAGTCAATCTAATCAGCCTGTAATTTTCCCCATGCTGGGACACAGGCCTTCTCTCTTCGAGAGGGAGCGGGCTGTAATCCATCACGCGGACCCAATGCGGCTTGGTCACATGTCTTAGAATTATTGGATCTAGAACATGCCGGTTTCCTCACGATGTTTTCCTTCACTGTTTCTTTCTTCTGCGAGATACTGCGACGACAAAATGTTGTCGCTTCGCGCATGTCATCCTGGCAACGAAGCCATTACATCGGTATCGCGACATTTAGGTGCGATACAACACACGTGAGCAAGGTGTCTGTGCACTTTGTGCATTTTTGGCACAAATAATCTCTGCGCGTTTGTATGAGCGCTAGTCCTTAGTTTTGCATCGATACAAAGCGATGTTGCGTCACTATCCCTAAATGTAAACATCTTTAGGCGCGGTTTGGGGTAAAGCAACATTTCCTACAGCGTTTCTATCTAGAACGGATATCATGCAAATCTGTTATTTCACCAGTATTTGACATTAAGGTGTGAAAAACGCTCTGTATTTGGACATTACGGCCGCATGTGGCGTTCACCGTTTTTTTAGGTTAGACCGACGCGTATGCCGTGACGGCAAACGGCTTGACGCTCTCTTATGCCGTCATGTCCCGTCACCGCTGCCGTTTTTTTCGATGTTTTACATCTGCCGGGCGTCCCGTGACACGGGCCACATTTTTTTCAAATTGACTGTTTTCGTACGTTTATATGAATCCCTACCGGGGGACTACATCGTGTTTTATTTGCATTTAAATACGATGTGTCTGTAATGTGCATTTAAATGTGCGATCGGTGATTTTGGCCTTTTAGATCGATCGACCATCGATCATTTCTGAGGCTATCAGCATCTAATCATCTAGTTGACGTCGATCGCCCGCAATCTAACTACACCTTAAATCCATTTGTATCGATGCAAAAACCATAAAACAAGACCAAAACCTGCGCACACGCATTATAACACTCATAACCCACCCGACGTGCTATTAAATGCAATTACAGAAAAAAGAACGTTAATATTTACATGAGCTAGTTATGTATGTACATAAATAGGGGGAGCCCCCCTCCTGATATGTGAAACAAAATAAAACGTGTACTTATTTACAAATCATACAAAAATGAGTATGTAACAAGTTTGGGTGAACGGAACGAGATTCCTGTACGCAAATATTTAAATAATATCTCTTTACAAGGAATATAATATTAGAACTAAGTATAGCGTTCTACTTGTCTATAAATGTACGTCGGTATAATAATATTTAATAATAATATGTACGAGGGCAGGTTTTTGAGCGTTGAAACGTAGCGTTTACTTGTAAGCTATATTTACCATTTAACTATATTCTGTAGTAGATTATTCGATAAAATTACCTTTTTTAATCAAAACTCGCCCCTATTACATGGGACTTAAATCATAACCCCTTTACTAATAAACGAACAACGATCAGATGAATAGTTACACACCGATTTCACTCTTTCAGTCGTCAGTAATTTGACTTTCGAAAGAAGAAGACAAAGCGTTGTGTAACTATACAGACGTTATACAACGTTTATTAGTAAGGGGGTAAGTGGTGAAATGTGGATGTACTATAAGGCTGCGTTTCCACCAGAGATGTGCGAGGATGCGTAGCGAGGGATGTGTGTGAAACAAACCAATAACGTCGCTTTATTTTCATAGCTTGAACTAAGTTAGCGTTGTTATTGGTTAGTTTTACACACAGCCCTCGCTACGCATCCTCGCTCATCTCTGGTGGAAACGCAGCTTAAGTAAACCTCTGTCTAAGCCCTTCGGGGATGGATGGCAGGCGTGATGTTATCTTTATAACGAAAAGTTATGACTTGAATTTCTCTTTTGTTTTATTGCATTTATATGGCTACGGAATGGAACATTATAAGTTTTAAAATGATAGAAGTGTTAGCGACTGCAGTTTTATCAGATTTATATTACGTAACGTATTTAAACACATAACATAAAATCACGCCTATAATCCAATAAGGGTAAGGCAGAGGTGTAACTATAGTACACGCACATTTCGCCAGTTACGTTTAACTCCCATATAATAGGGGGCGAGCCTATTGCCATCAACCGGGCACAAATCTAGACACCGGGCTGCTGCTGAGAAATTCATAAAAGAAAAACCCAATAACAATTTTTCGACGCGAGAATCGAACCCAGGACCTCATACTTAGCAGTAGCATTTAACCAACGAGCAACCTTATTTAAAAGCCACTTCAAACGCAACGTCCCAACACGAACCCCCTCGCCGTAAAAAAACAATACAAATAACATCTAAAGTGAACTAACAACATAACATTACACAAAACGGGAACCGAACTTTTTACACAACAGTCATCGACACATATTTACAAACGAGAAACATACGTACGACACTAATTCATTATTATTATTAATTATAAATACTTTGACATAACTATGTTTTTTGCGATTGTTTTTGTGAGATTTTCATACGTAACAAACAAAAAAATGATGAAATACTTGAAAGTGGTTTTAGCGGTATAAAAATACTTTAAATCAGAAGCTTTGATGATTACAAAGATTTGGAACTACAAACTCAATGTCATACATAACCAAGTTTAAATTCCATTGCAAACAAAATAGATTTTAGACAAATTAATACTCAAAACTCAACTCAGAATACATCACGCTAAAGTAGACAATTGAGTAAGTGGCCATCAATGAATGAAAATGGTTTTAACTTGGGAGTCTTCAAATCTTGAAAGAATGTGCGCTTTTATAATTTCTAACGCGAAAATATTATCGTGGACGTCCACGTCACGGCATCATGATAACACCGGGAAGTAAAGTGTAATGGAAATAAATCCACGTTTTTTTTTCTATACATTTAATGGATGTGGACGTGGACGTCTACGATAATACGCGTCGGTTAAACGCGAGCCCATCAATTATAAAAAAAAAAAAATGCATGTTTTATTTGTTAGAAAAACAAATATTATCTTGTAAACCAGTCAGCTTGCAGCTTGTCGCAATAGGTAATGACAAAACACGTATCTATAAACTACAAAATACTGTTTATTTATTTATGAAGTGTAATTTCAGTCAACAAAATGCATATATTCGGTGTTTAACTTATTTTTCTCACAAAAACAATCCACTTTGTCCATGTTCTACACCGCATCGAGATCATAGCCCCTACACAATCAGTTTAAATATTTCAAAGCCTTCTGCCTACCCTCGTGGGGATAGAGCGAGTATAAACTTCATATAACCAAGATATATTCACTATGGTCAATATACACAAGCTTGTGTTCTTTAGACGTCCACTGCCAGACAATGGCGTGCCTTTCTAATGGCCAGTGGCCGGAAATACATTTATTTCTAATAATAATAAATATAGAAAAACAAAAATAATAATAGTCTTGTTATAACATTTAAATCAAGTCTTAGACTGATGGAAATTTAAGGAATAATCTCCTTTCTCTTAATCGATTCGCCATGAAAATGATCGATATTGGCACAGCCGTAACCGTGTATTACACGTCATTCGTTCTACTGCCGCTATATCTTCGGACAGATATACCCCAGTGTTGGTCGATCGTCGCATCTTTTTGTCGATGTATTATCGACAGTTCCGTCGATGTTTGGGATCGTCGCCGCGTTGTACTGCGGGGTATGAGGGTGGGTGTTCACTGCAGACAGGCCTGCAACTTCTCGATCCACTCCTGCGCAGCGTTCGCGTCGCTAGCGCAGAAGTTGTATGTGCGCCGGCTTGTGCGCAACTGTGGGCGAAATAATTGTTAGTTAAACAGAGCAAGCATACTGAGGTCGCTTCGATATTTTTCCTATGTTTCGTCTTTTAATCGATTAATGATTGAAAATTATGGCTATGTTACTGTCTTAAATAGATAGATAGAATATGCTTTAATGTACTCAAAAAATTAACAAAGCTCATTTACAAAACCCGTAATATTCAGGATAAAACGGTCTTAGTTTGAAGAGAAACTTTATCCAAACGTGCTGATAGTTAGGCAGAGAATACTGATGTACAGACGCCAGCACATCAAGCGACTTATACAATCCGTCAAATTTCTTTAATAGATTTTCAACTTTATCGCTAAAGCATAAGGTTCAAAATTGATTGGGAAAATTTTACAGTTTCGGGTAGCTTGATGTTCTGGCGTCTGTATTAATTATTGTAATACTTACGTCGAAGAAGGATCTGTCGTCACACTTCTTAGGCGGGCCGGGCGCGGCCGACGCCTGCGTCACTGTTATCACCTCTGCCAGATCTGAAACAATGAAACGCCTTTATTATTACTGAAACTGTCTTCGACTACGTGGTGAACCAGTCTAGTTGAAGGTTATGGATAGATACCTGTTCGGGGTTAGGGTGAGATTAAGTTATACTAAGATTGAAGATTGTAAAGATAGATATATTTCAGTACTATAAATGGGATAACAATTAAAACTAATGAGGTGAATAAGATGAGATTGAGTCGCGCCTGATATGCTGTCCGAAAGCGTACTGACTATTTTACTTAGGTGATACATAAAATATTCAATGCATATAGCGCGGTGTCGCAATTACGCTGACATGTTCTTTTTGTTCGGTGATTGACCCGAACATGCTCCCGAGGGAGAAAAGGATGAGCTTAGTATGTGAAGTTAGTAATGAAATTAATACTAACAAGGTGAAGACAATGTTCTTAAAATAGTTATGTAGGGTTAGTTATGTTAAATGATGAGATAAGGGTAATATTACAACTTAAACAGATTCTCTACAGTTTAAATCAGGAAGAGAAAACACACGAAAGATCGGTGAAGAACCTCTATCTTCCTTTTTTTGTAAGCACTCACTAGATAGAGCTAGTCTCTTAGGATCACTCTTCACTGTTTTCACTGATTTACTACTAGATTGCCCATTTTCCCTAAATTCACTACACTCAATCACAACACTTTCTGGAACGGTGTGTGGAGATGGCAACCCAGTCGCCGCAGATGCTGCTGACCGCTCTACTGTGGCAGTGGGACGATTTCCGTTTCGTCGCCGTTGTCGCCAAAATTTAAAACAGTAAACTGCCACCAATAACAAGATGAACGATATGATGAGATATATAGCAGCATACTGATGAACGTCGTGGTAGGAGATATTGGTGCTCAAAGGTTCACTCTGCTTCATGATCTCAAGACTTCTCTTAATAGCTTCAAATTGCATGAGGTTATCTGAGTTATTGGGATTAAACTCATATGAGATTTCTGGCATGGTGATATTTATCATATGATTGATTGGTGATATTTCTGGCGAGATAATCTTTGTCGTCGAGCTAATTATACTAGACAATCTTTTGTTCGAATACACCATAAAATTTTCTGTTTTTACTAAACAACCCTCCCCTACACGCAACAGACCAGCACCTGATAACCTAACTGCCTGTACTTGATTCTCACACAAAAGTTTGACGTTACATTCATTGCAGCATAAATAGAAATATTTGTTTTCTGATGTTAACTCTCTCCAGTCATTCTTGCACGAAGTAGTTTTAGTTTTACAAGTTCTTGTTCCTGGGATTGTCTCGCAAAGGCTATGATCATCTTTCATGTGGTGAATAGGCTTTCTGATATGACACAGAATAGTCGCAGGGTTTTGTACTATGCAGGACTGCAGATCCGTGTCTGTGACGGTCAAATACGCATCTTTCCTTATGTTGATGGCTGCTAATTCAGAGATAGTTTTCACCTTCATGATCAAGTTATCTTTCACAATGCGTGGAACCGGGATAAGATTGAATACCTCGTAAACATCCCTTTCAATCAGGGGTATTTTAATTTCTATAATTAGGTATTTTCCAGAGTATTTGGCTCTTACTTTGAGCAAGCTGTAAAGATCTTTAAGGTTAAAATTGTCGACAGGAACTACCAAGTCTCCAGATATTTGTGCGGAAATTATGCTTAGCTCTGATCTGAGTTGCTTCGGAGATATTAAATGAAAATCTAATTTTCCACTATAAATATCCGTTACTGTATCCAAAATAGAGTCCTGGATTCTTCGAAGGGTATACAGCAAGTTGTTGGCAGTGAAAGCCGAAGTTATAAAATCTGTGATCATAGTTACATTTTGCACTTGCAGGACGAGATTTTTATAAGAATCTTGGAGATAATTGAGCTTTTGATTAATTAATTTATGATGTTTGTTAATAGTATTCTCCATTCTTTTCATGAGATTAAATTCAGCTTCTACGACAGACGTTTGGTTCTTCCAGAGGTTGTATAGATGGTTTTCATTATGCTTTAAAAGGTCAATGTCTTTCTCATATTTTTCTGCAAATCGTTGGTCCAACACTCCGAATAAACTATTTGCAACGTAGCCTACTCCGTCTATCAAGCCGCGTCTCCGCCGTTTCTTATTAGTCATAAATGAGTCATTCATCATGACAATATTATCGTAATGTTTAATTTCTTCGAACTCGTGCTCGAGTTGTAACATGACGCCGTCGCAAGGTGTTTGTGTTCTAATCGTAGAGCATAGGGTTTCAAGATATTCGATATATTTTAATAATGCCGCCGTTCCTTCTTGATAAGGCTTTGTGTCATAATAGACTATTAAATGCCAATCATCTCTAATTAAGTGCATATTAGATATTTTGTCGAAGTAGACACTATTGTTTGTCAGCATGGTGAGGTTGTAGGATGCTTGAGTGGTGTTTATTAGTGACAGTAAAAATATTGTCAAAGATAAAACCATAGCTGAGAATGAGATGGGACGTTTTTTCCTCGTAGTTGGAGGTTTATTTTCAACTTTTGGGGCATTTGGGACTTGATCATTAATATTAGTCGGCAGTAAGGATAGTTTTACAACTGGGCGTTTTAAGATCCCGTTTTTGGTTTTAAGTGTGACGACCCTTACGTGTCCATCACTTCCAGGATGCAGCGTTACTACGCGACCTAGACTCCATTTTCCTGGTGGAAGATTGTCGTCTTTTATAATAACGATGTCGTTGAGATTGAGATCTTTTTGGTGCTGCCGCCATTTGGCCCTAGTAGAAAGCTGCGAGAGGTAGTCAGTCTTCCACTTAGCCCATATATCTTGGTATATTTTTTGCGTCAGGTGCCATCGAGTTCTGAGATCATGCTCTGTTTCAAAAATCGTTAAGTTGGGGCCACTTGCCAGAAAGTGAGCCGGGGTCAGAAAGTCCAAATCCTCAGGATCTTCTGTCAGAGGGCACAGTGGTCTGGAGTTCAAACAAGCCTCGAGTTGGGATAGTAGGGTAATATATTCCTCGTAGGTTAGTTTTTGCTCTCCCACGACCCGCTTGAGATGGTGTTTAAGGCTCTTCACTGCAGCTTCCCAGAGTCCGCCAGCAGATGGCCATGATGGGGCGTTAAAATGCCACTCAATATTCATTTCAGAGATTGTCGAGCTTACTTCTTGATCAGCTAAGATGCTTGAGATTTCAGACAGCTCCTGTTTTAAGATTTTGTTGGCTCCTATGAAGTTAGTTCCCTGGTCACTGTAGATGTGGCCAGGAACTCCTCTTCTTGCCGACATTCGTCGAAGTGCGGCAATAAATGCTGACGCAGTGAGATCTGAGACTATTTCTAAATGCATAGCTTTAGTCACCATGCAAACAAAAACTGCGACGTATCCTTTACAGGTTTTAATGCCACGGCCTTTGTTTGCTTTCATGTAGATGTGTCCGGTATAATCTACTCCAGTGTGGTAAAAGGGTCGGTTAGGAATCAATCGTGCTGGAGGTAGGTCGCCCATGATTTGATGTTGTGATGTGGGATTATTTCTTATACATTTGACACACTTTCTTAACCGTTTCTTAGTGACTCTGTTGCCTCCAAGAATCCAGTATTTACTTCTTATAAATCCAGTAGTCATTTTTACTCCACCGTGAAATACAAGTTCGTGGGATTCATCTATGATAAGATCTGCCAGTTTCGACTTATTCGGTATTATGATGGGATGCTTCATTTCAGGATCAAGATTCGAATGTTTAAGTCTACCTCCGACACGGAGTACTTGATTGGAGTCCAGTATGGGATTAAGATTAAGAATCTGGCTTTTCTTATTTAGTGGGTCATTGTTTTTCAACCGCGATATTTCTTCGTGGAAATATTCCTTTTGAACGTGCTTGATTAACATTTCTCTTGCTGTCTTTATATTTTGCAGAGTAAGGAAACTAGTGCGTTGTTTCTTGTGAATAACAATGTCGATGAATTTGTTGATGTAAGCTAATACTCGAGTCACTTTCCTCAAAGTGCTATATTTTGTTAAAAGGTGAATAACTATTGATTTTATGGGGTTAATGATGACCGTGTTTACTTTTTTTTTCTTTAGTTCTTCGCAAGTAATACTTGTATCAATCGGCATCTTATGGGATTCTTTGGGGTTATATTGTGGCAACCAGTCGGGCCCTTGCCACCACAGTGAGTGATTGGCTAATTGTGTAGCAGATAAACTACGACTAGCGCAATCTGCGGGGTTTTCCTTTGATTTTACGTAATTCCAGTTATCTTTAGGGATTATTTCTGTGATGCTCCTCACTCGATTTGCAACAAAGGGTTTCCATTTCTCCGGTTCGCCACTTAACCAACCTAGAGCGGCCGTTGAATCAATCCACCCATAAACATGCACCTTGTAGCTTCTAAGGGCTAAGATTATTTTCTGCATAAGCTTTGACAGCAAGAGAGCGCCGCAAAGTTCCAAGCGCGGGATGGACTGTGGTTTTTTCAGCGGTATTACTTTTGACTTCCCTGCAATGAGAGTTACATGGGTTTCATTTTCTCTTTGTATTTTGCAATACACGACGCAAGCGTATGCTTTTGTGCTAGCGTCACAAAAGCCATGTAGTTCGATGGTATCTTTTTCCTGGGTTTGAATCCAACGTGGAATTTTAAATTGAGATATGTGAGATAGATCTGCTTTAATTGTATTCCATTCCAACGCAATGTCTTGAGGGACAGGGTGGTCCCAACCCAGGTCTGATTTCCATAATTCTTGAAACAAGATCTTGAGCTTTATTGTGACTGGTGCTAGCCAGCCCAAAGGGTCGAAAATTTTCGATATCTGAGATAGGAATTGTCTCTTTGTAAGGATGTCTTGTGAGATAAATTCAATAGGGTGAAAGATAAAAAGATCGTTTTTTGGTTCCCACCTAAGACCTAATGTTTTGGTTGACTCCGGTTGCTTGAAGTCAAAGTCTTGCTTCAGAGGTGCATCAGAACTATCTATTATTTCCTGTAAGTTTGATCGCCATTTTCTGAGATTAAACCCTCCAGATTTAAGGAGGTCAATCATGTCAGCTTTGAGCTGTTTTGCTGCTTCCGCTGAATGTTCTCCATGCATGAGATCATCCATATAAAATGAGTCCTCTAAGATGTCAGGAGCGCAGCTATGCGGATAATTTTTCCTTTCATCGTTGGCCAGTTGCTTCAGTGTCATCATGGCCAAAAAAGGTGCGGCTTTTGTGCCATAAGTAACTGTCGCTAACTGGTACTCTTTTAAAGGTTGTGATTGATTGTTCCGCCAGATGATTTTCTGATATTTCTGATCATCAGGATGCAGCCAGATTTTGCGAAACATCTTTTCTATATCTGCTGTAAAAGCGTATCTAAATTGTCTCCATTTTAAGATAAGGCTCTGGAGATCTTGTTGTAAATTGGGTCCTCGGCACATAAGATCATTGAGGCTGTAACCGCTCGAGGTTTTTGCCGAGGCATTGAAGACAACTCGCAGTTTAGTAGTTTCTGACTCAGATCGTTGGACGCAATGGTGCGATAAGTAGCAGTCCGGCTGTACGTGTGGCGCAACTGGTGTCATATGTCCGAGCTCTAGGTATTCAGAAATGAACGTTTTATAGTCACGTGCCACAGCTGGCTGTTTACTTAATTTCCGCTCTAATTGGAAGAATTGAGCGATCGATTTTGTTTTCGACTCGCCAATATTTTCCTCAAAGTTTTCTTTGAATGGTATTTTCACGACGTAGCTTCCATCTTGCAGTCTTGAGGTCGAAGATTGGTAGAATTCGATGCATTTTTGATCTTCTTCTGATATCGCTGGAGGTTCATGTATGTCCTCCATTTCCCAAAATTGCTGAAACTCTTCTATATTATTTAAGATCACATTGCAATGGTACGTTTTGTAGTTGCCGCTTAGGATCCATCCCAACTGAGTTTGTTGGGCTATGGGCAACATACCTTCTGATCGACAAATACCGTCCATAAGGATAGTGGAATAGATATCTGCCCCAAATAAGATGTCGATTGGCCTACTTTTGTAGAATTCGGGATCTGCTAGAGTTATTTGGTTAAGAGTAGGCCAGTCTGGTTTAGGTAAGGTACAGCTGGGTAAGTTATTTATCAGTTTGTTCATTATATATACGTCCGTTTCAAAGGTAAAATCGCTGACTAGCGATGAACATTTAATGGTAATCCTGCCCTTACAGTTGTTTTCCTTATTTCCTATTCCAGAGATATAACCGTTGGATTTCTGTCGCGGTAGTCTTAGCAACTGAGCTGCGCTTTCCCTAATAATGGATGTCTGTGACCCTTGATCTAATAGAACTCTCATTTTTTGATAGGATCCGTCCGTTGCTTGTACGTTAATCATTGCTGTGGCAAGCAATATTTCTGAGGGTTCTTTAAGAAGCGATGCGACTGTGTTTCGTTCTTGCTGTTGGGATGGCGATTTCGTAATCGTGGCTGTATTTGATCCAGACCGATGTGACGTAAATGCTTCATGCAAAATGGTATTGTGGTCTTTATTGCATTCTTTGCATCTTATTTCGGAAAGGCATTTTTTGCCTTCGTGGTAATGCAAGCAATTAATGCAAAGATTCAATTTAGCGATAGTATTTTTCCGTTCATGAGGTTGCAATTCTAGTAACTTTTGACATGCATGAATTCGATGATCGTCGGAAGTGCAAACAGGGCATTGCTTGCGATAGTTATTTTTGCGTTTGGACTTTGACGATTGTGAAACTTGGTTTGTTGAATAATTAGTTTTGGGATTGTTATAATTCCGGCTATTATTGGAAACTTTTGAGAAGGATGGTTTGTTATTGTTGTTGGATTGAGATAAGGATGATTTTTGCGTGGAATTTTCGAGTTTCTTACGTGAAGTTTCCAGCATCATAAACTTAGTTTCTAGAAAATTAAGGAAATCTTCTAAGACGGGCAACTCTCGCGGGGATTTTAAAGCTTGTAGATAATCCTCATATGTATCAGAGTCCAGTTTTTGGGACAATATACATACGAGGAAGGGATCCCAGGAAGTCACATCGACTCCAAGGTTCTTGATAGCATTAACGCTCTCGTACGTAGTATCGTGAATGCGTTTTATATGATTTGCCGACTGTTGCTGGTTTGCAGGGATGTTCAGGATATTGTTAAGATGAGATGTAAAGATCAGTCGTTTGTTATTATAACGATGATTAAGGATATTCCAGCACACTAGATAATTGTCGGAGCTAATTTGGAGGTGTTGGATTAATTTTTCGGGTTCACCTTTCACCTTACTCTTTAAAAACTGCATCTTTTGTGCATTCGACAAAGAGGGGTTATTGTGCACTGCTTCAGTAAAAAGATCTTTGAACGAAATCCACTTATTGTAGTTTCCCTCAAAGGCAGCTATCTCCATTTTCGGGGTAGATTTTTCAATATGCGCGACAGACCACATTTTCTTATTGATGTCTTTCTTGATTTTGTTATAATATTTCTCGTAATGAGTAAATTGTTCTTCGTACTCGGGGTTCGATCCGCCACACTCGTTGTCCAGCTCCCAATGAAGCGAGTCAATAGCCGCCCAACGAGATTGTATCGTCTTCAGGAGGTCTTCGAACTCCCATTTTTCCGTGACGAGATCAAGGTCGATGTTGGAGGATGTTCTTAAGAAAGCCTTAAAGTTGGTAGCTTGCTTTTTTAACAGAATTTCGGCTTTACTCTCTTCAAGAGCAGGAGTTTTAGCAGCAGCTTGGGATGCGAGGTTTGAAGAATGAGATTCCGCGGTAGGTTGGAACGTAGGAGGTTTCAATTCAGGGGTTTGCGGTCTGTTTGCGAGAGGGATATAGTTCTGAATAGTAGATTTAATGTTGTTATATTTTTCAGTCATTTGATCGTATTGATTAGTACTGAAATATGTATGAGATTTATCGCCAAAAGATAACAAAGTCATGTGATTATTATGGAACTCTGTAAAGTATTGTTCCAAAGTAGCTAATCGACGACGAAGGTAGTCCGAGGTCTTGCGCTCTGCACCATCCTTCTTGAAATTGGTGAAGAGCCCATTTATGGCTTCGATCAGTTGATGTTGGGTTGATAAAATGTCTTCCATTTTCGACATTATAGGGATAAAAAAGAGACCTTACTTGTACTGAAGGCTTCTTTGGAGATCAAATGTCCTTGCGATGGCTGCAAGAACAAACCTGGAGTAGCAGCGCGATGAGATGATGCGATGCTCTCGTAAAACCAGGTTCAACAGGATCAGCAGGATGATGAAAGTTTTGATTCACTTAATTCTGTTCACCAGGGTCTGGTTACAAGTTTCAAGCGAGACACTCACACCGTACAGTTACTGGATACACACGAAATACACTAATGCACACGCGTCGGTCCCGCTGTAATAGGCTCGAAGGACCAATGTTCGGGGTTAGGGTGAGATTAAGTTATACTAAGATTGAAGATTGTAAAGATAGATATATTTCAGTACTATAAATGGGATAACAATTAAAACTAATGAGGTGAATAAGATGAGATTGAGTCGCGCCTGATATGCTGTCCGAAAGCGTACTGACTATTTTACTTAGGTGATACATAAAATATTCAATGCATATAGCGCGGTGTCGCAATTACGCTGACATGTTCTTTTTGTTCGGTGATTGACCCGAACAATACCCATACCATATACCATTATAAAAAGGTGGCGTCAAAATCTACCTAGCCTTTTCCCAACTATGGTGGGGTCGGCTTCCAGTCTAACCGGTAAGACTGGTTATCAGACCCATGGGCTTCTGACTACCCGCAGACTGTCAAAGATCTACGAATGACAGCCGGGACCAACGGCTTAACGTGCTTTCTTAGGCACGGAGGAGTCTCGAGTAGTCTCGACATGTAATAGATGGTCACCCATCCACGTATCCACCGCTGCAAGCAGCTATGCTTAGCCTTCAATCGACCCGTGCGGTTATAATCATTTTGCCACGAGCCCTTACAAAAAAAGAGAAAAAAAAAACAAAGAAAAATGGTAGAGTACGTACCAATAAACCCTTTGCAGTGCGAGTCTTCCATCGCATCGTAGTACCGCAGCTGATGCTTGATAGAGTCCAACACGAACCAACTGAAACAAAGTCAAATAATTAATCACCACCTGCCTTTTGCAATTGACAGTCTATCCTCTGGGGGTCGGGAAGTCAGAACATTTTTCTGGCTTTCTGACCAATAATACAACTACTGAATCTCATGTTTTCAATTATAATTTGGTCGATAAAAACATCAACTAACCATATGATATGATTGGTTGCAATGAGAGTTTTCATGAAAATTCACGAAATTTATTAAATCCTATAGGATTTAATACATTTTGCAGTTTAATGTACATTTCGACTTGCATTGTTATGAATTACTCCAATTAAACAAATAAAATTAAAGGTCCTTGCGTTAATTTTAAAACATTGAATGACAGTCACCGTTGTTTCCACCCCTTAAGCAGAGCTCCTCGCTTGTACAGGTGTCCCTCGTGCGTCCTGTTCTCTGCCACGTTGGACGAGAACTGTTCGTAGTATTGTTGCGATGACGACTGCAACGTTGCTACTCCTAGAAATTACGTGAAAGAGATATTAGTACCACTTAAGGGAAGAGCCAGAAAGGGCCGGCCATATTAGCCGTAGATCCGATGACTATGGGGTAGATGTGTTCTTCAAATCGCTCGAGGGAAGGAAGAGAGAGGGCACCTGTATCTGTGCACACACACACTTGTACACTATAATATCTTCCGCGCCGAAGGCTAGTTTCCTTTGAGATTGGTCGCCATGGCCGAAATTCGGTCTGGAGGACTATTAGTAAATACATAGATCTATGTCAATCACAACAGGTAACAGATTTGGCAGCAGATTTAGATGGAGAACTTAAAGTGAACTGGCTATGTTTCATTTTTGGGAGATGCAATTTTTGGAACTGAATAATATATAAATTACTATCGCGTCTAGTTCTAAATCCTTGTCCATTTAGAGTTATGCTTTATCAAACATGTCAACCTTAGTAATATCGAAATTAGGTTTTTTTTTCTAAACTAAAGAGGTCAAGTTTGTACACTTGGTTTTATTAACTGTGCATCTGGAGTTGATGACGTCATTTCGACGCTTTGCTCGCGACGGCGACGAGAAGAGCGCGGGCAGGTGAGTGGTGCGAGGGGAGAGGTAGGGCATTGTTGCGAGGTGCATGGTCAATCGGAATAAGTAATAAAGTTTGGAAGTTCGAGGTTCTCCAAAACTATTCATTCGATTTCAAAAATTACTAACCAATATTTAGAATGAATGGTCAGGGTGGATATAGGCTATATAAGGTGTTAAAAAATTAACCTTACAAACTTTAAGAGGTGCTTTAGACCATCGAACTGAACAACACTATGGGACCAACTCTGAAATCACGAAAAAAAAAATCTGCTGTTTCATACATTTTGGTCAAGTAGATATTGAACTTTTGTATTAAACAGCAGATTTTTTTTGTGATTTCAGAGTAGGTCCCATAGTGAAAGTTGTTCAGTTCGATGGTCTAAAGCATCTCTTAGGCTAGGCGCAAACGAGCCACCGGCCACAGCCACCGGTAGCCCAGCGACAAGCAGTTCACATGATTTTTCATACGTTTTGTATGGATTCGTCGCACACGTGTGGCCGGTGGCGGCCACCTGCTACAGCAGTACTCAACACCGCAGCATGGGGCGACAGCCACCAGTGGTTGTGGCCAGTGGCCCGTGTGCGCTTACCCTAAAAGTTTGTAAGGTTAATTTTTTAATACTTTGTATATTATCCCGTTAAAATAAAAACATTATGCTAGTTTTGTTTGTTGAGGATGGGTGTTGCCGGTGTAGCGTGTTATCATGCTCACCCGCGGACAGCGGCGGACACAGCGCGTCGGTGTCGGGCGGCGGCGGCGCCTTGTACTTGGTGCAGGGCGGCGCCCACGCCTCCGCGCAGCGCTCGTGGCACGCCGCGCCGCAGTCCACGCAGCGCACGCCCGTCTGCGGGGCAGGCGCGACATGGACTAACTAATGCTCATTATATGTAAGAAGAGACGGGAGTCCCATAGAAAAAGATGAAAAACGGCGCTTGTATGAAACTTGCACTAAAACTGAATACCAACATAGCAAAAATGACACAGATTATGCACAGACTGCAGATGTTAAAGCGTGACAGCAATAGCCGCCATTATGTTTAGTGCACGTTTCATAGTTTCTTTTTATTAGACAGTTGCGTCAGACTGGGCACGTTAGTGACAGTGCGAGCAGCGCCGAGCGGGCGCGGGGGCCCGGCACTGCGCCGCTAATATTATATACCTTGAGCGGGCCCCACAGCAAGTCCTAGCAGTGGTCGCAGCGCGCCGGGGCCGCGGCGGGCGCGGGGGCCCAGCGGTGCGCCGCTAATATTATATACCTTGAGCGGTCCCCACAGCAGGTCCTGGCAGTGGTCGCAGCGCGCCGGGGCCGCGGCGGGCGCGGGGGCCCAGCGGTGCGCCGCTAATATTATATACCTTGAGCGGTCCCCACAGCAGGTCCTGGCAGTGGTCGCAGCGCGCCGGGGCCGCGGCGGGCGCGGGGGCCCAGCGGTGCGCCGCTAATATTATATACCTTGAGCGGTCCCCACAGCAGGTCCTGGCAGTGGTCGCAGCGCGCCGGGGCCGCGGCGGGCGCGGGGGCCCAGCGGTGCGCCGCTAATATTATATACCTTGAGCGGTCCCCACAGCAGGTCCTGGCAGTGGTCGCAGCGCGCCGGGGCCGCGGCGGGCGCGGGGGCCCAGCGGTGCGCCGCTAATATTATATACCTTGAGCGGTCCCCACAGCAGGTCCTGGCAGTGGTCGCAGCGCGCCGGGGCCGCGGCGGGCGCGGGGGCCCAGCGGTGCGCCGCTAATATTATATACCTTGAGCGGTCCCCACAGCAGGTCCTGGCAGTGGTCGCAGCGCGCCGGGGCCGCGGCGGGCGCGGGGGCCCAGCGGTGCGCCGCTAATATTATATACCTTGAGCGGTCCCCACAGCAGGTCCTGGCAGTGGTCGCAGCGCGCCGGGCCCGCGGCGGGCGCGGGGGCCCAGCGGTGCGCCGCTAATATTATATACCTTGAGCGGTCCCCACAGCAGGTCCTGGCAGTGGTCGCAGCGCGCCGGGGCCGCGGCGGGCGCGGGGGCCCAGCGGTGCGCCGCTAATATTATATACCTTGAGCGGTCCCCACAGCAGGTCCTGGCAGTGGTCGCAGCGCGCCGGGGCCGCGGCGGGCGCGGGGGCCCAGCGGTGCGCCGCTAATATTATATACCTTGAGCGGTCCCCACAGCAGGTCCTGGCAGTGGTCGCAGCGCGCCGGGGCCGCGGCGGGCGCGGGGGCCCAGCGGTGCGCCGCTAATATTATATACCTTGAGCGGTCCCCACAGCAGGTCCTGGCAGTGGTCGCAGCGCGCCGGGGCCGCGGCGGGCGCGGGGGCCCAGCGGTGCGCCGCTAATATTATATACCTTGAGCGGTCCCCACAGCAGGTCCTGGCAGTGGTCGCAGCGCGCCGGGGCCGCGGCGGGCGCGGGGGCCCAGCGGTGCGCCGCTAATATTATATACCTTGAGCGGTCCCCACAGCAGGTCCTGGCAGTGGTCGCAGCGCGCCGGGGCCGCGGCGGGCGCGGGGGCCCAGCGGTGCGCCGCTAATATTATATACCTTGAGCGGTCCCCACAGCAGGTCCTGGCAGTGGTCGCAGCGCGCCGGGGCCGCGGCGGGCGCGGGGGCCCAGCGGTGCGCCGGCGCGGGGGGCGGGGGCGCGGCGGCCAGGCGGCCCCGCACCAGTACCTCCAGCGTGCCACGCTTGTGCCATGCCAGAGTCGCGCGACGGACTACGCCAGAGGACATTGATGAGTTGCGCTGTAAATACAATATGATATTGTTTCAATAAATTTCTTGCCAGTTCGGCAGAGAAAAAAATGGTTGACATCCCGACTTGTACTCAGAGCGTCTCCTCCACATTTATTACACCTTCGCAAATAATGCATTATTTTAGAAAGAATTTGATTACCATAAACAAGGTTATAGTGAGTCAACCTTAAAAGATAGACATGCTGCTGCGGAGTTTCTTTTTAGAACATTTAAAGGGGTACAATTCCGTCATACATGATTTTTGCGTAACTAACCATTTACGCAGCGTACGCAACGGAAGCTCTCAAAAGGAAAAAAAATTCCCGGTATTGCAACATTTTTCATTGATGCTCCGCTCCTATTGGTCGTAGCGTGATGTGATATAACCTATAGCCTACCTCGGTAAATGGACTATCCAACACAAAAATAATTTTTCAATTCGAACCAATAGTTCCTGAGATTAGCGGTACTCGTATATTATACTTTTTTATTTGTGCAATTACGTGGGTACTCAAGTACCCAGCCTAGATTTATTTGAAACGTCATTTGTTCACAAAAGTAGACTAATAGGTACATAACTGGTAATTAAATATTCAGATTAATTTATCCTTTATAAGAAGACAATCCCACTTAGAAGAGATGTTACGCGAATACGCGATAAAGAGGCAACTTGTAGGTGAAAATAACTGTAGGCAATTAGCGCTGTGCGACCTGAATTGCGACCTGAATTGCACTTTATTATTTCGTAGCAAGAGTTGCTATTTATTTAAATGATTTTGCTGAGTGAATCTTCTGTACTATTCTGCAGTAATAGTTAAAAAAGAAAATTCAGATTAGTGAAGGGTACCTACTAAGAAAAACCACAACAAATATTAAAAGTTTACCTGCAACTCCAGCGTGTTAGGCAGTTCCAATTGGTCCCACCGCACGCGCCACTTCTGCGGCAGGTGTCCGAGCTCCAGCTCCAACTGGCGGATCCTCTCCAGCAGCCCGGAGAAAGAGTCCGGCATACTACGGGCTATGCTCTCGTACCTATGACAATAATATTGAATTATGATAATTAACGACATCCACGCGGGCGAACCCGCGGGCATAAGCTAGTATTAATATAAAGTTGCTAATTGCGTAACACACTATCAATCGGAATCTGAATCATTTTGAAGCAAATTGCTAATCCATTGCTTCATAAGTTCGAAAAACTTGTCTGCTCAATACGTAACTAACGCAATGAATGTTGTTGAACTGTCAAAATGAAACCGATTCCGATTGATAATGTGTTACGCAATTGCCCCACGGGTTGTCCTTCTAAGCTTCGCAACGAACTTTGATGCCGTTTTCAGTATCATTTAGAGAATTTATTTCAAAAGGTTTATATTGTATAAATCATTTTTATTAAACTTACATAATGAGGAAATTTTGCTGTTTTGGCAAATTGCAAGGACCGTGCGAAGAAGGGGCGTTTCTAATAAAAGTTACTAAAATCTAGTTTTAAATTGAGGTTCCGGCTTGAGCATCGTTAAAATGGTTTCAAAACCGGCTCAATATTCTTACCCAGCGGTGACGACTCTTCGCTGCGGGTGTCTTGTCTCCGGTTCTGGTGGAGCTAACACTTCCAGGTCATAAGGCGCTCCGTGGGATAATTCTTCGCTAGTGTAGTACTGCCACACTTCTAGTGCGCTGATGGTGGATACTGGACGGAGTACCTGCGGAGTACATTGTTTATTATAACCATTTTTTTAAAGAGTAAACTTTGGTGTTTTTTCTCGATACCTTTTTATACGAAACTACCTTTCGGAAGAGGCAACTAGAATCTTGTTTTTTCTTTCTTGTAATTTGCGATATTCAAAATTGCCTTTTAATGGTCTAAATTGAAATAATAATAAGATTTGATTACTAGCGTATCCTGGAACATACATTCAAATAACACTATAGAGGTGTAAGGAACGGGGTGTTAAGTTCACTCAACCTCCATAGAAAAGGGAGGATCCTCCGACTAGACGGGTGTTGTGTCTGGCGGGCAACTGCCCGATGATTCATTTCGGGCCGTTGTATCTATGCTAGTTGCGCGGTAAACTCTGCTTGCGAGGTGCAGGATTTTGCGTAACGTCAGTATGACGCGTAGTTCGCATGTGGCGTTGTAGATACTCCTACAACACCAATAGTACTATCCGATTCAAACTTTATGGCGGCTCGGAACATGAGGCGAGTCGCTGCACAGTTACTAATTCACCTGTCAGCGGGGGTGAGGGGTGAGGGGTGAGGTACTACGCAGTGCGTAGCGCACTTCAGAGCCGTTGGAGCCAGTGAATCGGGCTATACAGATTGTTGAAATGTAACATAAACTATCTTCTCTCCAAAATAACGTTCTTTAGTATTGATTCCATTTCGAAGCATGACAGATTTTGTTTCTGATTTGGCCTCAAACTGGTTGTAGGATTATATAGGAATACGGCTTGGTTGAAGATTTCTACTTTATGGAATACATAATGAAATGTAATGCAACAAGTAGACGAATATGTTTCAGCGTGAGTGTTACATTTCATGTTTCAGCAATCTTTCAGGGAGAACATAAACGAATATAAGAATTTGGTCACAAAACTCACCGGATTATCCAAATCAGGCGTATACAAGAAGTTATAGAAGACGGGCGCTTTCTGATGATGTCTGTCGATGTAGTCGAACAGCGAGTGTCCCAGCGTGGGGGCCCTGGGTCCCGCCGCGCCGGGGCCCGGGCCCTCCTCTTCAGAACCTGCACCCGCTTCGCCGCCCGCACCGTATAGGTACACCTGCGGGAGAACATAATCAATGTGTGTGTGTAATTAATGTCGTATGTTTTGGTGTAAAGAACAAAACAAAGACTGTTGAATCTTGAGTGGTGTAACAATAGGCTACTGAAAACCATCCCAGATTATTTTGAGTTGTTTAAGGAGCCAAAAATAAGCAATTAATTTTAATTCTGTTCTGAATTTCTTAAAAAAAAAACTGAAAATGAAAATAAACTAATTAACTAAAATGTTGCCGTTTGAAAGTTTTTGTATAGAAAATATGTCAAACTATCATAATAAAATTATTCTTCAGATAAGAGTTATCCGACTATTGAAATCAGCCCTAAGCCATCAAAATGCGCAATATAGCATCGCAAAGGTTTTAGTGATGTCACAGCACGACAGTAAACGTCCAATTCGCCAAGTCATCAAAATTAAAACATTTTTATCCATGAATAATACAGTTGGTGTGTATGTGTGCATTCCAAGATTGCCGGGAAGAGATCACAGAAACCGATAAGGATAGCTAAGGTTGTATATTTTGTAGTATTCGATCAATTTTTTTTTTATAATGTATTTTTGTGGTAAGTATACAATAAAGTATGTATTTATAAATAAATAATAATATAATATCAGGAAGAACCACTGAAATAGCTATAGGATTTATGAAGAAAAAATGTGACATATTGTATTACTAGGAGTAAGTACTCACCAGGGGCGTAGCTACCGCCGTATCTGCCGTATCAATTATACGGGGCCCCCGAGCCACGGGGGCCCTCAACATGCGTAAAAATATAATTAACATTTTAGAGTTATGATTTCTTAGTGCTTGTCACATTTTTTCATCACTATTTGAAATCATTATAATCATGTTTCTAAAGCTCTACAGCATGAAAATTATTACTTACAGAAAACTAGTATTTCATTAAGTAATCTTTTGAATATACTGTGCGAATTAAGAAATAAAAATTCATTCAATAGTTTGCTAAATGAGTCCAAAGATTTAGCAAAAGAGTGGAGGGTAACAACTGTTTTTAAAAACAAAAGGCGAAAGATAACGAAGCGTTTTTTTGGTCAGTTATCACAAGATGAGAGAATTTCAAACCCGGAATCCTATTTCAATTTGAATAGTTTGTAAAATTTTTGGAAAAGTGACAGATAGATAATTATGATGAATAAATAATATTTCTTTTAATTTTATGCTGCAAACATTTTTTTTCTTTTGTGAGAAATCTTTACCCTTCCTAAGGGCCCCCAAACAAATTGTTATACGGGGCCCCGCCAAGGCACGCTACGCCACTGGTACTCACCATCCTATTAGTATCAGCTCGCTTATCATCAGCGGCAGTGATTCCCAGCTCGGCCCTCTGAGCCTCGTTGTCCAGTAGGAACGTCCTGAAGCGACACGACACGCTGTGGTACGCCACGAAACGCAGGTAGTACTCGTTGAACTCGAAGGCTAGAGGAAACTGTTTCTGGAGCTGTGGAAGATAAAGTTTTGATTAGTGATAGGGAAATACAGAAATGCGACTAAATAAATTCCTCCAGACCGTATTTCGGCCACGGCGGCCAATCTCAACGGAGACTAGCCTTCGGCGCGGGAGATATTATAGTGCACAAGTGTGTGCGCAGACACAGAGGCACGAAATTCCCTCACTCTCATAGTCCGATGGGACAGCACGTACTCCGTCACGACCGGAGAGAGATCAGGCGCAGGACCAACGGCAGAAAAGCGACTATACAGTTAACAAAACAGTAATATGCTTGGGTAATTGCGTCAAAAGGTAACTCCAAGGTTTCTCAAGGACTATCCAATTTAATGCGAAACAGACGACTTTAACGACTGGCAAAATTATTGTTGTGAGCAACCAGTCACAATAAACATAAGGTTTTTTTGTGTGTAAGTATCTTGTATAACCTAGTCAGGGTGGTGGCGTCAGTTTGTAAAAGTAGTTTTATACCTACTGAAAATCATACCAATAATAGTTTTCCCTTAGTGCATAAAAGATCTGAGCGTCAGCTGCTCAAGTAGTGGGGAGTCCAAAGTTAGAGCATGTCAAAATTGTAAAAAAAAAAACGCATACAAAAGGTAATTTCGTAGCGGATATTTTGACAAAAAAAATATTTTTGAGAATATTTTGGCGCTTGAATGACATTGACAGGGGAGTTGTTGCTTGGGGGAAATTGTATTGGTAAAACAAAACGGCGGCGTTAGTTCCAATTTTGGCCACACGCCAAAATAACCTCGTAGCGTTGTACAGTGCAACTATAACTGTCACTACTGGTTATGGTACGAGGCCCAAGTCTTTACCTGATGCACAGCATCCAGGAACATGAGGAAGGTAGGCGTGAAGCCCTGTTGCGGCGTGGCTCCTATGTTGGACCGCTGCTGAAACTTGTGGCCTAATGCCAGCCACTCCTTCTCCACCAGGATACGGAACCCTTCTAATGTTCGGTAGTAAGGTTCTAAGCAGATTTGCGCTAGTGATGATATCTGAAATTATAAAGGTTGAGCTAGTTACATATTTGATAGTGATTTATTAATGTTATACCTATTTGAGTAAAAGAATTGGGAGAGCTGCAATGAAAAAATCTAACATTGCTAAAATGGTTATGCCAAAAATAATAGACTTCTGAGTACATACACATATGTTTTAAAGGAGTTTTGTTTAACTTTTTTACTAACCCATGTAATTTATTCTTTAAGTCTAAACTGTTTGTTCTGAATTTACCTGTGCTGTAGCATCCCATCCATCTTCTAGAGACAATAGCACAGATGATCCCTGCAGGTCCAAGAGATCTACTACGGCACCGGACAGTTGGAACAACTGCCGCAGCTGCCATAGCCAGCCTGATTCTTCTATAAGCCTGAAAATTTAAAATATTGTTTAACATTGGTTTTAGTTTTAAATATTCTGACTGAAAACCTAACCGAAACCAAAGCCGTACTTGGGATTAAATGAGCTACTTACGGATTCATACAGTTGAATTGAAATCGCAATGTATCACAAAAATAGGAAATTGATATAAAAGTAAAAGTGCATGGAATTACAATTTAACTTTGACGACATAAAGGATTCGGATATTTATATCAAAATAAAGGTAATAAAACCTGACGAGAGTCCCTTATTGATCCTGATTCATTCATTTATCAATGCGATTCATGTCATCAAATCAATAGCTTATGGCCGATTCCTATTAAATTACATAATAATGAAGCAGAGGCTATAGCCTTGCATAGTAAGACTACCACATGGAAGTAGCTAACACAAGTAAAATTAGCTTACGAATCTATTTACAGTTTGGTAATAAAATATGCTAACATTGGTAAGCAAAACGATTCGTTTTCGTTTATAGGAATCGAGCGTTAGTGATTCTTCTTATACCAAATTACACATTTTTAATATAAATATCTCTTTTTCCATGATCCCTAACACCTGTTCGAGATATATAATCCCCTTTCCGATTCCAGTTAGTGGAAACTGGGCCTTATTATTATTTACTTAAATCCTTATAAAAATGTTAAAATTCAGTGTGATATCCTACCTAAGGAATCCTGGATGATCAGCCGCCGGCGGCGCAGAAGGCACGGCGGCGCGCATGAGCTTCTTGAAGGCGTGCTTAGTGGCGCGCGCGTCGGGGTACTCGGCCGGCACCAGCTCGGCGCCGGCGCAGTTACACGCCGCGCCTCCCTTCTCACACACCACGTATAAGGACGCCCTTCGACCTGCGCCGCCGCCTTCGCCGCATACTGTGGAGATAGATGACGAAATGTTTTATTTTTTATCTTTATTTATTTACAGGGCATGAAATTTTTTTATAATAAAAATAGTTGTAATATAATAATGTTATTGGTAAGTATAGAATTGTAAAAAGAAACAAACGAAACACTCTCAAAGATACAAAAAATTTAATAAAACGGGGAAAAAATAGAATAATTATATAAACATATTATATTCTTTTCCTTTTATTTTTATATAAACATCCAAAATGAGAACCTCTTCGTTTTTTGAAGTCGGTTAAAAAGTGAAAATTCTGTACGAGGCCAAAAGGCCTATATATCTCAGCATGAATTGGTGTTATTCATAAGAGCAATGAAACAAACAACAAGGATTGACTAGTTTTATGTTAATAGCTCACGGGGTTAACGCCCTAGTGCGCGCGTACCTTATATCGCGCCTAAGAAGCTATACCTATTAATTGAAAAGTCTCTATTCACGTGATCGAGTAACAATGTTTAAGTACCATAACGAAGGAACTTTGCTCTTTAATATCAGATGTATTAAGGGCCAAAATCCTTATTTAAATCTATTCTATAACTCGCAAAACAAGTTCAGAGGATTTAGTTGCGAAGAAATGTTTGGTTTTCCTACTGCCTAATCGCTACAAAGACTGTGTACTCACCCGAGTCCGCATCAGCAGTGGACAGCCTCTGGCGCGGCGCGTACAGGTCGAGGTGCGAGGCCTGGCGCCGGTCCTTCAGCGAGCCCCAGCGCCCGAAGTGCCGCGCCGCGCCCGAGCCGCCCTTGCCGCCGCTGTTGCGACCCAACACGCTGATACGTAAGTGACATGTTACTTGGCTTACAAACTACACGGGAATTGGGCTGAACCTTCATACTAAAATGTTCATAATTTATGCTGACAGTCTGCGTTGGGCTTGAAAATTAACCCTAAATTAATTGGCAACGGTAACCGGCCGCCCAAGAACCGCAATCGGCGATTAAACACGTTAGCGTCTGTCATTTATTTATTTTTAGTGGCGCACCTTCAAGCTAAAATGGCAATAAAACATGCTGATAAGTTGAAGTCGTCAGTATTTTTAATACTGACCGAGTACAAAGCATTTCTGCGTCTCTATTATCGGCGCGCGCACTAATGGTCAACTATATTACCACACTAACACCAACCTATTATACAATACGCTGTGTTTGGAGGCGAGGAGGGGAACACGTACAAGCTTGCATACCAAAGTCAGTCAGACTAAGACAGTGGGAATATGATTGCATATATATTGCATGCTCTCTCTCTCTCTGTACCCCATACACGCTCGTGAGCATTTTCTTTTTTTTTTTGGGAATTACATCTCGCATTTCAACCTATGAGGTTGTCATCTGCTTAACCGAGCGTGCCTGTGGATGCCTCAATAAATTAAGGCATCCAGCGAGGGTTTAAAAAACTTAAAAACTTAGCGACTACACGCTATGATCACCCCTTGTGGGATACGGAGCTCGGCTTAGAGCGTCGCTGGGAAAGGGCAGCAAGGGACAGGCTGGATCGGAATTAATGCTCATGTGCTTGAACCAGCGGCACACTTTAAAAGTTAGTTGACCTTTTTCTACTACAGCTGTGAAGCCAAATTATGTTTTTTTTTAATAATCAGGTACTCGGGATTACTTGATTATTTTTTAAGATAAGTCAAAGGTAGTTGAATTAGTCAATAAAAACGTTATAGCAGTTCAAACATTTGGATCACTAGAATGTTTAATCTTAATGTGGTATATCACAGCTGAAGTGGAAAAATGTCAACTAACTTTTGGAGGCGACTGTACATATAAAGATACTCTATTATCTGTAACCTTCACGAAAACGGACTAACCACATTGCTGTTAAAATGAGGAACCATGCGCTTGATTTTGATGAAAAGGAAAACTGTTTTTGAAGACACTAATCAAAATTCATCATTCAAAATCGAGCTACAAAAACGCCCCCCTCTTTAAGGCATGCTGCTAACTCGTATAACTCACCCAAGTGTCCCGGCCGCTTTAGTCAACAAAGGAGTATGCGTAGCAGCCTGTTGATCTTCACAACAGAGCAACAACGAGTCTAAACTCAAACTGGAGTCTTCTAGGTCGCCGCGCGATGCAGGCGTACAGGCTACAAGTGTTGCTAGGTAACGTTCCTGAGATAGAAGAGGAAAATATTCCTGTAGTTAATCAGTATTTTATTTCGTGAAAGGACAGGACTTGACGAAAGAACAGAATCTATTGTCAAATTAATAATCATTCTCCCGCCTAGAGAGCACAGCACGTTACCATATGCAGCAAGTAGCCGGTAAAATATTAACATTTTGACAGTTCAATAACATTCATTGCGTTATTTACGTGGTTGAGCAGATTTTTTAAACTTTTTTTTCGAACATATGAAGCAATGGATTAGCAATATCCTTCGCAATTAGGATGCTGGTTGGACAGGAAATCTACCCCAAAATAGTTGGAAAAGGCTAGGTAGATTGATTTAAGAGTGCTATCACAATTTTTCTTGTTTGACTCGAGTTTTGATGTCGGATTATGGTTTGACTAAAGGCACAATAGTAAAAAAAATACATGCCCGAGAAAGTTTCATTCGTTCTTTTGGGAGTGTATTAAATAAATATTTCAGTTTGTTTAAATAAATCAGTAAAAACCTTGTTTCTGCAAAGGATGTTTCATAAAATTTTACTTTCGGGCATCTTCCGATGCTTTGTTACATCGAAGATATAATAGTTTATTCATTTAAAAAAATGCCCATGGTACAATTGTATCTTCTACTTTCGTATGCATAAATCAATTTTTATGTTTCATAAAGTAATACACCAAAATTAATTCCGTAAAACAGGGAGTTAATGATAATCTTTCGTCCGAAATTATATTTTTTATCTATGAATATTTAATAGAAATTCAAACAAAAAGTATTTAATAACTAAGGTCACTTTGTCACCTTGCTTGAAAAAAAAAATTACTCTATTTTAAAGTAAAATAATATTTTTAAACAATTGTTGTATGCAATACTATAAATCAATATAAATCTCGGGACGCGCGGTCTTAGCTTCAATCCGCGCCGAGCGCTTCCAGAGGGAGGACGTATCGCTCGTTCGCTGTTGCAGTCACGTGGTCTCGCTCGCCAATTCGTCAAGAATAAAGCGCGACTAACAGTTCTTGATTCAAGTAATTTTTTTTTTTTTTTAGTTAGTTTCTGATTGTAATGTATATTATAAGTATTTTCCTGTGATATTTCAATGCAAATATTAAGTATATCTTGTATTATAGGAAAAAAAAAACATACGTAAATATAGTTGTTGTTTTTCTTTTTCTGATTTATTTATTTATTGTAATCTCCAACTTTAATTTAATTAATTAATTTCAGACAAAAGTAGTTCACAATAATGGGGAAAATAGAAGTATATGATTCTCAGCCTAATTTGAATAAATGACTTTTGATTTGTCTTTTTTACTTTCTTTTTATCCAAACTGAAGAAACAACTCACATTGCATTTATATCTATAAATAAGTACTAAAATGTATACCTACCTGCCGAATAAAAACATATACTTAAAGAAACTTCGTAAAAAAAATAGATACAAAAAGTATTGGAAGCTGGCAACGCGCAAGTAATGCTTCTGGCATTGCAAGCGTCTATAGGCTGCGATAACTACACACGGACACACCATCAAGCACGCCGCATGCTATTTTGTCACTTTAGTGATATAAAACAAAAATTAAAAAATGAAGTAAATTTTTATGACCCTGTTGTAACTCAAACCGTTCTTGGTAACATTCATCGGTACAAATAATATTTCATGAACTTAATTTATTAAAAAAAAAAAGTAGCAAAGGCTCTTGTTGGTTTGGTCCTGGCATCCGACGCATAGCGGTTTGCATGTGTGCGTAGCGTACTTCACTAGACGCACACGTGCGCATCCGCCGGCGCGCGCCGTCAAATTTACCTAAAACTGAGCACTTCGATTTTGTAATAGCGCTCTTAATTATATCTTGTGAGAGAATAATGGTTACTAATTACCTGTTCTAAGCTGGAAGTGGTTTCCGTCCCACTCTGTGTGTTGCCAGGAGTTTGGTGACTCGACTTCAGCATACCCATCACGCCTTTGTGGTGTGGGGCGGCTGATCTGTATCATAGCAGGTAATATATTCAACCTATGAAGCTTTAACTTTTTTTTTTTAATCACAGTCTGAACTACGAGACCATCAAGGATCAAGGGCTATTCAGAAAACAGTACTCCTGGATACGGCAAACATGAGGAGGCTCCACTCTCTAGAGCCCTGATCACCGGGAGCTTGCACCCTGTTCCTAATGCATTCTTTCTTCATATTAATTTTTTTTATTATAAAAATGTATAATAATGTAAACAATATGTATCAAAATGAAATAAAGATAATAATAATTTCATCTTACCTTGATAGTAACGCATGTGTCCTTGGATGTCTCCAGGTGATAACTGGCAGCCGTCCTTGTCGGTAACATCGCGATATTCTGCGAAGTGAGTCGTCGCCAAAGCTCTCTGGTACTGGAATAACTGCTGGGTAACTAGACAGAGAAAAATAACAATATTTATTTATTATATGGGTTTGCAAATTATGCCTATATTGCCTAATATTGGACAGTAGCTTATTTTATTAAATGTAGCCGCAATTAAAACTAGTAACACTCAGGGATGGTTAATACGTTGGAGACCGTAGACAGAAAGTTAAAATTCTTATTCTCATTTGACATAAAATGTCACAGGCATCTAAAACATAAAAAAGCTGCTTAGAGAAACAGGTATGGTATACTTTTTTTTGTTTAACCGTGATTTGATATCGATAACCGTCATGTCTGTGAAGTTTCGCCAGTTAATTTAATTTGACAGTGTATTTAGGCAATATGTATTTTATATCTAGAATGACTTACTTACCTTCTACACAGCGTGTAGACAGCGTTGGCATGTGCTAGCCTGAAGGGCGGCTGCGCCAGTCCCAGACGCGCCCAGTCGCGTGCGTACACACGCTCTCGGACGCGTTCTAATGTGCGTGCAGCCGGGCTTTCTGTGGTCTCACTGCCGCCAAGTTCTAGCTCTTCCACTGAAAAATAAAAAAAAAACTATTTTCATGAAAACGTGACGTTTTCCCTCAAGTATAAATTCGAGCTATATTGATGATTTAAATGATTATTTAGTAAATATATCAACATACACAGTAAAAATGGCTGCTTGTAAGAGAATTTGAATTTCGCGAGCTGCATGCGTCGTGATCAATGCTCGTGCCTTCTCTGTATGAGAAGAGGCCTTTGCCCTGCAATGGGACAGTAAGAGGCTGCTTTTTTGTTAATGGATAGGACATAGGTATAGAATCTCACGTGAAAGCGTGTCGGCAGACAGCGAAGACATGAGCGGCGGTGACGTCAGAGAGCGCGCATCCGCTGAAGGGAGCACGTATTTCTGACGTTTGGATGGCTTTGGCTTGAGCCCAGCGCGACGGGCCGTCTTGAGTAAGGTTTTCTTGGCGAAACCCCTGTTTAAAAGATGAAGTTTTGTTAGATAATAACTTTGATTGCGTTACGGAAGAGAACGGACGAATAGGTATAGAAGGTCGGCTTTATAAAACGAGCGAAACGCATGCGCACATACACACACGTTTCCATAGAGCGACAATGAGATAAGTTTATCATATAAGATTGCCGTCGGCATACGTAAACACTTGCACGCACACACAGGTGTGCGTGCAAGTGTTTTCATTCGTTGTCGGCCTTCTGTCATTAGAACAAAAGTGGCGCCGACTGCGCAGGTCAACCTCTGGAGTTACCGTTTGTTTCAAGTTTGTGTGTTACTTTCTTATATTAGTTTAGGGAACTCTTTTTTATATTTTTAGTAGTCTACAAGTTAGTCTTTTTTCAGTTTTTATGTGTTTTTCATTTGTGTATATATTGATATTATACTTGAGCGTGTGGTGCTTGGGCTGGCTGTGCTTGGGCGGCGGCTGCGCGCGCGGCGCCAGCGCGAAGTGCAGCGCGACGTGCTCCGGGTGCCGCAGGCGCGCCACCTGCTTGCGGAACGCTTCCACGGCCTCGCTGCTTACTTCCTCATCTAACGCCACCTGCGATGAGAACGTTATGTTATTTTGGGTTTGGCTACAAATGGGTTTCATACGGGAAGTATTTTTAATATCACAAGTAGAATCACCTCCTTAGAGTTAATCCAGAGAGAGGAGTTTGCGCGGATGCAAAGACGGGCGCAGAATATCAAACAAGAAATAGCCGTTTGCGCCCACACTGAAGCACAGTATACACATGATCTGGGCCCGTATTATGACGTATTAATGCCATCATTTTTATACTGTGAGAGAGAGATGGAGCTATAGAAAGCCGATAGCAGCATCTCTTTTTTGGAACGGAACAATGATAGCATTTATTTTATTAATTTTAGGAAATCCTGCAGCTAATACTATTTAATATCTAGTACAATGTGTAAACGATGTCCAATTACAAGCTTCCACTAACGATTAATGTGATGAACATTAACAAATACGCGAAAACAGCGACGTAAGAGATACGCAAATGAATTATCTGACGCTCAAAAAATACAACAATAAAGAGAAGAAAAAAAAAGGTTATACATCAAAAAAACAATTGTTCAAACTACTTCCTTAACGCTACTAGTAAATAAATCCGAATCTAACTCGACATCTTGACACACCATATTAAAAGTACGACAAGCCCTTATCACGTACGAGTTCTGTTTGTAGATAGTTCCAACTTGAGGCACATGGAGAAGACGTGGTCTCCGAAGAAGTGCACTCGGTAAACGAAGCCCTATCTTGCCCACAACTCTGTGACGTCAGGAGATCCATCCATAACGCTAAATAAGAAAGCAAGATCTGCAATTTTCCTTCGCTCGTGTAGAGACAGAATATGACATTTTTTACACCGACTTATACATATAATTCGGGAGATAGGTGTTTGAGTACTTCTCCTTTTTAATACTTCATAATACGGACCCAGTATATCAACTAGGCCCTTTTTGTAAATTCAAACGACGGAATAAGGGTTTTTAATTAAACGTAAGACTTAAAAGTTTACTTTTGCATAGAATTGCTAACAGCAAATGCATGCAATAAAAAGACACTTCTCTAGTTCTCTTACTAGTAATGTGTATAATAAGCTATACAACCTTGATCAGCTGGAAGGTGGCAGATCTTAGCTGCAGTCCCTCTTGTAGCGACTGCTCCAAGTGCGGCAGGTAGTGCGTGCGGACTTGTTTCTCTCGGGTGAGGGAACACAGTGGGAATGAGCGGACAACTGTCTGTTCACAAGCTGTTGACAAAACGAAAATAAATGTTAGCATAACCTGTTAGGGTTAAAGGAGAACACCAAAGGAAAGGCCGTTATAAGGATTTCAATAATACGTTTGTAGGCTATGTTAAAGTTTACTACCAAATCACGTACACCGTTGAGTTTTGAAGAAACGTTTATTGTAAGTCTTAAAGCACAGATGTACAGTCACAAACAACACGAAGATATATATGAAGACACGGATAAAATAGAGATAGATATAAAAGCACATAGAAAACACGAGAAAGTCTAGATTTAGGAAGAAAACATATAAGCGTGAGCGATTAGGCGCGAGGCAAAGTTGTGCGTGCATTCGCCGTCGGAGCAGGTAGGGCACTACTCAGCGTGACCGAGCGATAGCGGATCGGCCGGCTGTTGTTAGTGTCGCCACATGTTTATATATTTTATTTTTATTTTATTGTGTTTGGGTGGCTTACACCTATTAAATACAGAAGTAGTAGTGAGGTGATTGACGACAAGCTATTTACAAGCCTCCACATACACACCATATCCACACTCCATATCCTTTTACTTATATATTGGAACCTTCCAATATAAAGTAACTAGTAAACACAACTGTGTTTACTATGTAGTTATTTTCCTGACATAGTGAGCAACTTAATGTTGCTTGCGTAATTCCTGGTTGATTGTCCACAGTGAAAAAATATCCAAAATAGATCAAAGAAAGAATAAAGGCTATACATGTAGCCAGTCTAAACCGAGTAATCGAGTAGAATCAAGTGTGATCTGGTTCAGTGGCGAGGCTCCAAAGTTCGTCGGATGTCGTTCGGAAGTGCAACTCCACAGCAATTTTCCTATTTTGTTGTTTTCGTTATACATAAAAGATATAGATCGATTAAAAGTTTGAGTTGAATAGTAGAACCTGAAACATTTGTTAACATTTTTAAAATTGAAAAAAAGGTATGAGGACTCATTTGTTTTTCACCTTCAGCATAACTTAGTATCAGGCACCCTGCTTACACCTGTCAGTACGACAATAATTCTAGAAGCTAATAAATATCTAATTCGCAAATCACGTATTCGTTTGTATGAAACTGACAGGTGTCATGAGCGCATTCTCTCTCGAACTGTAATTATGAATGGTTTAAAGCTCACTCACCGTACGGATCAGTAGGCGTGCCTTTGAACACGAGTCGGTAGTTGGTAAGGAACAATGCGCCTTCAGCTGGCAACAGCGCCGTGTTACGACCATCGCTGACGAGGTAGGCGCGTAAGGCTGGAACCGAGACCGTCTCTCCGGGCACTAAAGCTGGAGCTATTATACGTGGCTGGAACAATAAATGTTGCTGTTAGAAAAGGTTAGAGACAGATTCTGTACCCATACAAAGACCTAGGTTAGGACCTGGTGTATGGTGTAGTGGCAAGCGCTGATTAATTTGACAGGACTAAACTAAAATTTATCTTCTGTCCTTTTCTTAGTGAAGTAGAAAGAAAAAGATGCACTAACTTAAATTTAGTTTAGTTTGTAAACAAGGGAATCGGCAGTATTGTTGAAAAATAATTTTGTGTTGTCGCATGCACATTTTACCAAAATAAAATCATGCCCAACGCAATTGCTGTGACGTAGACTTAACAAACCCGAGATGGTCATATTTGAAGCGATAACAAGATTACACAAATGAAGAGTTCTTTTCCCGTACTAATCCAGCAATATCTACATTGTATCAACTGGTTTAATCAAATAATTTTATTCGTTTAAAACCCTTTTTTCTCTTTTTTTCTTCTCTCATGCACACTTGTTCTTCCAGCTCACTTTAGACATTGGCAGAATAGTCGACATCGGCTTTGCTTGCTATTTATTAAAACTAGAATATAAGAGTTCTTTGTATAATTTTGGAGCACATGTCAAATTGTCAATGATAAATACAGGATGGCATGGTGACGCGAAGCCTATTAATAGGCTTGCACCATGCCATCCTGTATTATTATCAATATCAAGGATCCAGTACATGATTCTGGACCGCCCTGAGTTGAAATTTTTCATCGGTTATTAATAAAATAATTAGCTGTTCCATACATTTTGACCGCGTATGTATTTCACTTTTGTATGAAACAGTTGTTTTTTTTATGATTGATTACCTACGAAAAATTTCTACACTGGAATGGCGGGCATCTAGAATTCATGGTTTCAGTTTGCGCGTCAATGTCTCTACCATCCTGTATTATGATGAAAGGTTGTTCTTCTACTATCCCATTTCTGAACGTGTATTCTTCAATTTCAAATGCAGTATTCTCACGTTTTCATCTCAGAAAGCAGTTTCGTATCCCTATAATGTGTTAAAGATAAGACGGCATGCACTTTATATTAGTGACATTGGCGACGCGACAGGACGAGACAAATGAAAGCTACAAACACATGAAATACCCGAACCACCCTAAATGTTTCACGGAAATATGTACCTTATTCACTACTGAATAAATTCCATATTCGTTTGTTGATGTGTAGGTCTCGTCTCGTCGCGCCGTCGGGGGCAAGCAAACTAATGCTTGCGTGATTTTATGAAAGATTTTCGAAAATTGCCGGAGAGGCGCTAGAATGGAGAAAGTTAATGTATAGTAAAGTTGGTGTCAAATAGGGTGGCAATAGCGGTCATTGACCTACCTATGTACTTGTAGTATGCACTTTATTTATTTAACCAAGGATTTCAAAACAAATAACGGCGACCATCTTCTCCTGGATTTGCCCCGATATCGCTGGATGTTTTCTGGGACCCACATGGTGGTAGATTTGGCCCATGACTCGTTCGATATGCGGTTATAGAGGTATGAATAACAGGGTGTAAAGTTCACTCAACGTCCATAGAAAAGGGAGGATCCTCCGACTAGACGGGTGTTGTGTCTGGCGGGCAACTGTCCGATGATTCGTGTCGGGCCGTTGTATCTATGCTAGTTGCGCGGTAAGCTCTGCTTGCGAGATGCAAGATTTTGCGTGACGTCAGTATGACGCGTTCACTTGTGGCGTTGTAGATACTGCTACACGGTAAACGTGTCCGGCCTAGTCCCACTTAAGCTTGGCTGTTTTTTCGGTGGTTGTGTTTTATATACATAAATTATCTAATATTCTGGATTCAAGTTACAGTTTGGGGTGCACACATTCCAGCTCTTACTATTATTTTTCTTTTATTATTTTAACACTATAGTTGGTGCCAAATTAGGTTGCAATAGCGGTTATTGCTCTTTCTTCCGACCGAATATGTATAGTTTTACACAAGTGCTTATGAGAAATGTTGACGATAACAATAGATTGCAGAATTTTTCTCGAACTTTATTTCTGTTTGGTTAACGGAGCAGTGGTGGCCCAGTGGTATCGGTAAACGGTGAAGGAAAACATTGTGAGGAAACCGGCATGTCCTAGAACCAAAAATACGCAGACATGTGACATCTATCAACCCGCACTGGGCCCGCTCGTTAGTACAGCCCACTCCCTCTCACAGAGAGGAGGCCTGTGTTCTAGCAGTGGGAACATTATAGGCTGATTATGCATGTTCAACAGTTTACTTTAGCGTAATGTAGTTTAGGTTCATTTTTGATTGACCATTTGTAATAATAAGAAGGTTCTAAAAAAAATTTGGTATTGGAATTTGAACTCTGTCATGTATGAAATTAAGTTTGTGTTATCAAAACTTGGTGATTATCTAAGATTCTGAATTCAATTAAGGCCTTTAGAAGTCAAACTTACCTTCTGCACAGGCGGCAGGCGTCTGCTCTCGCGTGCTACAGCATCTAAGGTTTCTAGGTGCATGTGCACGATCCCTGGAATCATCTGGTGTAGGCAGCGCACATGGTCTGCGGTCACACCACCTTCTGTGCATACCTGACAAGAAATACGCGACATTTTAATATTTTGCTTATTGAATTTGGATAAATCCGAACTTTTTCAAGAGTTCTTTTAAGGCTTTTACAAAAAAACATACTATTTCTATTGAATACTTTGTAATTATATTAAATGATTTTTTATTTCGACTATTTAACACTATCACAACTTTTGTGCTAGACTATACTGGCACCTTTTTCCTATCTTAGAGAATAAATATGCTAGAGAAAAACAGTGGCTTTAGCAATAAAGAATTCTATTGAAAGATCGTAACACCGTAGAGGCTATTTTTGAACGATCGAACGATGTTTTGATTCGGGTCGATAAAAACAATCAGTAGTCAGTAAAAAATCTTTTTACTCACTTTATCCACAAATCTGGAGACCATCTTGATGACGTTGTTGCCAGCCTCCCCTGGGTCTGCTTCCTCGAACCCAGACTCTGCGTCCACACTATCTGATTCGGCGACACTACACGGAAAGAGGTTTATTATAAAATCATTACTATATTAGATGGACTGATGACCTAAAGAAAAGGTTGCTTAAAACTCGATGCGGAAGACGGATAACCGGATTTTGTGACGAAACTTGGGAGCCATATTATGTGCAACTTATAAAGGATTATAAGCAGCAGCACGTAACACACATACATGCGCACTTCCAACATCGCCCATATCTCGGACGCCGGACGCGCCAGACGGTACTGAGAGTTTCTGCGTTTACACACACATTCACAGCGTGTTTCTACACTTGGTTACCACAAGTAAAGTGCGCGTCGCCATGTGAGATAAAAATACCGTATGGTGGTATTGGTAGTACTTTCCTGGACTACTCTTTGGTCTCAACTTTTTCTATTCAAATTAGGATAAGGTTAATTTAAAGGGAAGTCACCCGAACTCACCTATTAGTAATACTATTGCTAGCTCTGTCGGCATCGTCGCCTCTGACGTCAGCGCGTCTGCCGGCGCCCTCTAGCGGCAGTAGAAGGTAAACCATCCGGTTGGCGTAGTGTATGGCTTGGCTGTATAGTGTCGATTCTTCGCTTGCTATTAATTCGCGTTGTTTTTCTGTAGGATACAAATAAAACAGATTCAGGATGTGTTCTACAAAAGCTTGTTTTCAAAAGATGGTGCAAATAATTATATGCCCTGCATAGCTATTAACAACCATTCGACAGGCTGTCGTATCGAAAATGACACATTTTCTCCCCCGGCGTTCAAATATCTGTCGCAAGACTGGCGGTCGTCTATTTGCTTTAAAGTAACAAGTCAACATTTTCGGGTTTTGGATTTGTGAACAGCGTTGAGAAGGCTCATTTCACATTGATTGATGTTCGATTCGGCACGGAAGCGTATCGAACGGTAGTACGGTAATGTCAAAATTATTAATATTCCAGCATACAAAATATACAAATATTCATAGCCTAGGAGTTAGTAGCGATAGACGGCATGATATCTATCCCAAGTGTCTACCGAAGATCTAAGAATAAGTATTAAGATTTGTTTTACCTGGAGGTAAACTTGGCCATAGCCTCATTTGTTCGGCCGCGATCTCCAACGCGCTCGGTTCTTGTGCTTTTAACAGCGATATGTACTCCTCGTCATCTCTGGAACGAAACACAAAAACAAGTCAGTTCTGTATTTTAAGCACCGCTTCTAACAGTTGAAGTTTTCCTTAAACACCACAGGCTGTTTGTTTTTTGACCATTTGTTGAATGTCAAAAAAGAACTAAAGATTGACCCCATTCAAATTCGAACCATTTCAATGAGACCAGCCGAGCTATTCTGTAAAAATCTTACCGAGAAAACTTAAGTGACGTGAGCTGTCAAGAGTGTCAATCCCTAGCAACAGGTAGAGTGATAGCTCACTCACGCTCACTTCACCTAAGTTTTCACGGGTGAGATTTTTACAGAAAAGACCGACAGTCAAGTCAGATTCTAATATAAAGTATGCCTTCAAAGTGCTTCACTTTCTAGTCTTCTTCTTTACGTGTAATTTTTTTTAAATGTTGTCCGCCTAGAATTTAGTCACTTGGACAGATCTATCATTGGCTTCGTTCTATAGTTAATCCTTCTTAAATATGTCTTATGTGTGTGTTCTTAAGTATGCCTGTCCTTACCTTGGGCTGGGGACCCTCTGATGAAGTGAGGGGTTGGGAAGGTATAAAGCTTTAATGTCTCTCTGCACATCTTGGTAGAAGGCAGCTTCCCAGAACTGCTGGCTGGTCCATACGGGATGTTCCTGGAAAAAAATAATCATAATAGTAAACACATTCCTGGTTAAATTGATCGATCGATTAGGTTAAGTTACGCTTGCCGCGGTTGATCCGTGGATGGGTGACCATCTTAACATACCAAGATAAGAACCCTCCGTGCCTCGAAAAACACATTAAGCGGTTGGTACCAGCTGTCATTCGTGGATCTTTGACAGTCGTAATGGGTCGTCAGAAGCCTGAATGTCTGGCAACCAGCCTTACCAAGGGGTATCGTATTACTCAGGAACGGGGTTGTGGAGGTCACATAGGCAGTTGCTCTATGTAAAATACTAGTATTCAGCTGTATCCGGTTAAACTGGAAGCCGACCCCAATAACGTTGAGAAAAGGCTGGGCAAATGATGACAATTTAAGAGCTAAATCGGCAAAAGTCTTGCTGTGAATACAGAAACTGATCTATAACACTTGGAAGAAGAACGTACCTGTATGCACATGTAGGCGTATTGTATGACTCCGGTGCAGAGTTTCCTGCAGTAGGCTGTGGCTAGCGGCAGCATGGCAGCTGCTATCGTGTGCTCGTCCAAGGCTGTCGCTGATTGGAGGGCGCAGTTCATTAGTCTGTAACAAGAGAGAATTTGTTAAAAACATATAAACAGACAAAAACAAAATTTGGGTGCAAAAGTTAAACTGTTGTATAAGTTGATCTCTTCCATTATAAGGTCTTTACTTTCTAGTGGGCATTGGGCGTCTATGCAAAATAAAACCTAAGATTTCAGATAAAATAAACATCATTCTACAAGCTTAGTAACTGCGACCATATTTCAAAAAGGCCACAAAACTAAAAAGAGGCTAATTTGTCAAAAAAGGTGATCTTCATTGGAAGAACAATTAGTTTCAGAGGATAAAAAAAGGCGATCACCATTAGAAAATCAATACGTTTTTTGAGGACCAAAAAAGCCACATTAGAAGATCAATAACTTTTTAAAGGAACAATTAAATGTTTCCCATTCTTTATAACATTTCGAACTTCAATTTTGTGGTGGGGCAGAAGAAGAAACAGGATAGCAACAATTATGCTGTAAAAAAACACAAACAGTACTCTGTCACCACTATAAAAATATCAATCTCATAAATCATAGTGTGACTCGATCGATTGCCTAGATACACCAATTACATCGTTCACTATACTAGTGCAACATTACTGAACCGGAAGTGAGAAAAAAGGTTGCATGATATTAGCACACGGAAGCTACCAGATGGACATCCAAGATAAAAACATTTACAATTAAAACGAGTTTTCGTTCTACGTAGATCAGCTGTCAAATAATGAACAACACGCGAAGAAAGAGGTACTAAATGAAGAAGAACTGAATGTGTACAGTAGGCAAAATAAATAAATATGCAAGCAAGTCTATTCTCATCTGACAAAAGATAAGATTGACTTGCAATCAAAGACTGTATAGTCTGTTCCAAAAGTATCTGACAAAAATGTAAACAAATAGATAATAATAGTGCTTTGATTTGATTTATTAAATACCTAAACTCTAAATTCTATAGGTAATTTTTATATCGCCATTAAAGCTGTTTTTCATTTGACAATTCAGGTTAATTTTAAAACCTCTGCTTTCGTCGATGATTTTTCAATGACAATTTAATAATATAATTATTCAAACAACAATTTTCGAAAAAAAAAAAACTGGTTAAAAATAGAGTTGACCTTCTAAATATAGAAGAATGTGTTACTAATTCTCATTAGTGAGTAATTGCAAAAGAATTTAACCTGAACAGCACCCTAATTGCTCACACTATCAATCACAACCTGAATCATGAATGTTATTGAATGGTCAAAATGAAATCCATCGCTACTGTTACTGTGTTACCCCGCTGGGGTTACTTACAGAGTATACTTTTGGAAGAGACCATAAGCAGACAACGCTTCGATGTTTCATCTGCTTGTATACCTAACACATTTGCCTAGAGTACTTAAGAATCAGTAAATACCTAAGGTTCTAATTAATTTATGATGACGATAGCGTACAAAATATAAAAAAGAGAAAAGCCCATTGTTTGAAACGACAATGTTTCATATCACGCCATCAGATAGCTATAATTATGGCCTCAGAACATGTAATTTTATAATAGGTATATATTGGTTCTAATAAATGACACAAGGAGATTGTAATACAAACTAGTGAAATGTCGAGAGCGTTGGTAATATATAGCGCTCTGTGTGTTTCTGTGTCTTTGGTATACGCGAAACAATTTGTAAGTTTGAACTCGATAATATTATTTCGTTTTTTAAATAAAGTTCCTTTTTCCGTGTCTAAAGATTTATTAACAGAATTTATCGGTTTCATTGCATGCAGCCGCGGCTTAACTCTGGGTTGTAGGTTCGAACCGTGATAGGCGCTTTACTTTGTGTTAATATTTAATCACCACTGCTTTCAAAACGGCGAAGGAAAACATCAAGTCCAGTCCGGCAAGTCATTCCTAAGACCAAGAATTCGCATACATACAGTGACATCCACCAACCCACACTGGACCCGTGTGGTGGATTATGGTCCACCACCTCTCACAGGGAGGAAGACTGTGTCCCGGCAGTGAGAACATTATAGGCAGATTATGATATTGCATATAGCAGTTTGTTCAGAACTAAGTATTTCACAAAACTCTTGGGTTGACCAAGTCCGAAGTCGGGACTATTCTTTTACGCTGAGGAAGTTGCTAACTAGTTTAAAGGACAACTTGGAGAAAGCATTAGGAGAGCTTTCTCTATCCTCGTCATAGTCTGTTAATGACTCCGCCAACATTTTCACCATCATTGTCTTGTCCTTATCCCAAATTATTTGGGGTTGTCATACTTCTCTATTAGTCGTCTTAGTAGTTACCCTCTTTCTAGTCATATCACCTTCCACACAGTCCATATATCGTTTCTTTAGTCTTCCCCTACTCTTATAGTCATCCACATTCATACTAAAAACTATCCTTCACGACATTTGCTTAATTTTTCCGCAATTTTGAACATTTTTAGGGTTCCGTACCTCAAAAGGAAAACGGAACCGTTATGTTAATTGTTACGTTCTTCTTTTACAGGGCAATGGAGTCTGGGAAAGGTTATCCATAACAAAATGTGAGGAGGATAGCCACAAGTTCAAGTTCGACATGGCCTTGATGAAGATCAACGAGACTCATGACGGATTTAAAGGACATATTGTATTTGATGAAGACTTTGACGACACTTTTGGGGTGTGTTCTTTTATGTATTTTATGATCATACCTTTCAGTTCAGTGGATAGTGAAACTAGCACGATTTCTAAAGAAAAGTGCTCCGAATCAAACAATGATGTACAATCGCAGCAAAAGACCAGTCAGGCCAGAAAGCCGGCAAGTGTGTGCTTTGAGTTCCAATTTCCAAGTTATGTGGGGTCCAATTTGTTCCTTCGTAACCAATATGGTTCCTAACAAATGTACAGACACCAGCACATCAAACTACTACAATCTGTCAAATTTCTTTAATAGATTTTCAACTTTATCGCTAAAGCATAAGGTTCAAAGTTGATTGGGAAAATTTGACAGTTTCGGGTAGCTTGATGTGCTGTGGCGTCTGTACTAATGTTAGACAATTAACAACCACGCCTGTGATCCCCGAAGGGTTAAGCAGGCGGTGTATAGTACACCTACATTTCACCAGTTATGATTAAGTCCCATGAATAGGGGGCGAGCGTATTGCCAACAGCCGGGTAAAAATCCAAATTCCGGGCTGCCACTGATAAATTCCTGATGGAAAAACCAATAACACTATTTAAAGTATTCATTATATTTATTAAATATATAATAACAATGTTTAATTATTCCACTTTTCTATTGACCAGATCCGCTTAGAAATTTGCAAGATCGTGGACGACAGCTGCAGGCAGTCCCAAGTGATAGTAGACGATTGTTTGATAGACTTCTTTGATAGAAATGTTGATAGATATGCAAAGGACAGCGTCGCCGATTGCTTCAAGGCCGCTAGCTTGGACCGGCTAGAGATGCCCATACCAAAGGTATAGTTTTGGCCAGAAATATCATCATCTGCCTAGCCTGTTCCCAACCATGTTGGGGTCGGCTTCCAGTCTAACCGGATGCAGCTGAATACCAGTATTTCACATGGAGCGACTGCCTATCTGACCTCCACAACCCAGTAACCCCGAAAGTCTGATAACCAGTCGGTTATCAGACTTTCGGGCTTCTGACTACCCGTAACGACTGTCAAAGATCCACGAATGACAACCGGGACCAACAGCTTATCGTGCTTTCCGAGGCACGGCGGGGTCTCGCTCGGTATGTAAAGATGATCACCCATCCACAAACCAACCGCGGCAAACGTTGCTTAACCTGATCGATCGACCCGTGCGGCTGGTATTATATATAATTGAAAAAATAAGTTAAGCTGATATCATGACGCTTCACTCGAGAGTTCATTTTGGTTCATTCCACCTTCACGCGACACCGACAAAATTACATAGGAATGCATGTTCATTTAATTTTTTGATCATTCGGTAGGCGAGAGAAAGTCCTCCTCCTCCAGAAAAAATCCAACATCGTTGGCTCAGTTCACTAATGAATTTATTTTGAGTTCAGACGTTTCACTTCAAGTGAAAGATGTTGAATGAACAAACAGTGAAGCGTTTGATATCCTAACTAATATTATAAATGCGAAAGTAACTCTGTCTGTCTGTCTGTCTGTCTTTTCTTCACGCCTAAACTACTGAACCGATTTGTGTGAAATTTGGTACAGGGTAAGTGTGAACCCCAACAAAGGACATAGGCTACTTTTTATTCGACTTCGACTTCGTCTGCGTCCGCGATAACCGACATATACGCGGACGAAGTCGCGGGCAAAAGCTAGTCTGCTATATATAACAATTGAACACCGAGGTGTGACACTGAAACTCTGGAGCCGTATTATGACGTATTAATGCCACAATTTTTCCAGTGTCCTGAGTTTATGTATGTAATGTATGTACCTACATCTTACCCATGATGTGCTAATGTTTTATACACGTTTTTACTTTTTCAGGGCGAATACGATATAGAAACTTTCGCTTTTAGCAACGAACCCACTAGAAGCATGTTTGGAACATTCAATTTTAAGGCTTTTGTTTTACAAGGAGACGATGAAGTGGGTTGCATGGAGACCCGAATGAAGTTTAACAAGATAGAGACGGAAGAAAAAAAGAAAGAAGAAGAGAAATAGATTAAAGATGAAATTGAGCAAGATTTTTAATGCCATTCAAGTTTTGAGTGAAATAAATAATTAATTGTATTTATATCTCTATAGTTTATTATTTAACCAGTGTATTCGTACAGTGTCTGCATTTTAAGATTAAATAACAAATATTTGTCAAAAACTGAAGAGTTATTTTCAAATCATTTTCCCATTGTGAGACTACAAAAGCTTTAAAATTATTTCTGCAGTATCTTCTGCAGAAACTAAGTAAACATACATATTATTTGTATTAATAGCGGGCTTTTGGGGGACTGTCTTTTGTAATTTATACATTCGAAAAGTGCTGATTCTCAGCATAATTTGAAGATATGATTTTTGATTTTGATATAAACTTGTATGATTTACTAATACCTAAAACAATTAGTAAAATTGCAGAAGGAATATCACAATAACGGTACACCTAATATTGGGATTATGTCAGAGCATTAATTAGCTCAGCTTCAGATCCACGTAGAAAATACATAAGGAGACAATAATAAACCTGAGCAGCCGCTTCTGCATTTCCTGACCAAGAAATAGCTTATTTTGGTATAATACTTTACATCACTATACGAAGTAAGGAGAAGTAACTATTGTCTAGTGGCACGGCTAAAGTATTAAAAACGACTATGAATATACTTTCAGAATAAGAGCTTTTTTATTGACTTTATAGAGGTATGAGGTACAGGGTGTAAAGTTTACTCATCCTCCATAGAAAGGGGAGGATCCTCCGACCAGACAGAGGTATTGTGTCTGGTGGGCTACTGCCCGACGATTGAAATCGGGACGTTGTATGCCAGGTACGCGGTAAACTCTGCTTGCGCTATGCAGGATTTTGCGTGACGTCAGTGTGATGCGTAGTTCGCATGTTGCGATATAGATGCCGCCACAGATTGAGTCAGCGCTACATGCAAAAATAGACAAGGAAGGTGAACAACAAGCATAACCATGAAAAGCCTGTGCATTATTCCATGGGAGGAACAAAACTGTTATTGTCCAGATATCCAGTTAATTAAAGTGCTACTGCTGAGCATGAGGTCCTGGGTTCGAATATCAGGCCGGGCAAAGTGTTATTGGATTTTTCCATTACGAATTTCTCAGTAGCAGATTGGAGTCTGGATTTGTGCCCACAGTTGATGGTAAAAGGCTCGCCCACTATCACATTTCGCTTGTTGGTCCTGACATAACCGCTCGCCTTGTTTCCTAGAAGGGATAGGACTACATATCCATTCGAGGAAACAAGGCGTGATGTTATGTTAAAAGAGAGAGGAACAGACATTTCGAATTGGAAGAAACTGAAAAGAGTGGCTGCAAGGCCACAAGGAGCGTAGAAAGACCGATGGCAATAGTGGTTGATGGCAATTGTGTAGTTGCCATAGAATTGAAAGAAGGTTAAAATAATAAGGACTAAAGAGTTAAAATAGTAAGGGCTTGTGCCCTACAGTGGGTCAATAAAGGCTGCTGATTATGATGATAAGAAGGTAGTACTAGTTCAAAAATGGAGTTTTTAGTACAAGGATGGGGTGCAAAATTAATTAGAGCTGCGGGGTTATTTAACTTACAGTAGCAATGGCTTTCACTTTGACAGTTCAACTACTTTAATTGCGTTATATAAGTTGTTGCGTAGACACATTTTGCGAACATATGAAGCAACGGATTGGCAACATCCTTCAAAATCTTTACATTGTAATTAAAAGAGTGTTACGAAGTCAGGGCGCTGTAATGCTATTATGTAAAAATCTCGCCGTGATAACTTAGGTGAAGTGACCTTAAAGTGAGCTGTCAATAGTGTCAATCCCTAGCATCAGGTGGAGTGACAGCTCACTTTAAGCTCACTTCACACAAGTTATCACGGTGATCTTTTTACAGAATAGCACCGCAGGAGTCATAATTCTTATTATAACAACAGTAGAGTACTTTTTGCAAACTTTTCTAAATTAACGAACCTGTGAAAAGTATCGTCGCATTTTTTCCACGTTACCACTTTTCATAAGCAACTTATTGTTATGCGGACACAGAAAAGCAATCAGTCCTTCAGAATCTATCTATACAGGGTTATTTTTCAAAGACCAGCCAAATTTAAGGGTGTGGTACAGACCATCAAACTGAACAACTTTCTCCATGGGACCAATATCGTAATCGCGAATAAAAATTCTGCCGTCCCATACGTTTAAGTCGAGTAGGTATTGAAGTTTTCTATGGGACAGTTGATAAATTCGCGATTACGATATTGGTCCCATGGAGAAAGTTGTTCAGATTTATGGTCTGTACCACACCCTTAAATTTGGCTAGTCTTTGAAAAATAACCCTGTATAAATAAAGATGAAGTGCTGTTCGTTGGTAAGCGCATCAATTGAGAACGGCTGGACCTATTTGGCTACTTTTTATTTTGAAATGTTCGTAATACTCCGAATTAGGTTTTTATGGAAAGAAAAATTGGAAAGCTGCCCGGAAAATTATAAAATTCGGGAAAAACTTAACGTCTTTTTGCTATGGGTCTTTTGTATAAGTTATTTAAATTTGGATATGACAACGTGTCGGGTCACCTAGTTAATAATATTTAAATCAAAATAGTAACCTTGTAATAGCATTATTGGCATAACTACAAGATAATATTCAATTAACTCGGTAACGATTTCAAATAATGTTAAAAACGATATTGTATCATGATTGACACTGAAGCTCATCACGCGATTCGATACCATCACTATGGCCACTGAACATGTCATGTTTATAGAATTGAGATATTATATATTGGGTTCGATTGGTTCAAAATCACACGTTCATGTTGAATACAGACAGTGCTATGTTGAAGTTATTGGTCTTATGTGGGGTGCTGTGCTGTGTATTTACACTGGTGTGCGGTACGGGAGACATTGTAAGATTTTAAGACCATGTTTCTTATTGATCTAGGCGTCGAGTAATTGATGATCGATTGGAGATTTTCAATTATGAAAATCATTAAAAATCTCCTTTTCTCAAATATGCTTGGTTTGAGCATTATTTAGACAACCTTCTTCGAGATAAATCGAAATTGCTGTTCTGGCAGCAATTTCGATTATTAAAAACATTTCGATTTATTTAAATACATGCGAGTAGCGGCCGGCAAAAGTTGAATGAAAATCCAAATCGTGTTTTGCGGCCAAATAAATTACATAGGTAGTAAACTCATATCTGTCGTGTAATTTAAAAATAGAAAGATCTTTTACTCCGAAACATGGCAACCAAGGAGGTAACTTATCAAAAGTTTTATTTAAATTTCGAACTGGCTTGTAAATAGAAAGCTGTTTATTGAAAAAGAAAACAAATGAACACTTTAAGGCTGGCCGCATATGTCCGGTTTCCAGATTCGGAGTCCCTGATTGCACGCATTTCATACAAAATTTTATCTCTAGCGCACACTTTCTTATATTTTCCGGCAGGGTTTCCGAACGGAAAATATAAGAACGTGTCCCTAAAGAGAAGATTTTGTATGAAATGCGTGCATTCAGGGTCTCCGAATCTGAATTCCGAATCAGGAAACCGGACGTATGTGGCCAGCCTAAGGCTGGAAAAATTATTGTTGTTCGTCATTGATTATGAAAAGTAATTGTATTGGACAAAAAAGTTCTGCCTAGGTACTACCTACTTAGTATTAATTTTCGCGCATTATTTGAGAAAAGTATTACACAAGCCTTGGCCACAACTAGGCATTGGTGGACTTACACGTTCACACGTTCGTCCATCAATGCCTCTTTTGCTGGCCGCTGCAGTAATGTACTATAAACTGTCTTCAATCAATCAAATCAATCTTAAACTGACAGAAAACCGACTGATAGTTTGAGAGATTAGCGCGTACAAACAAACAAAAATACTATTCAGCTTTATTATTAGTATAGATTGGGTTTTTGCCAGTCAGAAATAGGCCAGTTATTTAAGAAATCGTATGAGTCCAAAAATGAAAGTCTGAAAATTTCGCAATTTTTGGAGCACCACGCATTTAGCACAGATCTTTCGAAGCTGCAAACTTGGTTTTACACTATTGGTATTTATCCTAACAACATCCCAAAAAATTAGTACAGTGTAATTTTTTGCGACCTAACGCGACTTTCGTTCGTGTCTACGGTGACTGGCCTAAAAGCGTCACACTCACACGCAGCTAATATGCGTTCGCGATTTATTTGCCAAAAATGTAATCAAATATGATTTAATGGAAATTTACTTTAATTCCTACACAATAAAGTTCAATTTACGCTGTCTTTAAACATTATAACTTTTTCAATAGTGCTAATCACTCTGAAATAAAGTTGATATATGTTTAACTTGAAATAGGAGGGGGTGTGTAGCACTGCTCACTTTTACTATTTATATACAGGGTGTCCGGTAATTAATGGATAACCTCTTCAGGGGTCATTGTAAAAAGAATCAGCAGTTTCCTACATTTTAACGAGTTATGCGAACATAAATATAGGGAACCGCTGATTTTTTTTCGCGATTTCATGTTTAGTCCCGTAGTAAAAGTTGTTTATAATAATAAGTAGGTACAATAACCCCTTAAGAGGTTATCCATTAATTACCACCACCGGACATATATATTTATTTGGCACAAGGTTTTGCCTGCGGCTTCGCCCGCATAGAGGTCGAAAATTATCCCACGGGAACACACTACTGGGATAAAAAGTCCTAACCCAGGTCATGGTCTATCCGTGTGCCCAAATTAAGGCGTCAAAAGGTAGCAGATGGACAGTTACTTTCGCATTCATAATATTAGTAAGTATGGATGTTTATTTTTCAGGGTCCTGGTGTGTGGCAAGTTAACTACATAACAAAGTGTGAGGCCGAGAAGCATAAGTTCAAGTTCGACGTCAACCAGAAGAAATTAAACAGAACACACGACTGCTTCAACGCAGATTTAAAGTTGGAAGAACCCTTTACTGATAAGTTTGGAGTGAGTTTTATAATCTTTTTAATATTAGAAGCATATTAAAATATGAATTTTCCAACCGGCTGATCTGAGGGGGCAATTAATTCTCGTAATTTTAAGAACGAACGTTCACAGTCTGATCTCAGTATAAATCTGTCAAAAATACCTCTAATTTCCCCACATTTTGACAAGTTTTTGACGTTTCTTTTTCGCTGAGATGAGACTGCGACTACATTTTGAACGCTTTAAATTACTAGAATTGGTGTTCTGAAATCGCGAAAAAAAAAAAAGCAGCTGTTCCCTATATTTATGTTCGTATAACTCGTAAAAATAAATCGTAGTAAATGTAGGGAACAGCTGATTTTTTTTTCGCGATTTCAGGTTTGGTCCCATAGTAAAATTTATTCATAATGATGAGTACAATGACCTCTTAAGAGGTTGTTGGTGTTTTTCCAATAACCCGGTATATAGTATTTTAAGTGCGCGCGCGAATTTTAATTCAGTGCGGCCATCTACTCGCTGTGAGTTTAATAGAACTCTCGGTTGTTCTAACGTCCATCATGAATTACTTAAAAAAACCATCTTATTTTCCAGATCCGCATAGATGTATGTAAATACGTGGACGGAGGATGCAAGCAATACCAGGTGCTATCCGACGACTGCTTCGTCAACTTTGCCAATAAGTACGCCGCGAACAACGTCAAGAAATGCTTGGAAATCGCTGGCGTTGACCCGCCTGAATTTCCTATGGCAAAGGTATTGTTTTCTTCTAAATGTTTTGGTAGTCCCTTTAATCTATGCAACAATACAGTTATGAACTGTTAACAATGCTAAAAACAATAAGAGACCTAGAACTTTATGAAGCACCATATTAGGCATATAAAGGCCATTTTATGCTTCTGTACCGACTTGCATCAGATGACGTAAATTCAGTCTATGGTATAGCAAAAAGGTTTTTACGGTCATCGGGACATTCTTCACTTTCACCTTTTTTTTTAAAAGGTTTGAAATCAAAGTTAGAGCTCATGCGTAATGTGTACTGCGTGGAGTCCTGGTTTCGATTCCCAGGTCAGGCAAAGTGTTATTAGGTTTTTCAGTTGGGAATATCTCAGTAACAGCCCGGAGTTTGGAAGTTGCCGGTGTTACACCCGTGCCTCGGAAAGCACGTAAAGCGGTTGGTACTGTGCCTGATCTTACTCCGGTCGTGGCAGATTGCCGTCCCATCGTGGGGGAAGAAAGAGTGCAGCTGTGTCTGCGCACACACTTGTGCACTATAATATCTCCCGCGCCGAAGGCTAGTCTCCGCTGAGACTGGCCGCCATGGCCGAAATACGGTCTGGAATAGGTACTATATATCCCTTAGATAAAAGTTTCTCACGATTGCAGAATAATTATAGTCCGCGCGGAACTAGTTAGCCGCGCCTTAGGTATCACCCCTGTCCCCACCTCAGCGGCCAACAGTTCCGCGCGGACTATAGACCAAGTGATATTGATAATAATATAATTCTGTCTCGTCCCCAGGGAGAGTACCATGTAAGTGACTACGTATTCGACTACAAAGAACTACCCGATGATGGAATATACGGCGTCTACTGTGCTAAGGCCTTCGTGCTGAAAGAAACCGAGGAGGTCGCATGCCTGGAGATCCATGTGGAGTTCAAGAAAGCTGAAGAAGAAGACGATGATGATTGTGATGATGAATAGAAAAACAAAGAAACAAAGATCTGTTCAAAATTAAAGAAATTTTCTGTAGTAAAAGCATTTAGTTATTAAATGGTTGGTTGAAAGAGGTATTTTATTGTACTTTTAGGGCTGATTTTTCCATCGCCAGATAACTTTTATTCGAGGAATAAAATTGACGTTTGACAGTTTTTGTATGAAATAACTCTCAAAATTTCAAAAAATTTCCTGGAATAACGTTACCTGATGATTGAAAAATCAGCCCTTAGTAAAATAAAACGTTTGCATAACCAGCCTATAATGTTCCCACTGCTGGGACATAGGCCTCATCTCAGTAAAAGGAAGTGGGCCGTAATCCACCACGCGGGCCCAGTGAATAGTGTCGAATTTTTTGTTCTAGGACATGCCGGTTTCCTCACGATGTTTTCCTTCACCGTTTTGACAGCAGTGGTGATGAAATAATTTACACAAATTAAAGCGCCTGACTGGGTTCGAACCTACGACCTAGCCACAAATTAAACGTTTAATGTATTCTAAAAGTTGCATAGTATTGGATACCTGTTATTAATACAGCAATGTATTTCATAATTAAATAAAAGTAAACATGTCAATGAAGTAATTAATTTTATCTGCTGATTTTGACGGACCTAGTATTTGCTGCCACTAGAGCTTTTTTACACAAAAATACCAAGCCAAGATATCACTGATTTGAATATTTGAATACCAAATACCTGAAACCAATTTTAAATCACTAAAGACGTTTTTCATTTGACAATTGAGGTTAATTTTATAACGTCAATTTTGGTCCATGATTTTTCAATTACAATTTTATCAATGTTACTCAAACAAATAAAGCTTCGGCCAAACCTGCGCGTCAAGTACACGGGACGCGGGACGCAAAGCGGGAGCGTCAACAACGCGAAACTATACGTGAACACCTGCGCGACTACAGTGGTCGCGTAGGTATGCAAGGTGCCATATAAACACGAGCAGCTTCCGACGCGCGACTTCCCTCCCGCATAAATAGGATTCGCCAGGCATACCCTTACCACCCCCGGCGAGATGCTCCTACAGGAGAGTAGTAAAACCACCAGTACTCTCAGAAAGTGCAAGTCCCGACCGCCGTCCTTCCGTCCTCGCCGTCGAGGCCCGTTGTCGCGACGCCCCATATCATGTCCGCCCCGAGCCTTGCTCGAGCCAGCCCACGCCGCTGAGCCTGTAGTTTTAAATTCTTCGAAACGATGGATGGACTGTGTGAATGATATGGTTAGAAAGGGGGTGATTACTAATAATAATAGAGAAGTATGGAAGAAAAAGACATGTTGCGCCGGTTCTAAATAAATTGGGATAGGAAGGGCAGGAGAATGATGATCTTTAATACATGTTAGTGGAGTGTTACAGTCGACGGTCGGGAACCTACATTCCATCGACTTCAAAAGAAGAAGAAAGAGATACATAATACATACATGTAAGAGACGCGGTGGTTTTAAACCTCTGGACAACCATGACTACGTCGTACAGTCCTGAGTTCCTGATACAACTAAAACAGTTTCGAAGCCTGAAAAATTATTTCCATATATAATTTTTCGATGGCGTGAAGAAATTAACAATGGAAAACATCAAACATAATAATCAAATTCTAATGTCTACAAAATGCTATTAATTTACTCAGTGATACGATCAAAATGTGCATTTGACATGGCATGAGATATCATTGTTCGAATGTATTTAAAGCCGCGCCAATCTATCATTTGTAGTTTCATCCGAAGTAAAATGTTGAAATTTTGCTTGTTTTTGGTGGCCTGTGTGTGTATATCGTCTGTCACTAGTTGGCGTGGTCTTTTGCTAGTAAGTTGCTCTTTGAACCTATAGTGCGCTTTTATAATTTCTATCGTGATAATATTATCGTGGACGTCCAGGTCCATAAAATGTATACAAATACGTGCATTATAATGTTATCGTGGACGGAATTTTAAAAGCGTCTTCATATATTTCCATACATTTTACTTCCCTGCTGTTCGTGACCCCGTGGACGTCTACGATAATATCGTCACATTATAAATAACAAAAGCGCATATTAGGTCTTATTACAAAACAAGATTTATGTTTAGACCCCGCTGGGCAATTGCGTAATACATTAACAGTCGGAATCGGTTTCATTTTGACAGTTCAACAACATTCATTGCGTTATTTACGTGTTGAGCAGACAAATTTTTCGAACTTATGAAGCAATGTATCAGCAATTTGCTTCAAAATGATTCAGATTCCGATTGATAGTGTGTTACGCAATTAGGGTGCCGGTTTAAACCATTGAACAACTTTTTAGTGTCCAAACACACTATGCGGAAGATACGCGACCGAAGTTCCGCGGCTGGTTTTTTTTGTACGCTATAAAGCGCGGCATAATGTGTCGTCAGTAATTCAAATAGCATTGTAGGCGTAATCATGCCGAACTTCGGTCGCGTAACTTCGGCATAGTGTGTTTAGACACTAAGTTTCGAACTTTATTCCGATAAAGTTCTTTATACAAAAACTGGCTTTAAACACGAATCAGTTGTCCATTTTGTATTAAGAATTTTACTTCAGTCGGGAGAAGATTCGAAATACGAAAACTGGCTCGAAAGTTTGCGCTTGGAGTAAAGTTAGAACGCGTTTTTGTAATGAGGCGGATAGCGTCGTCCGCTGCGTGCCCTGGTCTTATTTTATGTTATTAGGGGTTTGGCAATACGCTCTTCTCTTTCAACCTCGCCTGTCAGCCGTCACACTATCATTCACTTCCTTTTCATTCATATCATTTTTCACACAACCTATTCATCGTTTTAGGGTTCCGTACGTCCGAATGAAAAAACGGAACCCTTATAGGATCACTCATGTGTCTCTGTCTGTCTGGCGGTCTGTCACAGTCAATTTGCTCCGAATCTACTGGACCAGTTGAAAGCTACGTGTAACCTAAATAAATGAATTTTGAATATGGGTTCACTTTGGGAGGCATATTGCAAAATTTAAAAAAAGTTTTGCAAACTGTGTACCGTGTGACATATCAAATAATAGGGCGGTGTTGTGAGGGTCTTAAATTTTATTTTTTACAATTTTTAATAAATCAATCCTAAAAGCCTAAAATTTTGTAAAAAAAAAATACAGAGAATGATTGTTTACTTATAGATTATAGGTAAGAAGTCTATGGTCTTAAAATAACGGTAAATCTCTCAATATTGTGCGTAAAAACTTACATTTGCAGTTTGAATATTTGGAATTTATGGGAGAACATGTTTTTGAACTACAATGTTAAGTTTCTTCTTGGGATAAAAAATATAAAAATATGGAAGATAACATATTCATCGTACGGAACCCTCACCACAAGACTTCAACCCGCACTTCTCCGGTTTTTTTCTGTAACGAATTAAATGATACATTTTTCAGGGACCAGGGCGATGGTTGGTCCTGAACATAGTGCACTGCGAAAACCCGGACCAGTACGCATTTTTCTTAGACATCAACCGCAAGAAGATCAACCGGACCCATGACGGTTTCGATTTAATCGGAACTTTCGATAGGGAATTCAATGTCACGTACGCTGTAAGTTAAAATTAAATTCAAATTATTGGCTAGCAACACCCGGCTGTAACAATTTACCCTCTGCGCGAACAGAGGATAAGTTGCCACAGCCGGGTGTTGACATCTGTAATACCAGAGGCATCGCAAGGAGCATGGCTAACTGCGTAAGTCTTCGAGGGCACCGGCCAAAGGGAGTTGAAGAACAAGTTTGGTTTTAGTCAGTAAGATTCTGACAGACCCCTTCGCCCACCTTAGATTTGAAAACGAAAAAAAAAGGGAGGTGTCGACAGACACCCCGGGCCCGTTGCAACGAAGTTCTTTTCGCTGTATATTATGTATTAAATAACTGGCACAATTAAATAAATGAACAAAGTTTGAGAGTAACTAAATGAAGAAAACAAAGCATTCCATACAGCAAGTGCCGTGAAAGTCAAAATTTTACACATTTTGCCAGTAGCTCTCACTCATCAAGTGTGCAGAGTATAAAGTGCGATAAGGAACTTCGTTTCAAAAGTCACGTTGCCATTGCCATGCCAAGGATAAATCTGGCGAATTTTAAATCTCTTCATTACTACAATTGCTGGGTAAAGACCAACTTCTCCCTCCCCATACTGTGTGAAACATATTTGAATAAAAATAAATGTAATGTTGTAATTTATATGATTCCAGATCAAAATAGATATCTTTCAAAAAGTGGACGGCGGTTTTAAGTATTTCCAGACAATGTCAGACGATTCCGCCTGCAAATTCGTCATGAAGTATGGGGAAGAAAATTTAAAACGTGCTCTTACTATGGCCAAAATTGATCCTCCCGATTGCCCTATAAGACCTGTGAGTAATATCATTTAGTACCTCATCATCATTATTATCATTTCAGTTGAAAGACGTCGACTGCTGGACATAGGCCTCCCCAAGCATCGCCATATCGACCGGTCCTATGCTTTTCGCAACCAGCGGATTCCTGAGGCCTTCACAAGGTCATTGGTTTTCCTTGTGGGTAGGCTTTCCAACGCCTTTCGGTACGCGGTCGCCACTCTTAAGAAACTTTCGGCACCGTTGACCATCCGTTCTGCGTGCAATGTTCCCTGCCCACTGCCACTTTAGACTACTTATCTATTTGGTAACTACAAACTCGTAATCATATTGTTTGGCCTTAATTGCAACAATCGCCGTGAACAAACTTTTATTCTTAGGGATTTTTTAATGAGAATACATTGCCAATTTAATATGTTTCAAGACTTATGGTGAGTGTATACGTAAGCGAAAGTAACTCTGTCTATCTGTTACTTGAATGGATTTCGAGGAAGTTTGTCACACAGGCAGACCATGACCTGGATTAGGACATAGGATACTTTTTATCCCACTAGTACGTTCCCGTGGAATACTAAGCTATTCTATAAAATATCTTTGTATTGATCTATTTTACGTCAAAAATTGCAGGGTTATTTTGAAATCCGGAACTTCGTGATGGACTACAGGGAGCTGCGGACAACCGGTGTTTACGGAACGTTCGAGGTCTATGTATACGCTTTGTTTGACGGACAGAAAGCTGGTTGTGTGAAAATTATTCTCAACTTTGATAAACGAACTGATGACAGCGATGAGGATGAAGACGGTTTATTGTAGAGATGATAATTATCATTCTGGTTACAAAGGTACGAGGATCTTTTGGCGAGTGGTCCAAGTCGGAACTAACGTCGCCATCTTGTTTTCCAATACAATTTCACAATAATTGTTTTATCTTTCAATTTCATTCAGACGCCAAAAGTTCCTTGTAGCATTGTAGATGATAATGATATCTGCTCTGTTTAGTTAATCCAATGTAAAATTTCGCGTTAGCCGCTGTGATCTGTTATTTGAAAGACCAACCAAATGTTTTGACATTGGATTTGACAACAGAAAAATGAATTCCAGTGTCTTTAAGAACGTTCACAATCTACTCTCAGGATCTGTAAAATTTTGTATAGCATTTCTTTACAATTTTTACCGCTGGGTGAGATTGCGATTAGATTTCGAACGTTTTTATTACGGAATTAGCGTTCGATAAAATTGATTAGATTTCGAAAACCTCGCGGACTCGTCTAATTTTTAGTAATGACTCAACCCTGTATCCTAATTAATATTCTATCTTGTATACTTACTAGTTTCCTATTTTGTTTGCTAACTAGTAGGTATCCTAACTTGTATTCTTCCTTGTATTTCATTATTGAGCATGATTGTATTGAGTTAAGGCATCATGCCTTTCTTTTAGATGTAAATCTAGACTCTAACAATAAAAAATCTAAGTAAATAATATTGTTTTATTTACTTTTACCCTTTGAACAGACACGGATGCGTATCTCCTCATTTCTGATTCGATCGCCCATTCCGTGAATCTCAAAGTCAGTCCTCTCATCATCATCATCATCATCAACCTATAGCAGTCCACAGCTTTTTTTTTTTTTTTTTGTGGATGGGAAATCATCTAATGACTCCTCCCGCTCTGGGTGGAGCGGAAGGGAGTGTCAGACTCTTACTGACCAAAACCCACCCGTGTTCCTTCCTTAGCCCTTTATGTTCCGGGGCAGCGGTAACCCTTTCGGACGATCCCGCGGACACTGCGGTACCTATTTGGGACGAGAAGGTAATATTGCCTAGGTTTCCGATTGCTACCCAGCCGAGTCGACGATTAAACTCTTCCTTGAGATTAGATATACACAATTAGACCATTTGGCCAGGCATACATATTCACATTATTTGTGTGTTTGTGTCGATGCCAAGCACTTTTTAACCGACGAAAAAACGGAGGAGGTTATCAAGTTGACGGGTATATTTTTTTTTATTTATGATCACGCATAACTTTTTACAGTGCAGTCCGATTTTGATAAATCTTTTTTTATTGGAATGGGTATACCCCGAGGCTGGTCCTATATAAATTTGGAAAAATATTCCAACCCTAAGGGTAGGAAAACAGGGGATGATTGATTATTCACTCACTGATTGTAATGTATGACCACGCATAACTTTTTACATAGTCCGATTTTCATAATTCTTTTTTACTCGAAGTTGGTCCCATATAAATTTGGAAAAAAAAAATGCTACCCTAAGAGTGGGAAAATAGGGGTGATTTATTGTTCATTCACAAATTTTAATGCTGAGTTATGTATTACAATTAAAAAATAAAAAGGCCTACCCATGTTGGTATATAAAGCCTGTTTTTGTTAAGTATTTTATTATACAACAAATAATAGTTAAAGTAGGATTATATAACAGTTAATAGCTAATGTAAGGTAGGTAGCTATTTTAAAAGTAGGTAATCAAAACTTAAGTAAATTATAGCCTCAAAAAATTATAAAATAAAAACTTTTTAACAAAAAAATTAAACCTCCGAAAAAACTGAAAAGCAAAAAAATAATAAACTTTTTTTATTTAACCTTAATAAATAGTTCTTAAACTAATGTAAGTATACCTAAGTAATTTTGAGTCGGCGCCAAACAACCAATGAACAAAGATCACTAAATTATCTTACAATTTAAAAAACCTATAGGTATCGGCAACACCTGGCAAGAAATCCTCGCAAAGGCAAACATCGATCCTCCAGAATGCCCTATACCAGTGGTAATAATAATCAATTCGACTACGGAACCCTTCATTGTGCGTGGTCCGCCTCGCACTTGGCCGGTTTTTTATGATAAACAAAATTCAACTTAGAATAACTTTTAATCTGTCAAAAATACCTCTAATTTCTCTACATTTTTGACGTGTTTTGACATAGATTGTCGCTGAAATGAGATTGCGACTAGATTTTGAACCTTTTTGATTAAGGAATTGGCCTTCCAGACTGTTTACACAGATTACTACTGAATATTGTACAATTCATTTTTAGGGAGAATTCACCGTCGATGACTACGTCATAGATTATCGGGAGTTTAAAGACACGAGTGTCTACGGTAAGTTCGACGCTTATGCTTACATAACATACATGGGCCGGAGAGTCGCTTGCGCCCGTTGGCTCATGGAATTTGAGAAGCAACGCGAAGAAGACGACGACGATGATGATGATGATGATGATTATTAATGATAGAATGAAAGATAAATGGTTTATTTTTGACACAAATTTATGGCAACATTGTAGCCTACAAACGTTTCCTCTGATCCTGATATTTTGTTTTAAACTTATTAAAATGACGTCGATATATAATTGTCCCTAAGTACTTTAAATAATAAAAACATATATTTACTCAAGTTTGCAAAGTTTTAAATGATGTTGGTTGTTTTACTTTTATAACTTTTTGCCATTCAAATATAGTTCTTCTGCATAAAAAAGGTGATAAAAGCGATATCGGAAACTACCGCCCAATAAGTCTAACATCTCATATATATAAAGCTTTTATTAAGGTGATACACAATCGCATAGACGGGAAACTGGACAAACACCAGCCACCAGAGCAAGCCGGATTTCGCCCAAGTTTTTCTACAATCGACCACCTTCAAACACTAAACCAGACCCTTGAAAAATACACAGAATTTAATAAACCACTGTATCTAGCCTTCGTAGATTACACAAAAGCCTTCGATAGTATTAAGCACTCAGAAATCTTCACATCCCTAGAACACCAGGAACTCGAAAAGCTATACATCGATCTCTTAAAAAACATTTACACCAATAGCTCCGCAAACATTAAACTCAATACTGCTGGACCTTCATTCAAAATACAAAAAGGTGTTAAGCAGGGTGACCCACTCTCTCCCAAATTGTTTACAAGCACACTTGAGGAGATATTTAAGTCACTGGCAGCCCCATGGAAGACCAAGGGCATTGACGTCGGCAAGAAGAGGCTGACAAACCTCCGTTTTGCCGACGACATAGTCCTTTTTGCCCCCACAGCTCAAGAACTTCAGATCATGCTCCAAGAACTGAGCACGGCTAGCTTCAAGGTGGGACTTGCGATGAATCGGTCTAAAACCCAACTTATGACTAACAGCACCAAGCGTAGGGTCGAGGTAGATGGGCAGGAAATACATTATGTCGATGAGTATATCTACCTGAGCCAGTTAGTTTCTTTCGAAAACAGCCAGGAAAGGGAAATCGATCGCCGAATTGAAAACGCCTGGAAAAGCTACTGGTCCATGAAGACGCTAATGAAGGGTGATCTGCCGATCTCCCTGAAGCGCAAACGTATCGATATGTGTATCCTGCCCATCCTAACCTATGGTGCTCAGACCTGGTCGCTCACCGAGTCGCAAAAGTTCCGCCTTAGCGTTTGCCAAAGAGCGATGGAGCGCAGCATCCTGGGTGTAAAAAGACAGGACAAAATTCGGAACACCATGCTGCGCTCCAAAACGGGTATAACAGACGTAGGCAAGAAAGCTGCCAGGCTCAAGTGGGACTGGGCAGGTCACATCAGCCGCATGCAGGATGACCGCTGGGCAAAAATTTCTACACAATGGGTGCCTGAAGATGGACGGCGCCGCCGAGGTCGGCCCAGAAAGCGGTGGCGAGATGACCTGGACGCGTACCGCGAGGGCTGGTTTGAGGTGGCGCGGGAAAGGAGTTCCTGGAAGGACTTGGGGGAGGCCTTTGCCCAGCAGTGGGACAGTATAGGCTAAACAAAAAAAGAAAAAAAAAAAAAAAGAAAACTTTTTATACACAATCTAGCTGACCCGGCGAACTTCGTACCGTTTCAGAATCAATACGAACGAATGCATAAGAAAATGAATTATCTTAATTTTTTTGTGAATTTTCCACAAATCCAACAAATCAAAGACCAACGCAAAATCAGCTGTTCCCTACATTTATGTTTGCATAACTCGTCAAAATGTAGGGAACAGCTGATTTTTTTTCGCAACCGATTTTTTTCATTTTTTGTAGGTATATCGTCAGAAAAGGCCAACAAGTATGTGGTATAATTTATTGCATATGTGGGTTTCCATACTGTATAGTCAGGAAGAAAATGGGCAATTTTCACAAAAATATTTTTGATGCCAATCGATCCAGTTTCTTATAAGGATCAAATAACTCTAACAGACCCACTGAGGTTTAAATACTAGAAAAGTTAGAAACCACAAAAAAATCTATACATTTCGAAGAACATGAGACTCGAACTAACTTCTGCCTGCGACTTAGTTCGCTAGGGAATGGATTCAGTCGAATTGAGAACCTTCTCCTTTTTGAAGTCGGTTAAAAATAACAGCCACATTATTTAAAAAAAATCCCGGGGCCCCTGAATCACCGCGTCGCATCGCATCGCTTGTCCGTACTATTACTTTATTTTCAGTTAGCGGTCTTTTGACTTTTTTACATTTTGCTCGGTTCCTAATGGGCCTCGGACCCTTGGCGATCACGCCAAAAAACATTTATCATCAGGAGGCCAATTCCCGTAATTAAAAACGTTTAAGATGGAATTTTAAATGAGATATAGGCTTAATCTTTTAATTCTTTATTCTTACTTAACAACGCAACGTATTACAGACTACTATATTTAAAGTAACGAACCAGTACAACTTTTGATTTGTGCTAGAGAGAGACAGATGTGTGAAACTGTTTCTGTCTCACTCGCACTTATTACATTGTATTAGGCCCTAATCTTCAACAGTTTAAAATCTAGTCGCAATCTCATCTCAGCGACAATCAATGTTAAAAATTTGTCAAAAATGTAGGGAAGTTAGAAGTATTTTTGACAGATTGACACTAAGATCAGACTGTGAACGTTCGTAAAATTGCGGGAATTAGCCTTCAATTAGCCATAACCTTCCTCAAGAATTGGACTATCAAATGCAAAAAGAATTTTTCAAATTCTATTGGTAGTTCCAGAGATTAGCGCCAGAAAAAAAAATAGAAACAAACTCTACAGCTTTATCATATTAGTACAGATAGACTGGCCAGTACAGCTTTGCAGTATATTTCCACATAAATATGTGAATTGCTTAAACAAACAATTTATCATCGATCAATAGTGAACAGATGAACAATAGTTAACTATCGAAAAATCTAAATAATTATAAACACGTTACGAGCTAGTCGTTTCTAAACATACTCAAAGATACGATCATTATGGTATTTTGACATGTCATATAGGCTTTATTTAACGCTGCGCAAACAAGCCTCATTGCATTTTATCGTAGGTATAGTTAGCAAAACAAATATGTGGATTGTGTTGTTTTTTGTAAGCTGTACCAGTTTGTTGGTGAATGGTTTAGGAAATGAAGAGATTCTGGTAAGCATGTTTTTTTGTTTTTTGTTCATGTTGAATTAAATAGTTACCAAACGTTAAGCCTTGCATCACCAATCACTAAATTTATTTAGCACTAAACGTTTTTAATCATCGTCTTTGTCAACTTCAAACGATCGACAGAAACAGAACTCTTTAAAATTACTCCTATTACGCAGCACCTGCACAATTATGTCAAGCAAATCTAACCCTACTAAGTCATTATAGCCTTAGTGCCTAACCGGGTAATAATATACCCGCTGGTCTACAATGCGATTTGAATTTGGAACCTCGACTAAAAATTAGAATAAAAACTTTTACAAATAAAAAACGAGTAGAGAATTGCTTTTTATTCTCCTTGGGAATAAAGGTGTCTTCGTCTTAGGCAAGCTTGAGTCCCTCGTTGCACTGAACACGAGAATCCTTCGTTACGCTCCAGATTCAATATTGTGTCATAAGACACTACTTTATCCCTTTGGCGAATACTCTACTAGTAGTGATTTGTGTTGCAAGTGGACCCAAATGTGTAAATGAAAAATGTCAACAATAGTTTTTTGTTTTCAAATAATGTTCTTCTTATTTTACATCTAGGGCAAAGGACGATGGTTAGTGCTAACCGTCTTGCAGTGCGAGGACCCAGATCAGTATGAGGTACAATTCGAGATGACTCGGAAGAAGATCAACCGAACCCACGATGCTTTCAGCTTTCGTGCTGACCTCGATAGAGAACTCAACGACACGTACGGTGTAAGTTTTAAGTCAGAGATAGCCCTGCGGCAGTATTATATGAAGTAGAATTTAGCCCAAAAGAAAATGTGACAGCCGCCTGTCGTCTGGCAGAAATGACATCGCAATCAGTGATTCTTTAACGGGAAGTGTTATGGTAGACCATGAAATTCAAATTATCTTACGTTTTTTGCAATTTGCAGGTCAGTGTCAGGTTGTGTGTTTATTAAAAAATAATTCGCGACCGTAACAAATATGACTTTAGAGAATTATAAATAATCATTACTTCATTAGAATCAGCAATTGGCGTCAAATGTCATGATTTCATGAAATAGTCATTCAATAGGGTAATATGAGTTGAATTGATGATTTTTATGATTATAATTCTATAAATAAATATTTGTTACGGCCGAGAATCATAATATTTAGATAAACATACAACCTGATAGTGGTGCCGATCCCCTTGTTCACAAACTAAACTAAAAAGTTCAGTGCATCTTTTTCTTTCTATTACATTAAGAAAAGAATAGTAGATACATTTTAGTTTAGTCCTGCCAAATTAATCAGCGCCTGACACTACTCCATACAAGTTTAGACGTGATTAAAAACTTGCCTACTAAAATTACGTCAATTTACGTCGGGCGCTGATTAATAATAATAATTTTATTTCAGACATAATTCTAGTCCATAGTTTCGACTCATGCAATTAAAATTACTTATAAAATATATTAAATTCCAAAACAGATAAAAACATAAAATACAATTAATTTGACAGGACTAAACTAAAATTTATCTTCTGTCCTTTTCTTAATTAATTGTGAACAACAGAATCAGCACTACTGACCTGAAAATTGCAAAAAAAATGAAATTCGCGGGCTACCCAGACGCTTTCGTTTTAAAATAAAATGGTTTTAAATGTTTTCAGGTAGAAATAATTGCAAACAAGGAGGTGGATGGCGGCTTCAAATTTTATCAACAGATAACTGACGAGAGTTTCTGTAACATGGCTAAAAAATATGTAGGCTCCAACTGGCCAGACATCCTCACAAAAGCAAAAATCGATCCTCCAGAATGCCCTGTACCTGTGGTAATAATATTAATGTATCTATCTAAGGTCCGGCCGCGCTAAATTTGCCAAAGATGTAAACAACAATGGCCGCCCGAAATTGAATAAAATCTATATACAAGAACATTTATTTTAAGTGTTTGTTTTCGTCTAGAGATTTAGACGAAAACAAACCTTATTTAAAATCCATAGCACCTAAAATTTATTTAGGACCTTTTTATAACAAACTGGCTGTGTATAACTCTCCAATGGTCTGTTTCTACAGATTATCTATATATATGTATATAAAAGGAGAACTGACTGACTGACATATCAACGCACAGCCCAAACCGCTGGGTCTAGAGATTCCAAATTTGGCACGTACGTTCCTTATGAGGTCTAGGGGTGCACTAAGAAAGGATTTTTCAAAATTCACCCCCTAAGTGGGTGAATGGGGGGGGGGTGAAATTTCACGCGGACGAAGTCGCGGGAAGAAGCTAGTCTATTATAATATTGTACAATTTATTTTTAGGGAACATTGATAATCGATGACTACGTCATAGATTATCGGGAGTTGGAAGAGACGGGTATGTATGGTAAGTATGACACATATGCATACATTACGTACATGGGCCAGAGAATTTCTTGCATTCGTGTGCTCGTACAATTTGAGAAGGAACGCGAAGACTATGACGACGACGATGATGATGATTATTAACTGTAGAAGCCCAATCATATTCTGGCTCCTGAGATACAAGTATCTTTTAACTTAGTTCAGGAGCCAGCTGTTTAAACTTGACTACCACTTGTACAGACGCCAGCATATCAAGCTACTACAATCTGTCAAATTTCTTTAATAAATTATCAACTTTATTCATAAAATATAAGGTTCAAAGTTGATTGGGAAAATTTGACAGTTTCGGGTAGGTTGATGTGCTGGCGTCTGTACAATCATATTTAGTGTATGACTAACTTTAAGTACATAATGTCATTCTCTTTCCACAATAAACTTATTATTTATATTAACCAAATCATATTATATCAAATTGACGTCTAACAATAAAGTATTTTACGCTATATCTACTATTTTTTTATTAAACATTAGAAATGGGGGCCTAATAACGTTTCCTGAGACCCATCCAATGTAGGAATTATAATTTTTTCCTACTTTAAATAACATAAATAAGCATATTTGCAAAGAAATTAATTATTTGATTTGATTTTACACTTTTATTACTTTTTATACAAAAAATCCACTGTCAAATCCGACATCAAAAAAGGAGGAGGTTCTCAATTCGGTTTTTTTTATATATTTTAAATTAATGTTTTACACTCGCCGCCTCCTCACGTTTTTTTCCCAATATTTTGCATTGAAGATTTAACTATGAAGAAAAAAGTACATAGCATAATATCGCAGTGTTCGTCCAGTAACAAAATTATAGCCTTCAAACAGACGCATCGTTTGTCTAAGATATATTTTTATTGAGATCTGATTGTGTGTACCAACTCCAAAATGTTGTGGAAGAAATCTCTATAAGGTCAAATTTTATTAGCTAGTGAAACTTCACCAATGTGATGGGTATCGATATATAAATACTTATGGTAAAACACAAAATAAAAAAAACAGTGGCACTCCGGGAGTGCCGACAGAAGTGAAAACAAAACACAAACAGAATACTTTGCCATCACTCACTGACATATATCCGATATACATTAAAACCGAGTACATCCCGAGGACAGCCGAACACATCCGAAGCGGTGTCGTTACGGTAACAGTGGCGCGAATTCAATGGCTTTTTTCGGATTGCCCTGTTACAATACAGGGTAATTGCGTAACACATTACCACCAATTACAATGCCTTTCGTGAAATTTTACGATTTTGTGGGAAGATGGATAAAAGATAATTATGTAATTATAGGCCGACCGTATAACTGAGACGTTGTCTGAGGTAGCTGCGCGGTGCGGGAGGGGTGATAGTTGTCACAAGTTGACGAATCACTGAGCTCTAGCATCACGTCACCACACCCTTCCCGCACCGCGCTGTTACCTCAGACAATGTCTCAGTTTAGCGGTCGGCCTATAGATAAGTATACATTATTAAATTTTGTTCACTTCATCACATATTGTTTATTTTTTCAACTAAGGGCTGATTTTCAATGGTCAGATAAATTTTATCTGAAGACTTAATCTGACAGTTTGACATAATTATGTATATTCTCTATACAAAAGCTGTGAAACCGCAATATTTATTCCTCAGATAAAAGTTATCTGTCTATTGAGAAATCAGCCCTAAGTGTTATTTTGTTAGTTAAATTTGCTTTATTTCTCGTATTTAGCTGTATATTTTTTATTGTTTTTTTTTTTCTAATATAAAAGTCAACATAGCGTATGTTACAACAAAAGTATGTTACATTTAAGTTGTAAATTTCACCGTACAAGGGCTTGGGTTTTTAACCTTTAATGTTTTGCATGAACACTTAAATAAATAAATGACATACCTGACGACCAACTCGAACTGATGATGATGTAAGAGATGCTTGTTGCTAGGCAGCCGCACAGCTAAGTCGCGCACGAGGGCAGCGCGCGCGCCGGCCGCTCGTAACGCGCGCACTACGCCCGGAAGAGACTTGCGCGCGTCTGCGTAGCGACACTCGAAAATCGCTGCGATGCAGGAGCGTAAGACCTACGGAAAAATACAATCGGTCATATTTCTTTTGTTTTCATTTTAAAATTATCACATGCCACATTGAATCTTAATTAGTACACTGTAAGGAATTTAGTGAAATGCCGAATTCCATTATTATTAGACAGCACATAACATCACGATTGTGTTCATAGGGGTAGGCAGACAGAGATGTTTATATATTTATGAAAGAACATCAACAGCATATACATTCAACATTGGTTTACAAACAAATAGTATTCAGGAAAGGTATTACTGCTAATGTAAACACAAATTATAGGTGTAAATAACATTGAAAGAGTAAATACATTGGACAGAAACTGCTTATAAAGTAGAACTAAAATTTAAACAAAGTTTATTAACTTCAATAATGAATGACGAAGATGAAGGACAAGGCATAATAATACAGTGTGTACCGTCACATATTGCCAGTTACATTTAAACTCCACAATAATAAGTTCCAGACGCAGAACATCCACTCGCATTTCGCTAAAGTCCTGTAGCAGTTGAACCCATTTCCATTTAGAGCTAGTTCAGACATGGCGGAATCCGTGCGGATGCAAATCGCGCGGTTCTAAACGCAAGTGTTCAGACAGGCGCGGATGTAAATGCGGAGTGCCGTAATCCGCATAGAGTGACAGTCGTTCCAGTCCAATTATGGAAGTCGAAGAAGCAATATGTGTGTACTTGTTGCTCCGTAAAAAAAAAGAAAGAAGAAACGGCAGTATTGGGTGCATCCAATATTACGTGATCGGCTCACCCATGGTCAGTTTCAGACTTTATATCCAAAATTAAGAAGTTTTGAACCAAAATTCTTCAATTATTTGAGAATGTCGATAAATTCATTTGATGAATTATTAGAAATACACCACAAAGCAGATCTCTTTTCCACCTCATCGATGAATACCTCGGTGTCGAAGCGATCGATTGTCACCGTCCGATACGCGCGGCTTCCGCGGAGCAACTGAACGCGCTCTAGGTACGTCAAGTAAATAGATCCGAGCGGCGACCGCGCGAATTCATTTTCTAGCGGTTGAGTGGCGGTAGCCGCGCGGATTATCAATCCGCGCGGACAAGTATGAATGAATTGTAGGTGCTAATGGAAATAAGATCCGCGCGGTCTAACCGCGCGATTTGCATCCGCACGGATTTCGCTATGTCTGAACTAGCTCTTATTGACCACAAATCCAGAACCCACGCTACATCGTTCTTGATATTTATGCAGATGGCATTACGGTGTAAAATCGTTTGGGAAAAGTGCTAGGTCTTCCGCCATACGTACCTCTAATCTCCTGGCTGAGTTGGTGAGCAGTAGATGTCCGTAGTCCGCAGCGCCTGTGGGCGGCGCGGCCGGCGGGACTATGCGGGCTTGCGGTGGACGGAGCGCTGTCAACCTGGTAAACATCGTTCATTAGGAAGGACATTCACGATCGTTGTAAAACCATAGAGAGTCATTGCAATGTAACTCTTATCTCGGCATGATAGATAAAGTAGCTATCATTATGGTGCGTTTGTACGAATTCTGACGGATTACCTATTCCGTTCGTAGATCGTCGTCATCTGTCACTGAAAAGTTTTTGGAATTGCACAGTTGTTTATCTATAATTTTGTAATCATGGTAATACAAAATAGACAAGCATATCCATGGTTATAACAGCTCTATACTAGATCTCATATTGATGTTCATATTTCCGAATATATACAATGATTCCCGAAGCGAATACTTTTGATGGGATGTCTGTACGTACTTGGGATTGGTAGCGCTTCTTTGCGCAACTTCTCTCATGACATCTCTGACTCGTGCGGCATCTAATGGCGGGAGTGGAGGCTGGTGGATACGAGAGGACGCGCCCTCTGGCGGCCGTAAAATGCGTTGCTGGAATGCCTGCAATTCAAACAAATATTACTATGACATTACAAAAAATATCCATATAATATAGAGGGTGTTACCATCCTCAAACCAAGAATTTCAGTTTTTTCTGAATTTCATTATGTTGTACGTCTTTTTATTTTTACATCGTTCTCACATATTTATAAATTCAACATTAATGATGTAACTAATATTTTTGTAAAAATATAATTATAATTTAAAAGAGTGTCCATGGAGTTTCTTGCCCGTCCTTCTCCATAGGTACCTACGCTTTGGAATGGGCAACTAGGTTCATATTTTCTGACTGACTGACTTCTTGACAATTCAAAAGTGCCTGTAAATGGTTTAATTGAAATAAATGCTTTGAGTTTGAGTTTTTCAGCACATGATTCTAGACTTGTAGACCCACCAAAATTAAATTTATCGTCGATTACTTATTAAAATAAAATTAGAAAAAAAAAACATAGCGAAGGACAGGCTATTGTGGCGCAGTATGGGAGAGGCCTATGTCCAACAGTGGACGGCGATAGGCTGAGTTGATGGATTAAAAAAATCGGATTTTTCATATACTAAAGTGCAAAACACACCGACAAAAATTATGTACAAAAGGATTTTTTTTTTATAACCAACGAAAACTTTCAACGCTGGTTTAGAATCATGTACGCGCCAACTGTTACCACGAATTCATCAATGTAACAGTTTGCGCGTCAATGTTCTCTCTTACACCGTGTATACAATCAACCAATACAAAATGATTAATTTTTAGGCCAGTTATATTTACCGTGTTTTCGGATAGTCCTCGAGAAAACTGGTTAGTGACACAAATAATCTGCCCTAAGCATTAATCCCCAATTAAGGATTAATCAGAACTCGAAATATCAGTATGATTTAATAAGCGTGTAGGAAGATACTTTTTGTCCACTGCAAAACTTTAAGAAGGCATTTAAAGCAGGTTTATTCTATTCAAGCGTGAAAATTGATAAATTATATTTTTATTAACCTGTGGATTTGGATTTTCATTGAGGTGTAACTGCATTGCTAAATCTTGTAAATGCTGCAACTCCAGTTCTGGGTTCAGAGATTCCAGCCGATTTTGTTCCGGAAGGTTTCTGAAAAAGAAAGATACAATTTTAAGTTTAAATCAAAAATGTTTCCTAGGGTGGTTTCTGAGATACTAGAGACATCGCAGGTGTTTTGCCATCTCAGAGAAAATGTTGGTGGAAGTAATTCTTAGGACGAGCTCCTTCACAAAGACCTTCTAGTAGAACAACTTAAAAAACGTAAGCTTACTGCACAAACTCAACCCATATAACGGTAGCTCTCCAACCGATCTTACCGAGGGGTATCGCGTTACCCAGTAACTGGGTTATGGAAGTCAGAAAGGCAGTCGCTACATGTCAAATACTGGTATCAGTTGCACCCGGCGAGACTGCAAACCGACGCCAACAAAGTTGGGAAAAGACTAGGCAGATGATGAAAATTACTTACTGCACAAGCTCGTCCCATATATCGGTGGCTCTCCAAGGCGGGCCTCTTTCAGCGACCAGCCCGTTAAAGAACATGGAGTCGAGTAGTCTCACTGCGAACTGACACTGCGAGAGTCCGCGGGCTCCTAGGAAACCCATCTTGTGGAAGGTCAGGACTGGAGACGGGTGAATGCGGATTATTGTGAGGCAGTGTCTGAAATGAAGACAGATTTGGTTATCAAGTAAGTAGTAGCAGCAAATATGTGATTATGGTTGTAAGGCAGTCACAGGAAAAACATTGCACACAAAAACGAAATTTTCCAGGATTCATGGAGGATAAAATAAAGAGACAGACATCCAGGACAATAAAATACAGAGACCCCATGATATATACTTTTTATAAATTATACATTTCTTTCACAAATTTTCGATTCGAAATTCGGGATGAAACTAGATGGGACGCGAAAATATGATATTCCCAGATATTCCATACTTAATATTATAAATGCGAAAGTGTGTCTGTCTGTCTGTTACCTCTTCACGCTTAAACCGCAGAACAGCGCCGTCAGCGCCGGCTGTCGCTGAAAACCAGCGCTGGGGCTCTGTCTTGCATAGGGTCGCAGCATAATGCTGAGCGATAGCCGTTTTGCGTGGACACATCCACGCAAAACGCATGTTACCCTTGTCTTCTTTTTTATTTTTTATTTTACTTTTGTGTCATGTGTATCTTTGCGTCATGTTCACCGCAAATAAACGTATTTTCTTTCTTTCTAACCGATTTAGATGAAATTTGGTATAGAGGTAATTTGAGTCCCGGGAAAGGATATAGGATACTTTTTATCCTGATATTCCCACGGGATCGAGACATATGCAGGTGAAGCCGCGGGGCGCTGCTAGTATTATATATTTCGTAAAATATTATGTTGCTTGGTCCTTCGGGACAAAAAAACAATGTTCATGATAAGTTGCGGTTTAATTTCAAAAGTTTCGAAATCCCCATTCCGAGTTTCATGCTTTTGAACATTCTTTTTACGTATTTAAACAAAAATAATGTGCCATGTATACCAAATAACACTTTAAACACCAATAAATCGTCATACCTATATCCCTGCAGCAGCTTCGCTAACGTCCTCATAAACACAGCCCTGATCTCCTTATCCAGCATATGAGGTGGTGACGACGCCGGTGGCGGAGGGGCGAAAGCCGAGTCTGCAGACCGAAGCTCCGGCTGCAGTACTAACGCTAAGGCTTCTTGGAGAGACGAGAGGAGCTTGCCTTCCGGACGGGGGATGTTCACTCCAGCTGGTATGTGGAGAGAGCCCACATCTAAGTCTGCTACAATTACGTCCAGCTGGAATGGTAAGAAGAAATGATGTATACTTAAATTGCACAGACAAAACACAGGCAACACCCAACAGGTTTGATCTTCCTCTCGGCTGTCTTGGAGAATTTGGCCTTACCTATGACGGGCTGCTTGGGGTGCTTGCCTTTGCCTAGCAACTTGTAGTAACCAGCCTTGACAATGTTGACAACGGGTCGTGCCATGATGAGTTGGTTAACCCGAATTGAAAAGTTTCGATGAAATTATGAGGTAAAAACTCTCAAAAGAGGTAAATCGTTTTTCTTTCGTTCAGTCTCTGACAGACTGCTGGAAATATAGCAAAGATAGGTACACAATATGTAGCAAGACCTCGCAGATTAAATAAAACACTGCCACAAAAACCATGAGTCTCAATTTTTGCGAAGCCTAAGCAGAGGCGCGGCTGTGTTCACAGCTTTTTGATAAACAGCCCGATTTTTAGACTCACCTTGCTACTTCAAATCATGAATTATTGTTTGCTAATTCCAGAACACTTGTCAGTCCAGTCAGAAACAGAAGACATACTTTAAAACCTTTCGCTAACTCACCAGTTCCGAAACTTCCTCCTTCAAACTGGAATGCACTCCGATCAGGAACGGTGTTGGAGTAGCCAACACTTCTGCCAACCCCGCCGGTAGTAGTGGGATGTATACGTGAGCATATCTGAAGGGAAACATGAGAGCCGCTAGGGCTCTGCATGCGGCCGCTAAACGGGCTGCTGCTAAGGAGACTAGCAAGACTTTGTGTTCGCTCATGACGGCGCACCATAGGGTCACCGAGTTGTGGATACCTGGAATGAAGAAGTTCTAGATGAAAATCAAAATAAATAGTCGTTATTACACAGAAGACTAAAGTTTATTATCTAAAGTATACAAAAATGTCAACCTCACGTTTACTTTATTGAATAACAAAAGATCGATCTCACTTATCCAAAAAGGTCTTGTCAAATAAAGTCCTCCAGACCGAAATTCGGCCATGTCGATCACTCTCAGCGAAGACCAGCCTTCGGCACGGGAGATATTATAGTGTATAAGTGTGTGCACAGACACAGGTGCACTTTCTCTTCCCTCACTCTAAAGCCGATGGGACGGCAATCCGAAACAACCGGAGAGAGATCAGGCGCAGGAGTAACGGCTTAACGTACTTCCCGAGAGTACCACACTGCCAACTTACAAACTCCGGGCTGTTACCAAAACCAATGGAAAAACCCAATACCCATGAGACCAACGGGGCAGTACTTCGTTACAGTTTTGTATTTAACTTCAATAGGGTAAGATACTGTTTTTGCTAAGACAGTAATATTCTGCATGCGTAGTACCGCCGATTACAGATCATCATCATAATCATAATCAAGCCGAAAGACTTCCACTGCTGGTTATGAGCTCAAGCATTAACAAAGACCGGTCCTATGCTTCCCGCATCTAGTGGATTCCTGTGACCTTCACCAGGACGTCAGTCCACCAACAATAGAGGTCACGAGGTCAGTCAAGAGTAAAGAAATCACCTGGCAGATAAATATTCAAAAACACTTTGGTTAAGGATATCAATTTACTTGTCTGTCTACGTACCAAGCAGCCTCAGCAGCATATAGACGGCAGTGTGTGTTACAGGCATGGGCGGCGCGGCGGGCGGCTGCAGCGCCTGGCGGTCGCCGGCGCCGATGCTGAAGCGCACCTGCGGCCCGCCCGCGCCCGGCACCAGCACGCCGCCCACCAGGTTACCGACTAACGTCTCTAGAGGCACTCCTAGGTTCTCCACCCATACTGTGTAGATTATACCGAGGCAGTTCTGGAATGGATGAATTTTGGGTTTTATAACTTTTCACCATTTACATAACAAGACAGTGAAAGATCAGCAGACACTCCAACATCTAAGGGAATAGCACGTATGATATCCCTACTACGACTAAACTTTTAGACCGTTATAAGTTCAACTTATAACAGCGTAACTTAGTCATTCTCATTACATTCTTGGTCTTCATTTTGATTTGATGCACAAGTATCGAATGCATCCCGTATGATCTTTCAGTTCTCATGCTGAAGAAAAATTAAGCTGACAAGAACTGAAGTGTTTGTTCAATAATAAAGACTGCATTAATTTGATGCTGAGATATTTCATGCATCCTAAATGACCTTCCAGTTTTCATATCGATATAGCAGACAAAAATTAAGCAGGACAGGACTAAGGGCTTTGTTCAACAATGCAAGCTACTTATTAAAAATTAACAAATGGTAGGTGGTAGGCACCTTAACAAACACCAAGAAGGACTTTCTTCTGGCTGTTTTATAATCAGCCATTTTAACTATTCCAGGTCAAAGATACATAGAACAGTCTTAGTACTCACTCTGAAGGTATCGATGTAGTCCTGCCTCGACACGATGACGAGGCATTTGGGAGCGTACATGATGCTGTGGTGGGTGATGTTTGGTACCGGTCGCGCTGATTCTAAAGATTCTTCGTCCTGTGAACAAGCGAAAGAGACATTTAAAGACAGAAGAAGAATGAGAAATAAAGGAGATGATGTATGTTGTGTTTCTGAAAAATCACAGAGCGAACAGTTAGCAGTCATTGTATCGAACGTAAAGACATGTTCCGTTAGAATATTTGCAAAAATTTATAGTTATATATCTTCAATACTCATAGTTCTAATTCCTACCAACAGTTATTCATCCTAGTCCTGAAAATTATTTAATACAAACGACACAAAAGGAGTATGTACGGATAGTAGCAGGTCGAAAAACGAAACCTCATGAAATAATTCCTTTGTCAACAGCCAAGATACCCAAACTGCGATAAAAAGGAGCATAAACTGTGGGATAGCCGTCACAGCCAGGATAATGGCAAAAATAACGTGATATTAGACTGCAAAATGAATGTTTTTATGGCGCCCTAGGCCGCCTCCCTCAAACCGTAATAGGGTGGGGTCATAGACGGAATTTCATTTTTCTGTATAACAGCTGCCGACAGCTGTAAATAAACAAGATTTTCGATAAGCACATCAATTTCAATTTAACTTGATTCTGGCTAAGTGATTAATATGGAATAATCATTAGGAAATTACAGGAGTGGGACGATATTATCTAATAATAGTCGTCCTAGTTAGATGATAATAACAAGAACAGCTGGCTGATAAGATATATTGAGAGATTTTTTTTTCATTTAAAGCCATACAGATACAGGTAAGTAAGGCAGTTGTGCAAAGAAACCACGAAACTGAGTCAAACAACATTGACCCTCATAACATAAACATAATAAAAAAAACTTCTTGTAAGTATTTATTTATTAATAAGGCTCTTCAACAATGAGTACACTATTACTTTACAATTTGCACATTGCAAACTTAAGTCTAAGCGCCCCCTTACTTAAAGAAAAGAACAGCATGCACTTACATTACGCGCAGATAACATGTAAGGTACTTCTTAAAGGTACCTCCACATCTCAATATCTTAATTGGTATGCAAAATATGTCCGCACAAACGAAGGTCGCAGTGCCTATCGATAACACTCGAGCACAATCGATTCTTCGACCCTCATCGCTTATCGCACTTGACGACGACGATGCGAACCATTGGCACAGAATATAGATCTACAGAAGGCTCCACACAATGAGCAAAAACTGGCGCACGCACACATATAGACGTGCACGTACTGTGATCTCAGTAATTCCAGTCGCGAATGCGCTTGCATTCGCTGTCTGTAAATGAAACGTGTCTATGTGTGCTTCGATCATTAATATAGTCTAAGTATGTGTGCGTGCGTTTTCCTAGTTGTATGGAACTGACCTTCTGTGCTATTCCGTGCCTTTATTACTAGCAAAACGCATTCAATCAATCTACTGCCTAGCCTTTTCCCAAATATATTGGGGTCGGCTTCCAGTTTAACCGGATGCAGCTGAATACCAATATTTTTCATGGAGCGACTGCTTATCTGACCTCCACAACCCAGTGACTGGGTAATACGACTGGTTGTCAGACTTTCGCGCTTCTGACTACCTGTAACGACTGCCAAAGATCCACGAATGACAGCCGGGACCAACGCCTTAACGTGCTTTCCGAGGCGCGGAGAGATCTTGGTATGTAAAGATGGTCACCCATCCACGGAGCAACCGCGGCAAGAGTAGATTAACCTGATCGATCGCCCCGTGCAGCTGTTATTACTTAGCCATCACCACAAACGAATGCATAAAATGGTTGAAATTGAACAGAACCATTGTATATTTGCACCGGTTTCTTATAAAGACGTTTCGCAGAAGTAATGCTACAAGGATTTGAGGAATCATGACCATTATTGGTTTACTCGTTATTTAGCTTCGAAGTAATAAATAAAATAAATAATTTATTTTAGACCAAACACTTGTACACATATCGTAAACCTGCCAAACTGCTTGACAGTTTGTCGGCAGGATTAGCGCTCGTCTTAAATATTTGGTATCAACAATCTGATTAAACATCTAAGTAGTTAAATACATATACTTTAAATGGAATGATTCTATGGAAGGCAAGTAGTTGAGTTATTTAAAGGTTGGTAGCTAAAAATAAAAGGAATTCGCTAAATGCGAACAATTCAAGCAATGCCGGAAATAGAACAGCGATTTGATAAAGAAAATAAATTGGAATCTCAGCGTATTAACCAGCACCCTCCAGTTTAAATCACAATCTGAATCATTTTGAAGGATATTGCTAATCCATTGCTTCATATCTTCGCAAAATTTGTCTGCTCAACAACTTAAAAACGCAATTAATGTTGTTGAACTGTCAAAATGAAAGACGTTGCTACTCATAGTGTGTTACGCCGTTACGCGATTACCCAGCTGATAAATACAGCCATAAAAACAGACCCTCGTGTCTAGCATAATTTGTGGACTTCTATGAATATAATGAGTCTTATTTGGGTTTTAGTGTAATGAACAGAATAAAACGTCAATATTACTTTAACAATCAGAGCTCAATTTCGGGATCAAAAAACGGCCGGCACTCCAATAAGATTACCGGGCCGGAGACCTCTGCTGTAAAAACCATTCCACAATTTTTGCTTCGAAAGCATTTCTTATATATTATCCAGTCTATTATTGTGACTGCGTGGCAAAGGTCTTTAGTCATGCAAAGAAAGTACGAGCATTGATTACCACGGTTGCTCAAGACGGGTTGGCGATTGCGACTTATCTATATCAACTAATAATAAAGCCGAAGACTTTCTTTGTTTGAACATGCTAATCTATGGATTTTGATTGAAAATATCTATATGTATATCTAATGATCTTTTTGCATTTGACAGCCCAATTCTTGAGGAAGGCTATATGCTAATTTTAACATCACGCTAGGACCCTTAGGAGCCGAGCACGAAAGTCAGAAAGAGCGCTAAGCGAAAACGAAGTAATAGCGCGGACGGGCGATACGATGCCACGGGGTGGGTCGGGGGAACAAGAAATTTCACGCGGACGAAGTCGCGGACAGAATGTCCAGGTTTCCTCAAGATGTTTTTTTTCACCGACGATGTCAGTAATGTCCAAGATAAACTCAGAAAATACATATCGTCGTTGTGACTTTAAGACCTCTTATGTGTAAAAACCAATTTTATGAGTAAATTGATAAAAACCGTCTACTAAAAAAAAAATTCTATTAAAAAAGATCTTGAAGTTGGTAAATAAATTACGATGTAAACGTCGTATACACATGAGAGTTTTTGCATTCGATAGAGCTTCAAAATGTAGAACAGGCTGGCGTAAAAAAGTGATTTTGCCAAAAGTGACACATAAGAGGTCTTAACGTCGCAAAGACGATATAAACCTTTTATTCTTCCAAAAGCATAGTCTCTGATAGCATTATTATCCCTTTGACAACAAACAACGTTGTGTAACATATTCCAATATATCCAACAGATAATCCCTACTGTTGACATTCGACAAGATTAATCCCCACAGATAATCAAGATATATTCAACTACTAATTACATGCACGAATAGATTAGCATACATAGCTTGGAATACAGACACTTTGATAGTCCGTAATACCACCGAGTCTCGAAGCTTCCGCCGGCGACGCGGAAGCAACGCAATCGTAATTATGATGACTTTGATTGTGTACTGCGACTTTTAGTCGCAGGAGATTGTGCTGTATTGTGTAAGGTGGAAATTTGACGGGGTTTTGATGAGTGTGAGACTTTTTCGAAGGTTGGGGATGATGAACCGATGAATGAGGCAAGGAAACTTCGATCCAGAATCGTAGTAAGAAAGCATTCTAGTTTTATCCTACCCCTAAATCGAAAACGAATGGTTTACCTAAAAGGTACAATGGGCCAAGGTTAATCAATTTTGACTTCACCTGCAGCCTTGACAGTGTGAACAACATTTCAGACGCCGCAATAAACGTGGCCACCTCCTGGGCTGAATCGGTATAAAATAAGCAACATGTATGTACCTTCAAAACGAAATGAAGAAGAAGTCTCCGTCTCTAACACCTACATATAGGTAATTCGGATTTTTTTACTCCTGAATAATCAACAACGTTTCCCACAAAATGTATCCCAAACCTGGCATACGTTTAGATGGCTTACCTCACACAAACTTTGAATAAAAGTTTTCCCACAAATTCTAAACCAAACTGTTTTTTGGCTTCACTTGTTTACTTAGTTAATGATCAACAGCATGATTTATATACCAACTATACATACATAATTCCAAAGTAAATATTACATAAATAAGGCCCGACCACACATGCGGAATCGTCGGTACTAATGTGGACTGTGAAGTTATTTGAACACATGCCTGTCGGCAAATATTAGACAGTTGTAAATTACGCCATTTTAGAATAATGGTAGTCAAATATGAACAAATAGAAAAGGTAAATTAATGTTCTTATTGTGTAGTAGAAATAATAATATACAGAGTGGATTTTTGAGACGAGGCAAAGAGGGTAGGTCTAGGTGCCTTATGCTTAATCGTTGTACCTATAGGCAAACGGTTTTAAGCGGTCGTAGCTTTTCGATCCGCATTTTAAGTACAGTTTTAAAAAAATACACTTAGAACGTGTGTAATTTTCACAAAAACTTTTTTTTTTGTCATGGCAATTGATCCTGTCTCTTAAAAGGATCAAAAAAACTCTATGGGACGAACAAATCAGAAACCGCAACAAAACTTTTCCCATAAATTTTGTATAGCTACAAGGGTCGAGGTACCCTTTACTGCCCCATCTCAAAAATCCAACCCGTATTGTGCTACAAGTCCGTATTTTCGGGATCGATCGAAGCTCCGAAACTTCCAAATGGACGAAAATCGTACCAGATTCCTTTAAACGACAATCTAGGTACCGCAAAAGCAAAATTTCAGCGGTGATCGAATAAGACAGGTAGAAAATTGAGTTTTCCACGGCGATGGAAATTGACATGTGTATCAAATATGAATATTACATCGGAATCGAATCGTAGTTATTTGATAGCATGAAGGGTGTAAAGTTTTATCAATATCAAAAGTCCCTTCCCAGTTTCTGCCGGAAATTTTCCCACGGGAACGTGCTACCGGGACAAAAAGTAGCCAGAAAGCCTTCCCTAGGATGCCATCTATCTCCTTGCCAAATTTTATCGAAATCCGTTCAGTGGTTTAGGCGTGAAAACGTAACATACAGACAGGGTTACTTCCCAATTTATAATATTATAAATATGGATTACAAAAGACAGACCTCAAAACACCAACCCTTCACCACTCCTTAGTGCTTTAGCCTGGTAGAAGAAGTGGCAAAACTAACATCCCAGTAGCACAGCTGACTGTTAAGTTAGAAGAACTTGAAAAACAATCGGAACGAGTCAACAAGAACTAAATTGTAGCCAGGAGAGATTTTCCGTTTGTTTCAAGAGTATCACTTGTGAGTTGTGTAGCGTTACATTGTTATGGAATGTTGTCTCCATAATGCTTTCAAACAAATCTTCTATCTTCAAAAACTTCATACATCGTCGTGCCCTTTTTCTGATTCCATTGTTGTAGCAATTATGACAATTTGTTAATTAAGGGCTGATATTTCAATGGACCGATATTTTTATCCGTGGAATAAAATTGACGATGGACGACTTTTTGTATGGAAAAACTGTCAAACATTCAAAATTATTCCTCGGATAAAGTTATCTGGCGTTAGAAAATTCAGCCCTTAGACTTATAGCCAAATAAACAACCTGATTAAAAAATTCAGGACCCTTTTTATGTTAAGCCTCCTACACACTTACGGGACGGGACTTGACGGGAGTCCCTTTATAAGTATTGAGTTGTTCTTAGCCGTATCAGGCTTGTTTGGCTCATATTACATCACGCCTGTAATTCTCCGAAGTTAGGCAGAGGTGTAGACCCATTTTTGCCAGTTATGTTTAATTCAAAATTATTATTTATTTATTTTGGGACAACTAGATCCAAAGGTCGGTATACAAAAACTATTTTTAGTACTAAAATACCTACAATTACAAAGGACAACACTCATCATATACATCACAAGTGCCCCTGTGCTGAGACACCCCGCCCCGTCAAGATAACCATCAGGGAGCTACCTCCCTAAAAGATCACCAGACGAACGAAATGCCTCAACACAGGTGCACGTACATCTTCAGCTATAGTTTTCAGGATGCTGTTGTGACTCCCCCACACCCTCCTCATGGACGGCGTGAAAACCGTCAGTGTGAGCCTGCGCGAACATCTCACAGTTACTGCAGAAACGAGGAAGTCCCAAAATCGTCCTGAAAATGTTATTGTATTGGACGCGCAGTGTCCAGAGATTTTTTGGTATAAAAAAATCCCTGGGTCCCATTTAATATTACGAGCCTATTGCCATCAACCGGACACAAATCCAGACTGGGCTTGATAGGAAAACACTTGCTTGGCATCGTCATCATCATTATTTGAGCCTAAAGACGTCCAATGCTGGACATAAATGCCTCCCCCAAGCACCTCCACTTCGACCGGTTTTGTGCTTCTCGCATCCAACGAGTTCCTGCGGCCTTCACAAGGGTGTCGGTCCACCTTGTGGGAGACTTGCTGCTTGGCATATTCGAGGTTTATTCTGAGCTATTTTGAAACGTATTTACTACATACTGAAATCTAGCACTTGCTAGCTAGCATATGGTTGCAATCTCTTTAAAGATTACTTGCTTCTTCCACTATAAAGATTTTATGCAACGGCCATTTTTAGGTTAACAGCAAACAATATTCAGCTTCACCAGTACAGAAGTCATTGCTCCCTTTTTATTATGTGTGTGTACCTGGCAAGGAATATTCGCATTGCTTTGTCTTTTAGGGCTTTGTCTCCCTTGACCCGAAATCCGTCTTGGGAGCATTGTTTATATGAAATCAGGAAACCGTGTGTCCTATTTCCGAGGATTCAAAGTTTTCCTTCGCTTTGTTTTTCCTTACTTTGAAGAAAGCGGATTTTTGTTGGTTTCAGGCAGAGAAAAGTAGAAAAACTTTAGTAGGTACTAAATATTTTAATATATCTTTAGTTAGTTTTTTTTTCCTTTCTTCTTGACTGTTTATATGTGCTATGTGTGTGGGTAACTAGGTATAATCTATTAAATAAATAATTATATACTTACGGTACTTATAACAAAAATAAAAATTTTTAACATTTTTATCTGTCTGTCTGTTTGTTTGACTTTCAGACAGATATTGGCAGACAACCAATATTACTGTTTTCCGACATCCACGCGAACGAAGTCGCGGGCACAGCTAGTTTAGAATAAATTGTCATCTTACACTCTTGCCTAGGATTAAATGCGAAGCTAAATGGTGCCGCAAAATCTAAAAGTAACATCAGTTTACCACCAGTGCCTCTATTTTACCTACATAGCTGTAATATAAGAAAGGTTTAACTCAGTACAGCCTGCACCGCAACACTCCAGTTCAGTTCAATACAAGATGTGAACTGACCTTTAGACGATCAGGGGTGGTCCACTCATCCGTGCTCCGGGATTTGACGTTTTTGAAATCCTTCAAGCGTGTTAACGTCTTAAATATTTCCTTTTAAATCTCTCGCTGTTTCCGCTTCAAATTGTTGTTTCATCTCGTGATAATGGATTAATTGTTTGAAGCGCGAAGCCTTTTGCTTTGTTTTTGATAAGCTTTTATTCTTGAATGAAAATTAAAAAATTCAACCAGGAACAACTTTGTTCGCACTGATGCCATATTAATTCGTCTTCACTTTCTTTATTGATAACTAATCAGCAGATTCCCCCTTGAGATAGCAAAGCGGTTAGACAGTAGGTACCTAAGCAATCAATCAATCAGTTCAATTTATTGCAGTTCTCAGTTGTTCACTGAAGCTTCCTTCTTCTACTTTCTGCATCTAGGTTGCGTTTAGCGTATCCTGAATTTTTGTAGTGTAAGCTTATAGCTTCCTAGGCCATCGAACTGGGGCCATTTTATACAGCGACCAGAGGCCCTTCTACCGCTATAACCATCAGCGCCATTTCTTTTTCTTTCTCCTACTCGTTTAATCGGTGACAGAAACCTGGAGAATAGTTAATAAGTCTGAAACTGCCAACACTTATGGAGCAAGCGCAGTGATTAATGCTCGTGTCTTCTCTGTTTGAGAAGAGACCTTTGTTTGCTGCAATAAGACAGTAATAGGCTGGTATTATTTTTAGTTATTTTTACTCCTTTTTGGATGATCGGTCTTTCTGCCAATATTTAGTCAGTTCCCTACTCAGCTTGGATTTTTTGCTCTTTACTGCTATAACATTTCTACATAAATCCGGATACGTATATTAGAACAATTCCCAAATACACACGTTGGTGTAAACAATGCTAATGAACAAACAGACACGGTAGGTAATTAACTGCATTCATTCGACAAATGTGCAAATAAAGCGGACGTGGTATTAGTGCAACTGTAGCTAAATTTGTACATTATGTATTTAAATACGCACTGTATATCCTAGTGTTGTTAACATTACACCCTAGCGGAGAAATTTTTCGTCGGTTATCAAAAATTCTGCTGTTTCATAGAATAGTGCAAAACTTACGCGGTCAAAATGTATGGAAGAGCTTTTTTAAATAACCGATGAAAACTTTCAGAATTTTGTTTAAAATCATGTACTGAATCCATGATGCGCGTCGATGCTATGCTGTATAAACTCACGCCTTTTTCCCCATGGGGGTAGGCAGGGGGCTAAGGTTTATTGCCATGATAAGTAGGCAGTACAGAATTCAAAAATATCTCTCTTCCTCACCCTGTAACTTCATTTTTGGAACCAGCCTTCAGCAAGGGGTGTTTAAAACTGACCAACTAAGCCTTCCAGCAGTCAGCAGAACAGTCGGTCTCCAAATGCATTCGCGTATTTTACATTGATGAACGCGCCCACACCGGTAACATTCTACCATCCTTACGTTGGATTTGTTTAGAAATCATATACCTTGCTGCTAATAAAGATATCCTGTTGTTTTCTTAAGATTGTAGTCAAAGATGTTGTAGAACAAATTCTAGAATAATTGATTCGCATCAGAAGAATAGAATAGAATACTCTTTATTATGTATACCATAAAAATTATAGACATAAATATAGAAACTTTACAATGGGTGATACAATGGGCGGTTTTATGAGCAAAGTACCTATGATTAATTAAAGGAATGTCTCATACAAAAAAAACTTATTCTATTTTTTTTTTCAGCTCTATTAAGAAAAGGAATGTGTGGACAAAGCAAATCATCACTCAATCCCTTAACACAAACGCAAACGTAAATCGCAATCGAAACCTCGATGGAAAGAGATAACGAGACGTGCAAACTACAAACACATTTAAATCACAAAACCAATTCCGTATCGTGTTTCCTTGCTTCAAATGCGGGTACACGAACTATTCTCAATACTGCTTCACTCCATGTTCAACTCTATAACCACACAAATTGTTTACAATCTGTTGACGAGCCTGTCTGATACGTTTTCTAGCTGCACAATTTCGAACTTTAAAACTTTTGGACTGAAGCTCTAAATGCATTAAATCATCTCATTTATATCTCCATACTCTATTATGGACTGTAAAGATAAGACATAAAGTTAAAAATTGCTAAGCAGCACGAGATTCGGCCAGTGCCAGCCGGTGGCGCTTCCTGCTATCAAAGCTTAGTTTACTTACACGGTTTTCCTAGTAAACAAACTTTTCAGGGCGGTAATTAACATAGTGCTGGATGTGGGTAATTGTAGCTCTAAATGCATTAAATCATCTCATTTATATCTCCATACTCTATTATGGACTGTAAAGCTAAGACATAAAGTTAAAAATTGCTAAGCAGCACGAGATTCGGCCAGTGCCAGCCGGTGGCGCTTCCTGCTATCAAAGCTTAGTTTACTTACACGGTTTTCCTAGTAAACAAACTTTTCAGGGCGGTAATTAACATAGTGCTGGATGTGGGTAATTGTAGCTATGAAATAGGGTTGGCCGGTGATTGGTCAAACCGTTAACAAAAAGAAAAATTGAGATAGAACTTTTATGGAAAACCGGAGGAGCGTATTTAGAAATTCAACGATTCCCTATTTTAAAAAATCTTCGACACCAGTAGATTCTACAGCGTGCTACGAGCCCTACGAACGGACAAATTTAAACAAAATCAATCAAAATTCATTTATTCAAATTAGGCTAAGAATCAATACTTTTTGAACGTCAAAATTACATAAGACAGTCCCCCAAAACGCCCGCCCTTCACCACCTGTACAGTAGTACTGTAGTAAAATAGGAAGGAAAGCAAAACCCTCGTCATCTAAATTAAATATGCTTCTGACAATCATAGCTACTAGGTAGTGAAGGTCGCTTAATCACTTCTGTAAGAGGCCTATCTTCAACTGCGAACTAATTTAACTATCTACTTCCTAGAGCTTGAAGCTCTCGTAATTTCCAGATTAGCATCTAAAGAACCGTCGTAACTCCGACATTGCAATTCTGTCACCAGACTAATAAGACCGTATACTCTCGGTTTCTAGAACAATGAACATTTTTACGTCTGGTCTAGACTCTGTCGCATCGGAGGCGACCGGCGACCCAATTATTTTAATACCTACCATTGTGCTTGTGAGTTATGACATACAAATAACCAGCGACCGTTTTATTAAATGGCGTATGTATTTGTACATACGACTTTACGTCCCTCAATTTTTCATTTGGAAATATTGTTAAGTGACACGAAGTGTGGAAGAAAAAGACAAGGATAGGAAGAGAACGATGATGATATAAACTGACTCGTCTACGAAGCAGACTATTTATTAAGAGCGAAGTTCTTGTTGCAGTCTTTACACTTTTCTAGAAAGAGCAAGAACTATGAAATTGTCGCATAGCCATCTCTAAACGGTCTTGCATTTTTGCTTAGAAGAAGGGACTAAGTAACAACAACCACATTCATTTTTATTGCAATATTAATATCACACATAACATAAACACGGTCGTTCAATAAAATAGCACCAGCTGATATATTAGGCAAACAATTTTAATCATTCAGCAAATGAAGGCGAAATAGCTTGATCGGATCAACCATCGATGCTTTTCAAACAGCCATCCATCACGGTATGCAAATATGCACACCTGTGTAGAATCAAAGTGGTTCGTTTTACTTTTATGAACGCCATTTTTCGGTTCATGTTTCACCAGTTTTCAGTGCACGACGCTCGAAGTTTTTCATTTTCATTTTTCAGGATGAAAGTTTTCATTTTTGCGCGTGGGCAAAGTTTCGCCTTATCAAAATCAATTGAGTTAATTAGTTGGCCAAAAATACCCAAGCTTATCGTAGGATTACCCAGTGGTAATCCTACGATAAGCTTAGGTATTTTTAAATCAGTATTTAGCAAACTTAAATTCTGCACCAAACAAAATAAATCGGGATAAGGGCAGGATGATGATGCTGATAATAGAAGGGAAATCGTCACAGACAACTGTAGGCCCATTCTCGTACTTAAAACTGTCAAAAAGTCGCAATCTCATCTCAGCGACAATCAATGTCAAAGACTTGTCTAAAATGTAGGAAAATAGAGTTATTTTTGACAGATTGAGACTGAGATTATCAAAGCTAACGTTCTTAAAGTAGAGAAGTATCCCTCTGTAGCGTGTTCTACATTAGATATCGATTCCCACATGTGAAGTTTTGCATGTTAATTAAATTTGACCTTGTATATGTTATGGGCCAAGTGATTAATGCGGGCAGTATTCATAATGCCCGGGCAGTATGAATAATGCCCAGCCATATCGGGCCAAGTGATTAATTACAATTTAAACTCACCTATTTATCACATTGCCCGGGCATTATGAATATGGCTACATGATGATCGGGCAATTTGTGATTAATAGGTAAATTTTTACATGGTGCGCTGCGGTGCGGGGCCGGAAACAAACACGTGACGCGCGCTAACCAATCAGAGACCGAAACGGGGCAGCGCGTGACCTTGCAATAGCCGCACGATGCCACTTCGGCTCATTGTTTTGATTTAGATTCGCATTTAAAATGAATACTTTATTTTAAACTTCATAATCACAGTTCAATACTAATGTGATTTAATTAATTTTTTTATGCTTATTTGATTTTATTAAGTTTCAAGCACTTAGTGAAATTACTGAATTTTAAATCTGTTAGGTACTAAATTACACATAGGTAGTTCTTTTTTTTTGTTTTCAACGTTACTTTTTGTTTATTAAGTCCAAAGATTGAGAGCTTTTATTGGATAAATAATCTATTCTTAACAATAACTATTACCTATGAGACTGATTACTAAGACTCTTTTAACTTTAGAGTAAATTTTAAGTTGAATAATCGGAGATGTGATTTCCATTTACTTCCATTTAGATTGTTAGTTTTATAATTTAACTTACTCACGCCGAGAAGTATTATATTCTCATTCTTCGCTGCAGCTTGGAAGCACGCTTACTCGTAATATCTACCTACATGTGAGTGAAAGCGAGTGCGAAATACTTCCAAACTGCGTTGAAACTACTATAGACTATAGTTTCTAAATGTAGCCCTTCGTAAATTGATCGAAGTAAAACCGAAGTCTGATTATTTAAATTTTAAAAATAAATACTAAACTATAAAACATGTTTTTATTATTACTCTCCCCGATAATTGATTTCATTACTTGTAATGCTCGGTCTATCTAACTAAGTATTCATTTGAAAGTATTAAACATGCTTTACATCACTCTGCCCAATAGGCACTGGGCATTATTCATAATGCCCGGGCAATGTGATAAATTGATTGGTTATAATCACATTGCCCGCTCTTATTGGGCATTATGAATACTGCCCGATTAATCACTTGGCCCATAACATATACACAGGACATCAGGCATTCAGGCACCAGGAAAACTTTACAGCTAATTCCCTCCAAAAAATTACTTCCCATAGTCTCAGTAACATTACAAGTAGATTAAATTAACCTAACAATTATATCCATACTCCGACATTTAACTTCCTACACCCGTAGCATGAAGAGGGCCTCACCAAGCAAGATCAGTTCAATTAAATCTATGGTTAAAAAACTGTGAGCTATTAAACATTACATGCCGTAATAAATGGAGGAGGCTTTGCAACTGTGTTCATTGTATGGTGTATAAAAAGTAATTGCTGTGTTCATAATAGCGTCGATTCATAGACTACGCTAATTGTAGACTTCCCGTATCTTCCCATGAACGTCATAAAGCGCTATAAAGTATAATTAGGTCGGTAAGAAGCATAAACTTTGAATTACGTCTACATAAGTACATAATGGAAACAACAGCCAATAAGAGTATGCTATAATTTTATTGTAGTGCGTACAAAACATACAGGCTTGTTTATATAAGACCAGATTAATGTTTGATCAAATGACTTCCTATCCCAATTTCTATTTTGATATTCGAAAGTAGATTGATCCTATCAGAGACAAAAACCCGTATATTCCGCAGTCTCGAAGGTGTCATTGCTAATAAACTGGATTATGTTATCTTGCACTACTTAAGCCAGCTACATGTATGCGGGACGCGGGTATGCCTGTTAATAAGTGGTGTAAAACTCATATTTTTTTGAAATAATGTTTTGTAAATACTTCTAACATAGTTTGTTAGTAAATTGTTACTAACGCTACGGGACCATTTTACTGGAAAATAAATAATTATGTTTTTATATCATATTATAGAGCAAAAGCCATTTCCTCTAACACCTAGCAATAAGTCTCAACACATTACACAGACGTCTAGTAGGTAATCTTAATAAAGACATCCTCAAAACCATTGCCAAGTCCGCGAGCCCTCACACAATGGGCCACAAATGCCACAATACGCGGCCTACATACCGCATCCATCACATTACTGATATTACGCGCTCCGCACATTTGTCGAACAATTCCGTCTTAGGCGCAAGGTCGTTGAACCCATCTGCCGAACTACGCACACTTGTCGCACCCTCAGTGGATTAAAGTCGTAAGTGCTGTTATTATTAATTAATTGTAACGGATAAATTGTGTGCAGAATTGCAGATATCTTGATGAATAATCTTATTAACATTAATAATAAATATAGCAGGAGGGCAGGGTTATGTTTTGGGGAGTGACCCATGTCCAGCAGTGGAGTTTAATGACGAGGAAATTATTATGATGGATCTATAGGATTGTCTTTACGGTTCAACCCTGTGTTAAAATAGTAGATTGTTATACGAGGGTCGAAAGGAATCTATTCCCATATGAGGTATTTAGACGCCCGAGCGCAGCGAGGGCGGCTATAGTCCGAGTAGGAATTGATGACTTTCACCCGTGTTAAACACTCTACTTTTCATTTCGAATATACGGAAAGTAAAAAATAGTGGTTTTTCTAAAATATTTACTGATAATAATAACATGAATAGTAGGTACCTATGCCTATGTAAAATTAATTGAGATGTTAGAACAATTTGTGTACTATTTTAAATATGGAACACGCGGTGTGTCACCGCCGCGGGCCGTCCCGCTTGATAGGTTTTTCTTTTTATTCACACTGGCTGTTTATACACTCACAAGACTGCAGCATTTTTCTATTTTTCTTAATGTATGTAAAACATTTCGTAGCTGACTACAGTTCTATTTTTAAAATTCATTCCCACCCTAAAGAGGGAAGTAATTACTATGAGTCTTTCCCGCCCTGTGGTGGGAAGCAGCGTCTTCCACCCGCTATTCGGATCAAACAAACACTACTTTCCGAGTATGAGAAATGAAAAATACTTTCTGTAGTCACAATTTTTTTTTCTTTTCTCTTAATATGATGTTGGTTTTTTTTTAACTATGTCCCTTTGTTAAAATCTTAGAAGAGCATTAATATTTCGCTGCAAACAGGAGGAATCTCCGATTCCGATAGCACAGGTTCACCTAGTTTCGTTCGGTATTAGGGGTAAAACTTCACAGTGTCCCAACTTACTCTTGTAATTATTATATCTCGGTAACTTGTGTCCATTCTAATAGAGTAATATACTTTTAAGTTTCTAACGATCACTCTGCCTAGCCTTTTTCCAACTACGTTGGGGTCGGCTTCCAATCTCACCAGATGCAGCTGACTGTTACTATGTTACACGAAGCGACTGCCTATCTGACCACCTTTAATAGGTAATATGATACGCCTTGGTAAGACTGGATGTCAGAATTTCGGGCTACTGACGAACCTATTGTATTGTGTTTCTATAAAATAGGTAAATTAAATGATTGGTAACAGAATTTCGCAAAAAATCTAATAGAACAAAATCCCTCGACAAAATTCATTCCGATAGCCGGGCTAGGTGCACTTACGACTTTATCCTCTAAAGTAAAGGTTAAACAGATGCGCCGATGTGTTTATCGCTATCTACCCGCCACCTACCAACGAAACACATGTGCTTGTCTACGAGCGAACACCGGATGTGCACAACAGTGAAATTGTTTGTGATCGAATTACACAACTCAAGATATTTGTGGATATTTTTATCAGTTTATTTAAACAGATATAAAGCTTTCCCTGCAACGATCTTCGCAGGATAGCTAGTAGCAGCTAGATGAGAGTTACAGAAAATCGAATTGAATGGCGTGCAATAGGAGAGGCCTATGTCTAGCAGTGGACTGCTATAGGCTGATGATGAAAGCCTCCACGAGTCTTTCACGTAGAGCAAACTCTATGGGCGATACGCTTTGTATACAAGTAACGAGAGCACTCTAGCTAGAATACCCATCTCTAAGTCTGCTGTTGCTCCACAGCTTTAATGGAAATCAGGGGCGAAGCGTTTTGCATTGATCACCCTTGAACTTTTACTTAAGGGGAAGCGCCAGGGTAGCTCGCGAAATCCAAATTTTCTTACGCTTTCTGCAATTTGCAGGTCAGTGTCAGGGTTTATGTTGAACAAAATATGATTTGCGACCGTAAATACGTATTTACAGAATAATAATCATCAACACAACCCTCTAAGTTCATATAAACCTATTGAACTATTGCTTTATATTTTATGGAAATAGTCATAGGGTAGAATACTGCGTATTGCATCTGAAATGTTTTATTTCTCCAAAGAGTCCTTGGCAATGAGCCCTAAACACGCTTGAATGACAGATGCTTGCCCAAGTGTCAATGTCAACAGTGTTACCTCACAGCTCAATGACCTGACTTTTTTATTTACACGACAAATCAGTAGAAGGCCGCTAAACGATACCCTCTGAACAACAGTTGAATTTGAACGATGTTATTTCTATGTAACTTTTCCAAGCTTATACACGTTGTAGCTTTATCGGACTATACATATACATGTCCAAACTACAGAGTATGTGTGATCCCATAGAAGATTGCAGTTACTTAGTATTCATTTATGCCCTCATTTTCTTCGCTGCCTTGTTGGTGTAGTGGTCGCAAGCGCTACTGCTGAGCATGAGGTCCTGGGTTCGATTCTCAAGTCAGATTGTTATTGGGTTTTTCCACCAGGAATTTCTCAGGTACAGTTCGGAGTCTGGTTTAGTGCCCGGTTGACGGCAATGGCAATAGGCTCGCCTCCTATTACAAGAAGCTTAAACATAACTGGCGAAATGTGGATACGCAAGACGACATATCATTTCCAGTATAAGTTGATTTCTCATTGTACGAAAAGCCTATACAATGCGAGGTCAGCTAAAACTGGAAATGTATAGCTTGATTTATGTCGTCCTGTGCACTATAAGGTACACCCCAGCCTGAGCCTTCGGAGATTACAGAAGTGATGTTATGTGTTCTTCTTCGAAATTATGTACTTGATCTACTCTTTGACCTTCCAAAGGTCCTGAATACAGCCCCTTACATACCTCCTCATACAAAACCTTTTATGTTGATATCGTAAGCTTAAGTTCCAAAATGGATATAACGTAAACAATAATATTAGTTAAGCCATCCATTAGAGAACAAGGACCCTTCATCACATCTGACAGTTGAACATTTGAGCCCTTTGCGCAACAATAGGAGGGTAAGCTAAGGGGCGCGAAAAGTGGAGATGAAAAACATATTCGTGTAATAATTATCTTGGTAGCTCCTAAGCTGTCTTGGTTAAGGATGGCAGCAATATTTCAAATATTACTTTGATATCTCCAGTATAAAATATACACAGCTTTTGATGTTTTTGCGCCAGTCTTTACAAAGTAAATCGCAAAAAAAATTACATGTAAGTTGTAAAGATTACACAACAATGAAACATGCCGCGACAGCGGCGGCCCTAGAAAACTTTTTAGGTGGTGCAAAATCTTAAATTGGCGCCCTTCTAAGTACCATGTTCCTATGATATTATGCATAATATGCAGTTGCTTACACGGATTAAACGATTGCTTCATGTCAGTAACATTGATCCCTAATACCCATACCCAAGTACTTATAGGTTTCGGATGCGGAGAGAGCTCTAAGGTTTGTGGCATCCGAGAGTTGAGTGCCCACGGATTCCACAATCTCCCCTCGCTTTACATGCATGACCGTACATTTGTCCACACCACGGGATATCTATGGTCCACACCAAATTCCATCCTAATGGCGTTACCTACTGAAAGTTTGAGTTACTTTCAGTAGCTCCATCAGTTGCAAATTGTTGGGGGTAAAGAGTTTTAGGTAATCCATGTAGAGGAGGTGCGATATAGCCTGACCACCTCTCCTCAGGCGATAGCCTAGACCTGAATCCTCTATCAGTGTGCTTAGAGGATTCATGGCTAAGCAGAACCTAAGCGGACTCAATAAGCGGATGAAATATGCCTCGCTCGATCCTTATCGGTTCGCTATTCCTCTGAATATTTCAACATCCTGGATAGCGAAGGACCGTCCTCCATTGCCCCATACACGACATCAGGAAGGTGCGCAGAGTTGTATCTACTTTATACAACTCCAACACCCTCATGAGCCATGTATGTGGCACCGAGTCTAAGGCCTTCTTATAATCTATCTATAATTATTATTTGATTATTATTATACCCGAACACTTCGCAATTCGCCCGGCATAGCTGTACAAACACAATATTTACATCGTACATTATGTAAATTGACGTCTGATTCAGTGGGGAGCGACGCGTATCTCCGGCCCTTGCGTGTGCAGACTATTGCCGTACAACGAGGAGGCACAGAAGGCCGTACTGCCCTAGTCTGGAGTTTTGAACAAGATAAGGAACGTGGTGAACTTGTCAAGTAGTACATTGTGTTATAGAGGTATGAGGAACAGGGTGTAAAATTCACTCATCCTCTATAGAAAAGGGAGTATCTTCCGACCAGACGGATGTTGTGTCTGGTCGGCAACTGCCCGACGATTTATGTCGGGACGTTGTATATATGCTAATTGTGCAGTAAACTCTGCTTGTGATGCAGGATTTTGCGTGACGTCAGTATGATACGTAGTTCGCATGTGGCGATGTTGATGCCGCCACTATGTAAAGTCCGTCAGCTACTCTCTGTCGTAATGGCACGAATTTGAGAGAAGCTAACGCCATAGTAAAAATATTAGCCAATCGGCATGGTGGAAAGCGGGGCTACCCAGGGTTTGTCAGACATGAAGGTATTTGGGTATCGATACTAGTGGTACCGGACACTGCGGGATATTTCAAGGGCTGATGAGTCTCGAACATAGAAATCTTTCATATATCTATGGTCTCGAACTACTCCAATATTTTTCCATCATGGTTTAGCATCACACGAGGTATGCGAGCTTGTTACAGGGCATTGTTCAGACTGGTCCTACTGCTCCAACCTCCACTACGCTACTATTATGTCATCACCGTAAGTCTTTTAAATGGTAAGTAGGTATTGGTAAACGCTGTAATGGTTGTTTCTACAGTATAAATTCAGTAATGTGGTTTTGAAATACTTCGCGAAAACTTCCAATGATTTACATAAAGCATGATTGAAGGCTCCCACAGATGTGGTAAAACAATTTTCATGAAATTTTAAGTAATAGAAATTGTCCTACTAGTCGCATCGCGCCTGTTTGCGGGGAGCCTATATAAGTTTAACGACATTTCCTTTCGAATATTACGCGATGTTGAAACTCACAACAATTTGTCGAGAATTCCGCACATTACTCAAACGGATCACTTAAGATTTTGTTCCACTTGGATCTCAGCCAACACCATAAAAGCAGAAAAAGAAATAACATATAACTAAGGACTACTCTACCATCAATATTTTATAAAAAAATAACTTATGTATACAATGAGTAAATCAACAGCGTAGTGCTGTAAGTAGGTGATGTAGTATGGAAAGGCTATATCAAGTCCATTCGGTTTTTTCCTGATGATAAGGAGTATAAAAAAAATAAATGAATAATGAATGGCGTGTAACAGAAGAGGCCTACGTCCAGCAGTAGAATGCTATAGTCTGATGATGATAATGATGAAAAAATAAAAACAATAAAATAAATACCTACACAAATACCACCTCAAAGTTAACAACAGAGACGTTTATCTAACCAAAGAAACATAAGGAATAAGATACCTTGTGAAAAAAGGAACAAGATAAGCCAAAATAAAAGTTTACAAAATAAAGCCAAAGAAAAAGGTGATCTGCGAAAATTTACTCTATACCTACTATCCTAAATTACTCTATTCTAACTAAACTAAACGAAACATCATCTCAGAAATTCACGCTATATTCAATTATCCATATCTAAGCCTCGAACATTGTACAGACGCCAGCACATCAAGCTATTACAATCTGTCAAATTTCTTTAATAGATTTTCAACTTTATCGCTAAAAAATAAGGTTCAAAGTTGATTGGGAAAATTTTACGGTTTCGGGTAGCTTGATGTGCTGGCGTCTATACATAAGGGAATGCTCAATGCACCAAGTCACGTATCTGTTCTAGCTCCACGTTTTGGGGTGGGCATTGGGAGAATGATTTATCAGTGCAAACAGCTCTGATAGTTCGTTGTTATCTACATCTTCACCTATCTATACCTTTTTGTAAGAACACATCAAAGATTGTAATCACTTGGCTGATTGGCTCAAATATAAATGTACGAGTATAATATCTATACTTAATATTCTAAAGTGGTAACATTTTTTATTTTGTATATGGGGTTAATCTTCTTTCACTAATTGGAAACTACAGTATTGCCGAGTGTCATGGGCAAGCATACATTTTATGTTAAAACAAGATTTTTTCACGCGATCGTTTTCTCGGGCAGAAGCCAACAATATTGTTAGATTGGTACATATTTGAATCGACTACGGTCAATTTAGAATCCAAAAGCCAGTTAATTTAATATCTCCACTAATCTCCAGTACTGTGTTTACCTTTATCTCCTATAAAATATTCTGTTACTACAGACAGATATCTTATCTATATCTTTTTTGATCAGATTTATTTCCTTTACATTTTCCTCGTTCTCTTCCTTCACTTTTATCGTTTATTAGCCTTTCCTGCTATTAGCCGTTAACATGTACAGTAATCACAAGCCTCGTAAACTTTATTGCAAGGAAGTGCACAATCTCTCTCGTAAATAGTATACTATCATTACAATTCCTTAACGTTTCGTTTTACAACTTGAGTGTTTCTATATTTATTTTTGTGTATGTAGTTTGAGTCTCAATAACAAGACAGATTTAAACAGTGGGTTGCAGCCGAAAATCAGCGTCAGGTAATACACTACTTGTGTTTTCATCTGACATTATGCTGAGCTGAGGCCCTTTTGGCATTATAATCTTTGTTTTCTGTTTTTATAGTTTTAAGGTGTATTTATTTTTCTGTAATGCCAATAAACGCATTTTACTTTCTTTCTTTTATTTAAACATGCCTACAAAATCGGTTGTAACAGAGGTTTTTTTTGTTTTGGTGACATAATAACGTTGGTATAAGCCACACTTGACCATCCAAAACTGGAAACCTATCTTCACCAATGAGTGAACTTCACTCTCTACAATGGTAAAGAGTTAAAGGAGAGAGGTAGCAGGACCTTCGGGGATCCCTTGGTTTACAAAACCTCCATGAAACTAGCAAATCGTATGAGCAAGGAACGATTGGTACTAGTGACGTGACAGAGTTTACAGCACGAATCCATATTCCATACTATAGCTCAAAAATTTCAGCCAGTGCCGAAATTGGTTCACGGTAAAACTAAAGTTTTAAAGATCTAAGTACATGGGACTATGTATTTTTAAGAGAAGATGCATCGCATAGGTCCTTAATTCACACACTGCTTGTCCACATGAAATTATCACAAGGTGTACAAATTGATGGTAAAAAGCAAGAAAGTTACAGTGTCAAGCAATCAAAACTCCACAGCCTTCCAAAAACTATTTAAAACTTCTCCTAACAAACAATATGTACAAACACTCGTATACAAAAGTTACAAGTTTCCCCTAACAAAATAGCGCACGCACCTGCCTACCTTGATTATTCCCTTCCGCCCTTTCGAGCCAGAAGGTAAAAAATGTACTCCAACGTCCCCTGCATGCATGCGTGCGTGACCGGTAATAAGAAACTATGGCTCAAGTGGTCTGCTGTTGTAAGGTAGAGAAGGTGGAATAGGTTCAGTCCTTGCAATTTGCAGGCAACATAGTGCATGAAGTGGTATTGGCAAAGCGCAGTACTACAGGATCCTTTCCAAATTGCATGGTGTATTACGTAGTTCTGGGGAAGTCTTCTTCTTCGTGTCGCTGGCACTACAGTATTTCAGATCTAGTTGGCTCATAATTTCGTTACTTCCACGACGTCGTCGGTGGCAGCGCAGAGGTCATTTTGGCTGCATGTTTTAAGACACAGAGGGGAGATAGGAGTTGGAGCATAGTTTAGACACGGCTCAAAGTAATCATTTTAATTAGTTTTCTAAGGCTATAGGAAGTTCATTTATAGAATTAATGGCCTTGGAGAGGAAGGCTCTCTTTCACTAGGTTTCGTTAAAGGGTACTTGGATTTTGCCCCAAAAATCGTGAAACACCGGTCATCAAACCGGTAATCGGTATCATCTGTTTACAGAAATCCTATTAGGGACAAAAACATCTAACGTGTAAAGGCTGTCTTGACGATAGATGGTCTTAGATAGGTAGTACTTAAACGAAACTATATAAATAAGAGCTATATAATATATATATGGCGTTTTATATTAAGGGGTGTGGGCCTTCTGTAAGTAAAATCTAATTGTATTCCGTCTAAGTCTGAAATAGCGAGGTGCACCGTGCAAGGAAGCCAGAAATTGATGAATATCTAAATATAAAAATACAGGATAATGTGTTTTGTATGCTAATTCATGATAGTAAAATGTCTGTAAAGCTTCGAGTTGAAAGAAGTGAGTGTCTGGGTAAAAGACTGTATAAGTAAAAAATCAAATCATTATGTTTAAGTATCGTTTGTTTATATAAATATTAAGTCGATTTATAATAAAGCTTCCATCAAACCTAGTTTCAACCCAAAATTGCATTATATCACCGACTTCCTCTATAGGGTTCCTCGCCATTAACAACATCTCTTTCCATCTCATCACTAGAAAAAATAAATACATACTTCCAAGTTCGAACGAGTCTACCCTTCATGGTCCAATAATTTCACCAGTTATTAATAACCGTGGAACAGTGAATGGTTTCCGTAGCGTCGTATTATTTATAGGTCATTTTTATGATCAGGAGCGGTCTGGTACCGTGAACCGGGGAAGGGAACGTTGCTGTTAAATGTGTTCCCGATATAGGCAAGTAGACGAATGGCTGACTGGCTACTGGTTAAATGGTAAGTCGTAAATTATGAAGATGGGATGGGTTGATGGATTCCTTGAATGGTCATGAATATCATAATATCCTTCCGTCCTTCGCAATATTTTCATTAACGGCGAAGGTGGTGCGACGAACGGATAAGGTTTGCAGGGCCAACATGGCCAGAGATCACACAAAACATGGGAGGTTTGGAAGGAAAAAGGAGAGGCCTTTGCCCAGCAGTAGGACACAGAATAGGCAAACAAAAAAAAATATATTTTCATTTATCGATCGTATTGAAATAATGTATCAGCTTTCTTTTTCAATTTTCTTCACTTAAATCTTAGCTCTGCTCCAGGTCATGTTTGATCCATATCGGAAGCACGAAATAGAATCAATATAATGAGCTTACCGCAGTTCTTACTCATAATCTAATATCTCATTCACCATTTAGTGCTATTTCTTAATTTTCCCGAAAACCCTAAAAATTACTTAGCAAATATAAGGTGTTATAAAAATATCTGCCACGGCATCAATGGGAGACAGTATTTTGTATATAGATTACAGTAGTGGAGAACTTTTGTACCCCCGAATAGTTAAATCAATTTGAGAAAATAAAGTAATTAAATAAACATTTACTCTATTCTGCATAACGTGGTTCACAAACTATGCGCGATGTGTCGCTTCGTCACATTTTGCCAAATGAAATGACGGTGCGGCAACAGCTAATTACTATGGGACGGTTTCATGCAACTAAATCAATTCAAAATACGCACATGTTTTTGTATGAAATATTTTATGACAAAAGATCAATAATGTATCTTTACTATTGTACTCGTATTGTATCTTTACTATAATTATACAGAATACTGTCTCCCACTGAAGCCGTGGCAGATATTTTTATAGCACCTTATATACTTTTTATTATAAAAACAGAGGAATATCAAGTTCCAAACCGAAACAAACTCCGTTATTTTCTTTACACTTAAAAGTTGTTTCTTGAACCATCCTACCCGTACCAACTACCAACTGTAACTTAGTTTCGCTTGAATATATTCCTGAATCCCTAAAGATTCGGTGGCAAGTTATCTTGGCTTTACACCTTGTAAAGTACAACTTGCCGTGTATGAGGGTTCAGTACCCAAAGGGTGCCGGGACCCCATTACTAGGGCTCTGCTGCCCGTCGTCTGTGTTTTGAACCATAATAGGTAGACACTTGAAATTTTCACACAATGTGTACTACTATGGCCGCTATAACATCATATACTTAATGAAAATAAAAACTAATAAAAAGAGGTCCCCATTCAAAAAACGTGTTCTTTTTTCGGCGTTTTTTGCTTTGTGGTACGGAACCCTTCGTATATTTCAGTTTAGAGCTGTTTCAGCATGTTAGTATGCCAAAAGGATAAGCCAACTTTTTATCCTGCTCTTTCAGCGGTGGCTGAAGGCTAAAAATGAATATTGTGTTATCTTCCTGATGATAACCTGTTTTATATTCATACATGGGATTCTAACTGTTGTATGAATGTAATTTTATGCACAATTTACGCTATATTTACGAGTATTTATTAAGTGTTATTTCCTAACACATTATAAATTTCATATGTTAGTTAATAATACTAACATAATTTAAGTAATACTAACAAAATTATGGATAATATAAGCATACACAGCCTATAATGTTCCTACTGCTGGGACACAGGCCTCTTCTCCGTGAAAGGGAGTAGACCGTACTTCCCCGCGCTGGCCCAGAGCGGGTTGATAGATGTCAAATGTCTTCGAAATGATAGGTAATGTGCCTAAATTAAAGATGAATAAATTACGTTTAGTTGTAGATTTTTGCTAACTGTCAACTACAGAAAAGACTTGCATGGGTTAGGAGGATCTGATTGCAAAGTAAACACACAATCATGTCGTGCTCCTATGTTTATAAGGAACACATCTGGGGTTTGGACTAATAGGATTGTTCGTTGTTGCCAAAGATAGCATCTAACTTCGTAATATATTGTCCATTTTAGGGGCTGCTGACTAGACTTGGTAGGATTGCACCAGACTGACCGGACGCATTGTACGTCTTTGTGGTACTCCTTAAAATTAAACAACTACACTAACACATTGTGTTTTGTACAACCTAATGTCTCACAAAACGAATTACCACTTAACAACCACACTCGATCATATTAAAGTCCAACAATAAACATTCATGAGCGAACGCATTCTGCCCACGCTAATGACTCGAAGCCCGGGGGCTGTTCAACCGAAAAAAGGGGGGAATTTTCATCGGCAAGAAATGGAGCTCAGTCACGACATTGTGATATTTCGAAGACATTGATTATTCAAGGAATAAATAAAAGAAATAATACTGAAGCACGGAAAAAAATTACTACTAATGTTTCACAATGTGACGACCACCGATCGCTATATTAAATTTCCTCTGACGTAATTTACCTAGAGCAAATTCTAGATCAACACAGTCTAACGCCACTTCACACATATAACGCCTGTTGTCCCAGGAGGGTTAGGCACACGTTTCATAGAACACCCACATTTCGCCAGTTATGTTTAAGTCCCAAGTAATATCAACTGGACACAAATTCGGGCTCATTCAGATCCATTCCACTCCAGATTCATTTATTGTAATCAATTCAGTAGGGTATGTATGATTCACAATCATTGTTTTTATCTGTGCCGTAGTCGGGTATATATCATGAACAATTTCCACCATACACACAGATTAGTCAACCAACGTTTCACCTTCAATTTTCGTCTTCAGCATGTCTAAATAAACGATGATTAAAATTAAGTGACGTTCAAACGTCAAAAATGTATCGAATCACACGTTTATGAATAAAGGGGTGTAAAGTAAATGCAACTGAACTTTTAATCTCGTGGAGTATGTGGTGATTAAAAGTTAGAAATAGAAACTGTCAAAGAGGAAATAAAAGCTTATATCAATAAGTTTTTATTTCCTCTTTGACAGTTTCTATCTTTAGATCCTTGTGAATTCTCTCGTTTGTGCTGTGAATTCCTAGTATAAGAAATGTATTCAGGTCTCTCATATTTTATTGTCAATTCCCCAGTGTTTTATGAGTCCATAAAATCGCAATATTTTCATAAGCAAAATCGTGAACCGGGTCGAAATGGCGCGGTAAGTCTATACATTCCTCCTCTTGTCTCTTCGGTTCATTTAGAAAAGTACATATCAATGTAATATTTCTTCTAAAACAGAATACTCTTTATTATGTGTACCATAAGAATTACAGGTATAAACGTAGAAATGTTACACAGGTTGATAGGGTTTGTTACGACGGTTTTGATAAATATTCAAGTTTTGTCTGACACAGTCGTAATATTTGGTTTATCTATCAACCTTGACGATGTGAACAATAATGTATGTCCCTGTAGATGGCTACAGGGACATAAATTATTGTTCACATCGTCAAGGAAAAGAAAAGATTCTACAAAGACGTTTTACCATATTATCATCTAACTAAATGAATATCGTTCCATCTTCGACCATGTGTTCCAACACCATTGTTGGAACACATGGTCGAACGATATTCATTTAGTTAGATGATAATATGGTAAAACGTCTTTGTAGAATCTATTTTTTTTTTTTTGGTTTACTAGGAAGTGTGTGGGCTGTGGATGCATTTGCACAAATCACTTTGTGGCTTTGGTCATGATAGATTGTCATTACTTTACAGTATATCCAGACTAAAATATAGACTCAGAATCTTTAGTATCATACTTGATTTTCAGATTAGATCATTATTATTTTCATGTTGAAAACACCGAATTTTTCACATAAAATCAAAACATATCTTCAGTCAGTAGTTAAATACTTTGAAGAAATGTATCACCCAAAAACACCAGTTCAGAAAACATATGAACCACAAGGTCAGTACCTAAACATAAAAGATGACTCACCACCAGGGTCTGATTGCCCGCCGTGACGAGAATGGGATCCACAGCCGTCATTAGTGACCACATCTTTAATTTTAGTCTTTAAATCAAGAAGCCCAAGGTCGATAATGCAATACATGAATCATAGAGGCAATTAGGGTCGTTGTCATCATAAGCAAGATTGGCAGATGGTTGTTTTGTGTTGTATGGCATTTTTTGAGATTGCGTAAGTCGTTACTTTAGGTAATTGTTTCGAATGAGAAATTACGTTTTGTAAGAATATTTTGCTTACTTCGGGGAATATTAAAACCCGAAAAGCGTACTTGCGGAGTCAGCTGAATTGCAATTCCAATTTTACTTATCTTGGCGAAAACGTGTAGGGACTTCTAAATCCTGAATTAGTTCCAAATGTTTCCATTTACATAATTTGTGTAAGCATGAAGGCTTTTTAGTTTCCTCCTTTGGTTGCGAATCTGGATCTAATTGCAATTTTCGTGAGAAATTGGATCGATTCCTTTTTTCCAAAAGTCACAAACCAATTCAAGCCTGACTTTCTTAATTTATATGGGATACCAAGTTTAAAAAGCCTCTTAATTAGGTAGCGCCGCCACACACCTGCTTTTAATATTACAGCAGCTGAGTATGACATTATAATTTAAACTAAATGGCTCTAAACATTTCAAACCGGTACTAGCCTACATATCAGTAACACAAACGAACTAACCCTACCCACAGGCAACGGCACAGAATTGGAACAATCTTAATACACCTGTCTATTTACCTGAAGTGATACATTCCTATTGAGATTAAAGCTATCATAGTTTATGCGCTATAAATTACTCGCTTATGGACGTTTAAATCATTGCTTAATAATAAATTAGTTTATGTAAATGCAGTCTGAATTAAATTGGTTTTCAAAACCATCGATAATATTGCCGAATCTTTGCAAGATTTAGATCGTTTAACAGATGATGTCAGTACAATGGGCAAAAAATAAGGTAAAATGAAAGGACGGAAAATTATAAAATATTTTCAGGGCCATGTTCTAGAAAAAACACTCATTAATAATGCTAATGCCGAAATAGTGCATAAGGAATATTAGATCCTAACAATCTAAGCAGAGTTCAATAGAATGATAAAGCAAAATCATGTGGTAAAGGTGTCATGTGCAATTTTTCGATAATATTTCATATTATCTAACAAAATGCTCGCAGGTACAAAGCATGAATATGTCCACAAAGGCAGTGTTCGGTTAACCGCAACGCGTCAAAGGTAATCTTATACCGTTGCGCGTTGACACTGGCTTTATGTAAGCAACGCTTCTGTATAAAAAAGATTCAATAAACTGGCGGATTTTGGTCAAAGCCGGGTTTGATAACCATCTATATACTATATATAAACTATATTTTAACCTAACAAAACACAAAAATGCCAAAAATAAATTACTCTGCCCTTACAAAAATAGGACCTTTCCGAACCAAAAATAATCAAATACAAAATAAAAACAAAATCAATCCGTTCGAAACCAGATCCCAACCATCTATATACTATTATTATATAAACTGAGGGGCTGTGGCTAAGTAATAACAGCCGCACGGGTCGAATGAAAAGTTTAAGTTACGCTTACCGCGCTTAGTCCGTGGATTGATGACAATCTTTACATACCAAGACCCCTTCGTGCCTCGAAAAGCACGTTAAGCTGTTGGTCCCGGTTTTGACAGTCGTTACGGATCGTCAGAGGCCCGAAAGTCAGACATCCAGTCTTACGAAGGAGTATCGTATCACCCAGTAACTGGATTATGGAAGGACATATAAATGCAGTCGCTCCATGTAAATTAATTTAGAAATAAATTTTAGGAGCATCAATTTTCCTAACACAGGAATCACTCATTAGGTTCATAGGGCAACACGGTCCACGTGCCACCAAAAAGTTCGCCGGTCCACTACAGTAAACTACATTAAGCAGTAATTACCCGTACCACAAACCACTAAAGCTGTCACAGTATAAATTATAGCTTCAAACAGAACGCAACAATCGCCGGAAACGCGCCATAAAAATAAACTGAGACCACATTCAAAGAAAGCAATGCCGTGGACCGAATGCACTCGTCAATCACGTACGTGTAAACATTTCAAGAGTAAGTCTGTAAAAGAGTTATTACGTCTTTTTACTCTTCATCCGTTCCTTGGTTCGAAGTTTAAATGAATTGCATTTTAGAAATTGGACTTGTTTTCTGAAAACCCTCCAATATAACCTTCCTGAAAGTATGTAGATCACATTAGTGCAATAATTATCAAAATTGGTTCATTAGTTTTTGAGAAAATCGCGGTCATACATAAATACGGGTCGAATACAGAACCTCCTTTTTTGAAGTCGGTTAAAAATACCCTTATCTCCATGTATGGAATTCATTCTAGATCTGCTTCTTTTCGTATCGATGGTAATCTTACCCGTTTTTTAGGGTTCCGTACCCCAAGGGTAAAAACGGGACCCTTTACTAAGACTCCACTGTCCGTCTGTCTGTCTGTCACCAGGCTGTATCTCATGAACCGTGATAGCTAGACAGTTGAAATTTTCACAGTTGATGTATTTCTGTTGCCGCTAAAACAACAAATACTAAAAACAGAATAAAATATTTAAGGGCAAAAAAAAACCGTTTGTTGTATGGGAGCCCCCATACAACAAACGGGTTTTTTTTTGCCGTTATTTGCTCCATATTAATAACGGCAACAGGTAGACGCTTGAAAAATTCACAGAATAATAACTTTGTTGTATATTCACTAAAAATAAATTAGGTAGAATAGAATAGAATAGAATAGAATACTCTTTATTATGTGACTAAGTACCTATTCTGTAAATATTTATACGTATATTCACTTTAAAAACAAATAATTAAATTAAAATAAAATAAATTAAGGGGGCTCCCATACAACAGACGTGATTTTTTTATATATGTAGTGTTAAATATTGTACGGTGGTACGGAACCCTTCGTGTGCGAGTGCGTCTCGCACTTGGCCGGTAGTTTGTGCCCAATAGGTGGCATTCTTTAGGTCATCCGAGGTGCAAGTGAACGGGCACTTAGGACATTCCAGCAAGTTGGGCATGGTCTGGTCAGAAGCACCGCACTCACACTGGTGACTGGGTGTTGGATGGGTCTGTAATTCCCCACTTCGACAAATTGTGTCTGCAGCGGCCTACTTGATTAGCAATCGATTGAGAGCTTTCCATATAGGCCACTGCAGATTCATTCTAGATTTATTGTTTCTTGGAAACCATCTACTATTATCCTCATTTCACACATGTTTTACATGATTGTGCTATGGGCGTCACATGTTTAATACTTCCCGTAGTTATATCGACCACATCAGTATCAACAACGGAAACGTCTAGCGTTGGCGTGGGCCAATGTCACCCGGTCAGTCAGATACCACGATTAATGTGGGCTCAGATTGGGTCATTGTCAATTATAGAAAGGGAAATCCCTAGTCCTTACAAATATGTACATAGATTAAAGTGTGCGGTGGATCTTATCTTTTTGAAAACCCCTACAACCATCTTTACTGCTCTTATTGTGTTTTATCTACTCTACTGTCGAAAGTATGATGGAAGAGATTTCTTAATAATTAAACATCACCTTTGTACGTGTTTTTCTGTTCATTTCTTCTTGTGTATACATAAATGGTTAAATAAATAAATAGAATAAGTAGGTGTTATCCCAAATCTGAGCTTAGAAATGTATGTGCCTTTCTGATGCACACAAGAAAGTCGCAGGAACTGTTATATCCTTAATTCTAACCTACTTCTCTTATCTTACGAGCTTTAGCTACCATATTAGTAGACGAATAAACGAGAATTCAGTCATAATAGTAATAGATTTATCCAAACTACACAACGTTTTCAATACAATCGAAGCGCACAGAGGAGAACATCCCAAGTTGCCAATGCCATGGCGAACCTTCATCGACACCTCTTTTCTTTCAAGGCCTATTTTTTACGTATGTTTTAGCGTATTTACATGATAGCACTTTGACACTTTCTTAACACATTCATTACTTAAAATAAAGTCACATACCTCGTCTGCAGGCTTGGTGGGTGTGATGGCGACAGTCTCGTTGAAGCAGAGACAGGCGCAGTAATGGCGGTTGGCGTCCACGTCCGTTAGCACGGACACGTAGAACCGAGGCTCTATACGCTCCGTCGAGAGAGACCATCCTTGCGGCTGGCAGAACTGCGGCAGAAAATGTTAAGGTCAAAGTACGTCAACTCTAGGTAGCGAAGATCCTGACTTTCTAATCTAATCCAACAAGCCTGTATTGTCCCACTGCAGGGCAAAGCCCTCTCCCTTTTCCACACAATTCTGTCTTTTGCTAGTGCCGGCCAGTCCTCTCGGCCAAGCTCATCCGTCTATCTTCGCCTTGGCCTGCCAAGATGTCGTCGTGCGTTAATTGGGACCCAACCGGTGATCGGTTTCATTTCATTGTGAAACTAGCAGCAGTAAACACTAAAGGCAGAACACTATAAGTATATATTTTATTAAAGGAAACAAGTGACAGAACGAAACGACACACTGCAATTATCGCTTTGTGTTTGCATAATCTGTCAATTATAAGTTATACTTAGTTCATACAAATGAATTATTTCAGTAAGTGGTTGCTTTGTTACAGTTCGTCTTACACCAAAAGACATAATATTTATTTGTATAGTACATACATTGTGTAGAAAACAATAAAACTGAACGCGATCATCGCGTCTAAACTGTGTTCAAGAGCTGTCAGTTGCATTATTCTACAACAAAGATGACACTGACAGCTATTAAACGCGTTTAGACGTGCTGATCTCAGTTTCATTGGTGAAATTCGCCCGTAATCCCTTAACTTTTAGAACCACCGCGCGATGCAAACGCAGTCAAAACAAAAAATACTACAAATAATAGAATCTTCATCACAAAACATTGAAGGACACTCCATCGATTCTTCTCGAAAGTTCCCCCAGGCTTTGTTACAAACTGTAACGTACAAATACAGCCTGAAAGGTCTCTATTTATTTAAGAGGACTACATGACCTAAAGCGCGGTCTTTGTCGGACTGCATAGAAAAGAAAGAGAAGCGCGATGCCACAACGCTGGTAATTTATTGCAAAATATGAAGCAATTATCGATTTACGAAAAATCTAGTGTTTGAACAAAAAAACTAAAACACTATAGTTTTAGTATGTTGCTTGTAGAATAATCTGACAAAAAATCATAATGATTGTATGTATATTAGTATGAATTTTGTTGTAAAAAAAAAGTTTTTAGAGGTATCTTCATGATTTTTTTCTATCGTACCAAATAAGTTGTATTATGTTTTCAACACACTAGCTTCCTCGCATTTATCCTGAAGAATATCATATATTTTTTTGAGTTTTTTTACTGTAGTTTATCATATACTTTTATTGTTTATAAAACTTGAGTTTTTTGCGTTTAGGTCTACTAAGCCCCTTAAGGCTCAACCATCAATCGAAGAGGGTTCCTTCGTTTCAATTACTGGAGTGAACTTTAGTCCTTCCGTCATGAAAGGACCAAAGTTCACATTTGTTGAACTGGAATTATTGCTGGAACGTTCTACGAACTTGTCTTGGGTATGCAGACGTGTCTTCATTGTAATCGATTCCGATGGCCGATGTTTAATGAATGGTTTAATGGTATTGCGATTTGAATGGGTTCTAGGAATGAAATGTCGCAGAATGTGCAATATTGACTATGTGGACATATATAAGTTGATAATGAAATGGAAAAGGCAGGACAGGGCAATGGTTCGAAAGAGATAATAAAATGCCCAAGGCATTAAGTCCGCCTTTGTACAGTTTTTACTTGTGCATAAAGTTTTAATAAATAAATAATTTAGTTATTCTATACATGGTAAATGACCGCTCAAATATAACAAATCGAATGCTCCTGATGAGGGAGCGCCTTTAGATTTATATCTACCTCTTTTTATACAAAATCTGATTTCCTCTATAGAAACTAGTTTTCCCTCGATAAATCTTCCTACAACTGAAGAAAACCTTTTACAATTTCTATTGAACCTTTCTGAAATACCTATTTTTCTCATCTTTTACAACTACAGCGTCCTCAATAAGGCGTTATTGACGAAAAAGGTATTTCTTCGTAAGAGCTGTAACAATTGAGAGTGCCTAGTAACAGTTTCTTTGAGCCTTTCAGAGAATATCGTTACTCTTCCACTTACATTCGTCTTGGTTGAGGACCGTTTGCTATTTGTTGGAATGGTTCGAAAGACTTGTTAAAATTCCATTGGGAGCGAGTGCCGCAGGATCAGATAAACAATCTTATAAATTCAATGAAAAATCGTTGCCGGCAAGTTTTTTTTTTCGCCAGGTATGTTTAAGTCGCACGTAATAAGGGGCGAGCTAATTGCCATTAACCGGGTACAAATTCAGACTTCGGGCTGCTACTGAGAAATTCCTGATAGAAAACCCCAATGACACTTTGCCCTTTTGGACCTCATGCTCAACAAGCAAGTAAAACGGATACTACCATTTATTACCCAACTAGCAGCGCAACGCGGTTTCACCCGCATTAGTTTCGATCCCGTGGGAATATCGGGATAAAAAGTAGCCTAGTGTTAATCCAGGTTGTCAGCTACCTCCATACCAAATTTTATCAAAATTGGTCCAGCCGTTTGTGCGTGAAGAAGTAATAAACGTACAAAAACACTCACAAACTTTCGCCTTTATAATATTAGTGTAAAGTGTGATATGAGTAGATAGGTAATTTTTATTGAATTGCACTGGTAAGTTAGATTCAGAATATTCTGTTTCCTCGAATTGTTCAGTATACTCCCAAGAGCTCTACGAGTACTCTGTGACTATACAACGAAACCTATTGTTTCCACAAACGCTAATCTCGAGTACTAGTGACGTGACGTGCTATTGCAATGCAGTATAGAAAACGTCCTTGACTGTTATTGCTACGTAATGATAACGTACGTGAAGTGTTAATAATAGAAATACAAAGGTGTAACATTAAATTAGTCTAGACTAGTTATATCTGTGTAACGTGACTTTGAATGGCATTTATAAAGATGTGTGTATATACTAAAATGGTGGAGGCATTCTGAAGTGGTAGTGGGCCGGATGCGACGCGCGAATGCACCCGGAGAGATGGGCAAAGATCGTCACTAACTGGACACCTGAGAGGACATCGCCGTCGAGATAGACCACGGCGAAAGTGGTGTGACGATCTCATAACGTTTGCAGGGCCAACATGGCCAGAGATTGCACAAGACAAGGAGGTTTGGAAGGAAAAAGGGGAGTCCTTTGCCTAGCAGCGGGACACAACATAGGCAAACAAAAAAAAAAAACTTGTATTTTTACTAAAATTTTTCTACGTGCGGTGGTACGGAACTACGGAACCCTTCGTGTGCGAATCCGACTCGCACTTAGCCGGTTTTTAATTTCCCGCGGAAACTTAAAAAGTAACCAACAGGCGCTGTGGATATTTCAGACTTCATTTCCTTCAAATCAAGATAGGAGACTAGATTTAAATATGACGGCGGTGCTGCAGTGATATGATTCTTTCCTGCTTCTTTATAATGAGAAGCAACGACATTATCTGATTTTTATGGTATAAAACCTAGGAGGTAAAGAACCCTAACGATAACTGGAAATCGTTCGTCAATGGTATGGGCATGTGATGCTGAGGAATGAAGGACACGCAAGGAAAGTTATGAGTTTAATTTAAAAGAGTGTCCATCGAGTTTCTTACCCATTGTTCTCCATAGGAATATACTACGCTTCGGAATGGAGAACTAGCTTTATTTTTCAGAATGACCTGACTCCTTTGACAATTCATAACAGCCTGTAAATTGTTTAATTGAAATAAATGCTTTGAGTTTGAGTATGGATATAAAAGAGAGGGGAAAGAAAGACCACAAAAACTATAAGGGGATTGCATGGAAGACGGCTATTGCTAGAAAATGGATAAAAATTGAGATATGAGCAGGAAAATGGGAATCGTGTTACCCAGTAACTGGGTTGTGGTGGTCAGATAGGAAGTCGCCCCATGTAAAATACTAGTATTCAGCTGCACCCGGTTAGACTGGAAGCAGACCCCAACAAAGTTGGGAAAAGGCTAGGCAGATTGATTGAAGAGCAGGAAACTCATAAAGTACAGAAAATGAACATTAGGTATGTAGGAAAAGACTCAATTGCCGCTATAATATAAACATCAAGCGTTATCACTTATCAGTCTACAAAAATGCTAACACGTTTAAGTCGGACAACTTTTTCTTCCAGACCGTAGACACGGTCAGTTAGCAGCTGGATATGTGAAAAATCTAGACAACTATCTAAAACAGAAGCCAGACGTGTTTAATAATTCATGACGTTGTGTGTGTGTGTTGTGTTGACAAGGCATGAGCGTGATTCGTAGGATATTGGTTTGTGAGGACGATATTGTGTCTTTGATTGAATGTGAACCATTCTTTCAATTCAACTAAAGACTATATCGTCTTTAAACTTGGTTACTGGAGACAAAATCAAAGTCAAAAGTAATTTATTCAAACTAGACTGAGGCTCAGCACTTTTTCAACGTCAAAATTACAAAGACAGTTCCCCAAAACGCCCGCCCTTCACCAGTTTCTAGTGCTTTAGCTGGGAAGACGTGGCGCAACAAACTCCCTAGCAGCACAGATGTCTGTACTTTTAGAAGAACTTGATTCTATATGTAATAAGTATTTCACATTACGAAACACAAACCATTAAATTATTTGCCATATGTCACCTAGCACACTCTAATATACCAACAAAAACATTAAACACTACACTCAAGCAGAACTAAATAACGAACATCGTGAGGAAACCGGCATGTCCTAGAATCAAAAATTCGAAGACATCTAAGTATGACATCTACCTACCCGCACTGGGCCCGCGCGGTAGATTACAGCAGAAGGCCTTTGTCCCAGCATAGTGGGAATATTATAGGCTGATTATACAAAGTTCATGAGCAGGGTAACTGAATATATGCAGTAAATTACTCACCAGCATTCTTCTCCCTAGCCATTCCGTTACATAAAATAGGCTCATGGGAGGTATAAAATTACTGGCAAAATGTATACTACCGCCTCTACAGGCTGTTGAATTTATTATTTTGTACATACTCCCCTTTGCACAGCAACAGACGTGTTGGATAATTAATGAAGTGGTGACAATGACAAGCGTTGACAAACAATAGCGTGATATAATCAAATAGTAATTTAGATAGATATTAGCTGTCAAGCGTTTTGTCTATGATAGCATAATGTCGGTGATTGTGATTACATTGTTCGATAAATGCTTTCACACTTTTTCTTAGTTTAACAGCGCATTCACTAATGGCAATTTGTTAATTATTGGAAATTCGATTGTTTTATTTAATTGACTTTATAATGGGTTTCGGTTCCAAAAGTGAGGGAATTGGGGCCTTAACCCTTCGTGTATATACGGAACGTGGATCCACGCGAGACACAATGGTATTTTAATTGTTTCTTTCATTGCGGCATTCAACCGGTTAATTATTACGAAAGATCTATTGCCCGCGACTTCGTTTGCATATAAACTTCAAGTCCCACTTACGAGTATACTCGCTCAGAGTTCCACCTGTATGTCTGTGTATGCCCTGTTGTATTCTTCTTAGTGCGCGACGCACAAAGGGTAAATTTCATCAATGACCAAAATGGTTCTAGAGCTGTCAGTGTCATCATTGTTGTGGAATATTGATACTGACAGCTTTTGAACACGGTTTAGATGTGCTGATCGCGTTCAGTTTTATTGCTGCAATTCGCCGATTTCCTCTTACTATTTACAGTAAACTTGGCAGTGCGTTGTCCGACTGTCAGTCATGGGAAAATTGAATTTGTTTACATACCCATCCTATTCCGTCGTGGAAGGGTGTGTCTTCCCAATTGATCTCAGGAAATCGCTGAAGGACAACGCCGCTGTTCAGACCGCCCCCTGTAACAATACAATGCTTAGGTTAGTTTACGTAAAAAAAACTGCAATTCTTGAATAAGTATTAAGTAAACAACCAATTTTTTTTTTTTTACAACGTTTCTTCATTATGATTGTAAAGCACTTTTGAAGTAACTCTCTAGTTTTAACAATCTTTGGAGTACAACGAGATTTTCAGTAGCTAATGGCGCCGATTCCCTTGTTCACTAATTAAACTAAATTTAAGTTCAGTGCATCTTTTTTTTCTATTTTATTAAGAAATAGGACAGAAGATAAATATTAGTTTAGTCCTCCATAACTTGTGGAGGTCAGATGGACGGGTTGTGGACCACAACCCAGTTACTGGATAACAAGATAACCCTTGTTAAGACTGGTTGTCAGACTTTTGGGCTTCTAACTACCCGTAACGACTACGAAGATGATGATTGTGTAATTTCTATTGCAGCACAAATGTCACAATGAATATTCAGAAACACAATGCTATTGTTGTAACATCCTATAATCTACGTGCGTAAATAGAAAAACTGCTTCGTTGGTCTTTTAGTCGCAAGCGCTACTTCTGAGCATGAGGTCCTGAGTTCGATTCCCAGGTCGTGTAAAGTGTTATTAGGTTTTTCATCGGGAATTTCTCGGTAGCAGCCCAGTCTGGATCTGTGCCCATATGGTAATAGACTAACCCCCTGTTACATGGGACTTAAACATAACTGGCGAAATGTGGGTGTACTATGTAGGTACACCTCTGCCTAACCCTTCTGGGATAACAGTCGTAAAGTTATGTTATGTAAATAAAAAAACATCGCCATTATTATTTGATATATCTTTTCTATCGTATGTTTCGTAGAAAGGGGTTCCGGTTCGTAACCCTAAGAACAATGTAATCGCTGTTATATTTATGCAAAATAACGGTTCGCCACACATATTGTGTTGTTGTGTAGTAGAAGGCCTAGCATGTGGTAGTGAAGTGACGAGACAGCGGTGTATCGACAATTGAGTAATCAAACGATTAAATACTTGCACGAATAGTTAATAATGGAATAATACTTCGTTCATTTGTTCAGCCCCCTAATTGCATAATACACTTTCAATTACAATCTGAATAATATTGAAGGATATTGTTATTAATCCATTGGTTCATACGTTTGTAAAAACTGTCTGCTCTGCAACGTAAATAACGCAATGAATGTTGTTGAACTGTCAAAATGAAACCCATTGCTACTGATAGTGTGTTACGGAATTACGCCGCAGCGCAGGTTACCGAAGACCACCAAAATTTAATTGAAGAGAAAAGTTTAAAATACATTAGTTTGTTTCTAGGGGAAACAAACTGTTTATCAGAACAGAATCAGAAGATAGCATCAGCACAACTGGCGGAAACCTTCCGAGGAACGCAAAAAATGGTTTCCATAACGGACGAACAAATCTTAACTTTAGACTTTTCTGGGCTTAAAATAATTGCCATAATTTATTTTGAGCCCAGAAACATCGATAGAGTCGATAGCTATACATTGACTATTCAAAATCAAAATCAAAATATTTTTATTTCACATAAACCAACATGGGCACTTATGAAACGTCAGAAGCTAGGTGCACGGTTCCAATTGGTCGTTTTCTATGGAGAAGAACCGGCAAGAAACTCCATGGTTACTCTTTTAAAAATAATTGGCTTTTACAATGTTTTCGAGTTACAGTAGGTATGGGAGGACAGCGTAGTTAATAATAATATCGATATTTCTGGACTCATTATGACCCATCTACGTTCAACACTAGTTGTCGTGCGTTCAGCATATCAACACTGATTGTGTGTCGTCGACAATGAATGTGGAATGGTCATACTTACAATACAAGCACAACATACTGGCTAGTATTTCTGTAACAAATGTCAAAACTCTGGATCTGGATACCATAGAATGTCACTTCACTTTTGGAGAAACTAGGTTTGTTTTTAATAACAATGAAGTGTATGTTAATTTCGTTATTGTGAATTAAAGGCGTTGATGCAGAAAACATATTTAGCCCAAACACTTGGACAGTGGTGAAAGGCATTGTAAATTTGTAATGGCTGTCATTTTAAATGGTAAAAAGGTATAAATGACTAATTTGTAACTTCGACGCCGATTCATGATGTTTTCCTTCACCGTTAAATACATGCCTTATAATAACACATTTAATGCCAAGTTGCGGAATGCTACTCAACTTTCACCCATTTTTTCTATCCTCATTTGCAAAACGTATAACATAACACATCAGCTGCTTAACATGCTGTTCAAGTCAAAAAGCCTTCTGAGAGAAAGTTCTACTATCGTAGTTGACTGACAAGTCTGGTAGCTTGTCACGGTTACAAGTTTATCAAGTTCAACCGTTCTATGTCAAAAACAAGTCATTGTGTAGCCAGAACACGAGCTTGTGCTGTGGTGTTGTCGTGTTAATCGACCAATCTGCAAGAATGGTGATTAAGAGTCCGATTCAAACTTTAGGGCGGCTCTGAAGTGCGCTACCCGCTGCGCAGTACCTCACCCCACACCTCCGCTGACACATGAATTACACAGCCGACATGTACCCTAATTGCGTAACACACTATTAATCACAATCTGAACCTCTTTGAAGGATATTGCTAATCCATTCCTTCATATGTTCGAAAAATTTGACTGCTCAACAACGTAAATACCGCAATGAATGTTGTTGAACTGTCATAACGAAAGCCTTTGCTACTGTTAGTGTGTTATGCAATTACGTCTGCATAGCTATTCGCAGCCATCTGACAGGCTATCGTATAGAAAATGACACATTTAGATAACCTGATTTGCCTTGCTCCCGACAGCAAACAACTATTTGATTTAAACTGACAATATTTTCGAGTTTTAGTCATATGAACAGCGTTTAGAGGACTCCTACGATAACATTGATTATTAAAAAGCTTCGTCTAACAAGCACTGCCTAGGGATCGTTGTCTTTTGTCTCCTATTATGCATAGACTAAATATAGGAGCCTGTCCGTTGCCGAGTCGCCTCAGCTGGGTCAAGGTCGCGGTCAAATGAGACCATCAGTTCTAATTAGACAAGCCTTCCTGGAAAACTGGAGATTTCGTTACTTTGTTGTTTGTTTTTAATTGTAAAACTAATGGTAGTTTACTTTTACTAAGTGCTTACAATAAATTGAAAGAACTAAGAGATGATGAGATGTAGGATGGTGATGTTTTAGAACAAAATATTAAATTATTTTATTTCTGTAAGTAGGTTTGTTTAAAAACTTTTACACAGCAATGCAAAACAAAGTTACTAAGTTAGTTACTAAGTTTAAATACTACATGAGGTCGGTGTTTCCTATTTGACTACTCTGAGAAGAAAGGCCGAATCAAACAGAGGTATCTTTTAAAAACCAGCCATAGTCTTGATCAGATCATGTGAGGACCACGTAGATTGGTGTCTGAAATAGACCATTGAGGAAAGAACCACACACGAAATGCAACTTTAATGTATAATATTCCGTATAGATCCACATCTAAGGCACACTTAATTCAGCAAACGTCCAGTCCCACGACTGGACGTTTGCTGAATTAAGTGTGCCTTATTTTCCTTTGTACAGACGCCAGCGCATAAAGCTACTACAATCTGTCAAATTTCTTTAATAGATTTTCAACTTTATCCCTAAAGCACAAGGTTCAATGTTGATTGGGAAAACTTGACAGTTTCGGGTAGCTTGATGTGCTGGCGTCTGTACCACAACCTCAAATATTACCATACCTTTCTGATACATGCTGTACATAATAAAGAAATGATGTTTTGTCAAGTCGTAAAAGCCGTACGATGACAGTGGTGTACAAAACTATTCCATATTTCCTGAATGCCCCGGAATCCATGTCACACTTCAGTGAACGCGACTGATTTCCACTCAACCGAGTAACGAATAGCTTTTCAATATCGTAGTCGTTTCAGTACAAAAATATTTCCTGTTGTAATATTCAATTGGTATTTCGCAGGTTATTCGAGACTTATGAATAAAATATAGTTTATTTATTTCGGGATATTCCGTCCGATTCTTCTTATTTACATTAGAAATAAAATATGTTGTATGCATCGTATTGTATTTTATAGAATCAAACAGACAGCCGTGCTGCTGGGGAGTTTGTAGCGCCACTTCTTTTTCCCGGCTAAAGCACTCGGAAGTAGTCGGAAGTAGAACGGGAGGCATTTTGGGGGACTGTCTTATATAATTTTGACGTCCAAAAAGGGCTGAATATCAGCCTAATTTGAATAACTTACTTTTGATTTTAATCGGGAGTAGATTGACACTCAAGTGATCCCCTGAAACCCCTAATTTGGTCTTTCGAGAGCTTTTTTGCAAACAAGTCCCTTTTAAGTCTCTGGAAAATTTAACGTGTTTCACATCCAAGGAACACTTGAATATTTATTGCTACTTTCGTCAGAATAAGCCCAATTGGAAGCATTGATCAAACATTCACAAATAACTGAAATTCTGACGAAAAAAATGTACGGCGAAGTTCATTCCGTATTCATTGCGAGTTCGGGGATTCGAGGACGCCATTTGTAATGCTCGTCACGTTTTTGGCAGGCGGTTTTCAAATTATTTAACCATATTATTACTAACGTGCTTTTGAGTGGCTTTTTGCTAAGTTAGGGCTTTTTATGTGGCTAGCTGTAGGTACGCAGGTGGAAACGCCGGAACGCTTTAGGACTTATTATAATGACCTTATTAGTGATGTTCTTCAGAAAGGTCAGGTGCGTAGTGCTCGCAACCAGAAAATATTTATTTTCGTTGGATCCCAAATTTATACCGTTTATCCTGTACACGCTTATTTTAAATTCTGATTTCATTCATACATTAAAAAACACGAAATAGAGCGCTTTCGCATGAATCATACCGGTTTAATACCACTATCACACATTACATGTGTGGTAAAATAGTGACTTAAAAAAAATCGCGAAACATTGATCGATATCAAAGCACGTTATTATTTCAAGTGTTTTTTTTTATAAATACATACATGCATAAACCCACGCCTTCCCATAGACTTAGGCAGAAACTACAGAACACCATCTGCTACGATTCTTACATTTCTGCTTCGTTTATTTATTTAATACTTCAAGCACATACATGTACAGACAGAGGCAGACTACGTCCATACATCTACCGACCTACTCTGTAAAAAGCTCACTTCACCAAAGTTTTCACGGTGAGATTTTTTCAGAATAAACCGGCTAGTCCGACACGCACACCGGTTGCGATTACTACGCACCTGAACTTTCTGAAGAACAGCTATAAGGTCACTTTATGTCCTTCTAGGGCGTCCCCTCCCGGAGTTTCCACTCGTATCTGCCTTGTGTAAGTCGCTTTTTTATCCTCTCAACATGACTAAACTATCTAATTCTAAGCATTCTCTTTTCAATTTTGGACACTTCTAGTGCAGTTTTACGAATGTCGAATAATAAAATGCCTATGTGGAACTGCGCAGGCTAATCAAGATAGCTAACAAAAAGTTCCGTTTAAACAATTTAATAAAGAATTTATTACTGTTAAGGCCTTACAAGCTTAATTAAAATGCACGCGTCTAGACGGATTTAAAGCGGGCGTTGTTTTGTTGCATTACGTCATCCGCCATCATAACTGCGAACTGTGATGTCATTTTGTGTAATGTATTGATTTTGCTGTTTTGAATTGTGTATTGGTTCAAGAACGCGGTATTTCTGGACTATTTTCTTTACTTTGTAAGCGAAGGAACAGTTCCAGGAAGGAAGGACGAGTCATTGTGGTGATGCTTGGGGTGTGGATGTCAACGCTGGACGCTGTGGAGTTTTTTGCGGCACTTCTTTCCAGCTAAAGCACAATGAAGTGGTGAAGGGTAGACGTTTTGGTGGACTGTCTTATGTAATTTTTGACGTTCAACAGTGCTGATTCTCAACCTAATTTGTATAAATTACTTTTCATATTTAAAATTTTGTTTGGACGTCTATAGGGTGAAAGATAACGCATACAATGAAACATTTCTGGGTGCGGTCAGTCAGGTTGACCAAAGATCAAAAGCAGAAGCTAGGTTGTACAAGTAGACAAAGTAAACATTCCCAATCAATAACAAACGATAACGTCAAATTGTTTATTTATTGATTCATTGAAGTTCCCTAGCACGATTTCATTTGTTGTATGTCAACAACATTTACAAGTCAACCGTTTTATCGGGTACAATACAAACTACTACAATAATTTACATTAGAATAGCACACAATCGCCTGGCATTTGAACCGCAAGTTGACTTATGAGCCCTTCACGTGTATAGTTCAGTGCAGCTGGTTCCGAGCCAAAAGTTCAAGGCATTATCGCAGGTGCGTGTGAGACATTAAATTGCAAAAACGTCAAACCAAGTAACTATTTAAAGTTCAATTTAACTGCGATTGTTAATTTTTCCCCAGCGAAAGTACCTACTTGTTCGTCTTTGTCTAGTCATGTTTGCCTTTGTCGTGACAAGACACGCTTCAAGCTGAATTTCTGCCGTGCATGACAAATGTATCTCTCCTGCCCTTATCGCAATTAACTTGGGATCGACACAGCACGACCTCTTGTTCCATACAAAGATCTTGAATCAATTGTTTTATAAATCTTCCCCGGGAATTAGAAAGTTTCACATGATTCCCGTCACCTGCCGCCAATTCGTCAACCCAGTGGCAAATTTAGTGGAAATTGCTGTTGTAATTCCCGTAGCTGATTAAGTAAGTCGATGGGACGACAGTATTTTTAATTTTGTTGGCCCAAAACTTGGCCATTCCACGGCATCGTCGTCGGTGGCAGCGCAGAGGTCGCTGTGGCTGCATTTTTTGGAGCACTGAGGGCAGGATAGGAGGTGAGACATGGTTTGCACCACAGCCCCATATCTGCGGCGGTACCATCGAAATAGCCCCTTATCGCGAGATTGTAGTTGCATCTTTCCGCTTGGGTTCGTTGTAATCTGTGATCATCAAACATGCAAGCTATCAATACACTCTCGCTCTAATCTACCAACCGTTTTCTCAAACGATCCATAAACAAGCCAACGGCCATCCGTTTCTTCGCATCATTTTTGTACTTTAGTGTCATACTACGCTACACTCTCAGATTACGTGTAACGAACGTTGTTTTTTTTTATCATAATCGCTCCACTGAACATTGTGCTCACTTGTACAAAGGCAAAGGACAAAAACTGCGCTGACTAAAGCGATGAAAAGCGATGAAATTGCTTTACGTGGATAACGACAACAGTTTAACGACAAGAAAGGAGATTTGGCGTAAAAAGGTTTAAGTTGTCGCGATGTTTTGTGGAAAAAATGTCGTTTGTAAAAAGTTGAAAGTGGTTTGTCGTTTGTTTCATAATAAAGAGTATTCTATTCTATTTGTATTTATCCAAAAAAAAATGAGTTTTTGGGGAAATAGGGATAGGTTATTAACACATTTTCTAAGCTTTATTTTTTGCTAAGTTATTCATACTTTGTTCTTAGCAATACTTATGCCTTAATAGCGGTACAGCGCCAATCTAACTTGCGAAGCACGGCACTTCCATTTCATATCCAAAACGCAAATAGGATCAAATAATGAAGGTTTCTCATTTTAGGTGCGCTTTTATAGTTTCTAACTTGAAGAAATCATCGTGTACATCCACGGCATCACGATAACACGGAAGTAAAATATATGGAAATATATGAAGACGCTTTAAATTTCCGTCCACGATAACGTTCTAACGTGCAAATATTTTCATATACTTTATGGACGTAGACGTCCTGCATCGCGCAAGCAGTGTTTACCGTGCAACTAGCGTTTATATATATACAACGTCCTTACATCAATCGGTCGGGCAGTAGCCCACCAGACACAGAGGATAAGTGACCTTTACACTCTGTATCTCATACCTCTATACTTTAAACTCTACTTATACGTTAGAAATTATAAAAGCGCACAGTACAAAATAATGCCTATATTTGTGAAAGCATAGAACTGCACAGACTCCTAACTGTAGATACTGAACGTATCACGTTTCAACATTGCATAACTGGAAGGCTAACTGGTCTCTTTATGCTTAGAGGCCGCGCAGCCGGTTCTGCGTGTTAAGGTGTTGTGCACCATCTCTTACTTACATACTACTACGCAGTTGAAGGACGAAGGAGAATTTGATTTTAGTAAATAGAATTGCTCTTTATTATGTACACTATTTATAAATCCTTATATATATAATTCTTCTTTACGTGTGGATAAACTCCTCCTAAATGGCTGGACTGGTTTTGATGTTTTTTTTATGTGTTTAAGGATCCTGTATGGTTTAGATTCACAATTGGACACGGTAGGTGGCGCTGCAATCGAGTTCTAGGAAACAGGACAGCGTCTGTCTGGTCAGCTAATTACAGATATAAATGCAGTACTTTTACAAAGGGTAAATACTTAAGTTGTTTTTATAGTATCAAAATCTTTTATTTCACATTAACCTACATGGGCACTTATGAAACGTCAGAAGTTAGGCGCACGGTTCCAATTGGTCGTTTCCTATGGAGAAGAGCCGACAAGAAACTCCACGGTTACTATTTTAATAGTAACCTAGCCATTTTAATTGCATTACTTTCGTGGTGGAAACTAGGCATAAACATTCATGTTTACAAAGGTTTCGAAATAGGTCAGAGCCTCTGGAGCCCCAAGAGGCGAGGTGGTTCGAAGTTTGACTCAAGACATCGCCTTGCAATAAGATCATGAATTCATGACTCCTAAAATATTTGGTCAGAATAAGAGCCAAGGGCAAGACTATACAACATAAAAAACCAACGCACCTATTACTCAAACTTTCAAAGCATAACAATGTCAAAACGAATAACCAATTACCAACCGTTATCAATGTTTCACTCGGCCTTCACAATAGTATGCAAATTCACGGTTAATTACATCAATTAACGCTTACTCTAACAATGCATTGCTAAACATTGTGTAATAGCTTAAAAAACATTGTTAGTACTTACATCGCTTCAGGAAAACGTTTGTAAACAATACGGAAAAGAACCAGTACAATAGTAATCCGGTTACTCACATAATTATAATGTTCAATCGTCAGGGTAAAGTATCGTTTTAGGAGATTTTTTACCAAACCTGTGCCTATATTGCATCGCCATTGAAATACATCATAATGCGTGTGACATCATCGCCGATAAGAAAGAATGACAAAACTTGTAGAAAGTATTTGTGTACACAGTGGGTTCCCGATGTTACAACCTCCAACTGACCCAAAGCCACTGACAACTACCGACAAAAGGAGTAATGGTGGGATAACCAACCGACCAACCTTGTGAAGATTTATAGACGAACCCCAGTTGGCCAATGTGGGCCTGTTCAGCAAAAGATGGGACACTTGACGTGACCCCCGGCGTTGCCTGACAGCTGTGCGTTACAGGAACTAAGAACATGCATAGCTCGTAGCAAGTTCTTGGCAGTCACAATTTAGATTGCATTCGACACGCTACGAAGAAGAAGATTAACCAACCTACCACGGTACCAACCCAGCATGTACAGATAGCACCATAGCATAACAGGAACTTGAGAGCTGATTGTAACCTCAGTGTAAAAAAATATTAACCAAATTAAAATATTAACCACAGAAATTGGAGAGGCGTATGTCCAGCAATTAATTGCGATCGTGTTAATAGCACATAACAATAAACTCCACAACGTTACACGAAACAAAGGAATCTGCGTGCGCGCAATAGAGCGAACTGTGCTGATTGAAACACTGCAATTGAATGTGAATAGAATTCCTGTGGTCACCCTATTTTGCTAACTACACAAGTACTTATTTTACATATTAAACGAAACAGGAAAACGTAAAGAATGACAAATCGAGGATTCAATTCATGTCACAGACCTAAAAAGGGCGTTCATGAAGATGAAAGTGATATCAAAACAAAATGAATCACTTTTAAATTAAATAATTGACATTGAAACGTAACTTTGCAATAATATCGTTTGTCGATATCAGTCAATCGTTTAATGGAGAAAGAAGATCAGAAGGTTACTATGCTAATAGGGATCTAAAGAAATATTAAATCCAGTTCTTCTCACTTTAAAAGACAGCTGTGCTGCTGGGAAGTTTGTTGCGCCACTTCTTCCCTGCTAAAGCACTATGAACTGGTGTAGGGTGGGCGTTTTGGGTTACGTAATTTTCACGTTCAAAAGGTGCTGATATTAAGTGTCCCATCGTTTGTGGAACAGCACCAGATTTACTCTCCAAGGCGGAGTAGTCTATGAATCTCCGCCTGAACAGGTTTTCCTTGCTTCGACCAACCTGGATCAGGGAGTCTGTTTAAAAACTTCCAGGTTACCCCAAGCAACTCATGTCCAGGATCCCAGATCTTCAGTGGATCGTAGGTGGAACAAATGGTTTGGGTACGGAAGCACTGTCTCGCCACAGCTTCAGTCTTTTTTTACCGTTCGCCATTGATTATCGCTAAGACGAAATTATGTTTAAATTTTTAAGGTTAATAATTACTAGAATTGGCATTTAGGTCCGCAAACAACACTATTTTCGGTTGGAATCGTATGTTTTTCGCAAGAGCAACAGCAAATTCACTTTTATGTGCTGCAGTTGTTTTTCTGCACATCATTTTGTGGAATGACTCACACGAGCAGTCGTGCGAACGGTGACGTAATACTGATGTCAGATAGCAACTAGGAAATGGGCAAAAAATGCACTATTGTTGAACTTGTTGTGGTAATTTGAAATGGCAATCATATCTCTTGGTTTTAGTAGTTTTTTATATTTTATTTATCCTTTTGATACATTCTTATTTTGTAAATGTGAGGACTTTGTAAGCCTTGTACCTAGACTTTAGATCTGTAGACCATTTTTTATTGTATCAAGTACTTACCTGTACTTGTTGACAGGCCTACGTTGTCCTCCCATACCTACTGTAACTTGAAAACATTGTAAAAGCCAATTATTTTTTAAAAGAGTAACCATGGAGTTTCTTGCCGGTTCTTCTCCATAGGAAACGACCAATTGGAACCGTGCACCTAGCATCTGACGTTTCATAAGTGCCCATGTTGGTTTATGTGAAATAAAAATATTTTGATTTGATTTGATTTGAATTAAAATGGTAAAGGTTACGTGACTGGCGTCCATGTATCGTTCAATGATTTTAGTGTTCTCTAGTTTATTTGGGAAATATAGTTATAGCGTTCTTACATTATTTAAAATATGTGTTTTGAATTCGACCACATGCGCCAGAGTGTCTGTCGTTTCGAGTTCGGACATGTTTATGTTCAACACATGAATCACAACACTGAATCCTAGTCGTTTTGGTGTATGACTATTTATTTGGGAGATGACGGTTATGCCTTACTCATGGAAAAACACAATTACGTGAAGTACCTCATTTTAATATTCCTTGAAAGCTCTCTTTACAAGGAACCTATTTTAAAAATTCACCTGTGGATCTTTTGCACCCTCTTAAATGTTTATGGTTCTGTCGACCTGTAAAGCGAAAATGGACCAATCCTATAATAAATATTCCTCAATCTAGCAGGTAGTCTGGCCACATTCGTAAAATGTAGTGAAGTGACGACATGTAAAAATATTGAGATTTCTGTGCTAAATATATTTTTAGTTTTTTCTCATTTTTGTGTATGTGTAAACATACACATAAACCTTCCGGAATAAACGCTCTATATCAGTGGTCGGCAACCTTTTAGCAGGCACGGGCAACATAGAGGCAAAATGACATAAAGGCGGGCCGCACTTGTTCATAATTTTGTTTACCTATTATCAATTATGTAAAAAAAGCAAAAAAAAAAACAACCACAAATGTATAATTTTACATCATTTTATTTATAATTAGAAAAAAATACAAAGAAAATGAGAAAAAATAAACAAAAATGAGATCTATGCATGCGAGTCAAATTAAAATTTAATGTGATTTTTGAGGCTGTATTTGACTCGCTATTTGTGAAATGTTTCCTTTCATGTCTGTCGTATAATTCGTAGAATGGCACTCAAATACACCCCCCATGCCTTTGTACAGTTTTTACTTGTGCATAAAGTTTTAATAAATAAATAAATAAATGCCCATCTGTGAGACGAGAACAAAATTTTTTGTTTCTGTAATTGAGAATTGAAAAAGTTTGTTCGCATAAATAAGTGCTGCCAAAAATTGTAATTAATTGCTGAGCTGAAGTAGTTTTATGGGCCAGCTTTCGCGGATAGCACTGATTTCAGTTTTGGCGTGAAATGAAAATAATTCCAAATGATAAACCCTTATTTACAAAATAGTTGCGGGCTGCAAAAAGGAGGCACGCGGGCCGCATGCTGCCCGTGGGCCGCGGCTTGCCGACCGCTGCTCTAAATGATTGGAAAAACCGCATCAAAATTCATTGTTTATTAGTTTAGGAGAAATAAGCGGTCACACTGACTGATGCGAAAAGCGTCTTAATTTTATACTAACTTTTGCCCGCGACTTCGTCTGTGATCAAGGATGAAAATAAGCCTCAGTCCTTCTCCAGGACATGGTCTACCCATGTGCGCAATTTCATCCCAATCCGGTCAGCATTTTTACCGTAAAAGCGTAACAAATAAACATACAAAAATTCAAATCTATCCTCTTTATAATATTAGTTTAGGCTTTGTATAGATGCTGAAAGCTTTATGGCAGCTTAAAATTCCCAATTTTCCGTCCCCTCCCGGGCTGGGTCAGAAGGAACATAGGTAAATAAATCAGCTGATTCATAGCTGAAACAGCATAGTAATGGAATTGTTTAGTAATAACTGCGCACATAGTTTCAGTACTACATACTTCATCAATTATTTTTTAGCGCTGGTCGTAAAATGTTGGTAAGTAAGTACTGGGAGTAAATGAATGAAATTCTTTAGTTTCAGGCAGTTGGCAGACAATATGTTTATTTCTAGATTTTGTTTTTGAGAGAGTCGATTTGTTTTTCTAGCCAGACTTTTAGAGAAATTCGAGGATTCGGTGCTAAAAAAAAAATCTGCCTGTATTGTCCAACTGCAGGGCAAAGGACTCCCTTTCCTTTTTCAACTCAACTCGATTCTGAGTCAATATGGATTGTTCTAAATCTTACTTTCAATGAATATATAAGTCAATGCTTACTTTATCATCGAAATTCTATGAAATTTTTTAGTTTTATCGTTATTCTAATAGTTCTGGTCTGGATGTATGCCATGTAGTTCATTGCTCTATGCGATGTCACACAATAAAAGCCAAAGTTGCTAGGCAATCAATCAATTTACACACTCATGCCGGCGCTGCCAGTATTGGCGCACCGAGGACGTCCTAGAGAAGCCATAAAATGATGTAGGTACTTTTCATTACCCTTGCTGACTCAGACAAGCTCAGCAAAAACAACTGATTCATAGGGAAAGTAGCAAGAAAATTAAGAGTTGAGCCAAGACATTTGGGTCATTCAAATGAACTCTACGAAATAATCAGCCTATAATGTTTCCACTGCCGGCACACAGGCCTCCTTTCGGTGAGAGGGAGTGGACCGTAATCCACCACGCGGGCCCAGTGCAGGTTGGTAGATGTCACATGTCTTCGAATTTTTGGTTCTAGGATATGCCGGTTTCTTCAGGATGTTTTCCTTCACCGTTTTAAGAGCAGTGGTGCTGAAATAATTTACACAAAGTAAAGCGCCTGTCTGGGTTCGATCTTACAACTCAACCCAAAATTACTTTGCTCGATCGAACCCACCATTCCACAACTGTTTAAGGAAATTAACATCATGACGGTGCCTTGTCAATATATCTACGAAAACATCATGTATGTAAGGAAAAATTTACATCTTTTTAACAAAAGAGGTGAAAGACATAATTATAGTACTAGAAATAGGGACCCATTTGTTCAACCAGGTTTCAGACTGGCTAAAGTAGACTCATCTTTTATGGGGTACTGTTTAAAATGTTATAATAAAATACCTCCCCCACATTCTTCAACTGAATGAGACAAAATTCAAGTCTTGTATAAAACGCACACGATGCAGGCAGGCATATTATAAGTTAGGGGATTACATCGCTGATAAAAATGCCTAGCTCAATGCTGGTTCTGCTCCACAACCACAAAAATACTGTTGGAGCTGCTGACGATTGTAAGACTATATTTGCATTGTATAAACTAAATTTCCTTTGTATTGTATAATTCCATAGCACAGATGTGAGTTCTATGTACTATAGTGCTACCATTTACCGGGTAATATGTCTTTCATTGACTTGAATGAGCCCTGGCGGCTGATAGTATGTCATGCTCACACAAATGTCTCGCTGACGGTGGCGTGTGTGTTGGATCATTTAGCTCCCTTCAAAATGGTTTAGCTGAATGGTGCTGATCTATGCGTCATGTTCGAGAAAGGGCGTCGTCAGTTGGGGCTGCTCATCACATAGCTGCCTCGGCTTATTTTTAATTATTTTATTTTTGGATTGTTGTTTTGTTACTATTTGCTGTACTCTGGACGCTTTTAACGCGTAAGTCTTTTTTTTACATCGTTCTCACATATCATTATAAATTCAACATAAATGATGTAACTAATATTTTTGTAAAAATATAATTTAGAAGAGTGTCCATGGAGTTTCTTACCCGTTCTTCTCCATAGGTATCTACGCTTTGGAATGGGCAACTAGCTTCATATTTTCTGAATGACTGACTTCTTGACAGTTCAAAGTGCCTGTAAATGGTTTAATTGAAATAAATGCTTTGAGTTTGAGTATACTTTTCGATCTTTTAAAGACAACCTTTGAATGGATTAAGGAAGAAGGAGATACGATACTGCAGGTAGTCCTGTGGTCATTCACATAATCTATCTGATCTAGATCTGTAGTATAAATAAAAATGAATCGCCGAAATGCGAAATGAACTTCCGAACGACTGCACCAAACTGGATAATTCTTTTTTTGTTGTTTTCTGTATTGCCAGGACAAGGTTTGTCTGAAAGAAAATATAGGAAATTCGAAAAAAAAATTATTCGTTATACATGTATAATATACAGTTGTCTACATAAAATTAAATCTTATGTATATAAAAAGGTTTGTGGGCTAGTGAAGTTTTAAATATCGCCGAGGGGCAGGTTACTCTTCACAAAAACATCCTCATCAGACCTGCAGCTCAGAATAAAACCTAGTCATTTCTTTTACGAAATCATTGTTTACATTACAACCCACTTCTTAAAGCTAAATGTTGTCATAGTGTCCTACATGTACCGTTTCCCAGTATCTTATGAATGTCTAATTGTGAATCGGGTGAATAATGCGAAACCATTTGCAAAGTCCACCTACTGACACAGTCTAACAATATCAGAATAGCACTGATGTACTGAAAATCAATAAAATATTTCTAGTCTACGATTCGGTCTAGCTAAACCAAGCCAATCACAATACGCCTAGAACTTTCGTGGGTAGACAATATGTCTGTTTCGTACATTTATAGCTATGAGGAAATGAATGAATTTAGAATACAAAAGATGAAGGACAACATGATATAGGTTCCTTATAATATATATTATATAATTAGGTACATGTTTACAGTGTTTATCTACACCCAGCTATATAAATCCTCTAAGTTTCTGTAACAGTTAGCTTATTGCCAACATTAAAACAACCAGTGTCATAGTAACCATAATATCATCCAAACGAGTGTTATAATGTCGTAATAAATTTCATTATGCAACTTTTTGGATCCCTTCCTTACTGATCAAACAGCCACATTCTCACTACTCAATTCGTGGGTATCTTTATGAATTTCAAAAAAAGAAGTTGTCATGCAAGCGCGTTTCACTACCAATGCGCCGTAATTTAAAAAGTAACTTTTATAAGCATTATGTATTAAAAAAGTTTCCCCAGTGTTTACATGAAACATTTGAAATTACGACATATTTTGCTACGATTTATTTTTTCTTTACAACACCTCCAATAAATAGGAGCTCGTGGCTAAATAATAACATTTGCCGCGGTCGGTTCGTGGAGGGGTGACCACCCATTACATATTGAGACGCCTCCGTGCCTCAGAAAGCACATTAAGCCGCTGGTCCCGGCTGTCATTCGTAGATCTTCGACAGTCGTTACGGATAAGAAGCCCAAAAGTATGACAACCAGTCTTACAAAGGGATCAAGGGGTATCGGGTTACCCAGTAACTGGGTTGTGGAGGTCAGATAGGCAGTCGCTCCATGTAAAATACTGGTATTCAGCTGCATTCAGTTAGACTGGAAGCCGACTCCAACATAGTTGGAAAAAGGCTAGGCATATTGACGTCCAATATACTGATATTATCTTCGATCATTATAAATACGAAAGTAACTCTGTCTGTCTGTATGTTATCTTTTCATGCCTAAATGGCTGACCGGATTTCAATGAAATTTAGCACACAGGTAGACCATGATCTGGATTAGGACATAGGATACTTTTTATCCTAGTAATAAGTTTCCGTGATTATTTCTGACCTCCAAGTGGGCGAAGCCGCGGGCAAAGGATGATACCAATACCAAATAAATTAAGCTAAACTCTGATTTTTTATTTGCTAGACCAAAATGACAGCTGCGATTGGCCTTTTCTTGTCATGTTGACAAAAAAAAATCGATCGCAGCCGTCATTTTAGTCTAGCAAATAAAAAATCTGAGTTTAATTATATTTATACATGTACGCGTTTCACATAGCTAACCATTATTTTAATAGCAAGGGCAACGACCAGACCTTTTTATGATCGGTTTTAGAACGTGGGTCCCTTACGATACGAGTATACGACCTTATTATGTGCACATGATTAGGCCGCGTAATTATAAACACCTGTGCTTAATAAGCTTGCTCACTATCTGTGTAATTTGAAAAAAAAAACCGGCCAAGTGCGAGTCTAACTAGCAAAAACACGTTTCTTTTATCGAGATCCCCTTTCATTTTTTAACTTTTTTTTTAACTGAAAAGCTAAAAACAAGCCCATTTTAAATTAAATAAATGCTGGAAGCAGGCGGGACACATACTATATCTAGGTATTATATTTTCAAATTCAAATGGGTCCCGCCTGCTTCCAACATTTATTTAATTTAAAATGGGCTTGTTTTTAGCTTTTCATTTTTTTTACTTAACTTTTTTACCGCAGTCGGGTTTTTTAATTTTTTTAATTACTTTTTTTTTTGAACGTCAAAACTACATACGGGTAGTCCCACAAAACGCACATCCCTAACCACTTCCTAGTGCTTTAGCTAGGAAGAAGAAGTGCCGCAACTAACTCCCCAGCAATACAGCTGTTCGTTAAGTTAGGAGAACTTGATTCTATACATTAGTATCATTCAAAATATCTCGCTGCCAACTGACTGGAGGATTCAATGGAAATAGCAAATGGGAAAAAATGGGATTCAAAACTGGGATCCAACGAAAACAAATCATTTTTATCAGCGATTAGCTAACATATGGCAAATAACTTAATTTTTAATGTTCTGTGTCCAGTAATGTTAATTACTTTGCATACCTAGTATTGTATGCAATCAAGTATTTTCTAATTGAACAGACAGATGTGCTGCTGGGGAGTCTGTTGCGCCACTTCATCTCCCCAGCGAAAACACTAGGAAGTGGTGCAGGACGGGAGTTTTGGGGGACTGTAGTTTGTTATTTTGACGTTCGAAAAGTGCTGATTCTCAGCCTAGTTTGAATAAATGACTTTTGATTTTCAATCAAGGCAGCGCTATTCTTCCATTTCATGCCGAGAGCAAAACCTCGTTTACTCTGATTGCTATACATACCGTTCTACATAACATAACATCACGCCTGTAATTCCCGAAAGCTTAGGCAGAGGTGTGCCTAGCCTATAGTACACACACATTTCGCCAATTATGTTTAAGTCCCATGTAATAGGGGCACGGGCAAGCCACTAAGCCAAAATCATCATCCTGCTGCCTACATCCCCAATTATTTCTATACGGCGCGGCATGGCTTCTTCCTTCATAATTCTGTACCAACCCAAAATATTACAAAAAATAAGGGAGATAAGAGTCCATCTACTGAACAAGGGCGTTCGATACTTCGTAAACTTAATCACATATTTTGGGGTGCCGCCGGCCCGTGTAATAGGTCAATCACATCTATTACTGGCGGTCGAAGTTCATTAGTGTACTATTTTGGGAGCCCTCAACGACTCCATGATTCGTGTGTTCAAACGAGCAACAGGCACGTGCCGGGAAATAATTATATACAATGTACCTTTGATACATAGGTAGATAGATAACTCAAACTCAAAGCATTTATTTCAATTAAACCATTTACAGGAACTTTTGAATTGTCAAGAAGTCAATCAGTCAGAAAATATAAAGCTAGTTGCCCATTCCAAAACGTAGGTATCTATGTAGAAGAACGGGCATTAAACTCAATGGACACTCTTTTAAATTATTTTTTTACAAAAATATTAGTTACATCATTAATGTTGAATTTATAATAATATGTAAGAACGATGTAAAAAAAGACGTACAGGACCTACGCGTTAAAAGCGTCTAGAGTTCAGCAAATAGTAAAAAACAACAATCAAAAAATAAAATAATTAAAAATAAGCCGAGGCAACTAAGTGATGACCAGCCCCAACTGACTGAATTGATAATCTCATTTTTTTTTTTAAGTAAAAACAAAAAGAAGTTATAGAAGCTGTCTAGATTTTTAACGACTTCAAAAACAGGAGGTTATCAATTCGACACGTAGGTATGTATGTAATATTATTGGAACTGTATTATATTCACATATGACAATCTATTAGGGCTTCCAAACAAATATATTATACAACATTTTATAGATGTAAATATGTTTGTCCACGCATTTCTCCGCAACTATTAATCGGATCGTGACCATTCGCGACAATAACAGGTACGTATTTATAGAATTATAATCATTAGAATCATTAATACATCTTTCTAAGTTAGATTTGTACCACTAAGCAGTTTTCCATAAGAGATTTGTTGCCGTGGTACCTGTTATAGTCGCGAATCAAATTTTGAACAAAATACAACCTGACACTGATCTGCAAATTGCGAAAAACGTAAGAAAATTTGAATTTCGCGGTCTACCACTGCGCATTCACCTTAAAACTATTTTTTTTTTTAATTACTTTTTTTTACGAGTCATATTGGTGATGTTCTTCAGAATGGTCAGGTGCGTAGTGCTCGCAACCGGCGTAAGTGTATGGATTTATGAGCGTAAACGAAGCAAAAGGAGTATTGTAAGGATCATAGCAGCTGGCATTCTGTAGATTCTGCCCACCCCCCATGGGAAGAAGGCGTAAGTTTATGTATGTGTGTGTATTGTAGACGGATTCGTGATGGTATCTTCTTCTGTCGTATTGGCATCATCTAAGACTCCATCATCATCTGCCTAGCTTTAGGTAGCCCTAGCCAAGAAATTGCGGAAGAGATTCCTATAGAAATTAAGAAAACAACGGTAACGCAGTATAAAGATTTTGAAAGGAAACCAGAGCTAGAAAATCCTTGTATACGTGGGTTACTTTCAAACATTAAAATAATTACAACGGACAATGTATGACGACGGACGATGTTAGCAGTAAAACGGAAGCGGGTATTCTGCCAGCGCTATGTTACCCATCCCCACATGTGCGGGATTGCACTAGTCTACAATGTGTGTATTTATTAGACTCTGTATCCTTTATCCTCAGTTTCCACTTACTGTAAACCACACCAAAAAGGTTTTACGTTTAACGAATCTGTAGTAGATAATACAAATTAAAGTCGCTTTTCGTGTCTGTGTGACCGCGTTGTTCTTAAAACATCGTAACGGATTTTGATGCGATTTTCACAATTTATTCCGGAAGGTTTATATGTATAATAATACATTAATATTAAACTTACATTTAATAAAGAAATCTCTATGTTTTTTAAGTTGTAAAAACCGTGCGAGGCAGAGGCTCTAGTGATATTAGATCAACCTGCACCCTAATCGCGTAAAACCATAGAAATGTAAAAAAACAGTTCACATATCTATGCGTAAAACACTAGCAATAACGATCTGAACCATTTTAAAGGATATTGCTAATCCACTGCTTCACGTTTGAAAAATTTGTCTGCTCATCAACATAAACAACGCAATGAATGTTGCTGACCAGACAAAATGAAAGCAATTGCTACTTTTTTTAATGCGTAACGCAATTACCCCGCTGTTATTAGCCAAAGCACTATAGAACAAAAGCCCCTTTCCATCACACAGAATAAACGAGTTATGAATAAAAAATTACTTTCGTTGTAAAATGTACCATTCTACAGGAGTTTCATTACATTAAAGGTATCGTAGTTACAACATTTAACAGGCATTCAAAACTCAAACATTGCAGTTACTGAAACGGTATGGAATTTTCATTGCCTGAGTTCCACCAATGAATACGCCATGAACCTTTGTAGTTAAAACAATGAAAATATACCACAGGGCATGACAATAACATAGGTAACTACCTACTTTACTAAAATATGCAAAATTAAAATAAAACTCTTTGAAAGTGAAGTAGGTATGCGGGTGCGTGGAATTCGTTATTTTAATTTGTTTAGCTGGTTGCAGATTCAGAAGGAAAACATATGAGGATATAATAAATAATAATACATAACAAAGGTCAGATGACTTCATTACTACGTATGACTGTCATCCCAATCAATTGTTTATAATATTACGTAGACTCATGGCACGTTAGTACAACTGCAAACATTGAGCGACTTTTTAATTTCTTACGTAACGATATTCTATCGACGATATCCACTTCCATAAATGTGCATGCATACACACGAGCGACACGCGTCGACGACACAGGCAACTGAATCCGGCGCCTGCGTGTAGGTGGCTGTCGCCGACAATATGCCGATGCCGCTCGAGCGACACGTTGTCGACAGCTACCGACGCGTCGACGGCTGCCGCCGGACACGCATCAACGATTGCAGTTGGCTCTGTCGTCGACGCGGGTGAAAATGTATGGAAATACGTGCATGCTATAATAACGTTAGAAGCGTCACATATTCCATACATTTTACTTTCCTGTGTCATCGTGATGCCGTGGATGTCCACGATAAATTATCGTCATGTTAAAAATTGTAAAAGCACACTTTATAAGGCAGAATGACCAAATGCAGACCAAGTCCGTTTTTGGGCGATATACGGATGCCTGCAACGATTGTTTCTCATACAAGATTTCTATTGTTCTTTGGTTTCGGTGCAAGCTAAACGAGAATATTAGCTCAAGTCGTGGTGAGTAATTTATTTCGTTGATTTGGCGCCAGCCAGATCATTACAATTTAATAACTTAAAAGTGGTTCCAAAGTAACTGAACGAGCCGCGTCAGACTCATAGCCCAATAAATAAATCAATACAATTAGATCAGTTCTGACCATTTAACGTGAACGTAGCCCAAGGCCGAATGAATTAGGTATCAATTCAGACGCGCGCTCAAGAAATGTATTAAGGCTCCCGTAGACAGATTGGCGCGACGCGACTCTAGTAAAACCATTTCTATGAAAAATTCAAGGAAATTGTTCTAACAGAATCGCGTCGCGCCAATCTGCAGGACCCTTTATTGTTAGACTTTGTTGTTATATTTGCTATAGGCGCCTACGTAGTTTACTAATGTAGATTTTTTTTTTTAACGTTGCTTGGCTGAAGCGCCAGGGTAGCTCGCGAAACTCAAATGTCCATACGTTTTTTTTGCAATTTGCAGGCCAATGTCAGGTTGTATGTTGATCAAAATATGATCAGCTACCGTACCATACCATTATCTTACGACTTTTACGCAAACGAAGTCGTGGGCAGAAGCTTGTATTATAAATGCGAAAGTAACTCTATTTATCCGTTACCTTTTCACGCCTAAACCACAGAACTGATTGTTATTTGACAAATCGGTAGCCTGGGATTTGGAGAAGGACATAGGCTACTTTTCATCCTGAATATTTGTATTAAAAAGGAGTTGCAGGCAACAGCTACCTACTAGTACTATTCCATACATATACAACAAAAACAAAGATTCCTATGGGTTTTATAGGTAGTTAAAGAGGACTGGTTCCTAAAAGTATGGACTTACTTACTTACTGACTTATAATTATTTATTATAAGCCTGTGTTGTCCCTCTGCAGGGCAAAGGCCTCCCTTCCTTCTTTCCAAACTACAATGTTTTCAGGTTTCACTTGATTGACGGGATTTTTTTTAGAAATATTTTGATGTTTTTTCATTACTACTGCAGTAAATAAATTTTTGAAAAGTACAAAATTCATTTCCATTATCTATACAATGGTATATAAATTAAGTAGTTTCTGTGTACTAGCAGGAGTATAACAATAGAAACATTTGCAGAAAGGAGGTAAAAAAGAAATGGATCGTAAAGCACTCTCTAATGTTTTGCGTTATGTGTAGTGTGAAATAACGAGAAATCTCTGTCCAGCAGTGGACACCCACTTTTGATACCAAATCTAGAAAGTTATCCATACTAATATTATAAATGCAAAAGTGTGTCTGCCTGTCTGTTACCTCTTCACCCTTAAACCGCTGAACCGATTTAGATGAAATTTGGTATAGAGATAGTTTGAGTCCCGGGAAAGGACATAGGATAATTTTTATCCCGATATTATCATGGGATCAAGGCTTATGCGGGTGAAACCGCGAGGCGCTGCTAGTTTTTAACTAATACATAAACATAACATCACGCCAGTATTCCCCGAAGGGTTAGGCAGATGTTTACCAATAGTACACCCACATTTTGCCACTTACGTTTTAAGTACCACAAGGGGCAAACCTATTGCCATCAACCAATCACAACTCCAGACTTGGGGCAAAAATACATAGTATTGTTTATTCTTTATAGATTATAATGTAAGTACAAGAGTGAGACTAACAGAACTAAAAAATAAAAAAAAAGTTTAAACATTATCACCACTTATCATTTTGCTATTATTATAACAATATTTATGGTAAACCCGCACTAGGCCTGTATGGTGGATTATGGCCCACTCACTCCCTCTCACCGAGAGGAGGCCTGTGTCCCAGCAAAGGGATCATTAAAGGCCGATTATGTTATGTTATGGTAAATGGTGATGAGATTTACAATCTAAGAATGAAAAGAAGTTAGCTCATAGTTTTGTTAATTTATTCAGATAGTAAAGTAATAAAATTATTACTGAGCTGTGTGGAGATAATTACAATTTCTATTTGCATATTAGCATTATTTTTCATTAGAATTTCGAAGTCACTGTTTTAATTAACAGTAACAAATTAATGGTGAAAAATCTGATAAGAATTTAAATATTGCGTAACACAAGATTTTAAAGGTGAAATAATTAATTGTTGTACTTACTGTAATTAAATTATTAGATAACTTTAAAATTAAAACCAATTTTAGGCAAAGGTCATTGTGTATTCAGCCTGTTGCTTTACCTGTTAGTTTTTACGCGCCACCTATTTCCGTATGATAGTACGTGATCAGAATAATTAAGTATGTAGGTACTTAGAAGAAGTTTTTACTTACTCTCCTTCTCGTGGTCGAAGCCCACGATAACGAAGTAGTCGACGAGCCTGGACATTGCACTCCTACGGCAACATTCCAGCACAAATACAACAAATACACTTTGTAATTGGATTACACGAATTTACACACATTTTAAACACAAAGCTACTCGTTTGCACATTTTCACCGCACTTTACCGATCATCAAAAGTTCCGTACACACAACGCGTAGAATTTGCACACCATACACTTCACGGAATGTAAACAACACTTTCATTTATCGCGAGCCAAAGAATTTTTAGCTTCAATTTACGAGAAAGATTAAAGATTGTCCTGACGGAGAGGTTATGCACTAATCCTTGCTGATACCGGTATTCAACGAAACTTTATTTCGGATACGGTCATCCAATATAAAACTAATTGTTAATGTAACGAATAACGCCCTAAATTGTATAATTTAGAATAAATTTTGTAACTAAACGTCACTACAGCCGCGAACCATCGCTCGTCCGTCCGACATTTCTAAAAAAACTACTATGAATGAAAAAATCTACCGTTAATTATTGCCATGTTTGTTTTAACAATAACTACTGTATTTTATTCCCATATTTTATTTTTGAAATTTCATATTATAATTACCAACATCTCTAAAATTGCGGTAGGAGTTGACTGGAAGAATTCGTCACGTGAGAAAAAAGCGTTATGTGACTTTCTCTCTCTCTGTCTCTTTCTATTATAATTATTTTATCGTATTATTATGTGCGAGTATTGCATAACAAAGTTCGTTTCAGATTTATAACTTAAGCGTTAATTGACTCGTTTGTAAAAAACCATCGAACATTCAGCAATTTACAGTTTGCTAAATCGAAAACATAGTACAACGTTCGATAAGATGACCCTCGCTGATGTTTTTCTATGTTTGTTATAAACCATTTACCTAATCGAGGTGGGTGAATGGTATGTACAGACGCCAGCACATCAACCTACTACAATCTGTCAGATTTCTGTAATAGATTTTCAACTTTATCGCTAAAGCATAAGGTTCAATTTTGATTGGGAAAATTTGACAGTTAGGTGTAGGTTGATGTGCTGGCGTCTGTACATACATACATTACGTACAACGTTATCTTTATCATTATTTTTTTTTACAAGAAAAATCTCACGCGACATATACCTACATTTCGTCAAACATCCTTATTACTTGTTTTCCGTACCGTTCGTTTAATGTACAGACGCCAGCACATCAACCTACTGCAATCTGTCAGATTTCTGTAATAGATTTTCAACTTTATCGCTACGGCATAAGGTTCAATGTTGATTGGGAAAATTTGACAGTTAGGTGTAGGTTGATGTGCTAGCGTCTGTACCTTTATCAAATACACATTACACCATGTAACGGGCAGCTCAAAAAACATTTGAAATGCGAGTTTTTGCTTACTCAAAGAAGAAGCTCAAGTTTGTTGATTTACATCACATTATCACTGTTCCTGTTGACAGCGATGCGGACGAATTCTTTGATGCCCTATGATTATTTTACTAATTTTTTCATATAAATATGAATTGAATGAATAAGTTCATTATCAGCTTGATTCACATAAACTACCAAAACACACGAAGCTAGCAACATTTAATTCTTTTACCGTCATAATTTTTTATCTGTGCACTTGAAAACCTCGTATAAGCTTACTAAATAAAAAAGTTTAAGAGAACTATACCTCTCTCTGTTTGTCACAGGAAAACTTGCATAGCAGTGACACTGTGACAGCGATTGAATTAGTCTTTAATTTGATCTCAGTCTATTCACTGATAACGCAAACAATGTATCAAAATATTATTGATGTTTGATTATTACAAGAGATTATTAACCTTATTAACGTACATTTCCGTTTACCGCCCTCAAACAAAACAATGTCGGATGCCCCAATTAATCAAATACCAGGATTGAAACAGAAGAAAGTGTTTAAAATAATAGTGTTAGGTGATTCAGGCGTTGGCAAAACGTGTCTAACTTATCGCTTTTGCGAAGGCCAGTTTTTAGATAAATCTGAGGCCACAATCGGTGTCGATTTTAGAGAAAGAAACATAAAAATTGGTGGCGAAGATATAAAGGTAACTAACATAAATATAAAATAAAATAAGTGCCCCTAAATTTACTGATCAAACGATAAAACTTTATTCCAGTTATTTTTGCCTATTACCGTTATTGTGTACCTACAATCTGATTTTAAGCTTTCGATAGAAGCTATATTTCAGACTACCTACCTCCCTCTTATGGAGTAAATGCCTTACATCTGGATGCATGGTTCAATTTATCAAGTTTAATTTTCCTGAAGACTATTTCCAGGGACTAGTTCTAACGGCCAGTTTCTTCATCAATAGTAACAGCTAAAGTAATGGTTAAATTTGTTTCTTCACTATTTTCGCTGTTACTAGAATGAAGAAACGCATGTGCTGTAGTATCAGTAAAGGTCAAGTAAAAGTCAGTTTTACTGATTGCTTTAGTTGTTGATGAAGAAACTGGCCGTTAATAGCTTACCAGTATGGAAATTATAGAAGCATAAAATTTTTTTTTTTTTGTATTCTTGGTATGTAACAGACTAGGACAGTGGAGGCCAATTGAAAAAATATTGCCACCTCATGTCATTTCGTCTGGCTTTATTACCAATATTTAGATTATGATCATGATCTCAATGTATCTTTAAACATTTGACTAAGAAACTATTGGGTTATAATTTTTTACAATAAAGGGATGGAATTCAATTATAATTGTTCTACTCTTCACATGACCAGAGGGCTGGCCTATTTTTTGGCGAAATAATCAGCATAGCCATACAACGTGGCAATGCTGCCAGCCTTTTGGGCATGAACGAATTTTTTGAAGCCCTATAATTCTTTACCCTTTCTTTTTTATATACTTGTATATATTATAATTATTATTTGAAGACTGTCGGCTTTTAAATTATGTAAATATTATCTTGTAAATTAAAATTAACGTCTTATTTATTACAGCTTCAACTATGGGACACAGCAGGTCAGGAGCGATTCCGAAAATCGATGGTGCAGCATTACTACAGGAATGTCCATGCAGTACTCATAGTTTATGATGTCACCAAACCTGAGACGTTTCATGTGAGAATTTCTTTAAACAATAAAACTGTTGTATATAGTACCTACTTACATACTTCCTAGTTTATAAGTTTATGGTTATTGGGTTTTGAGTCTACCTTCCATCATATTGTTGTTCCTACCCTACTCTTATGTTTTATCCACTTGTATTTCTAGGCTACTTAGCTCAATACACAAATTACGATATTTGGTGTTTTATTGAAGACACAATAAAAACTACTATAACCACTTGTTTGAAAATATTATGTTACATAGAGAGCAGTGCTAGCCTAGTGGTAACGGCCGCGACTTACGAGTTTTAGGTCGTAGGTTCGAACCCTGAAACGCGCTTTACTTTGAATAAATTACTTCATCATCACTGCTCTCAAAACGGTGAAGGAAAACATCGTGAGGAAACTGGCATGTCTTAGAACCAAAAACTCGAAGACATGTGACATCTACCAACCCGCACTGGGCCCGCGTGTTGGATTACGGCCCATTCCCTCTCAGAGAGGAGGCCTGTGTCCCAGCAGTGGGGTACAGTAATATCCTGGTATTGTTGGAATTTGGATCGAAGTTCCTTAATGGGGCTTGTGGTAGAAGTTTACTGGTAGAAATTGTCATGTAACGAAAAAGCGTTACGCGCCCTCCATGCGACTTTCTGTCTCTCTTTCTATTATATTAGCGTGTGTGTGCATGTAGAACCTTGTTCCTGACGGGGGTTGTCTCCGAATGCACACGTTTTTTTTATTATATGCTGGCTATTAGAGAAGGGGAAGACCAAAGAAATGATGGATGGACTGTGTGAATGATGACATGGTTAGAAAGGGGTCGAGCTGAACTGCATAACGTTCTATCTGAGACACGGAGTGGTCTCGGTATGAAAGGGATGATCTTCCATCCACGGATCGACCGCGGCAAGTGTGGCTTAACCTTGATTGATCGAATTGTGCGACTGTTACTTTGCCACGAGTCCCTCAATTTTAAACAGACAGTTACTTCAAAACCAGGGAATTCAGTATGCTACCAGAATTTCTACTTTACATACATAAACTCACACTTTCTTCCCAGGGGGGTAGGCAGGCTTTCGTACATCTGGTTATACACGTACGTCGGTTGCGAGTACTACGCTCCTGACCTTTCTGCTGAACACAAATATTTTCTTTTTTCTTTTACAGTCAATAGCAAGTTGGATGCAAGAGGTGGAGTCACATGGTCTGATGAAGGCTCCAAGAGTGCTGGTCGGTAACAAGTGTGACTGCGGCACGCCGGAGTCCCGACTAGCCACGACGTACGCCCAGAGACTTGCTGATAAGTATGGAATGCCCGTAAGTTTTGATTTCTATATTATTATTAAATCTATGGTAAATATGCTACATCTAACCACCTTTCCAAAGAACCTGGAACGCAAGTCATGCCTTTTTTTATGGATGGGAAATCATCTAATGACTCCTCCCGCTCCACCCAGAGCGGGAGGAGTGTCAGACTCCTACTGACTAAAACCCACCCGTGTTCCTTCCTTAGCCCTTTATGTTCCGGGGCAGCGGTAACCCTTTCGGACAATCCCGCTACATGCAAGACATGCCTCAACAGAAAAAAAATAAAGACTAACGGGTTCGAACGCGGGTGACGTCAGTGTTTGTTCGTGGTCACTTTCGTCCGTTCGGACATTCTGCTGTTTTTGCTTGTTCGCCGTCACTTTCGTCCGCGTATTCTGATAGGGCCGGAGTAATATTGGCTCAAACGTAGCTCACGCTGTGGCAATTATAATTTCTTAAACCACAAGTTTAGCTGGTCTCTGCACCCTAATTGCGGAACACTATCAATCACAATCTGAATCATTTTGAAAGATATTGCTAATACATTGTTTCATATGTTTGGAAAAATGTGTCTGCATGAATGTTGTTGAACTGTCAAAATTAAAGCCATTGCTACTGTCGGTGTGTTACGCAATTACCCCGCTGCGCTGTTACCGAAAACAAAACATTGCTGGGAAATGGATGTGAGTATCATATCAAAGTAAACTGGACATAAAATAAACAGCAAAATGTTCATCATTGATGTTATTGAAAAATAATAATATATAATTTTGCAATAGGTTTATCAGCTTTATCACTGGCCTTATCAAGGTCGTCACAGCATACTGGAACACTCATAGCAATGACTCACCCTGTCATAGATCTTAGTTATGTATGCCTAAATTGCTTTTATAACACAAATATGACTATAGGCCGACCGCTTAACTGAGACGTTACCTGGGGTAGTAGCGCGGTGCGGGAGGGGTGTGGTGACGTGATGCGAGAGCTTAGTGATTCGTCAACTTGTGACAACCATCACCCCTCCCGCACCGCGCAGCTCTCACAGGCAACGTCTCAGTTAAGCGGTCGGCCTATAGCATATAACATCACGCCTGTATTCCCCGAACGGTTAGGCACAGGCGTACCTATAGTGCACCCTTAATTCGCCAATTATATTTAAGTCCCATGTACTAGGGGGCGAGCCTATTGTCATCAACCGGGCTCAAATTCAGACTCTGGCTCTGTTATTGGGTTTTTCCATCTGGAATTTCTCAGTAGCACCCTATAAATAAATATTAACTTCTATTTTTTATCTTTCCAGCTGTTCGAAACATCAGCGTTATTGGACTCTGAATGTAACAGCGTGGAGTCTATCTTCATGACGTTGGCGCACAAGTTGTACTCCAAACAACCGCTAAGGGTGGTCAGTGTAGAGGTAAGAGTTTAAATTAACATCGCGCTTGTATTCCCCAAGCGGGTAGGCACAGTCACGAGCATAATTATCTTAGACTAGCTGCGCCCCGCGGTTTCAGCCGCATAAGTGTCGATCCCGTGGGAATATCGGGATAAAAAGTAGCCTATCCAGGGTGGCAGCTACCTCCATACAAAATTTTATCTAAATTGGTCCAGCCGTTTGAGCGTGAAGAAGTAACAAACATATAAACACACACACACACACACACTCACAAACTTTCGCCTTTATAATATTAGTGTGTTGATGTGATTTACGCAAGATTCAACAGCTATTCGCTCCTATGTCTATATAATATTGTTATACTTCTGTTACAGCTGTTGGTTCTCCTATAAATAAATAAATAAATAAATAAAGTATTGATAGATATTTTATGGTTTTACGAACATGCATGGTGTTCGGTGTTCTCGAAACCATACTATTATGAGATAGAACTTTTTTCAAAGTATCATATTTAATTTCACTGGAAAAACGCGTTTGGATGTTGCGGAACTGTCAGATGTTTATGCCCGTTACAGACATATTTCGCTAGTTAATTTTATGCCGGGAAACGCGCATATATTGTTTCCAACACCGCTACAATGAAGATCTATGTTCTCTGTTATGGGTTTGGTTTCCGCACTTAGTCCTTCAAATGGACCATTGTGCGTGAGCCATGGCGGCCGTCGGTGGTTATTCCAACCAGCCCACCTCATCCAGAAGTTGATCACGTCTTCTGGCCTGTTGAGAACATCTGTGTAAGACCTGGGTGTCCCAAAGAGGACAGTGAAGATTTGAACAGTCATAGAAGATATGAATTAATAAAATATATTGATAATAATTTATCCAGTACATTTATTTCTCTATAAACGAATGCAATTGTCTACATTATGTGGAGGAGAAAAACTGTGGACGCATTTTTTTCTTCTGGCTTTACCCAATTGATTTGGGGTCGGCTCAGAATGACAACTACATCCGTACATCTCCAAAATACATAATTAACAAGCATTGATGAGTTCCGTGTGTAATAAAGAAGTGGATATATTTTTCTACTACTGGCATCTCAAAAATCTGATTTATTTATTTTATCAATTAATACTTCTTCAGGAATGCACGTTTTCATATTTTTTTTATAATAATTTTAATATAATATCACGCCCTGTTTACCCGAAGGGTTAGGCAGAAATGTACCCATATTAGGTACACCCACATTTCGCCAGTTATGTTTAAGTCCCATGTAATAGGAGGCGAGCCTATTACCAACAGCCGGGCACAAATCCAGACTCCGGGCTGGTACTGAGAAATTCCTAATGGAAAAAGAAAATAAATAAATAAAATATTTAATTTAAAATTTTATCATTTATCATTAACTCAACAACGTAATATTCTATTTTCAGGGCGAATACGGCTCAGGCTTAGTAAATCTCCAGCGACAGAAGCGGTCCACGAGTTCCAATGACAGCTGCCTTTGCAGCTAAACTATGCACCTCATGGCTACTGCGTAATGTACTCGATACGAAACAATTCCGTCTAACATCCATGACCAAACTTACCACGAAAGAGAATTAAGCCATTTAAATTATGGCATGAATTTAATCGAACCTTTAATAATTCTCATTTTGCGTTCCTGAAATATTTATTATGGAACACTCTAATAACTAGTCAAATTAAATTAGCTAGCGAAACTCCGCAGACGTTATGAGTATCGATATCTATACGTGATAAAACCAAAAACTAATATAATGCGCTTTTTTTTTAATTTATCAACCGCAGGTAGTGTAGTTACTTGAAACATCAGTGTTAAAAAAATAAGTTTTTTTGTGTAACTTTCACAGACGTCCACCACGTCAGATATCGATATATCTGAACAGATATCGCAGTACATGCGTAAATATTCATTCCAACTATGGAATCCTTCACTGTGTCTGCGATACGCACTTGGCCGATTTTTTATTCCAAAATAATTAATTGTTTCTGCGATATAATAATTTGTGTTCAGTGTTCACTTTGTCCGTCATACTAAATTAATACACCATTCTGAATTTTACTTAATATTTATTTTAAAGTTTTACGTCAGGCATTTTATATTTATTTTATTTAATTTTTTTTTTAATTTTACATTGTCCATTAAGTGATACTCCCTTACTTCTTCTATTTTTTTTTGTCCGAAAATCGTTATCCATAACACGTTTCTATAAACTTCAGTAACCATAATGTTCAAAAACTCGAAATTTTGTTTTACATAATTCTTTAATTCTAAAACTATTCTGTCATAATATAATATCGAGTACTATAATAATTGAATTTCCTAATTTTCCATGAAATAAAGTCATATGTCCTAAGTATTGTATTATATGTATAATGTGTATTATTTGGAATGTGCATTTATAATAAAATTGTTAGTCCTAAAACCTTTGCTAAAAATTAGATTAGGACAGAAACGAATCGCTGTAAATCCGACTCCACGCAGTCTTGTCTGCCCTACTCATACGGTTTTATGTCTTTTGTATATTATTGATTGTAATATTTATCACAAACAAATTTAGGGCATATTGTATTTAGGGATTTCAATTTTATGGCATGGCATGTGATATTATGTGACATTAAGTTCGGCCAAGTTATCATTCGGACAAATGTTGATTAGAACAAAAAAATATGGCACTTTAGATTATGGATAAAAACGTTAGGTAACATAACAGAGAACCCTATTAACTACTTAAATATAATTAAGCATCTTTTTATTACTGTGCTTTTCAAAGATGTGTAAAATTAGATCTCTATAAAATGAAGACCTCATTTACATCATCCTTATAAAAAAAGGAGATTGGGTTAATCTGCCCTGACGCCCAATAGCGTTAAGATATATGCCAATGGACACATCTATTGGTCTTTAGGTCAGATACCCGTGGTTCGTTGTCCATTCTCCGTTGAAGGCAGCTAATCATAATCATCATCATATTATGTCTACATACAGGGTCAAATTAAATTAGCTATCGAAACTCTCCAGACGTGATGGGTCGATATCTTAACACGATGTTTTTGACGTGACAACGTCTTATAAATCGATGAACGCCGGCTGCACGCACGAAAAAGCATGACTCATTGTCACGTTCCGCCTGAGCCGAGCGTGCAAGCGAGAGCGCGGAACAAGCGATAGAGTGACTCGATTGGCCTAAGCGTTCGGCTTGTGACGCATCTATCTCTCTTCCACTTATGACGTTACCACGTAAAATTATCGTCAGTAAACCGAGTTTGCAGACCACCATTTTTTTTTAATTTTGTTGTTTTTCTTTGGGGTCATCGACCGCTGGTAATGTTGTTACTTGAAGTATGAGTTGAGAAAATATGTTTTATCATGTTTAGGTGTAGATATCACTCACATCTGTGAAGATAACACAAAAGAAAAAGATTTTTAAACAGATATTTCAACACTAAAATTTGCGTTCGATGAACCCACCAAAAATATCGTCAAACTAAATTATTTTTGTTTTATTATGTTTAGATATCGTTTAGATGCATCACGTCTGTGGAGTTTTGCTAGCTAATTTAATTTGACCCTGTATAATAATTACTTTTACGGCGTTACACCAATTTGTATAAAAACTGCCTGCCAAAGTAAATATGCCTGTTTTAAACAAACCTTGTGCCAATATGGTCCATAAATATTGCAATAAAACATTATTGTATGTGGTGGTAAAATAAGTCAGCTTCTAGTAATAATAAAATTTATATTAAATTATTTAAGAGTATTTTATCTTCCATATTTTGTCGTCTATTAAATAAATATTCAATATTTTTACCTTTATATTCTAATTATACAATAGTACATTACGATTTGTGTGACTTAAGTAGTCCAATATTGCACGGCGTGAAACTAGCGCCCAAGCGTATCGAGCGTGCTAAGAGGCGCTTTGCAGATGGAGCAACTGGCAACTAGCTGTTTACATACATCTCGGGCTATTTGGTTGTAGCAACTGGCAACTTTTAAAGGAAAATTTCAAAAAGTTGATAGTTGCCTCAACTAAAGTTGCTCCATCTGCAAAGCGCCTAAACGTCGTGCATTAGTGACTACTTAGGGTCTGGACACATTGATCGACGGCCTTTCGCACTTTGCCGATTGAAAGGGAGCACACATGCTCTCTTTTTGTACTTTTTGTATGAACAAACCGTCGAACGCCGCCGCCGTCGATCAATGTGTCCCGACCCTTAAGTCACACGTATCTTCTACTTTTTTATAGCACATTTGACCTAATCGTACACTTAAGTCACGCTTTTCTGTGTAAAAATGGACTACTTAAGTCACAGATAAGCATGACTTAAGTGCGGGTTTAGGTCACCAGTGCTATAAAATTAGTTAAGTATGATAGAATTTATAGCATGTGCTGTGGATTAGCAAATAAACAATGTATTTCAGGCCTTATTTAAAATACAGTAGACCTGTTGAAAATGTGAGAATATGCAGAAATTACATTTAATAGATGCCAATGAATTTAAATGAAATGTGTGGAAATAATGAAATTGTGTAATACTTAATTTATTTTTATATAAGAATAGCATTATACGTATTAGACAGTATGTGAAATCATTGAGATATTAAATAAATCGTTTTACGTTGTTATTTTTGACCATTTAGTTTTACCTAGTAGACACTGATGGACGTAGTTGTGGCGACGCCTGGGGAAGGCTTAATTCGAGCAGTGATCGTCTTTCGACTGAAATGCTATGATGACGATGACACGGATGTGTTAATATCAACCTATCCATCCTGTATGTCCAAAGCAGATACGATCCAGGGCCAATATATATTTTTAGATAGATTGGAGGGCCGCAGAAACAAAATATAAGTAAGTACCCTTAACTTTTTTAAGAGAAATATTTTTAATGGGAGAATCGACGACAAACACCTAGTCAAGAGTTCATCGATTCCCGTCCCATGAATTTCTATAGAACGTCTAAATCCATGCACTGCCACTAAAATGGCAAAGGCGCATCCGTCGGTGCTCCCTAGACCAATTGAAACAACCATAATAGCCAAAAACATCGATGAACAAAAACCTATTATGTCTTGGGCCGCACAAACTCACCGGGGCCCTGGTGCATTCCACAAAAAGTTAAGAACTTTATGAGCAGCAGGCCATCTTCCTCCCTCTTCTCCATTTTCCCTTGAGCGAAACTTCGAATTCCCTGTCAAATTCTCAACAGTGGGAACATTATAGGCTGATTACGCAACTTCTAAGACCCTGTTCTTCAGAAAGGTCAGGTGCGTAGTATTCGCAACCGGCGTGCGTGCGTGACTAGATGTATGAACGTAAACGAGGCAAAAGGAGTATGTAAGGATCGTAGGGTGGCGTTCTGCAGTTTCTGCCTACCCCCATTGGAAGAAGACGTTAGTTTATGTATGTACGAGTAAGTAAGACACTCTGCCCGTAGTGTGTGCCCGCGGTGTAGGTAGCGACAACAAACAGTCCGGTTAAAGGTCAACACACACATGTTAACTCGGAAAAAGATCGTCACCCTATCGCCTTACGCCCGGAGGGGTGAGAGGGGCAAGGGTGGACGAAGAGACGTAAGCTCGGAGTGGCTCGGGTACGGAGAGACGTAAGCGCGGGGACGACGAGTCGTAAGCACGGGAACTGCAAGTTGACCACGCACCGCACCACGGTTCGTGAGCTTGTCCCGAAGCGAGGCGATTACGTTACGATTCCGATTAGTGTGCGTTGCAGCAGGGAGTTTCATACAAAGAATATTGAATGGCTCGAGTTGATACGGTGACAATCCCTTTCCGAGTTGATATGTGTGCTATGACCTTTATTCTACTCTGTTACTATTATCCGAAATTGGTTGTAGAGTTAGTAAGCACTGCACGCTGAACTGTAAGGGTCTTTGTACACACGTTTTTTTTGCCGTGAAAAACTAAGGTTTATTCGTCGTGTGTAGGCACGGTGGTCAGTGTTTTATAGATCACTATGGAAATTTGTTGACGGACACGTTTTTTCTACGGCGCGATTTATACGCCGTACCGTAAAGAAACCGTGCCATGTACAGACGCCAGCACATCAACCTACTACAATCTGTCAGATTTCTTTAATGGATTTTCAACTTTATTGCTAAAGCTTAAGGTTCAAGATTGATTGGGAAAATTTGACAGTTTGGGGTAGGTTGATGTGCTGGCGTCTGTACCTACTGAGTATTAGAAGGATCGTAGCGGGTGGCGTTCTGTTGTTTCTGCGTCTGCCTATGCGAAGAAGGCGTGAGTAGTTAGTAAGCTAAAGTAGCACTGTGCTGGTAATATTTGCTGAAGGACCAACGTGCAGCGGTCGTTGTACTTATTAAACACAATTTAACGTGCCACGCCCCCTGAGTTGGAAGACGAGAGTGCAAAACAATATATTTTGACTAGCAGCGCCCCGCGGTTTCATCTGCATTAGTGTCGATCCCGTGGGAATATCGGGATAAAAACTATCCTATATCCTTTCCCGGGACTCAAACTATCTCTATACCAAATTTCATCTAAATCGGTTCAGCGGTTTAAGCGTGAAGAGATAGACGACACTTTCGCATTTATAATATTAGTATGGATTTGCAGTCAGTCGTGCTCGTTATTAGTAGTAGGTGTCTATACCGTGATAAAGCTTGAGACAACAAAACAAAGCAATTACCTTATCTTCACAATAATTAATTGATGTTACTGACCTGACTAATGGGTGCATCGAGTCCTGTTGAAACAAATTTAATGAGCCCACACTAGATGGGATTACTAGTTCAGGAGTTCCGTTCATCGTTCAGGTCCATCTTCAGACTAGCTCGATGGTACCATCGACCTACCTAACACATCGACGTACCTACTACCACATTATCTTATTATCATCGGAATGCTTACATTTGCAAATATAAACTAAGACCTCTAGAAGTGATTAAATATCAGGTGTTCCGTTATCTGGCGTTCAGGTATGTCCAACGAAACATCGCTACAACTTTTATAGCACTGTGTGACCAAATCCGCACTTAAGTCTTCTATGACTAAGTAGTGCATTTTACACATAAAAGCGTGACGTTAGTGCGGATTTAGGTCACACGAGCTATAAAATAGTACTGACTTATGTAGTCCATTATTGCGATGTACAGACGCCAGCACATCAACCTACACCTAACTGTCAAATTTTCCCAATCAACATTGAACCTTATGCTTTAGCGATAAAGTTGAAGATCTATTACAGAAATCTGAAAGATTGTAGTAGGTTGATGTGCTGGCGTCTGTACTATTTTATTAACCGACTTCCAAAAAGGAGGAGGTTATGTTTTTCACTCAGCGATTTTAAACGAGCCGTCATAGTAGATAGTTATTGCTCTATTATTGAAATGCCTATAGATATATCGGATGACAAATGTGTGGCTGTTATTGGTCGTGGGGGCCATTTTTAACCGACGAAAAAACGGAGGAGGTTCTCAAGTCGACGCGTATATTTTTTTTTATGTATAATCACGCAAACCTTTTAATAGAGCAGTCCGATTTTGATAATTCTTTTTTTATTGCAAAGGGTATACCCCGAAGTTGGTCCCATATAAATTTGGAAAAAAAAATTCAACCCTAAGGGTAGGAAAACAGGGAATGATTGATTGTTCACTCACTGATTGTTGTATAAAATAATAATTAAATTAGAATTATATAACAGTTAATAGCTAAAGTAAGGTAGGTAGTTATTTTAAGAGTAGGTACTTACTTACTTAATCAAAAATTAAGCATATACATAGTAATTAGTAAATTATAGCCTCAAAAAATTATAAAATACTTAAAAACTTTTTAAACCTCCGAAAAAACTGAAAAGCAAAAAATAATAAACCTTTTTTATTTTAAAATAATGTAGGTATACTTAAGTAATTTTGAGTCGGCGCCAAACAATCAGTGAACAAAGATCACTAAATTACGTGAAATCTCCAGCGATAAGTAAACATTAACATTCCAAACAAAAATGCGCTCTGCGCACGACCACTCGCAATGATTGCTTGTTTGGCGCCGCTGACTCAAAATTACTTAGGTATACCTACTTACTAAGGTTAAAAAATTACAGGTGGTGGGTTCTCAATGAAAGAAACCTTTTGCAGGGAACAGTACCTATCTATTGTGTAAACCGATTGGAATTTTAGCAACTAATTGCAACGACTCCGTGGCGCAACGGTAGCGCGTCTGACTCCAGATCAGAAGGTTGCGTGTTCAAATCACGTCGGGGTCAATTGTCTCTTTTTTGAATTTTGTAATACTTTCACTTTTTTATTGTTTAGTTTTATTTCGTTTTTAATTAATCAGAATAAGTAATATGTATTAACCATATTTTACTATAATTTAGATTTTTGAACAGCATTAAAGACTGCACGTCCATGTTAACCATTTGAAAGAAAAAAAGAAAGAAAATACGTTTCTTTGTGGTAAACATGACGCAAAAAAGAACATAAACACATAAAAAGAACACATAAGAACATAAAATTATAGAAAAAGAAGGTAGGGGAAACATGCGTCACAACCACGCAAAACGCATTATGCTGCGACCCTATGCAAGACAGGGCCTCAGCGCTGGTTTTAAGTAGATAACAATGGGCGTAGCTAGGGGGGGGGGGGGGGTCGGCAATGCACTCGAGAAAAACTTTGCCCACCCAGAAACAGAAAATCGACAGACTATTGCATGACACAACATTAAAGACCAGTGACTTAATTTATTGCCATAAGCCCTTATGAATGTCTGTGCGACGGCCGCGAAACGATTAATTTGGTTTGTAGAAATAGGCCTTGTAGAGTTAGAGGCTTGGCTAAACATTAGATCTGATAAATTTTTAACAGTGAAAGCGTTACCTAAGTATAATTCTTGGCAACCTACTTCCACATGAAATGTTTTTGTTGGGATTATTTATAACTAAGCGCCATTTATAATCTCTCATTAAATTACCGTGGTTAGTTCAGTTGGACTGCTGTCCTCCCTAGACAAAATCAAATACTTACACGTATTTTTTTTTCTTATTTCAAGTTAAATTTAACTTGTGAGTTGTATTGATGATTTTAAATCTGTAAATACATATTTTTAGGTACCTATATGTTACGATCACATCATACATACAACCTGATACAAAAAACTTATTTGTATTTCGCAGGCTATCCTAACGCTTTTAGGGACTAACCACAGTCTTATTCAGCTCTGTTCAGCTTTTGTCCAAAGAAAACAACAATTTTGTATGAAATGCGTACGCATCCGTTCAGCCGCGGAAACCTGAACGGACTCCATACAAAATAGAGTTGTTTTATATGGACAAAAGCTGAACAGAGCTGAATAAGTGTGGTTATTAATCCCTTATCTGGCAACTTGATCTGTCGAATCAATGTTGAGCGGCTTCGGAAAATCTAGTATGCATTATAATAATATGTCTGTGTCATGTGTTTTTAATAGGTAAAAAGTGTATAAATAAAACCACTAAATAATTTCATCTCAATTATATTAATTTAATTAATAAGAGAATATAGACAGCATTCGCCGTAAGGTACAACCATAGACGGAGCCCCATACATTAGGGAACTAGCCGAAACACTTGTAATACTAGATAATTAACGGATTACAGCAGTGACATCACATAGACTGGAAATATATTGGCGACAAAAATAAAAGAAAGAAAATAATAGAATCTTTTTTCTTTCTCTCATTATTAGGTGGAAGTACATATTCGTTGCCAAGAGATCCACATTTTTATTAGGTATAAGAAAACGTCTAGCATAATTATAATAAAAACTCTCATGAGATAACTATCGGCAACAAATATGTCGTGTGTTGATTTTTAACATTCATTTACGTGATTTTAAAATCTCTTCATTTTTTGCTGACATAATTTTTTGTTTATAATCTTGAGAAGACGTTATAGAAATACATGTAGATTAAGTAGATTTATTTTCTAGCTACACATATAAAATTACAATGCTCAAAGGTTGTTAATTTTAAAGAGCCATGCTACAAATCAACACACAAAACATCCACAAAAAAAATATATTGCGCGTCAGTAATGCCAGAAAACTTACAAAAAGCAAAAAAATACAAGTCAAATGTGAGAATTTACTAGGCAGTTACTAGTTCTAACAACAAACCTACAATTCAAATCTTCGCAAAACTACCTTCCGCCAATTCTGACCAAAGGGAGACTAATCACATGGATTTAATATATCACATAAATATATACACAAACAGCAAAGAGTCTGTTTTATTCACAGCAAAGTCGAGTTTAATATTTGAAAATTGTTAATACTATTACATTGATAAATCAGCAGGTTAGTCTCAAAATCTTTCGAGTATTTCAATCGAATTGAAATTGTGTTGTGGCTTGATTAGTTCGGGGTCTGTATCTGGAATAAATGATTTTAACAGTTGTCCCAACTCCTGAAACGTATTTCATTGTGGACGCTTTTAACGTTTTGCATCGTTCTCACATGCATAATTTTTAACACGAATGATATAATCAAGACTTTGTAAACATATTATTTTGATTTAAAAGAGTGTCCATGGAGTTTCTTGCCCGTTCTTCTCCATAGGTACCTACGCTTTGGAATGGGCAACTAGCTTCATCTTTCTGACTGACCGACCCCTTGACAATTCAAAAGTGCCTGTAATTGGTTTAATTGAAATAAATGGTTTGAGTTTGAGATTTGCCCGTCCGAAAAATTTAATTTGATACTTGTTTTGATGGATCATCTACTTTCCGACAGGCCAGCCTCCTGATACGAATTCGATCCGATTCAAACTCGAAAATCGTGGGAATAAACCATCAAATTATAATAGTAGCTAGTACATCCATTAATCTCAAAATTGCAATAACTTGCACATTGCTAGATCTTTCATCCCTAATTCTTTGTTATAGCCTAATTTTCCTAAGAACATTAATCGGTTGAAGGGCACTGAACGACCCCCCAAAAGAAGTTCTTATTGTTATTACGTCTGGGGGCGTTGTGTCCCACAAAGTGTTTAATAGAAAGCCAGAGATCAAAAAAAAAATGTTAGCTATATTTCTGTCCACCCCTGGCGGTTGATGTATTATAAAGATCTTTTAAAAAGCAAAAGCTGCAACATATCTATGACGTCTATTGTGTTAGGAATCTCTTTAAAGTAGTAATTTATGAAGAATACTATCTAGAAGTACATTAAATTTACATAAACCTATCTAAAAGTAAGAGAAAACACGGACACACGATTATTTTTTTAATGATTGCACTAAGATTTACACGCGGTTTCTGCAAGGTGACAACAAGCTGTCAACTCTCTTGGCAACTGCTCTGATTGGTCGAACGGGACGACGACAGCCAATCATATCACTTGAGATGAGATGTTGCTTCTAGAAACCGGGTGTGAATGTTTTAAGTAGACTAGTTAGAAACTAAATTATGATAATCTTAAAGAGTTAATAGTGGGGATATAGAATTAGGTGCGTATTATTGCCACGTGGTCCTGTCAAAGAAAAGGCTTCGGAAGTCATCCCGTGGCATTTTATAGTGTCTAAAAATACAGCATGTATCAGAAATATGTGGTCATATTTTGACGGTTGAATGCCGTAATTACAGAAACAATTAAAACGACATTCGAGTCTCGCGTGGATCCACGTTTGAAAGGTTAAGGGTGGGGATGGGATGGGACCACGAAACAGAACTTTCTCCATGGGACCAACATCGTAATCGCGAAAAAATATGGAAGGTTTGTATGAGTCAGTTGATAATTTTTTCGCGATTACGATTTTGGTCCCATGCAGAAGTTGTTCAATTTGATGGTCTGTACCACACCCTTAAATATGACCACACCTTTCTGATACATGCTGTAGAGTGTAGAAGTATAACGGCCTGGCCACGACCTTGCCGCTTTCAGCGGCAGCTTAGCGCGGGGCGGCGAGCGGTAAAAACAAATATACAAAAATGTATGAACCATGCCACGATGCACCGCTCGCAGTGTCAACGCTAGCAGTAAGGGTTCAAACACAATGGGAGCGGCGCGTGCGGAGTAATCCGCAAGCGGGTGTCGTTAACACACAGCTTCTTCTGCGTGTGAACAGAGTTACAGCGGCGCGAGTGCGCGGTATCCGCAGCGGGATAAGCGGGCGGCGCGGCGCGCATCCTTTCCCGCCGCCCGCGCGTCCTTGAACACTTGACACCGCGCCGCTTGCCGCTAAGCCAAAAGTCGTGGCCGGGCGGTAAGAGCCCGGGTGCGTGTTTCAAGCGGTGATTTTTTTCGCGCACTGCTTAGCGCCGAGTTGAAAATCCAACAGTGTGGTTTTTCGACGCACTAGGATGCGCTCTGTTGGATTCTCAACGGTCGGCTCAACACAGAGTTGAAAATCCAGTGCGCGTAAAAATCCCGCCGCGATATCTTTACGTCTCTTGCGAACAAGGGCTAACTATTGTATTCGATTGGTATTTTGTCGGAATCGGCCGAATAAAATAAGCTAGGTATGGTTAGCGCCACGGAAGATGAGACTTGACCCCGCCTCCCGCGCTCTTTCCGCTGCCCCAGTGACGTCCGGGCCCGTCCCGCGCTCAGACCTCATACCGCTGGACCTAAAATCGTGTACTGCGCAAGTGAAACCACGTGGTGTGTCAAGTCTCATTTTTCGTGGCGCTAACTGTAATAATAAAGATGCTGAAAGTGTTAAAGTATAGTATTACTCGCAGTGTATAAACAAATCTAGTTAACAAGAATGCCTAGATAGTGCACGTACGTACTTAAATCCAGTCACTATTTCAGTGCCTTAGTGAAATCTTCATAAACATTAAATCTAATTTCCAGCTGATTGCTTGCTCGGCGATTACAGACTTGACTTACATTTATGATCATGAAAAATTCTGTTGAAATATACATATAGGGTGACTGGTCAACAACTTTCCCAAAGAAACGATTTTTTTTTTAATTTACCTATCGCACGATTACCTATAAAAAGAATAATACACCATCAAGAATCCCTTTCTACGAACAAAACTGTTCCACTTAAACAATGCCTTATTATTTTTCATTGGTTTAAACACCGTACAACTGCGCGCGGTTCTTTTGAGGTAAGTGGGGCCATACGCAAGGTAAATGAAAATAAAAAATTGTTTCTTCTGGAAAGTTGTTTGTTATGATGAGTACAATCAATTGTGTTTAATCAACGGTCACAAATTGTCGTCACCCTCTAAATATTGATATTATAGTTTTCTGGTGTTCTTTAGTTGTATTAACGTAATATTGAGCCCCGTGGAGCAATTCTATTGCTTATTGAATTGATTACTCAGTAGTTTGAAGCATTTTTTTTAGGGTTCCGTAGTCAACAAGGAACCCTTATAGTTTCGCCATGTCCGTCTGTCTATCTGTCCGCGGTTTAGCTCAAAAACTATTGGTACTAGAAAGTTGTAATTTGGTATGAGTATACACGTTAATGACGCCGAAAAAGTGGTATAATAAAATTTTGAAAAAAAAACAATTATTTAGGGTACCTCCCCTACATGTAAAGTGGGGGTGATAATTTTTTTTTCGTCCTTCCCATAGTATGGGATATCGTTGGATAGGTCTTTCAAAAATATTAGGGATTTGTTAAGACCGTTTATTGATTAAGTAAACCGTTCGTGACTTATCAAGGTTTAAAGTACCAATTTTCGTTAGTCAAGTGTCCCCCCCCTCTACCAGCTAAATGGTTGCTTTTGGATATGTGAAAAAAATTCACGACAGTAGTATAACGAAATTAAAAGGAAAACTATCACAGCTAAGTAGGCTTTACAAGTTTACGAGTAATAGTCGACCAACTTAAATTTGCAGTTGCAATGTATGGGAGAACATGATTTTCAACTACAATGTTAAGTTTGTACTTGGGATAAATTCATTACAACTACGGAACCCTTCATTGTGCGTGGTCCGACACGCACTAGGCCGGTTTTTTTTTTATTGCCTCAACACATTCTAAAAATTTATTTGATATAAAGTTGGAAATTATTAGTTAGTGTTGCATGTTTCAAAAAATGTTTTAAAACTGTTTCATTAAAACTATGTTAATGTGCAAATGTATAATCTAAAAATATGTTTATGATAAGTGGTTTAGCACGTCTGATTTCTGAAAACCGTATCAATTTTTATCTTCCGAAATATTTTCTCAACATGTGTGGTGTTTTTGTTATTTTGCTAGTAGATTTGAAATTGATATAATTCTCTGAATCCGGAAGTCATTGTTTCTAACTATGGATCGGGACATATTTTGATTTAAATACCATTACAAATCGTGTACATGTTATTTTATTTTCACAACATACATTATTGGGACCCCTTTATTCATAAAAAAGATCATACTATCTCTGATAGGCATTTTACAAAATCCTGGGAGTCTTTTTTAATTTTAAAGTCAGATTTTTATCTTATAAGCTTTCTCCATACATTCTAAGAATTAATTCTTTCAGCTTTTCCAATTACATTTAAGTACTACGAATAAAGGGATCAAACAACGCAATTTAATGTCTATGTTAGATCTATAATCATCAAAAATCATAGGTTAGTAATTTAAAACACATAATATTTAAAAGAAAATCACAGAGATTACAACTAGATTGTCTTTGTGCCTAATGAACACTATTTGATAACACTGTCGGTTATTGGTACCACTGGCGCTGTTGGTCAAAACGGGCCATCTGCAGGAAAAATGGGCCATCTTCAGGCAAAACAGGCTATTTCCGGACAAGTTGGGATATTTATGTGACATATCTCGTGGACATTGGTCGTCTGTGGATTAATAATATTAGCAGTGCTTCTGAACTATCATTTTCTTTTTAGATCGAATCAGATTTGATTCGACTTGGTGCCACGTTGATACTTATTCGAATCAAACCCGATTCGATTCGGGAATCCGAGATTTTGGGATCTTGTGACCCTTTATTATGTATTACTGCCTCGTTTTTTTCTTGCCAAATACATCGAGAGTGTGTTAATTGCTGTATGGACGTCTATCTTTCATAATAGCTTGATTATATTAATATGTCAATGGGTAGTCGTGAGATGTGACACACACATAATTTTGTACCTTGTTCGATCGAGTATTTTTCTAACCGCACGCAATCAAAGCCGCGGGATACAGAACATATAGTAGCCAGCTCTACCGTTTTATACATTAATCGAAAATCAAACTCAGATTTATATTTTCAGTGTTGTGAATAGTTGCCATATATCTTCTGAGTTGTTGAGCTTTTCCCTAGTTTTTGTAGCTGTGACAAGTATGCGAGTAAGCACGCATATAACAAGCTCTAACACGTGGCGATGATGAATGATGGACGAGAGTTATAGTCACAGCTCAACATTGCCATCTATCTCGCGAGTTGTTGAGCTACTCCAAATTGAAGTCAGCGTTGTGACAAGCTAGCCCCGTAGTGGTAAAGAGTTAGATTAACGAGGCGTACGTCAGTTCAGCTCAACGTATCAGCGAGTTGTTGAGCTATTCCCTAGTGTAGCGAGTGTTATTGACGAGAGTCTGTAGCAGTGACAGGTCGGCGAGAATACGCGCGTATCACAAGTTCTGCCAAGTTGTGGTGACGAGAACGTTGGTGTCGAGGGCGCGCGCGATTCGTTCGTGCAAGCCGTGAGATAGCCACTGCATGCGGAGTGTTGAGTAGCGCGATGGGCACAGGTGGAGCGGGTTGCCGCGGCGGAGACCCTGAGGAAACAAATGAACAGTTATTCTAGGTATTAATTTGACAAAGTTCTGTCAGAAATACAGATACTTCCTTTAAAACCAAATAGAACCTCGTAAACAAGGTGCTATAACGGTCAAGATAATTATGTTATGCACTTTCAACTTGCTACAAATATCCAACGCATTTTTGTGCTCTGATTTTTTCCAGAGAAAATAAATTAAAATATTAAGAATTAAATTGAAACCTGCAAGATGGTTTAAGATCGAATCATGGCAGAGGTTGTGGAACACGGATAGACCATGACCTGGCTTAGGACATAGGATACATTTTTATCTCGGTAGTACGTTCCCGTGGGATAATTTCCGACTTCCACGCGGGCGAAGCCGCAGGTAAAAGTTACTAGCTTCAAAGCTTACTAGAAAATAAAGTTCATATGAAGACTCACCTGATCAGTCTCCCCATAGGAGTCGAGGTAAGGCGCCGGCAGCTTGGCCCCGCGCGCGGGCGCAGCCAGCAGCAGCAGCTCGCAGTCGCGCACGCGCAGGAACACGCCCGCGCCGCCGCCGCACGACACGCAGTGCGCCACCACCGCGCCCACGCGCTGCACTTCACTGCCGCGACCCGTCTGGGGAAAAAAGTTACTCAAACTTGAGTTAAATAGCCTCTTTAGTTTGCTGCGGTCGTAAACAAACAAATACACAGCTCACATAGGAACTCGCGATATTATTTAACTTTTAACTGAGGTTTTTTATCGGAATCTAAAGTAAGAGTGGCCATAAAAGTACAAATTAATCGCCATGAGTATTTCTTCCATATGTAAACATTTGTGGTAGGCATAAACAAGTGGCAGTACAAATACGTCGGAGGAACACCAAAACCATCCGGCGAGACAAGCGACGCAAAAATATAAGAACTGCATCGGTTTCGAAAATATTGTCTCAATGCAATATTAACGGACATGTCCATACGTCGTAAACATCAGCCTATAACGTCAAGAGTATTTCTTCCATAGTTTTACGATGCCAAAAATATTGAGAGAAATAAAGAGGAACTCACGTATGAAATCGTAACATATAAGTAATAAAATACAATTTATATAAACAACTCACCTTTGGTATATCAGCTTGACAGCAATAACTCTGTGAGCACAGAATCTGTCCACACACCAGACACATAGTAGGCTTCTTACTATCCTCCCGTTCCGAATTAGGACACGAGAATTCCGAAACCAAATTCATCAGTTCCGAAAAATCATCAGGCAAATTGATCAGTTTCGGAGGTTCCTCAGGCTCAGTCACTACATGGACCGGTATCTCACCACTAAACCATTCCGTTGATAGTCCCACCCATTCTGCAATCTTCTTTTTAGCCAACGGAGTATCTACTAATTCTTTATAGGTTGTAGGCATGCCCAGGTACCCGCACGTACTTTCCCAAGTATCTCCATCGACAACTGCCAGTTCTGAAGGTGAACTAATGTCACTCAAAAAGTGGAAGAATAAGCAACAGCATCGGAGGAAGGTGTGGCATTGACTTTGGATTTTCAGCCATACTTCTGCTGGGTTCAAGTTGTCTTCTAACACCCCTTTGCGCAGTTCTTTCAAGAACGGTAGTAGGTTTTCTAAATCCGGGTTTTTAAAGTCTTCCTGACCTTCCATTGGTTCGCTCTTGCATGTGGTCACGTCTGTGACCAGTAACGCTCTAGCAAGGGTGGCTCTAAAACATTGCAGGGTGATTTGTTTGGCTAGATTCGTCGGTCTTGCTGGAGCTGCGACTTTGCAGAATAACGCTGGAGCTGATAGTACTAAGGAAACTAAAGTTCCAAAAGGCTCATGAGTTAAGGGCGACGTACTTTCAAGAGTATTTAAAGTACTTAAGGCGTGGTGTGATAGGTGTTTGGGTGACGCCCAAACGGCTGGTAAGGAGGCCGATAAGCGGATCAGCGCTTGTAGCGTGTCCCTATGTCTGGCAGGCAGGTCTCCTAATAACGGCCGTTTTTCTGCATGTAATACGGCGTTGGTGCTGAAGATTGTGTAGGATGTGGCCCGGTAGAGGGCGGCACTTGATACCATGCCTCCGTATTCGCTGATTGGAAGAATCTGTGAAAGAAATTGAATGATGAATAAAGGTAAAATATAACGTTCGGGTACATTCGAAAAAATAAAGAAATAAAATAAGTGTTTTTCTGACAATTGTGCACTTTTACCTGCGTGTTTAAGGTGGACTTCAACATTTCTTACATTTAAATTGTCATTGTTTCACAAAATACTCTTTTTTGCAGCAAGTATAATTTCGATAGATATATTGATGTTTCAAATGATTATAACTTGGTAACTATTTTATGAAAATTGCCGAGAATTGAATTTTGATCAACATACAAAAGTAAAACAGCGCTGCAATTTGCAAAAACGTAAGAGATTTTGAATTTTTTGGGTTACATTGTCGGATCCCCTTTAATGAAAAGAAAACAAGAGGCTAATAGTCAAAGCTAATGGTGAATAAAGTTTTTCATACACATGCTGGATACCATTATTTATTTTATCAGAGGGATAGCCTCTATCCCGACATTATGAACCAGTCAGATTTTTACAAGTCAGACGCCAGCACATCAAGCTACCCGAACCTGTAAAATTTTCCCAATCAAGCTTGAACCATATGCTGTAGCGATAAAGTTGAAAATCTATTAAAGAAATTTGACATATTGTAGTAGCTTCACGTGCTGGCGTGTTTATTCAAGAATTAGATTTAGAGTTGATTTTTCAATCTACAGATAATTTTTATTCGTAGTTTAAAATTGACGTGTGACAGATTTTGTATGGAAGAACTGTCAAAAATTCAAAATTATTCCTCGGATGAAATTATTTGGCATTGGAAAAATCAGCCTAGTAAATAAAGACTTATTTAATTATGCTGAGTCAAATAAACACAATGCATGCCGTCTCCCAAAATTATTAACAAATTAACCTTTGATTTCTATCATGGTAGTCTTTAGCCACGGATTAAGAAAAAAAGTTTTTATCCAAATATACTCACATTAGCAAAATCCTCAATCAGCGCCTTAGTCATATCATTATAAGGCGGAATCTCCCCTTCAAAGTGTACCAAGAAGTCCTGCTTCAACAAATTCTCAGCGTGAGTAGACACATACACTTCCGTTTCGTCAGCCGACTCACCATCCTCCATATCTGAAGACATTGCTCCCACACTCCTCGCTCTAGCCTGGCAATGCATTTCTTCACAGAACTCCGTACATATATGCAGGGCTTCTGAGCTAACTTGGTGTTTTAACTTAAGGATCATGTTCACGGATTCGTTGTATGTTTCTTCGGATAGGGCAGGGGGGGTGCCTGAGGGCATGGACGGCGCGGAGAGAAGAGGGAGGGCGGTGTTGCAAAGACGTTCGCATAAAGGACAGAGGTATTCTTTCTTTTCGACGTCAAAAGCTGCTGGTTGGCGGCCACGGTAAGGTCTGTCGAAATAATATTTGTTTTGAGCATTTTACAAAATTTTGTGGAAGATTTACGGTTTTGAGCAAGATCGTCAACAGATAATTGTTTCAATATTTTAAACATTCATATTAAGCTAAAAAAATTACAAAACTAAACATTCCTGAGATTTTTTTTTTTAAAAGTCAAGAAGTCTTAAAAATCTCAGGAATTTTTAGTTTTTTTTTCAACAACTTCCGGTTGATCCTGGCAAGTTGATTCATAATCCTTCGCCAAAAAAGTGTATTAGTAAAAATACAAAAAGTTAAAATCACGAAAACAATGAAATTATCCAGAAATCCAATTCCTATCCTGCATTTCAAGGCTATACTTAAGTTAACTTACCTCCTATTTTCCTTATCCTGCACGTTGTCCACATAGTTCCTCCAGCAGGCCGCGTGTAGCGCGTGTCCACAGCTGGACACGTGCGGCTGGAGGCCTAGGCCTGCGGGCAGCCAGCTGGAGCGCCACTGCTCCGGTATTCGGCCGCAGCCCCCGCGACGAAGACGGTTCAGTACGCTTGATTGTTGCACGAACGCGACCAGGACTAGGGGTTCGGTTCTGATGTCTACGCGGGCCTGGGGGGAGATAATTTTGGGATAATTAAAGAAGGTATAATTTTAAGGGCACAGGTAGGCAAAGTTAGCCAAGATGAACGACTGTAGGTCCTATGAATGAGCCGAGCGGAAGCACCATCGTCACTCGTTCAAACTTTTGATGACCTATCAACACACATAAGTTTGATGTTTAAATTCCACTTCGTTCCCTTTTCAGCATAAAAGGCGCAGGTATCGAGGTTGAAGCATAAACATTGCCGATTGTTCTACCAGAAACCCGCGACTATCCAGTCAAAAAGCAGCAGTTTTCTGGTTCCGACAACTAATACACAAATTCAGATTTCTTTTTTAATCGTATGAAAAAAAACAGAACTTATTTATTTTTACAATAATTCACAGAAAAAGTTTCACTTTTCAAGTCAAGATACATACCTCTTCCTGGCACATGATACAGACGCGCGGAGGTTCGGGCACTCCTCCGCCCCACACTCCTAGAGCAGCACCGCAGTACAGCGGCCGTAACTCTTCTTCTTCTTCCGTTACCTGTTTATAATAAATAAGGTATAATAATAGTCCTGACCGAATTTCGGCCACGGCCGGCCGCCAATCTCAGTGGAGACAACTAGCTTCATATTTCTGATTGACCGACTTATTGACAATTCAAAAGTGCCTGTAAATGGTTTAATTAAAGTAAATGCTTTGAGTATGAGACTAGGCTTCGACGCGGGAGATATTGAAACAAATGCTTTGAGTATGAGACTAGCCTTCGACGCCGGAGATATTGAAATAAATGCTTTGAGTATGAGACTAGCCTTCGACGCGGGAGATATTGAAACAAATGCTTTAAGTATGAGACTAGACTTCGACGCGGGAGATATTGAAATAAATGCTTTGAGTTTGAGACTAGCCTTCGACGTGGAAGATATTATAGTGCACTAAGGCAATAAGGTATACCATGGCGTCGAGTCGTTGAGTTCTTAAATAATAAGTTGAGGTACACGATTACAGACACATGCGTGCACAGACTGGATAGGTCTACTCAAATCTGCATGCCTGGTTCCTCAAGAGACGGTATCAAACGCTCATCTAGATGATCCTCAAATGATCTGATCAATCAGCGAATGTCTGAATTTTAAAAGAGACTTGTTCTCAGAGTAGTCGGTTAGGAAGCATCACCTTATTATTTCTATTGACGTGTAAAAAGTGTTTTTACAACAAATTTACTGAAATAAAATGTAATTTATCATGTGGGAACGACAATTAATTAAAATACTGGCAATACCAGCACATAGGTACTTTTTATTGATAAACTTAGAAAGTTTATCTTGAACATTATTGACATCGATGAAGGAAAACATCGTAAGAAATCTGGACTTGAATTTTATAGTTTGAAATCGCCAAACCGGCTTGAGCAAGCTTGGTGAAAATGCTCATACCTTCTCTGTACGGCAACAGGTATTATACACACTCGATTAGGCTTAAGTATATAACCTTTTATTTTTGTATCCGAGGTTTAAAATAACGTCGGAATTTGGAACGTCAAAAAGCTGCCGACATTTACCCTACTTTCATTTAGTTTTCAGTGATACTTTAAGACTACAATATTTAATTTGAATCTATAAATATATGGCAAGAAATAACTAAAAATAATTAAAATAATATAAAGCAAACCGAAAAAAAATATAATGCATCCAAAATTCAAAAACAGGCATTTGACCCCGACGTGATTTGAACACGCAACCTTCTGATCTGGAGTCAGACGCGCTACCGTTGCGCCACGGAGTCGATGAAGTTAGACGCTAAAATTATCGCTCAGTCTACAAGAATTTGTAAGTAAACTAAAGAGGAGTCAATACATATACCCATAGTAAATCGGGATACGAAATTTTGCTTTTTAGTTTTTTTTTAATGAGTTGTTTGTCTTTTATGTTGTTTAAATTTTTGATGACTATTATGCTTAGATTGATATCTATTTAAATTAAAATGAAATGCTGTTCAAAAGCGCATCACTTGATAACGGCTGGACTGATTTGGTTTAATTTCCTTTTTAAATCTTCGTTATAGTCCGAATAAGGTTTTTAAGAATAGAAAAATTGAAAAAGTAAAAATGGTGTTTTCTATAGGATTTATGGATGAATAATTAAAATGTCGACAGGACAACGTCTAAGAATAAACATACAGGTTCTTAGGTTCAGTGAGTGAAATTTGTTATTATTATTTTATTATAACCTAGCTGACCCGACAAACGTTGTCTTGTCCAAATTTCAATATAATTCGTCCAAAAATGTGATGCATCTACTTACTTATTTATGTCTCGAAAGGTAGTTGTCGTAGCGAAACCTCTTACTTTGTGAAAGTCGGTTAAAATAAAAAAAAATACTATAAGTAAATCCTTGAAAGAATCCAAGTATTTTTAGAAACGTTATTTACCTCAGTAGTGGTCTCCTTGAACAGCGTGGCGTTGTTAGATATAAAGTTGTTCATCTGCGTCTTCATCTGGGCCATCAGTTTGGCGCGCCGTTCTGCCGCTAGTTTCGCACGACGGGACTTTTCCGCTTCTGAGAAACAATCCATACTAATATTATAAATGCGAAAGTGTGTCTGTCGTATAGTTTGAGTCCCGGGAAAGGACATGGGATAGTTTTTATCCCGATATTTCCACGGGATCGACACTTATGCGGGTGAAACCGCGGGGCGCTGCTAGTATTTGTATCATGTTATTGTTTTATGAAATTCAAGTTTTTTTTTTGTGCGGAACTCGACTTCTTTTTCTAAAATAAAAGTAGCCTTAGTTACTCCTTATAACACCAGCTATCGGTCGGTGGAAGTCCCTTCAAAATCGGTGCAGCCGTTTCGGAGATTAGCCGGAACAAAAAGACAAACAAAAATGTTAAAATTTGTTGTTTTGTTATAAGTATCGTAAATTTACGATACTTATAACAAAACAACAAATTTAATAAATGCAAATGAAAGTATTTATACTTTCATTTGCATTTAGTAAAAAGCAGTTATTTTGACATTACAAACAAACACTTCAATTTGTATAGATTTGGTTACGTTAGGATCTGTTAGGATATAGCTAATATAATACAAAATATGCTACGTACGAGCGGCCTCATCAGAAGCAGGTTTCTCTTCCTGATCAGTCTCCATATTGTCACCGTCACCAATTTCGTCATTTTGGCCGAGCAGAGTCCTTTAGAAACATAAATATGAGTATTAATCGTAAGGAATACGTGTTCAAAATGAGGTCGTTTTTTTTAATGCTATTAATTGTCTCGTGTGTGACAGATATAGAGCTATATAGGAAGACAGCACTACCGCTTTTTAGCAACAAAACAAAAATGGGAAGGTAGCAAGTTATGCATTATACAATCTTCTGATGTCTGAATGACTCATAATATCCTACAGTGTTATTACAGACAATGAAGATACTCAACAGCGTCACTCTGAAATTGCACATCTTTACTTGCTCTTTGGCGTAACTTCAAAGGGTAACACTTAACATATTGTCCTCTGTATGATTTATGCCGGTACTCAGTCGTTACTTGGGACTTGTTAATTAACAATGTAAGTAAATCGACAGGTTTATATTTGGAGCCAAAAGAGACAGTCAAAATATGACAGTTTAAAAACATTTTTGGTGGTGGTGGTGTTTAATTGGTTTTTGGGTGACATCTCTGAGTGTGGAAATTGTGCGTTCCTGTAAAGACAAATGTAAGTGGTAATAGTAAATAAATACATTATACTCACTTCATTTTATTAAGCACCCATCTGGCTAGGTGCCTGTGTGCGTCGACTCTGGGACTGGTGACTAACTTCTGCAGTAACGCCAGGATACCGGAGCGCGCGGCGCTTTCGGAGAACTGTAGGAACTCGTAGTGACCGCTCTCTTCGTCACGCAGAGCGTAGCCCATTAGGTGTAAGGCCTGGACGAATAATAATCTCTTATTACTTTGAGAGGCAGAAAGAAAAGACAAGTATTTGTCTCAAAACAAGACATACTGAATGAGACATGATAAAAGAGAAAAAGGCAGATACTTGAATGAAAACTATTATTTGGAGAAAAGATCTTGGACATCGTCTCGAGTGTATTTTGTTTAAGTTTTAAAGCAAAAAATAAACATGAGTTTTGCTAAAGGAATTCAAACATTCTAATGTTCTTTATGGTTAGTAAACATTAGTTACTTATTTTTTTAATGAAATATTCTACATAATTATTTCATTTATTTTGAGTAAATTGAGATAGAAATTATTGTTAATTAATAAATTACTACGACTATTGTGGTCATAATTATGTGTCATGTGTTCATGACAAACGATGCTTTTGCACTGTTGCGATATATTTCATATTCAGGCTCATCACGAAAAAATTCAGATGCAAGAGCCGGGTGCGTGGCCTATACGATCGCCACATAAAAGTTGTTTCTAAGCAGTAAACCAAAGACAATAGAACCTCACCTTGTGCACTTGCGTTTCCGAGAACGACCTGGCCCTAAGGTCTAAAGCTCTCTCCAACACAGTTTTTAACACGTGGTGAACCGAGTCACTTTGTAAAAGGTTTGCTAGTAGCCGGAATGGAGGCGACAGCTTTGGTAGATTTGGAGGTGGACAGCATTCTGGTAGACCTGGAATACAGATGATAAAGGTGAGAACAAAGTACAGCAGTAGTAAAAAGTATAGATAATAAAAAAGAATGCAAGGCTCCAAAGAAAAAAAAATATGAAGGTGTTACAAGTGCTCTCAGCAAGAACATAATGGATATACGCAACGTTAAAAGCGTGTTTGTACACATGGTTACCACACGTAAAGCGCGTGTCGCTTCGTGAGATAAATCTTACTAATATTATAAAAGCGAAAGTGTGTCTGTCTGTCTGTTACCTCTTCACGCTTAAACCGCTGAACCAATTTAGATAAAAGGTATAGAGATAGTTTGAGCCCCCGGAAAGGACATAGGATAGTTTTTATCCCGATATTCCCACGGGATCGAGACTTATGCGGGTGAAACCGCGGGGCGCTACTAGTACTGTATCATTATATGTATATAAGAGTTTTCGAGATCGGCGTAGCGTGGATACTAAAAGTGTGTGCTTCGTGCCGATAGTTGGGGAAGACCTATGTCCAGCAATATGACGTTATGCGTTTTACTCACCAGCCGCCTTCCTCCTTGTCCTTTGCTCCTCCTCGCTCCTGGACAGTTCCTCTCGAGTGTAGTGGTAGAAGAACGTGTCGTATTCATCGTATAGATGAGGTTTCAACTTGTAAACGCCGCGGTTGTTGCCTCCAGTCGGTTTGATGAAGTCTGCTACTTCATGGATCACGGCTTCTAGACCAGTTTCGTGGAGCTGGTCTTCTGGTAAGGATCTGAAAGGAAATGAAAGAGATTGTAGGTCAATCTAAAATCGCTCCTGAGAAAAAAAACTGACGTCAACTTGGCGTGATTTGCAAAGCTCAAAGTTAGTCGAGAAATTTATAGCGTAATCAGCCTATAATGTTGTCTCCTCTTGCTGAGAGGGCGTGGGCCGTAATACACTACGCGGGCCCAGTGCGGGTTGAGAAATGTATAATGTCTCTTAAATTTAAATGAACTCGATAAATGTTATATTTCTGAAAAGTCGACCAACTAATCGAGTGTGGTGTAACACCTTGTCCTGGCAATACCGAACACATCAAAAAAAGAATTATCCAATTTGGTGCAATTATTCGGAAGTTATGCGCGTACAGACATTTCGGCGATTTTGTTTTATACTATGTAAGGATCCTTAGTAAGGATAAGGATGTCAAAAGTGATATCAATATCCTATTTACATAATAAACAATTTAATTTAATTTCTAGTTGTGTACTTGTAAAGGTAAGAACTACTAAGGGGCTGCTCATTTATTACGTAAGATGATTTGAAGGGGAGGGGGTGCAAATAAGTCTTATTTTTTCTTACGTGGGGGTGGGAGGGGTCTAGACTGTTCTTACGTAAGATTAAAAAGGGGGGAGGGGGTTAATCCAAGTCTTATCTTTTCTTACGTAGGGGGAAAGTGGTCAAAATTGTCTTACGTAATAAATGAACAGCCTAAACACAGTATAATAATGAGAAACCTGTTAAGTTCCGAGTGCGGCATAGGCTTGACGCAGAGCATTTGTATGATTTCCTTCATGGTGCGGTCGTCGTTAGTAACCTCGCCTACACCGGGCATGTAGCGGGAGCCGTAGACTGGAAGCAAGCAATAAATAAAGAGTTAATCTGCATTCGCGATTTATTTGCCAAAAATGTAAACAAATATGAGATTATGGAAAAATGACTTTAAAATCCTACACAATAAAGTTCAGTTTATGCTACAACTTCAAGCATTTTTATAACTTTTTCAATAGTGCTAATCACTCTGAAATCAACTTAATTGCAATTTATACAAAGTTTATATTTGTTTAACTTGAAATAATATTAATTTGAAACATAAGTTTGAATCGACTATAACAACACCGGTCACACAAGAATAATACCACCCTTTTACTCTGACTTCACATTTCTGGCCATGAGGTTTTGTAACTGGTATGGAAGCTTGATGACCAGCTCAGCCAGGATCAGTTTGGTTTGAGATGGACGGACGACCTAAAGAAGGTGACTGGGACAGTATGGATGCGGAAGGCGGAGGACTAGGTGTTGTGGCGCCGCCTGGGAGAGGCCTATGTCCAGCAGTGGACTGCAATAGACTGAGTTGATACACGGTTAGTTTTTTTCCCCTAAACCTACTAAGGTCTTTATGAACAAATGCTATGATTTTAATATTTTACTATAAAAAAACTAAACAACTTTTTCTATAAAAAATCAACTGTTCAGTACATTTTTTGTTTCGCATAAATCGACAAAATGAATACTACAGCTGATTTTCTTAATAACAAAATAAACGCAGCATAATTTAGAAAAATTCCGGCTTTCTAATGAGTCTCTGTCACTCAAGTCTCCTCTCTTCCTAAAGCTCGATGCGTCATATTAGCACTTACTAGTAATAAGCAGTCCTAAGAACTCCTCCAGCATGCTAATAGTATGCCGGAGTGTGTCGTCTTCAATGGCACGCTGTTCAAAGTCTGGAGCCGCCCAGTCCAGCAGGTTGAACTTGTTCAGGACGTGGATGATGAACTCGTTGCTCTCAATGAGGGAGGCGCCGATCTGTTCGAGAAAAATTAATTGTTTTTTGTAAATGTCATGGAAGGTTTTTGCTAAAAACTTTATATGCAAAAATAAGTTTTTTGTAATTATTTGTGTTGATATGCGTGTTATTTACAGTTTGGTTGGCATCTATTAATTAACGTGTTAGGACGTGTTACTCGTAACAGTTTTGAAGAAGATCTTTTTTATTGAAGACAAATAATATCAACAGCGACGATATAATAAATCTAGTGTGCTGGTAGCATCCGTACAATACATATACCAAATAGAGCTTTTATTCTAAGCTCTATCTGACTTTATAGTCACCACGTCAGACCAGTTATGAACAAAGCTTTTTTTTTTTGTCACATTCACTTTGTCAAACCGTAACATCTCGGCGTGCACCTGTTCTATCATGTTTGTAATAAAATATCGTGTGTACCTGCAGCATCACAACGTCCCTGTCCAACATCTCAGCGCGGCACTTGACGTTCTGGTAGAAGTACAGCTGGTTGATGAGCGCGAAGCCGTTGCGGCGCCACATGCCGGCGTGGACCTGGCCTATCATGGCCATGGTTTCGAGGACTGGCTCTGTGGAAGGAATGGGAAGAAATTGAGATTGACTGTAATAAGTTTTAGGTCGAAACTAGGCGACCTTTTTTGTCAAAAACCGATATTATCTGAGAGCAGTTCACTTTAAGCACTGATGTCATAGAATCTGGCACTTGGATTGTGCAAGCAAGCTAACATTAACACATGCCAAATATTAGCCTCGTTAAATAACGACGACCGACCGAGCTAACGCCTGCGACCAAAGACGGAGCCAGCGAACCGATTTCTAATATGTTTCGATTCGGCATTAGCAGATCGCCTATGCGGAAAATCCTCCTTAAGCACAGACGGAACACCCTAATCTGTACCCTCCATTTAAATGACTTGCCTATAAGTTGCTCGGGCGTGGGTTTGGGCCGGTCCTGTCGGTCGAACTCGCGGCTGTGGTAGGACAGGCCGTGCGGGTGCAGCAGCAGGTGCAGGCCGGCGATGTACCGCGACAGCGGCCGGTGGATGGAGACCGGTTCCGTTGATACGTCATACGGGATGACTGAGGCGATCTGGTTGCCGAGTTCTGGGGGAGAATATAATGATAGCTACAGATTTTTAAAGATGGAAAACTATGATACTTCAAAAAGGTTATGTATTTTCTGTATTTGCAATCTTATCAAACGTTGTTAGGTTATTTTTTTCCCATTTATTCTTTTAACCTCTTAAATGCCTTATGTTGGACAGTCCGACATAAGAAAAAATGCTCCAAGTGTCTTAAGTCGGACAGTTACACTTAAGGGCTTGGTCAGGATTGGTCGCTACATATCTGTGGTTGTGTTGCAAGTAGCAATATGTTCTGCATTTATACGAAAGAAATGGTTCATTCACTCTTTATTTTAATATTTTTCAATAGCAACAACACTATTTTGAACGAATAAAAAAATAAATACATTCATCTGACATTCCACCGTTTGACGTTAGCCGTGAGTGCAAATTTCTGAGAAACGTACGGTGCGGTACGGTACGGATACACGATGAATAGAGGCAATAAACGGTAAGTTTTCTTTTATAAATCTATATAGAATTACTGAGAAATAAGTGTAGATTCCGTATTGAGTAATTGTTTTTCAAAAAGTAATGATTATATAGGCGAAAAAAGTAACGAAAATTTAGACTTAACATTTTTTTCCATAATGGCCGTTGTGTTATGACATGTTTTTGCTACAAATATTCTCGTAAATAGTTTGAAATACATTTAAGTAGTTAGCATATTTACCTATGAACAAAATAAAAGTAATATATACTTATATCATCACGTATTGACATCATAATTGTGTGTCAAACAGAAAGTCGTAAAATTGGCGCCAACCATGACGGTTGGCGGCACAAAGTACGGTCTGCAAAAAAACTTATTATAATAATAACTTATTATTATTTTTAAATGATGGTTGGATTTTTATTATTATGTAAACATTTGTTATCGATTTATATCTGAATGTCTTACGTGGAGTGTATGTTCCCGATTTTTTTTTTTTTTTGTTATTATTAATTTTTTTGTTTACTTAGGCCGGTAATGTGGTCGGGTTAGCTGATCAGACCTTATACAATTAGTGAAGTTTCGTATTATTTTTAGAATGGCGAAATACGCCGCTACGGAACGGTCCAGGAGTGTGACCCCCGTAGCGGATAAGGAACGCGGACCGAACCAGCAAAGCGCGGCTCGGCGGGCCCTATTATTGGAGAGGCTTAGGGCAACCCCGGCACGCGATCTGAATTCCCCACCGCCACGGTAAGTTTCTTTTTCATAGCGTTACCTAATATATTTATTCAGTTACAGTGGAGTAATTTGTATTTCTTACTTTAGCCTCCACGCGCTCCCCGTTCAGGCGACACCTGGAGGATCACTCAATGTGCGCGGCGACTCCGTGCCGCTTGAGCAGACCCCAGGTGGTCGCCTGCGCATCGGAGAAGCTAGACAAGCCAGGCAACCCAGCCTGGACTTGTCTCTCTGGTAAGTTAACTCTCCTTCCTAGAGTATCTCCATGGTACGTGGGTGGCAACGAACATGGTAATATGGTTATATTTTTACGATATTGTATTTATTCACAGTTCCGATGTGGTTGAGCGTGTGGAGGCGTTGGACATGTCAGAGGACGAAGCAGCGGAGCTGCTGCAGTCGGATCCCTGGCATGTGAAGAGGTGGATGCGGGACCTGCCGGGGGCCAGCGAGCTTTCGAGGGCCAGCGAGACGCCGGGAGCCAGCGACACGCCGAGCAGCAACACGGTTTTTCTTGCTCCTCTCGCGCCTAGCGCCAGATCTGAGGTGACTGTCGCTGCCGAAGTTGACGTTCGTCCATCAACTTCGACGGTGACAGCACTTTCACAGACGGTGCCTAGGCGTGATGGCAGTGAATTGGACAGCGACTTCGATGACGAATTCGATGTCCCGGTCATGCCAGTTGTCGGGAGGGATCTTCCTGACACCGAGGAGTTAGACGAACCGTTACAAGATTTGGTAAACGAGATCGATACGGGGATGGATGACGCTGCCGATTCTCTTTTGGTTACGTCGGCTATTTTCGCGTGGTCACCGGACTTTGATTCGTTTAGGGGTGTTCGTGAGGAGTTCTCAGGTCCTACCCCTGGGCCAATCAAAGACTACGAGACGCCTTATGATGCCTTCACCGATATATGGGATGAGGATATCATAAGGTTGATCGCCACGGAAACTAACCGATATGCCCATCAGACAATCGAGACCATGCGTAACGCAGGGACTTTGAAACCATCATCTCGCCTTCATTCGTGGACTGACACTAATGCAGACGAAATAATGGTTTTTTTCGCGATGTTGATGTATATGGCTATCGACCCGCGTACGTCGATAACTGAATATTGGACATCAAACCAAGTTCTCCAATTACCGGGGTTCAAAAGTCTTATGTCCTTTAATCGGTATACTCTGCTGAATAAGTGTCTTCACTTTGTAGACAATGTCGCTGTCCAGAGTCAGCAGTTGTCTCAATCTGGAGTATCTTCTTCAGCAGGGGTGTCACGTAAGCTGGGTAAGTTGGCACCTATTATTGAACATCTCGGAAAAAAGTTCAAAGCCTTGTACAACCTAGGACCTGACATCAGCATCGACGAGTCTTTGACCTTATTCAAGGGCCGCTTGTCCTGGGCCCAAACAATAAGGTCAAAGGCTGCGCGATTTGGAATCAAGTCATATGAGCTATGTGAGTCCCGCACTGGCTATATGGCTAGGTTCCAAATCTACACGGGCAAGGATGACAGTTCCGACGGTGATCTATCACTTGGCGTCGATTTGGGGGGGAAGAGCACGAAAGTGGTTCTTGAACTATTGCAAGGCCTTGAACATCGGGGGCATTGTGTGGTGATGGATAATTATTATAATTGTCCATCATTAGCACGATACCTCAAGAGTTTGGGCTTTGATTGTTTAGGAACCCTTCGTGTAAACCGTCGAAACGTCCCTAGTGACTTCAAGGTGTCGAAGAAAGTGAAGAAGGGGACTATTATATCTCGCCATTCTGGAGACGTATCCATCGTTGCATGGATGGACTCCAAGATGGTGAATATAATATCCACCTATCACAGACCCGATACCTATAATGGAACTAGGGCTGGTAAACCGACGGAGAAACCGGTATGTATAAAAGATTACAACAAATCCATGGGAGGTGTTGATCTCAAAGATCAAAAACTCTCCATGTATCTGTTGGAGCGAAAGAGAGGCGTGAAATGGTATATGAAAATGTTTAAAAGGCTACTGAATGTGAGTATACATAATGCGCTTGTGATGTACCAAAGTTCTCTGAAACGTACAACTGATAAATTGCCCGTGACGCATCGTGAGTTCCGCTATGCACTTGCTGAATCTCTACTTAAACGGCATCGCCCCTGTTCAATAGAGATCAGTCAGGCACCAGTGGAAAACGTGAGGCTGAGGCGAAATATCATGCACGAGCCAGAGCACTTGATTGGACGTGAGAATACAAAGAGATGTGTGATTTGTCAACGGCAGAAGAAATCCAAAGCCGTTCACTCAAGGTGCATCACGTGTGACGCATATCTTTGTTTTGGGGACTGTTGGAGAATTTGGCATTCTGCAAAAGAGCTCCCAGGCGTAGATATACGTGGGCGGAAACGGAAGCGCAAAGAGTAAACGTTTTTGGGGTGTGGGTGTGGATTACGACTGTGTTTGAATGTGATCGTGATCCGGGGCTCTCGCATGAGGGTCACGTTTTGACGGGACGCCTAACCGTTTATGTATCTCGTTTACTACTTCTTTCGTTGCTGTTATCGGGGGCGTTACAGCTATCGGGGACGAAACGGTAGCGTGGTAGCGCCTTTTGGCGTCTGCATTGATATCTGACTGATATCAGTCTGGGTTTGTGCATTGTGAATGATATCTTACGGGACACATATCAGACTGGGTTTGTGCATTGCGAATGATATCTTACGGGGCAGATATCAGTCTGGGTTTGTGCATTATGGATAATATCTTACGGGACAAATCTGATTTTGTAAATAAAACCCACGATATGTACAGCACAAACCTTTTTTTAAACATTTGTAAATTTTTCTAAAGTTTGGCTAAAATCAGGACAAACCCTTCAATTTACTAGCTGTTACAATAAAGTGTACCTATCTTGGTACGGCACAAACCTTTTTTAAACATTTGTAAATTTCGCTAAAGTTTGGCTAAAATCAGGACAAACCCTTCAGTTACAATAAAGTGTACCTATCTTATTTTTTCACAACATAATTATGTTCTTATATGTATGAAAACATTGGTAAATTTTGCTAAAGTCTGGGTAAAATCTAGGCAAACTTTTCATTATAATAGCTGTTACAATAAAGTGTACCTATCTTATGGTTTTTTTGTGTACAAAAATGTATATTTTTATTGTTTTATTATTAAATAATTTTAAACATTCCTTGAAAAGAAAATGCATTTTATTTCAAACCTCTCGAAGCCCTTTCTTAGATTTGCTGTTAGTAAGTAAATAAGTGAACAAATAATAATTATTAATTTATTTTCAAACATAAATTAGCAATTATTGCTTAGGTACTTTGAGATAATAAAGGGTTGCGGGGAGGGCTGTCCCTTACACCCTGTGTATACAATGATGTGGTTGCGCTTTAATAGCAGCTTTTATCATTGCTTCTTGCCAAATTTCATGATCGGAGGTCAACGGGAAGTACCCTGTTGGTTTGATTCCCTTTGCGAATGTGTGAGAAATGTGACATAAACGTCTATATCTTTTGATTGCGTAAGCAAGGTTGACGCCACATCAACAAAACAGCGGACAGAAAGTAATCCGTTTTATTTCTTTTTGAGGTACGGAACCCTAAAAATGAGCTATAAAAAGACTTAATCGAAACCACGAGCGAATCCGAGGGCAACAACTAGTACATATAAATAAATCGGTTCATAAATCACATAAGTAAATATCTACATTGATAAAAAAAAAAACAATACACACGAACCTCCTACTATCCTGAAGTCGGTAAAATAATAACTTTATTTAGAATAAATTGACATGACAAACAGAAAATGTATCAATAATAATCATAATAACAAGATTTTCTTGAAAATAATAGTAAAATAATAACATTGAATTATTTACGTTAGCGTTTTTTTGCAAACATTACCGGCCAGCCTCGGCCAGCCAATCACAGAGTACCAGTCAATATGGCCGCGGCACGCACGCCGGCGTTCGCAGATTTTTTACCGGTCGACAGAATAAGTTGCTGTGTTATGCAAATAGTGTATTTAGTAGTGATATTTAGTTTGTTATGGATGTGTAAACATATGTGCCATCGTATTCTAGTGTAGTTTTAGTGAATATATTTGTGGATTCGACGTATTGTGATAAAATGTGAAGGTTATGTGAATGAAAATTATCAAAATTAAAGAATATCACGTCACTGCAATGTCAGGTCAGTTTTATTTCATTACGTAGCAGTTTTAGTAGATAGGAAAACTAATGAGGATTCCGGGAAGGTATAATTTATACTTTGTTATTATCGATTTAACGGTATAATCTTCGTTTTTCTGAAGGCCAACCTAACGTTATTACCTTACTCGTAAAAGCAACAACATTGACGTCATGTGCGTGTATGGAGGTCGGCAACCGAAAGGTTAATAGCAATGAAACTCCGAACTGTTCGAATTGGCCTCAGATCATATTAATTTAATATACACATAAATTTCCTATTTCAGAAAATTCTTCCAGTTTAACTGTACTTACAGCTCGATGACATTTTCGCCCATTTTTTACACGAAAAGTTCGCCGAGCCACTAATACGCGTACTTACTTGCTCAAACGTCTATCGCCCCCTGAAAAGGTTTAAATTTTCCCAGATATCTCGGAAACTACTAAACCTATCGTCAATTAAAAAAAATATTTTTCTAGAAGACAAAATCTGCTACAAATGATCTTCGTACTACTCACCCCTCACAACCTTAGCAGGCGGGGTGTACGTCTCAACATGCTTCCTGAGCGCCATGCGGTACACGGCGGTCGCCAACGCCTTCTCTGCCGCGCACCACTCTAGAGATAGCGTGATGCTATGTGCCAGTTTGACGTGGAGATTGAAGGCGGATTCCCATTCTGGTTCATATTCCATGTGTTGACCGACCTGGTGAGTACACACGGAAAGATAAGTCAAATTTTGTGGTAGCTTGTATCAAAGTTAAATACTTAGTAACTAGAACTTTCTAACATAATTATTGTGATTTAAAAGAGTGTCCATGGAGATTCTTGTCCGGTCTTCTTCCATGGGATTTTCTGAGTGACTGACTCCTGGACAATTCAAAAGTGCCTGTAAATGGTTTATTTTAAATAAATGCTTTGAGTTTGGTACACACTACTTTGCGGCAACACTACTGCAGTGACATGACAACATCTATTTTGATTTCACCACGGACTGCATCTAACAATAACCACAAGTGAGAATTAAAGGGATTATTCAAATGACGCGCATAAGCATAGTATAATCAGTCTATGATGTCCCCACTGCTGGGACACAGGCCTCCTCTCTATGAGAGGGAGTGGGCCTTAATGCACCACGCGAGCCAAGTGCGGTTTCGTGGATGTCGCATGTCTTCGAATTGTTCTGGTTCTAAGACATGCCGGTTTCTTCACGATGTTTTCCTTCACCATTTTGAGAGCAGTAATGATGAAATTAAATACTTTAAGTGCCTGCCTGGTTTCGATCTCACGACCATAAGTCGGCGGCGGTCGACCAGTACTTATCCTGCGTTCGCGATTTATTTGCCAAAAATGTAAACAAATATGAATTAATGGAAAAGTAACTTTAATTCCTACACAATAAAGTTCAGTTTACGCTACAACTTCAAACATTTTTATAACTTTTTCAATAGTGCTAGTCACTCTGAAATCAACTTAATAGTCATTGAAATAAAGTTGATACTTTTTTAACTAGAAATAGGGTGGGGGTGTGCAGCATTGAGCACTTTTACTGTACCGATACCGATTATTATGATACCACTGGGTCACCACTGACAATGCCGCGCGAGACGTGGAAGATACATAACATAAATTGAATTCATTTATTTACTTATTGGATCTTCAATGGAGGTTACACAATTAAATGCAATACACAAGAATCGGACCACATAATAGTTAGTGTATGCTTCGAATTAGGAGACCACATCGTTCACTTACAATCTAGGTACAATAATTACGACAAACACAAAAATATAAAAATACAGGAAAACAACATAAGCAAGCGTACAAAATAATACAAATTACTAATAACAAACAAAAATAATAATAACCATAAAAGGCAACACAAAAATAACAAAATATTATGATACTATTTAAATAGTGATGAACATAAATGTTGATGTATGGAAGGGAGAGGAAGGCCAAAGACAAGAAGGGTGGATTGGGTGAGGGATGATATTAATGAAAAGGGAGTGAATGTTGGCGTGACGGTTGACAGGGTAGAATGGAAGAAGAAAACGTGTTGGCGCCGACCCCGAGTAACATTGGACAAGATGATGATGATTTGCTTGCTTGCTTTTACTTGATAGGTGATACTAAGTGTGTTACTAGAACAAGCCGAGCTTTTGGGTACCTTCACTCTGAGAGATCCTCCTTATACAAGTTCCTACCTGTCTGACAACAGAGTCCATCCCCTGCATCATCACCAACAGGTTCAGCATCAGAGAGATACCGTGCATGAACCCCTTACGAAGGTCATCATCGAAGGTAGCTGGTACTGAGCTCAGGAGGTACTTCACGTCATATAGAATGAACTGGGCGCGTTTGAACGCCATTGGAACGTGGGAGCGGTCGAATTCTAGGCGGCCCTGTGGAAGAAACTGAATTATAAAATTTGCTATATTCGGTGAGCAAAGTTCTAAGTGATGAGGACAGTCGCCCAATGCGCATTTCTTTGGACGTGGATGAATAAGTCTATGAAGAATATAAATAACTAGCTTCTGCCCGCGTGAAATTTCTTCTTTACTAACAAAAAATCAGATCTGATCTTTGATCTTTTATCTGATTCCGAAGATTAACCCTTACATGCAAACACACTTTTTTTCCCTCCCAAACAAACAAAATTAAATGTTTAGAGGATATCCATACTAATATTATAAATGTGAAAGTGAGTCTATCTGTCTATTACCTCTTCAGTTCACGATTAAACCGCTCAACCGATTTAGATGAAATTTGGTATAGAGATAGATTGGGTCCCGGGAAAGGACATAGGATAGTTTTTATCCCGATATTCCCAAGGGATCGAAACTTATGCGGGTGAAACCGCGGGGCGCTGCTAGTACAGCATAATCTCCAGTCTCATAACAAACCACGTTGACTGTTTCGTTCCGATAGCCGAATATGCAACATATTTTTTTAAATTTTGTTTTTTGTTTCGCAAACTGTGTCCAAATAAACTTTTTATCTTTCTTTCTTTCAATTTCTCTTTTACCGTTTTATTGGAGTAGGGGTCCATGTTCAGCAGTCAAGTTTAAATGCATCTAAAATGTCTGCATTCAAAAAAGGGCCAGTGCTCCAATTTGAAATATTGTATTTCGCGGGCTACATTGACGGATAAACTCAAACTCAAAGCATTTATTTCAATTAAACCATTTACAGGCACTTTGAACTGTCGAGAAGTTGGTCAGTCAAAAAAATGAAGCTAGATGCCCATCTCAAAGCGTAGGTACCTATGGAGAAGAACGGGCAAGAAACTCCATGGACACTCTTTTAAATTATATTTTTACAAAAATATTAGTTACATCATTAATGTTGAATTTATAAGCTCCATAAGCTCTCTATAGCCTTAAATCTATTTGCGCTGCATATCATAGGCTACTTAACATCACGCCCTTACGAGACCCTTACGAGCAGACTAAAAAGAAAAGTCAGAAAGAACGCCAAGCGAAAAACTAAGTAATATTGCGGGCAAGCGACGGGATGCGACGCGGTGGGTCGAGGGTCGAAATTTCACGCGGACGAAGTCGCGGACAAAAATTAGTGTAGAACTATTGCTCAAACAGTAAATGTGCTACAAGGATCTTTTGGCGCCCGAATAACATTGACAGGGGGCGTTGTTGGAATTGTCAGTATTGACAAAACAAGATGGCGGCACTAGTTCCGATTATGGCAACGCGTTAAAAATACTTGTACCTTTGTAGATTCCTACTCACATTACTACACCGCCTATTACACTCGCTAACAAACGTATTCATGACGACGAACAAGGCATCGTGCTTCGCTATCAGATGATGCGCAAGAGTCGGCGTCGTGTACAGTTGGACAGATAGTGACGAAATGGAGAACGAGTGGTCGTGGTCATCTCGGATGAAGTCCTTGAGGATTGAACCTGGGAACAAATGGAAAATATTATGAAAGTAAAGTTTTTCATAACAATTAGTATTCGGTAAGAACTTGTCTCCATCGTCATATTCACCCATTAAGGGACACTGAACGGGACACAATAGATGTTTTATTGTTATTATATGTGGGGGCGTTTAGTGTCCCGCAAAGCGTTAAAGGCGACTGATGGATTTCTTATGTGATCTGGGCGGATGGGCAGTCAGTCTTCATGTTTGCTTATAACAAAGAGCTGCGATACAACTTATGTTGTCTGTTTACTTTGCCATCACTCACTGACATATCGGATATAAATTAAAACCGAGTACATCCCGAGAACAGCCGAACACATCCGAAGCGGTGTCGTTACGGTAACAGTGGCGCGAATTCAATGGTTTTTTCCCATCTCAAAAAATGCCCAACGCGCTTAAAGAAGTTTTCACTTCAACAAAATCAAGAATGTACAGGGCACGATTGCTACGGTGAATAAACTGAAAAAAAAAACGTGTCAGTCAACAAGCTTCCATAGTGATTTATAGAACACTGTATTCAGAGCATTGGTGATGAAATAATTTACACAAAGTAAAGTGCCTGTCTAGGTTCGAACCTACGACCTAGGACTCGTAAGTCGTGGCTGTTGCCGCCACCAGTACTCTCTATTGAAAAATCAGGCCTTATCGAACAAACACTCACCGTAGTTCTTCGTGAACAAGATGGCCATGGTCCTCTTGGTGGTGTAGTCCATGAGCGTGGTGGCGATGAGCAGGCGGTGCCAGGCGGTGCGCGCCGCCTTCCACATGCGCGCGTCGTTCTGCATGACGCCGCATGCCACGCCGCCGCCGCCGCTCAGGGCGTTGCACGCGCCCCACACGTCCTCGCCCAGAGCTACTTGACTGACGGCTAGGCGGAGACTGGGCTCTTGGCTCACGAAGTTTTGGAGCCTATAGGGTTTGGTTATACAAGAAAATCATTTATCAATTTTTACAATCGCCTTTTTACAAGATTTAGTTTACATTTTAAAATAAAAATTTTATAATTTCATTGATGTTTTGCTAGGTAAAGGTCTCCTGCAAAATTTGTATTGTTTTTTGGCGCTGTGTCGCTACAGTAAAGTTTCGCCGCTGCACCGCGAGACTAACATTGAATTTGCCACTACGCTTAACGAGGGCTTCGCACCAAGGACTTTCCCCCTTAGTACTCAGAAATATACCCTTCAGGCTTCAGTATTGACCCAGAAATAGATAATTTTTTTAAAGCCTGTAACTCCGCTTGATGTCTGACCTACTATGATGCTATAAAGTCATTTTTGCGCCACTTCATGAGTCAAACACGAGGAAGTGGTAAAGGTGATCTTTTTGGGGACTATCTTTTATAAGTTTATAACTTATGACATTCAAAAGTACTAATTCTCTGTTTTAAATTAAATAACCATTTACTAAGGACTGATTTACCAAAGTTTTTTATTCGTGGAATAAAATTGACGTCTGACAGTTCTAGTATGGACAAACGGTCAAAAATTAAAAATCTATTCTCAGGATAAGACTTATTCTAGGTATAAAAGTTTGGTGAAATTGGCTCTTTAATTAGATATTAATTTAAAAGTAAACTCACCAATGCAGCAGTTTCATCGCGAAGGTCTGATGCGCGATGACGTGCGCGTGCATGACCAGCACCTTGAGGCTCGGGCCGTGGCGCGACGTGAACCTTTCGAACATCGCCGTACAGCTGAGCACATACGTTCACATCACCCCACACCAGTGCAAGTAAGGGAGACAGCGGATGTTTTGTTAAGCATGTACGTGATAGCGCGGGAATACATTGAAACAACGGAAGATCGTTTGTTTATGGAGGAGATTATAGGAGTACTGACTATTAAATTTTTATAATATGGTAAAAAATATTTTCTTTTATTTTTACTTAGGGGCGCTTTACACTTGTTTAGATCGGCATGATTCGTCACAGCCGGACGGCAAAATCAATATGCAGTGTGTAGCAAGAGCAACCCTAACAGTTTGAAATACTTTCATGAACAGAAATAATATTATAAATCCTCGTTTTGCAAAGGAAAGTCAGTCAGTTCGGGCGTTTACACTTTTGCAATCAAAACAAGTAGGGGCCTGTTTATTTATCATTTAGGGAATAAGCATTAGCTTTATATTTAACCGACTTAAAAAAAAAGGAGGAGGTTCTCAGTTCGTCGGAATCTTTTTTGTTAAATCAAGTTTTTTAAAAGCTTAAAAAGAATAATATAGGACTGCCGCGATGTCACGTAAATACTATGCGAGTGTTAATGAAGATAGGATTGGAATATGGGGCATAGTTCATCTTAGTAGATAGATTATAATATATTTTACAATGACGTGTCGTTTGACTCTATGACACCTACATAAAGTTTAAATTAGAATAGTATACGCGTCATGTTGAAAATGGATGAATATATACAATTACACTTACTAATAAACGTATTATATCAGATGAATAGTTACACACCGATTTCTCTATATCAGTCGTCAGTAATATGAGTTTCGAAAGAAGAAGACAAAGCGTTCTGTAACTACACAGACGCTATACAACGTTTATTAGTAAGGGGTTTAGTGAAAAGCATTAGTTACTCGTAGATTTCAATATTTTAAGTTATAACATATAATAAAATCTAATTTGCTCTTTCTGCGATGACCCAAAACTACGATATTTAAAAATCATACTTTTTATTTACTGGTTATTTATTTATTTAATTTTTACAAGTTTTCAGGTTTTCTCTTTATTCAGGGGCCTACCGCCGCCTATTATAGCTGTATAATTTTAATCTTACTTTCAATGTGGGAAAGAGACGGAGCTAGTCGTCGAAAACCGTCTTCCTTCTCTTTAAAAATGAACTAAGATTAAAATAATACTGCTATACGGGGTGGTGGTAGGCCTCCAGGTATTTACAATAGAATTCTACATCAAGACAAACGACGTTAAAAGAAGGGTGTTTGAGTCTTTAAATCTTTACCTCGATTCCGTTAAAATACTGAGAGTGGGAAGTAGTTTCCCTATATCACCATATACTATACCCATATTTGCAAAATAAAATTATTTTATCTTTATCTTAGCGGGTACTTTGGCTAAACGTTATTCCTGTCACTGTTGCACAGCTGTAAAACTACAAGTGCTAGATAGAGAGCATAATATGCTAAGTAACGTTTAGGGCCTTATCATACTAGCAGATTGCGAGCCTCCACAAAGTGGAGCGGGCGCGCAACGAACACGCGGCGCATGCACAGCGAATTCGTTGCAACGAGATCGCCGCGAATAGCACGTGGACGCCATTCTTACTGAGTGTATTGTACGTCGTTAACTTGCTACAAACACGCGACGAAAACGTTGCGAATTTGCCAAGCGTCCGCGACGTCTTCGCTGTGCAGCCGCGGCGTGTTCGCGACGCATTCACTGCGCGCCCGCCCCGCCCTGCAGCCGCTCGCAAACCGCTAGTGTGATAAGTGATAACGCCCTTATAGATCTCGGTCTTAGTCTATGTCAGGTCAAACGATGCCAAATCTTAGATCAAAATAATACTACATTATAATATCACACAAGCAAATACTTACATCTCGATATCGGTCTTCAGTTTGTCGCAGACTTGGAACGAGTTACACTTGACGAGCGCTCTTCCTTCGCGGTCGATGAGGCTCACTAGCTCTAGCGAATCACGTTGGTTGCATTTTGTTACTCTTACTAAAGTTGTTATGACCTGAAAAAAAGAAAAAATTGTAGTTTATTGGTGGCTATTGCAGATAATATATGGAATAAGTTTCTGAAATGGAACTTCAGGCCTATAACTGGGCTAATATTATCCGGTATTAGCCCAGGTGACACGGGCGTGTTTTTTCCGCGGCGATTTTTTATCGCGCTCTGGATTCAACCCACTGCTTCGCGTCGAGAGTTGAAAATCCAACAGTTTGTTTTTTTCACGTACGTTGATACAGATAGCGCCATCCACGAAGACGCGCCCCACTTTTCTTCCTAATCGCTTACAGTGCAAGTGTGCAACATTCCGCTAGTGTTTTAGTTTTGTCGATACACAGTAATTACTTATTAGTGGGTAATTAGTGTGTATCAAAAAACTAAAACACTAGCGGAATTAACTAGCGATAACCACTAGCGATTAGTAAGAAGAGTGGGGCACGTCTTCGTGGAAGGCACTATCTATAATCCAGTGTGCGATAAAATCCCGCAGCGATATTTTTAGGTCCGTGCGAACTTGGGCTTATTACAAATTAAAACAGATTCTTCAAAGAAATGTGATACAGGGTGGCAGGGACATCCACGCGCCACCTGTTACCATTCAATACATGATTCTGGACCCCTCCGCGTGGAAATTTTTCGTCGGTTATAAAAAAAATTGCTGTTCCATACATTTTGACCACGTAGGTCTAGGTAATGAGCTTGTCTATGAAACAGCAGATTTATTTTTTTTAAACAGTTGAAAATTTCTATGCTAGGGTGTTTAGAATCATGTGCTGAATTCACGGTTATTGTATTTCTTTTTTAAATGGCGACTTCATACCTGATCAAACGTGTGCGTCTCGTCGTTGTACAGAACAGTGCAGTAACAGTCGGGCTGGTCCAGTATCTGCAGTAGATCCCTCTCCGCGTCTTTCAGCCTGGAAGGATTTATCGTACTTTTTCTCTAATTATAACATTTCACTACTATTATTGTAAAAGAAAAGACATAGCATAATATCATAACTTCACGCCAGTAATCCCCGAATGTTTAGGCAGAGGTGTACGGTCACCAAAGGAGATACGTAACCAGGGTCATCGGATATAGTTGAAGTTTAGTAAGAAACCGATGGATGTTTTCGAATGAAATTTAATTTGATAAATGAACTGTTTGTTTTCTATTAACTAAATTAAATTTCATTCGAAAACATCCATCGGTTTCTTACTAAACTTCAACTATATCCGATGACCCTGGTTACTTATTTCTTTTGGTGACTGTACCTATGGGACACGCATATTTCGCCAGTTCTGTTTTTTTATGTCCTATGTAATAGTAGGCGAGCCTATTGCCATCAACTGGGCAAAAATCCAGACTTCGGGCTACTACTGAGAATTTCCTGATGGAATAACCCAATAACACTTTGCCCGACCTGGGAATCGAACCCAGGGGGACTACCGCCACCTATTTAGCAGTATTATTTTAATCTTACTTTCAATGTGGGAAAGAGATGGAGCTAGTCGTCCAACTGTCTTCCTTCTCTTTAAAAAAGAACTAAGATTAAAATAATACTGCTATACGGGGTGGTGGTAGGCCTCCAGGTCCTCATGCTCAGCAGTAGCGCTTGCGACCACTCGACCAGCGAGGCAAGAAATAAAAATAAAAAAATTTTCACAGAAACACGTGCATTTCAAAAAGACAAGATATATTATTATAAGGAAAGAATGCTTCAACTATTCGGGCTAGGCAATTTATGAGCGCGCGTCATGTGACTCTTATGTCGTTGTGATAAGGTATAAATTGGTATTATTGACGCACGTTCACAAATTCTACATCTATATGATTTTGTATGGTTCAAACATACATAGTACTGCTAATAGCTTACAAGGCCGAGCACGAACGTGCTAAGTAAACTTATCAATTTTTGAATCGAAAACACAATTACTATCCTTTTGACCCTTATATCGTTGTAATAAGGTATAAAGTGGAACGATTGATGCAAGTTCATAAAATTCAACATTGACTGTGTTGATTTTGTATGGTTCAAACATACATAATACTGCTATATTAGCCTACAGAGACCGAGCACGAACGCGCGAAGTAAACTTATCAATTTTTGAATCAAAAACACAATTACTATCCTTTTGACTCTTATGTCGTTGTAATAAGATATAAAGTGGAATGATTGACGCATGCTCATGAAATTCAATATCTGCATGATTTTGTATGGTTCAAACATACACAGTACTGCTATTGGCCTGAGCACGAACACGCGAACTAACCTTAACAATTTTTTTAATCGAAAACACAACTATCCTTTTGACTCTTATGTCGTTGTAATAACGACTGTCAAAGATCTACTAATGACAGCCAGGACCTACGGCTTAACGTGCATGATAAAACTTACCTTAGATCATTAGGTAGCCCAGGAGCATGGTCGTGTGTGAGTAGTCTCAGGCAGTACGATAAGCAGACTGAGGCTACGATCTTCATGCGTTCTATTACATCCGGTTGGATAGTAGCTTCGGCTTGATTGTCATCTTCTGATGCCTGAAGGAGAGAAGCTTGTATTTAGAAGACTGAACGAATGGCATTCGAGCAATTTTCTGCATCAACAAAAGGCATATTTTCTATACTGTTATTACTTATCCTATTAAGAGATTAAATTGTTTGTTTGTTAAAGGTAATCTCTAAAAATACTGGACCGACCATAAAAGATCTTTCAGTGATAAAATAAGTACTACATTATTTCCGAGTCACATAGGATACTTTTTATCGCAGAAAAATGCACAGTTCCCGTAGGAATCTCCATATGAAACCGCGGGACGCAGTTAGTGAAAATCTATAGAACACACATTTGTAATAGCCGAAAGCTTTTTATCGAATTGTCAAGTATTCGTCATTTTTTTTAAGCTGAAACATCATTATAATCTTTCTTGTTTTCCTTTTCTTACTTTTTTGTGTTTCGGATTTTGAAGCTGAAACTTTAACGATTCTGAGTTGCTAACAAACACACATTATTTTGTTCTATGATCAGTCAGCTCGGATTTTCGGCCATATTTAGCCGCCGCCGAACTGGCCATCTTGTATTCGCGCTGGAGGTACTCGCTACGGTCTGTAATGTGTTACTTACGGCATGCAACTGACAGAAGGGGTCTCTCTTCCACGCCTCCGTGTCGCCGCAGTCGCAGCAGCCGCCGCCGCTGGACTGGCCCATCTTGTACTTGTGGTGCCGATGGGCGGACACCTTGAAGCATTCCACGCAGAGTACGCAAGTGTTGTCCATGCCTGAAGAAATAGGATATAATGTAAATGTACTTCGCTTAAAAATTATTGAAGAGGATTTGAGAAACGATACATGGAACTAAAAAAGTTTTGAAGAATTCATTAACATTGATTATGTTGCCAGTTCAATAAAAGCAGCTAATTCTGGTTTAAGGATCACAGGATTTTGGTATTTAAATACTCTAGAATTTAGCCGGCTGCCCGTGAAGTGATACATAACGCAACTACTAACTTTGATCGCCGTAGACTCATACGTCAAAGCCTCTTTTCTAAGACCTGAAGGAAGAGTAAATCCAAGAATATATCATCTCTTCAGAAATACTAACCGCACTCTCGACAGCTGTAAGCCGGATCGCCTTGCTTGAACACTCGACCGCATAGCGTGGACCGGCGCGGGAGCGGCGGCTGTGACCCATCGCTGTTGCCCCACACAAACTGCTCCAGAGGCTGGATCAGCAGCTTGGCTGCTAGGTCCTCGTCGAATGACCAGTCTGGAATGTGAAGAGGTAAATTATAGAGATATATTTTAAAACTCTTTGCAATTTGACGTATTATCAACTTAAAAATCTACTTCATAGGTTCTCAACATGGGCGATAAGGCCCCCTCGTGGGCGTTTGAGACTTTCAGGGGGGGCAGTAGAATACCCAGAAAAAATTATATATCCTATCTTACGAATACATACTATTACACGTTTAAATAAAATCGTTGCAAAAGCTTTTTCAGCGGGATGATTGCGTAACACACTATCAATAGCAATGGCTTTCATTTTGACAGTTCAACAACATTCGTTATTTACTTTGTTGAGCAGACAAATTTTTCGAACATATGAAGCAATGTATTAGCTATATCCTTCAAAATGATTCAGATTGAGATTGATAGTGTGTTACGCAATTAGGGTGCAGATTCGCGACAGATGGTAAGTAAACAAAATTGGGGGGCTCTAGAAACAAAATATTCTCAAAGATATACTTTATCAAATCTTAAATTCAGTGACAGACAACGCACAGCCTAAACCGCTGGGTCTCGAAGCATGTGATTTCGCACAAGAGTACCTTATACATATAACGAAAGTTTGCACTAAGGCTTTTAAAAGCCCTAAAGCAGTGGTTACGAACCTGGGGGCAATTACCCCCGCGGGGGTAAATCAGCTATTCTGTGGGGCTAACAAAGAACCTAATAATTAAAACCTAATCTAATAAAATACCTAGCTAAAAAGAAAAACATATAGATCGTCGCGCTGTAAGAACCGCATGTGGCTTTCTAGCTGTCGTCGCGGTCGCCTCGCCATTTCTGTTTTATCCTGTATAGCTAACAGAGCTTTAAAAATGCTAATAAGTTGAAAAACCACTCTCACATCTATAGGTTACACTAAAAACAAAGGCCAGAAACCGACTCAATGTGGAACACGACTTAAGATGCGCTTTAAGCGAAACTAAACCTAACATAACAATCAATGAGTGAACAATCAATCATCCTCTGTTTTCCTACCCTTAGGGTTGGATTTTTTTCCAAATTTATATGGGTACCAACTTCGGGCTATACTATTTCCAATAAAGAATTATCAAAATCGGACTACTCTGTAAAAATTTATGCGTGATCTTACATTATAAAAAAAAAAAAGCGTCGACTTAAGAACCTCCTCCGTTTTTTCGTCGGTTAAAAAACTTGTGAATTCAAAACAATACCACATCACATTAACTATTTGTACTTTATTCATTATTTATTGATAACATTTTAAGGTCGGGGTAAAATCAGTTTTTTACTAATAGTTCCAGGGGTAACAATATTCAAAAGGTTAGGAACCACTGCCCTAAAGGGATAGAGTTTTTATGGAAGTTCGTCATTTTTGACGATTGGAATCCCATTGGGCATCTTGTTGAAAGATAAATATTGAGACTAAGACCACGGGGTATCGTGTTACTCAGTAACTGGGTTGGTGGAGGTCAGATAGGCAGTCCCTATATTATGTAAAATACTGGTATTCAGCTGTATCCGGCTAGACTGAAAGCCGACCAACATAGTTGGGTAAAGTTTAGGCAAGATGATGATGATGATTCAGACTACAAAAACAAACCTGACATAATGATGAGTTTCAAGGAGCTTGAGAAACTTGAAAAGTTTGCGCGACCGCCCGCGGCCGGCGCCGCGAGCACTCCGACGACTCAAGTTTCTCAAGCGATAGTATGTATTATAGTAATGAAGATAAAGTTTAAAATTATAATGACACTGAAACTAATCGCTGCTTCGCTGCCATCTCGGTGTGATTTGAGCCTTATTCACATAACATCATATTCATATTCCCCTAAGGGTTAGGCAGAGGTGTACCTATAGGACACCTTCATTTCGTCAGTTATGTTTCAAGTCCCATGTTCTATGGGGCGAGCCTATTGCTATCAACCGAGCAGGAAACCAAACTCCGGGCTGCTATTAAAAAAATCTAGATGGAAATACACAGGACCTCAAGCTCAGCAGTAGCGCTTGCGACCACTAGATCAATGATTCGCGCAGAATAAACAATTTTATTATTACCTTTTTCTTTCTTCTTTCAAAATCCTGCTTCCTGCTTTTAGGAAAGAAGCAATTTCTTTCAATTAGATGGAGCAGTAACTCATGAGCTGTGTTAAACTTTAACTGTATGTACAGACGCCAGCACATCAAGCTACCCGAAACTGTCAAATTTTCCCAATCAACTTTGAACCGTATGCTTTAGCAATAAAGTTGAAAATCTATTAAAGAAATTTGACAGATCGTAGTAACTTGATGTGCTGGCGTCGTCAGTACGTTACGGAGTATTCGAATTGAACATATCTCTTGAATATTCTTATCCACATACCATACCTAATTATTATCTTCGCTTACGATAAAGTGCGTTGAACCCAACACACAAGCAATCATTGTCTAGTCTACTCTTCCACATTTTATTAAACAAATTCTTTACGCAGAAATAAAAAACAATTTTATGAGAAAACGCTGAAAACGTGGCCTTTGGCGTTCATTCTATACTAACGTATTCCTCTGTTTTCTCCCTGGTTCCCGAGTTCCGGGTCCTCCGTAATTATACAATGTGAAGAATTTTGGAACTATCAAATAAATCCAAATTTAAAAAAGTGATTTTTTCAAACAAAGTAAATAGTAGGGAGAGGCCGACCATGGGTTTTGTCATCTTTGAGTTAGCTTCATATAGTGACTAAACTTGGATATATTTAGTTTATATTGTCATATGGACTGGTTGATTTTTTTATACACCCTGGTAACGCCATTACAATATATTGATAAACGAAGTTGTCGTCTCCCCTTTTTTTTTGTTCCGGGGGGCAGCGGTAACCCTTTCGGACGATCACGCTAACCCCCGTCTCCCTCTTGTATTAAGGCGACTACATGAGCTAAAGCGCGGTCACTGTCGGACTGCATAGAAAAGAAAGAGAAGCGCGATGACACAACGGTGGTAATTTATTGCAAATAAATGAAGCAATTATCTATTTACAAAAACTATTTAATAATAAATAATCCATCATTGAATGCAGTTTGGCATTACACATTTAATGGTATATTTTTAATTGTAATTAAAATTGTTAATGAAGGGATAAACTGCTTTTAAAGAAAATTAAGAGGTGTATTTGAACATTATTTTGATGCATTAATATATATTTATTTATGATTTCGGTTCCATCACTGTATTAAAGTAAGACTTGAAAATATCATAATTTTTTCTTTGGTCAAAAGTATTTACGGTTTAAGAGATACACTGCTTTAAAAAACCAACTTTTTGACCGTTTTCGGGAACCTCCGCCTTAATAAATTAATACAAGAGGGAGACGTCCAACTTGCACTTGGCCGGTTTTTTCTTAAATTTAAGAAAAAACCGGCCAAGTGCGACTCGGACTCGTGTGTAGGGTTCCGTACCACTGTACTATTGTAGGGTGTTACGGAACCCTTCGTGTGCGAGTTAACACTACATACAAATAACGGAAAAAAAATCACGTTTGTTGTATGGGAGCCCCCTTAAATATTTATTTTATTTTGTTTTTAGTATTTGTTGTTATTGCGGCAACAGAAATACATCATCTGTGAAAATTTCAACTGTCTAGCTATCACGGTTCGTGAGATAGAGCCTGGTGACAGACAGACGGACAGTGGAGTCTTAGTAATAGGGTCCCGTTTTTATCCTTTAGGTACGGAACCCTAAAAACATTTAAATAAATGAGTACGCCAAAAAACGTAACATGGCAAAAACAGACATGACAGTGATAGAAATACACACAGCGTCGTAAAAAAAATTGGACTAGTATCATTAACCAGGGAGAAACAGAGGAAAAAGACTAGTATCATCAACCAGGGAGAAAACACAGAAATATAATATTAGTATGGAATAAATGACCACGTAACTGCGCTTCCTACTAACACACTCAACTAACGCGTTAACCCAGTAAAAGTAAAGTTGTGTAAAAATGCTGCAATGTTCATACAATTGTTTATTTGGTACACTAGTCTTGCAAATGACAGCTTAGTAGTTGTGTAGGTGCGATGTGAACTACATTCAGTGGAATGAAAATTTATTACATCATTTGTATAAAACTATGAATATTGAATAGGTAAACTTTTTTGCTAGCGTCTTTGTTCTAACTAAAGGATTGATGATTCATTCTTTATGATAACATGTCTTTCATTGAAATAGCAATTACCGTGAAAATAGGTTGTTTAACAATATTGTATATCTCTAATAGAGGTAAAATGGATTGTTTGGAAAAGTTAGAGTTTAAATGTCCAAAGTGTATTGTTTATTAAAGTATAAGTCGTATATAAGTTAGGTTTTATACCCAAGTGTACTTATTATTGTAAATATTCGTATGCCGCTTTTAGCGGCGGATGTTTCCTGAACTTATCCATATATACCAACCAACTTTGTACCTACCATATCCGACGAATAAACGTCTTTGTCTTTGTAATATCTGGAAGTACAGACGCCAGCACATCAAGCTACTACAATCTGTCAAATTTCTTTAATAGATTTTCAACTTTATCGCTAAAGCATAAGGTTCAAAGTCGATTGGGAAAATTTGACAGTTTCGGGTAGCTTGATGTGCTGGCGTCTGTACTAATCCGATTACAAAAAATATTTTACTGATAGAAAGCTTACTTTTGCCGAGTGCTGTAGGATATGTTTTTTGATATAGTTCGCTTCCACACGAACGTAAGTCGCGGGAAGTACTTTTTACGGTAGTCTAAGGCTTAATTATGTTTAACTTATCACCAGATAAAGTAAAATATAACATCAAAAAAATCACTTTTTACTGCCAAAAATAGTACTTAAATGATCACCAAAATTAAAACTCCATTTTATTGTAAAATACATAGGTAAAGGGGTAAAGGTATTTGTATTCTCATTTGCTCGCTCTGGTTTAAAGTAACCTAACCACAGCTAACCTCGGGATGCCCAGCTAAAACTACTGTAATTTTAGGCTTAATTTTTTTGTGTTTAGTATATATTTTTGGTGGTCATTATATTTAACCCCGCAGTCTAATATGGGTACAGGTATCGAAAAATTCACTCACTCATGAACTTTACATCATCGAAACAAATGGCTCTCTTATTTTGAAACAAAATGAATTTGAAGCCTACCCAAAGGTTGACCTTTATCAGCCCTTTCATTCGCCTCCCTTCTTTTCTTTTAAAGCTCCCAAAGACAGACGCGACGCGACTAGTAGAACAATTTCTATGAAGGTTTCATATAAATTGTTCTACTAGGCCAACACTATCGTAATTCTCATTTATATTTCAAAATAAATCGAAACAAAACTCCGTACTATAATTCTTCCCGATAAAACTTTTGGTCAAGGACAAGCTGCTTGATTGACGTAACCTACTTTAATAAATTACGTTCCACCCGTATTTACTTACGTTTAAATTAGATTAGGTTCAAATAACAAAACATAACGCCTGTAATCCCCGAAGGGTAGGGCAGAGGTGTACCCACCCACATTTCGCCAGTTATGTTTAAGTCCCATGCAATAGAGGGCGAGCCTATTGACGCTGACCCTTAGGAGCCAGGCAAAAAAAAAACAGATATAACGCTAAGCAAAAAACGAAGTTACAGCGCGGGCGGGTGATAATTTCACGCGGATGAAGCCGCGGGCACATGTTTGTGGAAAAATTAAACAACCTGGGAATTGAACCCGGGTCCCTCAGCAGACCAACGAGGCAGTCTAGTAAACTACTCTTTATATTAATATAACCTTAGACATCTCCGATGTAATACTAGACAAATACAAATACCTATTACGCACACATTTTGAGAGGAAATTATTATAAAAGAAATAATTTGCCGCTCTCTATTAATTTCACCTTTATCGTATGTGCGTTTATAGTAACATATCTCCATGTACAAACACCAGACGCGGAACAAACTAAACTTCGTAGTAGGCCATACAAATATTTATTCTGTGCGGTAAATGAACCCACAGCTTGTAGCGCTGTAGTTAAGCGTTTGGTACATGCTAGAGATTTTGTTCCTTCAAGTCTTGATCTTTTGCCCGGCTGTATCGTACGGTGCTGAGACGTGGACGCTCACGCAGGAGGCTGTGTACAGGCTGAGAGTTGCACATAGAACCATGGAGCGTTCCATGATTGGCATCAGGTTAATAAACCGAGTTCCAAACGTCGAAATACGAAGACGTACGAAGGTCTTCGACAGCGGTAAGCGTAATATGGCACTCAAACGGAATTGGGCAGGACATCTGGCAAGACGCAGTGATGATAGGTGGAGTAAGGCCTTTACAGAGTGGCGTCCAAGGACTGGAAGACGAGATGTCAGTCGTCCGGCGGCGAGATGGGCAGACGACATTATAGCTATCGCGGTCAAAACCTGGATGAAGCTGGCACTGGAGCGTGAGGATTGGCAAGAAAAGAGAGGCCTATGCCCAGCAGTGGGCAAAGTGGGTCTGTGGAATCGGCACCCCAATTGCGTAACACACTATCAATCATAATCTGAATTATTTTGAAGTCCCTATATTGCTAATCCACTGCTTCATAATTATGTTCGAAAAATTTGTCTGCTCAACAATGTAAATAACGCAATGAATATTCTTGAACTGTCGAAATGAAAGCGATTGCTACTGATAGTGTGTTACGCAATCACGCCGTAGCTATCAAAAGAAAAAGACTTGTTTCGCCGACTCCAAATAAATTGGGAGAAGGGCATGAGGATGACGATGAACTATGATGACAATTCGGCCATCAGCCAGGTTGTCTCTAAAAGCCTAGACCCCGATGGTCACAAGATATAACGGAAGAGACTATGACGTCGAAGTCCGATGGGGTGTTCTAACCCTCGGTAATAGCATGCATTTGCTACCGAAAACAGACCCGATGATGATGAGGTGACATGGCGTTACATAGTCAAACAAAAGGAGATCCTTAGCTCACGACCTTCATATTATTATAATAATGCCAGCCTATTATTGACCAACTACAGGGCATAGATCCCTTCTCACACAGAGAAGGCACGAGCACCACGCTTGCTCAAGATGGGTAGGCGATTTCAGACATATTAACTTAAGTCCAGGTTTCCTCACGATGTTTTTTCTTCACCGATGTCTGTTAAATCTAAACTAAAAAACTAAACTAAACTAAAAATCTAATCTTTTCTCTTTAGTATTAAAGATGTTGTGTATTGTACCTACGGCGCGTACGACACGCGTATGTGTGTGTCGGCGCGCACGCGACGCAGCGACGCTGCAACGATGTATCTCAATAAATAGTATGACACTAACTCGCGTTTGGATTGCACGTGCGCTACCCCCGCTCCTGACAAATACGTAACAGTGGCGACGAGGATCAAACAATACGAAAATGTTCTCTAGTGGAGTTTTTGGTGCTATAACCAATTTTGACCATCTCACAAGCGAGTGGGATACGTACAAGTCACGGCTCACACAGTGGTTTGTTGCGAACGACATAGATGATGCGTCGGACAAAGCCAAGGTCAAACGGAAAGCAATATTATTAAGTGCTTTGAGCAACTCAAGTTACAAACTAGCGAGTGACCTGGCGCTGCCGCAGAAAATTGAGGAAGTAGAATATGACAAAATTATCCAGCTGTTGGACCGCCATCTTACCCCGAAACGGCTTGGTTTCGCGGAGAGGTATCATTTCTACTCGGCTACGCAGCGCCAAGGTGAAAGTCATACTCAGTGGGCAGCAAGGATTAGGGGATTGGCGGCACACTGCGGTTTCAAAAACCTGGAAGAGGCCCTTCTCGACAAGTTTGTGATGGGAATGGCAGCGGGTCCCGAGCGGGACAAGTTGTTCGCGAAGGATCTGCAGGAACTGACGCTGGTGAAGGCCGTGGAGTTGGCTGAGAACGTGTGCGCGGCGCGCAAAGCAGCAACGACCCCCCAAACATCGAGCGGCGCGGGCGGCAACAACATGGCCGCCGCGGCCGCCGGCAGCGCGGGGCCCGACGGCGGCGGCGTGTTCAGTATCTCCAAAAACGAAAAGTGCAGTGTGTGCGGATATACCAATCACAAGTCCAATCAGTGCCGTTTTAAAAATTACAAGTGCAAAAAGTGTAGCCATAAGGGTCATTTAAGTAGAATGTGTGCGGCTAACTCAAAAGAGTCAAAAGTAAATTACGTCACGGAAGATGTTGCGGATGTCGGAGACGATGGTAAGTCACATGTACTTAACATTAAATGCGTGAGAGGTAGACCAATGTCGGAGTTAATACAAGTAAATAATGTATTTTTGGAGTTTCAAATAGACAGTGGATCAGCCGTTAACGTCATTTCAGATCATACATACCATTCTTATTTCAAGGAAGTGCCATTGTCAGACAACGATAAAAATCTATTTAGTTATACGGGAAGTAAAATTATAACTTTAGGGTTCATTCGCTTATCCGTGACGTATGTAGATAGTACGCAATTGTTAAAGTTTTACGTAGCGCGCGGCGGCGGGCCGTCGCTCCTAGGCCGCGAGTTCTTATATACATTCAATTTAGAGTTCGCCCCGGCGGCACCCGTTAATTATATAGATAAACCGCAAAATTGTGAAATCACTAAAATTATTTCCCAATTTCCAAAACTTTTCTCCAGTAACTTAGGTTGTTTTAACAAAAATAAGGTATCTTTAAAATTAAAACCGGATACAAAGTTATTATTTTTTAAAGCAAGGCCTGTCGCTTTCGCACTGAGGGAAAAAATTGACGTGGAGCTGAATCGTCTTGTAGATCTTGGGATATTAGAACCTGTGGAATATTCGGAATGCGCCTCTCCCATAGTCCCGGTGTTAAAAAAAGACGGTGGTGTTAGAATCTGTGCAGATTATTCTGTAACTATTAATAAGCAATTAATGATTGAAAAATACCCAATACCAACTATCGACGAATTGTTCTCTAAATTACATGGTGGCGAGCAGTTCACCAAACTAGACCTTTCTCGAGCTTATAACCAATTTTTGCTGACAGAAGACTCACAGGCACTTACATGCATCAACACGCACCGGGGCCTTTTCAAATATACTAGATTAGTGTTTGGACTGGCGAGTGCGCCGGCCGTGTTTCAACGTGCTATGGAATGTGTGCTCGCAGGATTAGACGGGGTAATTATTTTCTTAGACGATATTTTGATAACAGGGAGTAATACTAATGAGCATATTAACAGGTTAACAGTAGTTTTAAAACGCCTAGAAGATGCGGGGTTAACAGTTCAGAAGGACAAATGCGAATATTTTAAAAACGAAATTTGCTACCTTGGTCATATTATCGATAAAAATGGCATACGGAAATCTCCAGATAAAGTTCAGGCCATATTAAAAGCTTCAAAACCGACAAATGTTTCACAGTTACAATCATTTTTAGGGTTAATTAATTATTATAGAAGCTTCGTGCCAAACGCTTCGTCGATACTTAGCTCATTATATGAATTACTTCATAAAAATAAAAACTGGGAATGGACCCCAGTTCATGACGAAGCATTTGAACGAATTAAGAAACTACTGGCTTCCGATCAGTTGTTAGCCCACTTCGATCCTGCTGCAAAACTGATACTAACCGTAGATGCTTCGCCACAAGGTTTAGGCGCTATCCTATCTCAGTTATCACGTACCGACGATCGCGAAAGGCCTATCGCATTTGCTTCACGGACGCTCACGGCTGCGGAAAAAAATTATTCGCAGTTACAGAAGGAGGCAACGGCCATAATTTACGGGGTGAGAAGATTTCACCAGTACTTATATGGCCGTGTCACACCGTTCATATTACGTACGGATCATAAACCGTTGATAACGATTTTCGGTCCGCATCGTGGAATACCTGAAATATCTGCGAATAGGCTACAACGATACGCGTTATTTTTGTCAGCGTATAATTATACCATCGAATATATTCGTAGCGGTGATAACAGTGCAGATTTTTTATCTCGGGCGACATTAATAGACGATAACCGGGTGCAGGACGAAGTGCGGGGGGAAGACCGCGACTGTGAGGAGCGCGCTGCTTACGTTAATTTCGTTGTTGAAGGAAGTCTACCTATTACGCTAAAAGAATTACGTTATGAAACCGACAGTGACGAGATTTTAAAAAAAGTTAAAGAGTATGTAATAAAGGGTTGGCCACGTAAAGTTCACGACCCCGAATTGCGAGCGTATTTTAACTGTCGTTCCCAATTGGCATTGGAAAATGAATGCTTAATGCGTGGTCATAAAGTAGTTATTCCGCATACGCTTAGAGAGAAAATGTGTGGAGAATTACACGATTCGCACTTCGGGGTAGTAAAAATGAAGGCAGCTGCGCGCGAAAAATTTTGGTTTCCGGGAATCGACGCGGCACTCGAACGATTGGCAGCCGCGTGCAGCGTATGCGCACAGCTGCGGCCCTCGCCGCACCGCGCGCCCCCCTCGCCGTGGCCCTATCCGCCGCATGCGTTCTATAGAATTCATTTGGATTTTCTTGGACCGTTTCATAACCAAATGTATCTAGTTATAGTAGATGCATTTTCGAAATGGGTCGAATGTTATGCAGTTAGTACAACATCATATGGATCAAAAACTGTTATAAGTAGATTATGCGATTTTATGTCTAAGGTAGGTATACCTCACACGTTGGTAACGGACAATGGTACTTCCTTCACGTCTAGGGAGTTTGAGAGTTTTTGCAGTTTAAACGGTATTCAACATGTTTTATCACCTGTATACCACCCGTCAAGTAACGGACAAGCCGAAAGTTATGTCAAAATAATTAAAAAAGGTCTCAAGAGTATCATATTGCAATCTGACGCTAAAATACCTCTGCAAGAAAAAATTGCAAAATTTTTATTTGATTATAGAAACTCCAAAAATAGTACCACCGGTAAATCTCCAGCAGAAGTACTTTATGGTCGACCTCTACGCTCGCGCCTGGACTTAATTAATCCTCTACAAATCGTTTCGACATCCACGGATCTTTCGCTGACCATAAGGAAAAATCAGTCTTTACAGAGTAAGAACAAGGGAGGAAAGGATAGACCAAAATTTAATATAGATGACGTTGTTTGGATAAAGCGATTTTGGGGAAACGATAAATTTTGTTGGGTACAAGGAAAAATCAAAGAAGAGATTGGGAAGGTCATGTATTCGGTATATATTCCGGAACTAAATTGCAAAGTAATTCGGCACATAGACCAGATGCGACGGTTTCAAGCCGAAGATGTTCCAGAGGTCCAGAACAAAAAGAAGGATTGGGAATTAGACATAGAAGCCGATGGTAGTAGCAGCTTGTCGCCGCACTCTGAATCCGCAGGTGTAACGGGTGAGAACGACGATTCCATAGGCGCCGAGTTTCCAACACCCGCTGAAGAAGTTCAGCTTGGAGAAGAGGAAGGGACGAGTGTTGAGCCAATAGCCTCGCATTCGCCCTCGACACCAGATCATTCAAGAATAGTGAGTCCCAACCGGTCTGTACCGCAACTCACAGAAGAAGGCGGTGACAATATTTTAGAGTCTGACCAACAGAATCGTAGATCCAAACGACGTGTTCTGCCTGTTAACTATAAGCCATTTTTCTGAAGTATGTGGGGAAGGGAATGTTGTGTATTGTACCTACGGCGCGTACGACACGCGTATGTGTGTGTCGGCGCGCACGCGACGCAGCGACGCTGCAACGATGTATCTCAATAAATAGTATGACACTAACTCGCGTTTGGATTGCACGTGCGCTACCCCCGCTCCTGACAAATACGTAACAAAAGAGAAAAGATTAGATTTTTTGTATAGGTACAGTTTCTTTGTTACGCTTTCACTCTAAAAACGGCTAAACTCGGATATCTATGGGCTAAACGGATTTGGATGTTTGGTACATGGGTAGACCATGACCTGAATTGGGATACTTTTTATCCCGATATTGCAATGGGATCGAGACTTATGCGGGTGAAACCGCGGGGCGCAGTTAGCGTTCAAGTTAAACTCGGAAAGTACAAATGAATTGAACGACCTTTAGCATTTTACTATACATTGTATATTAATTTACCGGGTCCAGTATTCGCATATTTATTTCTACGACCATGTTTACATGAGTCGACAGTTTCGGCTTCAGTAAACAATGTTCCTGTATCCAAGCTTGTGGAAAATTGACGGCCCCGCTCGGGGAAAAGCCGGCGGGATATTATAACGGTACTATATATTTTTTAAACGAGTAATAATGGACTTACCTAACTAAAATTAATGGGTAGCATTTTAAATTTTACAATAATTCGATGCAAGATTGTTATAGTTTTTTCAACTAATAAGATGTTCTCTTGTATCCGCATGAACGTTATTATTATAAAAAAAAAGTAAGATGCCTTGATAAATGATTAAGCAGTGAGCAAGATGGTAGAGAGGATGAATACCCAGGGTAGACTAAAAGTATCGTCACTCGTGGTGACTATGTTAAAGTCTAAATCTGAAGATGTTAACCGATAACTTAATGTTATGTTTCTACATTACAATGTTTTAGTTTCCAAAAGATAAAGAGCGTTTACAACGTACAGCATTTCGTACTAACTTCAAGCCCTTGTTTTTCGAAATGAATGAACCCATTTTAATGAAACTTCGTACGCATAAGCAGGATACAAAGGTCTAAAAAGTTAGTAAAGAACATTTTCGAAATGTCTTATTTAAAAAAAGATAACTGGAAGTTTCTATGGAAAACTTAAAATCGGTCTAATTTGGCTGTAACACTAATTTTCCAAAATGTTCTTAACTAACTTTTTCATTAAAATCGGTTCATTCATTTCGAAAAACAAGGGCTTGAAAATTTATATGAAATGCCGTACGTCGTAAACGCTTTTAATAAAATCGTTCACTGACTGACAGACAATGTAGTAATGTTTCACAGCGGAATTCGCGTCGGCGGAGGTGTGCTAAGGCCCTAAACCGCTGTGTCTAGCTAGAAGCATAAAATTTTGCACAAAAATTCCTTTTCTTTTTCATCTTTTACGGCCTAACCCAGTGACCTATTGACAGATAGCTACTGATGGTAGCCAGTATAATTATAACTGTCAGTATAATATAATCCTACAGATCGCTACTGATATATTATAATGTAGATTATTGGGACGTTAAAAACAGAGATAAGTAGATAGGTAATAGGGTTCGGCCGTTAACCTTTTAAGCGCTTGGCTAAATATTCATTGCCGTGCCCCTAACGCCCGGCTACAAATCGATAAAATAATACCTACCATAAATAAGGAGACATCGTTGTATTGATTAAAAAATAGTCAAAAAGTTTTTTTTCTCTATTTAATAATGGTTTTAGTTGTACCACGCAGTTAATAGGACAAAAATAGAACGAAAAAATCATGCATGTCTTTGTCGCATTAATACGACACGAGCGGTAGGGGCACGGAAATATGTTGTGTCGCATCAAGCGGTTAAAAGTGTTAAATAGAGCATAAAAGATGGTACGAAAGTATACGTCATTTTTCCCGACGGGAAATCCCATCGGGCACACAGCTTGTGTCCTGTGTAGACTACACAGAAGATCGCGGGGAAGGCCTAGATGAGATTCGCACGGACTAGGGAAGCATGGCACAAAAGGGAGGAGCAGGAGGCCTACTCAGTAATTGAAAACCAGCGTCAGGCACCTGGGCCTTGTTGGCGCAGTCGTGTCGTGAGGCACACTTTCCTGCTAAGTAATTTCTTATATCGGACTTTACACTTTCTATTTGATTTTTATTTGTTGCCATCTGATGTATGTATCTGGTATGTTGTGTGTAGTATGTACTAAATACATGTGTTTTCTTTCTTTCAATTGGTGGAACAAGGTTGCCAATGGCGAAGACGATCATGACACGGCTTCTGATAAAATAATGATGTTGTTGAGATTTCGGTGATATTATTTTGGCATTCACCTAGTTACTCGAAGATTTAAAGAGAGCTCTTTGAGCCCTGTTGTACCACTAACCACGATTTCTGACGCAAATCTGCTGTCAAAATTGTTGTTATCAATTGTGATTTGTTGAACATGTTAATAACAGCAAATCAATTCACTAGACATGAAAATTGACAACAGATTACCTTGAAAAAGCGTTAAGAAACATTGTCAAAATACAATCTGATAAAAAGAAATGTAAATCGGATCAACGGAAATATCAGCACTGATAATACTCATAATTTTAAATTCGTTCATTCGCTAAAAGGCTGAAACTGCTGCCTGGGTCTAGAACCAAACCCACCAATCTCTTGTGCAATTTTGCACAAGAGTTCCCTATACCTATACAGGATGAAATTGAAAACATGTGACAAATCGAAATAGAAGGTGCAGTAACTGCTATATTATATGTACAATCATTGTAAATTGGCATTTCCTAAGTCTAAATTCTTGAAAAAAGACGTGTAATTAACATCTTAGATAGTGCAAACTAAGTAATTGTCTTGAAGTTGACACGAATTATCGTCTTCTCGATTTTTTTTTCGAAATTATCGAAACAAATATGAAAATTAATACCTATCAATTTTAGCGCGCGCCCGATAAGCAATCTATTCATTGCAGAGTTATCAATATGCATGAAGAAAGTTAGCAACGCGTTGAACTAGCAGTATTTACCTAATTTTGACAGTTCCTACGAAAAAAAAAAGAGCGCGCGACGACGGCGACGCAACGTTGCAAAATCGCTTGCTTACGCGCACGTATGTGCATCCCTTTCCTTAATGACATGCTCTAAATTTACTTTATAACACGTTGAATTAGAGCCTGTGCACACCACGTTTTTTAAACGCGCCGTCGACGCGCGTTTTAGAAACGCGCGTCGACGGCGCGCTTTTATCCTACAGAGCAGTTTGTTGTCGTTTGTATCGATACAAACGCGTATTTGAATTTATACAGGTGTGCAATGGTTTACAGGCTGCGTCTGACTTGCGTGTGTATCGCGTCTGTATCGCTACAAACGCGCATCAACGGCGCGTTTAAAAAACGTGGTGTGCACAGGCCCTTAGATGTTTTAATTTGTCGCACCTATTCAATTTCACCCTACAAGCGAAAGTGAGTAGGTACTAACGAAGGATTTTTTTTAAATTCATCCCTTTATTAGGTTAAATAAGGGATGAAAGTTTGTATGGAAGTAAGTACCTCATTTTTGCCGATGGGAAATCCCATGGCACACGGATTGTTCTTACATAATAATTAAAGCGCAATCTGTTTGTCTGTCCGAGTGCACTTTTACACCTAACTTGAGAACCACTTATCAGAATTCCGCTTATTTCGACCAGAGGGGGCAATTCTCGTAATTTTAAGAATAAGAACGTTCACAGTTTGATCTCAGTCTCAATGTGTCAAAAATACCTCTAATTTCCCTAAATTTTTGACAAGTTTTTGACATTGATTGTCGCTGAGATGAGATTGCGACTAGATTTTGAACGTTTTGAATTACGGTAATTGGCCTTCTGATCATCGGTCAAACGATCATTCGGAAAAAGTTCTTCGAACAAATGAACTTCGGATAATAGTGACGCACCACTTTTTTTTTTTTTTTTGGATGAGAAATCATCTAATGACTCCTCCCGCTCTGGGTGGAGCGGAAGGGAGTGTCAGACTCTTACTGACTAAAACCCACCCGTGTTCCTTCCTTAGCCCTTTATGTTCCGGGGCAGCGGTAATCCTTTCGGACGATCCCGCTACCCCGGCAGGCTTCGGCCCTGGCGGGCCCCTTCCTTTATGCTGACATCTCTTTGAGGCGCGCGTGGAACACATACGCGCCGTCCGGCACGGGCCTGCTCCTGATCGGACGGAGAGCTACCCATTACTCTCCGTCCGCAGGCCCGCGCCTACGGTGGCCGGGAGTCGTCACGCGGCTCCCGACGCCCGTAGCGTCTCCCGCGGCGGCTGAGGCGTGAGGCTCTCTCCCTGAGCCGTCCCGCCAACTCCTTCGCTAGCATGACTGCTTCGCAGAAGGAGGTGACTGCCTCCCACTCCCTCTCGCCCCGGACCATGGCTTGAACCAGGGCCGGACGCGAGAGGTCGCCGCCGCTGCCGATCGCCTCTACAAGGACACGGCGGTGCTCCGCCCAAGAGGGGCAGACCTCCACCGTATGCTCCACCGTGTCCTCTGGGCGATCCTCGCAATGGTGACACCCGGGCGTCTCCTCCCGGCTGATGATGTGCAGGAACCTCCCGAGTGACGCACCCCTTCCGTGATGATTCCCCGCATGAGCTCCATAAAGAAGACTCTTAGGGCCAGTTTGTCGAACTAAAATCAATCAATCACATGGCAGCAGCTTAAGCGCGCTTGACAATTTATCCCATTAATATCGCGATCGTTTTCGTTCGAGAAACCCTAAGAGTCTGCGTTATGGAATCGAGCTCATCCGAGGAATTACTACTAATTTTAGTTTTTCCTTTATTTTTGTTTTTTTTTCTCGCACGTATTCTCATATCACGTCTGACATTGGCAGAATTGTCGACATCGGCACCATTGCCATAGAGTAAAATTGAATAGAACATACCTACAAATTTCTATCGTCAAGCAGAATCGCCGGTTTGAAGGGTATCAGTGCCGTAGTAATTACAGACACATGAGATCTTTCAACTTTGTTTCTGGAATGGAAACGCAGATGTGTTGCTATCAGAGCAGAGCAGAGGTTCTTTAGGCATCATGGATATTTATAATATATCAGCAGCTGATATCAGCAGAGGGGCAATTCTCGTAATTTTAAGAACGTTCGCATTTTAATCTCAGTCTCGATCTGTAAAAAATATAATTTTTGACAATATTTTGACATTGATTGTCGCTGAGATGAGATTGCGATTTGAATTTGAACGGTTTTTAAGTTCGAGAATTGATTTTCAGATGTCCACTGACCATTAGATATTTCATCATTTGTGACAAAATATAATAGCATAGAAAAATAAATCATAATTTTAACCACTCACCTAGACATGTCCTGTTGGGTTGCGGAGAGTATATCCTGGGAACAGTGACCCTCCAGTGGTCGAGGAAGTGCGCTGGTGCGAGGGCACCTTCCTCCATCCTGGACTTCCATAGCTCCACTACAGCATCAGCTCGCCCGGGCAACGTGAACCTGTCACACATTGTCACTTTGTCACTAATGCACTCTTGTTATATCAACATTTTCATTTAGTTTTTGGTCAATGATTTTAGCGTCATTTGGGGAGTATTGCACTTTGGTGTTTGGTTAGTCTAAGTTTTGCATCAAGAACTAATCTTGAGGGGACAGTTATCACAGATAGTTTTTATTTAATTAGTAGGTAAGTATATTTCATTGTAACTAAAGCGTCAATTTATCACAAAAACATACGTAAGCACCGCATTTTTTTCCGTCTTCCAAACTCTCGACATTGGTCTCAATTTTTTTTATTGTACTTATTACCATTGACAAAATACCGGCCGAAAGGAAAAACTTAAATTTTAAGAAGAAAAACGTAACGACCTTTCGCTACGGTAGTAAACAGTATACTGTCTAAAAACCTGGCAACGCGCCATCATGCGAAACCGTTCTATATATAAAAAATCTAAACAAGAATAAAGATCAAGTACAAACAAAAACAATACAAATGTAAATTTTCAATATTACATTTATTTGTTTGCGCATAAAGTTCAAAGTTGCTTGTCCTCATGACCTGTGAGTTGATGGTTTCTTTACGTGGGTCATTTTGCCAAATGACTCGATGCATTCTCATTATTGGGCGATAGAATTTGAGAGGTAATGATTGAGTAGATAATTTATAGGGATATTATTTTGTTGCCATGCTGAACACGGAACTTTGAAAAAAAACTTTACGGGGTAAATCTATGCATGTATTATGCAAGGATTCACTGCACAATATCGATTGGACCAGGGTTATGAGGGCATACAATAAGCTTCCATTAACATCAAAATCATTATCCTCTTTAGGGTTCCGTACCAAAAGGTGCCGACGGAACCCTATTACTAAGCCTCCGCTGTCCGGCCGTCCGTCCGTTCGTCTGTCAGCGGGCTGTAACTCATGAACGGTAGACAGTTGAAATTTTCAAATAGCGTTTTTTTATATTGCCATTATAATAACAAATGATAAAAATAAAATAAAGTTAAAAAGCAAAGGGGGTCTCCATACAAGAAACTTTTTTTTTTCCGGCGTTTTTATCTTGTGGTACAGAACCCTTCGTGTGCGAGTCCGACTCGCACTTGGCCGTTTATTTTTTCAGTAGCCTTTTGAAGAAGGGATATTATAGGTACACCCAACCTTGGACAGACAATGACTGGACGGATGGTAAACCAAAATCAACATTATGAATATGGGCGGAAGGAAATAAGCAGGTTTATTTGGGTCATAATCAGTCATGAAAAACATAACTTGTAAAAAAACCAAGTCTCGCAACTCAGTTCTTCTACCGTAAAAAGTTATACCAAGTCGGTTAATTTATTCAGTCCCCTACTTAAGGAACCTTCTGTCTTAAGTTATTACGTAATTAGCTAACCTAACAACATCTTATAGTGACCATATCAATACTAAAACTCTTTTATGTTTTAAATAAATAGATTGACTTGGCCATCGCATGAAAACACATTGTATCTCACAAGTAATACATATTATATTATATTAAATTAGATTGTTTAGTGCGATTTGTAGTCATAAAAAAAAGAAACATATCTTAGGTACTACTTAGGATATACACACATCAAAAGTGTCTAGGGATCAACATATATTTTTGCAATAACTTTTCTCCTGATTGATATTAATTAAAATTTTCTTTAAGGATTCATCAAATAAAGTGTTTTCGTTTGTCACAGTAACGATAAACCAAGTCACCTTTGCATTAATAAAGAAATTTGCCATTTTCCTAATAAAGGGATTTTTGACATTTGAACCACTAACACAAAAGTTCGAAAAAAAGACTGAAATAACAGTTTTCTTTAAAATTTTATTGGGTAACTTAAACAATTAATAATCCGTGTTTCTACCGCGAACACTAACAACACAAGAACATCGGTTTGGCATACTCAAAATGAGTTCATCCAAATCACGCTGTGGAATGGCAGCCCATGTTCGTTGCAACAACAAAAAAAGGTCTTCTTGCGACTGGATACCCTCCATATTCGGCAGAGCTCTTCTCTGTAGCATATCCCATGCATGCTCAATCGGGTTCAAGTCTGGCGACTGAGCAGGCCAGGGCAGGACATTGATGTTAGCTGCGGCGAGAGTCTGTCTTACAACTCTTGCGGTGTGCGGTCGTGCATTATCATGCATTAACTGAAATAAGGGACCGATTTGCACTTGTAGAGGAACGATGACGTCTGATACAATCGTCTCAGCATAAATTTGAGCGTTGAGGTTGCCTCTGATCCAAATCAACTCAGTTCTTCCGCCGATCCAAATACCCGCCCATACCATGATGGTTCCACCACTATAAGGATGGACTTCCTGGCAGGATTTTAATCGCTGTTGGCGTCCAGGGGTTCTCCAGTGTCGTATACGTCTTGTATCCGGTCTCATACCAAAACGAGACTCATCAGAAAAGCACACGAAACGCCATTGTTCTTCTGCCCAATTTCTGTGTTCAAGAGCCCATTGATATCGAATCCTACGATTGTGCATTGCTATAGGTGGTACCCGTAGCGGTCTTCGGGAATGAAGGTTCACTTCATGCAAGCGGTTTCTGACTGTTTGGTCGCTAATTAAGTTCCCTGAAGAGTGATGAAGCCTCACGGCTAACATCATGGCGGTTATTGTTGGAGCTCTTCGAGTTAAGATTTGAATGTATCGGTCTTGTCTCCGTGTGGTGCAGCGATACCGTCCTCCATGGCGCTCAGCCACGGTACCAGTGCTTCGGTAACGTGTCCAAAGTCGACTGATAACACTCTGACTTGTATTCAGAGCTAAAGCCACAGTACGTTGCCGGGAACCAGCTTCTATCATTCCCACGGCTCTGAGCATTTCTTCCCTGCTTAAATGACGTCGCCGCTCCATAATAACGTTGGTTTTAATCAGAAGTAGGGAAACAGTAGCACTAATAATGTCTTCAATGCGTTGTATGTTTTTATAGGGAAAATATTGACAGCTGATTTTCATCTTTTACTCGAATTTGATTCACAGTTCCTGATTCAAATTATGAAATGCACCAAAAAGGATCCATATAAATTTATAAAATCATAAATTTATTACAAAGCCACATCTCAATCTCAAGAAATCCGCATAAAAATGCTTGATCCCTAGACACTTTTGATGTGTGTATTTGGTTTTGATTTTTTTTCTGAACGGCCATAAGTTCTGCTATAAGCCATTTCAAGATTATCCATTAATTACCGGACAACCTGTATATGTCGGCGCTTTTAAATTTCCGTCCACGATAATATCGCGACTTTAGAATTATAAAACTGTGGCGGCATCCACATCGCCACATGCATACTACGCATCTAGCATATCTACAACGTCCCGACATCAATCGTCGGGTAGTAGCCCACCAGATCACCAGACACGACACCCGTCTGGTCGGAGGATCCTCGCTTTCCTATGGATGATGAGTAAACTTTACGTCCTGTTCCTCATACCTCTATACATTCCATTATAATAATCGTTTCTAGATTATTTTATAATTATCTACTTTATTCAATAGATGCTAATGCGGTTAGTTACACGATTAATCATAGCTTATTTACAATTAAATACAACAAACAATGAACTCGGTTGTTGGCCACTGAATAGGTCTAATGATCCCCTCTGTCTAGCTAGCCTTTCCCAAGTGCACTGGGCCGCAAAGAAAGCGGGTCGGTAACAAAAACCTCAATAACTTCCAAAATATTGAAGCTAGCTTTATGAAATAAATACTATTATAGATAATTTTATAGTGCCTAAAATCAATATCATAAAAGTTCCAGATTATGAAGTTTCTTTTGAATAAAAGTTAAGTAAAAATGGCCATTTTCACTATATTTCGAAAAATGTGCTAAGGTATCAAATATGCAATTTTGATACATTTTAGTATTTTGTATTGCCACCGCGAGCTGTTAATACAGCTGTTATACGATTTGGCATGCTTTCCACCAGATTTCTGAGCCAATGCTGAGGAATATTCTTCCATTCCTCTATCAGTGCTTCTTTCAGTTTATTGATAGATGTTTCGAAATTGCGTCGTTTATAGAATAAATATGTACATATGTGCAGTATGAAGCACTGTTATTTTAGTCCACATGTGACGTATTTAAATAAATCTCAATACTCCAGATTCCAACTAAGCGTGATGAGACAAATTCCCTTTAATTCTATTGTTGATTTGGGTAGGTATAGTAAAGGAAGGATCTTCACGATGTTTACCATCACCATTTTGAGAGCAGTGGTGATGAAATACTTTACACAAAGTGCCTGTCTGGGTTTGAACCTACAACCAACATCTCGTAACTCGTGTATCTTCATGGTGGCGTGAGGGAACTAACATGTCCTAGAACCAAAAACTCAAAGACATGTGACATCTACCAACCCGCACTGGGTTCGCGTGGTGGATACGGCCCACTCCCTCTCACAAACAGGAGGCCTGTGGTCCCATCTGTAGGAACATTATGGGCAGATTATGCTGTAAAGACGGGGATCCTAGACCTAGGCAAAAAGGGTGTCAAGCTAAAATGAGATTGGGCGAGTCATGTCAGTCGCATGCACCGCTAGACAACAGTCTCCAAACGGTGGTTGCCTGAGGATGGACGAGGCGGGCCCAGGAAGAGGTGGCGAGACGACCTAGAGGCGTACCGCAGGGGTTGGCTCGAGGTGGCTCTGGAAAAGGTTCCCTGGAAGGATTTGGGGGAGGCCTTTGCTCAGCAGTGGGACAGTGTAGGCTAACTAAAAAAGGGCAGGAAGGTGAGTGGCTGGGTTATAGCAGCCTGGGGATCTATTGCAATGGAACGTGGCCAACTGTACGTTATTTTATAGGCTAAAAACCTTTATCAACTAACATTCCAAGCCTCAATTTATTGCTATAAACCCAGTTATAAAAATATAATTAAGTACTGTACGTCTATCTGAAAACGAGAACATTCCCAACGGAAATAATTTTCATAACCAGTCTAGTAGTTTCCGAGATCGCTCCATTCGTACGGACATACCAAACACTATCTAATAATAAAGTAGAATGACGTGGGTATGTATGTAGGTATATTGAGATTTATTTATTTTTATTCTAGGTAGGTTTTAGAATAACCATGTTTTCCGACCTGTATTCACAAACAATACTTGTCTAAGGGCAAATTTGTCATTCGACAGATCATTTTTAGTCGTGGAATAAAATTGACGTCTAACAGATTTTCACAGATTTTGTATGGAAAACTGTCAAAAATTCAAAATTATTCCTCGGATAAAACTATCTGGCGCTGGAAAAATCAGCCCTTTGTAAAGTAGCAAAACTATGCGAATTATGGCAATTCTCAATGCGTTCCATAATTATGATAACATAGTAATGTTTGTAAACACGGGTATAATAGTAGCAATACTAGCAATGGCTTTCTTTCATTTTGACAGTTCGACAACATTCATTGCGTTATTTCCATTGTTGAGCATACAAATTTTTCGAAAATATGAAGCAGTGGATTATACCTTTTTTTTTTTGGATGGGAAATCATCTAATGACTCCTCCCGCTCTGGGTGGAGCGGAAGGGAGTGTCAGACTCTTACTGACTAACCCTTTCGGACGATCCCGCTACCCATGGATTATACCTTGCAAAATGATTCAGATTGTGAATGATAGTGTGTTACGCAATCAGGGTGCAGGTTGGTTCACTTTCCATATAAATAACAGTCGCTTTCTATGGCACACAGGAAACGTATACTGCCGTCCTTTAACTAGAAGGCCGTTAAGCCCAAAAAGTTGTTTCGGAGTAAATGCCAAAAAACGTGGGAATCGTTGTTTCTTAAAAACTATGATACTTAGGATAATGATTGTTGGACACATCAATTGATATTTCTTTCTGTTTATCGTAGATAACCCTATTTGTCCAATAACTATTATTAATTAATTTTAAAATTCATTTTTCTCATTTTGTTAAGCATGTAACCTAGTTATTGCATCTCATTACTGTACTAAAAGCCCGTTATCCATACCTTAGCGGCTTTTTAGTCAAGTAATTTATTTAAAATGTTAAGCTTCATAATGTTTGTTATATTTTGTTTAGAAATACTTAACTAAAAGTTGTTAAGTGACATAACTGCTTTATAGTCATGACATTCGCTTTAATTTCAATTTCAATAACTTTCCTAATGAGCAGTTACGGGGCTTTAGATGCTTTTTAGCTAATTGTTGGCAATGTTATATGGAATTTTTGTAAACTCTTAACTACTTTACTTAACTAAAAGGTGGCTAAAAATATTTCACTTGTGGTTAACTTCTGTATAGTGTAGCATTCATATGGAAATATGTGAGTAATTAATTAAATATTTACATCATGTTCTTTTAAAAATCAAAAGTATAATTCAACATTTAAAAGATAAAAGAATTACTAATAATTTTAATACGCAATAATAATCAACTTATAACTAATTATGATCTAACAGATCATGAGCTCATTATTTGGCATGGACAATATTCTTAATCCATGTTCTTGATTGATTCAACCATTGATTTAATAGAAAACTTCTAACCCAGTTATTTTAATAAACTAAGGCTACATTATATCAGACATGAGGCAACTTCAGTCCTAAATTATTTAAATATTATAACAAATAAAAGTACCTAATAAAATATGTAGTAAAATTGCACACTTAATAAATAATAAAACATAAGCAGCACTTTCAAGTGTAGATAGATACATTTGGCACACTGGTAGACCATGACCTGGAATAAAACATTGAATACTTTTTATACCGGTAGTTCATTCCCGTGGGTTAATTATTCGAAATGATATCGTTTACCAACCTCCACGCGGACGGATCCATAAGCAAAAGCTTGTAGTTTTAAGTATTTAGGAACATAACAATATCTAAATTAAACACAGTCATCAATATACTCAGCCTATCGCAGTCCACTGCTAGACAAAGGTCTCTCCCAGGCTGCGCCATAACACCCTGTCCTCTACCTTCCGCATCCTGTTTGTCCTAGCCACCTTATTTAGGCCGTCGATCCATCTAGTTGGGGGAGGCTTACTCGACACTTGCCGATACGCGGTCTCTACTCCAGGACTCGTCTGCTCCACCGGCCATCGGTCCTTCGACAAACATGGCCAGCCCACTGCGACTTCAGTTTGCTTACTCTGCAAGCTATGTCGGTAACTGCGGTTCTTTTCCTGATATTTTCATTCCTGATTTTATACTTCAAAGAGACTCTGAGCATAGCTCGCTCTATAGCGCGCTGAGCGGCCTTGAATTGTGTACCAGCCCGACCGTCAATGTCTTCGTTTCGGCAACGTATATCATGACAGACAGGACGCACTGGTTAAGACCTTAGTCTTCAAACACTGCGGGATAGGCGACGAGACGACTTGACGAAGATTTCCAAATGCTGCCCAGCCCAACTGGATCCTTCAGTCGGCTTCTTTCTCAAAGTTGTGTCTACTGAGCTGGTTGACTTGCCCTAGGTAGACATAATCCTTCAAAACTTTGGTTGGACTCGTTAAGATGTGCGAATTGTACATGAATTTTGTCTTGTCCAAATTTAAGCTGAAACCAACCCACCGAGAGGCTCCATTTCGGCTGAAGAGACTTAGTCAATATGACGATGTCATCGGCAAATCGAACAAGATGAACAGACACTGAAACAGTTAGACCAGATGTTGCACAACCTAAATGGAGCCTCCATTTAGGCTATGCAGTATCTGGTCCAACTGTTTCAGCGTCTCTGCCATTAGGACGATATCATCGGCAAATCGTAGATGTGAAATATACTCGCCATTCACGTTGATACCCTGTCCAGTCCAGTCAGCCAGGGATATTACCTACATCCCCCTGTCTCACCCCTCTGAGCAGTTGGATGGGGTTGTTTTCTGATTCTGGATCTGAAAAGTCATTGTGGCAGCGTCGTACCTCAATGCCCGCACGCGCGCGCGCGCGCTCTCTCTATCTTTCTCTCTCTCTCGTCTCTTCGATGTAGCGTCAGTCAATTCGACATCGTTGCAGAAAGGCCAGAACTGCCCATATTTTGACGGAGTCGCATCGTTTCTCGTAGTCCACAAATGCTATACACAGGGACTGGTTATACTCCGCGGTATTCTGTATAATTTGCCGAACATAGATGTGGTCTATGGTACTGAAGCCTTTTCGAAAACCGGCTTGATTTGGCGGCTGGAACTCGACATGTCTCTTCGCGAGACGGTCCGTGACGACCCTCGGGAGCAGCTTGTATAAGTGTTTCAGCAGTGAGATGGGTCTATAGTTCTTCAGCGAGGATTTTTTTTTTTGGATCGTAAGTAAGCACTAGGAAGTGGTGCAGGGCGGGCGTTTTGGGGGGACTGTCTTTTGTAATTTTGACGTTCGAAAAGTGCTGATTCTCAGCCTAGTTTGAATAAATGACTTTTGATTTTGTTTTCTTGTCGTTTTGGATTTTTCTGTTTCAATATCTTCATCTGTATCGTCACTTCTTCGATCTTAGTTAGATCTCGTACTTCATATCTTTGACAGAGTCAGTGTCAGTGCCCTCTGGGTGGAAAGATTTAGTCCGACGGGACGGCGGATGGCTTGAGCAGGGCACCCGCACCCCACTCAACCCCGGAGTGAACGCGGCGCGAGAGTCGGCTAACTGCCTTTTAGCTAAGTAATGAGGCTTAGCTGCTTTTTAGCTAAGTATTCTGGGAAATGTGCAGAATTACATGCTTAACTAAAACAGCGTTAAGGGCTGGTAACTGCAAATAAGTAAATTTTTTCACATAAACTGTTCTTTAAATGCTAACTATAAAGAAGTTATAGTCCGTTAGCGTCTTTATAGTCAAAAAAAATCAGATAACGTGCTTGTAGTTAAGTAGAAGGCTAGAAAATAATCATCACATCGGGCAGTTAAGGTATTTTAAAGTACATTAAGCTAAGAAGTGTGGGTTAGACGCTTTCAAGTGATGGAATCATCAAAAATTATGTTACTTAACGGCCTAAAAGATGTCCATATCTTTGGAACTATTTATGTTATAAAAATGTTTCTTAGACAGAAAGATAGAGAATTTTAAACTCTATCACTTTCTATTAAAAAGTAAAAATTGACCATTTGAGGGTTAACGGCTTTTTAGTTAAAGGACGGCAGTATAGGTGTGCTATTATTATCGTTGGACCACACAAGAGATAAAGCAGGTGCCATAATCAAAATACAATATACTTCTCGCGTTTTAGCATAACTTTAGCGGTCATTGACCCACCTTCATTTTCTAACCTTTTTTATTTCAAAAACTAAAACGAAAGTCCGTTAACGACCTTAGACGCACTAATCTACGCAACTACCAGTCGGATTGGAAAAAATCTTGTTGCATTTTGATATCCCAACTCTTGAGGAAGGCTATAGGCTATTTAAGATCACGCTAGCACCCTTAAGGGCCGAGCAAAAAGGAAAAAGTTAGAACGAAAGCGAAAATGAATAAGCGCGGGCAGGACGTGAAGCGATGCGACGGGGTAACGAAAAACCATACATAGTTTATTGTTCGGGATCCTACAGGGAGATATTAGGGAATGGGCAACGACCGCTACTGACATGCTAAAACTCGATAAATCTTCGATCGCGTTAACCGCGTATTTAAAAATCGGTTCTCCTTTCTAATTAATGTCTATGAAGTTTTTAATACATTCCACGACAATACTATTCCGCTAGTGCTATTTCCGAGCGGCTGTTCCGCAAATTAAGCCAATATTAAATCCATTTTTATTATATTTTTTTTTCTAATACAGAGTCTTTGCCTTGCTCTGGGATAATAATTATAATAGGCTCAGGCTGGTGTTTTTATATTGATATACACCTAAAGAATGTTTCTAAACATACATAATATCGACTATCAACGATTATATTAAAACGTCATAAACCTGAAGAAAACACATTACCCCACATTCTTTCGCTGTCGGAGAAAAATACGATGAAAAACCGAAATACGGAGGCTATTACAAAAAGGGGACAAATGGATTTATAGTCGAGGCAAAAATAACTACTTTACACAGCCTAAATTCTGAGAAAGCAATGGATAAACATATACAGACACGGCCTGGAGGCTGAATATATTCAGCCTCCAGGCCATGGACTATTTTTTCGTATCTAGATCTTAGCATGTAGCATCTTTTTTATTTATTACATGCTGCACACATTTATTAAGCAAAATGGACCTAGACACTTTTCGATTAGAATAGGCGCTTCTTACAATTTACTAAGAAACTATTTTAGGAATTTATATTAAGATTTCAGTAAAAGTGTATAAAATAAAAAGTTTAAGGGCTGATTTTTCAATAAGTAGTCAGATATCTCTTAACTCTCGAAGAGTAAATATTGCTGTTTGACAGCTTTTGTATAGAAAATATGTCGAACTGGCATATTTATTCTTCAGATAAAAGTTATCCGCCTATTGAAAAATCAGCCCTAGTTACCAGTAAGTATGTATACGCCAGTATGGATGTAGGTACATTAATCAAACTTGAGAATGCAGCGTTCCTAAGCTGGTTATGGCTGGAGGCTTATTGTAAATTGAAAGCCGGAACATTAAATCCTTTGAGTGGGAAAGTTGTTGCATCACCAATTCAAATGAAAGGCAGCCCAACGACTTTTCTAGAAAAATATATAGCCGTGTGATGTGAATGAGAGCTGAGGATTTTGCTTTGCAGTGAGAGTGAAGTGTCTCACCGTGAGACACTTCATAACAATTCCTAATATTTTCAAGTTCACTCTGACTCATTACTGAGAATACAGACATTCTCATGTCTGTGACTGAAACTAGCATCACATGAATCCACGTAAATCCTAATTCTATTATACCTATACTAATAATAAAGTTGAAGAGTATTTGAACGCGCCAATCTCTGGAACTACCAGTCGGATTAAAAAAAAATCTTTTAAATGCATTTAATAGCCCAATTCTTGACGAAGGCTATAGCAATATCTCGAATACTATTGAATTTCGGCCATACATATGGGGGGGTTACATTTTTTGCGAAACATTTTTGATGCGTAAAATAAAAAAATTGGTAAATTATTATTCTTAAATCGCTCATTTTAATTATTTTGATGAATTAAGTACTTTTAATTATGTTCATAGCTAAGTGAAGCGCCAGCAACAATATCATTTTTAGATGGTACCCATTCCATATGTAGTTTTTTTTTATTTGGAATTATATCGAAAAACCCGTAAAATTTAAATACCTCGAAAACTATTGATTTTCGGCCATACATATGGGGGGTTCAATTTGTTGCATTATGGCCCCCCCTATCAGCTCCTGACGGATATACATCGAATTACAAGTAACCCTGTAGGTATAACAACTGATTTAAATCTAAAGATGTCATTAACCTACGAATCGTAATCTTCAGCTCGCAATCACGATGAGAAAATCTAAATTTTCGTGATTTTCTTACGTCGCCGTCGCGTCGACTCTAAAATACACTGAAGTATTTCTCTCTGCTGCTCTTACATGCAATGAATGCGTGTTTTTGAAAACGATAGAATTTGTTGGCTATTACAGATGTTTATATTGGTGCGATTGTTTACCTCATTGCACAATGAATAGTGTTTTAACATCATAAGTTATTTGTCAGATCATTTCGTCATCATAAAAATATTTTAGGATTTCGTCATCTGCCTATCTGAACTCCGCAACCCAGTTACTGGGTAACACGGTATAGAGGTATGAGGAACAGAGTGTAAAGTTCACTATCCTCCATAGAAAAGGGAGGATCCTCCGACCAGACGGGTGTTGTGTCTGGCGGGCAACTGTCCGATGATTCATGTCGGGCCGTTGTATATTATGCTAATGGCGCGGTAAACTCTGCTTGCGAGATGCAGGATTTTGCGTGACGTCAGTATGACGCGTAGTTCGCATGTGGCGTTGTAGATACCGCTACACACGGCCCCTTGGTAAGGCTGGTTGTCAAAATTTTGGGCTTCTGACAACTCGTAACGACTGTCAAAGATATACGAATGACTAGGCAGAATTTCATTGATCTACATAAATAAAAGTGCCACAAAATACAAATCACACATTTTCTAATTATAACCACTTTACTAACAGATTAATATGACTCAATCAATTCATTCATATATCACAGAATTTGTATCAGCAAATAAGCAAATACATAGTAGACAACCTCGTGTCAAGATGACTATTAAATCATCTATCGCTAGAATCTAGACCAGATCATTAACCAGAAAATCTCGGTCAACCACCTTCATCAACCCACTTTCAACTCTCATCTCCTAACACATAACGTTCATATTCGTATAGGCAAGTAAGACAACGGCTACTGGCATAGTGCCAACATCCACTTCAGCATCACTACCTGTTCCCTAAGACCTTGGGCCTGACACTGAACTCATTCAGCGAAGGTTGCAGTTCACAGCGGAACGTCTCGTGGTATGTATAATGTTACAAGCTATTTGGCTATTCTTGTCGATATGATTATGGCGATTGGTGCTGGTGGTTAGAATAAGGTGGCATATTTGCATACGTATAGCACAAAGGCGCCTCGGCCGGCGCTGCTTGGGACTGTATTGTCAACACTGTCCATAGAAACCAAGGGTGTCACCGTTTACTCGCACTAAAATACCGATATCGCATATATACTGACGACTTTAAGACGGGGCGTGACAAAAGTTGTGCACTTAACGCACTTTCGGAGTCACGAATTCTATTAGTACGGTGGTTTCTAGAATGCCGACGGCCGTGGCGATACCCGTGTTTGTATGGGTTTATCTGTTTTTAAAGACGAGAGAGGTAAAGAGAGTATGAACCTTCTCAAAGACCGCTAACGATCGTAAATTACCCTCAATCTACGCATAGAAGGATATAGAAGCATTTGCACGGAAGCGTATCGAACGGTTGTAAATAGCTATGCTGGTCTTAAAAGCATTCGCATTAATGCCTGGAACACCTAGCGGCATATAGTCTACATTAGTCCAAGAGACAAAGATAATACTTACCCAGTTATGCTAACGCTAAGATAACTTACTGACTCACAAATTATGACGTTTGCAAGTGCGGCGTGCCATATTTGAACGCGTGTGCATAGTAGGGTGACGCAACTTGCACATAGTATTTTAACTAGCATGCTTTTAAGATTAGCATCACCAAAATAAACACGTTCCTACAAATGTTCACACTAAAGGAACTGAACGAAGCCTTTCTTAGATATATTGGGGTCGGCTTCCAGAAAAAACATACTTACAACGTTCATACAAGAAGTAGACATTTCGAAGAAAGCTGCAGCAAAAGATGAAGCGCTTTAGATTACATTTTGCCAGACCGTCTCAATGCCCAGGGACATTCATCATCGTGGGGCGGCGACCTTGTGGCCTGAAATACAGGCTTCTGCTTAGCTTAGGAACCAGTCTCACACAATACTTTCCTTTACACCCATGATTGGACAATATTGTTCTTTGTTATTATTTTATAAGGATATTGTGGTGAGAAATAGAGGGGCCCGTAGATAAAATAATAACAGCCGCACAGGTCGATCGATTAGGTTAAGCTACGCTTGCCGCGGTTGGTCTGTGGATGGATAACCATCTTTACATACTGATAGCCCCGTGCCTCGGAAAGCACGTTAAGCCGTTGGTCCCGGGCTCCCGGCTCTCATTCATGGATCTTTGACAGTCGTTACGGGTCGTCAGGAGCCCGAAAGTCTGACAACCAGTCTTACCAAGGGGTATCGTTTTACCCAGTAAGTAGGTTGTGGAGGTCAGAGTCGCTCCATGTTAAAATACTGGTATCCAGCTGCATCCGGTTAGACTGGAAGCCGACCCGGAAGGAAAAGGCTAGGCAGATGATGATTGTGGTGAGAAATAAATAAAAATATTATTATCATCATCATCGTCATATTGGCAGCCTTGTCCCGCCACTGCTGATTATAGCCACCCTGTGCGAGTCTCGTCCAGGTCTTCCCTGGGATCTTCTGTAGGTATTCCACCAACCTAGCCCTTGTTCTGCCAACGCTCCTTCTACCATTTCTCGGCAACCATTCCGTCAGGGCTCTGCTCCACCTGCCATCATCACGTCTAGCCATTCATGTCAAGGGCACTTTCATAGGTGAACCAAACTCAAAGTGCTTTCTCAATAACAGAACACGCTCTCTACAAATTGAGTAAATTTTCTATATGACACCATAAATCATTATCAGCCATTTCACTCGGAACTCATGTTTATATAATGTAGTGCCATTAAAGGCTTAAAGCGTGTAATGGACATAGATACGTTATCGCTACTAGCAAGGTGAGCGTAATAAAAATTTCCCAACTCTGGATTAGCTGCGAAAATGCATGAGGCAATAAATGATGGTATATTTAACTTGCTATTTATCTATCATCATCTTCCTGACTTCCATGTTACGGCGTTCCATGGGGTCGGCGCAACACGTTTTCTTCTTCCATTCTCCCATAACAGCCGTCACGCTATCATTCACTCCTTTCACTTTCATATCATTCCTTACACCATCCAATATCCATGCATCTTTTCTTTTGCGTTCCTCTCCCTCTCCATCTGTCAACATGTATATTCATCATTATTTTAGTCACACGCGTTTCTTTCATCCTCATCACATGCCCATACCAACTTGTTCGATCCGATTAAACATAAAATACGTCCTAGAAAGCCATCTCCATCCATGTCCATTCGGCAAATGAAAGATGGATGTGTGGGCTAGACCAGACAAAATTACTTCGTTCTCAGACAACAATCATTCCCATATTGAGCGCAAACTTCCTTTCAGCAATACAGCAACATTGATACCTGATAAAGAAGTTTCCAAATAACTGCACCAATAAAATAGTTGAGAGGAGTTAAGAGTGTGAATTATCAGAGGTCTGAGGCCAAGATCTACTTAATAAAATAAAAATCGTAAATTCATTCATTAATTCTGTCATTCACTGCAAGACACTGGTTAGGAAGAGGGTAACTACCGAGATGGCGACTATTAGAGAAGTATGGAAAACAAAGACATATTGCGCCGACACCAAATAAATTGAAATAAGGGCACTCGGGATTGATCACTGACAGACTACGCACAGCCTAAATCGGTGTCTGTTGTCTGTCTAGTCTGTAAGCATGAAATTTTGACTATGAGTTCCTAATAACACGAAGGTGAGTACTACATATATGAAGATTTTTGTAAATTCATCCCCTAGAGGATAAATGTCCTAGAACCTAAAATTCGAAGGTATGTGAAATCCACCAACCCACCCTGGGCCCGCGTGATGGATTAGGCCTGTGTCCCAGCAGTGGAAACATTATAGGCTGATTATGAAAGGGGATAAATAGGTGATGAAAGTTTAGGTATATGGAAGTTCGTCATTTTTGCCTATGGGAATTCCCATCTGGCACCCGACTTGTCGACAATAATTATGGAGTGTACAAAAAAGAATATTCTAACTGTCTACTGCCTTAGACCGCTTTCACATTTAGGCGACTTTAGTAGCGCGACAGACGCGCGACCGTAATTTCATATTATAAACAGAAGCGCGACCGCCAACATGGCGGTCGCGCTTCTGTTTATAATATGAAATTCTGACTGGGCGACGGTCGCGCGTCTGTCGCGCTGCTAAAGTCGCCTATATGTGAAAGCGGCCTTAGTAAACAAAACGAAGCATGTCTACAGAAAGACAATAGACTCAGTTAAAAAAATGCCATAGAACATCTACAATAGGCATTCTAAGTTCAGCCCCGCTCTACTTTGGTCAAATGATTTCCCAACTCAATACACGTTGGTGGCGATCGATGGCGCATGTATAGTATGATATACATAGACATATATGTAGGTGAGTCTATGGGGAATCTAATAAATGCGAAGGTTGGTTATAAAGCAATGTTCCTTATACAGTGGAGGTTGCTTTTAATTACTTTGCGGAAACGAGATTGTTGGTTCAAAATGGAGTGGCACTAGGCTGGTTTTAAGATAAGTATTTAGCAAGTTCATACGGGGTATTCTCTTGTGATACCATAACATGTATTACTTGCAATCCTTATTGCATATATCGCTTACTTCACATACATTGCATTTTGTCGTGAAACATTTTGAAGGATATTGCTAATCAATTGCTTCATATTTTTGAAAATTTTGTCTGCTCACCAACGCAATGAATGTTGTTAGACTGTCAAAATGAAAGCCATTGCTACTGTTAAGTGTATTACGCAATTACTCCGCAAAACAATCCTACTTAGCTTACAACTAGGATTTAGAACGGCTACGGACACAATGATCATTAACAAAGACATTTAAGGCGTGCTACACAATAATGCTCGGGTATGATACGGCACAGCCGGGCGGCAAAAACAAAAATATACGTAGTACCCTTAAGTCAATAATGAAGTAATTTATAGTGCACATGCACATCATAACAATCCCCGAGAGATATACTCTAAGAGCCACTCATCAACAATCAGAAAAACCTGATGCATACCCTTGTGCGTTGACTCCAGTAATCTACCTATACTAATATTATAATATAAAGACGTCTATGATTTGTTTGTAAGTTTGTATGTATGTAGGGGTAATCTCCGGAACTAAAATCTTTCAGGATTTGATAGCCAAATTGTTTGAGGAAGGCTATAGGCTATTTAACATCACGCTTCGACCCTTAGGAGTCGAGCAAAAGAAAAAGAAGTCAGAAAGAACGCTAAGCGAAAACGAAGTATGTAGTAGCACGGGCGTGCGATGGGATGCGACACGATGGGTCACGCGGACGAAGTCGCGGGCAGAAGCTAGTTACTAATAAAATGTATTCACGTGACGCGAACATGTCTTTTGAAGAACTTATTCAAGTGTTTGCAAAAATAGATTTCATTATTTCTTCAGATCATTGATAGCTACTAATGAAGTGCTAAAATAATATTATAAAAGCAAGAAACAGCTACTTATTATACAAACTAAAGTAATAAAAGCAAGCTTGGATATAAACAGCTAAACGAATTGGATATATCGATACCTCTGGGCTCAAAGGTCGTAAAGGACATTTGGGCGAAAATGACTTATTGATACTCCTATACTCAGTTTTTAATTTCCTATCGATCTGTATATTCCGTTTTACGAAATTCGCAAAAAAAATGCCTTTACGACCCACATAATTTGAGACGTTAAACAAAGTTTACCGTGAAAATATGGATGTAAATAACACTTAGTTACCAGAGTGAACCCATTTTGGTAGTAAAGCAAAGTATAAAACAACTATTGGGTGTAAAATACATAAAAAATAACAATTGTCTTATACCACCTTAGGTGGTTAATATAAGTCCCTCAAAAATTTGGATGTAAAGGACATCGTCTTTGCAAATTGTCCTGTACACCCCTACAATTTAAAATAAAAAAAATACAAGTGTCCTTTACTACCTAGTTTCATTTTAATTCTTTGCTTCCACTAAGGGCGTATATATAAACGTAAGTGAGGAATTGTCCCATAAATCCTAGAATATTCATAAAACAACGAATTTAATCTAAACTTACTACCTAACTTAATAAAAATTAAATAATTTTCACAAAACTATTACCTAACTCACAATTTTGTGAAATGTATTATAACGATTATTGAAATTACAAGATGTTGAAGTTTAGGTATCCACTTCATAATTATCGTAGAATTTGATTTCTGTACACAAACTTTCAACCCCTACCTTATTAAATTGTTTCTAATACTCGTTGTACATTACTTAAATATAAATAGCCTCCTCTATTGGCTAGGTTGTAAATAACTAGTATTCTAGAAAGTACGAAGTAGAAAACCGTTAACCCTCAAATGGTCAATCTTCACTTTTTAATAGAATGTGACAAAGTTCAAAATTCGCTATCTTTCTGTCTAAGAAACATTTTAACAATAATAAATAGTTCCAAAGATATGAAAATATTTTAAACCGTTAAGTAACATAATTTCTGATGATTCCATCACTTGAAAGCATCTAACCCACACTTTTTCGCTTAATGTACCTACTTTAAAATACCTTAACTGTCCGATGTGATGATTATTTCTACAAGTACGTTATCTGATTTTTCTTGACTATAAAGACGCTAAAGGACTATAACTACTTTATAATTAAGCATTTAAAGAAAAGTTTAAGTGAAAAACTTAACTTATTTGCAGTTACCCGCCCTTAACGCTATTTTAGTTAAGCATTTAATTCCCATAATACTTTTCTTGAATATAATGCCTGTTTAATGAAAACGGTAAAAAAATATATAATTATAATTGCCTGTTTAATGAAAACGGTAAAAAAAAAATATAATTTTGCAATAAAGCAGCTAAGCTTCATTACTTAGCTAAAAGACAGTTAGCCGACTCTCGCGCTGTGTTCACTCCGGGGGTGAGCTGAGGATGCTCAAGCCATCCGCCGTCCCGTCGGACTTAATCTTTCCACCCGGTGGGCCGTCTGCCACTGACACTGACTCAAAACTACAAGATCTAACTAAGATCAAAGAAGTGACGATATAGATGAAGATATTGAAACAAAAAAACCCAAACCTACAAGAAAACGATCCAAAAAAAGAAATACAATAATTCAAAGACTAGCAAGTCTCATTAATTCTGTCATCTAAGAGAGTATAATGCCCGAGGCGTGGAGCTGCGGTGGTTCTGTTCTTCAAAAAAATCCTCGGTGAAGAACTATAGACCCATCTCACTTCTGAACCACGTATCCAAGCTGCTCTCGAGGGTCGTCACGAACTGTCTCGCCAAGAGATTTGTTGAGTTCCAGCCGTCAGATCGCGTGCGGGCATTGAGATGTTTGTACGACGCTGGCACAATGACTGTTCAGATCCAGGATTAAAAAACCACCCCATCCAACTGCTCAGAGGGGTGTTTACTCATCATCTCATCAAACAGATTCTGTTTTTAAAGGTAAAGACAGGAGCTCATTTAAAAAAATTCGTCCGCATCGCTGTCAAGAGGATAAGTGCCCAAAAGGCTAGCAGGGCAGCATTACCGTGTTGGATGGCAATGCTTATTCTTTGGGCTAAAAATAGGCCAGCTCTCTGGTTACGCGTAGAGTCAACCAACCGCTTGGCGATGTCTCGAAATATTCGATAAGCACTCGGACCCCAAGGCCTTAGAGTTTCAACCCCAAACGGCTCAAACATTATGGCTCCCAATAAGGTTGTTATATTTGCGCTGTTTGAGGTTTTCTGCTCCTGCAGTAGCCGCCCCAGCATAGCCCGCCGTGCTAGGAAGATAGGATGGAGCGAGGGTGTCGACACAGGTTGCATCCCACACCAAAGGCCTACCCAACTTCCAAGGCATTATGGTCATTCCATCTGGCCTCTTCCCATCGTCGCGTGCCAAGCCATTGAGTTCTAAAACAGCGGGCACCCCGACGGTGACAAGAGCCCAACGGATGATGTTGTTAATGCTGGCGAGCCGTGCCATCTGACCAGCGCTCTCGCTGCAAGATACGCCATGGTGTCCGAGGCAGTCGACTGCTGCACCGCATTGACAGCGATGTGGAGCTCCGCAAGGAGCGCCCAGACGCAAACATGTAGCGAGCCAGAATGTGGTGTCACGCAGCATAGTGCCTATGTTGGGTGACGGTAGCGCTTCAAGCCAGAGGCCCGACTCCCAATCACCCACAGCCAGCAGGCGGGCACACTCAGCAGTATTGGTGAACGTATTAAAAATATTCATTTATAATTTAAAGATTTAGAGCTTTGTGTTCAATTACAAATAAACGATCTCAATTTGATTACAAAAATGCACGTTTTATTTGTATAATTATGTTATTTCACGAATATTTGTAAAGAAATTACAGTAGTATACACATAAATACATACAAAATTACATAATCCATTTAATATTTAAGTTTAATTATTAATTTATCCTTTCAGAATACCTTAGCGGGTGGTCCTTTAAGAACCTAAAAATTATTACACTTGTCGATTATTTCCTTATTTTGTTTAGTTTTGTGCAGTAAAGTACATTTACGCCCTTAGGTTCATCATAGGATGAAAATTTTAAGGGTGTAAAGGACGTTTGTTTTTAAATTTATGGTCGTAAAGGAAATCTATCTCGGTAAATACAGCAGTAGGGTCATTTTTTAACACTGCCCTAGAGAATACTATAAATTCTAAACACTTTCTTCTTAGGTTTCATTTAAATAGCTCAAGAAACAAAAATGTTAGAGCAAATATATTTTTTTTTTTTTCGTTTTTTGCTTCTCCTGAAAAGTCGCATTTTGTCCTTTACGACCTTTGAGCCCAGAGGTATCGATATTTAATCCACGCAGGTAGAGAATATAGGGTATTCTCTACCTGCGTGGATTAAATATCCTAGATTAATATTTAGAGCACTTTCCTACTGATTTCTTTGCCATAAGTGAATTTCCATATGTTGCGGTTTGAATGACTTAAAGAGTTGAGAAATAATACGGACTTGCGAGATCACAACCACAACCAAGACTTTTTTGGGATGCATGAAGAAGCCTCCTCATGTAGCGCAGTTTGTTCCGCCAGTTACTTAACTGAACCGAGCGCTCGGCGTATCCTAGACAGTCATACCCAACACCTTATTTGACTGGCCAATTCTTCCCTTGCTGGTAAATCCAACCTTCCACCGGAGTCCGGCGTCAAGCAGCCTGCTGTTTCGTCGATGCGTGGAAATTCCAGTGCCTTAGGCATCTTCTGGGCACGCTCGTTCCATCATAGACCTCATCCATCGCTCTGCATCAGGCATGATCGCATCGCGCATAGCGTCTAGCATACACATTTATCGAGCTGATTAAATTCCAAACAAAAATTATATAATTTCCGTGCAAAGTTACTTATCATCTGTGAGTGTGAACACACATGTCAAGAGATAAGCAAATAGATGTGGGTCAATCAATGCAACGAGGTTTAATATTAAGAGCATAGATTAAAAGTAAAATAGTTTGTGACCTCTTAAAGTTGAAAGAAAATCGTTTGGTTTTGTATGTGATGAGGAGGGAGGAAAGGCATGGTACTAAAAGAGTAATGGATATAAATGTTGATGGATGGAGACGGAGATGAAGGCAAAAGAAAAGATGCATAATTAAGATGGATTCTGTGAGGAATGATATTTAAGAGAAGGGAGTGAATGATAGCGTGAAGGTTGACATGGGAGAATGGAAGAAATTAAATGTGTTGCGTCGACCCCAAGTAGCATGGGACAAGGGCAGGAAAATGATGAGTGTGTGACGTCATAACTAATCAGTCGACAGCGACACTCCACAAACATGTCGAGTGTGTTCTGGTCATTAGGCACATAGATAACAATCTATGCGACTAAAGACCAGAAATTATAGGGTAAATAGATAGATAAGGTCTCCAAAATCGACTATAAACTAATATTTGTATGTTTGTTTGTTACACTTTCACACTAAAGGTCATACTCATAGCACACATATCAACTCTGAAAGGGATTGTCATTCGTCACCGTATCGCCTTTCGCTTCTGCGTCAAACAAGCGTCAATCTAACGTAAGCAACCAAAGCGGATAAGAAGCGCCGATACGTCGACTCGGCTACGGCTCGGCGACGCCGCGCCACAGGTTACTGAATAGTTGCCGCGCTTACGGCTCGCCCACCGCTGGTTGACGGTGCTGCAGGCAGGCAGCGGGAGGGGTGAGAGGGGCAAGGGTGGACGAAGAGGCGTAAGCGCGGGGACGACGAACCGTAACGCACCGTACCACGGTTCGTGAGCTTGTCCCGATATAAGGAAAACCTTTGCTACCGGGGCTGACGTGAACTGTGAGTCCTTCAGACTACACAAAAAATAAAAGAACATCATTGATTTACAGATGCAATATTAACGGCACAATCCTAGACGATCGAATTCAACACCATAGTGACACATTGAATAATGACAAATAGTTACTACAACACAACAATTTTTCATTGTCATGTCATTCAATATGAAATTATAAGGTGATACTGTGGCTATTACCGTATCAAAACTCATTAATTTATGACATTCCATAAATAATTATAAATGGCCTTTGTCAAGTATTTATATTTGACAAAGGCCATTTTTTTTTAATTCAACACAATTTTTTTATGAGTTATTTATTCATTGTGGTTCTGACTGAATTCCTTATTAAACTTTTAACTATATCCGACGGGATATAGTTGAAGTTTAGTAAGAAACCGACGGATTTTCTCGAATTTTATTAATAGAAAACAAACAGCTCCTTTATCAAATTAAATTTCAGTCGACAACATCCATCGGTTTCTTAATAAACTTCAACTATATCCGACGATCCTGCATACTTATCTCTTTTGTTGACTGTATCAAAAATGTTGATAAATGGGAAAAGGTTCTACCTCCCAGTTCACTGAATTTTACATAAATATCTTTGAAGGCCTTTTCCAATGAAAGCACCCCGCTTCCTTCTTATCTTGTAACACACCAGGATACAGACGGGAAGGATGAAACCAGCAGATAAAGTTAAAATAAACGGAATACCTGTCATTCCAGTTCATCAAAGCAGCGTCTTGTCCCTTATTATAAAAAAGTGACACTAAACGCAGATACGAACGACATATCTTATGAAGCCACACACACCCTGAAGTCGATTCAACTGCTTTATTTTTATCATTTGCACTACTAAACTCATTTAAATTCATCACCAAAATAACAACACAATCTCACCGTAAGTAATTTTTAGAACTTAAAAAAGAAAAAAAATCACAGTATATGTAAACTTAGACACTCGTAGAACACTAAAAAATTATCTTTGTGAAAAAAACGTAAACAAAATACCAACGAAGGCTGCGTTTATCAGAAGCAGGAAACGTTGGAAATCAAACTTATCTAATCATTATCATGTTAAATCTTTAACATTATCATCTGTTCCTGTTACAATGTCCTCAAGAAATCAATATCATAGCGGTCGATTATTTAAATATTCAAGGTGAGATTGTGAAATTACGTAAAGAAATGGTTTGCGAATAAAGTAAAGCTAAGCATGGTAAAACAACTGTTTGCTTTTGAATTAAAATAAGTAGATAGCATAAGCATAATCAGCCTATAATGTTCCCACTGCTGGGACACAAGCCTCTCGGTGAGAGGAAGTGGGCTAAAGTCCACCACGCCTACCCAGCGCGGGAAAATAAATAGATGCCGTAGGAGAATTTTAATATTCATCATTCTCCTGCCCTTATCCCAATTTATTTGGGTTCAGCGCAGCATTTTTTTTTCTATACTTCTTCTGTATTAGTCGTCATCTCAGTAGTCACCCCCTTTCTAGCCATCATCATCTTTAATACAGTCCATCCATCGTTGTTTTGGTGTTTCCCTACTCTAAAAGCATTTTCATACTCAGAACATTCCTAAAAACTTTCCTAAATACTATAAAATAAAATCAATGAATACAGTAACATAATATGGTCATTTATTGATGTGACTAATAACTCCATAAATCTAGCTTTACTCCATTTATGAAAAACAAATTGGGAATTCTCAAATATTTCTTAAATATTTTTCCGTAAAACATAAAGCAAAAACTGTATGAATGAATCAAGTCGAGAGAAAAACCTCCTAGTGACTCTACAACGACAATGATTTGCGATTCCCTGAAAGGCATGCCAAGGTGGACAGTACAGCACTTCCCCTTTCACTAGAACGAATGATATCATCCGTGCAGCGAGTATTTATTACTCAGTATTCGCCCTTTTTACTCAAAATGTCAAGTCATTATGACAGAATTGGGAATTCATTCCACTCGAAAAATAGTATTAATTCCAAAATCGTGATCGTTTTTTTTTCTTTAGTTCTGATGTAATCTGTCCGTCTATTAACATTCAGCATCTTTTGTGTTGTTAGGTTTAGCCTTTCTTGGTATGCGCCCTCTGGCTCATCCACATCAATCGTCGGCGTTTGTCGGTTTTCATATCAAGTCGACAGAATTGGGAATTCATTCCACTCGAAAAATAGTATTAATTCCAAAATCGTGATCGTTTTTTTTTCTTTAGTTCTGATGTAATCTGTCCGTCTATTAACATTCAGCATCTTTTGTGTTGTTAGGTTTAGCCTTTCTTGGTATGCGCCCTCTGGCTCATCCACATCAATCGTCGGCGTTTGTCGGTTTTCATATCAAGTCGACAGAATTGGGAATTCATTCCACTCGAAAAATAGTATTAATTCCAAAATCGTGATCGTTTTTTTTTCTTTAGTTCTGATGTAATCTGTCCGTCTATTAACATTCAGCATCTTTTGTGTTGTTAGGTTTAGCCTTTCTTGGTATGCGCCCTCTGGCTCATCCACATCAATCGTCGGCGTTTGTCGGTTTTCATATCAAGTCTTGTAGGGCCAATCTTTTAACCCCAGGAGGGTTAAATTCTTGGTTTTCATTTCATTTTCTTGGTTGGCTGCTAGTTTATTAGAATGGGTCGTAATCCTATTCGTTTAGGCACTGACACTTTGTGTGATTACTTCATTAACTCTTGGCATTTTTTGGTTCCGCAGGGTTATTTATTGCGTAACACACTAACAGTGGCTCACATTTTGACAGTTCAACGAAATTCATTGCGTTATTTACATTATTGAGCAGATTTTTTTTTCGAATATGTGAAGCAATGGATTAGCAATATCCTTCAAAATGATTCAGATGTAAGTGTGTTACGCAATTAGGGTGCTGGTCATGAATGAAACTTTAAAGATTTTATCTAAAACTTTATCGTAGTTTTTTCGATATTCTATATCGTAAACAAAAATAATTGTTTTGTTAAAAGTAGATGTCATTTCCCATTTTATCTAGTTTAATATTACTTTAATGTTAATTTAATATTTGTAATGCATTTGATATCGCACGCACCTGTTATCTTAATAGTGTAGTGTAAACGATGCATTCATTAGTCGTATCGTTATCGTCATAGCAACATCGTTGCATCCCTAATTAATGAATTATTAAAACATTTACTGTCAAATCAACAATCAACTCAACTTATGGACATAGCCACCTTTTTAAGGTCGGTAAGACATACGGTGCCGTGGACACTGGCAGTCGGGCTGCTCCACAAACTCAAGGTCGCTCAGCGCTATATGGAGCGGGCTATGCTCAGAGTTTCTTGGGAGGATAAAATCAGTAATGAAATTATCCGGAAAATTGGAGTGGGCTGGCCATGTCTGTCGAAAGACCTATAGCCGGTGGAGCAAACAAGTCCTGGACTGGAGACCGCGTATCGGCAAGCGTAGTGTGGGACGCTCCCCAGCTAGATGGACCGACGACCCTAAAATGGTGGCCATTATTATAGTATATGCAAAACAGCACTAATATTGCTGTTACTAATATTGTTGTTAAGTACCTAACTCTCTGTCTGTCTTGTACCTTTTCACGCCTAAACCACTGATCCGATCGTTATGAAATTTGAAAGCTAAGCTGATGGTTTAATCTGGCTTTGGCAGCATGATACCTGGGCATTTGTATAAAAAACAAAGAAATAATAATTACATGTCATTATTTTCACTTTTTTATTTGTGTTTCACGATCTGTGTCCAAATAAACTTCTTTACTCGCAGACAAAGTCGCGGGCAACAGCTAGTGAAATATAGTTTCACCTAGCACCAGTAGCACCTTGACCTTACAAGTCATTAGTCATGTACAGACGCCAGCACATCAACCTACACCTAACTGTCAAATTTTCCCAATCAACATTGAACCTTATACTTTAGCGATAAAGTTGAAAATCTATTACAGAAATCTGACAGATTGTAGTAGGTTGATGTGCTGGCGTCTGTACATCATTTTGAAGAATACGTTTTAGCGATAAATTGGTATTCAAGTATCAATAACCAGAAAAACCCCAAAATATTGCGATACGGGCTCACAATCAAGGATGAATTTATTTTACCTCCTTTCTAATTAATTTCAGCGCTCGTTTTTCTTTGATCAAAAACATTTTAATTTTATCTATGATGACATTGATGACTATTTTTAGGGATTACCTTTATTCTTTACTAGCAGCGCCCGCAGTCTCACCCGCATAAGTGACTATCCCTTGGGAATATCGGGATAAGAAGTATCATATGTGTTAATCCTGGCTATAAACTATCGTGTGCCAAATTTCATCCAAATCCGTTCAGCCGTTTGTGCGTGAAGAAATAACAAACATACAAATACACAAACTTTCGCCATTATAATTTTCCAAGGTGAAATCCATTACATTAATGCATTTCCTAATAATAACAATCTGATCACTTTCTACATTACATCATAAATTATACTTAAAAACTACGCAATTACACAAGCAAGCGATCTTTTTCGAAATGATAATTAATTTGTCGTTGCTTTTGTCATTGTCTTCAATCGAATCGTGTAAGTGCAATAAATATTGAATTGAATTAAAGTATTTGTTTCAGGCTAGGTGGAGCGACGATCTTCGAGGGATGGCTGGTAGCACAGCAGCTGGATGTGAGTTGCCGAAAATCGAGTTGAATGGCGTGCAATAGGAGAGGCCTATGTCCAGCAGTGGACTGCTGTAGGCTGATGATGACGATTTGTGTTAATTATTGTAATAAAAAAAAATACACATAACATCACGCCTGTATTGTAGTGAAAGGTTGAGCAGAGGTGCACCTTAGTAGTTTAGTGGTAGTTTTTTTTTATTAAAGTAAAATAATAACTCTTCGGTTTTTTTTATTTATTTAATACTACAATTATTAATATGCTTTCGTAATTTTGCAATTGCATAGGAAACACAAAGACGTAAACAAATAAATCATTGCCTTCAGCCAATCAGAAACTATTTCACCGCGCTACACCCGTCACTACTTGCACCACAAATCAAATCTACCCGTATATTTGTGGAATCGGACAACTCCGTCAACGCGTACTATTTGTTGATACAGGGGTGTTTGAACCGTAGAGACAGCTTTATCCGCGACCCATTTAGATGCTTTGATAGTCAGCCAGAGGACCTGGTTTAATTCAATGATTAGGTTTCTTGTACTATTTTTTGACAGGAGCAACATTTGTACTCCGAATTTTATCTAATTGTATTTTTTGGAAAGCCCTATTTGCGTAACATTGCTAATCCATTGCTTCATTTGTTTTTAAATTTCCTCGGCTCAACAACGTAAATGACCCAATGAATGTTGTTGAACAATCAAAATGAAAGGCATTGCCATTGTATGCATAATCAGCCTATAATTTTCCCACAGCTGGGACAAAGACCTCCTCTCTTCGAGAGGGACTGGGCAGTAATCTACCTCGTGGGCCCCGTGCGGGTCGGTCATAGAAATGTAAAAATATATGTTTGGGGTCGGTAGATGTCACATGTCTTCCAATTTAAACCATTGTAAGTGTGTTACGCAATTACACTACAGGCCAGCTATCGTACCTACTGCATTTAAAGGCGCATCCAGACAGAGCGAGGCATGCGCCGCGCCGCAAGTGATTTTTTTTATATGTTAGATGCCTCAACGTGATGCAACCCTACATATAAAAAAAATCATTTGCGGCGCAAGCCTCGCTCTGCCTGGAGGTCAAATGTGCCACCAAACCCCTGCTTTGAGTAGCCTAAAATAATGTACGGTCAACTGCATTAACAGGCTGCCCCTTTTCTGTACGTGTATAAGTAGAAAGGCAATTTTTATTACGTCTGTTTTTTATCTGCATCAAATTGATAATATCACTTCATCAGCATTTCAGTCTTCTCTCAACCATATTAAATTCGGAATCTATTCCAACCATTGCATATCAATATATGCGTAGAATGAATTGGCACACAATTAGATGCAACGTAATGTCTGGCTTTCAGCAGACTTGCGGAAGTCAGACAGCATTTGTTCCGCACGAAATACAAACTTGCTATTGTCATGAATGAATGAGTTTATCTTCAAACAACAGACGTACAACTCGACACGTAGGTAATAGAGGCTAAATGATTTTCGAAAATCATCATCAGCCTTTTACAAACTATGTCAGGATCAGCACCTATCTAATCGGAGGCAGCTGAATACAAGTATTTTGGGTACATATTTGAATGTCGAACATTAACGTACCAACGTGTAAAATGTCAACGTTCAAACATCGAAAATTTAAATATCGATTGTATCGTAATATCGAAAATTGTTATACCTAAGCTTACACTGTCTAACTTTGAAATGCCGAGTGATAAAAATATCTAATTATTAAAAATATCGATAGTCATTATACCCAAGTTCAAAATGTCAACAATTAATACACTTTAGTTCATTATATTTACGTTAAAAATACCTACTAGTTAAAATATCGAACAAATTTTGATATTATTATATGTTACCGGCCAAACCCGATTTTGGGATGAACTGGTTTGGAACTGGCTATTTGTTTCTGTCACTAGCTTGTGAAGCACAACATATAAATAAATATCGATATTTAGGACATTCGATACTCTGTAATTCGATATTTAGGTCATTAGATGCTCTGAAATTCGATGATGTCACGTTTGTCGATAATTAGATTTTAGATATATTGGACGTTATCTACCCAAGTAACACAAAATCGATATAATGGAAAAAGTAGTGACCAGAAATTTTCTTCTAGCTTCATTAGAGAATTTGAAGAGTTTTAGCAATGTCTTGCTTCTGTATAGCAGCATTTTATTAACTTTCTAGTTCCTAAAGCTATATAATCCTCTTTTTCAATCTTTTGTGCAGCGAAAGGTTTTATTTTAGATATCATTTATGCCTCTGTACAGCTTCTCATACAGCTGTAAGCATTATACAAAAGTATAAGCCGTATGTAAGCATTAATTACGGCTTAGGCTATTATAAAGCATTTTAAAATTCTTTAAAACTGCTCCATGTTTTATAACGACCTTTCGCATGGGTCACAGCTGTTTAACGGTGTACATTGGTGCTGTTTTAATGCCAGCTGTTTAAGAGCATTTCATTGTAATATTTTATAACCTTTATCTATACAAATGTATACTGAGAAGAATTTGAACAAGCAATAAGTCGTATACCGGTATCAAATCCAGCCAATAACCAGCTTCTTACAGTTCGTGTACGGCGGCTCCGGCTTATGTCAAAGCCAAGTGTTATTGCCTTATAATAAGGTGGGTTCCGTAACTTTAAATATGACAGATGGACAAAATGAACTGGTTTTTAAAATCGATTGCCATGCAGAGCAATCCCAATCCCAATGCAGTTCTACAGATAACGAAGTGGAACATTGTAACGATTATATAAAAAATGTGATATTACAAAATAAAATAAGAAAATGGACGGTTGAGAAAAACATCACACAGATTGCGTTAAAAGAGCTTTAATTTATAATTGCAAGTTCTTCTTCGGCGTCTTTGTAAGATGAAAGTGCTGTTCTTTTTTTTTACTTTGCTCGACATAACTGGTCATTCAGGCCGAGGTTTTGAATATTCGTCTCTGGCTAATTTATAATAGGTCCTTTTCTTGGGATACCGGAGATGACCTTTCCATTCCCAGTTGCTGGGAATGACGAAAAGCTGTATTTTTCCTTTCTCAGTTGTTTCAACGATTTTAAAAGGCATTTTGATACTGAAATGAAACGTAATAATTAGTTACCTACTTACTTAGACGTAATAAATAAATAAGTATTGGTAAGATATTATTCTTAAATCGCTCATCATTTTAATTATTTTGTTGAATTAAGTACTTTTAATTATGTTCATAGCTTAATTGAAGTGCCAGCTACAATATCATTTTTTAATGGTACCCATTCGATATGTAGTTTTTTTTATTTGTAATTACATATATAAAAAAACCCTTAATATTCAAATAACTACGAAACTATTTAATTTCGGCCATATGTGGGATTCAATTTGTTGCATTTTGGCTCCCTATCAGCTCCTGACGGATATACGTCGAATTACAAGTAACCCTGTACCAAGTCAAACTAAAGCGGGAATTCATTTTGCGAAATTAACCTGTGTAACTTCTATGTTTTGTCAAACTACCTATGTTGGTACAGAGGTTTTACCAAATCTTAAAATGTTTATTCCGAACCCTAAAATGTTTTAAAATATACATTTTAAAAACTCTATGAACGCTGCTCTAATCAAGCTCTGCTACAGCCTGAACATATTTAAAAATCCTTTTTAATGCTTTTACCAAGCCAAAAGAATTACAAGAAATGTAGCGAATGCCTAAAGTTTTTAATTATTCTTACGCCATTTTGCTTTCTATTTCGATAATATATAAAATTTTATTTTATGGTAAATAATGCTTTAAAAATTACTTTAACCTATGGTATTGACCGGCCGGTTCAAGACAGGTATCATAATGACTAATACTAATGATTTCTTCGTAAGAGCTTAATTTTTTTTTAGAATTCCACATCTTTTTATAGTATTTTTGTAATAAATAACTATTTAAATCGAAGGCGCATGAATTATTTGATGCAAATATATACATACTTTCACAGTAAACTGATAGTCGCAACCTTAATTCACTCAAACAGAACAAAAAACAAGAGTTTAATTACTTACCCCGTAGCACTTATATTTTTTGTTGAAAGTATCACACACCATGTTCTTTTTTACACAAGATTTTATTAATAACAGAAATTCGCAAAATAACATTTGAAAATGTTTTTATTTTGCCTTTGTAATGGTACAAGCTGTATAAGAGCCGCATTTAAGATATGCGCACTGCTTTAACCTGTTTTCACAACCCATTATAATGCGTTTATCATTCCGGTAGACAACCAATATAATGCTGCTAAAATGCCATTTTAATACTTAAGTCTGTATAATTTGGGGCCCAAATTCGCATTACAAGAGCTGTATAGCGGTTTATAATGCCCAAATTTAGACTTCTTATAAAGCTTTAAAAATATGCAAATTCTGTTATCCATCCATTATAAAGCTATTTTGTGTTACTTGGGTAATCATTCAACAATATAAACTTACGTTATTTTAATTTTCGGTTTCATGGTCGTTCATAATCAGCCTATAATGTTCCCACTGCTGGGACACAGGCCTCCTCTCTGTGAGAGGGAGTGGGCCGTAATCCACCACGCGGGCCCAGTGCGGGTCACATGTCACATGTCTTCGAATTTTTGGTTTCCTCACGATGTTTTCCTTCACCGTTTTGAGAGCAGTGGTGATGAAATAATTTACACAAAGTAAAGCGCCTGTCTGGGTTCGAACCTACGACCTGCAACTCGTAAGTCGCGGCCGTTACCACTGGGCCTCCACTGCTCTCCCGTTACCACTGGGCCACCACTGCTCTCTGTCGTCGTTCGATATTTAAATTTTCGATTTTTATACATTGACATTTTAACCGTATATGTAAGGTTTATGATTGTTAATAGCAATTAATAAAACATTTTAAATAAATATAAATTATAATATAATTAAATCAACCGAATATCAATACGTATAATCGATTTGAGGAATTGTTAGAATCGATTATGATGAGTCGACAACTCTCGGCGAGCGCGGGAATTTTTAATCTGTACGGCTGTATGGCGCGGAGCTGTATTTGGCGGTGTTTAATTGATGGTATAAATAAATAATTGTAAAATATAGTGACCTGAGTTTTACTACACGTAGATATTTTAATTTTCGAAATTCAAATATGTACCCAGTATTTTCAATGGAGCGACTGCTTATCTGACCTCCACAACCCAGCAGAAGTCCAATAAATCAGTCGGTGAGCCAATGTCAAGATTAGATGCGGAAGACGAAGTACCGGTAAAGTAGGAAATAAATTGCGATTATCTTCCCGGAAATTACTATCGTAGAATTCCCAGGACATCGGGGTAGAATTCCACAGAACAGGTCTTGCCTGCAATGAGACGTTACAGACCGATATTATTGTAGTCTTTCCGAGAATTAGTGGCGGATTTCTCGGAAAATCTGGAGCGGATTCGTTAGTACAGGCTTTTCCCCGCAGCAGGATTATTGGAGGCCTATTTATGTGCTTACCTGTCAGCTGGAATCATGTCAGCAGCGTCGTCCTCCATAGATTCATCGCCAACCTCCACCTCCAACTGCACGGGGGGCGGGGAGCTCATGTCCGGTGATCACCAATCGCCAACACCCTGAAATATGCGAAAAAATCAGTAACTATTGTAACCTGGTAGTCCTGCGGGATAATTGTATAATGCACCATCAGTAGCAATTGTTTTCATTTTGACAGTTCAACAACATTCACTGCGTTATTTACGTTGTGGAACAGACAAATTTTTTGAACACATGAAGTAATAGATTAGCAATACCCTTCATAATGATTCAGATTGAGATTGATAGAGTGTTACGCAATTAGGGTGCTGTTAATACAAGCCGTGCACCCGAAGGAATTTCCGTTCGCCAAAATGTCGAACATCCATACCAAGTTTTATCCCCTATTTAACCCCTTTTAAATACATTTCGTCGTTTAAGTTCTATCACCACGTAAGTAAATTTTTATCGGTTTTTACATTTTGATGCCGTTTGCTAGAGGAGCGGAAGACACGTTGTTTGAGCCAATCAGAAACAAGCAACGTCCAATAGAAACTCATCAAATGAAGTAAAAAGTAACAGCACGAGATCTATGTAAAATTATGGCGTTTTTAACTCTCCTTAAAGTTGCTATTTTTTACTGTGTAGAGCTTACGCGACGATTTTCTAGTCCTTCCTTAGTGCTCACTTTCCTTATAAGAGGAACTCCTGCGCAAAAGGGCTTTGAAGATCCGTGCCATTGCCTACTGTCGCGCCATTTTGAAAATGGCGGCCACCCATGAGTCTCATTGGTCAGCATTTCAATGCAAACGTTTAACGTCACGTTTCCCGAGATGTTAACGTTTAAAGTTGATGATTGATCAACTTCTTCACGTATTTTTACTATTATTTGACGGACCCATCTCTTATCGATTGTTGCAAGAGGTGGAAAGGAAAGGGGGTTTTTCAATTTCAGTATAACATCCCGTTATGAATTTTCCCAGCTTTATTATTTTAAACTGCTGTGATTATTACGACGACGCTGTTATTTAACTTAAGTTGAGGGTCGATCCAGTTCAACGGGACTGTCCGAAAGGGTTACCGCTACGTAGTAACTATTCAGTAATCTGTGCCGCTACCCAGGAACATCTTTATGTTGTGCAAAACCCACCCGTGTTCCTCCCTTAGCCCTTTGGCTAAGGGAGGAACACGGGTGGGTTTTGCACTCCCTTCCTCTCCACCCAGAGCGGGAGGAGTCATTTGATGATATCCCACCCTCAAAAAAAGAAAAAAAAATGGTCAATCCAGTTGGAACTTAGGTTCACTACGATTCCCACTTAGACCTCCCAATTACCGCTATAAATTATTGTTTGGTTGGAATAACCACCGACGGCCGCCATGGCCCACGCTCAATGGTCCACCTGAAGAACTAAGTCCCGTATTACACAACGCCACTCAATACTCAAGCATTACTTAAAACTAGTTTCAACCAATCAAATGGCTAAAATCTAGTTTTAAGTACTTAATGCTTGAATATTGAATGACGTTCTGTAATACGGGACTAAGTGCGGAAAATAGATACCACTACAAATAACAGTCAAAGGGAATACTGCAAAGATCGGCACATTTGGCGATCACAGTTAGTTGTTATTCGCAGACGGATAGACACCGAACCTAGAGGAGATTGTACTCAAATGGAATCCAGAAGGAAAGTAGGTTCTTCATTCACGTTACTGATGGTCGTTAAAATAAATTCGAATGCCTGTGGAATTCAGGCTAACGAGTGTAATTTATGAACGATGTATCTGTACCTACGCATCTTTGGACAACTTCGTCCAGTGTCGTCTTTCAATTCTAGTGTCAACTAGAAATACACCAGTGGTCAAGTCATTCTGCACGCGTAGCATGACCACCATAGAAACGGGTTTTGTCGACGGAAGAATAGACAAAATAACAGATTTCTTTAGAAATTTGTCTACAATCTCGATTTTGTTCCTTTGGTGTGTTTCTAGTTGACCACCACCGAAAGACTCATTCAGATCCGGCACCTTAAAGCCAGGTGACGAAAGCAACCTTGTTTTTTTTACAAAAACAATATTATTTATCACTTTTCTCGATCCAAAAATAACTTAACCTTTTTCAAGAGGTTGCGAACAAGTAAATTCTAGGTAGGTAATTAAAAAATTACGAGGTAATGCTCTGCGTATGACCTCAAGCGGTCATCGCACTGTAGAAATTACTCTGTATGACACTCGCAAGTAATTTGTGTCAGATTTACATGATAAAACCTGCGAGTCGATGACCTGGAATGTGTATTAATAATAGCGAATAGACTTCTGTTTGCTTTTCAGAATTTTATAGGCTTCGCAACTCTTTATGTCGCTTCCAAGTGCGAAGAATAGAAATAATCCACATTATTTAAAGACACACGGGACACAGCAGAAATAATGTTTACATAATGTATGAGTTTTTACCTAAACCAAGGTGGCTAGATGTTCACAATGGACTAAATGCAGAACTCCAAAATGTCCATAGTGTGGTTTTTTAGTTGCCTTTCCTAATGCGTTTTCTTTTTAATCCCTGGCGTATTAAGAGGGCTATTGATTCTAGATTGTTTCTTTGCTCTTCTAACCTGGGGGTCTACTTCTAAGTCCGTCAACGAAGATACGGGCCCGTAAGAAAGTAGTTGATCAGACAAAACAAGTGTCAGAATAAATATTTCGGACGGGCACATACATATCGAGAGTAGGGACAAGGTCACTAATCTTGTTGTCATTCATTCTTAGTTCGGGCCAAGAACCAATATATGTCCGTCAGGGATACTGAGTATGACTATGAAATGCACGTTACTTCGCCCGAAACGACTTTAGGACTCTCGTGCTTTTTAGCCAGTTTAATCTCATTGTTCTCTTCATCTATCCGCGTCCGCGTTTGTACCATTATGGTGACATGCATGTCATCACATCTGCGTTGCGTGTCACAAACTTCTATCACGTACCAGATTCAATTGCGCAACTACCTCTATAAACGGCAATACCCGATACCGTAGCCTGTCTGACTTGATAAACGAATATGCATATCCCTAGCGTTACTAATTGAATTAAGATCAGCCTACATTACTCCAGAGCATATTCTGATATGCTCTCTCTATGTTACAGCCGCGTCAATTTTCATGAACACCCTTCGAGTTAGCCCATCCGAAGACGTACGAAAATCTTCGATGTGGGAAAACGTATTATGGAACTCAAAACGAGTTGGGCAGGATACTTGGCAACGGGCAGTGATGACAGGTGCAGTAAGGCAGTGACCGAGTGGCGTCCAAGGACTCGGTCGGGCGTCCGGCTGCGGCGAGATGGGCGGACGACATTGTTGCCATCGTGGGAAAAACTTGGATAAGACTGGCCCAGGAGCATTGGGATTGGCACAAGAAAAGACGCCTGCCTATGCCCAGGAGTTGATGAAGTTGAGCTGTGGATGATGATGTTGTTTTTAGTTCACAAGCAGTTTCTGCTATTAACACCCCTGGTACAGTCTCCTAGTCTCTTGTAACGAGGTTTACACAAAGAGTGTTGTCACCGCACCCGGTGTATCTTCGTGCGGAATACCGCAAGAAAGAACGAAACCAAACCGAGAACCTGTTACCGTAAGAAATACAGGGAAACAAATATGGTTCCCTGTATTTTTTTTTAAGCTACGTATTTAGATTTACTATATTGCGAGGAAAAGGCTTGATAAGACAAGAATCTGAATTTTGAACCTTATGTCCAAGGTTCAGGGATCTCTACTCTATACCCAGAAAGTAGTGGGAGTTAACAACATCCTCTGATCAGTTCCTATGCTGTGCAATGTTTTGATCTCTCTCATAGTTTTACATAAGTACGTAACAAATAAGCTATTTCTGGTTTATTTTTGTTCATCATCATTATTGGTCAGCGTCATAATCATTGAGCAACATTCTCGATTTATGACCAGTGGGTCATAAACGCGGGCGAAGTCGCCGGCAGACGCTAGTCTAGTGAGACTAGCGTCTGCCGGCGATTTCGCCCGCGTGGATGCCGGAAATTATCCCACGGGAACATGCTACCAAGACAAAAAATACCTTCCTCAGGATGCCATCTAAGTAGCGCCTTGCCAAATTATCGAAATCCGTTCAGTGGTTTAGTCGTGAAATGGTAACATACGGACAGAGTTACATTCAAATTAATAGTAACCATATCTCTGTATTATTCATATCAACCTACTTACTTATAATTCATGAAATAAACTTGATACCTGATGATATCATTATAATGGTCACAAGGTACAGTCATTGTCCTTGTGACCTAAAAAACCTCAAAGTCAAAGATGCAAGTTCATTATATAAAAAAAAATGCTACTGATGATATACTTAATCAATATATATTATTGATAAGTTGCAAATTTAAATGTATTTATTTAATAATAACAAAGTTAGGGTTATTTACATTGAAATTCAATAGATTTTCACTTATATTATTAAAATAAAACTAGCTTCCGCCCGCGACTTCGACCGCGTGAAATTTCTTGTTTCCACCCCGTCGCATCGCATCACCCGCCTGCGCTTTTACTTCGTTTTTGCTTAGCATTCTTTGTTTTTTTTTTTTGCTCAGCGCCTTAGGGTCTAAATAGCATATAACCTTCCTCAAGAATTTGGCTATCAAATGTAAAAAGTATTTTTCAAATTGGACTGGTAGTTCCAAAGATTAGCATGTTCAAACAAACAAACTGCTTTATTATTAGTATAGGTCTTTGATTATATAATGTCTAGATAGAGCGTCGCCCTACAATCAAAACAAAGAAAACGAGGCAACAATTTCAAACATGTGTGCGTGCGGGCGGTGTTTTACACTGTGCATCTATGTCTCTGTGTGCGTGCATAATGATACCAGCTACTACAATTCTCCCATAAATCACATATTAAAAAAATTGACTATACAAATAATATAAGTAAGTTTTAGGTGTATGTTTGTAGTATTATTCAGTTTTAGTAGTGTCTTTATTTACTTGTATTTATAAATAAAAAACACAATTTAATTGAATTAGAGTTGTGTGTGTGAATGTTGTGTTATATTAAATCTGCTAAGTTAATTCAATTAGAATATTTAACTTTTTAGGCAGTTTGTATTTGGAAATTTCAAATGAAATATCACAGATAATACGAATGGAATAAATTAATCTTATTAAAATTACTCTTGGCACCTTTGAAATCAGTTTATTGGACCCAATGCAACAATAATCATTAAAATGGGCTCATAAACAAAAAAGTTATACGCGAACATTATATTATTATAAAAAAGTACAGACGAATTGAAAAACTTCACCATTTTTGAAATCGAATAATAAAAGTAGATACATCAACTAAATAACATAAACGTAACCATAAAGCAACGAATATACCCACAAAAAAAGGACGTTAAGTTGGGAGAATGGAAAAAGAAACTGGCAACACTGATAAAATATGGCGTAATAGGGCGTAATTTGGTAAATATAAAAACAAAAAACAAATACGTAGTTTTTTTGGTTACTTACTGATGATATGTGATGTGTTTGGTGTTTTTTACCCTTCCTTTATAATTTCGGCACAGTTTAATAGCACATACCGTCATTTTATCGCTGTTATTTGTTTATTACTTAGCGCGCGTAATACGTAGTGACACCATAGCGGTACGATCGGCACTAATCGGCGGGTAAGTACTTACAGTCCAACAGTTGGCTGGTATTTTTTGACACGTTTGCGCGCAATTGATGCTCTATCTAGACATTATATAATCAAAGGTATAGGTATAGATTTCTTGTAAATATCAAAAGACATAACATTAATGCACTAGTATGAAAAGTAAAAGTTTAAAATAATAAATGTCATGTAACCACAAATTAAGATTTTTTCAGCTCTCACAAAAGAAAAAATAAAGTTACTTTTTGTGAGTAAAATTATCATGCATGCAATGAGATAATTTTAAAGATAGAATAATTTGCTAATGTACAATTGTTTTAAAACATTGTGCGTTTTTATTCAACATAATGTTGTGATGACATCACATTTAAGACATATTGAAACTTGAAATTCCACTTCCTTGATGTTAATTGTGCTTCATAATTCATAAAAGGATGTTTATAAATATGATATTTAATAAATTTGTTTAAGACGCCACAAATCAAATTATTTTCTTCTTATTCTCACACATGGATACATTTCTTTTTCATTTCTCCTTTTGCAGGTCTGCTGGAAGAAATTTCTTAAGAAATAAGCAGTACCTTTGTACTCAATACTATTATGTTGTATCTTTATTAATTAAATTTTTTTTTTAATTTTAAAAGTCTTTATTATTAACATAATACCACAAAGTGCATACAATAAGATCTTATTCTAATTGTGTACAATCATATACATAACAAGTTCTTAGGCTAACTTACCTTTACAAACATTTTACACTGAGTTTACTATTCTATAACATTTTAAATATTAAGTCCATACGAACACACTACTAAACAAATAGCACAAAAGTCTTAGCACTGACTTTAAACGCATACCACTATTGTTTACCTAGTAAAGGTAATGCACTCAAATAATGCAAAGACTATTTGGAGCACAGGCTAAAATATTACAATACTATATTATAACTTTTTAAACATTTATCATCGATGAGTTAAAACAAAGAAATGATTATTCTAAGTTGTGGGTAATTTGCGTAACTTTTCGCCGTGTATGCTTACTGCGACCGGGTGAGGGCAGCACGGTCGGTCCGGTGGTAGGTAGATATTGTTATTCACACAGAAAATAGTGATGTGGTAAACGATATCGATTATATGTTGTAATATACGATAAGTTATTAGATCTACTTTTGCCTATGGATGAAATTAATGGGTTATCATGTTTGGGATTTTTACAAATATAGAATTTTCGGGCTGATTTTAAGATAAAGTTTTTAATAGTTGGGAATTTAATTTGTTCATGAACTCGTTTTAAATTTGTACGAAAGGCAGTGTTAAAAGATATTTTTATTGCCTTGTTTTGAACAACTTGCAGCTTATTGTAGTTTTTATCAGTCAGGCTACTCCAGGCTGGGGCAGCATATGTCAGACATGGTCGGACGAGGGTGGTATAAATGCTTAACTTAGTGGCAGCGCTTAGCTTGGATTTTCTGTTAAAAATAGGTCTTAACGCATTGATAGCCTTCAGTCCCTTTTCACGAAGTACATCAGTGTTTTCACTCCAATTAATTTTGCTATCTAAAACTACACCGAGATATTTAACTGAACGGCTCCATGGTATGAAATGATTTTTGAAGTTAATGCGCCTGGAGGGTAATGATCGTTTACGCGAAAAAAGAATAACTTCCGTTTTGCTAGAGTTTAATTTTAGCTTCCATCTGGTGAAATACGTGTCAAGTAGGTTTAGTGCAAGTTGAAGCCGCCCAATTATTAATTCAATATCCTCTGAGGAAGTATATGAGGCGGTGTCGTCAGCATATATAGCGAGATGAGTTCTAGGTTGCTTAGGTATGTCATTTAGATAGAGGATGAAGAGAAATGGTCCTAAATTTGAACCTTGTGGTACACCAGATATAATAAATTTCGCCACAGAACAGTGTTCATCTATGAAGACTTTGAACTGGCGGTTAGTTAGATAGTTTTGGACTATTTTGACAAGTGAGAGAGGAACTCCGTTAACAATTAGCTTATGAAGTAGTCCCTCGTGCCAAACAGTGTCAAAGGCTTTTTCAATATCTAGCATGACCATTCCTGTCGATTTGCCTTCATTCAGGTTGTGTGCGATGTGCTCCGATACCCTGGCCAACTGCTGAGTAGTGGAGTGTGCCTTACGAAATCCAAATTGCTCTGGTAGCAGTACATGTTCCGTAACTTTTAACAGCCTGGCAAGAATGAGAGACTCAAACAACTTTCCCAGACACGGGAGTAGGCTTATGGGACGGTAATTTGTAGGGATGCTGCCATCTTTGTTAGGTTTTTTGAGCGCGATTATTTTTGCCATTTTCCAGGATGCAGGGAAGTAGCCTATTTTCAGACAACTATTAAATATTTTTGTGAGGTAGACCAGGGCCTTTTGAGACAGGTTTTTAAGGAGCCGATTGCTGATACCGTCTAGACCAGGAGATTTGCGAGGTTTTAATTTTAGTATTATTTTCCGAACCTCCCTAGGTCTAACGAGAGGGGAGTCACTACTTATGTCTTTGGAATTTAATGTCGCCATGGATTCCTTAACAGCAACCTCAGTTACAAGATCGCTGGTCCATTGATGAGTGAGACTCATATTACCAGCAAATGCATCGGCAAGAGCTTCACATTGCTCCGATACTGAAGACGTCATTTGATCGCCTCTGATTCTTAGGGGAGGAATATTGCAGGGGTTATGGTTGATTGACCTAGCTAGACGCCATACATCATTACTAGGGTTATCCACTTTTGAGAGCTTATCATTCCAGATACTGTCATTCAAGGTCTGGATACTAGCTTTAATTGAGTGTTGTAGCTGGTTAACTTTAAAGAACAGTTGCCGTCTGAGACAAGGATTGCACTCATTCAATGCTTTTCTGCGCGTATAATTTTTGTGTTTAATTTGGCTCTTAATGCGTCTCGGTAATTTTAAGCGACCCTTGTTTATTTCGGTGGTGGGAACACTCACCTTCCGTGCATTTAACACATTTTCAGTGAAGTGATTTATAGCAGCGTCAATACAGGGTATTGTGTCTAATATTTCACTAGATAGTGTAATATTGTTGTCTAAGTAAGATCTGAAATATTTCCAATCAGCTTTGGCAAAGTTAAATGCTGATTGGGATTTAGTGCTATACGTTCCACCTACAGTGAAATGTACGGGCAGGTGATTCGACGAAAGACTTGTGAGAACTAGCGGTTCACTTACATCAGGAATATTGTTGACTAGTATAACGTCTGGAGTAGAAGGTTCGTGAGAGCTTTGGTAGTGCACTAGGGTAGGTGAAGAAGGTGCTAGTATATCATAATCATTAGCAACCATATGATCGAAGAGGATTTTGCCATGAGGATTAGAGGTAGTGCCATTCCAGTAGGAATGTTTAGCATTTAGGTCACCCATTATCAGGGATTTGTGATTAGCATCTAGCAATAAGTCTAGATCACTATTTAGTAGAGGAAGATTAGGTGACTGGTAAGTAGAGTAGATAGCCAAATTTTTCTCTGGAGTGGTTACCTGGACGCCTATACATTCTAAATTGTACGTGATTGGAGTGGGAAGAAGAGAGTGTATTATGTTACTCCGGACCAACAGCGCTACTCCCTGCCCGCGTCCATCAGCCTTTTTATCATGCCTATAACAATTGTAACCTGGAGTTTCAAGTTTGAGACGAGAAGAAATTCTAGTTTCGCACAACGCTACAATATCTATGCATAAATCATTTAACAGATCAAGCAGTTCCGTGAGTTTAGTGCGAATACCATCGGCATTCCAGTATAAGATACGCAAATTAGTACCATTAAACATACTGGCCCAGGTGGGTCAGGATTAATATTACTTTATCCATCATACTGTTGCAGGTTACAAATTGGTTTTTGATGGACTTAATTGTCATGAGTATTGCTAACATGTCAGCAGTGGCCTGATCTTGCGTTCCAATTTGAGGTTGAGCACCAGTGGTGCTTGATCCCATTTTATTTGCAGCGACAGTGTTCCAGCTACGCCCGTCTACATAACTGCTTTTCGCGTTGATTTTAGCGTTTTGAGCAGCTTTTAATTGCTCTTGACGGTTTTGGACAAGTTTAAGGTATTTTTGTCTCTCGACACATTGTCGAAAGTTAGCTGGGTGGTTACCTTTGCAGTTGCAGCACTGTGCTGGACTAGTTCTGTCCTTTTTGGGACAGTCAGCCGAAGGGTGGGATTCTGTGCACTTAACGCAACGTGGACTTAAATTGCAATTTCTTGAAGAATGGCCGAAGCCTTGGCATCTGAAGCATTGTGTTCCAAACAGGTTTCTTGCTTGGTACTTGCGTACTTGCACTGTACAGTTGCTAAGGTATCTAATTTTTTGAAATTTGGTAAAATCGCTACCTGGTGGGAGCTGTACTAAGAAGGGAGGACAAACTCCACCGCCTTTGTTGTTGTCAGGCAGTTTCATCTTGCGAACAACCGCGTCTTTGAAACCCAGGGTCTCGAGCTCTTCAGCTAAGCAATCTTCTACGTAGGCGGGTAAGCCGAAGACTACCGCTTTGTAACTTTTCTCATCCTTCCGCGGAAATGTATGGAACGCTAGATCAGCAGCTCGGAAACCATCTTTTACTGCTTGGTGGCTCTCTGGACTATAACAAGAAACTACAATTTTGTTGTTACCTCTGTATTGTAGATCGAAATTTTTGGTGTGCTTCAGAACGAGATTTTTGATGTGATCATGAGTCCACTCAGATTGTACTTGTAGGATAATGGGTGGGATATGACCTGATTTTCTCCTTGGAGTAGAGGCTTCCTTGAGACGAGCAGCAAAGACGTCCGTGTCTTGGGGTTGATTAGTGCGAAGGACACTGAACCGGTTTGAGATTTTGACGGGATCAGGTTTTTTCGTTACAGTGGCAGGCAGACCAAACTTTGGTATTTTCCACTCACTGGTGTCAACAGGTCCTTCTAGTGGGCGTTTACCCACAGAATTTGAACGTGTCACAAATCGCTCCATGGCGAGCGCAAGGTCGATGTATCGAGGTATCGATAACAGTCTTTCCCATCACTAACAACCAAAGTATATTTGTGAGGTAGGCAATTACACTATGGCAGCACGCGACGACACAAGGAGACACAGCAGGAGCACGCGTGTGCACAACTCGCGCGCGTAGGACGGAATGACAGCAGTACCTTTGTACTCAATACTATTATGTTGTATCTTTATTAATTTTCCTGGTACATAAATAATAAAATAAATTATATTATCTATGGTAGTAGTTTTTTGTTTTTGAGTTCTTTTTCTTCTTCCTATATAGTGTCTATGGCAAATATATTTATTTTACTACCCCAGTATTCCGCTACACAAATGGCACTTTTGATAGTTCCCATTATTCTGTCTTGTGTGCAGATGCTAGAATATGAAGAAGAGATCAGAGATGAACCCTGAACGCTATTTTCCACAGTTGAAATGTTCAAAATCTAGTTGCAATCTCATCTCAGCATCAACGTCAAAAATGCAGGGAAATTAAACAATTTTTTACAGATGGAATTGCCCCTTTGGTTTGTAATTGAAAACCGAAATACTGATTTAAAACTCATTAAATATTAGATATGCAATACACTACAACATAAACTCAATCTGCATAGCCTTTTCCCAAACATGTTGGGGTCGGCTTCCAGTCTAACCGGACACAGCTGAATACCAGTATTTTACATGGAGCGACTGCCTATCTGACTACAACATAAACTACTAGTGCAGAAATCAATACTTGCTATATGTTTTATAATCTAAGAGGAAAATCATGTTTAATATTGCATTGTATTTAATCACTGCAATTGCCCCTGAAGTTAATAGATACATAAATAGTAAAACAATATTAAATAATAAAATTACTACTATTACCGCATTGTCCGGAGGTTCCTCTCTCTGGAGCCCTGACCGCCGGTAGCTTGGACCCTGTTCCCGATACCGGTGGGCTACTATTTTTTATATTTTTAAATGTTTTTCTATATTTTATATGCTAATATTTAAAAATATAATTTATATGTAAATAATGAAATAAAGGATAAAATTACTACTAATAATGATTTTCACATTGATAAATCACCATCATTCTCCTGCCCTCATGCCAAATTTATTTGTGCTTGCTGCAAAATGTCTTTTTCTTCCATACTTCTCTATCATCTTTGTATGATATTTACTTTGATATGATCCTACAAAAAGACTGGTTGGTAGGAGTTTTGTAGAAAGAAAAAAAATGGAAGGTGAGTAGGGAGGTCTTTGCCCTGCAGTGGGACAATATTGCTTATTATAAAAATAATGTATATTGTGCACAGTCAAGAAATTAACAATAATTGTTTGCATGCATTTGGATAACATGACAAAAACGCATAATTTAATAGATTAATAACAAGAAATGAAGTCTTTAAAATTGGAAGTACAGTGACTATGGGCAATTATTTCATTTTTTTAATACTAATATTATATCTATGGATGCTGTTGATGATAATGATTCATTAGTGAGTATAAAATAGTAGTTTTAATTCTTCAAGTCCTGGCTGTGTAAATAATTAACTATAAAATATTTTATAGCATTTACTAAGCTACGGAAAGCAGGTAGACGCCTACTTAATTGATATTTATACAGAACAAAAGTATGCAACATTCCGTGAATTGATATGTCTAAGCGAATTCGTTTACGTGTTATAATATTTTAATGAATCTCAAACGACAGACCATTGTCTGCAAGATTTTCGTAAATATTTACATTTGTTCGCACGGAACAATGGGGCGTGCGCAGATTTGTGAAACCAGATGGATTTCAACGAACTAAAAATCATGCTACGGTTTCGCATGATTAGAAAAACTAACCAATCTCACGATGCTGTGCAATTGATTATGTACAGCCACAACAAAAGAAACGATTCATTACATACCTTCACTTTCTCGAAATGTGTTAAATCATGCAACCGTCACAACCAAGGTACCGCTGTGAAGCGCACAATAACACACCAACTGCTCAAAATTCAACAATATCAACAGTTCACAAATGCACTTTCATCACAAAATTTTCACGGCAGAAAAATTTCATGACCATTGGCACCAATCCACGAAAATTTTTGACATTTCATCACAGTTCGATGAATACACAGTAATGAACAGAAACAAAGACAACTATCTAATGGTTTGCACCAAATTAATCACTATATAATGAATATATCTAATTAATTACGCGGCGATAATTAGAGAAATTATGATTGAGCCTTTTTTCTAAACAATAAAAATAAAAATATGCGAATCAATCGACGGATGCCCGAACGAGCGAGCGAGCGAGATCCGATTGTGCTAGTGCGTGAATGCAACAATAACCGGCGTTAACCGTCAAGTTTAACTTTTCGGTTTTTGTACTTTCGGAATTAATTTCTCACACCAAGACTTTGCAATTCATAGCTTTAAAACACCTTAATACATAAACCCAAAAGTAGTTTATTTAAAATTAATTGGATTATTACGCTAGCATAGGCTTTTTCCTGGGCCACACGGCGTGGGGTATTACTAATTTGATTTTCGATATGACTTATCAATTTATGTTGGATAACATTGGAATGAGTAATGGATTTGTCCAAATTTAATACGAGATCCCACATTGAAGCCCGTTGCAGTGTAGGCGTGGGAGCTCAGTTTACTACCTTGCGTTAGTTTCTTTCCTAACCCCATCCACTGTTGTTGCTCAGCAGTTGCTGCGAAAACATAGGTGTACAATACTCAATACTTAAAGGCATTAGACGATAGCTCGGCTGATATACAGCAAACGATTCTCCCTGCAGGCTGAGTAATGGCTAATGAAAGTCATAAGTCGGTAACGCGGTCGGTACACCGTCTGTAGGGAATCTCCGTCGTTTACTGAAAATGACCCTTCAAAGCAACTGCCAAACGTGCAGAGCAGTGCAGTTTCTCCATATACCGTAATGATTCCCTATAGACTAATCAAAACGGTTCCCTGCATGCGGTTCTTATGGCTTGCGTTACAGGAATCTCCCACACCTCGCACACGAGCCTTCTCGATAATTGAAAATTAACCTTTAATTGAGTTTTAAAACTTAAGCGTTTTGTTTTACTATAAATCTAGAGAAAAAAAAAAACGGGATTTTAGGAAGGATGAACTGATGACTTTTTTGATGGATTGGATGACCACTGGCTCGTTCACACCATCTGTGAGTCGCCCTCGTGACAAAATATCTGCCAGATTTATAAAAGAAACACTTGCGAAACAAATATCTAAATCATTTAATCAATATACCTACAAAAGTCTAACTACTATGCATATTCATAATTATAAACATTAAAGTATTTAAAAAGTGCTAATTAAGACTTAGGAGGAGTTGAAAAACCCAAAGGAGGGTACTTATTTAACATCTCCGCCATTGCTGAAGGATAAAAAGCCATGAACTTGAATCTTTCTCCCATCTTCGCAGGATCAACAAGCATTTCATAGGACTTCTTTACTTTTTCTCGGTCTTCATCTGACTTTGCATTATCCATGAGTACCTGGAAATATAAAATTGCTATTAGTATGGTCATGTTATATGTATAGACGCCAGCACATCAAGGTACCCGAAACTGTCAAATTTTCCCAATCAACTTTGAACCTTATGCTTTACCGATAAAGTTGAATATCTATTAAAGAAATTTGACAGATTGTAGTAGCTTGATGTGCTGGCGTCTGTACATTCATTGACAGTTTTACACAAGAGTTCCATAAACAGAGTGTTATGTTACTGGAACAGTATGGGAAAATCTAAATCCATAAGATATACGGAGAGAGTTTCAAGTTGTCCACAAAAATTAGTAAAATTTCCAAATTTTTATTTAGGTTGGCTGGGTAGGACTTGGTATGCCAAGATTTATGTGGTCACATTCAGTACCCATTTTGACCTGGATTTGTACAGGAAATAGTAGGGTAGATGGGACCCTGTAATCTATACTAATAATAACGCTGTTTGTTTGAAAGCGCTAATCTCTGGATATACCAGTTCGATTTATAAAAATATTTTTGCATTTAGGCTATAAGCTATTTAAACATCAAGCTGGGAGCAGTGGGAGCCGACAAAAAAGAAAAACATCTGAAAGAACGCTGAGCGAAAACGCAGGCGATTCGATGCGACAAGGTGGGTCAGGGTACCTATACGAAATTTCAAGCGGACGATGTCGCGCGCAGACGCTAGTTGGTTAATATTTTTTTTCCAAGATTACGATTGTTTCTCACCTTAAGCCTAACCTCAGCTTGACATCTCTCTAGGAAATCTTTCTGCTTGACAGGGCCCATGACCAAAGCATAGTTGTCACTAGATGGAGTCTTAGACGCTGCGACCCTTAGTTGTGAGAAGTCTACATCAGCTGTCAAATCACACTCGCCAGGATTTTCTAGAGGATTCACCACTTTGTGCTTGTGGAAAGCCTGAAAATTTGTTTTGTCAGATTTTATATTTAAAAATATATAATAATGTAACACAGCCATTTTAGAATGTGTGTGAACGTGCCCTTATGCGCGGGAACGGGGAACGTACACCCCACTATATTACTTTACTCTTTGGTACACCCTCGCCCGCGCTCCCGCGCTAACTGAACTGATAGTGGACGAAGGAACGCGAGTCTGTACGCCACGCTCGCAATCCGCTCGCGAATAGTTAGGTAATACGGGCTGGTATCCGCAACTCCAAATGCGCGTATTTTGCGTACGGGTTCTCGCGAATAGTTTTGATTGTTTTTATATATTTTACCCATATATCCTGTTTGTGCCCTTATGCTGTGTTTTACAATGATATACTTTTACTGAAACGTGCGTTCCGATAATTTAAATAGACCCAACACACCCCTGAGATTAAACTTTCCTACAATAAGTAATTTTTTTTTCGAGGTGTAGGGTGTGCAATAGGAGAGGCCTTTGTCAAAGAGTAAAGTAACTATAGAGGGAGCCTTTGTCCAGCAGTAGACTGCTATAGGCTGATGATGATGATATTTAATAAAATAAAAAATCAGAAGAAGAGAAACAATGAAAATAGCGTGCAACGTAAACAAAGAAACGCATATTCACAATCTTAATATGGAAGCCATATTATATATTTTTATTTCAAACCCCAAATTGTATTACTTACCCTAAAAGTATCACCCTTTTCTCCTTCATGTCCATAATCCGCAATAAGGGCTATACCCCCATACTTATCCACCCTCGTGGCCAGTTGTCTTGCAAGACCCAGACTTCGGGCACTGATCTCAAGCTCCGTTCTATCACCAGAATCTAATGGTGGTCTAATGAGGGACTTGCCAGAGGTGGTCTCTTCTGCGGTTATTCTGTAGTAAAGTTTATCTTGTCCGTCTAAGTCTATTAGGAGTTCTCGCCAGCCTTTATCAGTTTTCTGGAAGGTGAGAAAAAAACTTTAGTAAAAAAAAATATCAAGTACTTAAAAAAAAAATTAGGTACTTTTTGACAGGTGGTATCTCCATATTCCACGTGCACTTGAAGAATAAAATAAATGAGCTTGTATATTAGGTATCTTTTGTTTGCATTAATATTAAATACTGTGTACCTACCTAACAATTCTTTTACATCAAATGAAATATATTCTAAAAGTGATAGCAACTTACTTCAAACTTATGTATTGGCAGTACATCAAAGAACTCATGTGCAATATACCAAGAGAAGTTATTAGGCACTTTCTTTAGGTCATTGTACCAGTACACCTTGATACCACTCGCTGTCTCACCCTAGAAAATAAAAATTTAAATTATCACACTAATATTATAAAGGCGAAAGTTTCTGAGTGTGTAAGGGTGTGTGTGTGTGTGTGTCACTTCTTCACGCCCAAACGGCTGGGGCAATCTTGATAAAATTTTGTATGGAGGTCCATACAAAATTTTATCAAAATTGCCCCAGCCGTCAGCCGTCAGCTACCTAGCTGACACCCTGGATACAACATAATTATAGGCTACTTTTATCCCGATATTCCTACGGGATCGATATTTACGCGGGTAAAACCGCGGGGCGCAGCTGGTATGATCATGATTATGTCTATGACATTAACCAATATCCTCATTATAACATATTTTAGGTGTTATCATAACAAACTACCACAATAGATGGTTAAAAGCATAAGTGGAGTGGGGGGGCTTTGATGTCAGTTAATATGTTACAGCCCGATTCAAACTTTAAGCATAGATTACTTTATGTTGGCTCGGAACACGAGGCAAGTTGCTGCGCAGTTACAAATTCACGTGACAGTAGGGGTGAAGGGTGAGGTACTGCGCAGCGAGTAGCGCACTTCAGAGACGCCATAAAGTTTGAATCGGGCTGTAATTAGTGGCAGCCCTGAACTAGACTTTGGGCACAGCAAAAGAAAGAGTGCGTTGTATGTTTCAGCCAAAATATTTTTCATTACACACAGCAACGTCAGCAACTTGTTTTGAGTTAAAACTTGTTATAGATTTTATTTGCACAACAGATTATCAATAACAAAAGAGTCGTCATTATCATCATTCTCTTGCCCTTATCGCAATTTGCCGTCGGCGCAACATGTAATTTTCTTCCATACTTGTCTATTAGTCGTCATCTCGGTAGCCAGCGCCTTTCTAGCCATATTGCCTTTCACACAGTCCATCCACCATTTCTTTGGTCTTCCCTTAGTATTATAGCCATCCACATTCATACTTAAAAAGTCAAAACTTTCCTCAAGAGATTTTCCTCATTCCTCCGCATTACATGCTCATACCATGACAACCAATTTTCACACAACTTTTTAGTCACTGGTGGATGGACTACCCCCATACTTACATCACTTCTTTAGTTGTCCCCTAGTCTTATAAGCATCCACATTCATACTCAACTATAACTAAAATACTACTTTGATTAAACACAATATAATAACGACGATGTAGAATTCTTCTTACTTCATAATTATGTGGCTTTTCAATATCAACTTCTCTGTGAGATATGCACAATCGGTTAGCTTGCACTGATTGCATTGTTGAAGAGATTTCTACCAAGTGTAGACTCAGGTCTGGAGCTTTGTAGCCAAGACGGTTGAGTACCTAGAAACAAAATAAAATATTAATTGTTACTTAATTTTGAGCTAAAATGTATAGAGATAGTTAAATTAATTGAGTTTAAAAAAATTACCATAAAAGGGGTACTAAATTAAGGTAGCTGTCTGTACAATTAACAATTTATAAAATAATTATATATCGTATCAATAATGCTTCTACACATATTATAAATTAAAGTCACTTTTCATGTCTGTCTGTGTGACCGTGTTGTTCTTCTAAACTAAGCAACCAATTTTGATGCAGTTTTCACCATCATTTAGAGAATTTATTATGGAAGTTTTATTTGTATAATATATTAATATTAAACTAACATATACTAGTGAGATTTAGATGTTTCGTCCAAGTCGCTAAAACCGTGCGAAGCACATTAATTAGTATAATTTAATTACTAACTCAGTGACTTACCCTTAAAATATCTAACAACAACGTTGCATTGCCAGGTCCAAGTTCGACGATATGCAGGGGCTTTCCAGAGCCCATCTTCTGAGTCTCAGCATAGAACCAAACCCCCAATATCTCACCAAACAGTTGGCTGATTTCAGGCGATGTAATAAAATCACCAGCCTCACCAATTACTTCTTTTTTCATATAATATCCTTCATTTGGGTTAGTAATAATAATATGCATGTATTCAGCTACAGTTAGAGGACCGTTTAGTTTTATTTTTTCTCTAATTATTTCCATTAAGCTTGGAGTCGAACCCGGCGCAGGCATTTTCAAAGTTTTTGGGTCTGGACGTTTAACAACTTTGAAACTGTTACCTCGGGATATTGTTTGTTGTATCAGGAGTTTGTTACACATCCTGAATATGTGTCGGGAATTCATTTTTATCGAAAGAAAACTATAATAAATATTTGCAACAAAGAGGTTAAAATTGTTTTGACATTTATATCATCATGACATGACAGCATTGACACCTCCAGCTGAGGCTCCAGCAGCTGATTTTGTCTTTAGTTTAAAAAGCAGAACTTTTGGCCACTGAATATGTTCGAAAAATACTCAAGAAATAAAATAATTTAGAATGTTAAATGTATTTTTATTATTGTTACACCAAAATAGCAGTTGAGTAGCAAATCCAAATACCTAATGATATAATTTATGACAAAAATAACTTCAAACGTGTAAAAATAAAGTATCGGAAAACATCGGTTTCTAAGAGAATAAAAATTGCTTTGAGCAGAACCTTCTTTTTCTATGTATTGTGTAAATTGTTACCATATGACTCCCTAGCTTATACCATTACTATTCATTTCATACCATACTTCATAATGGCCCCGAACCAAAAGGGATATCGTATTACCCAGTAACTGGATTGTGGCAATCGCTCCCTATAAAATACTTGTAATACAATCGAATGCAGCTGAATACTATTCAGCTGCATTCGATTAGACTGGAAGCCGACCCCAACATAGTTGGGAAAAGGCTAAGCAGCTGATGATGATGAATGGCCCCGCACCTCTGCGCTACACATCCAATGGTGGCGTGGCGGCGCGGCGGGCCGGCGGCATGGCGGCGCAGGTGGCCGGTGGCTTTACGGCGCGGCCGCCAATGCCGTCGCAGTGTAGCAGTCACAGTCCAGAACATAATACCGTACTTTTTAACGAGAGGTAGCAGTCCACCATTGACATACGGTCCGACCGCGCTAAATTTGCCAAAGATGTAAACAACAGTGGCCGCTCGAAATTGAATAAAATCGATATACAAGAACATTAATAATTATTTTAATGTTTGTTTTCGTCTAAATCTCCGAGCTAACTAGACGAAAACAAACATTACTTCAAATAAAGGTTCTTGTAATCGATTGTATATAGATTTTATTCAGTTTCGAGCGGCCATTGTTGTTTACATGTTTGGCAAAAGCGCGGCCGGACCTTACATATTATGTACAGACGCGCTTGATGTGCAGACATCAAACTACTACAACCTGTCAAATTTCTTTAATAGATTTTCAACTTTATCGCTGCAGAATAAGGTTCAAAGTTGATTGGGAAAATTGTACAGTTTCGGGTAGCTTGATGTGCTGGCGTCTGTACATAGTCCACTCATGGTGCGTTCCGAGTTGGGATGAAATCGATCTGAGCGTGCCCGTACCCGTACCGAATAAGCGTGAGCGCGATAATAAATACATGCGCCATCTTGTCATAACGCCGACCATGCCTTCTAATAATATCACCGTGAGCGCTGTCAAAAATGAGAGTTCGTGTGTGTCAGTGTGTTTTGTTTTGAGTTGTATCATAAATATCTGTGGCATTTTTGAAATTATGCATCTGGCTGAAAGTCGCAACCTAAACAAAGAAAAAGAAGAAATGTAGTGTTTAAAACAAAGAAATACTGCTGTAATATCGTTTTGACATTCGAGTAAGCACTGCGCGTTCACGAGCGTTCCGATTTGTCACCGAGTTGGGATGGGAAATAGTCATTGCGATTTGTTGACAGCCCTCAGCTGTCATAATCGTAATATTTAAATCGGAACGCATGTGAGATGATGTGATGTGAGGTGACCGTAAACAGAGAAGTACTGTGAGCGATTATAACTAGTTCGGAATGCGGCTTCTTTCGAGACTGTCGTCTGTCTCATGTCTGTCAGTTAAAATTAAAACTATAAAAGTCAATGTCAAAGAAAAAAAATGTCAACTTTGCGCAATGCGCCTGTAATCGATTTTTTTAAATAGTGAGCAATTTAAAAAATATAATTCAATTTTCTTTCTGAACAATCTTTTTCTTTCATGTGAAGCACTTTTTCCTATTCATAGTAAACTTTTAATTGTAAACATCAATATAAAATAAAGGTTATGTTTTGGTCCACCACGTGAATTTTATTTTTACCGACTATACCACGAATTCTGGTATATTCTTTCCAAGGATCTGTATACAAAGACCCTGAAGAAGATGGGTCAAATGGACGACGAGTTTTACTCTGGCGTTAACGACGCTAGAGCTAACAAAGAAGCTGCAGAACGCAATGGCAGGATTATCGTGAGGAATATATCTTTCAAAGCAACCAACAAAGCTTTAAAAGAGCATTTTGAGAAGTATGGAACGGTGCAAGAAGTCAATTTGTTGAAGAAACCTGATGGGAAGCTGGTTGGGTGCGGTTTTGTGCATTTTGCTGATGTGGCTATGGCCGAGAAGGCTATTGCTGCTACGAACAAGAAGCCTTTTCTAGGTAACATTGCTATTTTAGTGTTTCATATCTTTATTAATATTCGTAAACCTTCACAATAAAAAAGGTTTCAATTGACCTCAACAATCATTACGGCCAGTTATTATAACTAATCTTCACCAGAGGAAAGTTTATACAACTTGGCGCTACAATGGTGACAATAATTTAACACACAGTTAGGGTTAGTGCCCATTAATCATATACATATTGATAGATTAAAATAATTCGTAAACTATAAAAAAATATTTTTCAAACAAACTAAATAATAAATAAAAAATGTAACTAAAATTGGGATCACCCCTGCAAAAATTAATTCATGAAATTACCTAGCTCGCTTACGTTAACTCAGAGCGGCAACGTGTAGCTTCACACGCTGTCAACAGCGCAACTTGTCTTGTATTAATTTAATTGGTGTGATGTTATGATCCGTGACCCCGACAAATGACCGCTGCGCGACAGTTCTTTATGTACAGGTTGCTCTAAGATCCTATTTTCTCAAATAAAAAAAAAAATCTGTTAATAATAATGTTTAATGGAAATATAATTTCTTCATGAAACGAAAATGTGAAAACATATATGTGTGTTAAATTAATGTCACCATTGTAGTGCCAGGTTGTATACATATTTTTATGAATATTGGTATAAAAAGTTTCCTATGTTCTAATCCAGGTCATAGTCTATCCATGTGGTAAAAAAATTTATGCTAAAAAACATAAATGTGTGACAAACGAAAAATCTAATACTTCCTCTTTTTTTTTTTTCCTTTTTGGCAATTGAACCGATGTTGACTATTCTGCCAGTGTCGCATATAGACGCCAGCACAGCGACGGGCCGTAGACTTTGCACTTTAATATTAGTTCAGAAAAGCATGCACAACATTACACACATAAATCAAAGTCATTTTCTCATCCCAGTATTTTTTTTTTTGTTATTTGATGGTGGGAAATCATCAAGTGACTCCACCCCACCCGCTCTGGGTGGAGCGGAAGGGAGTGTCAGACTCTTACTGACTAACACCCACCCGTGTTCCTTCCTTAGCCCTTTATGTTCCGGGGCAGCGGTGACCCTTTCGAACAATCCCACTGACCCGGCAGGCTTCGGTCCTGACGGGCCCCTTCCCTTCTGCTGACATCACTTTGAGGTGCGCGTTGAACACATACGCGCCATTCGGCATGGACCTGGTCCTAATCGGACGGTGAGCTACCTATTACTCTCCGTCTGCAGGCCCGCAACTACGGTGGCTGGGAATCGTCACGCGGGTCCCGACGTCCGGAGCGTCTCCCGCGACGGCTGGGACGTGAGGCTCTCTCCCTCAACCATCCCGCCACCTCCTTCGCTAGCATGACTGCTTCGCAGAAGGAGGTGACTGCCTTCCACTCCCTCTCGCTCCGGACCATGGCTTGAACCAGGGCTGGCCGCGAGAGATCGCCGCCGCTGCCAATCGCCTCTACGAGGACACGGCGGCGGCGGTTCATCCCAGTATTTAAAGCAAATCTGTCTATAGATAGGCTTCAAATAAATTATACTTTCAATAATTTTCTTTCAGATCGCCCAATTCATGTGGCTTTTGCGGTATCAAAGAAGGCATATGTACAGAATTTGGAAAATAAAAACGCAAGACAGAGGTTTGATAGTGCCAACTCTGAAGATGACCAGAAGCCTTTCAAGAGTAAGTTCTTTTTAATAATGCAAAACATTTAATTACTGTTAATAATCATCTGCCTAGCCTTTTCCCAACTATGTTGGGGTCGGCTTTCAATCTATCTGAATGCAGTAGAATATCTGTATTTTACATGGAGCAGTAGCTCCATGTAAAATACAGATATTCTACTGGTCAGGTAGGCAGTAGCCTATCTGACCCCCACAACCCTGGGTAATACAATACCCCTTGGAAAGACTGTCAGAGTTTCGACCTTCCGACGACCCATAACAACAGTCATAGATCCACAAATGACAGCTGGGACCAACAGCTTAACATGAATTACAGAACCAATCATTACTTAAAATGATTTTCAATCAATCAAATGGATTTTAACTAGGTTTAATTAATGATTGAATCTTGAGCGAGGTTCTGTAATACAGGCCTTAGCAAAGCCCTTTGGCAAAGATGACCTCCAACCTTTTCCAATTTTCATTTTCCCTTGCTAGTCTAACCATAGTAGGATAGAGTTAATTATAAGCCGCGCAGATAGAGAATAGATCTGAAAATGGCGTCCGCTCGCATGCGTTCTCGCTCACTCTCTATCGCTGTCTATACTCACACAGTGACGTACGCGCTACAAAAAAATAGTCAGTCAGGATTCGCTTTCCACGCTACTTGACGCACTCAGAGTTATAGTTAAATTCGTTCCGTTATTTTGTTGTTTTCGTTGATATTCATTGTTGTTTTCGTTGATATTCATTGTTGTTTTTGTTGAGTTTGATTGTTATTTGTTTGCGTTACGTTTGATTGTTATTTATTTTCGTTAAGTTTTTGTTACGAACGTTGACATTTTGTGATTGATTGAACAATGGCTTCACGAAAACGTGGAAAGATTCTTTCTACTACTACATTATTTCTACTATTATTAATTAATAATATTAAAAAAATAATAATTTATATTATAACAAAAAAAGTCAATAAAAAAATAAAAATCGATGTTTGAGAACTTGTTTTGCCAACCGTACCATGGGTACCCGCCGCCATTTTCAGATCTATTCTCTATCTGCGCGGCTTATACTGTTATTGTGATGGAAAAAACTCAATTTTATTAGCTCTAAGGAGGCTACGTAAGTAACTTCACAATTAAAAGCAAGAAAATCGTCTTTAAGTAAAAATGAGTGAATAGTTTTTATTAGCATTGCAGTTATTCTTTGTGCTTGCCAATATAATATAAGATCTTCAATATTATAACAATTTGATTAGTCTGACCAATATAAAATTAGATCTTCTATGTTATAATAATTTGATTAGTATGTGTGCTCGGGAAGGGGTCCGTGGCTAAATAATAACAGCCGCACAGGTCGATCGATCAGGTTAAGCTACGCTTGCCGCGGTTGGTCTGTGGATGGGTGACCATCTTTAGATACTGAGACCCCTCCGTGCCTCGGAAAGCACGTTAAGCCGTTGGTCCCGGCTGTCATTCGTGGATCTTTGACAGTCGTTACGGGTAGTCAGAAGCCCGAAAGTCTGACAACCAGTCTTACCAAGGGGTATGGTATTACCCAGTAACTGGGTTGTGGAGGTCAGATAGGCAGTCGCTCCAATTAAAATACTGGTATTCAGCTGCATCCGGTTAGACTGGAAGCCGACCCCAACATCGTTGGGAAAAGGCTAGGCAGATGATGTGTGCTCGGGAGGCTCTCATCAGGCACAAAGTTCCACACACACACACTGAAAGAGAAAGAGTGGGAAAGTTGCGTGGCATAATACTTTTCCCGTACATGACGATTCCTCCCAGTCTCCATAGTAGCACTTCTAAAAAACGGCTAAAGATAATTTATCTTATCCACCTTATCACCATACAAAAATATAACAGTCTCAGAGTTTTATCAACCATTTTGTTTTGCAGAAGAAAAACCAGAAAGCACAGAGAAGCAGACAGAGGAAAAACAAAAGAAAGAGAGAGTGAACCGCAATGCTCGTCTTATAATCCGTAATGTCTCATTCAAGGCCACTGAAGAAACACTAAAAGAGCATTTTGCGTCTTATGGCGATATATTAGAGGTGAAATTGCTAAAGAAGCCAGATGGAAAACTCGTGGGATGTGCATTCGTACATTTTAAAAATGTACCAATGGCTAAAAAGGCTTTGCTGAACACTAATATGAAACCATTTTTGGGTAAGTCTTATTTAATTTAATTTTCTTAAACTAGCTTCTGCCCGCAACTTCGTCCGCGTGTAATGTTTTGTTCCCCCGGCCCACCCCGTCGCATCGCATCGCCTACTCGCGCTATTACTTCGTTTTCGCTTAGCGTTCTTTCTGACTTTATTTATTTTTGCTCGGCTCCTAAGAGTTTTAGCGTGATGTTATATTGCTTATAGCCTTCCCCAAGAATCGGACTATCAAATGCAAAGACAGATTTTTGAAATCCGTTCAGAGATAAGCACATTCAAACAAACAAAAAATCAAACACGTGACTCTTCTGCTTTAATATTAGTAGCATTTTTATTAAAAGTGGCAAGTATTTTTCGCTGCTTCTGATTATGAAGACTGCCAAATTACAACTAAGATAAGACTATTTTGTCAAACTAACATTTATCAGAGTCACAACTGATCAAAATAGATAAAAAAAAATGTATAGTAATACCTCCTTTCAGTAACTGACAGAGCCAGCAGTTTTTTTTTAATCTATTATCTTGAGGCTTCAGTGCACTCTGGTTAACTTAGTAGATGTAATAAGAAACAAAGAACTTTGCATAGGTCTACATTATTACTTTTCTTGCAGGTCGTCCAATATCAGTGGATTGGGCAGTAGCCAAGAACAAGTACATGCAGCATGTGGTCAACCAACAGATGGAGATGGAAGAGAATATCAAAAAGGAAGAGTCGGACAGCGATGATGATGACAAGCCTCCGTTGAATGTGACCAGTGAAGATGTTAAAGATGAAGTTAAGAGCGAGAGTGAGTTTGTTCTTCTTTTTAATGTGTTCAAAGAGTTTGGAGACTGATAATGCACAGACTAAACTGCAAATACTATCTTCAGTAACATACAATTTGCAAAAGTATGTTCATGAGAGAATGTAGGAGTGCGCTAAAACGTTTTTTAATATTCAACTCCTGAGCATAAATGTTTGGGGCAGGCCTTTATTAAGCAGCGCAAACTATGAGACCTGTAGATAAAAAAAAATATTTTATCAAAAATTGTAAACAGCTCATAAACTAAAGTAATGCCTTGATCACTCGTACCGAGTAGATGGGCGAGACAGTGTTTGGTACGTGTGAACATATCACCGAGTGCTGGGCCGAGCGCGCGGCCTAGTTAAAGGGCGAGAATGTCACTTGAACCTTGTTCTATTTGTTAGACCGAGTGCCCAACCCCGCGCTTCCCAGCACTGACTAGCTTGCAACTTGGCAGTCTTGGCACTCACGTCGCCCGCAGCAGGCTACTAATAATTTAATTATCTTTTTGCAATCCATTGTTTTGCCCGTCTGCAGCCCCGAACCTGAAAGGACTCTCTGACTCGGTCCCCAGTTAAAAAATACGTGTAAACACCTAATACTCCAACCAACTCTCTCGGCATAGTATTATAGAGGTGTGTGTAAAGTTCACTCATCCTTAATTGAAAAGTAAGGATTCTCCGATCAGACGGGTGTTGTGTCTGGTGGGCTACTGCCTGATGATTGATGACACGACGTTATATAAACGCTAGTTGCGCGGTAAAATCTGCTTGCGCGATGCAGGATTTTTGCGTGACGTCATTGTGATGCGTAGTTCGCATATGGCGATATAGATGCCGCCACAGCATCATTTTGCTGTCTCGCCCATATACTCGGTACGTGTGATCAAGGCATTAATTAGACAGTCATGAATTTCAGTTAGGTATACTATATCCATTTGAAAACTGTATAAAACATTTATTATTGTATTGTAGTAGTAGTAGGAAGGAAGGCCTTTGTCCTGCAATGACACACAAACGGCTGACAATAATAAATCGTCGGTTGGTGCTTAACCTTTTAACCGCTTGTGGTCGCATAACCTACTGCTCGTGTCGTATTTATGCGACAGAGACATGCATGATTTTTTCGTTTTATTTTTGTCCTATTAACTGCGTGGTACAACTAAAACCCTTATTAAATAGAGAAAAAAACTTTTTGACTATTTTTTAATCAATGCAACGATTTCTCCTCCTTATTTATTGTAGGTATTATTTTATCGATTTGTAGCCGGGCGCTAGGGGCACGGCAATGAATATTTAGCCACGCGCTTAAAAGGTTGATGTCATTAAAAGCGTCTATCAGGCCCCTGATAGTTGGCTTCGGCTCCTTGTACGCCTTCCAAAGGTCCGGAACCCCAGGGTCCCGACATATCGCTCATTTGGAGAAACATCGACGTAACTGCTACGTTTTTTTTACGTCTTTGCTTTCCTAACGTAAATACGCTTTCTAAGTGCTTTGTCATATTTAACTCATTTTTACGAAAAAATACACTTAGGTCGATATTTCTCCAAATAAGCGATATGTCCAAGACACAATCCAATAATAATAATCGTGGTGTAGATAGAAAGGATCTCTAACAATATGTTCTCCCATTCTAGGTGATTCAGATGCAGATTCTGATGAAGAAGGCAGAGATTCAGAGAGTGATGATGATGATAAGGATGATGTTAAGAATGAATCGGACGAAGATGATGATGAGGAGGACAGCGATGAAGAAGAAGATGATGATGAAGAAGACGATGATGAAGTGGATGAGGATGAAGCAGAGGATGACGTGAAACCGGAGTATCAACGGTTAGTTTTAATTCATAATGGGATAGTGTCATGTTTAAAAATTGTATTGCGATAGTGAGACTTTTTACGTAGTTTTGAAATGCATCTTGTTATTTTCCAACGGCGTCAAAGTATAGAAAGGTGTATGAAATCCTAGTTCAATGCGCCTTCTTGATTTTGCATAATTCAATTCAAAATACCTCATAATGTTGAATTTTGCATCAGCAGTTAACAAGGTTTAAAGTAAATATACGTATTCGAAAACACCCAGAAGGGATATACAGGATGTTCGAATAGGTACAGTCGCGGAATGTAATACTACCTTAGGAGAATTATGAATTACACAGGCAGGAATGATGTGAAAATTGTGTAACCATTTTTTCGCGAGTGTAGGTACATCTTAAAATCATCTTGCGTATTCTTTTCTTTCCGCAAGTTTTTTTAAATATAAAGATAATAATTTATCTTTCCAGCATAAAGCTAAACGACGCAGAAGACGGGTGCACAGTGTTCATAAGGAACATCCCGTTCAGCGTGGACAACGACCAGCTGCGCCAGTTCGCGGAGACAGTTGGGCCCGTCAAGTACGCGCTCGTGTGCGTCGATCACATGACTGAGCACTCTAAAGGATCCGGCTTCGTCAAGTTTGCCGTGAGTAACATCTCCGCCTACCTCTTTCAAATACAGGCATTTAGCCTTGATGTTATCCTACTTCTATATTTATTAATTACTACGTTTTTTTAATCTTACGTAATGCTACTGATATAGATTATTGGGACGTTAAAACCAGAGATAGATAGGTTTTTCTACCTCCAGTATGCCAAAACTGGTGATACATAGGTAATTGGGTTCGGCCGTTAGTTAATTTACTGAGGAAGGTTCATGTGTATGAAAACATTAATATTAAACTAATATAAAATAAAGAAAAATCTCTGTTTGTCATGTTGATTGCAGGACAAAGAACACGCAGAAACCTTCCTATCCTTACCTGCAGACCAGCTCAAATTGGAAGGTCAAACGCTGCAGGTCAAGCCGGCGCTCAAGAGAGAGAACCTGCAGAAAGGAAACGCCAAGGAAGCCAAGGACAATAGGAACTTGTACCTGGTTAAAGAAGGAGGTATAATACACAAAATAAAATAAAGCAGCATAGCATAGCAAACCTAAAATAAAGGTTTAACAAAATTAAGTGTGATACAAGTATTTTTTGGCGTTCGAACGACGTTTACAAAGTCGCGCCGCCGTTGGTAAACAATTGTGAAATTGTTTTGTGAAATGTATTGAAAAGGTAAGATGGCGGCGATTGTTCCGATTTTGGCCACGCGCCAATAGATCAATATACAGCTATAATATCTCCATATCTTTCTCTGTCGCCGACGCTGCCCGTGCCTCGGAATGCACGCCGGCTGTCATTCGTGGATCTTTGACAGTCGTTACGGGTCGTCAGTAGCCCGAAAGTCTGACAACCAGTCTTACCAAGGGGTATCGTTTTACCCAGTAACCGGGTTGTGGAGGTCAGATACGCAGTCGCGCCAAGTAAAATACTGGTATCCAGCTGCATCCTGTTATACTGGAAGCCAACCCCTACATAGTTGGGAAAAGGCTAAGCAGATTTGACCTTTCTCTGTCGCCAAGCAAGTTGCGGTGTTCTGGATTTAAGGGCCAGAATGCCACTGTAATTACAGGCAGATGATACCTTTACCTTATTTGACTGGCCAATTCTTCCCTTGCGGTGGTAGGGGTTAGCCCTACCACCGCAAGGGAAGAATTGCCCGCCTGGTTAGCGACCACCCTCCCACCGGAGTCCGGCGTCAAGCAGCCTGCTGTGTTTCGTCGATGCGTGGGAGTTCCAGTGCCTTAGGCATCTTCTGGGCACGCTCGTTCCATCATAGACCTCATGCATCGCTTTCCGTCAGGCGTGATCGAGGTCAAGAGCAGGCCCATTCAGAAAAAAAAGAATACAAAACATCCATCCGTTCATCTTTGTCTTGATTGGTGTGTGGAGACGGCAGGCCATTGACCACATACCATTACTTGCAGCCCAATAAAATGTAGCTTGTCTTGCGTAGTCGAGGTACTAAAACCCACATTCCGAGTTGCCAATAACTTGCAAGCGTTCGTAACTAATCTGCATTCGCGATTTATTTGCTAAAAATGTAAACAAAATATAAATTAATGGAAAAATAACTTTGAATCCTACACAATAAAGATCAGTTTAAACTACAACTTCAAACATTTTTATTACTTTTTCAATAGTGCTAGTCACTCTGAAATCAACTTAATTACCATTAACATAAAGTTGATATTTGTTTAACTTGAAATCATATTAATTTTTACTTCATCGACCGTCATTGATGTTTAAAATTTCAAAGAATTGGAAAAGGCTTTTCTAATAAACATGATGTTTGCAGTGGTGGTAGCCGGCACGAAGGCAGCGGTCGGCGTGTCCGCGTCCGACATGGCCAAGCGACTCGCGTTGGAACGCAGCAAGACACAGATGTTGAAGAATCTTAACAGGTACGATTTTAGCAGTCGAAAATGTTCATGATTTTTCCACGATTTATGCAATTATACGCCAATTTTAGCGAGCTGCACTTTTATTGCATTGATAGCCGATTTCTGAAAAGCTAATCAACATAGAAAACCATAGTAAGCTTTCAGAAACTGAAGGAAATTGTGCTTGGGGATGCATTTGAAAAGAGTTCAGTCGTTTCATAAAATGAAAAGGTTAAAGTCTGGTATTAATTATTAGGTTAGTTATAAGATTAAAATGTTAACGGTGGACGTCATCATGTCAACGCCGGCTGTCGTTGAAAACCAGCGCTGGGACTCTGTCTCGCAAAGGGCCTTAGCATTATGCTGAGCGACGGCCCTTTTGCGTGGATGTGACGCATTTTTTCCCCAAACTTGTAATTTCTTTGTGTTCTTTTTACGCGTCATGTTTAGTTTACCGCAAATAAATGTATTTTCCTTATTTCTTTATATGTGCTAATATGGACTGAATGAAATGATATGTTTGAAATAAATATAATTATGATTTTATTATTATAGGCCCGACTAAATCCATGGGTTATTAATGAATAACCAATGTCATTTATTATTCATATTTATGTGTCCAGATTCGTATCACGATACCGTCTCGTAGTATCAAATTTACCAGCCCACTTCGATGACGCGAAACTGCGTCGTGTGTGCGTCACGGCCGCGGACAAGCGAGCCACCGTTACCGAGTGCCGCGTCATGAGAGACTTGAGGACTCCTACTGGGAACGACGGGAAGCATCCGTGAGTATTATCTCCTCTTTAGCACATCTTTATCGCCGTCTGTTAGTCGAAGGCGCGGTTTTCACATGCTACATTGGAGCGGAATAACTTGCTTGAAGTTCCGCCGCATTTAGCACCTCAGATTTGTCCCAGCTCTGTGTCATAAGCAACGAGTAGTCTCGACGTCATTTTATATAAATGCGGCCCGGTCTAGCTGTAAATATACTACTCCCAAGCTTTGGTATGTACCAAACTACTGCAACGCAGTTTCGTAAGCTCATGCAAAACTGATAAGATTAATTTAAATTCACCGGCGGAAGATGTTGATATTTTTTCTGACTCGCCTGTATTGTCCTACTGTAGGGCAAAGGCCTCCCTCTCCCTTTAGTCTTTTCTACACAATTCTGTCTTTTGCTAGTGCCGACCAGTCCTTTCGGCAGAAGTCAAGCTCGTCCCGCCAAATGCTACCAACAAAAAATTATGTTGCTTTGGCAATACCCGTAAAATAATGTTGTGTGTTGTTGCAGATCAAAAGGCTACGGTTTCGTGATGTTCACGCGACATGAAGACGCTCTGGCGTGTCTAAGGAAACTGAACAACAATCCTGATATATTTGATAAGAACAACGTAAGTATACAGTAACGAAGTAGAGTTCAAATTGTAAGATCGTAAAGAGGAGCTCGTGGCTAAGTAACAGAAAAGTAACAGCCGCAAGGGTCAATTGATTAGGTAGCTACGCTTGCCAAGGTCGGTTACAGGATGGGTGACCATCTTTACATTCTGAGACCCCCCCCGTGACTCGGAAAGCATATTAAGTTGAAAGACAGACAACCAGTCTTACCAAGGGGTATCGTATTACCTGTAATTAAAATTAGGATCTTAACCGTTCAAATTAGCATAAACACAGTTTGAAAAAAATATTCATTGCATTTTTCTATTCCACAGAGACCCATCGTCTCATTCTCAATAGAAGACAGAACAGCGTTGAACGCAAGAAAGAAAAGATTAGAGAAATCCATAGCCAACAACCCTCTAGCTAACCAAAATGGCGGAGATAACTCAAACACAGATAAGAAAAACAGGAAACGGAAGCCGGAAATAGCACCAGACGAAAGTTACGCTAAGAGAAGGAAGTTCGGCAAACTGAATAAGTTTAATAAGAATGATAATCAAGAAGGGGGTGGTTCTAATAATTATAATCAAAATGAAGGAGGCAACAGATTTAATAAAAATAACCAAGGACAAGGCAGATTTAATAAAAATAACCAAAACCAAGGTAATGACAGATTTAACAAAAATCAAGGTCAAGACAGATTTAACAATGATAATCAAATTCAAGGACAAAACAGATTTAACAGAAACCAAGGCGGACCTAATAATAAATTTAATAAGAATAACAGGAACCAAGGGCCCCGTAGGAATGAACCAGGACAGTTTGTGCGAAAACCCAGAGATTTCGAATATGGAGAATTCACAGGTCTAACAGCGAAAGAAGGCTCGCAACACAAAATGAGGAGCAACCATAAACTAAAAGCTCAGGCCGAAATCCATAGACAAACTGTGAAAACAGAGAAAAAGCAGAGCAAGCGGTCGCAGATCCTCAAAATGGCGGCAAAAGAGAGGATAAAGGGTCCGAAACAGAAGATAAATAAGAATCCTACTAAGAAGAGGAATAAGAACCATAATAGATCGAAATTCGATCGCTTGTTATAATGAAGAAGTTTTTTGTGTGAAAGGCTTCTCTGTGCCTACTCCATAAGGCAACTTACGTGTATATTGTTACGTGATTACATTGTTGTAAATAATTTTAAGCGAATTATATTATTTGCTTTTATGGTATTTGTTTTTATACTCACCTATTAATAATAGTCCTCCAGACCGAATTTCGGCCTTGGCAGCCAATCTTCATGGAGACTAGCCATCGACGCGGGAGATATTATGCACACGGGCACACCGCAGACATTTATGTGCAATCTCTCTTCAGTCTCTTCCCTCACTCTCATAGTCCGATGGGACGGCATTCCGACACGACCGGAGAGAGCTCAGGCGCAAGACCAACGGCTTAACGTACGCATCGAGGCACGGGGGTATCACACTTTTATCCAAAGTAAAGCTCCCCCAGTCGGCATGATTTTTTCCGACATCAATCATCAACAATTATAGACCTAAACCTTCCTCATGAATCACTCCGTCCATTGGTGAAAATCTGTTCAGTAGTTTTTGAGTTTATCGCGTTCAAACAGACGCGGTGGGGGGGGGGGGGGGTTTATTTTATAATATGATTACTCACGTGGATGAACCACGATCATAGCTAGTAGTAGATTCATAAAAATAAAACAGCTAGCATTTAAGTACATTTTTTATTTAGTTTTTATCATTGAGATAGGAAAAACAATGGTTTTTATTCCAAAACCTTACAACTAATATAGAAAAAATACCATTAGTTAACAAAAGTATACCTAAGTAATTATTATGCTTATAAATATTTAATGGTTTTCTTATGTTGACAGAAAAAATGGTCAAAACTTAGGTAAATATGACTTGAAAATCATGAAATAAATGCTATTATATATACTTTGTATATTTGTGTACTTAGAAAGACGTATAGTCCCTTACCCAAATGTAGGATTCATTAAAGTGGAACAAACATTAGCATTATTTTTCTAAAAACATAACGCCCATTGACATAAATGCAAGGTTGAGTCAGTTTAATTAGGAAATGATTTAAATTAATTGTGACTAAACCCATACCCCTCGTTAATAATCGCGGAGTGAAGTAGCAACTACTAGAAGCTTCAAATTAACCATATTTATTTTTTCGAGATTTAAAGTTTGGGTTTGTTTAGCAGAACTTTACTCGGCGTTTATTAATAAGAGACAGGAATTAAGGTACACTTCCGAAAGCAACGGCAGTGGGTTTGCGGTTGACAATACCGGCAAGCAACAGTGCTACTGCAGTTTTAATTCCGAATGCGACATCACATAAATATATGACGGCAGCGACAATTCTCTTCTTCAGAATCGCGAAACTCAGGTAAAACAAAAAAAAAAACACCTTTTTGTTCTGTTAGTGAAAGCCGCTGACAGCACTACTCTGTTGTGTGGTCGGGTCAGGCGGCACTGTCGCCATCTACGTAAACCGTTTTATTAGAAATACTGTTAAACCAGTAAAGGTATGCGCTTCGTAATCTTTGTGGATCCGAAATAGCACGAACGTCGCGCCACAGAGTAACCTCCCACATGCCGCCCACTATCATTGGGGGTTTGTATGAAGTTTGCTTACTGTCAGGTTACCTACCCCGGTTGCAGACTTACAGATCGTCATATTTATGCCACTCAAAAGATTATTGAAATTGCATAGTTGTTAATCTATAATTTTGTTTTCACTGTTCTATATTAGATCTCATCATCGCGCGTTCATCTCCGACGATAGACGACGATTACCGAAGCGCATACTTTTCCTTGGAAATCTGTACATAAGAAACCAGTAGTGTTGCCTGTGGTCTGCCGTCGCCTTCGGTACCTCAACACAGTTTGTCCGCCGTACAATGTGAACGGGACGTCAACGATAGACGAGATTTTTCAAACCGAGTCAAAAGATAGTCGCGTTTCTGTTTCGTTTTGACAGCTCTCTGACAAACAATGACCCAGTAACTTGATTGCCATGGAACCGCTATTTAATAATGTGCGAGCTCACTCTTCTCAGTACGGACACTTTTTCGCGAGGGTGAGTACGGTGAGAGCAAATCTAGCGATTTAAATCTTTGGGCAGCGGGGTTTGACTTAATGTCAAATACTGAAGTAAATGACAGATTTTCGTGATGGCCGTTATAATGACGGAACCGCTTTTTTCTGCGCCGTCATCTCGTTTTCGGTGACGTCCCATTGACATGGCGATGGACAAACAGTGTCACGGGAACACTTAGGTATGCTGACTTTATAAAATTATGTTACGCTACTTTCTTACAAGTGTTTAGTAACTCCTTCACCATTGGTTCACTATAACTTTTTGAGTAGTCCGCATTCGTCCAGGTGTGAGTACAACACTTGTTTGTATTCCTCAGGGTGTTTGATGTAGTGAAGTACGTGCGGTGACTTGTCCCAGCATTTGAAGTTGCACTGTTGGTAAATATAAAGGTGGTAAGTCATCGTCAACATATGCATCATACTCCAGCCCAAAACGCAATCTATGTGGGATAACAACCGCGGGGTAATTACGTAACACAATAACAGTACGTAAGTATAGTCCGCGCGGAACTAGTTGGCCGCGTTGGACAGAGGGGCGGGGGCGCATTACTCAGTACGTGCGTTGCGAACGGCCGCCTCACCCCTGTCCCCACCTCAGCGGCCAACTTGTTCCGCACGGACTAAAGCAATGCCGTTCATTTTGACAGTTCAGCAACATTCAATTCATTCAGTCGTGGATGACCACTGCTGAGCGAGCATAGGCCTCTCTTTTCATGTGCCAATCTCCACGCTCATCCAACCTCATCTAGATTCTACTTGCGACGGCAACAATATCGTCCGCCCATATCGCCGAATAACACTTACACGGAGTTTAACTGTTTAAGCCCAGGACCCCACCCAGCAGTCGCACTTACAACCACAAATCATTAACGCAGCCAACTCTACTCACTACTGCTTAAAAGTATTTTACCTTCATCCCACTCCTAACCCAGGAGTCATGGACGCTTCTACTCCGCTTCTCAGCCCCCACCAGGTCAGTTTTGGACACCAGGAAGAGCCCTGGGGCTCTGCAGGGCGTTTCATGGAACACCTCGGTTGCTTTCATGTAATGTTTCGTCGCTACGTTGTGGAACACTTTCATATGAGTTCTGGGGAAGTCGAAAAATTATATCATTTTATGACATGCCTGTGGGGTTGACAAGGTTTATAGTAGGTACACTTTCGCCAGTCACGTAATAAAGGGCGATCCTATTGCAATTAAAGGAGTACAAATATAGATTCCTGCCTGCTACTGACAATGTATAAACCCAATGGCACTTTCTCGACCCGGGGTCCGAATACAGAACGCTCAGCAATAACTCTTTCTAGCCGTGTTATGTTACTGCCTAATAATATACCTACGTATACCTAGATCTATGAATATATGTAGGTACCTAAATGTCTCAATCAGGCTGTCCTAGTTGGTAGATTTGTCAATTGTTCGCCGTCCATCCAATAAGTATGCAACAAAAAGACAGTCGCATTAAAACAATACCTACTAAATTACTAATTAAGTATATTACCTATTCTTGGTGGATACGTTATCATCAAAGTATACATGGATAGTGTTTTTATCCAAGTTTCTTGTAGCATTTACATAAGTTCATCATCATCTGACATTTTTTACCCAACTTCAAAAAAGGAGGAGGTTATGCATTCGTCCAGTTTTTTTACTCCTGAATAGCCATCATAATCAGTCTATAATGTTCCCACTGCTGGGACACAGGCCTCCTCTCTGTGGGGGGGGAGTGGGCCGTAATCCACCACGCGGGTCCAGTGCGGGTTGGTAGATGTCACATGTCTTCGAATTATTGGTTCTAGGGCATGTATGCATAGCCATGCATGAGTAAAAATCCTGCGACGTCTAACTACCGACTTACTAGGCCGGTATTTGCCCTTTTATTGACTGTACAGGTACTCACTTAATATAACTCCTGAACAGCTCCTGTAAGAACTTGTTCCGCGGAAACACGGCGCTAGGAAAGCCAACGGGAATCTCGTGGATATCCGCGCCCGAATCCCACACTTGAGACGCTATGCGGTCTAATACTGGCTGGAATCTGGGGAAAAATGATAGTTTTTACTTTGATCACGGCTGATGCTTTCAATTGGTTTGAGCAGCAGAGAGTAGGGGGTCTCCCATTCTCGGTCTCCTCTAACAGAAAGGCCAGAAGTTATATGAACTTTGTTTCAAAATAAAATGTATAAAAAGAAGAAAAACTTAAGCACTTGTCTTCCATGTCTCACACTAACTTTCGGGACCCTTTTCCAAGTGGCTGTATTCTAGACTAGACGGCTCAGTATGTCCTAACTCCTATTAGTGTAGGTATACAAAGCAAGACTCTTCTTGTTACATGTTTTGAACCTTATTTCATTACTAGCGGCGGCCAGCGGTTTCACCCGCATAAGTTTTGACCCCGTGGGAATATCGGGATAAAAATTATCCTATGTGTTAATCCTGGTTATAAAGTAGTTTATGCGTGAAAGAGTAACGAACATCCATACATCCATCCATCCATCTTCACAATCTTTTGCGTTTATAATATAACTAGGATTTGGTATTTACTAATAATGCTTTCAATATTATCTCTCTCTTCACCTCCCGCAATCCAATACTAAATGTTAGCCTCAAGCCTGAGAGTTTCCCGAACCTGTTTCTTTGCCTAGGGATTCGCTTCTGATAATATTTAATGTTAACTTACTGCTTCTTATTATTCACTGCGTGTACCAGCAGTTCTGCCCATACATACGCGCCGACCGAGAACCCGTGAATGACCAGCGGGTTCTGGCTGTTCACCTCCATAAACTTTAGCAGTCTCTCTGCAATAACCTGAATATAATGAAAAATATAAAACCGAAGGCTAAGATAATACCATATCATCATCTATCTAGCCTTGTTTTTACTTTAAAGATTGACCCGTGCGGCCGTTATTTCTCCACAAGCCCCTAAGATCCATGGTCAGCCTTTAATTATTGTTCCCACTGCTGGGACACAGGCCTCCTCTCAGTGAGAAGGGGACCACTCTCCCCAGCGACTGATCAAGAGTTCTGACCGCCCTAGGCTAACTATGAGGACGCGCCCCCGCCAGATGTGTTACGGACGGCCTTACGGCCTAAAAAGTAGTAAGTGAGTAGAGTAGTAGTCTGATTTTAACATGGTTCATACTACCTATAAAAGTTCTCAGATCGATCTGCTAGCGAAACTAGCGTTGTCCTTAAATCTGCATGACATTCAACCTTAGGGAGGCAAACCATTTTTAAGCTGACCGTACAAGTACCTCACGCATTATACACCAAAATCATGAAAAGTGACTGCAGGCTACCAAGTAGAAAACCAAATCCATGTCGTGGTTGGCCGCACAGAACAGTTGAGGAGAGGCATCATACAAGTGAAACATTTTTGCAACTGATTAATGATTTATTTGAAAATTATAGTAATTAAGTAATTATTATTAGATTATACAAAAGTCCTTTTTCGTGCTTTAGCGTTTGCAAATCTTTCCACAATTTTTTCAAATTTTATAGTTTGTAAAAAATCACTTTCTATGTACAGACGCCAGCACATCAACCTACTGCAATCTGTCAAATTTCTTTAATAAATTTTCAACTTTATTGCTAAAGCATAAGGTTCAAAATTGATTGGGGAAATGTGACAGTTTCGGATAGTTTGATGTGCTGGCGTCTGTACATTAGCGAGAGCGCTGCAAGTTTTTGCTGGCGGAGTGTGGAGCGCAAGTAATTTTTTACTTTTTTATGTGCTGAAAAAGACCTTTCGCCGCTGCAGTTGGTAAAACTCATTTTCAAAAAAAATCTTAATATTAGGTACCTCCACATTCGGTAACATGCAAGAAATATTAAAACTTTTTATTAACTGCACCAAACCCTTTGTGGTTCTAGCAGAAATAGAATGCTCGGCCTCGGTGTCAGATTTTAAAAACTGCGCCAAATGGACGCATTCTTCTGCAAAGGTTTCTTCTAAATCAGTGGCATACAGTTGTTTTAACTCCTTTGCTTTGCTTCTAATAAATTAACTGTCGTCTAGTTCATGCAGTTTCCATAAGAAACCAAACTTTGTTTGGTTTGACCGATTCGAGTAACAAGTCAGTGTTTATTTACGCGCGCTTTTTAAAATTTCAAAATTTATTGTTAAAATTAGGGAGTCTCAAGCGCATTTGGTTTTAGTGTTTGGTCTCGGTCTAGTTGAAATATGTAGAGTAGATGCAATGATGCTAGATTAGTGAATGCCAAGACACGATTTCAGCGCGCCCCCTCCGGTCCTCGCGCCCTAGGCTACAGCCTAATTTGCCTAAGGGTTAATCAGGCCCTGACTCTCCCGTCTCCACCAAACCACACTGGTTAAACGTCTCCGAGTTCTTCAAAAGATAATAACTATAACATTATCAATGAAACACGCTTATAGAGGCACGAGGAACATGGTCTAAAGTTCACTCATCCCCCTTAGAAAGAGAGGATCCTCCGACCAGATGGGTCTTATGTCTGTTGGGCAACTGCCCGACGATTTATGTTGGGATGTTGTAGCTAGTTGCGCGGTAAACTCTGCTTGCGCGATGCAGGATTTTGCGTGAGGTCAGTGGACGCGTAGTTCGCATGTGGCGATGTAGATGCCGCCACACGCTTGTCAATGATATCAGAAATAGCCTATCTAAGTAGTAGACCCGTAGACAAAAATATGCCGTTATGTTTCGTTTCCAAAATCATAAATCTTTACGACATTCACGGTAGAAGAGCTAGCCTATAGCTAGGTCACAGTCTCTTTTAAAGTTCAGACATAATCTTGGTCAGATCATGTGAAGACCATGCAAGCAACAATACCTACTACCAGCAGACGTTGACCCCAAAAAGTAAACAATTTTTTTTTTTTTATCGTGTTTATATATCGAATCGATACCCATCACGTCTACGGAGTTTCGTTAACTACTTAATTTAATTTGACCCTGTATTCTTTACGCAAACAGAACCACCTCTGCTCAAAGAAAGCTGTCATGCATACCTGTGATCCCTTTACTGGCCACATCAGCTGCCAAGGTGAACAGGACACGGAAACCACGTCAAATCCATGGTCTAGGTACAGTTTTGCGTATTTATCGACATGGTTAGGTTTGGCCATCATCCAGTTCATTATTATGCAAAGTGGCTTGTCTATGTTCTGGTTTAATCTGAAAAAAGATTAATATGTTTTTTTTTATTGCTGAATGGGCCTGCTTCTGACCGCGATCAAGCCTGATGGAAAGCGATGGCGGAAGGCAGAGGAAACGCTCTGGCGTGATGACTTAGATGCTTACAAGATGATGCTGATGATTTCAAGAGATTAGCCGGAGAAGGCAACACACAAGGAGCAGTGGAAAGTTAAGAAGGAGACCTTTGCCCAGCAATGGAACAATACAGATTAATAAATAAATAAATTGTGCTTAATACCACAAAAATCTACAGAAAAATAGGTAATTTGACTGAAATTATTGCTTTTTGGGTCTTAAAACTGGCATTTCAAGTCTGTGTGTGCTTTATAGGAATTTGACATTACAGCTGTCAAATTACTTTCTGGGTTTAAAAAACAACTGTATTTTCAATCTCCATTTAAAGTTAATATATCCATCCTCCTGACCAATTTATTTGCCACTATCACAATTTATTTGAGATCGGCGCAGTTCGTTTTTTCCCATACATCTCAATTAACCGTGATCTCGGGTTGAATACAACCCATTTCTAAACATAGGAACTTGATTATTTTCTTTCATACATTCAATTCATTGTTTATTTGTGTGCGTACGCGCAGCGGAATGTTGTTGAATTTAAAGATTTTAATTATGCAGATATTTAGTGTATGACGTCGTATAATTGTGTATGGTAAAAAAAAATTTGTGCACGCAACCATTGTGGAGAAATTCAGGTCAGTGGGTCGTCTTAGGGGCGGACAAATACAAACTAATTTTTGGACACATCTCTTTTCTTCTAAAGTCTATGGATTAAAAAAAGTTCCGCCAGGACAACGTTCGCCCAGCGGAATCAGTTTTTGGTGAATTTCTCCACAATGGTTGCGTGCACAAATTTTTTTTTACCATACACAATTATACGACGTCATACACTAAATATCTGCATAATTAAAATCTTTAAATTCAACAACATTCCGCCGCGCGTACGCACACGTTTATTTGGGTCTACTGGACCCTAAGAACATCACACTTGATTCCACCGAGAATTAGGTAGAGGTGCGCCCATATAATACACCCCTATTCTTCCTCTAGAAATACTTTCCGTATTTCATTAAATTATAATGTGCAAATCTTTTGTAACTTACTTCATAGTGTTAGGGTCTGCTTTTAACTTGACTTTATCGTTGCTGATGTACACCATGTTTTGGTGTATATTCTGCGTGTGCGCACCGCGATCCACCGACATCGTCGTCACGGGAACGCATGATAACAGCGGACGGGAAGCTGCCTGTAAAAAGAGAGGATATAGTATGGATACTGTTGGTAGGAATCTACCCCTTTATTCATAAACGTTGCTTAAAGATAAGTAGTGATTAGCAACTGCTTAACCATGCATTTTTATCGTTTAAACGTCACTTAACTTTAATCATCGTTTATTAATAAACCCCCTTATGCCTAACCATGCTACATGCATCATCTATTGATGTGTACCTACTGATTTTACTGTACCTACTGATTTATCTGCGAGCTGACTTAGATTTGGGCCTTACACGGACGGACTGCACTGCTCAGCCTGAGAGTCGATCTCACGAATACAAAAATTATATAAAAAAAAAAATATATACGCGTCGACTTGATAACCTCCTCCGTTTTTTCGTCGGTTAAAAATAGAGACTGCTTATAAAAGCCGTCTCTATTTTAATGTTTGTATTAGTTTTGTGGGAACGTGGTAAATACAATGTAACCTAGCTAACTAGGACGTCAGATACACTATTACCCACTGTAATTGTTACTCCAATAATTAATGATCCCTAAATTGTAAAATTATATTTAATGTATCAAACTATAACTTGCCTGAGGAGCAGCGCGGTGCGGGAGGGGTGTGGTGACGTGATGCGAGAGCTCAGTGATTCGTCAACTTGTGACAACTATCACGCCTCCCGCATCGCGCAGCTACCTCAGGCAATGTCTCAGTTAAGCGGTCGGCCTATAATGATATTTATTGTATTTCAATTACTACTGCAATGTTTCAATATAGTTAGGTAGGTAGGTATATATATTTTTTTGGTTAACCTTCACTGTCCCAGACCTACAGCTGGGCAAAGGCCTCCCCCAGATTATTTCACCATACGTTCTCAACGTTTACGTCGTCGTCACGTTACGTTTTTAATCCTACATACGTTCGTGCGAAATAAATTAATATTAAATAAAAAAAATCGACCGCACTTTTCTCTTGACTGTACTTACCTGTCAAAAAGAGTAACCTAGTTAAAGTGGATAAGACAGAGATTAAAACAGAAGACGATCTAGCAGGGGATCGAGGAGGGGGGGGGGGATGGAGGGGGGTTTAAGAGATCAGACCGGAATAAATCCTTAAAACCTTGAAAACAAAAACATTAATATTGTGTATTTATATCGATTTAGTTTTATTAGAAGGTGGTTTAGGGTTTACACTCTACATTTATATCGCCACGCATCGACGGATAAGGCGCATTGACCCTCTGTCGCAAGGCTCCCCTGTTATAAACACATAGGGCCCGCACAGGGGCGACACGACAACCCCTTACTTACGTTTTTGAAACAAAGTAATCTTTTTCCGTGGTTAGCGGCGAGGCAAACTGCAGTCCGCAACCGAAACGCCTCCATAGCGACCCGCGAACTGCTAATGTAAACAAAAACAAGCAATAAATAATAATATAATTAGTAAAAAATCAATCTGTCTAGCCTTTTCCCAACTATGTTGGGGTCGGCTTGCAGTCTAATCGGATGCAGCTGAATTATTTTATGCGCGCGAGCGCGACTACCTATCTGACCTCCACAACCCAGCCCTTGGTAAGACTGATTGTCAGATTTTTGGGCGTCTGACTACTCGTCTGTCAAAGATCTACGCATGACAGCCGGAACCAACGCCTTAACGTGCTTTCCGAGGCACGGCAGGATCTCGATTTGCAATGCATGGTCTTGGTCGACTTTATCGGACTGTCGTTCAGCATTTAGCCACGCCACGAGTAATATCATTAGTAAATGGGTCTTCAAAGTCACCTGTTGCTTGAAAGTAATTTTTGTAGACAAGAAATTAATGACAGCTAGGTAATTAAAACAAATAATTATGCATTGAATGCAGGTACATGAGTGAGCTTATTATTCAAATGCACTTGCAAAATCGGTCTAGCAGTTTTGCTTTTAAAACGATTCAAACATACATAGACCATTTTGTTATTTAAGTAAGTATCTTTAGGTAATGACATACCATCGCCATCATTAATCATTACATTCTGTAGGGTTTATTTACAAACGTTGCTTAAATTTGAGAGGCGTTTAAACATAATATATGGGGTTTATTTATAAACGACTAGCAGCGGCCCGCGGTTTCACCCGCATAAGTCTCGATCCCGTGGGAACATCGGGATAAAAGTATCCTATGTCCTTTCCCGGGACTCAAACTATCTCTATTCCAAATTTCATCTAAATCGGTTCAGCGGTTTAAGCGTGAAGAGGTAACAGACAGACATGCAGACACGTTCGCATTTATAATATTATAGTATGGATGATTAAAGTTAAGTGACGTTCAATTGTTCAAACGTCAAAAATTTATGGTTAAACAGTCGCTAATTACTACTTAACTTTAAGGAACGTTTATAAATAAAGGGGCTAATATTTTACGATGAAAATACGTTAAATATTTTCAGTTTCAAGACTTGCTTTTAAATGACTGATTGTAACGACAATGCTATCGAATATAGGTCAATTAATTTGTAATTGTGACTATTGAGTCACTTATACCCAACTCGAATACTGAGTCGGCTATAAACTGGAGTTCAATTCAATTAGACATTGATAACAGTACATAATGCACGATTTATGAACTTTACTATAACTATTTTTCCCTGAGGGGCTCGTGGCTAAATAATAACAGTCGCACGGGTAGCTTACCCAGGGTGGTCGGTCCGTGGATGGGTGACCACTAGTGTTTATTCAAGTTTCCATTAAAATCGGCGACCCCACATACTCCATAGTATTGTAAAAATGACTGATAAAGAAAATGATAAGCTGTTATCAAGTGTTTACTTCATCAAGAAACAAATTGTTATTATTATGCTACCGTACCTAAACCGGCAGAAAAAAGAAAAATATATGTGGCTAACTAATGGCTACTATACTGTACAAACATATACTTTCTCTAACCCTTGTACCGTCAGCCTAACAAGAATAACAAACAATGCATGCATTAAGTATGTTAAATTACAACTAAGTACAAAATAGAATAAAACCACAAACCTTAATTAAATCCAGCTCAATTTAAAACACTTTTACATTCAAAGAACCACAGAAAAACATAGTCAAAAATGTCACTTATTTATGCAAAACTATGACCCGAAAGTAGGTTATTGCCCCTTGGTATGCAGACACGCGTCGCGCGGACGAAAGCCGCGTGTAAACTGACTATATAAAAAAGTACTCTGTGAAACTGACGCGGCGGGCGCCGCCAAAATCAGCTCAAGGATACATTTATGAGGAAGCCGAAATGTCTAAAATTGCTTCCAGTTATTGTGAAAGATGTAATGATATTAGGTACTCTGTAGTCTGTATGTGGGAGGCTGGCTGGACAATTGAGAATTGTTATTGATTATGTGTAGTAATTGAAGCGTAGTTCGCTAAGGTTGGCGTTGTAGGGAGAGTAGGAACTGTGTGCTGGGTTGGTAGTTAAAGCACTAATGAAAAATATAGCCCATAATGTAGGTTATAAAAAAAAAGTCCTCCAGACCGAATTTTGGCCATGTCGACCAATCTCAGGAGATATTATACTCCACAAGTGTATGCGCAGACACAGGTGCACTCTTTCTTCCTTCACTCTCATAGTCCGATGGGACGGCAATCCGACTCGACCGGATCACGAGAGATCACGCGTAGGGCTTTCAAGAGTCACGGGGGTATCACACCGCCAACTTCCAAACTCCGTGCTGTTACTATGAAATTCTCTATGGAGAAATCCAATAACACCTTGGCTGACCCGGGAATCGAACCCAGGACCCCACACTCTACGACCACGAGACCAACAGGGCAGTCAATAAAGAAAAGTAAGGCAAGTATAGGTAATAAGACGGGTTTTTTTTTTTTTTTTTTTTTTTGTGGATGGGAAATCATCTAATGACTCCTCCCGCTCTGGGTGGAGCGGAAGGGAGTGTCAGACTCTTACTGACTAAAAACCACCCGTGTTCCTTCCTTAGCCCTTTATGTTCCGGGGCAGCGGTAACCCTTTCGGACGATCCCGCTACAAATATGGAACGGACATTATAATTGGAGAATTTAAATTGCATTGTATAACTTAGCCATTTGAGTATGAATGTAGATGGCTATAAGAGTAGGGGAAGACCAAAAAAACGATGGATGGAATGTGTGAATGATGATATGGTTAGAAGGGGGGTGACTACCGAGATGACGTCTAATAGAGAAGTATGGAGGAAAAAGACATGTTGCGCAACACAAATAAATAGGGATAAGGACAGGAGAGTGATGAAGTTAGCCATTGGCCAGCTATTCCTCTCAACTGGGGGAAAAGCGATTTAAAACAAACTAGCTGACCCGGCGAACTTCGTACCGCCCCTCCAGCCGCTCTGCCCCCGCTTTTTAAATCTCTGATATCTTCTAAGATATTCATTTTAATGATATGCTATAAAGGGCAATTTGATCTACACGAAATGCACAACGTATCTAATGTATTTAATTGGATATGGAATAATACCGTATTGTTTAAAATAGCTTGGTAAATAACCCATAATTTTTTTGTAATATGAAAAAGATAAAAATGGTTACTGTGGGTTATCCTTTTTAAGATATAAAATTCCGTAGTACATTAAATTGATCTATCTCGTAAGATTTATCCAGCGTTTGCAATGTAAGCGCACAAAAATATTATGTTTGTTACATCGCATTACAAATTTTTGAATTTCTCGGCTTTTCTCTACTATGATATGCATGTATTATACGTATATAAACCTTCCTCTTGAATCACTCTATCTACTAAAAAAAACCGCATCAAAATCCGTTGCGGAGTTTTAAAGATCATCTAAGCATACATAGGGACAGACAGACAGCGGGAAGCGACTTTGTTTTATACTATGTAGTGAAGAAAAAGTAATTGAGTCTCATTAGTCACACTCACAGTTGAGCTCCTATGTATTGTAAAAAAAATTAATACAATATTGCATTGGACTAATTTTTGTCTAGTTCATGTATCCTTTTACCCATTTTTCGAAACGTCACTTCAGCATGTTTTGTACTATCGCGCCGTGCGTGACTCATCTTATTAACCCTAATTAGGTTAGTTCCATAAAGTATCATGTTTAACTGACTGTAGCTGTAGTGTCTTCTCAGGAATTTAAGTGCAAAACATTCCTACGAGTATAATCGACTATGTATATGGTAAGAGCAACCGTAGAAACATTATGGTTTTTGGGTGTGCATTTAAATAGCCTCCAAATGCTGGTATTCAGATGCATCCGGTTAGATTGGAAGCCGACCCCAACAAAGTTGAGAAATGGCTAAACGGATGATGACTTAATTTGTATGTATTTTATTTCCTTAGGGACGGGCTAAAATCAAACGACAAAAGAGTTTTTATATAAGTGTATTTTGTATATATTAAAAATACAGTGCATATTTACTTAAACTAAAACTATAATGTAAAAAATCTTATAAACTAAACATGATTAAAATTCTTCGCTTTAATACTTTAGACCTGATTCACAACTTATGTAAAATTCTCGTAATTGAAAATAGTTTTGATGTTATTAATTAATTTAGGAACCGAAAAAACGTATAAAAAAGGAGTTAGTGTACCTTAAAGCTAAGTTTACATTGTTCGAGTGGTTAGTAGCGTGCAGCAGTCGAGTTCTGTTAAAAACATAAAAATATCATAAAGGAAAGTTGCATTGATACTTCACAATAAACCTGCTAAAAGAGCTGGTACAGCCCGATTCAAACTTTATGTATGCTCGGAACATGAGGCGAGTCGCTGCGCAGTAACAAACCCACCTGTCAGCGGAGGTGAGAGGTGAGGTCCTGCGCAGCGAGTAGCGCACTTCAGAGCCGCCATAAAGTTTGAATCGAGCTGAATCAATATTGACTGACACCATAAAGAAAGGCTAAGCTAACTAGTAATAACTAAGAATGACATTTATACCACTAGTAGTACCCGAACTAAACTAATTACTCTGCTAATGTAAAAGCGTCCTGCAAGTCGAAGTCGAGTCAAGTTAAAGTAACAAAAGAAATACTTAACAATAGTCAAGTGTTTTAATGTTAGATTTCGTAGTGTTACATCCCTTTCATTGTCATAGTTGAAGTTAAATGACGAAGCGAGACAAAACATCATTTCATTTATGGAGTTCAAAATAAACAGTTGATTCAATACACCAATGCGTTTTTGAACAAATCCATCATTAACATAAAAAAACCAGCAACACTGTCACTCAGTGTTGCTAGCAACATAACAAAAGTACAACAATCCAAAAGTCTTCATTCAATATCAAAATTTCAATCAATGTTGGCTAAGAATTTAATTAACGCGAAAGCGCCAGAGTAGACCGCGAAATTACAATTTTCTTACGTTTTTTTGCAATTTGCAAGTCAGTATCAGGTTGTATTTTGATCAAAATATTATTCGGGACCGTAAGAAATAAGTATCAATATAATTTTAATCATTAAATCATCAATACAACTCTCTTCTCTCGAAAATTTGAATTTCGCAGGCTGCCTCAGCGCATCCCCTCAAGTCTTCTTTTTAAGAAAAAATACGAGTAATTTTGCCATTATTTTTAGCTTAGCTTAAAAAAGCTTATTGCATGAGCTTGTTAAAACAAAAGCCCGAGCATTATATTTTAAAATTATTTTCCTCAGAGTTACATTAAATGTAACTCTAATTTAGTCATAAAATACGCTTGCATTGTAGTTAGCGACTTGTAATAATAAATTATTCAATTCCTTTTACTTATCAATGTTATGTTATAACTTACTATTACTTATGTTACCACTTCGTGTAGTGGAGCCACCTCGACGGGAACGTAAGTAGGCTGTGGACGTGGAGAAAACTATGCTCCACCTCCTATTTTGTTCTCTGTGTCCCAAAAAATGCAGCCAGTGACTTCTGTGCTGCCACCGTCGACGCCGTGAAAGTGGCGAAGTTTTGGGCCAGCAAAATTTTATAAACAGTCGTGCCACTGACACGACGAAGAAGACTTACGTAGAGACTACTTTGCCCGTGTGAACTCGGCTTTAGCATTAGAGTCGCTAACTAAAATTCACATTGAAACCGCTGTTTATTTTAATAGTAGTAAGGCATTACTGTGCCAACTGGGCCCGCGTGGCAGATTTTACAGCCTACCACCCGAAGAGAGGAGGCCTGTGTCCCAGCGTTGGAAATATTATAGGCCGATATAAAAAAAGGTATTGACAGACTGACGCGATCTTTGTTCAGATCCGCCTACAATATTTTTTTTTGTGTAATATTGCAGTTGCAGTTAAAAACTGCCTTTTAAAGTGATATTTTAAGTTTATCATTACATCATGATGGCCGAATGCGGTCAAAGCACGGAGCACCCCTTATTTAAAATTATAAAGTATTATCATCCGGGACTAAGTCCCTCATTGCTTATTTACTTTAATTTTATAGTATTTCCCACATTTATGCTTAAGGCAAAAGCACCAGGGTAGCCCGCGAAATTCAATTCTTTTTACGTTTTTTGCAATTTGCTGGTCAATGTTAAGTTGTAAGTTGATTAAAATATGATTCGCGACCGTAACAAATATGTATTTAATGAATTATAATCATTAAAGTCATCAACACAACTCTGACCAAGTAATCCTACTGAATGATTATTTCATGAAATCTTGACATTTTAGGATTATACTAACTTAACAAGTTGTATTACTGATTCTAATGATTATAATTTTGTAAACAACTATTTGTTACGCTCGCGAATCATATTTTAATCAACGTACAACGTAATACTGACCAGAAAATCGCAAAAAACGTAAAAAAGTTTGAATTTCGCGGGCTACCTTAGCGCTTCCCCGTTAAGTAGCTGTTCACGGATTTCAATCCACATGCTATATTGCGTCCAAACAAATTTACACACGATTTCTGGGGTCTTCTTAGGCCCGTTGTACACGGCACGGTTTTTTTACGGTACGGCGCGCAAGCCGCACCGTAGAATAATCGTTTGAGTTTGTATATGACACTGCAAACCACCGGACGACGCATACGGCGACGGTACCGTGCTGTAGTGCCACAGTATCTGTCAACAAGCTTCCATAGTGCCTTCACACGGCGAAGAAACCGTGGTTTTTCACGGCAAAACCGTAGTTTTTTTACATCAAGAAAAACGTGTGTGCAAGGGGTCTTAACCGGAGTGTATCTGTAAGATATGTAGTTCATATCCAATTATTCACCCAATCCGGTCAAGCCAAATATAGAATGACAGAGCTTTTGACTATGTATAGTACAGGTCATTTCCAGAATGATTTTAGAATTTGAACCCTATGACAGCATCTAAGTATCATCCCTTATGATGTGAGCGTGGTATGTCGATAAAAGCCTATGTCCTTCCCCAGGGTTCAAAGCATCCCCATACCAAATTTCATCAAAATCGGTCCAGCCGTCTCCGAAATTAGCCGGAACAAACACAGATAGATAAAAAATTTAAACATTGTTTTTTTGTTAAAGGTACGTACTTTCATATGCATTTAGTAAAATGCTGTAATTTTGACATTACAAGCAGACATTTAAATTGTATTTATTTGTATGTATAGATTCCGACTCCGGCCCTTATTTACCTTTAAATTCTCAAAGAACAAAAGCAAAAACTTGGAACAGTGGCGATAGAAAAACACTAAATCACCACGTATTTTTAAGCCCTATTTAGTCTATATTTATGAAAGTAGCGAGGGCACAATGTCACGCAAAACGCAGAGAACCGAACTTTAGGCCATAAATCTATATCCGACAGTGGACTGCGATTAACTGGGTACAAGATGGCTGCAATAAACTCGCCCCCTATTACATGGAACTGAAACTTGTCAGGCGAAATGCGGGTGTACGTACTATACATGTCTACCTAACCCTTTGGGGATTACAGGCGTTAAGCATAACGCCGCGCCGCGTGAGTTTTTTACAGCTGCGTCGGCGCATCACATATGCGCGTGATTGACCGAGAGGACGGCGCGGGGCGTCAGGGTACCGAACCCAGTACGCAACGGCCGTTGCGTTGCCCTTCACTCCACTCAGCTCACAGACGCGCTCGACCACGGGCATTTCATTGTTTATCTTTTCTTATAATTATGTTATGTAAATTATGGTATTACACTTATTTTAATACAGTCCACTATTTCTTTTATTACAAAGTCCCGATTGAGCCCATTCAATGGTCCTTCGCCGGATCATTGAATGGGCTCAATCGGGACTTTGATCTTGACTGAGTGGAGTGAAGGGCACGCAGCGGCCGTCGCGTGCCGGGTTCGGTACCCCGACGCCCGGCGCCGTCCCCTCGGTCAATCACGCGCATATGTGATGCGCCGACAACTATTAAAAACTTTTTAATACCAAATACTTCAGCTCACATCACAAGGGTCCAAACTCTCAGAAACTGACCCGTCTAACTACATAGTTCATTAGACCTTACACTTATAACCTCATCCTCATCTTCTCGGGCTGCGAGACGAGTCCGTAGGCGTCCAGATGTTGGTACAGGGCCGCCACGTACTCCTTGGGATGCTTTGTGTAGTGCTGCACGTGGGGGGAGCGGTCCCAGCACTTCCAGGTGCACTGTGAATAGAAAAAAGAAAATGTTAGAGAAAAAAATGGAATCATCTTGGTATAAATTGGGGATTAATCATGCGATAATTTTAGTTACAGCAGTACTCTGCTGTATATCGAATTTAAGTATTAACTAAAAGTTTTGGGCTGAATCGATTAAAATTGCCACAGATATGCTAAAAAGAAGTAAGTATGATGACATGATTGTAACATTTTGTCAACCACTACAATTCAAATAAGTGCTCATACGTACACACGAGCAACACGTGTCGACGACAGAGGCAACTGCATCCGTCGACACGCGTCGGCTGCAGCCGTCGACGCCCGCCGTCAACGTGTCGCTCGTGTATTTGAGCACCGTACTCGGCATGTAGGTGAACTCAACATAGCATGTTGCCGACGCGTGTCGCTCGTGCGTATGGACACTAAGGGGCCGTCTCCACGAGCGAGAGAATCGCAGCGATAGTCTCGCCGTGCCATCAAATTTTCGCCGCGATTATATCGCCGTGTGGTCTAAGAGAGTGTATAGAAACACGTGGCACGATGATAATATCACCGCTATTCTCTCGCTCGTGGAGACGGCCCCTAAGCCAGAATCTACAGTGGCGATCAACCAGAAAAGCGGCAATACTATGCTTGGCGAGTCCCAAAAAAACTATGTTTGGAAATCCAGAGGAAAACCTGCAAAGTCTCAGGAGCCTCGAAACGCTGTTTGCCGGCAGAAATATTCGTAGGTTTAGTGGTACCTCCTCCAAGGAGATACTCATTGGACGCGTTCCTTCACGAAAATGCTCTATTAATTACTATTTTTTTTACCTTGATGCCCATCTGCACCCAGCTGTCGTGCACGCTGCGATTGCTTTTCTCGGCGCCCACGGGGTCACTGCGCGAGAGGAGGAACAGAGCCGGCGCGTGGCACAGGTTCGTGTGGAACAGTTGCGAGGACCTGATGTAGTGGATTGTGGCTGCGTCGTGGAAGGTCTTCATGTGGTACCTGGAAAGAGGAAGATATTGTTGTTTTAGTATGCTGGTTAAATCACTCTTCTCTTCTTGGTGGTGTCAATCTGCCTAGCCTTTTTCTAATAATATTGGGGTCGGCTTCGAGTCTATCCGGAGGCAGCTGAATACTAATATTTTACATGGAGCGACTGCCTATATGACCTCCACAACCTAGTTACTGGGTAATACGATACCCCTTAGTAAGACTTTCGGGCTTCTGACTACCAGTTTTACCAGGCACGGTAGTTAAAGATGGTCATCCATCCACGGACCGACCGCGGCAAGCGCTTAACGTTTTCGATCGACCCGTGGGGCTGTTATTACTTAGCCACGAGCCCCTCTTCTTGGCGGTGTATAACCAACAATAGAATATCCAGCAAAGAAAAGATTGAGCCTCTTTTCCTTTAGCTAAAGGCAAATATTAGCTAAAGGCAAATAAAGGTTGTCGGATTCGCCCGTGTGGGTGTTGGAAATTATCCCACGGGAACGTGTCACCGGAACAAAAAGTTCTTCCCCAGGATGCCATCTATCTACTTGCCACATTTTATCGAAATCCGTTCAGTGGTTTGGGCGTGAAAACGTAACATACAGACAGAGTTACTTTCGAATCCATACTAATATTATAAATGTGAAAGTGAAACCGCTGTACAGATTTAGATGAAATTTGGTATAGAGATAGTTTGGAGTCCCAGGAAAGGACATAGTATAGTTTTTATCCCGATATTCCCACGGGAAACTTATGCGGGTGAAACCGCGGGGCGCTGCTAGTTTATGATATTAGTATGGACTAGCTGCTGTTCGCGACTTTATCTGCGTGTATTTTGTAAAAAAATTTTAAGCAAATGTACAGGATGTCCTATGTCCATCTCCACCTGGAGATCCCAGGCTACGTATCTGTGAAATTTCATAATGATCGGTTCAGTGGTTTAGGCCTGAAATACCTTTTCAGGCCTAAGCCGACCTTTTCAGGCTTAAACAGACAGATTATGGATTTTATTCGCCCTTATAACAGTACCTTTCGAATCTGTGCTTTTAATAGTCAAAACTCTGTATTCTACAATTAAAGCATAAGCATAATCAGCCTATAATGTTACCACAGCTGGGTCACATCACACAGGCCTCCTCTTAGTGAGAGGGAGTGGGCCGTAATCCACCACGCTAGCCCAGTGCGGGTTGGTAGTTGTCGCATGTCTTCGAATTTTTGGTTCTAGGACATGCCGTTTTCCTAACAAGGTTTTCGTTCTCCGTTTTGAGGACTCTTGATCTTTTGAACAAACCTTTCCGACATTGATTTGACCTTTAGACTGCAGCAGTTATCAAACAAAAAAAAAAACGCGTCTGCAGACATGACTTAGCCTCGCTGAATGGTTACTCGGAAGTGGCTATGAATGGACGTGTATTGTTTAACCTTTTAACCGCCTACGTCGGATTAATCCGACAAATATTTTCGTGTCCATTCCGCCAGGGTCGTATATATACGACAAAATAACACAGCTCGTTTAATCTGAATTATTATTACATCATCACAGCTCGTTTCATCGGCGTTTATTTTTCGTTTTTTTTTTTTTTTTGTTCGGGCGCTGGGGGCACGACAACTCATATAAAGTCGGGCGGTTAAAAGGTTAATAATTATCGCCGCTGACGACACTACAGGCGTATCTCATAAAAATTCTAAATTGAGTTTAATATACCAAAATGTTCGTCTTAGACTTTTGTTATCACAGAGTTGTTTTTGCTATAATCTTTTGTAAGTGGTAATAAGTTCCAATAGTTGTATAATACCTAATTATGTACAGTTGCATACAAGACTTTATCTACACCCATGATATGAATCCTTTATAAAGGTTCTGAAACAGTTTTTTGCAATACTAATATCGAACGAAAATGGCGGCCGGCGGGATACGATGTGAATTCGAATATTCTACTTATAAATTCTTTGTTTAAATTCGGCGCTGTAGTAGTGAAACGCGAGTGCATTAATGTTCTTTTTTTGAAAAGGAGTTGCATGGTGTAGATAAAATTGAATATGCGGCGATTGTTTTCTTAAAACAAATGTGATATGTTATGTAGATAATAGGTAACTATTATCTTGGTCCTTAAACTGTAAAGTTTAAGGCATAGTCCAGTCACGAGCCACATTCAAGATTACTTTAATACGAAAGATTACGGTGAAAAGGTTAAAGCGGGTTGCAGACCAAGAGCCAAGATATAAGTTAGTCTAGCTTAGCTCTTCGTTTGCAACCCGCATTAGTTCCAACGAACTTTGGGCTTCATCAAAATTTATTTTTGGCGTGGCATGACTGCCGAGATTGAATTGTTTATCTTTTAAACATCAAAAACGTCTGGCATTGAAACTTATCAGGAGCATGCATTCTAGTTAGAAACAGTGCACCGTTTATATTTTATCTCTTATTTACGTAATGTGTCTGCCTGGCAAACTAGATTTTTCTTATCTATAAAATATGGAACTTACATTGTTTAGAATATCTACGTAATTACTTCGTCTATACATGTATTACGTACTAGCTTTTGCTCGCGACTTCATCCGCGTGAAATTTCTTGTTCCCCCGACCCACCCCATCGCATCGCATCGCCTGGTTTATTACTTGTTTTCGCTTCGTTCTTTGTCTTTTTTTCTTTTTGCTCGGCTCCTAAGGGTTTTAGCGTGATGTTATATTGCTTATAGCCTTCCTCAAGAATTGCGCTATCAAAAATAATTTTTCAAATCCAACTGGTAGTTCTAGAGAATATTACTTTCAAACAAACAAACACGTCAGCTTTAGGTATTATTAGTTTAGATATAAGTAATGTGTCTGCCTAGGAAACTAGATATTTGTTATCTATATAATATGGCACTTACATTGTTTGGAATAATTACTTCGTCAATACTACATAATACATTTTATAAAATAAAGTTGCTTTTCGTGGCTTCTGTGTGACCGCGTTGTTTTTCTAAATTAGGCAACGGATTTTTACACAGATAACACCGTCATTTAGATAATTTATTCCGGAAGGTTTATGTGTATAAAACACTTATGTAACCCAGGATGCCGTCATCCCAAGAGGATTTAATAGCATCGTAAGGGTTAACAAATTGTCTACAAGGCCCAACGGCATCGCGAAGAAAGCTTTTTCGCACTATGTCAGTCATCCGTCACCTCCCACTTAAAATCTTCCTAATCTAATTAATAAAATGATTCTTAATGCTCATAAAACCTTGAACTTAGGTCATCATCATCTGCCTAGCCATGTCCCAAATATGTTGCAATCGGCTTCCAGTCTAACCGGATGCAGCTGATTGCTGAATACCAGTATTTTACATGGAGCGACTGCCTAACTGACTTCCACAACCAAGTTACTGGCTAATACGATACCCCTTGGTAAGACTAGTTGTCAGACTTTCGGGCTTCTGACTACCCGTAACAACTGTCAAAGATCCATGAATGACAGCCGGGACCAACTGCTTAACGTGCTTTCCGAGACACGGAGGGGTCTCGCTATGTAAAAATGGTCACCCATTCACAGACCAACCGCGGCAAGCGTAGCTTAACCTGATCGATCGATCTGTGCGGATGTTATTAGGTATAAATAAACCACCGTCTGACTGTCTGGGATTGATAATGTTACTTTAGTATGAATTTGCAGACTAGATTTTTATAAAATGGACCTTATTCAGTCTAATTAAGGTTCAGTATAATTAATTAAGGAATTCGATAAGCAACAGCATGAACAGTTAGCTTTAGCTATTTACCATTTTGGTATTATGTAATTTATTGTAACAAGTCTTCTTTTTAGTATCAATCAACACACTATCAGCAGCAATGGCTTTCATTTTGACAGTTCAACAACGTTCATTGCGTTATTCACATTGTTGAGCGAACAAATTTTTCGAACATATGAAGCAATGGATTAGCAATATCCTTCAAAATGTTTCAGATTGTGATTGAAAAGATGTTACGCAATTAGGGTGCTGCCTTTTCCCAACTATGTTGTGGTCGGCTTCTAGTCTAACCGGGTGCAGCTGAATACCAGTATTTTACAGAAAGTGACTGCCTATCTGGCCTCCACAACCCAGCTACTGGGTAATACTTTTTAAATTATCACAATTATTATTAATAATTTAATACATTTAAGAAAGTTAAAAAATGTTAGTGAAACTACAAGTCTTTTAATCGTCAAGATCACCGTATCACAGGAAAATAGCGTGCAGTTAGTAGATACTTTAACTTATTTTAACTGAAACTGCGCTGTTCTGTATACATCCATTGCGCGTAATAAGTTTGATAACATGTATACATACTTACCTACTGACGCATTCGTTTAACACTATTTCTGAGTACTTTACTGCCTATATAATGGTATACCTAATCTGCATTCGCGGTTTATTTGTAAACAAATATGAATCAATGGAAAAGTAACTTTAATTCCTACACAATAAAGTTCAGTTTACGTTACAACTTCAACATTTTTTATAACTTTTCCAATAGTGCTAGTCACTGAAATCAACTTAACTACTATTGAAATAAAGTTGATATTTGTTTAACTTAAAATAACTTCAATTGCCAATATAAATTTAAATAGGCCCTATCTAATGGTAGATATGGTTATTTTCGCTACTAGTACTTAATTATCCTGATCGGATTAACACAACATGACGCCTTGTTTCCTGCGTGGGTTGGGCAGAGGTGTACCTACTAAGTACACAGACATTTCGCCAGTACGTTTAAATCCCATGTAATAGGGGGCGAGCCTATTGCTATCAAACGGGAAAAACTAGAACTTTCAGATGAAGAAACCCGATAACACTGCCCGATCCGGGAATGAATCCAGGACCTGAGACCCCTGATTGGATTAAGGGCTTACTTAAACCCCTTTCTAATAACATTTAAAGTGCGTTCGCGATAACCCCTTTATTCATAAACGTTGCTTAAAGTTAAGTAGTGATTAGCGATTGTTGAACCACACATTTTTGACGTTTGAACGTCACTTAATCATCTTTATAAATAAACCCCTTAGTTTCCGAACATGTAAACAAATAAGTGTATTTGGACAAAAAAACTATATTACCGTGACATAAAGTTTGTTACACCTTTGAATATTTTTAAACCTTTTAAATTAAAGGGATTTCAGAATGAATGAGCACTATTGAAGTACTCATTAATTTTGAAATCCATTAAATTCATAGTAGTTTAAGGGCAGCTTTTTCAATCGACAGATAAGTAATTCTTATTTGTGGAATAAAATTGACGTCTGACAGATTGTGTATGGAAGAACTTTAAAAAATTCAAAATTATTCCTCGGATAAAATTGCCTGGCGTTGGAAAAATCAACCGTAAGTTGAAATAATATCAATTCGAAACAGGATTTAAATAGACTTTAGAAAAAAGTGATAGTCTAGCAAAAGTTACATTATTGCGCGCTCCGAACTCTAGGCCTGTGCCGCAACAGGTTTAGGGTGAGGAGTCTGATCAAGAGAGATACAGAAACCCGCAGGGTAGCATGTGGCGAGCTGTTGGGCAGTAGCGACCAGTGGCGAAGGTACCATACAACTCGATTCTCACCGGCTTCCCTTCGAAAATTCAGAACATAACCACTCTATAGTCAATTCATCATTGAAATTTTCTTTTGGCATTTTTTTTTTTTGCTCCGGCCTACCTCCGTCATAAATTCACACTGACCATATCTCCCGTGAAACATCATGCTCCTCATCTCTGACTTGCCTTTATTGGCCGGCTGGAGTGAAGACTGACCAGGAACTGAGCTCCCACCTCAGTCTTGTCTTGCATTATTAGGCAAAATGTTTTATTTTTATTTCTCTACAATGTAGAGACGAATGTAGAACGTAGAATAAAGTAGAACTTTTTAGCCAGAAACTACTTGTTTCTAAACGCCTGTATCTTATACAAATTGATATACAATGTCTTACTCTCCAATAAAACGATTGTTATGCTCATAAAGTCTCATCTATTTCTCATTACCGACTCAAACTCAAAGCATTTATTTCAATTAAACCATTTACAGGCACTGAATGGTCAAGGAGTCGGTCAGTCAAAAATATATGAAGCTAGTTGCCCATTCCAAAGCGAAGTAGATACATATGTAGAAGATCGGGCAAGAAACTCCACTTATAATATAGTCCATGGCGGCCAATCTCAAAGGAGCCTAGCCTTCGGCGCGGGAGATATTATAGTGCACAAGTTGTGTGCGCAGACACAGGTGCAGTCTCTCTTCCCTCACTCGCACAGTCCGATGGGACGGCACGTAATCCGACACGACCGGAGAGAGATCAGGCGCGGGACCAACGGCTTAAGGTGCTTTCTGAGACACAGGAGTATCACACCGCCAACATCCAAACTCCGGGCTGATACTAAGAACTTCTTAATGAAAAAAAAACACATTATCACGTTGCTCGACCTGCACGCGTAGCATGACCACCATAGAAACGGGTTTTGTCGACGGAAGAATAGACAAAGATGACGTTTCGTGTAGACAGTACGACGGCAGCAAAGTCGAAAGAGTCAACTGCACTTTTTACAAAAATCACTCTTACATAATTCGGATTCATGGCTAAATAATAACAGCCGCACAGGTCGATCGATCAGGTTAAGCTACGCTTGCCGCGGTTGGTCTGTGGATGGGTGACCATCTTTACATACCAAGACCCTTCCGTGACTCGGAAAGCTAGGCAGATACGTATGTAAAGACTACTACAACAAATTTTCTCAAAGTGTCGAAGTACCGTATTTTGGAACAAAAAAAAATATTTCGGTAATATTAGCCTTAACCACTTCCTTATGTAAAATAGGAGAAGATAGCTTTGTTCTACTATTAATTATCACAGTTTTGCGTTCAAAACGCTCTTCTGTAAAATCATGATTTTGTAGATAACCGTATATACTTTGTGGCCGTCGAGTAAGAAGTTTTCTACGGTCTTTAGCATGGCGATGGCGATTACAAAATCTCTTCACTACCTTAGACAACTGTCAGTTGTCAGTATAATTTTGACAGTTGAGATAGAAAACTTTCTTCTGAAATAGTCTACATAAAAGAGGACCTAGACAAAGATCGTTAGAAACGAAAGACAAAACGACAGATTGTAGAAGGATTTCTACGGCGCGATGTCAAAAATGGAGAAACGAAATGTCACTTTGTATAGAAAGAGCTATGTCTATTCTTCGTAGACATAGAAAGCGTCATGCTAAGCCTGCTGGGAATCGAGGGCATGGGGCAGTTCTTTTAACATACACATACAATTATCGGCGTATTAAACCGCACGTAATAGTTCTTGTCAAATTGTTTCCCAAGGTTTTCTTCGGTCGTTTACCTACTCCGGCGCAGCGCGAAGCGGTCAATCGCGTAACTTTCGTACCAACGCGTAGAGCGACCTTGAGTTGAATATTACCTGATAGAACATTACTATTTGTGTAAGTGTTTTTTTATTGCAAATCCTTAGATAATATTTACATAATTTAAAAGCTAAGTCTTGAAATAATAATAATAAGACAAGTATAAAAAAGGAGGGGAAAATTGTAAGTAATCTTTGAAAGTAGTATTATAATTTATCATTATGAATGCTTCGTTTTTTCTGTTTTTTTTTTTAACTGGCCACGTTGCTCGAATGCACCTGAAATATCAGATGAATAGTTACACACCGATATCTCTCTTTCAGTCGTCAGTAATATGACTTTCGAAAGAAGAAGACAGACAAAGCGATGTGTAACAATACAGACGCTATACAACGTTTATTAGTAAGGGGGTTAGTCTATTATAGTCTGAAATCGCCTAGCAACCTAGTAAAAGAGCCTATTAAGCTTTAGAGATAAATGCTTGCTTCTTCTCTGTTTGAGAAGATGACTTTGCCCTGCCTTACAGTAGTACGATTTCAGGTAGATAAATTAATAATGTTCAGCGGACCAATAATTACCGACCGATTGCACTTTGGACGCTCATCCGAACTGAACTTTGAACTTCTAATCATTTACTGAGCCTAATAATAAAATAATCTCTGATGTCTGATGTTAATCTTTGATATCATTAATTTATTGATTTATTTACTAGCTGGGCCCGCGACTTCGTTCATGTGCATCGGAAAACAAATTTGATTATAAGGGTTTATTTTTGTCGCGTAACCTGAATTCTTTTTCTAAAATAAAAGCAGTCAAGTTACTGCTTATAACATCAGCTATCAGCCAATGAAAGTCCCGTCAAAATCGGTCCCGCCGTTTCGGAGATTTGCCGGAACAAACAGACTGACAGACAAAAATATTAAGAATTTTATTTTTTTGTTATAAGTAGGTAAATACCGTATATAAATACTTTCATATTCATTTAGCAAAAAGCTGTTATTTTGACATTACAAACAGATGCTTGAATTTTATATGTTTGTATAGATATAGATTAAAGAACACCAACAGCTTATATGTACAGACGCCAGGACATCAAGCAACTACAATCTGTCAAATTTCTTTATTAGATTTTCAACTTTATCGCTTAAGCATAAGGTTCAAGGTTGATTGGGAAAATTGGACAGTTTCGGGTAGCTTGATGTACTGGCGTCTGTACATTCAACATTGGTTTACAAAAGTATTTAGGAAAGGCATTACTGCTAATGTATACACAAATTATAGGTGTACATAACCCTCCTTTTTTGGGCAGTAATGTAAAAAGACTGGACAGAAGCTGCATCCTATTAAAGATATACATTTATGTAATCGTATCATTTAAGCCACATAATAATGTTAAGTAATCTCCAACATAGGTGTCTTTTGTAAGTCAAACAAGCAATTTTATCGCGAATTATTTTTATCTTATTACGTAATTTTAAATATCATCACGTGCGAAGAGCGTGTGCAACTGTGAATAGGTTTAATCATCAAATAATTGACTAATTGTTTGTTAATTGCAGTTTCTGTAGTGTTTTCTTTAAGTAAATAACGTCTTACAATAATAGTACAAAATATTTTAAAGGGTATAAGGTGCTCTATGATGTAATGTAACCTATGTTAGCTATGGGACCACTTTTGACACCACACCAAAAAAAATATTATAAAAAAGTTTTTTCGTATTTCAGACTTCAATCTAATGGCAAAAGTTTTTCCTAGAGGATCTAAAGTGCAATATCAAAGAATACAGTCTCAGCAAATAGGTCACCAATCTTACTATAGCATTTAGTCCAAAGACGTACACGAAAAACGAGGATATATTATTAATATTTTTCGCAAGGACTCAAAAAGCCATATAAAAGTGGTACTCACTCCATATAAGCTCGGAGTGTCTTCTGCATGATCTGGTTCTTGGGGAACACGGCCGCTGGGACGCCGATTGTGATCTCACTGATGTCGGCCGCTGAGTCCCACACCTGGGCTACCACACGATCCAATACGGGCTGATACCTGAAGATAAGAGGAGACAATATTGAAGAAACTAAGAATGATGGTCGAGGATTTAACGCAAAATTTATAATTATCCATTTTAATGCAAGCTAGTAAAATGTTATTAATAAGGCTTAATACTACTAACATAGTCTTAAGCCGTACTAATTAATACACATTTGTTTATAATAAAAACTAGCAGCAACCCTCGGTTTCACCCACATAAGTTTCGATCCCGTGGGTATATCGGGATAAAAAGTATACTATGTCCTTTCCTGGGACTCAAACTATCTCTATACCAAATTTCATCTAAATCGGTTCAGCGGTTTAAGCGTGACGAGGTAACAGACAGACAAACAGACATACACTTTCGCGTGTATAATATTAGTATGGATATGTATGTTTAGCCCACGTTCACACTGACGTACAAATATCGCGCCGGGATTTTATCACACACTGGATTTTCAACTCTCGGTGTTGCGCCGAGCATTGAGAATCCAACAGAGCCCAGCGCGTCAAAAAACACACTGTTGGATTTTGAACTCTCGGCGCTAAGCAGTGTGTTGAAAATACAGTGCGCGAAAAAAATCGCCGCAGGAAAATTCGCTCGTGCAACCCTGGGCGCTATAGATCAACATACAACCTGATGACAGACCTGCAAATTGTAAAAAACGTATGAAAATTTGAATTTCGCGGGTTTTTCTGGCGCTTTCACTTTATGGTATTGGCCTGTGTCACCTGAAATAAATGGTATTATTATTATTAATGTCTAGTAGCCGTAGCCAGATCTATGATTTGTTCTTTATTAGGTTGTATCCTAACATTGGGAAAATCTAACGCTGGTCGAACTAGGCTAACTAAATAGCTAGAGAGAATGTTATTTGCCGCGTTAATCTATTCAAGGCAAATGAAGTCAAGTAGGTAGTATTTGGCGCTTACCTCATACGCCTTTGACCTAAACAGACTCGGATGAAATTTTTTCCACTAAAATCGATCAGTGGGACAATGGGGACAAGCATTTTAAACATCCCACTTTGTCCGTAGTTCTGTAGTGTATGAGATATTATTTGTAATGGCTTTGTTTTAAAATTCAAAATAAATACTGGGTTAAATTAACTAGTGAAACCCCGCAGATGTGATGGTATCGATGTCTAAGAAAATAATAAAATAAGATTATTTTTTTAAAGTCTTTGTTTAGTCGAAAAATCATAACCATAAATAACATTACCAGCGACCGATTGACCCCGTAGTCAGCTGTAGTTAGGTACTTATATACAGAGTTATTGGAAAAACATTAACAACCTCTTAAAAGGTCATTGTACTCATCATTATGAACAACTTTTACTATGGGAACAAACCTGAAATCGCGAAAAAAATCAGCTGTTCCCTACATTTTGACGAGTTATACGAACATAATGTAGGGAACAGCTGACTTTTTTTCGCGATTTCTGTTTTGGTCCCACAGTAAAAGTTGTTCATAATGATGAGTATAATGACCTCTTAAGAGGTTGTTAATGTTTTCCAATATCCCTGCATAATATCACCACGTCTGCGGAGTTTCGCTAGCAAATTTAATTCGACCCTGTATATTGTATAGGTAAACTCACAGCTCCTTATTCTTTATGACATGGGCACAGACTTCGCCCCACATGTATCCTCCAACGGAAAAGCCATGCACCACCAGCGGATGCTCGTTCTCATTCATGGCCATGAACTTTATCAGGTCTTCAGCCACCAACTGTTAAGGAAACCGTTATTAATACATCCAGTTCTGGAAAGAAATTCTCACATAGATATAAGTGAAAAAACACAGACAAAGCTCTAAGCAGAACTTTTTAGAATTTTGCCCGACCTGGGGTTTGAACCCAAGACTCAGCAGTCGCACATTTGCAATAAACAAACAACATAATAACTGTAAGTACTTAAATAAATGAAAAAAATATGTGTGGATAAAAAATTAATAAATATTTATTTATTATAATCCTATGTCCTTTCCTTGGGCTCAAATTATCTCTATACAAAATTTCATCTAAATCGGTTCAGCGGTTTAAGTGTGAAGAGGTAACAGACAGGCACACTTTCGCATTTATAATATTTGTATGGATGGATAAAATACACAAAAATACATGAAGGTATTTGCTATAACGTTTTCTAGCAGCGCTGTGAGCTAGAGAATACAATCCCGGGATCCCGAATCCCGGGTACCGGGATCCCGGCCAGTTTCTGACGCCGAAAATCCCGGGATCGTACTTGGCTAATCTCGGGATTTTCGGGATTGCCGCAAACAGGTCTAGTTTGCACTCCGTAGTCCTTTGCGCCTTGACAATGAACTTGCCTAGATTATATTAATAACAACCCTTTGATACGCGTACTATATAGGTACACCCCTAATAATAATATGTTTCTCGTAAAACTTAGCCCAATTGACACTAAAGGAAAAGTTACAGCTGGAAAATGATAAGAGTATGAAATCCCCAGATCCTGAAGTACAGAGGCTTTTGAACGCTTACTGTACATTTACAAAATGAATCGGGGTTGGCAAATAGTATTAGACGTGAAATGAGCCTGTTTGAAAATGGAGGAGTTCGTGCGTGGATATCACTTGGAAACAGCATATAAATATCTAAATATTGTCTATTCCTCCAACCAGTGTAGAACCTGAACGAGCGTTTTCAGCTGCTGCTTATGTTGGCAATAAACTACGAGGCAGGCTTGGAAGTCAAACTTTGGATGCATTGATATTTGTACGATTATATTTTGAAAATTCTAAATTAATTCATTAATTTTTTGTCTTTTTATTTCTTACAAAGTATCATTGTATTGTCTTTTTTCTTTTCTTACTATATTGTGATTTGTGTTGTGCAATAAAATTACTCGATTTTTTTTTACATTTGAGACCACATAGTCTAATCCCGGGATAGCCCCGGGATCCCGGGATTACGCATCAAGAATCCCGTAGTCCCGGGATCGAAAAACATGCTCGGGATTGTATTCTCTAGCTGTGACACTTATTTTTAAATGTCGCAGCATCATGCTGAGATAGGAGCCTTTTGGCTTCGTATAGGACCTTTTTTCGTTATACAGGGTTATTTTAAATTAGCTAGTTAAACTCCGCAGACGCGATTGGTATCGATATCTAAACACGATAAATAAAATTATTTGATTTTTTTTGGGAGGTCATCGAACGCCGTTAGTGTTGCTACTTGAAGTATGAGTTGAGAAAAAAACCGACCAAGTGCGAGTCGGACTCGCACACGAAGGGTTCCGTACCACCGTAAAATATTGCCGCTTGAAATATTTAACACTACATATTATACAAAAAAAATCACGTTTGTTGTATGGGAGCCCCCTTAATTTATTTTATTTTAATAATTTATTTTTAAAGTGAATATACAACTAACTACGTATTCTCTAAATATTTCAAGCGTCTACCTGTTGCCGTTATTAATATCGAGCAAAAAACTAACCTAACTAAAAACCTATACCTACTATGTTTTTTTTATTTTTTCAATGTCTCTATGAGTGTTTAGTTTGTGATCTTCCTGTTCGAGTCTAATAAATACTATTTGCTTTTATCTTTCTTTTATTGAAAGCCTAATATTTAAATTATATTTGGTAGGCTAGCGTTTGACTCTATCTCACTTCATGGTAAGTGATGACGCTGGTGACGCTTGCTATCACGTAAGGAGTATGTAGGAAGTCTATGCATGGACATGGAAGAGGATTCCAAAGACGCACAGGAATAACAGTAAACAATCCATGGTAACGTCTCGATGTGAGAGCGAGAAGAGCTGATGATGATCGGCACGGTAATTTGAAATTAAAAATGACAGAAGAATTAATTTACATTTGGAGCACATGTTCTTTTAAAATTGTGCTGTTTTATTATTATACACGTAGATATTTTGGCTTTAATCGTAGTTGACTGCGAATGACCTCTGACGATGGTTTTAGCCAATCTGACTTTTTTGTTGAATTCGTAAAAGTGACTACAAAAAAGGCAACTAATTTGAACAGCTATATTTTGTAATGCCTGTCATAGTCTACCTTTGTCGGCAATATCAAATAATAACGAGTCATCATCATCTGTCTAGCCTTTTCCCAACTATGTTGGAGACGGATTCCAGTCTAACCAGCCGCAGCTGGATACCAGTATTTTATACGGAGCGACTGCCTATCTGACCTCCACAACCCACTTACTGGGTAATACGATACCCCTTGGTAGCTGGTTGTCAGACTTTCAAACAATGACGATACAATAACTTTTTTCAAATAATAACGAGCATTTATAAATATTTATTTTGCATTCATATCTTGTTGAATAGCCGGCAAAATGAGGATGTTTTTAGACAAATTTATTTGGATTTTGGCCAAAATTCCATTGAATGTAATCGTCAGAGTTAAAAATATAACTGCATTCACAATCAGGATCTTGATAAATGCTTTACACCAATCTGAACTTGCTAATGAATGTCATTGGCCTCATCCTGAAGTTTAAAATAGATGGGCTAAATTATTATACCACGGAACAAAGGAACGGTGACATTTAATTTTAATATCAACCTTATCGCAACAGCATGACAGTTTAATTTAGAATGCAGTCACAAACCTGTGTTCCCTTCTGTGGCCACATCAGTTGCCATGGTGTGCAGGACACGGAGAGCACGTCGAAGCCTTGTTCCAGGTATAATGTGGCGTATTTCATGACGTGCTTCTGTCTGGCTAGCAGCCAGTTGATCATGACGCACATGGGTTTGTCGACCCGTTTGTCCAATCTGGTGACGATGGGAGCACGTTTAGTGAGTTCATTGACTGCTTAATGCATTTTATGGTATGTACCTTTATTTTATTTGTAAATCCTGTCACAATGGATTCAGCACAGACGCCCGCACATCAAGCTACTACAATCTGTTAAATTTATTTTAATAGATTTTCAACTTTATCGTTGATTGGGAAAATTTTACAGTTTCGGGTAGCTTAATGTTCTGGCGTCTGTAGATGATTCTCAATATATTTATCGGTTATTAAAAAAAAATGCTGTTCGATATCTTACGACCCGCGTAGGTATTGCACTTTTCTATGAAACAGCTGCATTTTATTTTAATAAACGATATGTCCAATTCAAATTGATCTTTATTCTCATTCTTATAAAGTTGCTGTTGGGTTGTTAGAAGTCTGTCAAAATCATTGTGATCTTTATTCTCGTTACAATAAGGTTTCTGTTGTCAGAGGTAATGGACTGTACCCATTATTATTATCCCTGTTTGCAACGCTACAAGGTTCTTTTAGCGCGTGGACAAAATCGGAACTAACCGGAACTAACTTCGCCATCTTGTTTTGTCAATGCAATGTCTGTTACAATTTCACAAATGTTTACCAACAACGCCCCCTGTCAATGTTGCTCAGGCGCCAAAAGGTCCTTGAAGCACTCTATATCTAATTTTGTTCTTACATAAACAAATAATTATAGTAAATGCATGGTAGAGGATGCCCTTTGTCATCGTTGGTTGCAGGTTTGTTAGAATTATGTCCTGTTATCAAATAGTCAATACATCGCGTGCGCCCGTCACTTAGACATTCAGCAGCTGAATTACCAAATTGACTCAATAGCCCAAGTCCTATTCTGTATAGGATCATCAACATCTTGAATTGGCGACATCGTCAAAACTGAATCATTCCTATTTCTTTGTTCAATTTTACTTTATATTATGGAATCAGGCGTTACTTTACGGAAATCCATGACATTAAGATGTTATGTGTAATATCTAGTTTTAATTCCGTGTAATATAAACCCAGGCTTGGATGCTGGAAGCAATCTCACCTTCCCACGCTCATACATATGCAGATGCAAGAAAGGTCCCACCCTCCCGCCCTCATGCAAGGTGGCCATCTGTGGTATTCATCATCAGTTCCACTTCACCAAATGGTGCTTTCCGAGAGCAAATGCACGAGTTACTATAAAAAATACCCAAATCGCTATAGGTGTGCCTATAATATTTGAAGAGTTCCTTCGATTTCTCCAAGATCCCATCATCAGATCCTGACCTGATGACAATGGGACCAATCTGAAAGTATATACTTTCAAATAAAAGAAGAAATTTCCAAATCGGTTTATAAATGACGGCGTACTGAGGTAACAAACATAAAAAAAAAAAAAAATACAACCGAATTGAGAACCTCCTCCTTTTTTTGAAGTCGGTTAAAAAATATAGATGAAAAATGTTTAAACATTCAGTGATTATTTCAAACATCTATGCAAGATGTGCGCAAGTTCAAAGAAATATAGATGTCACGTGACCAACTTTGAACGTGAATATCTCGGAATCGTGGCTCAGCCATTCTCAGGGTTTGGTCCTGTAATATTGCCTGTTTGCATTGATATCAGCTACCGATTTATACAAAGTGTTAAAAAAACAACCTTAAAAACTTTAAGAGGTGCTTTAGACCATCGAACTGAACAACTTTCACTATGGGACCAACTCTGAAATCACGCGCGAATCTGCGCGGATTGCGTAACGTTTGACATACAACATCACGTGTTGGCTGCATTGCGAGATAGTACAGACGCCAGCAGCACATCAACCTACTACAATCTGTCAGATTTCTGTAATAGATTTTCAACTTTATGCTAAAACATAAGGTTCAATGTTGATTGGGAAAATTTGACAGTTAGGTGTAGGTTGATGTGCTGGCGTCTGTACATAGATTCGTCTGAACTGAACATCGGATAATATGACTTGCAAGGGAAAATATCACGATAAAACCTGGGGCTTATCATATCATACACTCTAATAGCAAATCAACATTGGAGGACGAAAAGTGTGGAAGTGCCATGCGATTTTTTACTATGTAAGCTGAATCAAACCATGACCTGCCCTGCACATCACTAGCAACTTTGTGAGGCAATAATTATTAATTATGTTAGGATCCCTGGACATCTATTGGTCTGACTGAAACCGTTTTCGTTTTAAGTACCCGTTCACCTGCACCTCGAATGACCTAACGAATGCCATTGATGCCGCAATCAACGCACGTACTAGACTCTACCAATATAAAAACAACGAAGAAGAGTACCATCGACACGAAAAGAAGAAGCCGGAAAGATACTTTTAAATTACAAGGTTTAGAAATATAAAAGTCACATAGAAAGTTTTAGTCCTAACTTAGTTGTGTTAATCGAATTTAGCACTTAACTCATATAGGACAGGTCAACCGCAGAGAAACACGCCAACTTGTGTAATTAAAACATCCAGGTCGTTCATTAAATGATTACTTACGTATTTGCAAGTTGCTTGTTGCAGGAAATGTACTATTATTTTTAGCTCATAACTAAACAAATCTTCAAAGAGGTTATGTTATATTTGACCTGTAGTAAGTCAAATTGGTTACAAGCTAAACTAGAACTGAAAAGTTTTTGAGCTTTCCGTTTCCGATTTCTGTACGAAACAAATGTTCGACCTCATCATCTGCCTAGCCATTTATAAACAATATTCGGGTCGGCTTTCAGTCTAACCGGATGCAGTTGAATACCAGTATTTTATATGGAGCGACTGCCTATCTGACCTCCACAACCCAGTAACTGTTTAACATAATACCCCTCGCTAAGACTGGAAACTAATATATCTATGACGTATATACAAATATTTGTACCGGGTCTGGATGTTTGTGCGTGTGAGATTCGTGTCCGTAAATGCACTTACGACATAGGTGAAGTAGCTAGGCTTTATTCCCTTATTTAGGCACGCATTATATGAGATTGGCTCCTGCCACGCCTTTTTTTTTTTTTTTTTGGATGGGAAATCATCCCGCTCTGGGTAAAAATATGAAAGCAGCTACTCACTTCATGGTTGTCGGATCTGCTTTCAGCTTGATCTTATCGTTGCTGATGTACTGGATATTTTTGGTGATGTCTTGCGTGTGCGCGTTGCGGTCCAGCGCCACCATAGCGACTGGGGCGCAGGATAGCAGCGGACGGAATGACGCCTGGAAAGAAAGATATTTTGAGACACATAATATCTATGAAAGGTACATTAACGTTACAACACCCCTCTTCTTTTATCGGGCCAGTCGGGCAAAAATTAAAATTAAAAAAAATTAAAATGTTGGAACAGAAATTATGAATATGCAAAGTTAAGATCACACACGAAACTTCCCTAATTCCTGTACCGTAGGTACATTACATACAGCATTACATGAAATGATTTTCAGGCCTTACGTGTCTAAAATGGGCACCCTGGGGCCGTATTACGAAGTTCCGCTTCCGGTGCGAAAAAGGGGTGGTGCTATCGGTCATGTATAGCTCCGTCTCTCTCTCTCTTATACTGGAATCATGATGGCATTAAACCGCCATTATACGGCACCAGAAGGCCATTTCTCGAAATTTAAAACATTCAAAATCTAGTCGCAGTCTCATCTCGGCGACAAACAAATGTCAAAAACATGTCAAAAATTAGAAGTATTTATTAAATCTCGTTTCTTCGTTGCTAAACAGCATTTACTTACCTTTGATTATATTATATAATCAAAGTTACTTACTTATAAAGTTATAACCTGTATTTCAACATTTTTTGGTTGAAAACTTGTAAAAGTCCAAAGGTCGAGATGATCCGAAAAATGATATTTTGCAATGTGGAGTGTGGCTAACCAAGGTTTTGTGGATTCGGTCCAGAATCATGTAACCACGTTCTATTATAATACGTCGTTTAACCTTTTAACCGCTTGTGTCGCATTTATGCGACACATTAACCGTGCCCCTACCGCTCGTGTCGTATTTATGCGACAGAGACATGCATGATTTTTTCGTTTTATTTTTGTCCTATTAACTGCGTGGTACAACTAAAGCCATTATTAAATAGAGAAAAAAACTTTTTGACTATTTTTTAATCAATACAACGATTTCTCCTCCTTATTTATTGTAGGTATTATTTTATCGATTTGTAGCCGGGCGCTAGTGAATATTTAGCCAAGCGCTTAAAAGGTTAAAAGGATCGTTGCTCTCACCACGGATGGAAGGAACAGTAGCAGTACTACTAGCAGTCCAGAAGTGAATGATGATATTAGGTAATAGGTAATACGGGCTAGTGTCCGCAACTCCACGTCAATGCGCGTATTTTGCGTGAATGATGATATTATTTCATCGACGCAAAGAATTTAATTTATGGCTCAGGCGCAAAATGTATCTTTCGCAAAATGTCCCCTGGTCGTAAAACGTCTCTTTCGCAGAATGTCTCTTTCGTAAAATGTCTCTTTCGCAGAATGTCTCTTTCGCAGAATGTCTCTTTTTCGCAGAATGTCTCTTTCGCAGAATGTCTCTTTCGCAAAATGTCGCGCCAGGGACTTGGAATAAAATTTTGATTTTCTTAAATCCTCTTAGGCCAGCTATATTTCCATTTAGAGCTAAACGATTTCAAAATATCGTTGTATATCTGAAAAGCGTTTGATCTAAACCCATTTAGTGATTTGAGGTGCAAGTTTGAAGTAGGCACACTTGATTCTGAAGACTAATAACGCTAAAACAAATGTCCCCACTAAACGGGTTGATAATTTCGCCACTTGGCCTCATGTCAGGATGGCCGAGCGGTCTAAGGCGCCAGACTCAGACCAACAAAAAAAGATAGACAGCGCGCCACGAACATTAAAAGTGAAGCCACCTTTTTATCTATGTGTGTATTGAAGGGTTGCCATTTGTTAAATTTTTTCCCTATAATTTGGGGATATTTGTGTGGGTAGGAACTAGTATAATATTGTACGAGTATTGTTGAGTATGGTATAGTACCTCAATTGTTTAGATTTTAGAAGGACTTCTATTAAAAAAAAACAACTCATATTTTCAATCAACTTTATTACATATTATTATATTATTTATTTTTAATTTCATTATTAATTGGAAACCTAAAATATTAAATACATATAAAAGAAAATGGAAATATAACCCGAAGTAAGAAATCATATTTATATGTATACTTAGATTAATCGAATGGGGAAATTTTAAATCGTCTTATGGCAACTTCCGCACTTTATGTCACTGCTTTCGTTCGTTGAGGTTTTTTGTTCCAAGTAACCTAAAATTCATAGATAAATAATAAAGAAACGATGTTATTTCAAGTACTTATAAGTGAAAAGCGATTCCGTGAGACTTTTTGTGTGATTTTGCAACTTTTCACTACACAGGAAGGCATAATTATATTTTTTAAATCTATGTTATCTTGACAACGACTTGTGACAAACTAAGAGCAATGAGCATGGTTTTAGTGTAGGTGTGTGCGTGAGCGTGTATGTTTACTTGCAGGAGCACGGTTTTATGGCTTCACTTTTGATGTTTGCGGCGCGCTGTCTATCTTTTTTTGTTGGTCTGAGGGCGCCAGACTCAAGGTTCCCTTGCTCACTAAACGTGAGTGCGAGTTGTTCTGGTCCTCTCTGAGGGCGTGGGTTCGAATCCCACTTCTGACAAACCGTTTTGCTTTTATATATTTTTTTATTTGATAAGTTTTTTTTTTAGGTGTGATCACATATCCGTACGTCAATGTTTTTTGTGAAATACACTTTTTTATATTATCTTTACAGACAAAAAAAAATGGTGTCTGTGGAAATCAGATAATATAACCGGTTACGTTTAGTGATACCGATGTCATATCAAATTGGTGATAATTATCTTTCATATGATACATTATTCTTTAAACATACGATTGTTTGTAAATTCTGTCTGGGCTGTATTGTTGGCCATATTTTCTTTTTCAACAGCGAAAATTTGGTACTTATTCTATTATGGGCTATCCTTTGTCATGAATAGTTTTAATGCCGAATTAAATCTGGCCCGTAATGTCCAGTAGCTAAGGGTTTATCTCATAATCAAGGAATGCTAGAATCCGGACAAATGTATTGTGATGATGTGTCATGCGTTGCGCGGGAGTCGATTCAGACGATCATACTTTCTCAATGCAACTGAGCGGAACAGCTTGTTTTATTATCATGATTGTCTTTGTTTTGTATGTCATCTGTCTATATCTATGTCGCAGGGAAATGAGGATATGTCGAATATTCTTGTTTATTACGTCTTTTTACTAAAAGTATCTAGTGATATGACAAAATACTAATATAAAGTCAGAGATATGTCATTTCACTAAACTAAATAAACTAAATGTAGTGAAATAAAGAATACTGTTGATGACTAAAGTAATAAAACAAAATTACCACGTACCCAGACAGGCGCTATACTTTGTGTAAACAATTTCATAACCACTGCTCTAAAAACAGTGAAGGAAAACATCGTGAGGAAACCGGCATAACCTAGAACCTAAAATCCGAAGACATGTGACAACTACCAACCGCCTTGCGCCCGCGTGGTAGATTACAGCCCACTCCCTCTCGAAGATAGGAGGCCTGTGTCCCAGCTGTGATAACATTATAGGCAGATAATGCAGTACAGTAGGTACAGACAGATCATAAAGATATAAATATTATTTAATGTGTTGCCAAATGATTGCCTATAATAAAAACCTGCCTGCTATCTTATCCAAATAAACGTGCATAATCTTTGTTACCCACGTGTGTCCAGTCAGTGTCCACACACTACCTAAGTCATCCACGAAAATCAGTCATGTGGATTCACATGTCTGTACTACAACTACAACATCTAAGTCTTTCCTCTAGTATTTGAGACAATTGATTTATCCACAAGTGTATTTCATCCGTCTTGTGTTTAAAATATTTTTGCTTTCCTTGCAATAAACATGGTTATTAGAACTGAAATCGTTGGCTGAGCGATACCAGTCTATCATCACATTTGAGAACCTTGTATCGGCATACACCCGAGCCTCTATATATTATTAGTTCTCAATAACAATGATTTACAAGCAACAATGAAGGCATCATCTGAACAGCGCGTGCCGACTGATTGGCTCGTTCATTACAAATGATGATAACTCAGTAATATCGGTAGATTCCACGCGACTGTCGAGAACAACTACTGATTGTTTTCAATCATTCGTTCGAGATAATACTTCCTTATTTCTACAGAATCTTGAATAAGGATGATTGATGCTATCAAAGAAAAATTGTGTGTTATTTAGTGGGTCCCATTAAACGCACGACGACATCGTGAAGTTGGCGGGACGGGTTTAACTCCTACGGAAAGAGCCTTAGCGTTAGCCCTGCCGTGGGACAATACAGGCTGGTTAGGTTAGATTTAGAATCATGTGGGGACTGGGGACAATGTGGTCTTCAAAAGATGGTTTGGAAAAATTATGTTGGCTACTGCAGTCAATAGCAGGCCGCAGGATTATGAGGACGGATGAAACGCGTGTAACTAAAAGAGTGATGAATATAAATGTTGATGGATGGAGAGGGTGAGGAAGAACAAAGAAAAAGTGGATGGATGGTTGCTACGAAAGAAAAAGGAGTAAATGATAAGAGTGACTGACTCGTCGAGACGGAGAATGAAAGCAAAAAAAACTGTAACAAGGTCCCTTGTTACTTAGGGACTTAGGGTAAAACGTTTTTGTGCAAGGGCAGGAAGATGATAAGCAGGCAGCAGGACTATCTTGACCTAAGACATCAGTCTATAGTCCCACTAATATCACCCATGGGTTGACTTGACAGAGGAAGGTCTAAATTCAATAACCATCAGCAAGTAAGTAAGTACTACAGAAAAATGTCAGTTGTCACCTAAACACAAGTTGTCTTTAGGCGCCTAATAGTTCATTTAACATTTTGGTTATTTAAAACAGCTAATGTAATGTATGCATCCTGAAAACCACTCGGACCCTACACCACAATAAATTTATCGTAATAACCGAGTTGAAGCAGCCCACGCACGTAATAAAACAGTGGCATCTGCTATTTTTAGTACGCTTGGTTCAATATTACCGTATCCGTAGCCACACTATTTGGCAAGTGCATTGTTTACATTAACGCAAACCTGTTCAGTTCCTGTTTACTCCTGGTAGCCTAGTACACAATTTTATGACAGGAGATATGTGAAAAAATCATGTCGCATCCATTGACTTATACAGGGTCAAATTAAATTAGCTAGCCAAACTCTAAAGACGTGATGGTAATATCGATATCTAAACACTATTAAATAAAATAAAAAGACATTACATTTTTTTTGGGTAAACGACCGCTGTTGGTGATATTACTTGAAGTATGACTTATCATCACGACTGTGAAGTTTACAAAAAAAAAAAACTGACATTTGAAGTGAATGCACTACCAGCGGTCGATAACCCCACAAAAAGAACTATTTTTTATTTTATTTATCATGTTCAGGTTAGACTGGACTGGAAGCCGACCCCAAGATAGTTGGGAAAAGGCTAGGCAGAGGATTACAATGTTTAGATCATTCATGATCATGGTCTATACCCATCACGTCTGTGGAGTTTCGCTAGCGAATTTTATTTGACCTTAACAATTATGTCACCACAGTAACCTGTGGTTAAGGCCTACTCGAGAGTTGGATCTATTTAAAGACATTCGTAGCAAAACCATCACCATCTTCCTAGCCTTTTCCCAAATATGTTGGGGTCGGCTTTCAGTCTAACCGGATGTAAGTAGTTGAATACTCGTACCAGTATTTTACATAGAGCGACGGCCTATCTGACCTCCACAATCCAGTTACTGGGTAACACGATACCCTTGGTTATACTGGTTGTCAGACTTTCGGGCTTCTGACTACCCGTAACAGCAACGACAGCCGAGACCAACGGCTTAACAAGCTTACCGAGGCACGAAGAGGTGTCCGTATTTAAAGATGGTCACCCATCCACGGACCAACCGCGACAAGCGTAGCTTAACCTGATCGATCGACCCGTGCGGCTGTTCAGTTATTTCGGACAAACGAAATAAACTCAAATGATCGGAATTTCCGGGAATATGGCCAAGAAGTCAAGGATATCATTGGCGCCAGGTCAACACAAAATGCACCACGTCTGAAATATGTATAGTCCGTCGGAATAAAACGCATATTGTTGTCGAATCTTGAAATGCGTTTTACTAAACCATAACCTTCGTAACACAATCCCTACTAACCCATATTTCATAATACACATCGTAAAACAAACAATGCACTCCATGGCGCGCTAGTAGCGCACTGCATAGCCACGTGACGGTGACGTCACCAGAGTAAGTTGCCAAGTGCACATTATACTTATCTATTCGTGCGACGCGGACGTATCGCTATGAGACGCGTTTACGGCTTCTACGTTAATGTAGGTCCAGGTCTCGTAATCAGTCAGTCAGCCGGACTTCATTTCATAACAGAGAGTAAAATTCCATTATGAAAGATATCTAGGTGGAAGACCAATGTACAAAAATAAACGTTGCATTTCATTTCTCAAACAGCTCAAGAAAAGCCAAAAACATTATGACTGCTCCAAAAAAGAAGTGTGAGCCCACACCCTAATTGCGTCGTAACATACTTTCCATCACAATCTGAATGATTTTGAAGGATATTGCTATTGCTAATCCATTGCTTCATAATAACCACTACACATAAGACATAAACCTTTGAAAGTTCTTTGTGACTGTCACTTATATTTCTGGGTCATTTAAGTTTCCAGTTTTATCTTGTCTTCAGGGCCTCTGCGGTTATATTATAAGTAGGTGAAGTTGACCTTTACATTTAGTCCACAGTCATGTATATAATTGCAGCAGAGCTATTTTTAAAACAAATAGCGTACCTACAGTCACGAGTTAAATATTTTATAAGTATATACACTATATACTAGAGTAAATATGTATGTATGTGTATCATAAGTTTATAACCTATTTATTTATCTGTGTACTTATTTCATTTATAACTCAATAAGATATATGTTTAATAGTTTTTATATCATTATTCTTCTCAACCAAAGCATTTGCCATTTAATCTGTGATTTAATCTCTTCACCACTTATGATTGACTGGTAGAGAATGCCATAATACATAAGTCCGCTTTTGTATCTTTTTTGTGTGCGAAAATTTTAAATAAATAAATATATTAGTACTCCGTTGCATGCCTTTAGTTGCCCTTAGCTGTTCTACAGGAGACAAACTGGCTTATTTTTAGCCTCGTATCTACAGTGTTAGAGCGGTTTCGCACTACATCCGATCCGAATCCGAATTAAAGATCAATCAATTCAATCCGAATTAGGATTGTTCTAAATTCGGACGGATAGAGTTCGGATCTAGTGCGCAACCCGTCATACAAATAGGACTATGGTCACTTCGGACCGGCATTTCTCGGATTCGGATCGGATGTAGAGCGAAACCGCTCTTAGTTTCTGAACGTTTGACACGATACTTCGTGTCCAAAGTACAATGTAGTTTATGTAAATAAAGCCGTTTGTTCGTTAATCACGCCAATCGAGTATGCATAGCTATTGCACATTAATCTGATAACAATGGTTAGTTTTTGAATCCAGTTGATGATTACGTCAAAATTGGATTCACACTTTTACGTATTTGACTTCGACTTGAATTACGCATTCGACTTGTTAACATTAATACCCCAGTGTTGTTTTGCAGTGCTTTCAGACTGGGAAAAATTACAGGGCCGGTTTTCTTAACGTAACAATCTGCAATATCTCTTTCTTTAACAAAATAGTACACAGAGAGTACTCAATATTTAGAGATCGGGGTTCCCTCAGGGATGTACATTTGGGCCGCGTATTTGGTCAAAGTCCTGCGGTGGCAACGGAAATTACATTACTTTTCAACAGTTAAAAGGTTATCATCTACCTAACATTTTCCTAACTTTGTTGTATTCGTTGGGTTGGGTTTCCCAAATTAGTTGAAACTGTGCTGATGCAGTTTCAAATAATTACAGATTTATGATAAGATGACGAATTGAACTGCGGTGGGATAAAGCAAATATTCGCAGAGATTCAGTATGTTTGATTAATGTTTTTTAGTGCAATTTCTATGTACGTATGTACAACACCATAACAAAGAGATTTCTAGTGCGGAGTCATGTGTAAGTAGCGTTCGTTTATATTATAGAAGTAGTGACTGTGCATGAAATAGTACTTACAAATTTTCCATTCCTTAATCCAACTTTGCCATGGTTCACTGCTAACGACACTGCATTCTTTAAGGCACTCATTTTACCTGCAAATAAGAAAACAATCGTCAATAAAAAAATCAGGAGTCAGGACAATGATGGGAATAAAGGAAATCATAGAATGTTTCAAATGGGGCACATACACCTGCTTAATAATTCACGATCCAGCTAAGTTTGCACATATTTTTAAAGCTGTTAAAATATATCCGACGCACTCTTCCAAAGATGCACGTTGACTATATGTATAAGCATTCGTTTGACTAACAAAACAAAATCCCTCTCGTGACTATAATAATTTATAACAATTTTGAGTAATCGGCCATTTACAGTCCATCCGATGGTATTTTTGTCGAGAGATTATAATCGCAATTGACATTAGCTACATGCATTAGTAAACATAACCAAATTATTCAATACATTATTATTACTCAATAGGCCAAGATGCGAAGAAGGGTCGAACTTAGACCATACCATCCACCATTTGTCTCAATCTCTTTTCTACGGTGTTGCATACGGTAAAGTTCTATAGCCATGTACGGCACCGGAGGCAGGGAATACAGAGATCACTACACTCCGCTACAAAAATAATATCGACCATTTGGACGACAGTCAGATTATGTAGGTACCAGAAAATGCAAACCTTTCTCTATCATCTTATAGCGTTTCGACTTCGTCACTACTAAGCCTTCGTTCGTACAAATGGGTGTTTCAAATATCAAAGAAAACAACGTTGAAGTATTCATAGAAGTATTAATCTTGCGATTATTCTGCTGCTTGTATTTGATGTAACAATCATTTTGACACAAGTGCCCAGTCATTGCCTTATTATTGTTATACGTAACGTCTACGCTGTTAGGAGATCAGGGTCGCGGGTTCGATACCCTCTCCGGCCACTTTTAGATCGAATGCTATATGTTTTAGACTTCGTTCAGTAGCGCTATGCTATGCCGGCTGCATTCAACTGCCTACTCACAAAAACGGATAACCTGTCTAACTGACATTTACGATCAACGCGCAGCCTAAACTTTAGGCTAGTTTAGTTTAGGGTTTAGGCTCTAAACCAGGCTTTAGAAACTAGTTTTTTTTTACAGTATATAAGTACCTTTTATAGCGTAGGAAACCACGAAGGAAAGAGTTTTGGGAATTCCACCGCTAAAATGAAAAATAGAACACGAAAGTTCAAAATGGGTAAATAAAAAAACGAATTCCAAACGGATGAAGTCGACGACAAACGTTGGGGCCTATAGACAAGGCGTCTAGTAAATGCGCGTTCCAACAATTCATGTCATCTGCGAATCGATCGACGCATGGCGCATACTCCTAAATTTCACGCGGACGAAGTCGCGGGCAGAAGCTAATCACACTAATATTATAAAGGCGAAAGTTTGTGAGTGTGTTTCTATGTTTGTTTACTTCTTCACGCACAAACGGCTGAACGGATTTGGATGAAATTTGGCACACATATAGTTTATAACCAGGATTAACACATAAAATACTTTTTATCCCGATATTCCCACGGGATCGACACTTGTGCGGGTGAAACCGTGGGGCGCAGCTAGTCACATATAATTTTGACTTCGACAGTAAAACACACATAAAACTTCAAGCAGTAGTGGATGCAAATATAAGTCAAGCATTTTGACTGCAAGCCATGATAAGGTATTTGGCTGTTATTAAAGTGGATAGAGAAATTTGCGAGACGGAACTGCGCGACATACACCACCTAGGTCAAGGAAAACCGGTATGATCAGCTATCTGCCAAGCTCCCAAACCCCGTGTCTTCTTGCCGGTGGCTGCTGCTGCAGCGGACATTACGATGGGCGACACAAACGAGGACATACAATTGAACTTGAAGGATGTTGGTCGGAAGTACACACAGGCGCTCCCGGCGTTCGCTTGGCAATCAATTTGCCTAGCCTTTTCCCAACTATATTGGGGTTGGCTTCCAGTCTAACCGGAAGCAGCTGAATACCAGTATTTTACGTGAAACGACTGCCTATCTGGCATCAACAAACAACCCAGGTTCTGGGTAATACGATACCCCTTGGTAAGACTGGTTGTCAGACTTTCGAGCTTCTGACGACCCGTAACAACTACCAAAGATCCACGAATGACAGCCGGGACCAACGGCTTAACGTGCTTTCCGAGGCACGAAGGGGTCTTGGTATGCAGATGGTCACCCATCCACGGATCAACCGCGGCATGCGTAGCTTAATCTGTTCGATCGACCCGTGCGACTGTTATTACTTAGCCACAGCCCCTCAGGCAATATCACGCAAAATATTGCCGAGCAAACACCGGAAGCGCCCGTGCTCCAATATAACTTAACAAATCTTCACAAGAAAGACACAACTGCATAGTAATTTAATCGAAACAGGTGAACATTTTATTCCTTTTGTAATTACAAATGATTTCATAGTTTCAATAAGTGTTACATGACACATTGACTTCTGATCCCTGGCGCCAACTTTATCACAGTTACATAGGGACTCTTGTTTATAAAATGTTAATTAGTCATTGGTTGCTCTATTCTTTAGGCACAGGTAAAGTGTGTTATTGTTAATAAATTGTTCTGTTCTATTTTTTTCAAAGAAGCTGAAGTTCTCTGAATGAAAAAATATGCAGTGTTCATATTCTCAGATAATGTACATTCCATCGCCACTAAATCAGTTATCTACTTGAATGAAATGTATTTTAAGTTGATTTTTGAGTCACCATTTGTAACAAAAAGTATTTGGTTGCAATCCTTAAAAGATATTGAAACCTTAAAAGATATTGAAAAAAGTGCCAATACTGATAAATCATGGTACCCAATGTCATAAAAGCACTGTACTAGTGATTTTTTTTTTCAATTTTTTTTTTCTACTGTAAATAACCTCAACTATCTCCCTGTTTCGTTTGATCCACGATTTTTTGCCCAACCTGTATATAGGGTTTATTTCAAATTATGTGTGATACTTATTTATTAAATTTTAGAATGTATTGAAATGTCAAGGACTCCATGAGACAGGCTCATCCTAGTGTGGAGTTCATAACCAAAATGCTTCCTTTGTCTTATTTTATTTTTATGTACAGAGGCCAGCACATCAAACTACCCCAATAGGTCAAATTTCTTTGATGGATTTTCAACTTTACTACAAGGGAATAAGGTTCATATTCAATTGCGAAAATTTGACAGATTGGGGAAGCTTGATGTGCTGGCCTCTGTACCTAGCTATGAGTAGCTATTAAGGAAATGTAAAGCATTATTTTGGCAAATAAACAAACATATAGATACAATTGAGTTTCATGGACTAGATATTTAACTAAATTTTAATTATATTCAACATATTTTATGACCTCTGTTATTGTTATAATGGAGGAAGATCAAAACAAACCGCATATTGCTATGGCTGGTCACTATAAGAAGTTAAGTTACTATTCCAACTAGTAGTTTATAAATAAGATTTATGTCTATAACAATCTATAAAATGAGCAAAAATATTGTCTTATCTAAACTTAATACTAGCAGCTAGCAGAGGTTTAAAAATTAAATTGAATTTGATAAACACAATGATTTCAAAAAAATATAAGTCAATTGATAAACAGCAGGGTTTGTTCTAATAAGAACCTAAAGAGAAAAGTTTTAAAAATGGAATAGTTTTTCTCTATGGCCATCAGCAAGGCTGTTGTTTGTTCTTCCTGCTAAACTTACTAAAATGTTCCCTGATATTTAATCAGGGAACATTTATTGTTTGTGATGGAATGGCCCAATTTCAGTTATATTATTAATTTAAATGATGTACTTTAGAAATTTGCCAGCTAGTAGCAACATTGTAGAGAAATAGTGATGCCAAACATGTAACTAGTATCCAGTGTTTATTATTAGTTTCAAGGTTATCACTAATTTACTCTATTATAGATCATGTATCCAGATAGCAGTTATCTAAATGGAGAGTAAGTATTTGTTTATTTCCGCTGAACATAACTCATTCATTATTTTCAGTTTTTTTATGAGTTCTCTTTTTTATATTTTTTTCTAAGAGTAACTGAGTGTGTATCAGATACATAATTATGCACATTATTGTGTGTGTTTTTATAGTTACAGTGATTATCGATATGATAATATAATATAATAATTTATTAAGATCGACGGTTTAGCTACCCGTTGTCGTAAATTATGACACAAAAATAAACTAATTTGAATACGTTTTATACATAAAATGTATGACTGAAGTATCGGTGCCACATTAGTTATAATTTCCCTTCACGCCCCGCGCCCGGCAAGTTCTAAAGTGCACTCCTGCACCTAGTAACGGCGAACAGTTACAATTTATTCAGTAAATAAACAACTTACCGATTAAATGTTAAACTTGGAAACGACAAAAATCAGATAACTGTAACAGATTGAAACTTAGGAGAAACTAGTCGACACAACAGAGGTACATAACACTACAAAAACTAAAATTTATTTTAGTAAAGCGACAAAGAACAAAAACGCACTCACTGACTTCGTGATTTTGACGTGCCGCTGCCGTGTAAGTGCGGACACCACAAAAATTGTAGTTATTCAAATTTTAGAGGGTAACATTGCATGATTGCACTGCACACTTGACTGAAAGACTTGAATCTATGGTCATGAATAAAAAAAAATTATTAAAAAAAAAAGCACTGCACACTGCAACGGGAACGTCTGCAACTGATTGAAAGCCCGATAGTCAGTCAGATTGATTAGAATGACGTCCAGTGAAAATAATAAAAAAAAAGTTCAGAAATTATAACATCGGAACTGGACGTGAGATAAGAGATAAATAATAGCTTCGTTCGATAAAAATTGCCTACATGGACGTTATATTTATATTTCAAAATTAATACAAAACTACTAAGTTTTCTTGATTCACCTTCTTTCAAACTTTTTATGTAACGTTTTAGTATTTCTGAACGATTTTCGAAACGACAATGTCAAAATCACATGGCTTTGTTGTCATTCTGCGAATGTCAAAGTGTCAAAAGGAATGAAAAGGAACTCGTGTGAAGTGCAGTGTTGAAGAATGTGGTTATTTACATGATGAAATAAATAATACGCATTTTAATTTGGTGAATATACACGTCCAAAGTAACCCAAAATGAATGAAAACGATGGAAAAGAATTTGCAGAACTTGGTGTTAAGACCTGGCTTATCAAGCAGCTATTTAGTCTTGGTATGTTTCTGTATTTCATACTTATCAAATCAATGTTATTACCACATTCTAAGACACAAATGCTTGACTGAATTGGTATCACCAATTTCCTGTAGCTCGTCTTTGTTTAGCGTTTCTGATTTTCCTATTTTTTGTTGTTTACATCTGAGCTTAAACATTATTGTCGCTTTTTTCAGGTATTAGAAGTCCAACACCTATCCAAAAAGGTTGTATATCTCGCATATTAACTGGCGAAGACTGTATTGGAGCAGCTAAGACAGGTTCAGGCAAAACATTTGCATTTGCACTCCCCATACTTCAACATTTGGCTGAGGACCCCTATGGGATCTTTGCATTAGTGCTAACTCCAACACATGAGTTGGCTTATCAGGTAAATGAAAAAAATTCTCTTCTTCTTAGCGTACTGATGGCAATATAAATGGACTTGGCGCAGAATTTGGCTACTTGTGTGGCGCCATCACCAGCGTCCATTAAAAAATCTATTAATTTATGCACATATAAAAGCAGCATCCTCATAATATATTCTTCTAAAAGTCACTTTATTTTAATTATTTTATCTGAAATTGTAATTAAATTAATATATTATATAAACTATAACAACAACTAATGGTGTTACAAAAGGCTTAAGCTAGGTAAAAATTATGGAACCTGTTAGAGCAACATATGTATAAAAAGCATCAGGCATTTGATTAAATTTTGGACATAGAAGATTTTATTTTTACTATTTTTAAGGTAACTTAGTAATAAAACAGAAATTAAATACATACATACATACATTAGTACATTTGCGCCAGCCACAATAGAAATCTACGATCATCACACAATCGTCTTCTCCAATGTCCCACTCACCGCACAGACTTCATTCACTCTTCCTTCTTCGTTCAGTCTATCTCTCTGTGGAATGCGCTCCCCCAGGAAATCAGGATGGCAACCAACCGATTATCATTTAAAGTTAAGGTTCGTGAACACATTCGCAAGAAGCTGGCAGGATCATCACAACTGTAATATTTACTCATTGTTTTTCTTATTTCTTTTTAGTTAGTTAGGAAGTATATTCATGTATTTATGTATATTTATTTGTGCTTATATTTATATGTAATTAGGTTTATATTATATTCATAGTTTTAATAGGTTTATGTGTTTCTTTATATTTAAAATATTTATTCCTCAATTTTCATGTTTGCACCTACCACTGTTTGTCTCTGCATCACCCAAAGGTTGACTGGTAGAAAATGCCTATGGCATTAAGTCCGCCTCTGTACATTTTTGTGCTTGAAGTATTAAATAAATAAATAAATAAATAAATAAATAATGTTTATTTCTATAAGACATTTTTACAAGTACATTTTCCGGTCAATATTTCTATTGTTATAATTTAATATTTTTGTAACTTCTTCAATTCATCTTACAGATAGCAGACCAATTCAGCATCCTAGGCCAACCTCTGAAGCTTAGAGTATGCATTGTGACTGGAGGATCAGATCAATTAGAAGAGTCTCTGAAGCTTGCCAAACGTCCCCACATTGTTGTTGCTATGCCAGGACGTTTAGCAGATCATATTACGGGATGTGACACTTTTAATTTGAAGAAGATCAAGTATTTGGTGCTGGATGAGGCTGACAGGTAAAATTATGGTGATTGTGAAGAGCAGTATGAAATAAAATACATCCTTGACTGGGGTTCCTGTATAGAATAGTAATGATGAAATACCAAGATTAACAATAATTGAAATTGTCAGGAGGTTCCTCTCTCTGGAGCCCTGACCGCCGGTAGCTTGGACCCTGTTCCCGATACCGGTGGGCTACTATTTTTATATTTTTAAATGTTTTTATATATTTTTTTTATATTCTAATATTTAAAAATATAATTTATATGTATTTAGACGAATAAAGGAGATAATAATTGAAATGATAATACCAATATTAACAATGATTGAAATGATAATACTTACCAAAATTACCAATAATTGAAATTATAATAATTATGTACTAAAGTTACCCATTTGAATTGGGATTACCATATCAGAATGACCTATTTAAATGAAAATGCGTAATTCCCCATGCTTGACATTGATTGTTACACAATAAATAAAAATTCTATAAATAAGTACGTTTTTAGTCATATTATATGTGAGTGGTTGACCAAAAAGGGACCTGGAGGGATTGGAAACCGTTTTTTTTTTTTTGAATTTTTTAGTCTGTGGTCTTTTAGCTTTGTTTTGGTCTAACCAGAATATTTTTAGATGCCGTAGTATTTTTTTTATGATTTTTTTTGTGAGCCGAGGCAGTTTTGGAAAAATTACACCTTACACACAGCGCACACTAGTTTTTGTGATGTCAGACGCACATAAAGACAAGAAACTGACACTAAATAAGTGGCCAATAACGTAGTAACCGCAAACACGTGTTGACACTCAGTAACGAAGTCGCATACTGACATAAAACATGCCGCAACTTGTTTCTACACGAAATTTCAAACGCGATTTACTCGAAATCAATTATTTTCCCTTGAGGTCCCTTTTTGGTCAACCACTCACATATTTGATTTATGTTTTAGGGTTCCGTAGCCAAATGGCAAAAAACGGAACCCTTATATATTCGTCATGTCTGTCTGTCCGTCCGTATGTCACAGCCACTTTTTTCCGAAACTAAGAACTTTACTGTTGAAACTTGGTAAGTAGATGTATTCTGTGAACCGCGTTAAGATTTTCACCCAAAAATAGAAAAAAAAAACAATACATTTTGGGGGTTCCCCATACTTAGGACTGAAACTCAAAATTTTTTTTTCATTGTGTGGAGTATCTATGGATAGGTCTTCAAAAATGATATTGAGGTTTGAAGGGTTTATGGTATAAATAAAAGAAATAGGCAGGATTAACTGTGATATAATATTAAATGAGTAAATATTAATTGCGATAGAGAGACAACATGCTGCAATATAAGTGACGTGCCTTTGACACATTGACGTATTGCGTTTACAGATTACCATCAAGGTTCCTAATATATTTTTTTTCTAAACTGAATAGTTTGCGCGAGAGACACTTCCAAAGTGGTAAAATGTGTCCCCCCCCCCCCCTGTAACTTCAAAAATAAGAGAATGATAAAACTAAAAAAAATATATGATGTACATTACCATGTAAACTTCCACCGAAACTTGGTTTGAACGAGATCTAGTAAGTCGTTTTTTTTTAATACGTCATAAATCGTAAACCGCAATTTACCTTTCATTCAATCAACTCAAATATAAAACCAAGAACCGCGATAACTAGACAGTTGAAATTTTCACAAATTATGTATTTCTGTTGCCGCTATAACAATAAATACTAAAAACAAAATAAAATAAATATTTCTCCCATAAATATGGCTCCCATACAACAAACGCTATTTTTTTGCCCTTTTTGGCTCGATATCAATAATGGTAACAGGTAGGCACTTGAAATATTCACAAAATACTCAGTTGTATTTTTACTTTAATAATAAATAATTAAATTAAAATAAATATTTAAGAGGGGCTCCCATATAACAAACGTGATTTTTTTATTTATGTAGTGTTATATATTGTACGGTGGTACGGAACCCTTCGTGTGCAAGTCCGACTCGCACTTGGCCGGTTTTTTTGTCTTTTAATGTACAGATAGCAAAAAAAATAAGTCCATACTTACAAACATTGTTTTTTTTTCAGACTGTTCAGTGAATCATTCCAAGATGACTTGGAGACCATATTCAATGCATTACCAGCTCAGAGACAGAACTTACTATTCTCCGCCACAATCACAGAAGATGTCAAGGAATCCAAACTGCTTCCACTTAATAAAGATGTAATTTTTATTTTTTTCCTTTTTAATACCTATCTCATTCTCACGATTGATTTTGAAAAGTAATGCTATTTTGCATACCAACTGCCGACGGATAACTGCAAGTCAGAAGCACCTACCTACAAATTTTTTTTTAGTACGAATCTGTACTCTGTAACAGATAGCATAACCAGTCTTGACGCCGCGCAGGCGCTGCGTAAAGGTATTCTCTGAGCTAGCTTTTGCCTAGACGTGGTTTTATCGAAAACACGTCGCGTTGACGTGGCGTTAGCGTTTGTCCTCACTACGTATTAAAGTTTGGCGAACGCCATCGCTGGTCCTTACTTTTTTTTTTGTTATCCTATACTGTCCGACTGCTGGGCAAAGGTCTCCCCCAAATCCTTGCAGGAACTCTTTTCCCGCGCGCGTTTTTTATTTTTCTTTTATCTAATAATAATATATGTAGGCACAAAAAGTCTCTCGTGTACTGCACATGGGACTTACAAAGTATGCATTATTAATTGTATGGTGTACTCATGAATTGTTGGGTGAATTACCTGTGATAGCTACTTTCATATGGCCTCCCATGAAGCGTCTACTATGCAAAGTTATGAAGTCTGCTTCATTATTGGTAAAGATATAAGAGTCTTAATTTTAACCAAAAACGGTCCGTAAATTATGGGAATCGGCCATAAGAAGTGATGTGAAAATAACCTATTGTTTCAACTCTTTCAGAAACTCTTAACATGGACAGAGACAGATAGCCAGCTGACAGTGACCACTCTAGACCAGCGCTACGTGGTGTGTCCCGCGTACGCACGCGACGTGTATCTAGTGCAGACGTTACGGAAGTATCGCGAGACCAAACCGAGCAGTCATATCATTGTGTTCACTGATACTAAGAAGTAAGTGATACCTTTGTACTGATAGACCTTTAATAAAAAAGAGTACTTATTGCATCTACAAGATGTAATTGAAATAATTGGCAAGGATTCCAGGGGTGAAAGTACTTATAGTACAAACACAAAAATCATCATTTGCGGTTTTGTACAAACATTAAACAGACGCTCAAGATTCTGTTGAAATTAACAAGACCGTCGACCGACCCCGACACACCTTTAAAATGTGGTGGCAACATGATTTCTTTCCCGCAAATTCGACTCTCAGGCCGGGATTATAAATGCCATTATAGTTTTAAGGAGTATTTTGTTCTTTGGTGTAATTCCAATGAACAATGTGTGTAAAAAACTGGGTATCTTTGAATGTTTTCAAAAAGTCGACTCAAAATTGAAACACTTTTTTATGTTTTTTTTTTTCCTACCAGAGAATGCCAAGTCCTATCAATGATGCTGAACGCTATATCCATGGACAACGTGTGCCTCCATGGCTTCATGAGGCAAAAAGAACGAGTGTCCGCTCTCACTCAGTTCCGGAGTAACCTCAAATGTACGCTGGTAGCCACCAATGTCGCTGCGAGGGGTTTGGATATACCTACGGTGGACTTAGTGGTCAATCACAAGCTGCCTTTGGAACCTAAGGAGTATATCCACAGGTAGAATATGAAAATATTATTTTTTTCTTGGTCATTCCATTTGCAATTGGTCAACGGACCATAAGCGAATTTATTCCATGAAAAATAGCGTTGTGGTGGAGCAGCCAGTGCTGCGCCTCACACTTGTAGAAGGTGGTCCCTGTTCAGCCTTTTCACCTCGTCTACCGTCGGATTAAACAGTTCAGTAACTAGTGGGTTCGGATGCAAGGTTAGGCGAGCCTTGTGTTCTTTTGTACCGCTCGATTTCAGGGTTTACTGATGGCATTTGTAGATCGTCGTGGATTTCGTCGTTCTTAGCAAACCAAGGTGCATTTGCTATTGATCTTAGAATATCATTTTGGACTCTTTGTAGGCAAAGTATGTTGGTTTTGCTGGCAACGCCTCACAATTGGATCCCGTAGGTCCATAACGACTTAAGAACCGAGTTGTAGATGAGGAGTTTGGTGTCTACACCTACAGAGACGACAGTTTCTTCCCTTGAGGCAATATAGTTTGTAAAACTTGTGGGTGTACCAAACACTCTACCCACACCACGTGACATATTGGTCTGTTGTTCTTTTGTACGAAAGAAGAACCAAAAACATATCCTAACCTTTGTCGATAATTTCTGTTAGTTGTTAAGCCCTTATACAAAATAAATTATTATTAAATTTGTCTCACCTTAGGGTTGGCCGCACAGCGAGAGCTGGCAGGAGTGGCTTGGCGATATCCATAATCACGCCCTACGACATACTGCGACTCGGCGAGATTGAGGAGGCGATCAATACCAAACTTACTGAGTACAAGATTGATGGTGAGTTCTATTTGGGTTCCTACTTTTAGCTGGAAAGACGAACGGTCTCATTATAAAACCATGTTAATTTTACTCGAGCCTGTTTTTTTTTACTATACTATTAATTTCTACTAAATACAAAGTTCTCGAGTTTTAGAGAGTGAACAGCTATTTCTAAAGTCGATATGCCATTGTCGTACGCATGACTCAAATCAGCTAAAAAATGAGATAGGATCTCATTTTTCTCTTTTTTAGCTGATACGAGTTAGGACAACTACATTTTTCTATTCGTGAATCTTTAAATTTTTCACTTATCGCCGTACCTAGGTATATGTTATTTAGATCTCAAAATATAACCATTTTGAAAGGCAATAAAATGTAAAGAATCACAAATAGAAAAATGTAGTTGTCCTAACTCAAACGAGCTAAAAAATGAGATAGGACTTTTAGTCATGCGAGCGACGATATAAACGGCCGCGTACTCTACTTTCCTTTGGTATTCAGCTGCATCCGGTTAATTCCTAACATAGTTTGGGAGAAGGCTAGGCAAATAACCACGGAGCAAATTTACAGTTTGACTATCATGTTTCTAGATGATGAAGCAGTAAAAATCTTCACAACTGTCAGCGTGACGCGTCGTGAGCAGGAAGCTCAGTTGGACAACGAGGAGTTTGAACAGAGAAAGAAGAACTACCGCGTCAAGCGGTGGATACAGGCTGGAGTAGATCCTGACATGATGGAAGAAGGGTGAGGAACCAAACTATAAAATATACAATGGGCGATCAATGTCACTCAAGCGATAAAGATCCTCGTAGCACTCTTTAGGGAAATTGTTACTAGTAACGGTTGATGAAGGCTGGTTTAATGTTAATAGTGACAAAGTAGATTTGTAAAAATGGTAATGGTAGGTTGGTAAAAATGATAATTGTAGTTTGGTAAACATGGTAATAGTAGGTTGGTAAAAATGGTAATGGTAGGTTGGTAAAACTGATAATACCATATTTGTAGTTTTGATGGCAATGTTAGAGTTGCCAATGAAGCAAAAAAATCATCAAGGTCATCAACTAATAGGCACAAGAATAGACAGAAAATTTAATTGAGTTTCCCTAAAAAATAATTGAACAAGAACAAAATATGATTGGATTTTTCTACTGAAAACCAATTCAAGTAATTGCGTCGCTGACGCTAAGCAACTTAATAATTATAACTCTTAGTGAATAAATATTTTTAATACTCATCCGAACGTTTTCAGCTTCGTAACATAATTAGAAACTTACAAATTCCCTCCACAGACTAGAAGAAATGCGCCGAAAACGAATAAAAGCGGCCAAAAAGGCGAAACTAGCGAAAATCAAAGAAGTACAATCACAGATCCAGACTCAAAATCCTACACAAAGCGAAAACCGTCTTCAAAACGAAACGCAAGACATTGACGCTTCAATCAAGGATGGCTTGAAAAAAGTCAACAAAACGCTTATGAAGAAAGATGAGAGATTCAAGGATGTCATAGGAAAGATAACTAAGATTAAACGGAAAGCTGAAAATGTTAAAATCAAGAAGGATGTCGCAGAAACTGGTATAAAGAAGAAGAAAGGAAGTAAAGGATCGTTGAAAAATAAATGATTGGTTTTGAAATGTTGAATTGTTTTTTATTGTAAAAAAAAACCAAACTGCGACAAAAACGCCACCAAAAAAGGTATAAACAAGACAATATAGACAGTCAATTTAAAAATAACATCGGTTTTCGTACAACCGGAGTTACACATACCTAACCTTTTAAAATCATAACCCTGCTTTGGCTTTGCCATATTTGGGTAAAAATATGACGGCCTTTTATTTACGCCGTCGCTGCTTAAAATGCTCTTATAATTCTGCACGTCATGTTATTTTGGACGTCGACGTCTACGATTTTATCGTTTGATGTAAAACATCGGTACACGTTATACCTTTATTGTGGACGGAAATTTAAAAGCGTCTAATAAGCGTAATATATTTCCATACATTATTCTTCCCTGTATACTCGTGATACCATGGAATTTTGTCAAGGACCGTGGTTTTTTTTCTAGCCTACGCTGTCCCACTCCTGGAAAAAGGCCTCCCTCCACTTCTTCCATCTTTCGAGAGCCCGCGCGTCCTCCTTCCAGTTTCGACGGAACCTATCCGGCTCGTTCCGCCATGCTGGGACACAGGCCTCCTCTGTGGGAGGGAGGGGACTGTAATCTACCACGCGGGCCCAGTGCGGGTTGGTCACTGACCTATATTATACAAGTACGCTGGTCAACATACTATCGATGACAAAATGAATTTGATTTTCGCCATTTTGGCGCTGATAGCAACGTGAGCGTCCGTGGAACTAATATTTTTGATAGCGAGTTTACAAAATTCGCACCCTCTCATGCTAAAAAATTCTAAATAATACTTGTTTATTAGAGGCATGACTACCATTATAAACATTAGAGGTCAGTGGGGTTACAATGTCACGCTCACGACCTACAACTCGTAAGTCACCCCTGGGCGACCCTGGTGGACCAGTGAGGGCTGCCCTCACTGGTCCACCACTGGCCAAAATAAATATTTAAGGGAAATTTAAATAAAAAATCACAGCTAAGTAGTTAATAATTTATTACATTTTATACATTGTAAAATTACAAATAAATACAACAATGATATATTTATATTCAAGCAAAGTTGCGACGATGGCAAATAATTTGGCACAAAATTGTAAAAGCTTCGCGTGGTCGAGGCCGAAGCTATTCGTATAATTGCCTCTTATATTTTATTACGTGTCATAATTTCACGACTCGATACATTTACTTGAATATATTACTTGACTACCTATATATAATATATGATTTTGTCCAGCTGTAGACTGTGATTTGATGTATACAGGGTGACTGGGACATCGACGCGACTTTATCGTCTGATAACAAAATAAAAATCAGCCGTTTCATAGAAAACTGTAATACTATCGCGGTCAAAATGTATGGAACAGCATTTTTTTTTTAATAATTGGCGATAAATTTTAACGCAGGGGGTTCAGAATCAAGTACTGAATCCATGGTAACAGTTTGCTCGTCACTGCCATCCTGTGTTTTGTAAAAGGTCGATCTTAGTTATACTACAGTGCAGAAAACTCGATAATGGTGCCGATTCTGTTGTTCACAAACTAAACTAAATTTAATTTCAGTGCATCTTTTTCTTTCTATTTCATTAAGAAAAGGACAGATGATAAATTTTAGTTTAGTCCTGTCAAATTAATCAGCACTGAACTTAATTTTTTTTTAGTTTGTGAACAAAGGAATCGGCACCATCATTTTATTTCGCAAAAATATAACGATTAAAAAAAAATATGGCGAATATTAAGTAGTTAAACAGAATCGTAGGACATCCTTCTAATGTAAACATTTAACTATCGACATTTTAGGTGTAAGTATTTGCATTTTTTACTAGCATTTACCGTGCCTAGTGTAATTTACTTACTCATAAAGTACAACTTGATATAAATTCTAATATAACATTAAAATCACAATAATAATTCATCTAATTACTACACACTTAAATATTGGAATAACAATTCAGTAACATAAAATGATAACCAATTAAAATTATAATTAATATGGGCAATTTTGAGCAAAATTAAGAAAACAAAATTGACGTCACACGAAAGTGATAAATGTATTTTTCTACATAAAATAAATATTTGATTTTGAATTCAAAATACATAAACTGATGTTTATATACAAAAATACTTTAGTATCAAAGCACATAGTAAGGCCGTTAGCTTTTAGAATACTAGTATTTTTCTTCACATATAATTTATTTTATGAGGCCAAAGCGAGTGGCTTAAAGGGAAGTCGAATTTTTTACGTTTTTTGTAATTTGCAGGTTAGTTTCATGTCGAATGTTGATTAAAGTATGATTTATAATCATTAAAATCATCATTACAAACCTCTTATAGTACATATAATCCTATTGATTGATATTTCATGAAATAGTCACGTAAGAAAATTTTAATTTCGCGGGCTACATAGTGCATCCCTCTTAACTTCAATTTCATACATACTTATAAGATTTACAATTTCAAATAAGTATGTAAATGTCAGTATTAACAATGTTGGGCCTTATATCAAAACACTAGGTCCTAAGCTAAAATCTCAGTGCCCGAATTTAGACAGTATTATGTGCTTTAAAATCTGAAGTGAACTACTTTTTATATACAGACGCCAGCACATCAGGCCACCCGAAACTGTAAAATTTTCCCAATCAACTTTGAACCTTATGGTTTAGCGATAAAGTTGAAAATCTATTAAAGACATTTGACAGATTGTAGTAGCTTGATGTGCTGGCGTCTGTACATATTTTCATTGGGGAGTAATGCGATTAAATTGCACAAAAGTTTTTACAAATTATTTTATATGATGGTAGAAGTATTTCTTTGAATGTGCAAACTTAGTTCAATAATACAGATAGGCTGAACCTAGGCACATGAATTAGGTAATACAGGTCCACGTTAAGACTGGGACTACAAAGGCGCGATGTCACTTCGCAATACTACTTTGCGACATTTATCCCTGTGCCTTTAAGTTTCGATTTACAGACTCGACCCTTAAGGTTCATTTTCATTAGTCAATAACTCGGTCGATGTACAGCATGTGGGGACTCGCAGCATGCGGGGAATCGCCGTAGGCGGGATAATGACTAATGAAACTCATAAGTCGATAACGCGTTCGGCACACCGTCTGCGGGTAGTCGCCGTAGCGTGCGTAACGACCAATGAAATTCATCAGTCGATAAAAAAGTGTGCGGAGACACATTCAATGATAATCGGCCTTCAAACGTGGGATGCCGATTCTCCATACACCGCAATCGTTACGAAAACGGTTCCCAGAATACGGGCGCTATGGCATGCTTTAAAGAAATATCCCGCACCCCGCATGCGGGTCCTATCGACTAATGATAATGAGCCATTTCTGTAATCAAATACATGATAACAATGTGGGACCTAAATCTCTCTATCGCAAACAACATTTTATTTGTTACGAATCACATTTTACAATAAAATTGTAAACTTCAATTTTAAAGGTTCTCGTCAATGTATGAAAGTGAGAAAGTTGAGAGTGATGTTCAAAGTGCAATTTAATTTTTTAATTATTTCTGTAATTACGGCATTCAACCGATTAATATCCAGCAGTGACCTAAAATGTGTCGATTCGATGAAACATGTAAATAATTGAATTATTCCGACATCTGCAGCAGTGAGTTGATTGTTGCGTCTTTGTTCCCACCGTTCGCTTCCAACACAGACTTGATGACTTCCTTGTCCATACTCGGGAACATTTCCTCGATCTGAGAAAGGTACGTAGCTTTTATTTATACTAAAAACCATACACTAAGAAAACTTTTACAGTATTTTTATCTCACGAAGCGACACGCCCTTTACTTGTGTGTACCAAGTGTACCCACATTTAACTTGTCTGCCTTCACAGCAAGAGTGAACAAGCGTCATCTGGACAAGCTCGTTCGATCATAGACGTCATCCATCGCTTTAGATCAGGCGTGATCGAGATCAAGAGCAGGCCCATTCAGCAATCACACTAATATTATAAAGGCGAAAGTTTGTGAGTGTGTGTGTGTTTATGTTTGTCACTTCTTCACGCACAAATGGCTGGACCAATTTTGATAAAATTTTGTATGGAGGTACTTGACACCCTGGATTAACATATAGGCTACTTTTTATCTCGATATTCCCACGAGATCGAAACTTATGCGGGTGAAACCGCGGGGCGCAGCTAGTAAATAAATAAAATTCTAGTGGGTCACTTTTTTATTAAATGGCTATGACAGGGTGACTGACCTGTTGCAGCTGCTCAGCAGTGATCTGCGGCGATTGCGGCTGCTGTGGCTGCTGCATGTGTTGCTGCGGCTGCGGCGCGGGGTACATGGGCATCGCGGCGTAGCCCATGCCCGTGCTCGGCACCACCAGCATCGGGGGGAACGTTGCCACGGCTGCGGGGCCGACCTACGGTAGAAAACAGAATAGTTTAGCTGTAGGATTAATTTAATACCCAGAATTGGGCTCAGAGTTAATGGTATAAATCTGCGAGACTCATTGATTTGAATACGATTTCTAGCGATACAATAGGGTTCTTTTGAGCAAGTCGGGTGCTAACTATAAATATCTATGTATAAATAAAATTTAATAACTGTCGTGTTATTTAATTTTATTTTGTATGCAGGAGAAAAATATACTCACGGAGTAACTGAGAACTAAGTTGATGACACCCTCCTTGCCATCTCCTTGCTTGCCGTTCAGTGAGAACCAGTTGTCATATGTCTCGCCCTGAAACAAGAATTAAACATGTATATCACTCAAACGTAAATTCCTCATTTTCTATAATTTTTTTTTATCTTGAGTTAATGGTAAGAAGATTATTATTTTTATATCAGCTGAAGTAATATTCCAAAACAAATAAAAATAATGTGAATAAGGTTCCCACAAAATTTTCAAGAAATTTAAATAAATAATTATAACTCGAAAACTATCAAGAATCGCGGAATATAATGGGGTATTTTCGGATACTCTTCGGCATGAGGAATATAATTTTTATGTATGACGTCACTATTACGCCAAGCTATAAAATAAGGAGTTTGTCGTTGACGTCTAGGCTACTTTCCCATTGGCAAAAATTACGAACTTCTAATTTCACATGCATAAATGAAATTGCTTATTTGGTAAATAGAATATCGGAATCACTTTTACACGTCACATAATAAAATTAAAAAAATAAGCTAGATGTGGTCTTCATTTCCTGAATACTCTGAGAATAAAGGCCGAAACAAACTCAGAGGTCTCTTTTAAAGTCAAGACATAATCTTGGTCAAATCTTGTGAAGACCATGTAGATTGATGTCGAAAAAGATCTTTTGAGGAAAGTACCACACGTATTTGAGTGGACCAGTCCAGTCAGTTCAAGCATTTGTCTGTAATCGTGTAGCTCAACTCAGAACTTAAGCATAACACATGTAATTTGTAAAGGCCAGGTCCCTGGTCCAGGTCCAGGTCGGGCCCAGGGTGGCCGAAGCAAGGAAAACCTGTTCAGGTGGAGATTCATAGTCGACTCCGCCTTGGAGTGTAAATGTGGTGCTGTTCCACAAACCATAGGACACATAATATTGTGTCCTGTCAGCTGCACGTTGCAGGAACTGATGGATGCTGGTGATGGCGCCAAAAAAGTGGCCGAATTCTGGGCCGAGTCTATTTAGATTGCTATCAACACGCTAAGAAGAAGAGATTTGTAAAGCTTACCTGAAGCACTGCTGGGGGAATTGTGATGTGTGCCCAAGCAACTAACTCATCCATTGTGAAAGAACACTCGTCGAAGATCTCCAGGTAGATGGAGTTCACGCCAGGAGGGAGAAGGCTGGGGAACAGAGACAATATGTTATGGCACCAAACTCATACACTCATTCAAGCTGAAGACTTTATTTGTTTGAACGCGCTAATCTACAAAAAAACACACAATCTCTTCAGCTTTATTATTAGTACTAGCTTCTGTCCGTGACTTCGTCCGCGAGAATGTTCTTGTTCCCCCGACACAACCCGTCGCATCGCATCGCCTACCAGCGCTACTACGTTTCCGCTTAGAGTTCTTTCTTTTTTTCTTTCTGCTTGGTTCCTAAGGTTCCTAGCGTGTATTAAATAGCCTACAGCCTTCCTCAAGAATTGGGCTATCAAATGCAAAAATATTTTTTCATATCCGACCGGTAGTTTGAGAGGTTTTATTCAAATCTGACTGCACTAGTAATTAATCAGGCTTGGGAATTCGAGTTAATATTTTTCGTTCATATAGTTTTATCTGAACTTACCAGTGGATGACCTTGTTCCACCTTGGTGTCCTGCCACCGCTGGGGTCCGTGTGGGTCTCGTATATGCAGTGACCCACGCGCAGACGCACGTACGGATCCATGCGGGTCAGACCTGTGTGGAAAGTAGAAGGTTTGAGTACAAAAACCCCTGTATTAATGAACGCGGAGTAAAGGTATGCCAAACCTAAACCTCGAAAAAATTATGGTAAAGAACAATTTTAAACGGGCCCAGTACCCAAAAAAAAATAACTAGCTTTATAAACTATGTCTGTCTTTTATGTAAAAAGTTTTTAGAGGTTCGTTAATTTAAAAAAAATGTCCATCCGTAGCTAATCAATGAGTTTTTAGAGGATTAGTTTAAATATTTCCCTTTATTAAATCAATCTAACTTCCTCACATATATTTTTTCTCCAAGTGAATTCAGACAAATGCTTTCTTAGGATTAATTAAACTACTCCATGCGGGCAACAAAAATCGACATAGTTCATAATGCTACGATTAACTTTTTGCCTGGGTACGCTCTTATCCATTTTCCTTTAAGGTTGAGACTGGTTGTAAGTGTTGTAACTTCAGATTTAGTGATTATAGAACTGTCACACTTCTACCTACGCGAGGATCCAGGCGTGATATTACTTCTATGCTTAAAATTTTAATGAATGAAAAGTCAGAGTAAAAATTATCCGCATTATTAGGTAAACTAGCTGTGCCCGCGACTTCGTTTGCGCGCATGACGGAAAACTTTTTAATTTTTTTGTGCAGAACCCTATATCTTTATCTAAAATAAAAGTAGCCTCCTTATTACATCAGCTATCTGCCAGTGCAAGTCCCGTCAAAATCGGCCCAGCCGTTTCAGAGATTAGCCGGAATAAACACACAGACAAAAATAGTAAAAAGAATATTTTGGTGTATGTACCGTGTATACATCCATATGCATTTAGTAAAAAGCGGTTATTTTAATATTACAAATAGACACTCCAATTTTATTTATTTGTATAGACGCATATAGATTAGTTTAACCTCTCGTATGCTAGGCAAGCTTATTAAGTACAGTAATAATAGAAAGAGTAATTGTGCCTCATTAGTGACAGTTGAGCTCTTAATTACTTACCATATTTTAAATTCATGCATTAATTTATATGACTAACAATATTTCTGCTAGGAATAATAAACTTACCATAATTTTTGGGAAGCTTAGCCTGTGCTATTGTGATGCTAAGCCTTGCTGTCAATGGCGGACCTGCAGCTGGGACCTACAAGAAAAAAATGTTTTATAATATAGGTATAGGTACTGTAAAGGTTGTCGCAAAAGTCGCCCTTATGTCGTGTAGGCTGGCAGAAAAATAACTTTGGTTGCATTCGAACATTCAAGCAGAATGAGCTTTCAAATTATTTGTATTATGTTTTTGTTTCGAAAAACAGTGGTAGAATAAGCGCATTGATGTAAACATGTTTGCTTGAAATAAATATTATACATAATTATAATGTTGTATCTTTAAGCTGCTAGACTCACTAATAATAGATTCAAGGAGGAGGTTTCTTGAAAACTGTCAAAAAGTTGGTTTTTTAAAGGAGTGTATCTATAATTTTGACCAAAAAAGAATATATTTTGAAGTCTTATTTTAATACAGTGATGGAACTCAAATCATAATTAAACATACATTAATGCATCAAAAAATTGTTCAAATACACCTCTTAATTGTCTTTAAAAGCAGTTTATCCCTTCACTAACAATTTTAATTATAATTATAAATATACCATTAAATTTCTAATGCCAAACTGCATTCAGTGATGGATTATTTATTATTAAATAGTTTTTGTAGATGTTTGTGTTTTGATAGTTTTTGTAGTTTTTGTTTTTGCTTCATATTTGCAATAAATTACCACCGTTGTGTTATTGCGTTTTTCTTTCTTTTCTATGCAGTCCGACAGTGACCGCGTTTTAGATCATGTAGTCGCCTTAATAGCCCCTAGATAATAGGTTCTCAACATGGGCGATACGTGGGCGTTTGAGACTTTCAAGGGGGCATTAGAAAATTATATATCCTATCTTACGACTATATAATATTACACCTTTAAATATAATCGTGACAATTGCTGTACAAGATTGGAGCAGTAAAAAAAATGGTGGTCTCTAGAAAAAAAAAAAAAAACTCAGTGGGTAAACTAAGGTTGAGAACCTATGCCCTAGATAGAAAAAAAATTTAAATACGGTTGTTTTAACTTACTGTAGCTCCACATAACTGCTGCTGCAGAGCAAGAGCAGCTTGATAGTCTGCGTCAACAGTGTCAGTAGCTCCATCAGCTCGGAGGAAACCTGCAGGCAGGGGGCCTAAGAGTACCTAAAACAAAAATTATGAGTATGTTATCATAAACAGTAAAATAAAGGTAATAATAATAAATAAGGTTCATGAGGAACAGCCTGCTGACAGACAGATGGATGGTCATAGAGCGGAGGCTTAGAAATAAGATCCCGTTGGCATTCTTTGGGTACAGAACCCTAAAAACATGTTTAAAAATCAATAAATTATTATGAATACTTTATGGTATTTAGAATGATCTGATTAGAAAAGACTGCCAACTCTTTTACATCATAAAGATGAAATATGCAGTTGATTGATTGCCAGCCAAAGGAGAATATATAAATAAGCTCAAAGCATTTATTTGAAAAAGTATTTGCAGGCACTTTTGAACTGTCAAGCAGCCAGACAGCTGGTCAGAAAGTTGAAGCTTGTTGACCGTTCCAAAACAGATCTCTATGGAGAAGAGCAGGCAAGAAACTCCATGGATGCTCTTTTAGTCAAGATTTTACAAATTTCTGAATACATTATTCCTGTGGCTTCTACATGTGAGAACAGTGTCAACAAAACCAATCATAGTAATTTTAATATATCACCAATCCATTCACCAAACATTCCATACCATGAATATTCATCTAAATTATTAATTGAATGGCTTGTGTCTATTAATGTAGATTTCTTTGCTAATACTAAAAAATAAACCAAGATGGCAATTATTACCATAATCAGCCTATAATTTTCCCACTGCTGGGACACAGACCTTCTCAGTGAGAGGGAGTGGGCTATAATCTACCACACATGCCCAGTGCGGCTTGGTAAAGAATTTTTGGATTTAGGACATGCCGGTTTCCTCACAGTGTTTTCTTTCACCGTTTTGAGAGCTGAAATTATTATTACAGAATATTTCAACAAGTACCCCATGTTTTTTTGTGCTGGTTTGAATATTAAGTAGGAGAACAAAGTAATGCTATCTCATGTGCTTTGAATTACTATGACATGATACTATGGTATTCTATGTTCAAGAATATAATTATTTGGACACTAACCTACATTTAATATGAAATGTGTGTTTGTTGGTTTAACCTTCTTTCAAGGAGCAAGGGACAACATGATATTTACATAGATATAATTTATGGGCCAGAGAAAGAAAAAAGAAAGTATGAAAGTTCTTGTGGGAGCCTCCATGCCCGTGAGACCGTTGGACACAGATAGTTTATAATGAACAGCAAATAAATAAATAGCAGCATTCAGTTTTTTATTCTTTCCAGTTTATTTATATATATTTCTTTTTGATATGCTAATTAGTTTGATATTGAGAACCAGTTACAAAAAATACTAATATTGGTATCAACAAACAAAATTTCAGTGGGTCATCTTAGGGGCGGTTTGAATTTCTTTTTTATGTTAACAGGTTTGTTGTTCACAAACTAGTGCATAATAATATTACTCATAATGAAATCCATAACTAAAAATTTTAATTGCTAGGTACATAATTGTTATTAGAAATACTATGAGTCAATCACATATATGTATATAGGAAATCCACTTCAATAAAGAGCCTATCCTTATCTATTGATAAAATGTATAGCAAGTATAGGGCTTATCAAATTTAATTGACAAATCCAATTATTACTGTACTAAATCATGAATTTACCATAGGTACATACTCACATACGACATAACAAAATCCTTAAAATTTTAGGATATTGACCTCCTCTTTGTTAGAAACCCCTTTTCAGGAATCCTGAGTAGTCTGGAAAATTCCCAGCGACGCAAATCGATACCTACGTCCTAATAATACAAAATACAATAACAAGATTTTATTGCTAACGAGAACCAGTTGTACAGCTTGTTTACGGTCTCGAAACAGCGTCCTTCGGCATAATAATCATCCCAAATAGACCAATAATCGCGAAAACAATGATTCACCGAGTCGCTCAATTTTAATAATATTTACGTGTTACAATATTGCTGCCACTTACCCTTCGGCGACGCTCCTCGTTCCTGTCGGTTGGCATAGTCGACGTCATAATTCTGTTTATTAAATGTATTTTGATGTTTTCTCCTCCAAAATGAATTTAATATTTATCGCAAAACGCAAAGTGCAAATGCAAACAAATACGAAGGAGCCACGGACGGACGACCACAGAGTACTTTTTGAACGACGGAACGGAAGTCACAAATTCTGACAGTTGCTAGAGATGTGCCGTTGCCATAAAATTAGTTAAAAACTAATTTAGTAAGAATTTTAACAGAGATTTAGTCGAGCTAGGGTCAGTTTTTTCCAATTTCGGGACCCGTGACTCTTGGGAGGCACACTTCTTAACATAATATCGAGCGAGCCTGTATTTCCCGAAGGGTTGTGCAGAGTTGTATCGTGTAATAAGTACACATCCAGATTTCGTTAGTTATGTTATGCCCCGTAGGGGTTTCAAGTTGAAACCCTCGAGTGTTCGTGTGCTCGTGTTTAATAAAAACGTCTGTTTAATGAAACTAAAAAGCTGGTTGGCACCTCCCGTGACCCAAGGGCTGGGTTTTACCTTGGCCAGAGGCTAAGCATTGTCATACAACGTGACAATGACGTCAGCGTCTTGAAATTGAAAATTGTTTGTTTTATTGAAAATGCTCATCATTCCCCTGGATCTTTCGATTCCCTGGATAGGGAAGGACCGTCCTCCTTTGTCCCATACACGATTCAAGGAAGGATAAAATATCGTTAATTTTATCAATTAATTAGGTATAAGTTAAAGTATACATTCATTTCATTTTGATTCGCAATTATTTTTTTTTTCAATTTTCAAAAAATTCAAATAATTTTAACAAAATTCATTTATTTTTAACAAAAATTTTAATTTCGTAACTATGCTTACTTGCTACTTGTACGCCGTTAACGGCAAAGCATAGAGATCTCTGTACGGTACAGATCTCTGTACCTATTCTATTTTAAACACCTATTTTTATTACACCTATCCTATAACAAATAAAAAACTTTGACTTTGATTTTGAGACGAAATGTTTACTAATGACAGACCTACAGTACAGTCATGACATAAGACTGCATGAGTCGAAATCATAGTTACTTTACTCTTTGGTCGAAATGAAAAATAGCAATATTGTAGGTGACAGCTTCACATACCCGTAAGCATAGAGTAAGTAACGTTGCCCGTAAGTGTAAGTGAGAAGGCTATAGTTTATGTTAAAAATATAATTTTCTTTGTAGATTTTCGTACAACGACGTCTACAGAAAATAAACGTCAAAGTAAGAAATCAAACTTTTGGTTTGGTTTTTTGTGTTTGTGTTGATTTCTACTTGTTGAATTAAGACTAAAAATTGCCGTTATATCATTCGTTTGCAGCGAATTACGCGTTTTTGTGTCGTAGACTTTCATAACTAGAAATTTATGTTTCCAAAACATATGCCGAGTTAATGTGAATTGGTTATTTTATCGATTATCGTGAGCTGCTGCTATGGATACACCTAAGGTAAGTTTAGATTTTAGTTATTTAATCGTTAGGAACTTTACTCGGAAATCCTGTACCAAAAAACGAGACAAAATTGATGGTTCATGCAAATTCTAAGACGTTTTCTACACACTGCCTCCTTTAAAAAAAAGATCGCTTAAATAGGAAACTTATTGCACTAATTACTCTGCGTTAGATATAATTACTACTAGATAGCTGGTCTCCTTTAGATAACAACTAAAATTGTTTATTTTTATTTAAAAAATAATTTCAATAGCATTGTTAATGTTGATAATGTTATCTGTGTCCTTATCTTTTTTAGTACAAAGCTGTACTAATCGAATGCTATCCTGTATGAAAATACGTATTTAGTCATCCCACAACTTCATTCTGTTCATCGGTATAAAGACTCAATATCTTGACCAGATTTCATTTGTAAGAAAATGTGCACACTTTGTAGGATTTAAAGCTTGGTCGCTTTAAATCCTACAAAGTGTGCCCATTTAATATTATGATATCTGTGCCACAAAAACTAAAATAATACTTTTGTTTAATTAAAATTATTTGGCTTCTAAAAGTATTCATTTATATAAAACATTGATTTTTTTAGTTAAAATATTGATTGTGGGAGAAAATAGTGGTCACATTAAACATCCACGCATGCACACCGTTGCACAGTGTATAAGTATGTTTTAGTCAGTTTCCTGGAAATGAGATCTGGATGAAGTTTTTATCAAAAGACACACACATTCCTAAAGCCAGCACCTAGTCTAATAATGGTGACTAAATGGTTGTCTTTTTTTAGACCTCTGATATCCCCCCTCTTGGGCAAAGATTACTTCCCTAAAATTCTCAAACTCAAACTCAAAGCATTTATTTCAATTAAACCATGTACAGGCACTTTTAAATTGTCAAAATTAAATAGTTGATCAGTTAGTCAGAAAGTTGAAGCTAGTTGCCCATTCCAAAACGTAGATCTCTATGGAGAAGAACGGGTAAGAAACTCCATGGACACTCTTTTAAATCAAGATATTACAAAATCCTGGGTACATTATTCTTGTTGCTTCTATATGTTAGAACAATGTAAAAAAACACACAAATGAAGAAACAATTCAAAATATAATATTAAAAATAAGCCTTGGCAGGTAAAAGAGATGTCCAGTCTCAACCGAGGGTGCCAGTTCACGAACATGACCAGATCAAACATGATCAATTAAACTGTATCAAATCTGTAGTCAGAGAACAAAGGCTATTTGAAAAAATGAATATGTCCCAAGATTAAGGGCTAAGTGTCCCTTTGAATATGAATAACAAAAATCATTAGTTTTTATCACTGATTTGTGTTGGCTTTTTTCGAATAAATGCATTTTCAAATCTTGCAGGTCATGAGGTTGAGTATTTGCACCAACCAGTCATATGATATTTGATATTATATTTACTAATTTTAGACTTGATTGTTCAGAAACTATATTATTATATTACAAATCAAGTTTTCATTCATTAATTTGATAGTATGGTCTAAAATACAAATTAATAATAAACAAAATGTCAATAGTAATTATCTTCTCTTTGACTTAACATTTATTAAATGAAGACCATTAACAATCCACACACAATGTTATACATCAAATTGTGATTTGATATGAAAAGCTTATCATGACTGTTTTGATGCAAATGCGTCTGATGTCCTCGTGTGTAGCAGACACCTAGGGAGCGGGGAGGGGGCGAGGGTAGTTACCACTCCAAATAATTAATTGCACTATGTTGCGACATAATATTCGGTAATAACAACACACGTGTGTTTCGAATTCGGATTATGGAAAATAAATTGCGGAAATCTCGTCATCCCTTTCTAACCACTGGAAAAGTCGTCCTGTCGTCTCTCTTCCCCGCGCATGCTCCGAAAATCTGAACTCTGCCCTTTGGCATTTTGAAATACACCCTACTTGTACACAATACAGTGTAAAGTCGTTTGGATCACACGCCACAAGTTTGAAAATGCGAATATTTTGACGATAAATAACTGTGATTCCCGAATCCCGATTATTGTCAGTTGAATTCGCGGCGCCTCAGAGGGTAGACGCCTCTCGGTAAAGGGCGGGAATTTTATAGTTACAAAATTTTGTAACGAGACCCTTCCGCGAAATACACGTAATTGGAAAAGTTTTATTAAATATTTCTCGCACTCGTTGATACCAATTGCAATGGATAGCTTCTTCCTATACTTGGATTGGAATTAAAAGTTTGTTTCTAACGGAAATATTTTGTAAAATTAAATTGTCAAAAAAGCTTGTTTTAACTTTGGCCATCTAAATAAAGCGAACTTTACAAAAAATAAAAAAACAAGTTGAAAGAAAATTTTGTTTTGAAACAATTTCTAATGAAATAAAGTTTACGAAGTACAGTGCAAAAAGAATGGCCCTTAGTTCGTTGACTCCATCTAATATGCTCGGGGAGCTAGGCCGCCTTGCGAGTTGGCTGAAAGGCGACTGCCTGGCCCCTGAGGAGTACGCTGGTCTCGCTGTTACCGAGAAGGTGAGGCTACTGTTAATTTTAAGGTCCCTAAATCTTGCAGGATATGACCGTGATAACAGCTACATTGTGCTGCAACTTTCTATACCAGCTCCTCAACTTCTACTGACAGATCGTGAAGGTAGCCGGTCTTGAGGAAGTACCTACTACAATAATCTGAGGGATTGGTATTAGGTTATCACCATTCGCTAATCATGTTATGACCGATACCATTGCCTCGATAATGTCATATCTACGTTAAAAAGATGCTGATATCGGTCACACTATTTTTTGTATGCGCGCGACTTTCTTTTTACTAGAGTAATTAATACTTGCACGTTAAAAGAAGGACTGCTCCTTCTTGCGTGCAGGCCTTAGTGTTGTTAAAATCCTCATAACTTCACTGAAGTCCCCTATCTAAGTTCCTCATTAAACGAGTTAACTGTTTCTTTTAGCAAATGAAAGCTAAAACAAAAAAAGGCAGCTAGAGCAATCATTTACATAAGTTCTATCTCAACCACTAAATAAAACCAACGTCACGGTCTGTACTTTTTGTAGTGTTTGTAAGCACAACCGCAAAATAATACTTACACCAGAAAAAATGTTTTAACTTGCACCAATATCCATTACAGAACGAGAAACCGCCTTTTCGGCTTTTCCAAATGACATTTAACGTGTTACATTTCCTGAGCGTCAATCTTTTTGCGACGTAAAAACATTATCGACAGTTTCAGCGTAGTTTCCGTATAAAATTAAAACCTTATTTATTTATTTTATTATTTATGTACACACAGTAAAATGGATACAGTTACGACATATGTATTAGTATTGAGTACAAAGGTACTTAACTACTTACTGCTTATTTCTTAAGAAATATCTTCCTGCAGACCTGCGAAAGGAGAAATGTAGACAATAGTGTGTGAGAACAAGAAGAAAAGAATTTGATTTGATTTGTGACGTCTTAAACTAAAATGCTAAATATACCTACAGAAAAGAAATGGAAGGAGAGGTAATGCTTCCTTCCCTTCTTGGAACCCCTTCATTTACAGAAGTGCACACTTCCGTTAGCTACCATCAAAGCATTGAAGGCCAGTGTTTGGTTACACGATTTATTTTACCGCCGGAAGGAGACTCCATTCCTCGCGATTTAGGTTAACGGAGTAGGTAAAAAGTTACCTCAGAGGCAATAAATCATATGAAGCTAGCAGGACGTGAAGTCTTTTGAAATGGGTGTGTTTTGTGGAAAAATGGTAGGTCCTTAGAAGCTTCTTAGTTACTGAAGTGCAATGATTTATTTCGTTGCCATTTGAGGTGTTCGGGGTTCGTGGCTAAATAATAACAGCCGCACTGGTCGATCGAAGGTTAACGTGGTGACTATCTATTACAAATCGAGACCGAAAGCACGTTAAGCCGTTGGTCCCGGCTCTCATTCGTAGATCTTTGACAGTCGTTACGGGTAGTCACAATCCCAAAAGTTTTATAACTAATCTCACTAAAGGTTCTCCAGTAACTGAATTGTGGAGGTCAGATAGGTAGTCGCTCCATGTAAAATACTAGTTATACAGCTGCATCCGGATAGACTGGAAGCCGACCCCAACATACTTGGGAAAAGGCTAGGCAGATTGATTGCTGTGTTCGGTTCAGCATCATTAAACATGGTATCGAAAACTACAATAATGTGAAAGGATGATTTTTGATTTTCAATCGGGCAATGTGCCAAATCCGTGCAATGTTCCAATAGGAAGCTACTATTACTAAGCTTTCTGATGTGTGTAGTTTCCGAACTGGGCCAAGGCCGGCAGGAGGTGTTAACTGTTAAATCTTAAGCTAAAGCGTGCAGCATTCCTGCTCAAATACAAACAAACTCACACCTTCTCCACGTGTCTGCTCTTGAATTATGACTTATTGCAGGCTTTTGCCATAAAATGTCCAGGAAGACCCTTAGAAGACGAGATAGTCTCTAAGTTCTAAAATTCGTCCTAGTTATTTATATGACGATAACTAATGATAAGTCGGAACAGATAAAAAGAAAGAGAATCCGATCAATAAGAACTTTTTCAGCGGACATCATATAAAATCCCGTCCGTATTGCACATTTGGGATCAGAAACCTTGAAGCATAGCGTATATATTGGGTAAATGTAATGCCGCGAGGGCCGTGAGCAAACGAACATTGGCTATAGGCACGCCCGTAGCCACGTATAGTGAAGATTGATGTTCCTCCAGTCGTGACTCGTGACCGACTGAGCTTTCCTAAACACTCCTACTAACAACGATAATACGTTTCCTTTAAGGACTATAACTTATACTGAACACAAATGTCACATCGCGAATTCCATACTTTCTTAAAGATAATCAATGTAAGCTTAAGCTAGGAGCTGTTCAAATTACTATACTTTATTATATGACCCTCTATGTCTAAATATATAAATATTATAGTCGCTTCTCCTGTCTGTCTGCTATGTAACCGCGTTGGTTTTCTAAACTTCGCAACAGATTTTCTCTATCTTTTAGAGACTTTATTTCGGAGTGTTTACATGTATAGTACATTAAGTATTAAATTTAAGTCAAGTCGTAGAACCTGTGCTAAGCAGGGGCGAGTCGGTAGTGTCTAATAATATAAAGAAATAATGAATTTATCCCTTTGGAAAAATAGTAACGTTTCCACACCAATGTTTTAACTCGCGTAATTCAACCACATCTAGACAATTTATGTAATTGAAACGGACCATAACCACAAAGACAATAAAAAACTCACAGATCCTTCAAATCCTTTCGCATTAAACCCAAATACGAGGTATAAAAAGGAATCGGAATCGTAAGACTTAAGTCGCATATGTGGCTTGACCCATTCACTTTGAGTACCGCGGTTAAGTCAGATTAGATAGGCTAAAACCTTTTTAGAGGCTTTGACCAGAAACAAACAGTTACAGAAGGTCGACCATGAAGAGATTGATGAATAAAGTACATAAAGTTTATGAAGCTACTAATCACACACCGAAAAGGTTTCGGGAGCTTTCATTGGCGTTCGCTCTCAAGATCTAACGTTTGATTCAATAAGTATACGTGTTTGGACGTAACTTCAAAAGTAGATCATGATTATTACAGTCACCAATCCCGATACTCTATCATCGGCCTTTGTAAACCCTATGCAAATGGCTTGTCTAATGTTTTCACATGCTTCGACGATGTTTTGGTCTCAGCAAATTGATGCCTCGTTTATACGTATAATTTTAATGTATACAAAGTATTGTAAAATATTTTTAAAAGAGTAACGGTGCAGTTTCTTGTCCATTCTTCTCCATACGAAACTACCTTTTGGAAGGGGCAACTTGAATCAATTCTATGTTTTTGTAAATTTTGACGTTCAAAAGTGCCTTTTATGTGCCTCTTTGAAATAAATGATTTGATTTTGACTTTGAATCGTTTTCGGCTTATTCTTGGACAAACCTTCTGTAACGTTTACATGGTGTTCTTTATGTCACCCTACCTTATCTCTGGTTCCTTACTTCACAGCTGAGCGACTTGACGTCTCGTTATTGGTTTTAACGATTCATTGGGTCCTGTTTCTCTTGGAATATTTTGGGTCGTATTACTTGGCAAGCGTTGAATTGGTTTGTGGGTTAATAGCCTGTCATCTTCATAAATGCTTGCTTTTTGATTTTGGGCCTATTATATTAATTCACGTCGGATTTCATTTCAGGGTGACGACTCAACCTGATTCATAGCTACATGACCAGCGGGGTAATTGCGTAACACACTTTCAATCACAATCTGAATCATTTTGAAGGACATTGCTAATCCATTGCTTCATATGTTCGAAAAATGTGTCTGCTCAACAAAGTAAATAACGCAATGAATGTTGTTGAGCTGTCAAAATGAAAGCCATTGCTACCTACTGATATAGTGTGTTACGCAATTACCCCGCAGATTAGTTTTATGGGGATTAACTGTCTTTACCTCAATAAACTTAAAATAATCCAGTTGATTTGGTTATTAAGTTTCGGTTACACGAAAATTCGTTGTATATCACACACATCTAGATCCGTTTTGGTGCTTTTAGAAAGCTTTAGTTTAACAAGCATAATCCAAGTATTTACAAAGTCTGGAATGTTCTCTGTGGCAAAAAGGACCTATACCACTCGACTTCGTACCTGTTGCTTGAATAGATACTTCATCTAATTACAAGCATACCTCGCAGAAAGAGCGTAGATACTTGACCCGTTTTACTCTGTACCTGGGCAGTCACTATATCTAGGTATCTACATACTTGTATAGTATTTGTGGTGCTAGTTATTGGAGTGCCCCAATAATAGAACAATGAACTTCTATTAGGTAGGGGAAACGGATTAACGAAAATAATATAATTATGGTGTAATGTTGTTCTTAATTAAGTCATGATATTAGATCTATGTCTGTGTGATATTAGATATTTTGTTCTGGAATGTTGCGTAAAAATGCTAATTTTCTCCTTTAGGAATCGATGCCCAAGGCGCGGCAAGAAGCAAATTTTTAGGTAATTGACAATAGTGAAGGAGTGCACCTACTTACTACCTGATATTGCCCTTTATTTTATATAAACACTACGTGGAGTCATGAGTCATGACATGTCAGTTAGGTGTTCTTGGCACTTCGCCGTCGATATGATAGTTTATGCTCAAAACTTTTAAAAATAAAATTATGCGACGATAAATATTTTTGTGAGCTCTGTTTTACGTTTGTTTTATCATGATACTATTTTTTTTAATTAAATGTTTTTGAATACGTCTTTTGTTTGAACATTTGACAAAAAAATTCTGGTTTGTAATATGTACCAGTACCAACTGTGCGACAAGAAACTGAGCGTTTTACAGTGTACTACGTTTGGGCAGCACCTTAATTTGGGCCAGTCATATGTTTTACTTAGTACATAATTATTTCTTCTATTCTACGCCCCTGTTATAATTACAGTAAGTCAAATACGACAGTAAGTCGACTTACTGTAATTATAACATCGGGGGTAGTATTACTACTTTCACCATCTCATTATCCATCTAGGGACCATATGCTCTGGATTTGGTACATCTGTGTTCAGATTTTCACGACCAGCAAAGGGCAAAATCACCCATTCTTACATCGAGCGTATCCTTTGAGAATAGTATTGATAGAAGTATTCCGGGCTTCGAATACTCGTGTCTTTAGTTAGTCCATACTTTGTTGGATACTACACGTTCAGACAGTTTTCCAGCTTCAATGTTTTCTCTAAATCTAACTCTTTATACTCTAATACTCTTCAGCTTTATTAAGCTGAGGAGTTTTTTTATCTGTGTGTTTGAACGCGTTAATCTCTGGAACCAGTCGGATTTGAAAAACGTATTTTTTATTTGATAGCGCAATTCGAGGAACGCCTTAGGTTACTTACCATCACGCTCTGACCTTTAGGAAGCGAGAAAAAAGAAAATAAATTAAAAAGCATGCTAAGCGAAAACGGAGGCGGACGATAGGGTGCAACGCGGGGGGTCTGGGGCCGAAATTTCACGCGGACGAAGTCGCGTGCAGAAGCTAGTCTTGTATATTGAGACTATTTGAGACCTTTTGTATTTAGTGACCTTGAAATCACGTTTATCAATATATTCGTTTCATTGTTTCAGAAGAAGCACTTAACTAAAATTGAAAATATCGATCCGATACTTATTGTTTGCGCGAATTGGTGATGAAATCGGTTACATTATTGCTGTTTTTGTAGAATTTGCCTCAAAGGCCACATTACAGTAAATTCATTAGCCTAAAAGACGACGCTATAACCACAAAAAAATTGGGGTCAGATTGCAGTCGTTCCAAGTTTCTTTATGGACGCAGACTAAGAAGATTCCTTCATTTAACTATACTAGTAAGAAACTATACAATTTCTTGAAACGATGCAATAATTTACCACCGTTGGGTCTTATCTTGAACCTCATCGTCCATAAGCGACCCTCAACTTATAACAACGTCAAATCCCGCGAAGACGTCAACTGCTGAATTGCAGCTATCTTCATATCACTTTAACAAACGTATTTAAATGACTGTAAGGACTATTATCCCTAAGCGTAACCACGGATAATGATTGCTGGAATATGTAGATCAGTGTACCTGATAGGACTTCTTAAGAGTTCAGCTGCACGATTACTGACAAATGCGTGCACTAACTGGACGGGTCCACACAATCTGTGTGGTTCTTTCCTCAAAAGACCATTTCAGACACCAGTCTACATGGTCTTCACATCATCTAACCAAGATTATGTCTGGACTTTAAAAGAGACTGTGACCTCGAGTTTGTTTCGGCCTTTCTTCTCAGAGTAGTCAGATAGGAAACGTCGACCACATCTAGTTTTTAAAAAATATGATTGACTTGTAAAAGTGTTTGTACAAACCTACTTACAGAAATAAAATCATTGTTCTCAAACATGCTTGGAAATTTGAGCATTATTTTGGCAACCTTCTTCGAGATAAATCGAAATTGCTGTACTGGCCATGTATTTGGCCAGTACATGCAGCAATTTCGAGCAGCGGCGGGCAAAATTTTGATGAAAATCCATATCTGTCGTGGTTTAGCGGCTAAATAAATTACATAGTAAACTCATATCTATCGTGTAATTTAAAAATGGAACTATCTTTCACTCCGAAACATGGCAACCAAGGAGGTAATTATCAAAGGTTTTGTTTAAATTTCGAACTGGCTTGCAAATGGAAAGCTGTTTATTTGAAAAAAAAAAAAAAAAACAAATGAACACTTTACCGCGGGAAAAATTATTGTTGTTCGTTGTTCGTCATTGATTTTGACAAAAAAGTTCTGCCTAGGTACTACTTAGTTTTAATTTCCGCGCATTATTTGAGAAAAGTACTATACAAGCCTTGGCCACAACTAGGCATTGATCGACTTACGTATGTGTGCCTCGGCATGCCTAAGGCGGCCAACTTTCCGAAAACTGAATGCGGGACTTAACCTTTCGTGAATGGGGGGGGGGGGGGGGTTAGGGATTAGTAGATGTAATTACCAAAAAGTTTTTGGCAAAAACACTTACATAATAAAAACACAAAACTTAGGTAGAAGTCATTTATTTATTTTTAAAACCATATTTGTCACTGGAGTGACACTTTTTAACAAGCTCAGGATTTTTATTGATAATGTCATAAAAATCTTCGCAACTGCCCATATTAAATTTAAGTACAAGCAGAGCTTTTAGTGTTTCCACTTTTAGTGACGACTTTTCGGACGTCCACAGAGCATTCATTAAAGAAAATACTCTTTCGGTAGGTGCGTTCGTCCCTGGTAAGCAAAGCAGATACTGGACAATGAGCAAGCAGTTCTTTATCGGTATTCCAGTTTTTTGAAAATTTTCAAATACCTCCAACCATCGTTTTTCAGTGCTGTACTTGTTCTCCTCCCAGCCCTTAAGGATATCACTGTTTACGTAATTAGACACATAATTTACTTCGTCAAACAAGTTATCTTCGTTTAAAGTCGTAGCCAAACTAGGTATCTGCACTAATAACTGCTGATACGTCAGCTGTATGTCATTCCATTTCAGACTATGTTTTAGTTGAATCCAGGTCGACGTTTTGAACTCGTCATATTGATGCATATACTTTTCCAAATACTGGATACAATTGTTATAAAAGTTCCGAATATGTTCCATAAAATAATCTCTGTTGATATTGCCGCTCTCTACAAGATTTGTCAACTCATTTCTTATTGTCAGTGGAATATACTCATTTTCTAATCGGTTTGAATATTTGTTTTTTAAATCAACTAAGAAGTGGGAAACTTCCGTAATGCTAGTCTTGTCTCCTTCCATCATTTTCACAGAATCGGTAAATATTAATGCTTGCACATGGACAAATTTCAACCACAGTTCTGAGCATTCGTTTGAGAAAAAATTATGCAGTGCAGCAGGGCATTTTTCTTGAGATAAAAAGTAAGATTTTAATGGCGAATACATCTGTAAAATTCTCTCAACTGAAGAAGATAGTGCTAGCCATCTAGTTTTACTGTATCCCAACATTTTTTTATATTGCATCTCTGCTTCTTCGCAAAATTCCTTAAGGTTTTCTACACGCACAGTATATATATAAAAGTACGAATAAATCTTCGTAACTATATGTTCTACGTCCACTGGCAATAAATCTGCTGCTGTTTGAATAGCGTTGTGAGCGATATGCGCTGCGCAGCCCACTCCAACTATTTGTCTGCCTAAACCTTCTTGAAGTTTTCTAAACACGTTACATTGACCTGAACGTTCAACCCCGCCAAAATTAGTGTTAGCATTATCAGCACAAAATCCAATCACTTTATCTTTAAGGTTGTGCTTTTCAAGGGTGCCCATTAAAGAAACGTAAATCATTTCTGCGGTTTCACCAGGTAAATTCACGAGATCTAATATTTTGACGTTAATGCCGGTTGTGGGATGAAAATATCTCACTAACGTTGGAAATATCTTGATATCTTTATGGTTTGAAGCATCAGTATATATGCAGATAAATGGGACATCATTCAGTTCTATCTTAAGAATATCCGCAGAATACGGCGCGATCACATTCGTTGCAATAGCTTCGCACTTCGTTTTCCCACAGCTAAACTTCTTATCAAAAACTTTCTGAATTAATTTGGAAGTGCAATCCATCGAACGAAAACTGTGATTGTGACATACAGTATGGAAAGCCCACAAACCTTCAGCTTTTGCCAGCTCTGCTTCTTTGTCACCATATTTTTCATGACGGAAGTAAGTTGTAAGTGATGACGACGAACTTGCAGCAGTAAGGGATTTTTTATGCTTTTCCGAAGTCAAATGCCTTTGTATATCATTTTTGCCGCCGTGAGCAACAGAAAAGGTTCCATTGCATTTGTTACACCGCACTTCCGAAGGAGTTAAACACTTTTGCAAGAACGGAAATTCTTTTTGTAAATCTTCAGTGAATTTACAAGTTCGCTTTTTCACTGTCGGCGGCATTGAAAAATTATCGGACGGAACTGATAAAATAAACCTATCAATATGGTGTCACGGCGTGCACTAATGTTTGTCTAATTTTCAAAATCAAAACAATTCCATTACTCGTGCGCCCCTTTCCCGCTCTTACGCCTCATGAGTTCAGTAGAGAGAAAGAGAACGAGATTAGCGCATGCGCGATACGCTTGTCGCTATTATAGGTAATCTGTGTTTTTACGCTGTTGACCGTGCGCGCGTGTGGGTGTTGTGTAGAAGTGTGGTAGAAAAATTGGGATGCGGGACATGCGGGACGCATACAACGTTTTACGGGACTATTTTACTAATAATTTCAAAGCGGGATTTCGTCTAGCATTACGGGACGGTCCCGCAAAATGCGGGACGGTTGGCCGCCTTAGGCATGCCTCGTTTGCTGGCCGCTGCAGTAATAATTATAGTTTACAATTACTGAACAATAGTTGGGAAGTGCACGCTGCAAGTAAAAATGTATTATCTTGAAAATGAGAAGTTACTGAAGTCGATCAAAAACTTGTACATTGATCAGTATAACGCGACATGAATGAGTTTAATCAAAGACATTCTAGTCACGTTCCAATTGTTTCCTCTACATCGGTGTCACGAAAATGGATCTGAACGGACCTCGTAATTCTGCACACGTGGGGTTGAAAATTATGAATTTGCTCCAGTTCTCGCCTTACAACTGGAATGTCTCGAAGAAAGAAATCTTTATGCCTGAAATGTTTAATATTCACGCTGTGTAAATTCTTGTTGAGTAAAAGATTGTAGGTACATGTCTCCAGCTAGCTTTCTGTGCGTTATAAAAGACGGATTGAGGAGTAGTTTTTACTGTACACGGTTGAACTATAATGACCAGCTACGAAGTGGTGACCCGTGTACTGCTTTGAAAACCTTGATATTTTTTTTATTTTTTTTCATTAAGAATGGGCCTAAGCTTGACCTAGTTGACGCCTGTTGGTAAGCTATGATATGAGGTCTATGATGGAACGAGCGTGCCCAAAAGATGCCTGTTCACTCTTGCTTTGAAGGCAGACGGGTTAAATGTGGAAGGGAACACAGATTAGGAAGTAATTCATTGTAATTTAGGTACTGTAGAGACTATACCCATTACCCTGCCTGCTTGGCGTTTCCATGCAACCTCCGCGCGTATTTGCGTATTTTATAAGTTGACTAGCAGCGCCCCGCGGTTTCACCTGCATAAGTTTGATCCCGTGGGAATATCGGGATAAAAAGTATCCTATGTGTTAATCCTGATTATAAACTATCTGTGTGCCACATCCAAATCCGTTCAGTAGTTTTTGCGTGAAAGAGTAACAATTTAACAAACATCCATCCATCCAGCCTTACAAATTTTCGCGTTTATAATATTATAATTAGTAGAATGTAGGATGACTTAATATTAAGAGGTACACGCAAAATTTTTCCGTAGATTGAATTTATTTTAATAACCTCCCCGTCACAGTACCTAATTAAAACGAAATGTCATCAAATAATTAAATTGTAACTCTATGCGGAATGATGATACCACACAATGCTCGATTTACATGCCCTATTTTTTTTCTGCCTCCGTACCCTTGAATGTTACTCGATCTTTCCCATTTCTACTAACATAACAGGTTTATTTAGGTACTAATCTATAGCGAAGTAATTGTTTTCCACACCAACAATCGGCCCTTAATTGAACCCGGTGGTATAGTAAATTGACTTAGAACAAACCTATTACGTCCAATGTCCGACTGTGTGCCAGCAAAAAGTATTGAACCAGCAAAATATTGATATTTCTGGCCTTTCTTGTTGTTGACGATGTTATCAGTTTTTGAAATAAAGAAATTATTTATTTATTTGTCGAAGTGACCCATCCAACATGCGAGTGCGGTGCTTCTGATCAGACCATGCCCCACTTGCTGGAGTGTCCTAAGTGCCCGTTCACCTGCACCTTGGATGACCTAAAAATGCCAGGGATGCCGCAATCAACGTGGCCAACTACTGGGCCCAAACCAAATAAAAACAAAAAAAAAGGAAGAGTACCATCGACACGAAAAGAAGAAGATTTATTTATTTAATAAAAATTATTTGTACCTTATAAAGGTCCATAATTATCGTATAAATTCACGGGCACGTACGTTTTTTTCTTTGAGAGCATTTGTCTCGCCACGCCTTAGTTTAGAACACAACTTTTGTCCTTCACTACACTAGACTACATTTCTTTGTAAAAGGTGGGGTAAACAAATTATGAGATTCTCCATTATGATGCTTCTGAAGAACAATGGAACACCCATTATTCTTCTGCTTTATGGTATAACATTTCTGTGACCTCTTTCGACTTTTTCTGTTATTAATGGGCGGTTTGGCTCTGAATGCTTTAGATTTTTTTATGTCGCAATGTAATAAACCCTTTCATTTCGTCCTACCCTTTTCTAAATGTATTCGGTGTCGGCGTATCACGACTTTTTCTTCTATGTCTCTCTATTTCCCGAATTTTCACTCTTTTTGAAACTCATTTCTTGTAAGGTAAATATTTTGACAGTTCACTTACGTTAATTGCGTTATTCATACTATATTTTCAAACCTATGAAGCTATGGATTAGCAATATCTTTCAAAGCCCCCTTGATTGTGGTGCTGGAGGAACTTAGGGGCGACGGGTTTACAGCAGTAGGACAGCATAAGAAACAAAGTTAAACCCGTTGGTAGAGAGGACAGAGGGTCAATTCCCGTATTTTTAAGAACGTTCGCATTCTAATTTCAGTTTTATCTGTCAAAAATACTATCAATTTACATACATTTTAGTTTTTGACATTAATCGTTGCCGAGTTGAGATCTCGATTGCGACTTGAATTTGAACGTTTTTTTAAGCACGAGAGGAATCTGAAGGTCAGATTTCCAAAAGATGTCATCTCACTTTGATGTCTCAAATCTCAAAGCTCGGGACAGGAATGTCAAGACATAATATCTACTACCTTAGTATCCAAACAGTCTCATCCATTAGCATAAATAAAATATGCAGTATATCAAAGAATGTATAATTATTAATTACTCATAGACTCCTGTACCTATTTACAGAGTTTCTTGACTGATATTTATTTATCCTCACACTGGAACACCATATAGCAATTACACCAATGGAGAAATAAAATTATTTCATGTGCTGCTTTCCATCCACCTAGGCGATGGATCACGCACCCTCACGCAGCGTCAAGATATTTCTCCATAGCTCACATAGATCACTCCTTCCATTTTGCGCACATTCTTTTGCGAATTTTTTTTTTATCAATATATTATTTCAATGAACTTGCAAATACCTAAAGTACTTAGTTTATTTTCGGCCTCAGTAAATACTCTTTTGATGTTTCATAAAAGTTATCGGTAAACGATGGATGATACTTACATCGTAAAAGTCTGAGAAATCATAAAGTTGGTGAAATGCTCTCTGAATCTGACAGAGATATCTGACATCACATTAAATATCGGAGGTAAGGAAGGAATGGATAAGAAAAAAGAGTTACATGTGGCCGTGCTGGCTTGGGTTAATAAAATTGATATATAACATAGTGTTAAAAAATTAACCTTACAAACATTAAGAGGTGCTTTAGACCATCGAACTGAACAACTTTCACTATGGGACCAACTCTGAAATCACGAAAAAGAAATCAGCTGTTTAATAAAAAAGTTCAATACCTACTTGACCAAAATGTATTAAACAGCTGATTTTTTTTTTCGTGATTTCAGAGTTGGTCCCATAGTGAAAGTTGTTCAGTTCGATGGTCTAAACACAGAACAGTTCTTTTATCTGTTCTGTGGGTCTAAAGCACCTCTTAAAGTTTGTAAGGTTAATTTTTTAACAGTTAATTTATAAACAGTAGTACGATACGGAATCTAAAAATCTGATTATGGTAAATGAAATATTTTCGCGATTTTGCCCATGGGGTTAGACCCCTCCGCGCTCCGGGGTGATTCAAAATCCTGTCTTAGTAGACCATTGTTGTAGGTATAAAACTATTAAAATATGTTGCATCTCTTCATCGTAGTTATCTAGAATATGCAGAAGATGTCTCTTAAGTGCTTCTTCTTTTGTGACACTCAAGAAGCCGACCAAAACACGAAGTAGGAGTTGTCCAAAAATCGTGTCAGGTCTCACACGAATTCCCAAAAATATTCATGAAACTACGTGATTCGTCCGACAGCCATATTCGCAGAAATTTCAATGAAATTATTTACATGTTGACTAACAGGAGTCACAGGGGCTACATCTATACTTAAATTTGCTATCTAGAGATCTTTTATGTTCCAAAAACTCTTAAGTAAATCATTTAAACCACGCAAAGTTATAGACGTAATCTAGCACTTCTAGCAGAATATTAAGCAACAATATTGTGGTCTGGAATGTTCAGTAATTCCATTATTGACATTTGAAGAGGGCTAATAGGCCTATATACCCTTAGCTACGGCCTCTAGGTGACCGACGTGCCCTTCCAACGATCCTTCTATCGATTCTGGCTCATATAGTATTGCAGGCTTTAATACCCTTTTATTTCTCGTATATTTTGTAGAACCCTTTTCTTCTTAGCTATTTCTGGGTTATTGAGAGACAAGAAAAACAACTTTTATATTTTTTGTTCGGGTTTGCAGATTGCCCTGCCCGAGATGGTTTTTAGGGTTCCGTGCCCTAAGGGTGCCAACGGGACCCTATTTACTAAGCCTCCGCTGTCTGTCCGTCCGTCTCACTGTTAGCGGGCTGTATCTCATGGACCGTAATAGGCAGACAGTTGAAATTTTCACAGAGTACGTGTTTCTATTGCCGCTATAACAACAAATCATAATAAATAACATAAAGTTAAAAATCTAAGGAACCATACAAGAAACGCGTTTTGCTCGGGTTTTTTATGCCTTGTGGTACGAAAGCCTGTGTGCAAGTCCGACTCGCACTTGGCCGTTTTTCGGGCTTAGTAGGCGTTTCGGCCGCTGAGTTACGTCCGATCCTGTTCATTATTATTAATATTTTGAGTGGTGTTTCGGACTATACTTTTTTAAAGCAAATTTTGTACAGTCGGAATAAAAACCTTAGGTAGGTTTATATTATTTAAGTAAAAGTCAGGGAATTGTTGGAAAAAGATAAAGTTTAATATACTTACAATTACAAGAATCAACAGTAAACATGATATACCTATCACAACAATCCGGCTTATATATTACAACATAACAATAAATAAACAAGTAACTTAAAAACGATTTTTCTAAGAATATGTATAAATTACCTATAGTTATATTAAAATATTGTCTATAAACTTACCTTGGGATAGCAATTCACAAAAAAACTACAATCACTTACTTCACTTTGCGTAAAAAAAAATTGGCGTGTGTTCTACATCGCACCTTTAGATGGAATATTTGACATAGCCTGGGCGGGCGCAACGAAGCCACGGGTTGAAGATAAGGATTCTCAGTAATGTACATTGTACACATTGCAAATTACAACAAAAGTTCTTTTGTTACTTTTTAGCCTTTTAATCAATCACGTGTAAGAAAGAGACATCAATACTTTGTAATAATAGCGTTTGCATGTTGTGTTTGTGTGTCAATGTGCGTGCAACATGCCAAAAGTCGAAAACAAACCGACCCGTGACTCGTGAGCCGTGAGAGATCACTCATTTATTAATGTTTATTTTATTTATAATTAATAATTTATCCATAGCCCAGAAGTAAAATAGTTATTATTTAAATATGTTTCTGACGTTACTTTGCCTCTAAAAAAGGATTCGTCCGTAACATCACTCAAAAATATTAATAATAATGAAATTCCTGTTTCGACCGGATCGGATGAAACTCAGCGGCCGAAACGCCTACTAAGCCGTTTTTCGTTGTGACTAAAATATTATTTTCCACCAAAATCAATATAATTAACATTGGCTTTATTTCCTAAATAAACTGCAACCGCGATGGGTACAGATTGGTGAAACGTAACATGAAATGTGACGTAATTTATGACCCGTCCTTTTTATCCAATGCGTCATGAAATGCAAGTGTGCATACACAAAAGCGACACGCGTCGACGACGGAGGCAACTGCAGCCGTCGACAACATACCGCTCGTGTATTTGTGTACCGTACTCTAATATACGAGCGACTCGTTGTAGGCGGCTGCCGCTGACGCGTCAACGGCTGCCGCTGACGCGTCAACGGCTGCCGCCGACACGCGTCGACGGTTGCAGTTGCCTCTGTCCTCACCGCGTGCCGCTCGTGTATATGGACAGTTGGACACTAACAGCAACTAGGCGAAGTTGGTTCAACGTGTGTTACATTTTAGGTTACGATGTTTCACACTTTCACCAATCTGTAACTTAATAGGAACCTTTGTTAATAGAAACCACATCCTGCTTCATTTTAATATCACCGTTATATCCAAGTCCTTCATAATATATACTTTTCAGTTTCCTAATAACATGCATTTTCTCGAGTACGTCTCCCTAACTTGGAATATAGAGTAGTTTATCTTCCAAACTAGGTAAATCATGTTACAATATGCCCGGCGGAACTGCGAACTTTCTTCTTCTTCTCACAATTTTCCGATAGCGATGGTCCTTGTAGTTCCTGACTATTCAAAAGCGCTTGTTAAGGACTTTGCGTATTAGAAGAAGTTTTTGTATTGACTTCAAGACGTTTGAAGTATATTTGACGTAAAGTTCGTTAAAGTTAGCTTATACTTCGAAAGAAAGTCTCCAAGCAAGGATCTGTATTTTATAGTTCAGTCAACAATAAATTATCGCAAATTCAAACTTGATGTTTAATCAGAAACAAAGTTCTGAACAGAATATAACCTCTTTTATGAAGACAACTGTCAAAAGAATCACAGACTTAGATTGCTTTTCCACCAGGGATGTGCTATGCTACGTTGCTATGGATGCGTTTGATATCCACCAATCATATTCATCCACTGGTGGAAACGGGTTCAACTAAGCTATATTTTTATATGGATGGAAGCAATGGATGCGAGTGATGTAGCTATGTGCAGAGCAGCGAGCGCCTCTCCCCTCACCGCGCCGCAGCCGCTTCCCATGACTTCTACTGTCGATGCATCGCATAGCTCGAGTTGCGTATCTTCCTCGCACAGTTATTTCGCGGCGGCGGCGCATCTTCATAGCACATCTTATTCTCTCCGCTACACAGCTTACCATTAGTGGAAATGGTCACACAGTTTTGTATAGCACATCTCTGGTGGAAAAGCAGCCTTAAAATGTACCCTCAGATCAGAAAAACGGAAGTGTGGCGGTAAATTCATTGACCTCGAGATCCGTAAATGAATGAGTGATCCGCCCGGGTAGGTATTTACCGTGCGACTTAACGTAACCCGGCTAGGTTTGTATGCGTGCGTATATTCCGTAGGTTTTTTGTTATCCAATATTGTTCCTCAGAGATCAGTTAGATTTAACCCACCGATTTCCATTCCTTTTTCCTCTTCTAACTACAGGCAAAACTCATACATGGTGCGAGCGAGTAAGGACTTTAATATTCTTTGCAAAGAGTTCTCATTTGACCCATTTACCACCAAAACCTATTCTGCACGCGCTCGGCTTAACGCTGACTTTTTTAAAAGTGCATAGTTTTTATATACCTTATATTTTTATTCTTTTCTATCGTGCTTGTTAGTGATCCTAAGATTTCTACTACATTTTCTGTTTTTACCCGTGAGAACCTGTAATTGGCTTTATGTCTCATATAATATTGTTATACTTCTGTTACAGCTGTTGGTTCTCCTATAAATAAATAAATAAATAAATAAATAAATATTTAACTGGCCTCTTTTTTTTACCCTTTTCAGGCCTGAGATGGTTTGACGTCGTCCTGCACAAAATATCTACCAACCCGCACTGGGCTCGCTTGGTAGATTACAGCCCAGTCCCTCTCGATGAGACGAGGCCTGTGTCCCAGCGGTTGGAACATTATAGGCTGATAATTATAAGCTGATCATGTTATGTTTTTACCAACAGCACCTCCCTGTCAATGTCATTCGAGCGCCAAAAGATTCTTATAGGAGTGTATCAGTTATTATTATTTATTCATACTATGTAAACGTGTTTCTCAATCCACGTACACATGTACCTATTACTATTAAGGCTTCCAAAATCATACGAGACTGCTACAATGCCGTCTTGATTCGTCCAAACTCAATTTTATAGTAGGTACCCGAGATGTTTAGCAAACTCCGCACACGTTTTGCTGATATTATTACTTACCTTCAGTATACTTACCACTGAAGATCAAACTTCGCCGTAGGTATACAAATATAATGTTATCAGCGATACAAGAGACGTTGACATTTCAAGTTAGAGGTTATGGAATAATAACGATACAGTTTGGCTTCGGGCTATAGAATATTATTTATTTATTTATTTAATACTTCAAGCACAAAAATGTACAGAGGCGGACTTAATGCCATAGGCATTTTCTACCAGAACCTTTGGGTGATGCAGAGACAAACAGTGGTAGGTGCAATCATGATAATTGAGGAATAAATATTTTAAATATAAAGATACACATAAACCTATTAAAACTATGAATATAATATATAACTAATTACATATAAATATAAGCACAAATAAATATACATAAATATACTTCCTAACTAACTAAAAAGAAATAAGAAAAACAATGAGAAAATATTACCGTTGTGATGATACTGCCAGCTTCTTGCGAATGTGTTCGCGAACCTTAACTTTAAAGGATAATCGGTTGGTTGCCATCCTGATTTCCTGGGGGAGCGCATTCCACAGAGAGATAGACTGAACGAAGAAGGAAGAGTGAATGAAGTCTGTGCGGTGAGTGGGACATTGGAGAAGACGATTGTGTGATGATCGTAGATTTCTACTGTGGCTGGCGCAAATGTACTGAAAGTGGGGGGCTAGATAACCAGGGGAAGACGGAGAATCAAGAAATGAGAACAAGGTGGTCAGCGCCCTTAGCTCTCTACGCTGGCGTATGGGCAACCACTTTACTAACCGATGCGCAGAGACATGATCATATTTACGCAGATTGAAAACGAATCGAATGCAGTTATTGACAAGACGGTCAAGTTTGTTGAGGAGATCTGCATTCAGGTCATAGTAGCACACATCACCATAATCGATGATAGGGAAAATAAGGGACTGCACAAGCATTGTCTTCGTACTTGATGGTAATTGCTAAAACTAGTTCGGCAGTTTACTTAATCTTGGCTTTCAATATGCGTATTTTTAGTCTGCTTTAGGTTTATATATGTTTTTGTAAATACAGCCTGGTAATTGAGCTATTCACCTGTATATATAGTATATAAAGTGTCTCACTGCCGGTTTCTGATTTGAGAATTTGAAGTTGAGAACGTCTTAATCTGTACTTAAGTATAACTTAAACATTTTTTCGTTTCTGAATTAAGTTTTTTTAAACTCTAATCAAGATTTGAGTAATTTAAACTTCATTTACTCAAATTTGACAGACAGTATGCTTAACTCATGCTTAAGGTCTTCTGTTGCGTTTCTGAATTAAGAAAAACGTGTTTGACGATACTCAAAGCATAATCAACGTCAAGATAAGCTGTTGAAAGTTGACACACCAATTTCGGCTACTCAAACTGTAATCAGCAATAGTAACTAGTGATTTTGTAAGTGGTTTTTCTTCAATTCTTCATAATGAGTGGATGTTTGGGGACCTATTCGAAATTTTAAGCTGGATACTTACATAATATAACTTCACACAAAAGCAATCAAATAAATAATCTACCACCAAGACCTACACAAACTTATTATTACCTACATAATACATTCCATTTAGTTACTTTCGAAATCACAAAAATAATTGAATCTACTAATAAAATAAGCTAGAGTATTATTATGATTAGACGGCCCGGGGGCAAACGCATCAGCAATCGGCCATACAGGCCACGGCAGGGGTTGCGCAGGCTTTGCACAAATCTGAGACCCTCTGTTTCCATGGGCCTCGGAACAAGCCACCACGCGATTTACACATAGTGGTAGGAGGGGTCCGCATCGGTGTCGAGTCGACGACGAAGTATAGGTCGTCGACTCGACTTCTTCATCGACAAGTCCTAGGGGACTTGTCTTCGACAGCCGGTTGGACTTCGGGCCGCACATTTGGTGACTGGTCCCCAGGTTGATCAGCGTTGCAGCTGCTGTTGCGCGACTGCTACCCAATTTGGGGGGGCCCAACGCCTCCTGCCAGAGACTGTACGTGGGGATTGTGCGGTCCATGGCCCTGTATGGGGCGCCCGTGTGGGCGGATACTCTGACGGCCCGCAACGTTGCAATATTGCGAAGGCCGTAAAGAGCGATGGCTGTTAGGGTGATAAGAGGATACCGTACGATCTCCTACGAGGCAGCAATTCTCCTGAATAAACCGGATCAACGCCCTGGAATCTGGACGCGAAAATCCATGCGATTCTATAACGCTGGCGGTAGGTGGAGCTTGCGCGTGGTCCGGTTCCTCGGGAATTCGAGCCACGAAGGACCGAGCTCTGTCAGATCCTAGTGGCTGAATGGAGGGAGCTTACGATGCTAAATATTATTATAAAAATGTTTTAGCATTGTTTCATCCCTAGGCCCAGTCGTGCATAAGCTATTGTACCCTTTAGTAATGGACTTCCAGGCTTCCTGTTTCTTTTGAATATAGTAAGCCCCTGCTGTCCTTTTGCACTCTATTATATTTTGGTATCTGAAGCAATAATAACCACAAACATCTAAATAACAAATTTGGTGAAACGTAAAACTATATTATTTATTTATCCATTTATTTCATATAAAACACATACAATACAATATTAATATAACTTAAAAATACTATAAATACATACAACATTATAATTACACTAAAAACTAACTGAACACGAAGTGACTGCGTCGTGTTTCGCTGACTGGTGTCATGTAGCCGGCCACGAAACCGGCGCGGCGGCGGTACAGAACACCCTTCGGCCAGAACTCTTCCTTGAGGAACTTCTCGAGATGATGTGTCGGAACTCGGAACACGCACCACAAACGACTTGAAGTTCGTGTTGTGACGCGACTCCAACTTCTCGGCCCTCAAAGTCCAGTTGGTCTTCACACACACGCATGTACTCCACGATCTCTTCAACCTTCGTGGAGTGGTGCAGTCTGGGCACGTACAGCTGCGTCGTCAGGATTGCTGGACGCAGCAGCATTGTAAACATTATAGGTTTGTTATTATTGAAAGAAGATGTACTTTCTCCTCTAGAGTATAGTTAGGCGATCTCTTTTTCTTATCTTTATCCATTTTAATTGGTGCAATAATTTGGTATTTATGTAAAAATACAGAATTCCAATAAAACTTGTGTTTATTTATTTGCAGTTTGATTGACATTCACGTTTGATTGACTTTCACGTCACGATTCGGTTCATACAAAGATGTCAAATATTAAATTGCTAAAATATGCTTTAGAAACTCTAATAACGTAAATTTGTTGAAATTAATACCGTTATTTAAAATTAACTTACTTTTTAAGTCTGTTTTAAATTTACATAAGAATAAAATTATTTAATATTATGAGTTTTTGAAAAGTAACGGTTTTTTAATGTAAATTGGAACGTGTTAGCTTTGATCAGGAATACTTAAGTAAATGATCAGTAGATTATGGTTTAACGAAATTCTATTTTAACTTGTGAAACGCAAAAAACTTAAGCACATACTTATGTATTTGAGAATAATCAGATGAGATTTGCTACTTTTCTCAAATCAGAAACCGGCGGTCAATGTTACTGGACGGTAACCTTTCTGGTTTTGCTGAAAGAATTCAATTCATTTATATAGGTAATTCGTATAGTATACAGTCACTAGCATAGGGACCTGTGGCTAAATAATAACAGCCACACAGGTCGATCGATCAGGTTAAGCTACGCTTGCCGCAGTTGGTCTGTGGATGGGTGACCATCTTTACATACCGAGACCCCTGCGTGACTCGGATAGCACGTTAAGCCGTTGGTCCCGGCTGGCATTCGTGGATCTGTGACAGTCGTTACGGGTAGTCAGAAGCCCGAAAGTCTGACAACCAGTCTTACCAAGGGGTACCTATCGTAGGTATTACCCAGTAACTAGTTGTGGAGGTCAGGATAGGCAGTCGCTCCATGTAAAATACTGGTATTCAGCTGCATCTGGTTAGACTGGAACCCGACCCCAACATAGTTGGGAAAAGGCTAGGCAGATGATGACAGTCACTAGCATAAAAATATATATCTATGTATGGACAGCTCGGCAATAATATCTGATTTCATGATTCATCCATTAATATGTATATGACGGCAAATATATGTGATAATTTGTGGAAGGACAAGTAAGGCAAGTGGTAGCACAAATTATGTGACGTCGAAAGCCAAAATATAGGATTTAAATATAGGATATGTCTTGCGATAATACTCGTATATGAAAACGTTCTACAAAGTTGCACACAGCCTCGCTATCTTCCCCAACAAGAACTGCATTCACAACTTAACATTATTGTAGTGCATATAAACTATGAACATAGTACAGTAAACAACGAACTATAAGCCGCTCGAGCTTTCTCTAAAGGAGAAAATCGCGTGCTGTACAATATAATACGTCCCACATACACACGGACAATTGAGAGGTTTTCCCCGCCACGAACCTCAGAGTTTAATATAAAGCTTTCGATATAAAAGAATGGATAATCGTTAATGCACATCTTAAAGAAAATGAAGTGGATGAATTGGGACCCTGCAACCAAATAAAACACAATATTTTTATGATTACTGTTTTATAGCTCAGCGGGGTATTTGCCTAACCGATAACAGTAACAATAGCTTTCATTTTGACAGTTCAACAACATTCATTGCGTCATTTACGTTGTTGAGCAGACAAATATTTCGAACATATGAAGCAATAGATACCAATATCCTTCAAAATGATTCAGATTATGATTAATAGTGTGTTATGCGATTAGGGTGCTGGCACTTACTGTAAACATTGCCAAAATTGATTCAGCCACCTTCATTACTGAATGTTTTTAAATGCTTCTGCCAAACGCAATCAAAACATGCATGATTAGCTTCATTACCCTCAAAATTAACCCCCAAGTTTCGCTCCCGAATTAGACAATAATTTAGTCGTCTCGTGTCCCAACTTAAACCAACGGGTTTAAAGTTTAAACCCTATTATCTGAGCACAAAACCTTTTAGCTGTTCCCGAAATAAAACCAAGCCAAGATTATCTTTGGCCCATGTCAGAGTTAGTTTAAAAGTTTACACTCTGAAATGCCAACAACCTGGTACTTGGTGATACTGGTTAGGTCGTGACCTGTTTCAAGAGAGTGAGATTAAGGCATTGCATTAAGGGCTTTCGCGAAAGATTGTCTTGTGTGTTTTGGTGCTGCAATGGTGCAATTATAAACGTAAAACGTAGTAAAACCTCAATGTTGTTCAAAGTCAAATATTCGCTTTGCAATCGTAAATACAACTTCGGGCGGATTACGACGGTTTAGTAAACAAGTTGAATATTTAATGGATTAAGGACAAAGAAAATAAGATTTAATGCACAGAGCCACCACAACAACTTCATGTATCGAATTGCGTTGCACCACAAGTACACCGATCTAGCATCCTGCATGTGCATGACTGAAATATTCATAGAGTATCGTGGCTTACCTCAATCTACCGATATTTTACATCTGCATACCAAATGCTTTCCCGATCGATGTCTTTGCTGTCTTGCACAGTGTATTGCGTTGTAATTAACTAGGTATTTAGTGCTGTCTGATTGCCAATTATAAAATGGGATTCCGTTGAGGAAAATTTACAAGTTTACCATGTGTTGGTGATTTTTTTTTCTTGGGAGCCGATAATACTAATGAGGTATTTATTATAAGCAGCTCGTGCCGTCCCACTGCTGGGGGTATACTCTCTTAGGACGAAATCCGTAGGTTCAACTGAAGTTACGGGCGCTTCCTTCTCCGTATCACCTACGAACATAAGATTAGCTCGGGGCCCGAACTAAGAACGAATGATAACACGATTTCACAGTTGTCCGTACCCAGATGTGTTTTTACCCTACCCAAAAAGTTAATTAATCGGGAGTAGGGTTCATTTGGAGTGGAGACCGTGGATCGGCAAGCGTAGTGTGGGACGCACCCCAGCAAGATGTACAGCCGACCTCAAAAAAAGAGGCTGGGACAGAATGGATGCGGAAGGAGGAAGAGAGTAGACCCCCTGGCTTAAAGTTAAATTTTTTCCATCTTCCAGATTTTGGTCGAAGTTTTGCCATAAGGGAAATGTCCTAGTCGACCCGCCATCTTAGTGGATTACTGCGGCTTCGTGTCGGTACTTCAGGGCACAAATTTTTTGTTCTGCGGGCCCTCAATTCCCTCTTCTAGTTCGCTCCAACTAAAAGTAAATAAAATAAAGTGTAAAATGTTCAGCAAAGCTGGGGTGGGTCCAATCGATGTCGAGTGGGGGTCCAATCGATGTCGAGTGGGGGGTTTCGAATGCTTTTATCGGCCGCATCCGCCCCTCCTTTTAATGCGCCATTAATGGGTTATTTTGACACTAATCTTAACTAATTAACCCTTCGGTAACCTCATTAACAAGGTATTATGTGCAATATGTGCATGTAATACTAGCTGTGCTAGTGACATCGCCCACGTGTAAAGTGTTAATATTTTGTGATAAATTCCGCTAAAGATTATCTAGATATTTTGGTTAGTTTGGAAAAGAAGTCGCAAACATATTTTAACGTCTTATTTAAAAAGTTTTAACTCCAATAACTGTATTTTATTATTTCGACAAACGTTAAGTTCTTAATGAGAAATTGACAGCTTAGAATCAGGTTTAACGTCAGTTTTTGTAATAACAACTTTAACTTGGCTGATTTTTCAATCATCTGATAACTTTATTCGAGGAATAATTATGAAATTTTGACAGTTATTTCATACAAAAACTGTCAAACGTCAATTTTATTCCTCGAATAAAAGTTATCTGGCGATGGAAAAATCAGCCCTAAGTCAGATTATAGTTCGAAAGGGGATTGAAGATTTTTTTATGGAGCCTGGTATACCTACCTGTCAGCCATTTTGTTTTTTTTTTCACGTAACACTACTGGGTTTGGTCTTATTATGTTTTCTTTTTTCATTGATGTCAGCTATCGATTTATATAGGTTTCACGAATGGCCGCCATTTTGAAAAAAAAAATGGTGGGCAGGTAGGTACGCCACGGACCTTCAAAGCCCTTTAAAAATGGCTCGATGGTTTAAACCTGGGTCTAAAGATAAACCTTGTTTTGTAATAAGGCCAATACTGTCGAATTACAATTCATAATCGCATATAAATTTCATAACATAAACTATCACATAGTTCTGACAACCAATGTGAGTTCAATTGGAAAAATTACTACTATTATCTGACGTGTTTATCCGGACCAGTAGACCGGAAACCTGTGAAACATAACACAGTCAAGTTTGGATTACAAGCCACGAGACGACGCCGAGACGAGTTCTCATTTTATATAAAGGGTGCAAAAGTTATGGACGAAACGTCTTATGAAAATTTCCTGGAAATTGTCCAGTAAGACCGAGGTTGTGTCTTTATCCTTGGACCGAAAGAATATTTTATGTAAGGTTTGTCGGGTACAAGTGCTTTGCAAACAATGTACGTGTCCAAGGTCTCATACGTAGAAACGTTATTTTCTGTCTTAGGCTCTTTTTTCTTTCTGTCCTACTACAGGCTGTCTTCTACTCAAACCAATTTGTAGAATTTATTCAATCAAACATTTTTACGAGTATCGTAAGTTCGTAAGACTGGGGTATTATTTTACACTAGCTGTTGCCCGCGACTTCGTCTGCGATCCAGGATGAAATGTAGCCTATATCGTTCTCCAGGTCATGGTCTACCCATGTGAAAAGGATGAAATTTAAAGTAAGTTTAGTTAGATCAAGCGAGTCAGTGGCTTAGTAACTAGGGCTTTCCTGGATTTGATTCAATTGTCAGTCTGTTCATGATAAGATTACAAAGGCTGTTCAGTACTTGGTCAAAGTATTTAACTCCTAGAGTACTAATCATTGTCTGAGAGGCCGCCGGCATTTAGGTTTTTTAGTTAATTTTAAATTGCAGGGACGGATCAGGTTGTACGTTCGTGCCAAATCAGGGTAACCCGCAACGCGTTATAGGGTGATCCCGCACCTGGCTAGTTTGTTCAGTCCCAGTTGATCATTAGTATTATAGGGTAAATTTTTGACTGAACCCCTTTTTTTTTTAACTAGTCTTGCTATGTATTCCATAGATCATAAATTATATAAAAAGTAACCTCTATAAAATCAGCACTCTCAGACTTGAACAGTTATTTTTTATAAAAGATTTTTGTAAGGCTGTGTCAGAAGGTGAGGCAGCAGGAAGCTGGTATAATTATAGGTGGATCCACACATTGCGAGCATGCGCTCCGCACGGCGCACAACGCATGCCTCGGCTTGAGGCGTGCGTGTTGACAAATTATACCAACATATGCTCGGGTCGAGCCATCGCGTGCGAAGCAAATGCTCGAGGCAAGTAGGCGCGCAGACTTGGCAAGGCATGCGCTCCGCACGGCGCACAACGCACAGCGCGTGTGCGCCGCACACGCGCTATTCGCTGTGCGCCGTGTGGCGGCCGGCTCATTGCGAGCAGTGCGTTGCGTTTGGATGGTTGTGTCCGCCTCGCTGCGGATGTACGCGCGCATTATGAACGACAAAGAAATGTTAAGAAAAGCAGTTTTATTATACGAAAGTAATAGATTATTATGGGATCCTAAACATAATCATTATTTTAATAAAAATAAAAAAGAAGACGTATGGCGTTTTCTTTCCTTTTCTTTTCAATAATTGAATTAATAATTATAAAAGCAGCAGCGGATACGCGCACGCGATGCAAAGGCGCCATCTTGACTGCTGCTGTGTGGGTTGGATCGGCCCGAGCATGCGCTGCGCGCTGTTTGGCCCGAGCAAACGCAGTTTCATTTTCGCAGTCGAGGCGTGCGTTGATATTCTACGCGGCGCACGCCTCGAACGTGCATGCGCGGCTACGTCCACACCTAACGTAATGCTCGCACTGAGGCACTTTGATCTTGAAGCATTTGCCGACATACGTTGGCTCGCCCTCGCGCGTGCGGAGCGCATGCCTCGCCACGAATATACAGGTCCACACTTGGCGAGGCATGCGTTGTGCGCCGTGCGGAGCGCATGCCTCGCAATGTGTGGATCCACCTTATGATTAATGTATGGACTAATCAGTCGCTCTGAAAACAACATTTTGAATTTATGAACGGTAGAATACTTGCCTAATATTTGGTTTAAAAATTCTTAAATTTCAGTCAAAGTTATAAAACAAAATTTATTTATAAAATCATCTCTCAGGCGATCATTAGTATCAAGCGGTGATAAAATAAGATTGGTATTGTATGGTTAAAAATAAAAGATTTTTTTTTGTATAGCCTATACTGTCCCACTGCTGGGAAAAGGCCCCCACACACGCCCTTCTTGAAACTCTTGTAACGCGCCACCTCGAACCAGCCCTCGGCGACCAACCCAGGTCATCTCGCCACCGATTTCTGGGCCGACCCCAGCGGCGCGTCCATCTACAAGCACCCATTATGTGGAGACTTGCCCAGCGATCATTCTGCATGTGGCTGATGCCCAATCCCATTTGAGCCAGAGCCAAAAGTAGTTAAGTTACTAAATTATGTTACTATTCGATTGTTAAGTTAATTTGAACTTTGTAAGGGAAATATACGTTACAATTTATTTAATTATTGCTTTTAAAACAACGGGCAACTCATCATTATGTAACGGGAAATTGTTCAGAGTAAGTTTCTTAGAAACTTACAGTTTTCGTATTGTTTAAGTTTTGTTAAGGCAATTTGATTATTTTTGTCGAAAGTTCGATAAAGTTATTGTTTTCGTTAAATCTAGATTTATCATTAATTTTCCAAATTATTGAGTGTACTCAAAAGTTAATCCTATGTAATATTATAGATGCGAAAATAAGTTTTTTTGTTACCTTTTCACGCCTAAACCACTGAACCGATCATCCTGAAAATTTGCATATACATTGTCAGGAGTACGGAAACGGACATAGGGTACCTTTCAGCCCGAAAAATAGTGCTGTTCCCGAGGAAAACAACAATAACGTTATTATGATAATAGATGGCGCCACGTGTATTGTTGTTTTCCTCGGGAACAGCACTTTTTTTCGGGATGAAAGGTACTCTACGTTAAATTTTAGGACGATCGGTTCGGTGGTTTAGGCGTGAAAAGGTAACAAACAAACTTACTTTCGCATTTATAATATTATAGTTAGAATATGATTTCACGCAGACGAAGTCGCGGGCAGCAGCTAGTATTAAATAATAGCTTAGTCTTAGTAAACTTTCGAATTTAATCTTGAATGCTAAAGGGCAATTTTGAGAGTTCACTTTGAAGATTTATTTATCAATGGACAAGCGCCTTGCTCCCTCTTCACACGGTTTTTACGACTTACCAAAACATCAAGATTTCTTTATTATCATTATCATCATCATCTGCCTAGCCTTTTCCCAACTACATAATTATGTTGGGGTCGGGTTCCACTCTAACCGGATGCAGCTGAATACCAGTATTTTACATGGAGCGACGCCTATCTGACCTCCACAACCCAGTTACTGGGTAATACAATACCTCTTGGTAAGACTGGTTGTCAGACTTTCGGGCTTCTGACTACCCGTAACTACTACTACCCGAATGCCAGCCGGGACCAACGGCTTTACGTGCTTTCCGAGGCACGAAGGGGTCTCGGTATAGAAAGATGGTCACCCATCCACTGACCGGCCTCTACAAGCGTAGCTTAACTTTCGATTGACCCGTGCGGCTGTTATTATTTAGCCACGAAGTCTACAACGCTAATTAATTATAATATAATTCCTTTCTATGCTACAACGTAAACTGAGGGGCTTACTAACATTCGCAGAAGAGCTAAAGACTTCCCTGCTTCCCTGTATTCGAACCTTGTTCTCAAAGTACCTCACAACTTGTTGTACGAAGAGATAATCCTTCACGTTTGAGGGCTCACTGTAACCGATATCTCTCTGTGAATATATTTACATATCAAATACAGGAGTAATCTGTTCGTGACAGCTGTTATTACTTCAGACCAGAAGAGCCACCAAAACATCGAGATTTCTTTATTATAATTATGCTAACGTAAAATACACATAAACCTTCCAGAATAAATTCTTTTTCTTAAATTTATAGTTTTTTTTTTCTTAAGTTTGTTTGGCCCAAAATTCAGCAACGCAGATAGCGTTCGCTGACGCAGCCATTAGGTCCACACATGTGCAGGTGACAGGGCATGCGGTACAAGATGGGAGGTGAGCCATTGTCTGTGGAGAGACACCGCATATACACCGGAGGTCAGAATGCAAGCATTTAGGTATACATTATGACTTGCTACAAGCACAAGTGTGATCATTACAAACCATGTTTAAACATACCTACCGACAAAATAGTATAGAGTGAAATTTAGTTCAGGGCAATATATTCCAAGAATTAGAACCCTCATTACTTATCCGAGGTCTACAGCAAACCTTTGTCTGTTATCTACGTCACACACAACGTACACGTTCATTTTGGAACACAAATTCATACCAGCATCACGTAAATGGCCTAATATTTATTCAAATTTAGTAACATTCGTCGAGATTTAAAATCATAGGAAATATGGTGGCGTTAGGCTCTTTGTACACGGCACGGTTTCTTTACGGTACGGCGTATAAACCACGCCGCCGTAGGAAAAACGTGTCCGTCAACAAGCTTCCATAGTGATCAGTGATCCATACAACACTGACGACCGTGCCTACACACGGCGAATAAACCGTAGTTTGTCACGGCAAGAAAAACGTGTGTGTCAGTACAGTTTAAAAATGTCGTCTTAAATGTACGTCTAGCTAGGGAAAGTTTTAAGTATGAATGTGGATGCATATAAAAGTAGAGGAATACCAAAGAAACGATGAATGTAGTGTGTAAGTGTAAATATCAGATGATGTAGCTAAAACGGGAGGTAACTCCCCAACCGTCATATCTATAGATATATGAATGTTTTTTACATTTCTATGGTCATCTCAGTGAGATGATGAGTTTACGGAAGAAGACTTGCTGCGCCAATCACAAATGAATTGGGATAAATAATTATCAGCCTATAATGTTTCCACTGCTGGGAAACAAGTCTCCTCTCGGTGAGAGGTAGTGGGCCGTAAGCCGTAATCCACCACGCAGGCCCAGTGCCGGTTGATAGACGTCACATGTCTTTGAATTTTTGATTCTAAGACATGCCGGTTTCCTCACAATGTTTTCCTTCACCGTTTTGAGAGCAGTGGTGATTAAATAATTTATACAAAGTAAAGCGCCTGTCTAGGTTCGAACCTATGACCTACAACCACCACTAGGCCACCACTGCTCATTGCTCATTGTCAAAAAGGCAGAGGCACAGATATGTAAGTCAGCTGATACCAACTCCCAGATCGTGTCGTTGACGTCACTTTAGATCTATACTGCTTTTCCACTTCACTGCCATTAACTTATTTGTTCGCGTGTCACTGATTTCATTATTATATTCCCTTGGCTGCTATAGAGTGCTTTTAAAACTTCTTATTGTTTATTATTATTAGACATATTGTTTTTTTATGAATACTTTGCGAATTTATATGTTAACGTTGATGGGTTTTGTGACTTGAAAGCTTTTAGATCTTGTATTAGGTTTCGGAACTTTGGTCCTATGTTAAAATTATATTGGCGACATTTTTGTCCGCCTACGAAGAATTCCAAAGATTCATGATTTTCTCGTGGGAACGTATTACATTGATACTGTATCGGCTTTAGTCATTTGCACGGATTTACTGTTGGAACGTTTTATAATATTTTAACTCTTATCACTTCTGCGCGCTATTATACCTTTTTATATACTTTATTGCATAAGAAATATATTTCAGTTGTGACTCGCCTACAAATAAATTAACGTTATGCGAGTCGCCTATAGGAAATTTAATATTATTAAAAGCGACGACCGCAAAGTGTCCGCGTGTGGAGACCGCGTGTCGGCAAGCGTAGTGTGGGACGCGCCCCCGGCTAGATGGAAAAACGACCTAAAGAAGGTGGCTGGGACGGATTGGATGCGGAAAGTCTATTTCCAGCAGTGGACAATAGGCTGAGTTGATTGATTATTTGTTGATTGAAAAGTGACGATTCGCCTGTTTCAGGCGAGTAAATTCGTGCAAATCGGCTAATAAACCCTTCGATCTATGGGGCTTGTTTTGACATTACCAGAATGATAACACAACATTGCCTTACTCCTTTACTCTCCGAAGGGTATAGTAACACCCACATTTCGCCAGTTATGTTTCAAGTCCCATGTAATAGGAGGCGAGCCTATTGCCATCAACCAGGCACAAATCCAGACTCCGGGCTGCTATTTAGACATTCCTGATGGAAAACCCAAAAACACTTTATCCGACCTAGAAATCGAGCCCAGGACCTCATGGTACGAGGCAGGCACCACAATAATCTTAAAATCTAATAGGCTTAAGACTGAAATCAATAGGTAACGCTAGACTTATACCTTTAGGAATGTTTGTTATAATTTCACAATAACGGGCTTAAAGCCGCGATAACCTTAAAATGTTTTGCCGTCTAACTGTTAGACTAGCCAAAACTACGAAGTAGTTATTTGTTTGAAATTGAAGGGTTCGTGGCTTACCTAATGATAACAGCCAGACGGTCGAATGAAGGTTAAGTTACGCTGGCCGTCTTAAGTTACGTCTGTTCGTGGATTGGTGATCATCCGTTACAGACCGAGACGTCTCCGTGATTTGGAGAGCACGTTAAGCCGTTGGTCGTGTCATTCGTAGATCTCTGACACTAGTCAGAAGCCTAAAAGTCTAACCACCAGTCTTACCAAGGGGTATCGTTTTATCCAGTAACTGGGTTGTGGAGGACAGATAAACAGTCGCTCCTTGACTTTTAGATACTATTCAGCTGCAATGTGACTCAGGCTGGCTGGACAAATCTTCAAAATTGCTCGCTTTTAACTAGGTCAATAGGGCACTTTATGTGACGGCTAAACACCCTTATTTCAGAATTTGTAACGCTACAGAATCTTAGATAATCGATCGAAAACGTGTCCAGCCATCTTGAAAAACCACTTTTCGCTGGTCTCTCAATCTCGGTAACGGAAGTGATTTTGACGACTTTTTGCATATCAACGGGCGTTACATAAAATTGTAACAGGCATCGAGCTAAAAGCTTTGTGGTACGTAACTTTGTGGGAAACTAGAGATATTTTTGACGGATTGACACTGAGATCAGACTGTGAACTACAGTTGTTCGTATTAGTATCACCAATACACGGATTTTCGTCCATTAAAGAAAACACCTTAAAATATACTTAGTCCTACATAAAACCTACAAGATTGGTAACCCTACTGCAGTGTTTATATGAAAACATTTTAATGATCAATATCTTTGAAACTACGCAAAGTTTCTCCGTTACAAATTCAGGTTATCATTATCGTCCCCGGTACAAAATTTTGAACACATTTCGAAGGTCGTAGATCATCAGGCAGCGGAGATACATGTGTCCAGCCAGCTTGATTTCAGGCTGGCTGGACATTAAGTTTTTATTGATTTCTCGTAAACCCTTACATGTGACGCCATAAATCAAACGTTATTACTGTTACACATTGCGTTACTAAATGTTAGTAAAGTAACCATATTCGAAAACGCTCCCGTTATTGAGATTCGGAAGTGCCAGCCAAAAGTTTTATACGTAAAATCAAGCTGGCTGGACACAGATTTTTGCATTTTTCTACTAAACCGCTGTACGTACCACAAAGCTTTTAGCTCGATGCCTGTTACAATTTTATGTAACGCCCGTTGATATGCAAAAAGTCGTCAAAATCACTTCCGTTACCGAGATTGAGAGACCAGCGAAAAGTGGTTTTTCAAGATGGCTGGACACGTTTTCGATCGATTATCTAAGATTTAGCGTTACAAATTCTGAAATAAGGGTGTTTAGCCGTCACATAATGTGCCCTATTGACCTAGTTAAAAGCGAGCAATTTTGAAGATTTTTCCAGCCAGCCTGAGTCACATCAGCTGCATCCTGTTAGACTGGAAGCCAACCCCCAACATAGTTGGGAAAAGGCTAGGCTGATCGCTCGAGCATTATTTAACTTCATGTCAGTGAACAAAATTTTTAATTTTACCCTTTTAAAATAAGTACATATTTGACGACGATGTTTCGAAAAAGCGCTGTCATATTTACCCGAGACCTCGAGTGCTGGAAAGTGCTTTAAGCGCTGGAAGTGGAAACAAAAAACGTGGAAAATATAAAATACCTTAAAGTTGTTTCATGTCTGAACATGAAGTTATAAATTAACATAACATCACGCCTGTAATCTTCGAAGGGTTAGGCAGAGGTATACTTATAGTACAGCCACATTTTGCCAGTTATGTTTAAGTCCCATGTAATAGGGAGCGAGGTTATTGCCATCAACCGGGCACGAATCCAGACTCCGGGCTGCTACTGAGAACTTCATAATGGAAAAACCCATTGATCCCAACCAGAGTTACCAATTATATCTTGTTTAAAAATGTCAAAAGGTTACTATAAAATGTGACGTAGCTTTGATAACTAAATTCCCCACTGAATTTTCATCTCGTTTTCCTCTTTGTCGGGACATTTTATCTGCATCGCCATTTTAAAGGACAGTGTCTGATTACTTCAGTTATCTTCTCTTGACATCTAAATAGGTAGAAAGAAAAGCGGCCAGGTGCGAGACGGACTTGCACACGAAGGGTTTTTCGTACTACCGTACAATATTAAACACAACATATTAAAAAAAAACTTTAGTAAAAAAACACGTTTCTTATGTTGGGACCCCCTTTAATTTCTAACTGTATTTTATTTTTATTACGTGTTGTTATAGCAGCCATAGTGGCACATACTCTATGAACATTTCAAGTGTCTATCTATTACGGTTCAAAAGATACCGCCACAATAAATGGACGGACAGCGGAACCTTAGTAAAGGGTCCCGGGGCACCCTTTGGGTACGGATTCCTAAAAAGACCTAAGATCTTCTCTAAATCGAATTACAACCGACAGAGGCTCCGCTTTAATTAGAATCCAAGAAAACATTCTAATGGGTATTGTCAATTATGTGCAGATTTTTACTTGAGAGAATTTTTAGCTTTGGAATCTTTATTTGTTGCAAAACATTTCTTTTACAGTCTTAATGAAATCTTTAAGAGTAGGTAATTTTGTTGCTCATTATCATTGGTCCTTTGAGGTCAGACAGGCAGTCGCTACATGTAAAAAAAATACTGCTATTCAGCTACCTGCATCCGGTTAGACTGGAAGCCGACCGGAAAAGGCTAGGCAGATGATGATCATTGGTCCTTTGTTAAATATATTTTTTGTTTACTGAGGCAGTTATCTCTTTCATCTTCAGAATCCACAGCATAAAATTACCCACTACTGGGATATGCTCTATTTCTTTGATATCTACTGGATCTGTTCTGACTCCTGTACTGGTTGCTACCGCTTTCCATGTATTATTCATAATCACCTACGTTTAAACCTGTGAGAGGGGCTTGTGGCTAAGTAATGAAAGCCACACGGGTCGCTTGCAGCGGTTGGTCCGTGGTGACCATCTTTACATACCAAGACCTCTCCGTGCCTCGGAAAGCACGTTAAGCCGTTGGTCCGGACTGTCATTCTTGGATCTTTGATAGTCGTTACGGGTCGTCAGAAGCCCGAAAGTCTGACAACCAGTCTTACCAAGGGGTATCTTATTACCCAGTAACTGGTTTGTGGAGGTCAGATAGGCAGTCGCTCCCTGTAAAATACTGGTATTCAGCTTCATTCGGTTAGACTGGAAGCCGACTTCAACATAGTTGGGAAAAGGCTAGGCAGATTGATTGACCTACGTTAAACCTGTGAGTCCTGTGACATTCATAAGGTGATATTGAGGGCCAGCGTTTTCGGCTCTTAACCTGAGTTAGTTTCGCCATTTCTTCTCAGGGGTAGTCAGATAGGAAATGTCGATTCCATCCATCGAATGTGATTCCGATATCTTATTTACAGAATAAACCATTTAATTTAATTTCATAGAAAAAATGTAATGTATAGCTTATTCCGTGTTTTTAATTTTCGTTTTTTTTTCACTGTTAATATTTCGTAAATCCGTGTAAAAGTTTTATACATATAACGGGCCAATTATTTAATTACTTACCGTTAATTCGGTCAAGCGTAATTAAAATATCATTTCGTGAGAGTTTGCAAAGTTTTCGAAGAATGTCTGGCGTTTCACAAATTGAATTTTCTTTCATAATTATATTCATTACGAGCCATCATTTTATTTCCTAACGATCCTGTCCCCCGGACAAATATAATGAGGTATTTTCTCAGGTAGCTACGTAAAGGACTACTTATTTAATTGATTTTAAAATAATTGCGTTTTAGCGTGGCAATAGCGGTCATTGCCCTTTCCCTAATATCTCTCCATTTTGGATATTGGAACATGTTGAAAATCACGGTAGATATTGATTCAGGACGTTAACGGACTTTATTTCAGTTTAAAAAATAAAAAGCACGCTGGAAACCGTAGGCGCGTTAATGACCGATATTGCCATACTAAAATGCAATGACTACAAAAAACGCAAACACTATACATACCCGGTTTTTTAATTAGAGTACATGTACTTGTCAAACTCTATTTGAGGGTTACTTAAGATGGTTCCTTTAATGTGGCCCTCGAAATTTCGTGGGCTTTGACCTTAAAATAATGCTAAAATAGAGTTTGGACAAGTTCTCAACTTTAACGGCCAGACCCGATTGCCTATCTATCACCAGTTTTGGCATACTGGAGTTAGAAAAACCTATCTATCTCTAGTTAGTCCCAATAAATCTATATCAGTAGCGATCTGTATGATTATATTCTATTGACAGTTATGATTATACTGCCTACCATCAGTAGCGTAACTGAAAATAGGTGTTTAGGTTCGGCCGTAAGTCTACAGCGTTCATCATCATCTGCCCAGTTCCGGATTAGCCCATAAGCAAATGAAGCAATTGCTTAGGGCATCACGTCTCGGGGGGCACAATAAATATTTGCTAGCACATGAAAGGTAAGGCTGTTTGTCATTAAGATATTAAAAGACCCAGGAGTCACTTTAGAGACATGCGCCAACCTTTACAAATCGTTCGTCGATTATTTAGATAAAATACGAGGCGCCTTTGGATAGGGGGGCTCACAGGCGTGGATTGCATAGGGCATCCAGTAGTCTTAATCCGGCACTGCATCTGCCTAACTTTTTCCTAAGTATATTGTGTTCGGCTTCCAGTCTAACCGGATGCAGCTGAATACGAACGTTTTACATGGAGCGGACTGCCTATCTGACCTCCACAACCCAGTTACTGGGTAATACGACACCCCTTAGTAAGCCTGGTTGTCAGTCTTTCGGGCTTCTGACTAACCGTAACGACTATCAAAAGTCTACAAATGACAGCCGGAACCAACGATTTAAAGTGCTTTCCGAGGCTAGGAGGGGTCTCGATATGTAATGGATGGTCACCCATCCACTGACCGGCCTCTACAAGCGTAGCTTAACCTTCGATTGACCCGTGCGGCTGTTATTATTTAGCCTCGAAGTCTACAACGCTAATTAATTATAATATAATTGCTTTCTATGCTATAACGTAATCTGAGGGGCTTACTAACATTCGCAGAAGAGCTAAAGACTTCCCTGCTTCCCTGTATTCGAACCTTGTTCTCAAAGTACCTCGCAACTTGTTGTACGAAGAGATAATCCTTCACGTTTGAGGGCTCACTGTAACCGATATCTCTCTGTGAATATATTTACATATCAAATACAGGAGTAATCTGTTCGTTACAGCTGTTATTACTTCTGACTTCGGAGCGTTGCGTTTATATCTTTCTTCCTTCGTGAGCTCTTGTAATTTTTTTTTTCAATTTTATTGCTCGCATTCCGGTCCGAAGGAAATGTAAGTCAGTACAGTGTAACTTGAACTCGCCCTAAATTAAATACCTTTCTTATGAAGTTATGTGTCGGCCATTTTGCTTTCATGCTTCAAGTTTACATTTAGAAATTACTTAATTTTTATTATGATTATTCGGCTTAGGGAATTTTATTGTTTTGCATTCATTAGGCAATTAGGTCTCAAGCATCATAAGCTGGAATTTACTTTTGTTCATTCTTTCTTGAACTAATTTATAAAAAATATCCCAAGGTCTCGTCGTGACGTTGGTAGCAGTGACTTGCGAGCAAAAACAAACTGAGTGGCACTTAAGAAAATCGCTTAATCATTTGTGATTTTGCAGCTTCAGTCTTGTCGACTTATTGTTAGATTCAGATGACTTTCCTTATTTCTGCCTTAAACCGTTTACCGGTTTAAGACGAAAAAATTGTAGGAATAGGATAGATCAGATTTGTCTTTGAACCCGGGCCGGGCTCCGTTTAAAGACCTATTTGGCAGAATTTTCTACGTTACTAGTCCATTTTGAGCTCGTTGCCAAACAGCTTTGACACTATTTTAAATTTTCTCATTCGACAATAACATCCAACAAACTCCCTCCCTCCCTTTGTTCCTGGGACAACATCCAATCAAACTATCATACTAATTACGAGTTATCATACGAATTACGAGACGATTAATGAGTAGGGTGAGAGGGAGTACCAACGTCATCCTGATGACAATAAGGGACAAATTTGACAGTCCAATCATTGGGCACTGGATGCGCACGCACCTGTGTGTGTACTCGGGGCCTGGCGATTGGGAGGGCTTTTTAATTATTTTAATTGATTTTAGTATGCATAAGATGATTTTAATTTAAGTCTAATTTAATGTTTGGTTTAATTTTAATTTAATTTAATTTTGATTTGATTTTAAATATTACGTGTACCTACCTACTAACATAGTTTAAAACATTTTAGCTGCTAACAAAATGTGGATTGTTATTGTCCGAAATAAACGTTTTGAATTGAATTGAATTACAAATTTATTGGATTTGATTGAATTGAAAAATTGAAATTGAAAAATTGAAAAATTGAAAAATTGAATTGAATTAAACCTTTAGTCGGCGGCAGTCGCCGACGCGTCATCGGCTGCCGCCGACACGCGTCGACGCCGACGGTTGCAGTTACGTCTGTCGTCGACGGATGTCTCGTGTCACAAAATACAGAGAGTACTCGTGTATGCACATAATGACACCAAATTGTCATACTTTTAGCAAGTTACCACACTAATAAATATCACTACCACCCTGACTTCGGTAAGCTGCTAATAAATTACTAACTGTTCCCCAGGGCAGCTTTTGACACATTTCCGGCCATTCAAACTATAATCCTGATTGTAAATCAACATTCTGTTTCGAGTGGCTTTGGACAATCGGCTCGTTATAACAAAGCCTGTACTTCAGAGCTGTGCCAGGACGGCGTGCTTACATTTGCCGAATATCTTGACTGCCACTGAAAAGGACGTACATGGAGAGCTTAATATCACCAGGCTATCCAGGGTCAAATTAAATTAACTAGTGAAACTCCACAGATGTGATGAGAATCGATATCTAAATACAAAAAAAAACTGTTTTTCTCAATTACTAAACTTCATGTAACAATACTACCAGCGGCAGCGTTAGTTGACTCCAAAATAAATTATCATCAAATTATTGTTTTTTGTTTTATCATGATTAGATATCGATTCTCATCACGTCTGCGGAGTTTCGCTAGCTAATTTAATTTGACCCTGTATTTGTACCGCGGCAGGGCAAAGACTTCTGTATAAGCATAAGCATTGATCACTTCACTTTCTCACTGCGTATTAGCAATTGATGTATGTATCCCACTTACCGGATTCGTAAGACAAAAATCACTGTCGCTGGATACCTGTTTTGAGACATGTTAGTAGCCGACTGTCGCAGCGTTGCTTTAGACATTTCATAGATGTCTTCGCTCCTTGCCACTCCATTGATTTTTTACTCTGTGTTGTCGACCCACTTGGTTTTGCATCTGTCGCATTCATGCCCCAGTTTCTGGTTGTTGATATTTGCTAGTGGTAGTTTTATGCGTGATTTCGGGACAATTTTGGCAATGTCTAGTGTGTTATGTAAGTTGGGTGATATTCCTGCTTTAGTGGAAAACAGGAAAATAACCCAACCTACATAACTTGGAGCATTTTTACTGATACTTGGTCTTGTATGTGTAGATCATCATCATCTGCCTAGCCTTTTCCCAACTATGTTGGAGTCGGCTTCCAGTCTAAACGTCTTTAGTATCTTTAATAATTGCACAACATCACTGCGTATTGGACAGCTTTTTTAACATGTCCGGAAGAGAGTTGATGTAGGTAGGTACCTATTGAATACGAGTTGTTTTTTTTAAGATAAAATAATTTTCAGTGGAATATAATAATTATCTTAGCAACAGATTTATCGTGAATTCTATTGTCTCACAGCATATTGACTCCTTCTTAACCAACTTTAGGGCCAGTTTCTCGAACGAAAATGATGGCAAAATGAATGTGACAAATTGTCAAGCGCGCGTAAACTGCTGCGAATGGCTGCTGTTGATAAACCATTCAACCAATCATAGCAGTTTACGCGCTTGACAATTTGACACATTAATTTTGCGGTAAAGGACATCATACATTTCGTATCAAAAAATGTAAGAGCAAAATAAAAATTATAAGTAGGTACCTAACTACATAGTTAAAATATGTTCAGGATGTTATTGTGGTTTTTAAATTTTATGCTTAAAGGTTAAGGAAATACGTGGCAGACGACGTGTCGCTAGCTACGGAAGGTATTTCATAGAAATACATAGATACCAATAGTGTCGTGGCGACTTGTCGCCTGCTGCTGTCGTCTGCAGTCGGCTACGAACTTGTACCTTAAAACACTTTTAATATGATTTTCGGCATTTGCAATCTCAAATAACAGCCAGAGGGTTAATTGCAGACTTTCGCTGTAATAGTAAAAAATGGTCAAGATGTTATTTTCCATAAGAAAACAGTTTTTTTTTCTAGCCCGGGAGGTACTTTATTTTTTGGGTATAAAATATTCGACACTTGAATGTTGCCCTTTTGAAAACTGGCCCTTAGTAACATTGTTGCTGTTTCTATACAAAGCTAGAGTACCTAGTTACTTTTAAACCTCAGATCACTATCAAAGAAACCTTTTGACCTCCGTTTTCAATGACCATATAAATGTATTTTCAATCAGCTAATGTGTTTGTGTGCTGTTTCAGTGGGGCTTGCGTGTACTGACTTGGCAAGTTCTATATCGTGTGTCATGGTGCGGCTTATGTTTATTCCACCCCTATTAAGCATTGATGTTATTTTCTGAGATTTTCATTACCTACTTTTCGTGTTTACCTTGGACATTACTGATATCGGTGAAGGTAAACACGGTGAGAAGACCTGGAATTATAGTTAAAATAAGTCTGAAATCGCCAACACGTCTTGAGAAAGTGGACGCTTTCACTTTCTCTTCTCTGTCTGAGAAGAGGCCTTTGTCCTGCAGTGGTACAACACTAGGCTGGTATTATAAGCGTTGATGCAAAGAAGTAGGATTTTATGGGTTGATTGAACGTTAAGACGCTACCTCGGTAATCTAAAATCCTCGAAACCTACTAAGCGAGCGAAAGTGATGCAATTACTTTTGAAACGCAAGAGTGATGGCTGTAATGTGCGTGCACTCGGAATAAAACGACGTATGGGCCAAAACGAATTTACTCCTTTTTTAACAAAATAAATGAATTAAATTTAAAACTACTTTGAGTAAACTTTGATATGATAATTCTCTATGATTTAAAGTAAATTCCATTGAATAGTAAAAAAAATAGATATAACTTTGCAATTTTTTCGTATCGAGAAAAATTCATTGAATCGTGTATTCCTTTTACATGATACTTGACCAAAGAGTCATAAAACATATACCAAAGTTAAATCCCTATTCCACATACTTAACAAGTTACACGAAATAGAAAAACCATTTTATTTCTTCAAAATATCACCTTAACCAACGCTAGGAATTCTGCTCCTGTATCGTGGGTGCCTACGTTTCTTTGTAAAGACATACACATTTAAACCAGGTGGCCTACCATGATCTAATTAAAAACGATTCAAAAACAAGACATTTCAGTTTAGGTTCCTAAACTGCATCGCTTGAGCTGCTCTATGGACGTCATGGTACAAGCATGAATGAAACCAAAACTTGCGACTCAGTTTGGGACAATCGCTGTCAGCAGATGGCACGGCCTAAACTGAATCGTTAAACTGACGTCATGGTACGAATTAGAAGAACAGTTCAGTTTAGGTCCTAAAATGGATCACGTTAAGAGCTTATGGTAGGCCTGCAGCAGTCCGACACGGAATAACTACCCGAAGTGTATATATGCAAATATTTATCCGTACAGTATGCAGAACCCGCTTAACTGAAGGAGTACACCTACTGATACCTAATGTTGCGGATGTTGCCTTTTTTTATGTGTCATGTATTGTGTACTTATTATCTTTTGTTAGAGATCCTAAATTACAATGGATTATTCAATATCGCTATTGTTTATTTCCATCACTGCAGTTTGTTCCACGCTCTGTATTTGTGACGTCCAACAATAAAGGCTTTTAGGGTATCAAATGTCGCGAGCATACATTACTAAACTATGGACAGCTCAGATCTAACTGATACTGGCAGAATAGTCGACTTCGGCTCAGTTTTCAGCATTCTGAGAGGCGACACATCTTTTTGATCCGATACAGCATCTGATATTTTGGCGTCGCTCGTCTCGTCACATAGTTTTGGTATTCCTTCGATGTCACATATTTGTGCTGCCACGTCTTCCTTCCACAAATGATCACATTATGTTTGCCGTCATTTTGACGACATATGGAGAAAAATCGACGACTAAGTGCTTTGTCATATTTAAATAATTTTTGTGAAACAATACATTTACGTCGATGTTTCTCCAAATGAGTGATATATTAATGAATGAATCATGAAATCAGAGAGGCAATTCACAGTCTGAACTCAGTCTCAATCTGTCAAAATTATGTTTAATATCCTTACATTTTTCACAAGTTTTTGACATTTGTTTGTCGCCGAGATGAAACTGCGACTAGATTTTGAAAGTTAAATTACAAGTTATCGGCCTTCAGATGTTATTGCCGGGCGGTTTATAGAAGTATATTAATGCTCGTGACTGTAGATATATAAATATAGGAATACACTCATGTCTCAATTATATTACTCCACCAAGGCAAAGTAAAACCAGCACCAATTTAACATGACCCCCGAATCCACACAGTATCAAAGCTTAGAGAGATGTAAGCTAAAATTTTACGGTTTAATTAGAACATTTCTGTTACATGTAGCTCTATAAAGTCCAAAAATAGCCTTTGATTCAAACCGCAAGCTGTTACAGCGCGTAATTGGATTTAGTATCCACTCGTCTTCATTGTAATTCCTTCTTTAATAGAATTAACTCCCTTAGGAGTTATTGCATGTTGGTACCTAATTGAAAATCTTTGTATAAGTAATCTATACCTACATATGTATAGATTACCTACACAAAGATCTTCAACTGATGATGAATTGATGTTTTAATTACTGTCAGACAGCATCTGTCTGGCATTAATGCTAAAAATAACCTTTTTGGCGCAGCCGTGTGGCACACACTATTGTTGTTGAAACGTTATTTTCACAACTGCAATACCTACGCGATCAAAATTTACGGAACAGCATTTTTTAGGGTTCCGTACCCAAAGGGTAAAAACGGGACCCTATTGCTAAGACTCCACTGTCCGTTTGTCGGTCTGTCACCAACCAGGCTGTATCTCATGAACCGTGATAGCTAGACAGTTGAAATTTTCACAGATGATGTTTTTCTATTGCCGCTATAACAGCAAATACTAAAAACAGAATAACTTAAATATTTAAGGGGGGGCTCCCATACCCACAATCATGATTTTTTTTATAATGTAGTGTTAAATATTGTACGGTGGTACGGAATCTTTCGTGTGCGAGTCGAGTTTTTTTTATTAACCGACGAAAAATTTGAATGCCAGGGGTGTTCAGAATCATGTACTGAATCCATGGTACCCGGTTGCGCGTCGATGCCACCCTGTAAAACACCAATATTGAAATGCATGCTGTGTATATACATAGAGTATGTAGAGTCTGTTTCATTGCTGAAGTACATTCGTGCATCGATTGGTGCACTCCCATTTCAACTTTTCAACCGTCGCATCGTCCAGACAGAATACTAAAATACTATAGGTACTAAAGGAAAACATCACTGCAAATTGAGAGTTGTTTTTACACATAGAATAGGTATATGCTTTATTTTCATCTCTAGTAACGGTTTTCTTCCTTAAGTCATTCCTATTGTATGTTTACAAATCAGAGAACAAAGCTCGAACGCTTCTTTCAAGATTAGCAGAGTATCCTCGCGCGAAGTGGAGCATCTTGTTATTCACTGTAAAGGAAAAGGGAATTCCAGCTGCTTTTTCTCCCGTTATATTTACAGCCTCCCGTGTATTTTTTTTTTACTCTTAGTCCAAAGAGGTAACAGGGTAAAGTGGCCTCCTCTGGTGCATGATATCTTTACTAATATTATGAAGTAGTTTTTGTGTTTTTATGTAGGGAGAAATATTCGGAACTACTCTACTGATCCGATTCCCGAAATTGTGTTACTAATGGGAATCTGCAGTATGCCCGAGTATTATGGGATATAACATGTGTTAGGGCTGATTTTACTAAAGTCAGTTATCTTAACCTCGTGGACTAAAATTGCCGTCTGACAGTTTTAGTATGGAACAACTGTCATAAATTTATTTTTCCCAAACATGCTTGGAAATCTGAGCATTATTTTGACAACCTTTTCTAGATAAATCGAAATTGCTGTACTGGCCAAATACATGCGAGCAGCGGCCGGCAAAAGTTGCATGAAAATCCATATCTGTCGTGTTTTGCGGCCAAATAAATTACATAGTAAACTCATATCTGTCGTGTAATTTAAAAATGGAACGATCTTTTACTCGGAGACATGGCAACCAAGGAGGTAACTTATCAAAGGTTTTATTTAAATTTCGAACTGGCTTGCAAATAGAAAGCTATTTATTGAAAAACAAAACAAATGAACACTTTAACGCTGGAAAAAATAATGTTGTTCGTTGTTCGTCATTGATTTTGAAAAGTTATTGTAATTGACAAAAAAATTCTGCCTAGGTACTACTTAGTTTTAATTTCCGCGCATTATTTCTAGGCATTGATGGACGAACGTGTGCCGCTGCAGTAATGTGTTATATTCACAGGATAAAGCTTACTGGGTATAATTTGTTTGTCGAATTCACCTTTAGTTGACCTACACACGGACAATGTCGCGGGCACAAGCTAGTAGGTTATAAAGATAATTAAGTTTCAAACCTAGTAAAATATGTTAACTTACAAACTTCTAAGAAAAAACAAACCTAAGACTTTTAAGAAGAAGTACCTACTACGCTTAAATTCTAAATTTTATTAAATCACAATGTTGACATACTTTTGCTCAATTAAACCAAATCTTTATTTCATAATTTCATTAGTAAAATGTTCTGGGGCGAAAAACAGAAGACAAGGTAACCCCATGCCCCGCGGACTGAATAATAATTTTGGCCTTTTTCCTTCAATTTTCTTCAACAAGTTAATTTGGGAGCTAGGGCCATAAAAACGTCAAATGTATCACTTTCGTGTGATCCCGGGCAAGTCGTAAAAAGTACCTAGATTAATGGCAATATGGTGTTTCGTTACGAACAGGCTAGCTTCCCACGGGTGACATAAAGACCAGTCTAACACACAATTGCATAGCACATGACTGTGTGAGTACTACTCGTATATACATACTATAAAGCTACCATTTACTGGGTACGTCTTTCATTGACTTGAATGTGCCCTGGCGGCTGAGAGTATGTCATGCTCACTCAAATGTCTCGCTGATGGTGGCGCATGTGTTGGATCATTTAGCTCCCTTCAAAATGGTTGGAGCTGAATGGTGCTAATACATGCGTCATGTTCGTGAACGGGCGCCGTCAGTGGGGACTGGTCATCTCTTTGCTGTAATGGCTTATTTTTAATTTAATTTAATGTTTGAATTGCTTTCTTTTTTCTCGACTTTTCATTATGGACGCTTTTAACGTTCTGCATCGTTCTCACATGCATAATTTTTAACATGAATGATGTAACCAAGACTTTGTAACCATATTATTTTTATTTAAAAGAGTGTCCATGGAGTTTCTTGCCCGTTCTTCTCCATAGGTACTTACGCTTTGGAATGGGCAACTAGCTTCATCTTTCTGACTAACCGACCCCTTGACAATTCAAAAGTGCCTGTAATTGGTTTAATTGAAATAAATGCTTTGAGTTTGAGTTTGATATTTTATCAAGGGCTATATATATTTTTCGTAGTTCGCAGTCAGAAGAAATACTGGCAACGGGTCTAACCTAACCTGTGACTGGGGCTCGTGACTTGTTATAACAACCGCACGGGTCGATCGATCAGGTAAAGCTACGCTTGTTGCGGTTGATCCGTGGTTAGGTGACCATCTTTTCATACCGAGACCCCTCCTTGTTTCGGAAAGCACGTTAAGCTGTTGGTCCCGGCTGTCATTCGTGGATTTTGAAAGTCTTTACGGATGTCAGAAGCCCGCAACCAGTCTTACCAAATAGCATCGTATTACCCAGTGACTGGATTGTGGTAGTCAGAAAGGTAGTCGCTCCATGAAAAATGCTGATATTTAGTTGCATCCGGTTAAATTGCAAGCTGACCCCAATATGGTTGAGAAAAGGCTAGACAGATGATGGTCTAACTTAAACTATGCTTTGTCAATGCTTCGAATGGTTTACTCCAAGTAGTAGTAAAAATAAAAATTGTCGTCATGTTAAAATTACAAATCTTACTTTACCGGGGAGCGATAGTTTTTGATCGATAAAATCGATAATTTTTTATCAAAATCGGTGTGGTAATAACGATAGGCTTCTCAGAAGAGGTGGAGTTCGTTCGCCAATGCAGTTGGATGCATGAATGGAGCTTTCATACAAGCTTTAACACAAGGATTCCCTGTATCCGTTGTTGACGCTTCTCACACAGTCCGAGCGGAACAAACATGTATGGGTGGGTCGATCAGATACTAGATAGACGATATTGAAATGGATTCCTTGAATGAATCAGAGCTACTGATAGTAGTTAAACCAGGCAGACATACGTTCATTGTTTTTCGATATTTGCTTTATGTATTAAGATATTCAACGTATTAACCAATCAGCAGCGGGGCTGACAGTGACAGGGGCGGATTGAGCTGGACGTGCATTTAATAATCGCCACTTCTAGAGAAGTGGACATTTTGTTTTCGGCCGAAATTAATAATTATTTGTCGATTCTCATGAATTTACTTGCCCGAAACGGGCGAATCGTCACTTTAAAAATTTTTTTTTTCTAAAAGTGACGATTTTTTTTTTCCAATTTTTATCTGCGGGCTTTGACAGCTGCTTGTGATTCGCCGTCTCAGACACAGATTGGCAACCTCGACATGTAGGTCCTCGACCCCACAGAACAGATAAAAGAAGTCTCGACCCATTGGTTGACAGACAAGGATCAAGATTGAGTTACCTACATTATTAGTTTCTGGCGTTTCCTATCACATAGTCGTCCTTCATAATTTCGTCGCTACTAACAAATCAATAAATGCATTTCAATAAGATTTACTATGTAACAAAACTTTACAAAACGTAGTAAATAAAGTTGCCTGTTACGTCACTAGCCTTTGAATTGAATTTGGAACTTTGCCAAATACTGAAGGCCGAATAACAAAGTCACGGCCTGAAGTTGGTCTGCCTGTATTATGAAGAATAAGACTGAGTGGTGGTTTACCTGAAGTTTCAGACTTTTAACAAAAAATATTTATAAACTTTCATGTTTTGAACACGTTATAAAACACTGTTTCACGGTTTCTCTGTCAAGCTCCGCTAGTGAGACACAATTGATTTTCTATTGTTTCGTCGTCGACAGGCGACGCGCGGTGCTTGACCGGTTAAAAGATTTTGAATTAAATCTGTCATCATAATTATGTTATGTCAAGTGATTTGAATGGCTTGGGTTGTTGTTATTTCCCTCACCTAATCACAACTAACTAGATTTGTCAGATAAACCATTCAAGGGACTTGCGACCAGTTTCTGGAACGAATTATTGACGTGTCAAAATTAAACGCAAGTCAAGATGGAGCAGTGGTAGCAAGTGGTGACCTCGACATACGAGGTCGTGGGTTCGAACACAGGCAGGCGTTTTACTTTGTGTAAATAATTTCATCGCCGCTACTCTCAATACGGCGAAGGAATAGTGAGGAAACCGGCAAGTCGTAGAACCAAAAATTCGAAGGCATATTACATCTACCAACCCGTACTGCGCCCGCGCGGTTGATTACAGCCCACTCTCTCTCGATGAGAGGAGGCATGTGTCCCAGCAGTGGGAACATTATAGGCTGCTTATGCAAGGAGTGTGATTGACCATTCACCAATCACAGCAGTTTTCGCACGCTTGACAATTTGTTACCGAATTTCGCAGTTGATTTTTGTTCCAGAAATGGGGTCTTGATCAACCTTTCAGCAACCGAGTACAGTATTTTTATCTCACGAAGCGACACGCGCTTTACTTGTGGTTACCAAGTGTACAACCATGCTGCGAATGTGTGTAGAAGCGCAGGAGCTCTTGGTACCATCCGAGACAATGACGAAGTCGGAAGAGTGTGTGTGCGTTATGTGCTGACGTTACTCGTCGTCACGCATACATTCACAGCGTGTCTACACTTGGTTAACACAAGTAAAGCGCGTGTCGCTTCGTGAGATATAAATCTATATTTATACTAATAGTAAAGCTGAAGAGTTTATTTGTTTGAACGCGCTAATCTCTACAACTACCAGTCGGATTTGAGAAAGTCTTTTTGCATTTTATTTATTTTTTATTACTGAATGGGCCCGCTCTTGACCTCGATCACGCCTGATGGAAAGCGATGGATGAGGTCTATGATGAAACGAGCTTGACCAGAAGATGTCTAAGGCACTGGAACTCCCACGCTTCGACGAAACACAGCAGGCTGCTTGACGCCGGACTCCGGTGGGAGGGTGGTTGCAAACCAGGCGGGCGTTAGCCCTACCACCGCAAGGGAAGAATTGGCCAGTCAAATAACGTGTTGGGTTTTGAGTGTCCAGGATGCGACGAGCGCTCGGTTCAGTTTAGTAACTGGCGGAACAAACTGCGCTACACGAGGAGGCTTCTTCATGCATCCCAAAAATTTTATAGCCAAATTCTTGAGGAAGGCTATGGCTATGTTATTTAACATAATGTGATCACGCTAAGACCCTTAAGAGCCGAGTGAAAGTAAAATTCAGAAAGAACGCTAAGCGAAAACGAAGTAATAGCGCGGGCAGGCGATGCGATGCGACGCAGTGGGTTGGGGGCCGAACTTTCAAGCAAAGTCGCGGGTAGAAGCTAGTATTATATAACGTTCGGATGCACTTCGGGGTTACAATGATCTCTCACAAATATAACGTTCCGTCACAACACCATCAGTATTCATCATGCAAGATTTCATGATCTCAATCCGTGCAATGTTTTCACAACCTTATAAAATCGAAACAGATTCTTTTGTTCCAATATAGTGAAAGCAAACAGGAAAATATGCAAAAACATTTAAAAAGGTTACGTCTTCTTGAACGGAAACTGAAAAACCGATAATGAAATTACGTAATCAGATCAGCGGTTCTAGGAAATGTGATCAATAGGTTAAGGAAGACTGCGCGATATCGGACTGAACTAATTCCATTTTAGTTTTAAGTTCACTGCAACTTGCTCAGTTAGTTACAATGGACCAAAAAAGTCACAGAATGGTATCCGAGGAATGGAAAAAGACGTAGAGGAAGACAGGAAAAGGTGGGAGGCAGATCTGGCAGAAGGTTGTCGAAGAAAAGCTTTGGACAGGAATAGGTGGAAGGAAATAGAAGAGCCCTATGTCACAAGACAGCCTGACCTGGTAGCTGATAAGATAATGTAGGGCTAACAACCTGACGGCAAAATTTTATTAGTATTAAGAACTAGTTTATGTAAGAAGAAGGGTCATAGGAAATATTTGCTATTTTTGTGTTTTTTTCTTTTGGAACGAAGTTCCTTAACGCGGCCTGTGGTAGGAGTTAACTGATAGAAATCGTCACGTAAAGAAACAGCGTTATGCCCCCTCCATGCGACTGCCTCTCTCTGTCTGTCTCTTCCTATTATATACGAGGGTGTGTGTGCGTGCGAGTATGGCTTAAGGCACTTGGTTCCTGACGGGGGTACAACGACCGAATTTTTTTTTTTAACCGACAGCGGCAAGGTCAAAGCAGGGTCATACTAACTGCACCTAGGTTATAATAACTTGCGTGCTATACATTAAGAGAAATGTCACGATGAAAGTTTTGAGTATGAATGTGGATACGAAGAGTAGGGGATAGATGTATTGTGTGAAAAATGATGTGGCTAGAATGGGGGTAACTACCAAGATGATGACTAATAAAGAAGTCTGGAAGAAAAAGACACGTAGCGCCGACCCCAAATAAATTGGGATAAGGGCAGGAGAACGAGAGTAAAGTGAGGGGAATGAGGTGATCAATTAAAAAAATATATTAATTACTGTGGTAGACATTGCTGCTGAAGTAAAATTGTCCATAACACTACAGCAAAACGTGAAACTACGGGGTTCGGTCCTATTATGTTTTCTGTTTACATTGATGTCAGCTATCAATTTATATAGAGTTCACGTTCACACGTGGGCGTCATTTTGAAAAAAGCTACGTAAAGCTTAGAATATATACCTACCGTAAAGAACCTTTACAGTATCAAAAGTACCTAAAACTGCGTATAAACGAACAAATTCACTTAATATGACGAGATTTGTCGTCCAAACGTTCGATCCTGACGTTAAACCTTTCTTCTAAGACACACAAAGGGCTCAATACTGCGGGACCCGACAAAGGATTTTAAACGCCATATCAGAAGCGGATTCAGAAATTGTGCGGCTTCCTCTAAGTTGTCGACCTTCAAAAGGTGTAGCTCCTTTATATCACGGCCCCTTTCAAGGACTTTTATGAGTGTTGAGTTGAGATTTTCTCAGAGATAATATATTTAAGATTTTTAAAAAAGAAAGAAAATACGTTTTTACGGCAAAATGTCGCAGAGAAAAAACACAAAAGAACAAGTTAGTGGCAAATATGCGTCACATCCTCCATCGCCATCGCTCAGCATAATGCTACGACCCTATGCGACACAGCCCCAGCACTGGTTTTCAGCGACAGTCGGCGTTGATTTTCTTTCTCGTTGACAATGAAAGGACAATGCTCGTGGATGTATGGAATCCCGTACCATGCTGCATCAAAGTCAAACTTTGTTTTTTATAGACATATCATATTAACTCCCACAAAAGTTCTTTTTGTAAACAAAACCCGGGTTTCAGAGATTAAAAAAAAAAACGAAATACCCAAATAACTAGGTAGGTACCTACCTACTTTATTTTGTAAGACATGTCATACACGATGACAATTAACACAACATCCTTTTGATGTAAATGCTATATTACCATCTTAAAAAATCCGTATTATTCATTATAATCCTTCAATTACACACAGGAAAACAGAAATATCAATTTCACGCAGTTCGAAAGAAACGGGAAAAATTTAATGAATGAAGTGTTACTGTCACTTGACACTTGTCTTTCTGACAGTGTCAGATAGTGATGTGGCTCGATTTAATTAACTCGTAACTCGACTAAATAAAATAAAGGAGCAAGTCCATTTACTCTCGAGGTGCCACTCGATTAGATAAATATCACCAACACTGCCACTATAGTTAATTGTCATTATTCATTCTATAATTAAATGCGAAGGTAGGTAATAAGCCAGGGATATTTCGTGTAATAAACCGTCAAAATACTGTGATGTACAGAGTCACAGGATTTTATAAGAGTAAAAATACATATTCTGTTAGTTCTGTCAGTTGATAGATAACGTGTATTTTGTCATTAAAATCGCCATCGTATCGTCATTGATTATTATCAGATGCTTTGCTCGAACAATTATTCGGTCTTTCACTTACCCAGTTTTGTTCGACAATATAATCGTATAATTGGTGGCGCAGTTAATGACTACTATAAAGGAAAACGAAGGCTTATAGCCCATTAATTGAAGTAATAAAAATGGTCCCGGTAGTCTTAATACTGCCGTTAAATTAGTTCTGAACGGGCAGTTAAGTTTTTTTACTTACTGCAGTGTTAAGTGATTAAATTGGTCCTTTCGTTTTAGGTTCTTTTCCAGGACGTAAAAAACACACACACATAAATTCATGCCTTCTACCAGTTCTTCCCATGGGGGTAGGCGCCACCTGCTACGACCTTACATACTCCTTTACCCTCGTTTACGTTCATATCTGGTCATACGCACGCACACGCCCGCCAGTTGCAACTACTGCACAACTCGCCTTTCTGAGAAGATAAAAGGATTAATAATTATTTTTTTCACATTTTGCTAACGTCCAAAGCTGAAATTGCCAACTATCCTTCAATAAATACGAATGGCGTCAGCAGACTTCGAAGCCTAATTATAAAATTAGGTCAAAGATTTTTGCGTAAATAGTAAATTGGACAACTTTAATTAGTTAGATGTTGTGGTTAGGTGAAGGTCAACGTAATAAATGAGTATTCAAGGTTGAAAAGCCTGGAGTCTGGGACTAAGGCTGCGTTTCCACCAGAGGTGAACGAGGATGCGTAGCGAGGGATGTGTATGTGTAAATGTGAGGGATGTGTAGAACTAACCAATACCAGCGCTAACTTAGTTCAAGCTATAAAAATGAAGCGATTTTATTGGTTGGTTTCACACACATCCCTCGCTACGCATCCTCGCTCATCTCTGGTGGAAACGCAGCCTAATGCTTTATCTAACGGTTCCTATAAACAAAAACGAATCGTTTTGCTTACCAATGATAGCATTTTTTATTGCCAAACTGGGCATATAAATAGTTCGTAAGCTAATTTGACCTGTGATAACTACTTCCATATGGGAGGGTCTACTATGCAAAGCTTTGAGGTCCGAGGTCTTAACATTATTTAATACTTATTTATTTATTTATTTAATACTTGAACACATAAATGTACGGAGGCGGACTTAATGCCATAGGCATTTTCTACCAGTCAACCTTTGGGTGATGCAGAGACAAACAGTGGTAGGTGCAATCATGAACATTGAGGAATAAATATTTTAAATAGGTATAAAGATACGCCTTAACTTATTAAAACTATGAATCTATATATATAAAAGGAGAACTGACTGACTGACATATCAACGCACAGCCCAAACCGCTGGGTCTAGAGATTCCAAATTTGGCACGTACGTTCCTTATGAGGTCTAGGGGTGCACTAAGAAAGGATTTTTCAAAATTCACCCCCTAAGTGGGTGAATGGGGGGTTGAAATTTCACGCGGACGAAGTCGCGGGAAGAAGCTAGTATAATATATACCTAATTACATATAAATATAAGCACAAATAAATATACATAAATACACGAATATACTTACTAAAAAGAAATAAGACATACAATGAGAAAATATTACCGTTGTGATGAGGCTGCCAGCTTCTTGCGAATGTGCTCACGAACCTTAACTTTAAAGGATAATCGATTGGTTGCCATCCTGATTTCCTGGGGGAGCGCATTCCACAGAGAGATAGACTGAATGAAGAAGGAAGAGTGAATGAAGTCTGTGCGGTGAGTGGGACATTGGAGAAGGCGATTGTGTGATGAACGTAGATTTCTATTGTGGTTGGCGCAAATGTACTGAAAGTGGGGGGCTAGATAACCAGGGGAACACTGAGAATCAAGAAAAGAGAACAAGATGGTCAGCGCCCTTAGCTCTCTGCGCTGGCGTATGGGCAACCACTTTAGAAGCGACCGATGCGCAGAGACATGCTCATATTTATGCAGATTGAAAACGAATCGAATCGCAGTTATTGAGAAGACGGTCAAGTTTGTTGAGGAGATCTGCATTCAGGTCATAGTAGCACACATCACCATAATCGATGATAGGGAAAATAAGGGACTGCACAAGCATTGTCTTCGTACTTGAAGGTAATAAATTTTTCAAACGGTACAGAGGCCGCAGCGTTCCAATAACCTTCTGGCTCACCCTAGCGACTTAACATTATGATTTAACATTATGCTTTTGCTAGCACAAGAATAATCACTATAATTCATTTGAATATTACATATTATTACATTACTGAGTCCAGCATTTTCATCATACTTGACGGTGTATTAAATGTGAAGTGTCTCCACAGGCTCAAACGAGCTCGGGTGGCGGGCAGGAGTACTCGCTGTTCAATGACTTGTCGGCCGCCGGCTCAATATTGGTAAAGATACAAGAGTCTTAATTTTCACTAATAATGGTCCGTACATTATAGGAATAGCTGAATCGGCTATAAAAAGGGACGCTTGTACTGCTGCCGGCAATGTATATTCATTTATGGGGGAGAAAAAAAATGTTACATAAGATATGGGGAGACCTTTTCCCAGCAGTAAGAAAATAAAGAAATCTAACGAAGGCTATTTATATTTAATCTAATCTGGAGTGTATTTCATAATGAAAACTGGTCCTAAGATCCGCTTCTTTTATAAAGGCTGTGTGTGTCATGTTGCGCTATGCCGAGCCAAAGCACAGACAAGATATGAATACCAATTAAGCTTAGCAAGCATTTTTTTATATGACCTCATGAAACGTAATATTAACTTGTAGAGAAATCCTTGAGATTGTCCTTATCTCCTTGGTTTAGCCTGGATAGCAAATTGGTTTGTGAATCGTGCCAATCTGTGATCAGATTTAGATGTTTTTTGGGAGACATAGTTCAACATAAACCCGCATGCATTGAAAGTGTTCTGTACAGTGTGGTCAAAAAGTCGGGCATCAAACGGAATATTGAGATAAAGGAGGTCATTTCCAATTTTGGTAACACTTCAAAATTAAAAAAAAAAATTGCTCTTGAAATTTGGTACCCAGAGCCGCAATAGAACTTTTGTAGTGCTGATACATTATCTAGTAATAATACAACACCGTTTGTTTTATATCGCGTTTTTTTAAATTAGTCTAATTGTAAAAGAACTCGGTATACAAAATATTTTATTTCACATAAACCTACATGGACATTTTGTTGGAAATGACCTCCTTTATCTCCGTATTTCGTTTGATCCACGACTTTTTGACCAACCTGTACATAAAACTACAGTTTATGCATAAAGATTGCCAGTATAAAGTCGTATGAATATAATTAATGTTCGCAGAGTCTATCATAAACTACATTATTTCAGGCATAAAGTCGGCTCTAAGCGAAAAAATAAAAATATACATATAATAATTTAACATTGTAACTGAGGTTAAGATTAGTCTAAAGTCTAAAAAATAAAAGGTAAAAATGGTTCAGTACTGTAAATATGTTATAAAAACAATTCAATTTCATTGTTTTAATAATTAATATTGGCAAAAAATGTTATTTAATTTTATTTTTGCTCTCCTGGAAACCTGACTATTTCTAGATACGACCATATCCTTTTCATGTTTAGGATTGTTTTAATATTCTGTTTCATTAACCTCCTCATTCAGTTTTCAGAGCAGCGTAGGATGGGTAACGAGAACACAACATATGTAAATCCTACATCCCTCCTGAATCCCCTAAAGTCTCCAGTTTCCTGTATTATACCTTTGCTTACTGCTCAAGTACATACAACTCTATTTACCAAAGACACATATCCAGTTCCAAGAACCATCTTCCATGCATTACCTAATTAAATCATGCTTGACACGAAGTCACACGAAACCGTCGCTCGCGACAACTTTCTTCGGAAATTGCGAACTACCCTCCGTAATGAACTTACAATATCAATTTCACCGCTCGTTATTTTGTTACAGGTAAGCAGTTACGGGAACCCGAGTACGGTGTGGGAAGTAAGTTTATGGCCTTATGTAATATGTATGACCGTACAATTTTACTTTACTGTACACAATTATATAAGAGGAACTCTAAAGAAGTGGTTAGATTTGGCGTGTAAGTGATTTGGTTTTTTGGGTGAAGGAAAATGGAAAACTACAATTTATTAGTTTACAATAATCAGTATAATTACCTAGCTAGATAAATAAAATAGGCAAACTATGTAAGTACTGTGTACTCGTTTAAGTGGAATGTTCGCTGTAGTACCAGTGCCTCGGAAAGTACGTTTTAAGCGGTTAGTCTTGCGCCTGATCTCTCTCCGGTCGTGTTGATTTGCCGTGCCATCGGACTATGAAACTGAGGGAATAAAGAGTGCACTTATGTCTGCGCGCATATACGCCTGCACTACAATTTCTCCCGCGCCGAAGGCTAGTCTCCGTTGAGTTGGGCCGCCATGGCGGAAATACGGTCTGGAGGACTAGTAGTACTTATATAATAAGACCGCCCCTAAGACGACCCACTGAACAATGTTTTTGTGGAGTAGTCGTTGGGAGTGCCAAAATAAAAAATAGATACACGTATTTGCAAATTCATTGATACTGGAACACTACTTCAGTAAGTTGAAAAAAAAAAAAAACTATATTAACGAGGTCCCACGTTGGGCGCCAAAATGTGTTCGAGCATTTCGCGGTTGTTAATATGGCGTTAATAAGTTTTTGGAGAGAAAAAACCGGTTTTTGGCAGTCCTGTGTGGCAGTTTCTTTCTGAAGCTCAATAAAACATCATGCCTGTAGGTATTCCCCAAAGCGTTAGGCAGAGGTGTACCATAGTACATCCCGTTCGCGTTAAGTTTGCCGGTCCGGGGAATGCGCGTCGTTCCCCCCAACCGCTTACCGCACCGCTGGCTGAGTCGCCCTCAGTACGGTAAGCAACGTCATCGCAAACGCGTACACCCACATTTCACCTAAAGCTCGTTGTGGCATATTAACCCCCGGGTACAGCCGTACACCCGCCGTACCCCCGGGTACCGTACATAAAAGGCAAGGAAAATACGTATAATTACAGATTAAACAGAATGTTAATAATTTGATTATACTACAAGAGCTTTATTGTAACGTTAATAAACAAACAAAGCTCGTTATTTCAGATACGTACCTACTCCTAATTTAATCATTCATTTCTCGAGAGTTTTAGACCGTGTTCGGCAAATACTGAGAATAAATTTTATAAAAGAGGCTGGAACCGATTTATAAGAATACCGTTTATTAATTCAATTCAAATTTAATACAATTCAATTCAAACGTTGATTTTTAAATTGTTGCCAAGGAATAGAACAATTCATGTGACAGTTTTACTAGATTTTCACAGTGTGATTTTATTGAGAATTAAAATAATATGTTCGTAAATAACAATGTACATAATGTATACTAATAATAAAGCTGAAGAGTTTGTTTGAACGCGCAAACAGTAATCAAAAATGCAAAAAGATTTTTTCAAATTCGACTGGTAGTTCCAGAGATTAGCGCGTTCAAACAGCTTTATTATATTAGTATAGAAATAGAATTATTTATTTTTGTCTGTCCTAATTAAGTACACAAGGCTTAAGTAAATATGATCAATTTTCATATACATTTCAGAGAGTACAAACCTATAATTAAAATTTGGCTCAAAGGAATCTTTCTCATTTTATTTTTTTGACTTTTTTTACATGTGTGTCGAGCTCGTCCCGTTCTATAAACCATTCAAACAATTATTTAAGGTACCTCCCCTACATGTAAAGTGGGGATGATAATTTTTTTTTCGTCCGTCCCATAGTGTGGGATATCGTTGGATAGTTCTTTCAAAAATATTAGGGGTTTGGAAGACCGTTTTTTTGATTAAGTAAACCATTCGTGACTTATCAAGCTTTAAAGTACCAATTTTCGTTAGAGTCAAGTGTCCCCCCCCCCCCCCTCTGCCAACTAAACGGTTATAGGTAGAATTTCAAATGTCACGGCAGTAGTACCTATATATAACGAAGTTTAAAGGAAAACTATCACACTTAAGTGGGCTTTTCAAGTTTACGAGTAATAGTCGACCAACTTAAATTTGCAGTTGCAATGTATGGGAGAACATGATTTTCAACTACAATGTTAAGTTTGTTCTTGGGATTTTAATTCCAACTCCGGAACCCTTCATTATGCGTGGTCCAACACGCACTTGGCCGGTTTATTGTTTATAGGAACCGGGCAAAAGTTTGACAGTATACTAAAGAAATTTGGCTTTGTTAATAGTCATGCAGATAGATGTGTTTACATTGGAAATGTCAACAATAATAAAGTTTACTTGTTGCTGTATGTCAATGATGGGCATCTAATGTCTAGGTCAAAAGATTCACTAAATAACGTAAACTGATTTAAAAGAAAATTGGAGTTGTTATGATCAGACTCATTAGGATGTTATTAAGAAAATGATGAGATACTTGAAAGGAACAAAAGACTATGGTTTATGTTACTCACCTTGAAGCTTTTAGTGTTGCAGATTATGCAAAAGATACACTCGCACGCGCAGGTCTTTAACTGGATATGTATTTATGAAGAATGAAGCTGCTGTAACTTGGGCAACACAACGCCAATATAGAAAGAAATACATAAGAAGATTAAGGTGTAAAGTCCAAGTGAGAGTGTTGAAATAATAAAATTCGACTTTTACCGGTTACTAGTGACAACACTATTCTTGTAGTACTGCACTAACAATGTCTAATTGTTCTTCTTCTCTGTGGAATCTCTTATTATAAAAAACTACGTGTCATAAATTTTTTTTTTACTCTTTTTAATACGGGCTGGTGTCCGCAACTCCAAGTCAATGCGCGTATTATGCGTACGGGAAAAAAATACATCATATACCCACCACACATTTCTGATCCACGCTGTGTATGATATGGATTGAAATTACGTTTTAAGTTAAATACGTCACGCGATATTAGGTATGTTTGGTAGATATTGTTTCATATTTCGGTCAGTGGGTCGTCTTAGGTTCGCAATGCGTAATGTTAGAAGTTTACCTTACCCCATCGTGCAGTTTTCGTGAGCTCTTGTTACGATAAGAGTATATAGTTGGAACGAAGTTCCTTTTAACACGTATTATTCTGCACACTTGGCGAATGATATAGACCGAAAAGAGTGTAACATGTTTAACCGATTTTAAAAAAGAGGAGGTTCTCAATTCGAATGTATTTTTTTGTATGCTACGCGATGACTCGATTTCGAAAATTCTTTTTTTAATGCCTCTCCATTAAAAAAGGAATTTGCATATGCCTCAGGGGTTTTTGAGTTAGCTTCAATAAATATGCATTTTTTTAGTTTACACTGATGATGTTTAATAACTCCCTGTCACTGATTTTACATAGCAACTAGTGTTAAGTATACGAATTTGTGTGGGGTAGGTACAGACGCCAGCACATCAAGCTACTACAATCTTTCAAATTTCCTTAATATATTTTCAACTTTATCGCTAAAGCATAAGGTTCAAGGTTGATTGGGAAAATTTGACAGTTTGATTTGCTGGCGTCTCTAAAACTAAAAAGTGAAAAACAAAAATTTTTTACAAAAAAAAAATACAACCAACTTCCGACTAAAAAAAGTTTTGTGTGACAGTTTTGTTTTTTGATTTAGTTACTGTCAAAAGTTGTTAATTTATTTTATTGAGCTTGTTATTTAATACTAGCGGCCCGCCCCAGCTTCGCACGGGTGCAATTTTTTTTTTCGAATTTCCGTAATTTTCTTTTACACAAACCTTGTCCTGGCAATACCGAACACAACAAAAACGAATTATCCAATTTGGTACAGTCATTCGGAAGTTATGCGCGTACAGACATTTCGGCGACTTTGTTAGGATAAGGATGTAATATACAGCGAAAACAATTTATCGTTTCATTTTCGCTCCAAAGTTTACCTGTATTGTAAGTTTATCTTACACCTTTACAACGTTATGAAACATAATCGAAGGAAAACAAATGTATGTTGGAAATTGGAAAGGTACCTGAAAAATCTTTGTCTTGCTAGCTTGATACCAATTTCGACACTTGGCCTTTTCACCCGACTGCAACTGTGCCGAAGCATAAATATGTCATGTATGGTATATTCCTACCTCGTTGCTATGCTCTAGTGAATGCAAGCGCTTCTGCTGAGTGCTTAGCATGAGGTCCTTGGTTCGATTATCGGGTCGGGCAAAGTGCTATTGGGTTTTTCTTATAGGAATTTCTTAGTAGCAGCTTATAGTTTGGAATTGTGCTCAGCTGATGGCAATAAGCTTGCCCCCTATTACATGAAACTTAAACATAACTGGCGAAATGTGGGTGTTACTATAGATACACTTCAGCCCAACCCTTCAAGGATCAGAAGGCCAATTCTCGTAATTTAAAATGTTCAAATCTAGTCGCAGTCTCATCTCGACGACAAACAAATGTCAAAAACTTTTGAGACTGATCAGACTGTGAACGTTCTTAAAATTACGAGAATTGTCCCTCAGGTGAGATGTTATGTTACGCGATACACTCCTTTAGATTATCGTTAGGCTTTTATTTATCACTATTTGACCTCGAACCTTCACCTGTTATGTCTACGTGATTTTCATATTAATAGTACGTAACACGTGGTAACACTATCAGTTTCACTACCATTGCATTCGAGGTATTAACATTATTTCTGACAGCGTAGAGGGTGATAGAAGTGCATGGCATGCCAATACCTGATAATTACAGATAGCGTTTTGATGTCTTAACAGTTCTATCGTACTTTGATGTTTCAGCTATTTAATCTAAATGAAGCACTCGGCTTGTTAACAGGGAACAGACGTATGCAAATAAATTGAAAATTTTCGAAAAACCCGAGTGCAACTGTGGCAGCATCTAAATCGCCACATGCGAACTACGCATCACACTGACGTCACGCAAAAATCCTGCATCGCGCAAGCAGAGTTTACCGCGCAACTAGCGTATATACAACATTCAGATATCAATCGGCGGGCAGAAGCCCATCAGACACAATACCCGTCTGGTCTGCTGCATTAGACTGCTTGTGCTTGTTTTGAACTTTTTAGTTGCCTCAGACCTTTTTTATTTCAAGTCTGAATACTATTTTTATCTTACGAAGAGACGCGCGTTTTACTTGTGGTAACCAAATTTACAAATGCTCTGTAAATGTCTCACTCGAATCTGTGGGGGTACAGCACTGCGCTGATTTTCAGTAGTCACCTGAATACGACCTAACGTGACGAGGCTTGTAGTTAAGTAATAACAGCCACACGGGTCGATCGATCAGGTTAAGCTACGCTTGCCGCGGCTGGTCCGTGGATAGGTAATCATCTTTACATATCAATACCCTTCCGAGCTTCGGGAAGCATTTGGCCGTTAGTCCCGGCTGTTATTCGTGGGTCTTTGACAGTAGTTACAGGTCGTCAGAAGCTCGAAAGTCTGACAACCAGTCTTACCAAGGTGTACCCCTTGGTAGATCATAACCCAGTTACTTGGTAATACGATACCGTATTACGAAGTAACTGGGTTATGATTTTATGATCTAGACTGGAAGCTAACCCCAACATAGTTGGGAATAGGCTAGCTAGGCAGATGATGACCCGAAAACGACGACGAAACCAAGTCAGATAGCAAGACTTGTACGGATTAACCAAATAGCTATATTTAAACTATCCTCATATAGTTACATGTAGATGAGAGAAAACCGCTTCTTTTCGCATCAATAATGCACACGAAGCTCCCATTCCATATTGATTCTCTCATAAATTCAATAGGTATAAAGGAAAGTGGAGCCTTATTAAGAAATCCCGAGAGTTAGATAAAAACGGTATCCAACTCAATGCCAACGAGATTACGTACGTAGGGTTCCGTACTCAAAGGGTGCCAACGGGATCATATTACTAAGGCTCCGCTGTCCGTCTGCCTGTCACAGTCACAGAGCTGAGAGAGATCTTTTAAACCGTATAGGTAACACAATTTTCAAAGAGTGTGTACTAATATTTTGTGCACAATGTGAAAATTGTACTAGTGCTTTATTTTATTAACTTTTCGCACATTAAAAAATGTACAAAGGCGGGCGCACATTAAAAAATTGTTTATGTTTATATGAGTGTGTTTAGTTTGTGATACCTATTCCTGTGCGAGTCTCAATAAATTATGTTTCCATTTTTTTTTTGTTTCTTTTAATATGGCCGGTATTACAACAAATCATAAAATAAACGTGTTTTCTTACTAAAGTATTTAAATAATTGTAGTGTTAACTATTGTACGGTGGTACGGAACCCTTTGTGTGCAGCTTCGCCGCTTTTCCTTTTTGCAACCGATCTCAAGATGGCGGAAGGTTTGTTACTGATAGGTTACTAATAGATATTAATTGGATCGCTCTGAGAAACGTCTTCTTTGTATTTTGTTTGCGTTTGTTTGAACACGGACACGTAGGTACCTAAATATTTACCTTGGAATTGTTTATGTTATACTACAGTTATTTTTGATTAAATACATGGAAAGCTGCTGGCGGGAAGAGCTGGAGAAAACAAATGACCTGTGTGACCACTTTAGCCCTGGATCGAAAGAGCTGGAAGTAATGCCCAGCAGGCGATGATGCAGGCTAAGGCGATTAGCACACTGCACCGCATTACGCAGCGGGACAAACATAACGTGTATATATTTTGTATATTTTGTTGTATGTATGTATATATGTATATATTCTTATATCGTAGTTAGAAATATTTTCTTATATATATATTTTTTTTTCTCTGTTATAGCACCTACTGTGTATTGTCTCTGTATCACCCTAAGGTAGACTGGTAGAAAATGCCTAAGGCATTAAGTCCGCCTTTGTACAGTTTTTACTTGTGCATAAAGATTTAATAAATAAATAAATAAATAAATAAACGTGCCCCTGCGCCGCGTGCGTGATTTTTTACATACAAATTCAATAAAAACGCGCTTCCGTGCGGGGAATTTGGCTCCGTTTCACGCACCCCGCTGCGTAATGCGGCGCAGTGTGCCAATCGCCTAATAGTCCACTCAACGAATAACCCAAAAGGAGGTGTAGAGTGCGTGAGCTGGGCCCTAAGCGATTTCTTCAGAAAGTGGTACAGGGTGCTTAGGGAGTAAACATACTAAAAGTCCCCGCGTCTAGGAGGTGAGCCTGGGTGTATAGGACAATGCTGTTTATCTGCGTTCTCAGGTGGTGGGAGGCATACGAAAGCTAATAAAATTTTCTACAACTTTTGTCACACTTTTTCTAAATTCACGATATGAAAAGCTCCGCTGGTGTCTGTCTGTCTGTTAGGTACTTCGAACCGTTTAGATGGGTATAGAGATAGTTTGTGTCCCAGTAAAGGACATAGGATAGTTTTTATCCTGATGTTCCCACGGGAAACTTATGCCTGGTGAAACCGCGGGGTACTGCTAGTACATAGATAAAAGTTTCAATAACTCAACGGCTGAACGGAATTGAATGGGTAGGTAGATAGATTAGAACCTGCCGACCTCGATTAACATATAGGCTACTTTTATCCCGAAATAACGCGAACGAAGTAGCAGGCAACAGCTAGTGTTTGATGAAAGTCGTTTTTTTTTAAGATTTTCACTTTTCCGGAACGTGTAGTTCGAAAATGGGTAGAAATTCGAAAAAAGTGTTTAGATGAGTGTTGTAGAAAAGTAATTACGAATAGAAATCTAGGTTTTGATCACGGATATCGATCAAAACCTAGATTTGGATATCTATGGTTTTGATAATACTAACATATTCGAATTAAAGGTTTTATTTGGTTTTAGGTTTCATTTTATTCAATATTAGCTTCAGCCCGCGACTTCGTCCGCGTGAAATTTCTTGTGCCCCCGATTCACCCCGCCGCATGCATCGCCTGTCCCTGCCCTGCTTCTAAGGGGCTGCCTCCACGAGCGAGAGAATCGCGGCGATATTATCGTCGTGCCACATATTTCTATAGACTCTCTTAGAACATGTCTCCACACGGCGATATCATCGCCGCGAAAATTTGATGGCACGGCGAGACTATCGCCGCGATTCTCTCGCTCGTGGAGGCGGCCCCTAAGGATCATAGCGTGATGTTAAATTCATTATACTATATTAGGTATATATTCACTACTAATATTATTATATCATTAATTAATGTTACATTATATTATACTAATAAATAATAATAAAGCTGACGAGTTTATTCGTTACATTATCTATAACTATTAGTCGGAGTCGATTTTTTTTTCATTTTATAGCCCAATTACTTTGGAAGGTTATAGGCTACTTAACATCACGCCAAGACCCTTAGGAGCCGATAAAAAATAAAAAGTCAGAAAGAACGCTAAGCGACATTTCACGCGGACGAATTCGCTGGCTGAATATTGAATAAAATTCCTATGTTCATATTTAGGAATTTAGTTTATTGTCTCGGTGAACTTATTAGAATGTTTTATAGAGCCGTTTTCGTTTTACGAAATGAAACGGGCAATGCTTACAGGTGACCTTAATACAAAATAAATAAAAAAACTGTTCTTTTGTGAACCATTGGACTATTGCTGATTTCTCATTTTCACTACAGAACAATGGAAACATCTGTACTTATTTGTTATTCTCTGTTGATTCTTTATAGCTGCTGCGAAGGAAAATATACAGGCTGTCCGGTAAATAATAGATAACCTTTTAAGGGGTCATTCTACTTATTATTATGAACAACTTTTACCTACTACGGGACCAAACATGAAATCGCGAAAAAAAGTCAGCTGTTCCCTACATTTGTGTTCGCATAACTCGTCAAAATGTAGGAAACTGCTAACCCCTGAAGAGGTTATTCATTAAATACCGGACATCCTGTCTAAATAGGGAGCAGTGGTGGCCCAGTGGTATCGGCCCCGGCTGACGAATTGAAGGTCATGTGTACGAACCCATGCAGGCACTGTATTTTGCGTATTTAATTTCATCACCACTGCTCTTAAAACGGTGAAGGAAAACATCGTGAGAATACCAGCATGTCCTAGAACCAAAAAAAATTAAGACGTAACATCCACCAACTCACACTGGGCCCGCGTCGTGGATTATGGTCCACTCCCTCTTACAGAGAGGAGGCCTGTGTCCCAGCAGTGGGAACAGTATAGGCTGATTATGCTAAATACCCTGTAGCTGTTTTGTTCAATAAGCTCACTTGCGCACGGGCACTTTTTTTACCGCGTACTGGATTTTCAACTCTGCGTTGAGATCCAAACAGAGCACGATGAGAAAATCTTATAAATACTTTTCCTTTTCTCACAAACAGTGAACCAAATTGATCAAAATCAGTCGATTTCATGTACGGCACCTTAAATATTACTAAAACGTTAATTTTATAAAAATACTGTACTGCGACCTCTTTTATTACAAGCCATGTAAACTTTTTAGTTAGTAAAATATGTAAAGTTGGCAGTGACACTCGAAAGCATGACATTTTGCTTTTTATTTTACGAAAACAGATTTTAATATTTTCAATCATAATGAGATCTAGTAACAAATTTTCCCAACATAAATCGAGCCGTTTAAGTGATCTCTGTCCAAGTACATGTACACGTCTTAAAAGGCCGCTGAAACGCGTGGCGCGTGCTGGCTGCTCCGAAGACAGCGATGCCGTTGCCACGTTGCCTGTCAACTGGACGCCGCGGCGCAGCGGCCCTATCCTCGCCAACTACCTCAAACAAAGAGAACAAGACCATAAAACTGTTCTCGATGACATCGCTAAAGGTGCAGCTGCAGTTAACAACGACATAAACAAAAGAGTACATGAGCTGCTTAAAAATCTTTTGACTCACGTACAAGAAACTCAGCGTAATATAGATTGCACGGTCGACCATTGCGACGACGGCGAACCGCCTCTATCACCGGGTGTTCGCGATAAAGCTTTAAAGAAGGTACGTGAAATGATGGCAGAACGCTTAGAGTTTACAGCGGAATTCAAACAGGATGCGTTGAGTTTGGAAAGGGAAAGAGCAGACAAGTTGAGAATTCTTCTACGTGGTCAATTCCAGCGTCTCGTTGCAGTTGGGCACAAAACTCCGAAGGATTTAATGCATGAATTCGATGACCGGATTTACGACATCAACCAACAGCTTCTGAGTAATTCGAAAGCCTATACGAATTTGGAAGCAGATTTACGCGGTATGTCTGATGAAGGCATCACACGTGCGCGCTCATCGCTTAATCAGCTATGCCTTGGTATTGGAATGGCGATCAGGGGGCGTAGTGCTTTAATATGGAATAAGGATCAGAAAATTTCGCGGCAGAGATCTCAGATTGCTCTGAACCGGCCTGGTTCTGGTGATCCTCCTGGATATATATTAGAACACGTTGAAGAGCTGAATGCAATCATATCGACAGTAGTTGAAGCTTATCGCAACGCTGTATTGAGGATGTTTTCTGGCTTCTCTAATAAGCTAACTGAATTAGAAAAAGATCTAGGTAATCAAGATTTACGCGGACCTAATCAAATTTCTAAGATCGATCTTTTAGATTTAGATCGAATACTTGAACGTCAATTCAAACGTGTAACTAATTCTCTGACTAAACAGTCTAACAAAAGTTTATTTGAAATGACCGGTACTGATCTCATTGCAATGCAGGAAAGCGTTTCGTCGTTGGGAGAATGCCTGCGGGAAACCTGCTCAATACTAAATCATGCAGGTCATCTTTGGGACGCACATATTTTACGTGCAGCTCTCGCTCAAAAACTAACAATAGCAGCCGTAGAAGATCTTCTTACTAGTAATGATTCGATTGAGCTAGCCAATGAGGTTTCATTTAATATTGCTTTAGAACAGTTGCGGTGTTCCCCTGATGCTGATAAACTACAAAATCAGTTAGATGCAATCTTGGTTTTGTTAGATAAAACAGCCAGCTTGTATTTACAACATAGTGAGGCAGAACTAGGACGTTTAGAGGAATTTATGAATCTCCCCGCATCCATGGCAAATACGTTACTTGCAGAATTTGATGTTTTTTTAGATAAATATCCAAGAGCTCCTAAACAAGTATTGCCAACCACAACAGGCCTGTCATTTGCGGGAACTCCACAGAGAAACTATAGTCTACTATCATCAGTACAGATGCCGTTACCTCGTGCCATTTTTCAAACAAAACTCCAAGAAATTGCTCTAATGAACTGGAGAAACGGTTTCCTTGAAACTTTTAAGAGAAACATCTCTACGCTCCCAGAAGAATTAAGACATCAAGCTCAACAGTGGGTTGACAAACGCAGCGCAGCCTTACACATGCGTTATTCTTTAAAACTAGTATCGCACACCATTCGCTTAGAGCGTGTCAAAGCTGCTCGGGAAGCACGCCTCGCAGAGTTGCGTTACCACGACCTGAGGCTAGCATCACACTTAGGTGCAATTTCTGAGCTTGTTGATCGTTTACCCTTAGAAGCATCTGAATTCGCAGCTTTAGATGCCCCTATATTATATCCTTTTTGTGAAGCGATTGAACGTATGAAATTTAACATTTATAATATCGCTAACCAAGATCCGGTAGACGCTGAAGTGAAGAAGATGAAAATGAAAAGTTACCTTCCCCGTCTTGCTAAGCATCATCAACTGTTTGAAGAATCTCTTGATGTGGCAATAGTGGAGTATAAAAAGCTGTTGGAACACCGCATTCATGAGGCCAGGATCTCAAATGTACGTTACATTACAGCAATAAAGTTGTTCAGTGAGGGTGGCCAGTATGCTGCACTCGAAGCGATTAAAACCTGCATTGCCTTGGGGAAGGGAGCGGATTCTTTAGAATTGTGCTTGATTAAGACTTTAGATGTTTTGACCCATCGACGTTCACAATTACTCACTCTTGCTGATCAAACGATATTGCCACTGCAGCGTATAGTAGACGAATCTGCTAAAATGCCTGGTAGAGCGTCTGGCAAATCGAGTGCCAGAATTACAGAAAAGAAAAAGAAAAAATGAGACTTGCAATAAATCTGTATTGATTTTATTCTTTTTAAAACAATGTCGTACTTCTAAGGTTCCGATTGGCTGAAAATAAATCTAGACTGCTATCGAAAACTCGAGAAAGAAAAACTTTTTAACGGATTTAAAAAAGGAGGTTTTTTATTCGATTCTCTATGTAATGTATGTCCGCAATTTTCTCCAAAAGTACTCGTAATTAATCAATTTTGGAGATTTTTCACTAACGTAATCATATAAATGTATTAATTTTTCCTAATGCTAAATATAACCACATACCTTTCACAAGTTTTCATTATTCCGCTATAATAAAGTTTAATTTTATAGACGTTTCATTAGTTTTAATTTCCTTTGTAATTTTAAAATCACGGATTCAATACCTCACAGGTCTTTAGATAATGTTCTTCTTAACTTTCACAAGTTTTCATTATTCAGCTATAATAAAGTTTAATTTTACAGACGTTTCATTAGTTTTAATTTTCTTTGTAATTTTAAAATCACGGATTCAATATTTCAGAGGTCTTTAGATAATGTTTTGTTTGTCTTACACGTGTTAGGCAAAGTTGTCATGTCGCATAGAGCCTGACTGAGATGGCGTGAAAGCACTGCCTACTAAGTGCCTACGTGGCTAGTTTTATGTTCCAGCTAAAACATGTTCAGAGTAAAGAGAGTGCTTTGTAAATTCGTTAGTCTCACATCCTCGCGCTCTTTTAAATGTACTGTTTCATACCCTTTCTGCGACATTTCTTGGGAATTTACTGAAGTACTTTGTCATAACAGTTGACTGTTGTTGTTTATTTTAATTCTAGAGCTTATATATTTTATACGTACGTCCTTGTCTTAGTTGGTTGTTTAACAATTGGGAAAGAACTATAGCAGTGTTCATAATCTCAGATAATTTACATTTTAGTTAGTTAGTTATCTACTTTAGTGCAATGTATTCTAAGTTTATTTTTGAGTGACCCTTTGTAACAAAAAGGTCGTAATAAGTTTTTGGTTGCAATGGAATTCGAACTTTGTTAAGTATGACATTCAGTTTGTTATTCCATTACTTGAAAATTATCCTCGAAGTCCTGGCTCTAATACAGGGTGTTCGGCAGAACGTTGAACACACGAAAATGGCAGATAGATGGGGTCGACTGCTACCTACCCAGCCCATAGTTTTTTTTTTACCGAACTTCATGAGTTTTAAAGGCCTATAACTTTATGTAGGATACTGGATAGACGAAACTGGCAACACTTTTTTTGTTTTTGTCTCGACTATTGGTAGATTCATATAAAATTATTGTTTGATGCAAATAGTAACTAGACAAAAATTTATAAGCCATCAAACATTACAAAAAGGGATAAAACGTGATTTTGAGGTTTTCTTTGCATTGCATTAAAAAAAAACTAAAAGTGATTGAAGACTTAGGATTTCATCGAAACATCCTTGGTGTATGGCCTTTCGAACGGTATGTAATTTGTTGCATTAAAAAAAAAACAATATAAAAAAAGACTGGGCCTAGGTAGTTTTTTTGGGCTGGGTAGGTAGCAGACGACCCCACCTATCTGCCATTTTCGTGTGTTCAACGTTCTGCCGAACATCTTGTATAATTAATGTCGATCTCGCAACCTACTACCTACATTTAATATTCATAAAAATAGCAATTAGATATCCGTATTCACATCCACGGTCAAGTATTTTTTAAATATACACATAGCTTTAAGCCGTGCCGTAACATTAATCAGGTTTGCGTTCATACGCGCAGTTCCTGTGACAACGTCAACAGTCTGTAACTGATGGCCGGGTTTGGTTACGTCAAAATGGCGGACAGAAAGTCGAACTGAAAACGAACGAGTCTTGGATCGTTTCAGCTTTCAATATAGGCTAAATATACCTATTTTGGGATATATTGATTGATTGATACGACCGACAGTCAATACGCGTATTAGGTGTTCCCAATTAGTCGTGACCATCGAAAAAAGTTCAAAACGAAAATCGGATCCATGATGGCGGCTGCGAGCATTGTAAAACCTTTTGTCATTTGAAAATTTTCGCAGCCGCCATATTGGATTTTCATTCTGACCTCACTATTGGCTTTAGCACCCTCGCAAACAATGAAAACTATCTCTCTATCTTTCTCTGTCTATTATTTATAAAAAGACATCGCATAACCCTTTTTCGTTACGTGATGATTTCTACCAATTTACTCCTACCACAAGCTGCGTTAAAAAACTTCGTTCCAATAATGAGGAAATTTAAAAATGAACTGGCTAATTATCGCTGAAGACGGATATCAAAATATACATGCTCCAAAAATTTGAACAGGCCGACTATGGTCTCAACACAATGGGAACTCTCGCTCATACATACCTTCTCTTCGTTCTCTACCACAGTATATATAATAGTACTAGATGTTATCTACTTACCATAAAGCAACATAGCTTGAATTTAGTTGTAAATCTCATTATAAAATCTGTGCTTTGCAGCCGCTCCTGAAGTGCTTCTGTAGCCCAAGATAAATTTAATGGCTGCCGTGCTGCGTTTTTTATTGCACGGCAAAGCTTGATGGATAACTGGAACGATCCCCTTCCATTAAATGAAGTTGTTTTGTTGGTTTTTTCTGCTGACGAGATAGTATTCTGTTTTTCTTTCGTAGTGCTCTTAGAAGGTAGAGTAGCAGGTATTTGTTAGTAGAAAATGTGAGGCTTTTAATTTATACCTATCACAGTTCTGAGCTATAATATGCAATGGTACTAGTTTGGATGAAACGAGGGAGTTTTTCTTGTTTGCTCTACTAGCCGAAATTATTCAACCTCAATAATTATTTTTAAATTTAATTTCCCCATAGACCAATTGGTCTTTTTTCAATTGGTCCATGGAGCACCGACGATTATAAATTAGCTGAACCCGCGAACTTCGTACCGCCTTAGAATCAGTAAGCCGTTCCATAAAAAATGTATCAGAACATGAATTATCTTCATTATTTTTTATATCGTGAATTTTTCCAAGGTTTTAATAGCTATTCTGCTATTCGGGACGGAGACAAGTCCTCCCAAAATCAAATCAAAGAAAAAAACACAAAAATCGGTCCAGCCGTTCTTGATTTATAAATGGTGTTACTAACCCGACTTTGTTTTATGTATGTAGAAGAAGATAATTTTATGTAAGTATATAGATAATTCCATAAAAAGAAACCGGCCAAGTGCGAGTCGGACTCGCACACGAAGGGTGTACGGTGGTACGGAAGTACAATATTTAACACTAAATATTATTGAAAAAAAAACACGTTTCTTATATATAACCCCTTTTTTAACCTGTTTTATTTTTATTATTTGTTGTTATAACAGCAATAGAAATACAGTCTTGTGAAAATTTCAACTGTCTACCTATTACTGTTCTTGAGATACAGCCCGCTGACAGACAGACGGACAGACAGCGAAAGCTTAGTAATAGGGTTCCGTTGGCACCCAAACTTAAACAAGTGTCTTCTGACAGGAAGGCCTTTATACAGGATCTTTTCGGGACGGCTTCCAGTCTAACCGAATGCAGCTGAATAAGTGAATACCAATATTTTACATGGAGCGACTGCCTATCTGACCTCCACAACCCAGTTACTGGGTACCACGAGACCCCTTGGTAAGACTTGGACAGATTTAGTAATACAAACTTTTGGGCTTCTGACGACCCGTAACGACTGTCAAACATCCAAGAATAAAAAAAAGACAAGAAAGACAGCCGGGACCAAAGGCTTAACGTGCTTTCCGAGGCACGGAAGGGTCTCGGTATGTAAAGATGGTAACCCATCTACGGACCGACTGCGGCATGCGTAGCTTAACCTGATCGATCGACCCGTGCGGCTGTTATTACTTAGCCACGAGTCCCTCACATCTGGTACCGGTTGCATACTACTCTGGTACCGGTATCACACCGAACCAAAAGGTACCGGTTCCCAAAAATACCGGTATTTCAAGCCCTGGTTCTGAGTCGGTCGTATCGCTACATTCCATAACTCATACCAAAACCAAAACGGATATAATATATTATAATAAGAAATTATAAGCGAACACTAACGTATTGATTTTATTGTAATAACAAGGTCGGACTTGTCATAACTTGTTCATGTTAATAGACAAGTAGACATGTTGAGTATTTGGGTTTATGGTACAACTTTCTGAATATATGGCCGAAGTTCGGGTCAAATGCTGTATATTTTGGGCTCACATTAACATGGACGAGGGTGACTATAGGCAATAGTGGCCCTCGTCCATGTTAATGTGGTATAAGTCTATAGCAACTCTTAAGCCTTCAGGTAGACATTACCCGAGTTCTTATGAATAGTTGCATTTTCATCAAAACCGAGATTACTTAGATTTTAGGGCTTATTCACGCGGCGTTTTTTATACGCTCATTTCATGTAACACGCGTCGTTTGCGTCGACGGCGCGTTTTTGCTTCCAAAAGCAGCAGTAGCTGCGTTTGAAGTGCGAATACGCGCGCCTACGAAGCGGTAAATAAAACACCGGGTGCGTACCCTTGTTATGGTTGTAAATTCATCACAAACGTGGATATGGATGTATGTTATCTAGCTTCACTGAAGGGATAATCTTATTCAATTCAACAAACGTAGAAAAACAGGCCCATTATTTTACTAGTACACACGGCTGCACATCAAGCTATACACTTCCAGTTTTAGCTGTCCTCCCATTATATAGGTTTTTCATACAATCACTCAGTAAGCACATGTCAGCTTATACTGGTTTTGTATAGCTTCATGTGTAGCCGTGCCACGCCGCGCCGTGCGTACAACGAATAAGTTAAAGTCCCTGAAGATATTACAAGAAAATATACCTGATACTATTTTTGCGTAGGTTTTCACAAAGGACGAATAAATATCCATTTGTAACAGAATAATACAACATCTTTTCTATCATTTATGACTAGATATTAGGACCCAAAACATCCAAAAGGTTATGTTGGAATATTAAACACTGCAAAGGCTTAGTGGCTTACTATGAATAATTCTCTGACCTCATTAGGCCGTGCAATACAACCACAGAACAGATAAAAGAGGTTAGAAAGGAAATAGTTCCCGATTTGTATTAGAACGCGTGTCGCCGCATGTCTCCCACTCTTTCACTCCACTACAAGCAAGAGATCAATACGTACGCGCATTACGCACACAAATAAACCACATGCACTTAGATCGCGAGTTTGCTATTGGTTGTCACACTAACGCAAACACTGCGTTTGACGTACACGCACACAGCAATTTATTTCTCATGTATGTTACGGCGACCAAAAGGTCGATCAAATATATCGATAAAATTACTGTAATTTTGTTAATTAAAGTTTTGCGATCTTTTAAGTTGCGGGTACGGTACGAATAATGTGGACTTCCTAAATAGATATAAATATTAATGTCAAATTAAGGGGGAGCATTCGATACTGCCGCGAAATTTAAATATTTTAATATTGAACAATAATTTGGGCTAAAGTAAGTAAGTAAGCAAATAAATGACACAAGTAAAAAATAAAGGAATATTTTAATATTGAACAATAATTAAACTCAATTTCAACGTTTATTTTATCATTGTCCCTGAAATAATACGTATTTATTAAGTAACATGCGCTTGCTATCTCTTAAATTCGAATTTTTCAAAATAAAATGCGACCTTACATTAATATATTTTCCGATTATAGCTTTAGTTAGGTATATAACATGGCTCGCAGTAGGATATAATCCAACCAGATGATTGCTAATGTTGCTAAATAATTCGGTTCCGACAAAGCTGCGCAAAATCTTAGTTGTCAACATAATTATGTTTGTTAATGTTTCGTAGATTGTCAGTGTAAATTTTAATAATTGCTTCGGACGGTGTACAGATCAGTATTAGATCTTTAGAAGGATACAAGAGACCCCCTTTGTCTTTTGCTACTATAAATTTATGGTCCGAATTTATTTCATTTGACAACAGAGCACCAACACAAATGTCACAATCAAGTTTCTTTATTAAAATGTGTGCTATGTATCCCGCGATGTGGCTAATAATCTGTTTACTGAAATCGATTTTTTTTTTAATTAGACGAAAAACCCATTAAGTTAGGTACTAAATTAATAATCCACATTAAACAATAATTAATGTTAATAAACAAAGTTATTTTAATTATAATATTACTGAAAATAATCATTCGTACACACATACTTAATATCGACATTGTTTACAATTTGGTACAACACTATCGATGCGCATAGATTTCGCAGAATTCAAGCTTTGGCTCGACGCACGCGACGTTCGCAGGGAACGCAATACATTGCGCGACCGCTCACGTCGTGCAAGATCGTACCCATGTATTGCAAGCAATGTATAATTTTGCACCTAAATGCGATTTTATCGTTTTTGTCTACAAACTACATAATACTTTTTTAATAATTACAAATATCACTCGTATTTTAATGTTTTTGGACTTACCGGTGAAAAGAAATCCCTCCTCGGGCTACACTACACTCCTGGCTTCTTTTTCGACACGTTATAATAGCGCAAGACGGCATAATTGTTTTTTTCCGCGGAACTTCGGACGCTGTCACAACAAGAAAGCGATTGCGAGCGGGTGAATCAAATTTCGGTCGACATTCGAGCGTCTGCTCAAAACTGCGGCGCGCCTGCCCCGCCCACAAGGCCCTTCTAACCTCTTTATCTGTTCTGTGAATACAACATTCAGATAGGACGGTCCAGGCACAAATAGATAGGTACAGTAACAGAAGGTCGGCTCCATACAACGAGCGAAACGTCGAAAACGCACGCACACATAAACACGCTTAACATAAAACAAGAGCAAGCCCACTCAGGACTGGCATTAGTTTTAGCTCAGCACCCTAATAATTTATAGTAACTGGAATTCAATCACAATCTGAATAATTTTGAAGGATATTGCTAATCCATTGCTGCATATGTTCGAAAAATTGGTCTGCTCGACAACGTAAATAACGCAATGAATGTTTTTGAACTGTCATAATGAAAGTCATTGCTACTGTTAGTGTGTTACGCAATTACCCTGCGGGTTCGCACGGGCGTATTTTCAACGCTCTGCTTAGCCCCGAGGGTTAAAAATCCAACAGTGTGTTTACTTGAGGCGCTGAGATGCGCTCTGTTGGATTCCCAATGGAAAAACCAGTGCGCGAAAAAAAATCGCTCGTGCTAACCAGTGGAGTAACTGCGTAACGCACTATTAGTAGCAATGGCTTTCTTTTTGACAGATCAACAACATTCATTGCATCGTTTAAGTTGTTGAGCGGACAAATTTTTCGAACATACGAAGCAATGGATTAGCAATATCCTTCAAAATGATTCAGATTGTGATTGATAGTGTGTTACGCAATTAGGGTACTGGGCTTGCTTAGACAGTTTAAGGGGGGGCGCATAGGTTGCCCGCGAAAGGGGATTGAAGATTTTTATATGGAGCCTACCAACTGTCGCGCCATTTTGTTTTATTTTTAATGGCTTCCACGCTTGTAACCTGTATAAATCTATAGCTGACATCAATGCAATGCAAACAGAACACAAACCAAACCCCGTAATGTGTCACGTTTCACGTGACATGCATATTTTAGAACTTGCTTATCTACATCTTGTTGCATAGATGTTTGAAATAATCATTCAAGATGTAAGCAAGTGCGTCGCGGGCTGCGGGCTACCCTGGTGCTTTCGCTTTCGTTTCACTTTATACAAGTCTATATCTGCGAGACTGTTTTCGCTCGTTTTATGAAGCCGACCTCCTGTATCTATTTATATCTATTTATCTTGTAGTCCAGGGTCAATTGAAATCCTTTAATGACCGCAGATAGAGGCAGATGGGAGTCGCAACTACGGTGCTTGATAAATTGATGTTCGGTAAACTGTTATTTAGAGGGCTCGAGTAGCCTGATTGGACTGAGAAGTTTTTTACCTGAAGGTTCTTCGTCGTGATATATTACGGTGATGTATTCTTTTCGTTTTGCAAATATGTTTTTCGCTACATTATCGAAATCATTGAAAGAAAGAAAGAAACATATTTTATTTGGGACACTCACCGCAAATACAAATAGTAAAAAAGAAGCATTTAAAACTAAGTTACATTACAAACAACCAAAAAAAAGTAAATAAACCAAAAAAAGACATGCGCAAAGCCAAAAAGGCTCCTATCTCAGCATAATGCTGCGGTATAAAAAAAAAAATATCGCAGCGCTGGTATTCTGACAGGGTCCGCTGATATTTTCAGTTTCTTCTATAGTGAAAATATCTCCATCCGTCAATCATATTCATTTATTTGGCAACACAAGACAACACAGTTCAATAATAGATTTTATTCTATAAAAAAATTATTTCCAAAAGTATAATTTATGGGTTGACGATCATTATACAGGATGAAATCAAATTAGCTAGTGAAACTCCGCAGACGTGATAGGTTTCGATATCTCAACACGGTAATACATACAATAACGAATATAATTTGACGACTTTATTGCGTTGTCACCGACCGCTCTTGAAATATCAATTAAAATATATTTTATTGTGTAAACTTCACATAAGTGATGGCTATCGATATCTCAACATGACAAAACTAAAGAAAACCAATTTTCTCAATCCATACTTCAAGTAAAAACACAACCAGCGGTCGTTGAACAAGGTTTTTTTTATTTTTATCGTGTTAAAATATCGATACCCATCACGTTTGCAGAGTATCGCTACTTACGCGCTATCTTCCAGGAGCTCGATCAAAGCAAATCCAAAACGAAAGGCCGCGAAACTATGTTTTATTTGCAAAGCAAAGAGGAACAGCCCCTTGGTAAACGAGCCGGAATAATTACATCAAGCAGCTGAATAGTTTCTGCGATGGAGGCAAATATAACCTCCCGATATATAGAAGAGGATAATAAATACATAAAAACTTTTTTACAAAAAAAAAAAGTCTGACTTCCAAAAAAAACTACAAAGTGAAATTTTACTTTAATTTCGGAAGTCGGTGACGTTGGTTTCGCATTTTCGTTTTTTGACACCGACTTCCGAAATTAGTTATTTTTCACTTTGTAGTGTTTTTTTTTTGAAGTCGTTTGTTTTTTTTTTTTGTAAAAAGTCTGTTACTTACATAATTGAAGGTGTATTTTTCATACCTGCAGCACTATTTCCCTTTAATCCCTTTAATAAAACCACAGTTCTCCTCAGTAAACAGAGACATTTGCCGTTAATCAATAAAAATAAGCACTCGGTAACAGGGTCGTATTTCTTTTCAGAGATGGATGCCAGGTATAAGGCTCTTTGAAATATAGACTTGCACCTCCTCATTTTAAACCAACATTGATTTAAACTTTTCCAACGTAAAGTTAGTATTGCCAACTCGAGAACGCTTTGATCAAAAGAGCTAGGGCGCGTAGGTAGGGGGCGGTTCTGCTAATATCTGCGATATCTTTTATTTACAGTTATGATGATCCACCCATTAATTTTCACAACCCCATGTTATGATCAGGAAAATCACTGTCCATTCCAAGGTTGCCTGGAAGAGATCGCAGAAAGCGATAAGGCGGCCCATTGTATATGTTTAGTGTTCGATCAACATTTTTTTTTGATATGTATTTCTGTGGTGTACAATAATAAAGTACCTATATACAATAAATAAATAAATAATTTTGTTTTTGGAAATAGATTTTTTTCTAGAATAAAACGTATTGTTAAACCGTCTAACCAGTCTTAGGGTGACTGGTAATTAGTGACCGATACCTAAACACGTGATTGTACTCATGATAACAAATAACTTTTACTATGGACCAAACATGAAATCGCGAAAAAAAAATCTGCTGTTCAGTACATTTTGACCAGTTTGGCGAACATAAACGACTACACAGCAGATTTTTTTTCGCAATTTCAGGTTTGGTCCCATAGTAAAAGTTGTTTGACTTGTTTGTTATAATGAGTAGGTACAATCACGTGTTTAAGTATCGGTCACTAATTACCAGTCACCCTATATATTTGACATATTAATGTCATAGTTTGGGTCGTCTTTTCTGCGTTTTTTCACCTAGGGATTTATTTGATTAATAGGTTTCGACGCTTGAACACAGTAGACGAAATTCTATTTTATTTCCTCACACAGATTTTCCACTTACAAAAGCGGAGCATTAATTTCAATTTGAGAGAATTTTATTAGACTATTATGCAAGCAAGCGAAACGTAAATTCAAATTACCTAACTCTTCCTTCAAATAAATCCCTATACGAATGTTCGGACTCGGGCAGCCTTCTTTTTAACCGACTTCATAAAGGATGAGGTTCTCAGATATTTTGCATTTTTGTTACGCGATATCTCCGGCAGTTATGGATCGATTATTTTGTTTTTAAATTAGGTTGTGCTTCGGGGGTGATCCCATATACATTTTATTAACTGTGCTTGGGTAGTTTTTTTTAAGTTAGCTTCAATAATACGTACTTATTTTTTCCACTTAGTGTATAGTGATGATGTTATAGTAACTTCCTGTCACTGTGTACTTTTTCTGTTGTTTTCCCAGCTGTCAAATACATCTGACCAACGGGAAATAAAAATCCCGTTAGAAAGACTAGTCTGACCGTCAATCTGACCACTGAGAAAAACCCGATATTTACATAGCAAATAGTGTTATACGAATTTATGTGGGGTAGGATAACTAAAAAAAAACATTACAAAGTGAAAAATATCTTTAATTATGGAAGTCGGTGTTGTTGGTTCCACATTTTCGTTTTTATTAGCCACCGGTTGTTTTTTTTTTTGTAACAAAGTTTTTTTTTCTGTCTTGGTCCTATACTTAGTAAAATTGTTCAAATTCATGAGTGCTTTCAACCCCTGAAAGATTTAAATTAAATTTAAAGTATTTAACTAACTAGTCTACGAGTATCTCATTAAAATAATTCGCGGCAACAGAAATAATCTACGTTGAAAAGTCAAAGTTCCCGAATAGCTGTGTAAAGTTTCGCTATCTAACTCGGCACTGCCTCAACTCATTAATAGTTACTATGTTTTACAATTTCTAATTACACTCGGTGGCTCGTTTCAATGTTGTAAAATGTACCCTTATGTATACCTACTTTGCACACTGAGATAAATTCGTGTCAGTTTCAGCTGTATTTTTAGATTTAGGTAATAAAGATGCTTTGTGGAATTGTATTTCTTTCGTGAGTCTGCTCAAGATTTCGCTCATGTTCTATGTTTGGGTTTGGTATCCGGACTTAGTCCTTCAGGTGGACTGTTTTGCATGGTCCATGGCGGCCATCTTTGGTTATTCCAACTAGCCCACCTCCCTCAAGAACTTGATAAGTGACGCCTGTGCATTCAAAAAGCACATATGCACAACGGTTTCCTCAGCCTCCATGCAAGCCTTGCATAGAGGGCTGTCCGTTATGCCTATTGTGTGGAAGTGTGTTTAACGAGCAGTCCCGTGATGGCCCCCGTCACCAGGCGCAGGCAAGCAGAAACGTTGTGACAGACAGCAAGGGTGCAGGTGGTGGCCCGACTGACTGTCAACGATGAACCAACGTGGAGCATCTTTTAATTCACCCTTTTTTTTTTAGCTAATGTATCAAACTCAAAGCATTTATACTGTAACTCTAATCTCATTATAATCCTTACATAGTATTAAACAAAGTCGCCGAAATGTCTATACGCGCATAACTTCCGAAAATGACTGCACCAAATTGGATAATTATTTTTTTGTTGTGTTCGGTATTACCAGGACAAGGTTTGTCTGAAAGAAAATTTCGGAAATTCTAAAAAATAATTGCACCCGTGCGAAGCTGGGGCGGGCCGCTAGTAAGTTATAAATTAGAATGAATGCCGAGGGTTTGCTCAACCTCTTTGCACATCAGTCATGAAACCAACCCAAAAGCAACTCCTGGGTCAGTCCGTAGCTATATCTTGCTACTCTAGAGCATGCATGATGTACTAATATTATCAAATAAATACTAAGTAATGTCCAGAAAACATGTCGCTATTTATATACAAAGTGGACAGTCCGTCGCTAATCTAAGGGACGTAACTGGTTCGAAGCATATTTTACAGAGCAAGCTATTTGCAGTTGAGGGTTACCTATGATTGAGGACAGCTTGCTCTATATAAATTCTACTGATACAAAATTGAACACGTGTGTAGCTCTGATAAAGATCCTTATATTTGTATTACTACTATTGTTATCGTGTTAATATTGTTTTAATAATAAATATTTTAACAGATACGTCACTTCGTGAGATCTTTGTTTTTATTTTGTTCGGAATACATAAATTGCCAAACTTAAGTGGCAGTGGGCAGGGCACATTGCTCGCAGAACAGAGGGCCGATGGGGCCGAAAGGTTCTGGAGTGGCGACCGCGTATTGGAAGACGTAGCGTTGAAAGGCCTCCCACAAAGTGGACCGACGACCTTGTGAAGGCCGCAGGAACCCGTTGAATGCGAGAAGCACAGAACCGGTCGAAGTGGAGGTGCTTGGAGGAGGCCTATGTCCAGCAGTGGACGTCTTTCGGCTGAAATGATGACATGATCAGATTCGACTTGGAAAAGGTATCAAATTAAGTACTATAGTTAGGTCGGCTTAGTCCAAAATTTCAGATACGTCAGTCAGTTAGATTTAGCGACGAGTCATGACATAGAATATAACCCTTCCGATCAGTTCCCTCTTCACGACTTCAATGCAAGGAATTCACCCATATGCCCCACATTCTTAACGCACTTATCCCTTTGAGCGCCTGGAACCTTATCCGGGTGAGCGTCCCCACAATAGACTCGCAAATTCACACAAAGGCAAAGGTTCGCAGCGTTCACTGCCTAAGGCAAATTGTATGGCTATATATAGTACACACCAAACTGTCAAACTAGGTTAGTAACTCAAACTCAAAGCATTTATTTTAATTAATCTATTTACAGGCACCTTTGAATTGTCAAAGAGTCGGTCAGTTAGTCAGAAAGTTGAAGCTAGTTGCCTATTCCAAAACGTAGATTTCTATGGAGAAGAACCGGCAAGAAACTCCAAGGACGCTCTTTTAAATCAAGATATTATAAAGACCTAGGTAAATTATTCTTGTTGATTGTATATGTGAGAACAATGTAAAACCCCCGTAGTAACCCCCAAAGTAGCTGAAGCACGCTACAGAACGCCACCCACGGATACTCCCTTACCGAATGTTGTAGGTGAATTTCATTATCCCCTATTCATGCCAAGGTATAAAACAGGTATTCTACATGTGGTGTCTACTAGTTGCGTTTATTATTTACACCTAAAACAAGTTGTATACCAAACTGGACAGAAAGGTGAACAAAATAATTAACAGTAGATCTCTGAAACTCTCCTTGAGGCGAGCGTTGAGAATCCAACAGAGTGCATCCTAGACCGAAATGAGAAAGTTTATAGTGGACAAGACAGAGATTAAAACAAAAGAATAACTAGCAGGGGATCAGTTCAGGGGATCCGACCGGAATAACTCGAAAAAACACACAATCCAGTTCGCGAAAGAAAATCGTCGCGGGAAAAAATCGCCCGTGCGTAAGTACGTGGGTTTAGACTGTGCATTGTCTGTCAGTGGATTTTAAGAGAAGTCTTGTGCCCCATGGGACTTCCAATTGGCAAAAATGACGAACTTCCATACAAACTTTCATCCCCTATTTAACGCGTTTAGGGGGTGAATTGTCAAAAATCTTTCCTTGCTCACTTTCCTTAAAAGAAACTTTTGCAAAATGCTTCCAGATACAGAGGTATAGGCCGTGCGTTGTCTATCAGTTAATTTAAGCTTTCTAATTAACTCATTAATGTCCGCTAATGAGACACAATTGATTTTCTATTGTTTCGTGATCCATAGGTCACGCGCGGAGCTTCACCGAGGAAATCCTATTTTATAAATGTGAAAGTTTGTTACTCAATCACACAAAAACGGCTGAACGAATTTGGATGAAATTTGGCACACAGAGTTTATAACCTGGATTAACACATAGGGTACTTTTTATCCCGGTAGTACGTTCCCATGGGATAATAATTGTCGACGTCCACGCGAGTGAAGTCGCGGGCAAAAGCAAATGAATTTTTGGTTCTAGGACATTTTTTTGGCCGGTTTCCTCATGATGTTTTCCTTCACCGTTTTGAAAGCAGTGATGATAAAATTATTTATACAAAGTAAAACGTCTAACCGACGACCTACTACTCGTGAGTCGGAACCGTAACCGTTACAATTGGGCCACCACTGCTCTCCAAGTGTGTAACACCCTTAGGCAATACATATATGTTGTGTCATGTCTTATTTCATTTATTCAGAAAAAAGAGATGATATTTCTGTTACGCAAATACTTACGTGCCTGTAATTCATTGTAATTCCTACCATGAATTACAGCCACGTACGAACCTATTTGCGTTATTTCCATGTCACGGTCGGGGCGGTTTTTATCTTCCTAATGCAAATCGTGGTTGCCAGCCCTTATACCCGCTTTTATTTTAAATTCAACCTTGTTTTTGGCCTTGGGGTTGAATTTGGACAGTGTAATTTCAGTCCCACGTTGTTATCCTTATAACTTCTCTTTATAAATTATATGTTCAATGCGTTGAAAAATATCAAGTATTCCAAAATACGTAAGTAAGCTGTAGCGTCTAATCGTTTGTTGGTACCCTGGTGTTGTGATTGATTACCACGATTTCGTATGTTTATTATCATCAACCTTATCAGAATTATCAGTCCACTGCTGTACAGTCACCAAAAGAGATAAGTAACCACGGTCGTCGGATATAGTTGAAGTTTAGTAAGAAACCAATGGATGTTTTTCTAGTTACTTGTCTCCTTTGGTGACCGTACATAAAGATCTCCAAGTATTTACATTGAAAGAAACTATTGACTTTCGCTGACATTTTTAAGACCTGATTGAATTTCGGCCATGGCGGCCAATCTCAGCGGAGACTAGCCTTCGGAGCGGGAGAAATTGCAGTGCCCAAGTTTGTGCGCAGACACAGGTGCCCTCTCTCTTCTCTCACTCTTATAGCCCGATGGGACGGCAATATGACAACCGGAAAGAGATTAGGCGCAGGACCAACGGCTTAACGTGATTTCCGAGGCACGTGGGTATTAAACCGCCAACTTCCAAACTTCAGGGTGCTATTGAGAAATTCCTACTGGAAAAACTTAATAACAGGCGTAACTTGATTCAACGTTAAGTTTAAATTTTGGCCCATCTTAATAGAAACTTCTAATATTTCAGTTGATCCCCGAAGGGTTAGGCATTGTACACACGGCTACACATCAAGCTATAGATTTCCAGTTTTAGCTGACCTCGCATTGTAAGTATCGGTTTTTCGTATAGTCAGAAATCAGCTTATAATGGTTATGTATTAACTTTTTTGTAGCCGTGCGTAGGTACCGTTAGTAAACCCACATTTCGTCAGTTATGTTTAATTCCCATGTAAAAAAGAGCGAGCCTATAAAAGTTAACAACCCTAGCCTTTTTATGCAACTGGGTTTATCGCCGAGTGTGATAATAGTATCACATGAGTGTTTTAATACCTAATTATGTACAGTTGCATACAAGACTTTATCTACACGCATGATATGAATCCTCTAAAAAAAGGTTCTAAAACAGTTTTTTGCAATAATAATATCGAACAAAAATGGCGGCCGGTGGGATACGTCGTGAATTCGTATAATCTAAGTTCATTTGTTTAATTACAGCGCAGCTGTGGAAACGCGCGTGTGTCGGAATATGTAGAGTTATAAAGAATACAATCTTCCTAGATTACATGGAATTAGTATGTACTTTCCTAAATTGCATGGAATAGTATTTACTATATTTTTGCTAGACCGTCGAGAGTGTTTCTAGACTAAATAATCAACGAATTCCGAGCGAAACCGGGGATCTGTGAGTCGGTCCAAATAAATAGAATAACTTATTTTACTTTTCACCAAAAATGTAAGGTTAACAGAATTAACATTATCTTTAAAATATTTTCTTAATTTTATGTGCAACTCTTGATGTATAAGTAGTTATAAATAATAAATATAGTAAACTCAGTGAATGCTATGTTTAAGAGACTTTATCTAATTGTAGTCGGATAAATTGTTATAAAAATACATTCAATATCCTATAACGTTTTAAAACAGTTCTGTCTAAATAGATTTACATAAGACTGTCAATATTAAAAGTTATTTGGTCAAATTGTATGATTGTTAAAAATGGCGGGAATGTGAGATGTACTTGAATAAGATTGCGAAACTTTATAAGGGTGGGCCCGCCAATTTTATGGTCTCTTGGATTCAACTGTGGTGAAAGATGGACTACTGTTCATGTAAGTGAATTGATATTATTGCTGTTAACTATGTTGTTCTATACCTATGTGGTATAGGTAATATAATAAGTCTAATATTGCTTTTGTCATGTTGTGGTAAATCGAATTACGGAATAGTCATGTTCTGTTTCGTTGCATTGATAAGTTGCTATATCTAGTTGGAGAAATGGTCCAAGAGATTAACGTAATGGGTACCTAACAATAATTGTTTATACAAATGTACAATGTGTTGATACAATACTTTATAAAACAAGCTACCATGAAGTTTGCTTGTCCTTCCTTCTTCATGATGACCTAGTTTTGGGAACGGACAACTAGTTTTCTGATTAAAGTATTTAACTGACAAGCCTAATTGAAATAAATGCCTAGTCTTGTCTTTCTGTGCTTTTCTTCATAAAACCCTTTCCTTACACACTATTCATAGGTACTTCATAGAGTAAATAACTAATAACCTCCATACACAGTAAATGACACCAACCAACCACACTCAAAGCTTACTAATTAAGCTGGTATTATACATAATCATATAGATTTCATCCACCTTTCTGACACGTGCATGACAATGTTCTTTTTTTTAAAACGAGTTGCATAATGAAATTTAGTACAACTTTATAACACTCTTTTGAATGATATTATGGTTACCTACTATGAGACTGGACGTCAATTAGCACTACGCTGTTAAGGGGCTCACAGGACCTAAACGCTAAAAACGCAAGTTTTAGAAACAATAAAAGTATATGATCGACTACAGTAAACAAAATCAGAAAAATATATTATATTCTTCAGTATACATGCTAGGTAGATAGTGTGTTGAAAACATAATATAATTGATTTGAGACGATAGAAAAAAATCATGAAGATACCTCTAAAAATTTAATTTTTATAATAAAAACCTTACTAATACTCATGCAATCATTATGATTTTTGTCAGATTATTTTACAAGCAACATACTAAAGCACTGGTGTTTTATTTTTTTAGTCCAAACAATAGATTTTATGTAAATAGATTACTTCATATTTTGGAATAAATTACCAGCGTTGTGTCATCGCGCTTCTCTTTCTTTTCTATGCAGTTCGACAAAGACCGCGCTTTAGGTCATGTAGTCGCCTTAATTCTCATAATATCTGCTTTGATTGGTTGACTGACGTATTCAACAGCCTATATCACCTTGACACGAGCTTTGACAACAAACAATGGAACAACTGGGAATAAAGGAGTGGAACTGCTGAATACTTCCCACTAGTTCCATACACGGAACTAGTGAGTTGCAGTATTTCCATGTGGGACTAGCTACATGGAACTACTGGGAATAAAGGAAAAATTCAGTAGATTTTCGGAAACCGGCGGTATGGCTTTATTAGGTATTCTGATTTTTTTAATGCAATAAAGTGGTATTCCATGATAAAACGAGAGTTTCATCAGTTTTCAGTTTCGTTTCTTTCATATTATTGTTGGTTGGTTTCTTTTTGTTTGTATAAATAGACCGGTCAGCGTTCATAGAAACCTGCCCATGATTCTTTATCATTAGTGTTTCAAATAGTCGTTTTCTCAAAATGTAATTAACACAAAAGTTTCTTAATAGTATCAAACTCATGTGCTGTGATTGGCTGGCTGAAATTATTATTAAAAGAAACTGTACAAGTATTCCGACCCCTTCGTTTTATTTTCGACCAAAAAGGTCTGACGTATGGAATAAACAAAGCGAAAACGTTTGCATTTCATTAACGCTTAAGAAAAAGTTTGATGGAAACTGCCCGGAACAAGTTGCTGGCAAGGGACGGTTGATTTAGTACTCTAGAAAGCTGTTGGGTTGTTTTTGACGTGCTGTCAACCCCATCGGCCTTATTACAAAACAAGGATTAACTTTAGACGATCGAGCCATTTTTTTATTTAGAACTTTATTCAGACAAAGTTAAAGTTCTAAGGACCACGTTTAGTCGGTTTAAATGCATAAATTTTGAGTTTGTAAACTCGGAGATAAGTAATTAACATTTTAACTCTTGCGCCACTAGAAGTAACAACGGATAAATAGTGTTGGTTCAATCGACCAAACAAAAATAGAATTGCAATGTCTGTGCCCTGAAGCCCAATTCCCGTAATTAAAAACGTTCAAAATCTAGTCGCAATCTCATCTCAGCGAGAATCAATGTCAACAACTTATCAAAAATGTAGGGAAATTAGAGGTATTTTTTACAGATTGAATCCGAGATCAGACTGAACGATCTTAAAATTACGAGAATTGACCCTCTGATATGTAATCCGACACCCATAAAATGTGCGTATGTGTGTGCGGGTGACAAAAAGTCCTAGGCGAGCAGACTTATCAGGAGACTTTTCACAAAATGTGAATTTGGTCTGTGTGTTATTTTTCTAATAACAAGCTCTTCTAGGGTTGAGTGTACTTTTAGGTAGAACGGCTGTAACGCGACTGATCCGAGAAAAAATTACTTTCAAGAATACAATAGGGCCATAAACGGACGCTACGCGTAGCGGTTGTAACGCGACTCCCTCCGACTAACGTTGATAGAAAGGTTTAAATGCGATCAATCAATTCGTACGACTTCGATGAATATTCGCTGACCTTATGTAAGTAGTTAGATAGTTCTGGAAATAAAAGTAGAAGTTGTAACAACAGCCATGGGCCCGATGGCATTTTCCATCGGCAAAAATGATGTCAAAGTTAAAGTCGAGCATTTATTTCATATAGGCACTTTTGAACGTCAAAATGTAAAAGAATTGATTCTAGTCGCCCCCCTTCCAAAACGTAGTTTCGTATGGAAAATAATGGGCAAGAAACGAAGATGAACTTCCATACAAACTTTCATCCCCTATATAACCACTTCGGGGAAATTCCAACCTTAGTGCTCACTTTCGTTACGTAAGAAACTCTTGGGTAAAGTTTCAGGCTTCTAGACCTAGCGGTTTAGTTAGGCTCAGTGAATTTTCAAGATTTTTATTAGATGTTCACTCAGAGCACTAATAAGGAGAAGATGAACTGTAATGAATGAAAAAAAAAAAACAACAAAGCATGAAACCTGTTTATTTTTACTAAAATATTAAAGAATATGTAGTGTTAAATATTGTACAGTGGTACGGAACCCTTCGTGTGCGAGTCCGACTCGCAATTGGCTGCTTTTCCACTTTCCACTCAGGTCTGACGGTTTAACATTCTACCAGCCCAATGTACCAGCCTATATTGTGGTGTAACAAAGAATTTATAGACATTTTAGTTTCGTCAAGAACTTGAGAAGGGTCTTGTTCGGGACTTTAAGTAATAAATAAATAAAAGGGTTGCTCGCCTTACTCTGTATAGCCCTTACGACTTGAAAGAGACAAGTGTATAATAAAATTTATACGTTTAAACTTATTAGTCGTTTCACAAGAATTTACTCGCGAGCGTCGTCACTTTTAAATAATATTATTTTTTCTTTATGCGACTCGCACAAATTGCCACATCTTGAATTTTATGCAATAAACTAAAAAAAAAGTCTAGCGCACAGAAGTGATAAGAGGTAAATATTATAAAACGTATACCTTTTCTTAACTTCATTGCATACAATTTAAAATTTGACAATTCGTGCGAGATAAATAGAGAGATGCACACATTTCGCCAGTTATGTTTAAGCCCCATGTAAGACCGGCCTTCCCTTTACATAATCTACGAATAAGTTATTTTTCATTTAATTTATTCTTTTCTCAATTTGTTGCAGTTGGAAAATGTACAGCTACTGGACAAGTACAATCTGCGGAACCCGTCTAAGGGAACCTTGTACTTCGCGACAACACACCTTATATTCGTGGACCATGAGATGAGGAAGGAGACATGGGTATGTATTCTTGCTATTAAACCCCCTGTTTCTAAAAACCCCTTGAATTGACTGGCTGATGTTATCTTGTTTAACCAATCACAGAACTTGTATCAATTTCAAAAATATTTTTTCAAATTCGACTGGTAGTTCTAGAGATTAGCGCGTTCAAACAAAAAAAAAACTCTTCAGCTTTATTATTAGTATTCGTATAGATAGATATACTATAGTAGTCAATTAGCGATTCAATAGCCTCCAGAGCGGTCTCAGTAGTCTTTGAATAGATGAAACGTTCCTAACTTTAATGAATAATCCGGCTTTACACTTAATTCGAGAAACGATTAACCGCAAGTTAACGATAACACTTGAGCTTCGAAACCCGTTCTTAGTGCTTTTGAATAAAGGCGCTATCAATATCAAAGGGCTTTGAAGATCCGTGGCATGCCTACCTGTCCGCCATTTTGAAATAAAAATCAAAATGGTGGCCACGCATGGAAATAGGTTTCATCGCTTGCTTACATCTTTTTACATAGATGTTTGATGGTTTTAAACGTTCAGAGTGTATTTCAAACATCTATGCAACAAGATGTAAGTAAGCTAGAGACAAGATATACGCAAGTTCAAAAAAATATGGACGTAACGTGATCACGTTAGATATTAACGTTTAAGTTGATCAACTTAAACGTTAATATCTCGGAAACGTGACGCAATAGGGGATTTGGTCCTACTACGTTTTCTGTTTACATTGATGTCAACTATCGATTTATATAGATTTCACGACTGGCCGCCATTTTGAAAAAAAATGGCGGTATAGGTAGGTATGCCAGGCTCCATATAAAAATCTTCAATCCCCTTTTACCATGGACGTGCTGTTGTCTGTACAACTGAAGTTTACTGAGGAATACTTGAGGTGTCTAGTCTACTTTAAGAGCACTTTAAAGATTCAATTTTGGTGCTATAAATTAACGATTTTCGTGACCGCTTTTACACGAACAAGATTAAGTGAGTCTAAAGACTGATATTCTAAAAGATGCCCAAGTACTGACTGATCTTTATCGAATCTGATACATAGATATGTTTTAATGCTAATTTGGAAGGTCGGCCAAAGCTAATTGTAGATGGCGTGACCATAGCTCGTTCCCTACGTCCTACAATAAATTTGACATCTCGTCCATTTGTTCCATTTCGTATTCATTCATGATTAATGAGTTTTGTTTTATTTCACTATTTCGTTATTTTCATTGATTTCAATATTTTAAATCAAGTATTTGACATGGAAAGTGTCAGAATTTAAAACCTTAAATATTTCTTCGTAATAATTTTCTTCAAAATGAGTCCGACGGATCCGACGTAATAACAGACAAGACTCGAACTCTTTTTAATTAAAAATAAAATCTCTACGAATAGCTTTAAGGCACAATATTGTAATTGATTTTTTCAGAAAATGGATTTCGATTTAGCAGAAACAAAAAATAACGCGTCATTTTTGGCAAAAATAAAACCTCACGCTTGTTTTGGATACTAACTACGACAGCGCCATTTTGATCGTTGCCTCGCCCATTAGTTACCAAAGGCCAGGCGTGCCACGTATGCTTATGTGTAGTACAGGTCTAAGGCTACGTACGTACTCACAAGTGGCTTGCTTGGCGCGTAGAGCCTAGTCACTTACCATCCTTTACGCTAGGCGGCTAGCGCGCAATGCGGCCGGTTGCGTAAATTCTAGAGCGTTCGTTTCACTTCTCTTTTCTCAAGGTGACTCGCTAGGTTCTAGGCGCTAAGCAAGCCGCCTGTCAGTGCGTACGTAGCCTAAGATAAAGATATTTGACAGTATGCATGTCGCAGCCAACTGGTTTAATTAGCCGTTTAGTTAACCGTCTAGTCTTTTAACTAAACGGCGGCCGTTCAACTAACTGCCTGAATGATATTCAACTACAGTGTGGGTTGGAACTGTAACCAGTCACGCACGAGCCAAATTTGGCCGTAGTAACTAAGCCAGGGCACCCCGACCAAATGGGTTAGGTTGGAACTGTGATCAACCGCGTGCGAGCCGAGAGAGCGAAGCAAGGCGAGCACTACTTCCAAAGGCCAGGCGATTAAATAAACGGCTAATTTAACCAGTTGACTGCGACATGCATGCTCCTATGCATTAGTATTGCCAGTGTTTTCATTTATTGACGTATTTCTATCTCCACAATGTAGAAAGATTATGAATAATGCAAAAACCATAGTTACAAGTACAATCTTCCACAGATCCTCCTGATGCACATATCGACAGTGGAACGGCTGCCGATCACGACCACAGGCTCCCCGCTCCTCGTGCGCACAAAGACTTTTCAATCGGTATTCTTCGTGATTCCTCGGGAGAGAGACTGCCACGAAATGCATCAGACACTCCTCAGGCTCAGTCAACCAGGTTTGTTACAGATGCATTCATTTCTTTTAAAGATCGTCTTCTCCTTCAGCCTGCCCTTGTCTCATGTTACTTGGGGTCGGTGCAAATTGTTTTCCTCTTTCATTCATTTTTCGAAACCACATTTTAGTTTGTGACTGTTGAGTTGGTTGCAGTTGGCAGCCGGGACCAACGGTTTATCGTGCTTTTCGAGGCACGGAGGGATATTGATATGTAATGGATGTTCGCCCATCCACGAATCGACCGCGACAAGAGTAGCTTAATCTTCGATCGACTCATGCCACGAGCCTCTCCTCATTTAATCACAATCTTATTATGTTAAATGAACGTGTTCCAGTTCATATTGACGAGCTATATTGCTTCTACTACAAATCCACACCTGACGACCTGCCGAAGTCGGCTGGTTGGAACTTCTTCGACATTCAGACCGAGTACCAGAGGATGAACGTGCCCAACGACCAGTGGGTTCTCTGCAATGCCAATAAGGATTACGAGGTAAAAACATTTAGTCAGCTTCCTGTATACATGGAGAAATTTATTTATTACTAGCAGCGGCCCGCGGTTTTACCCGCATAAGTTTCGGTCCCGTGGTAATATCGGGATAAAAAGTACCTATACAATGTGTTAATCCTGGTTTTAAACTATCTGTGTGCCAAATTTCATCCAAATCCGTGCAATAGTTTTTGCGTGATTGAGTAACAAACATCGAAACATCTTCACAAACTTTCACATTTATAATATTAGTAGGAACTAGGAAGTAGGATACTAGTGCTAGGAGCAGTGGTGGCCCAGTGGTAACGGCTGCTACTTACGAGTTGTAGGTCGTAGATTCGAACCCAAACAGGCGCTTTACTTTGTGTAAATTATTTCATCACCGCTGCTCTCAAAACGGCGAAGGGAAACATCGTGAGGAAACCGGCATGTCGTAGAACCAAAAATTCGAAGACATGTGACATCTACCAACCCGCACTGGGTCCACGTGGTGTATTACAGCCCATTCCCTCTCTCTAAGAAGCCGGATTTGACAGCTATAAAAATACAGTGCTATTATAGGGATGGGAAAAAAATCGGTTGCTTTAAAAACCAATTCTCTACACATTTATAATACTTAGTTTATAATCGACAATTTATCTACATTGCTTAAAATTGATTCTCAAGGCATATCGTTTTGTTAGTGTACGAGTTTGGAATATTTAACAGTTATTACATAAATCCCAACTAAGATAAACTAAAACCCGACATACTGATTTCTTCCGGAAGGTTTATGTTTAATAATACATTGTATTTATTATGCACCAATGGCGTACCTAGAGGCAAGCCACTATATGCACCTACTTGAAGTTGGGGCGGGTTGCTCGTCAAGAATAAAATTAACAATAAATAAGTGTGGTTGGGTCAGGTAAATAAATAAAATCACTTTTGTAACTCTTTTCTATATGTAAATGGTCGTAAAAGTATCGATTTTTCAGAACATCGATTTTACTGTGTAAAAAACAGTAACGGTAAACGATACCGGTCACTACACTGCTACCCAAAGACATGACATTGTAATATTTAACGCCCTGTCGGAATATAAATCAACGATTAATTTGTGTTCGCATTTTTTCATTCATAATAAGAGTTTACACAAAAATATACTTAAATCTTTAATTTTTTTTTGTCAGAGTCTGTTAATGTCACATTTTTTATTCGGTCTGACATATTTATGAGATGGCTGAATGAGATTTTGCGGAGTTATGCGGAGGGTTAGCCAAACAAGGAGGGTTTGTTTGTAGGTAGACCCATTTAAGAAATATATATTTGGTTCGAAGAGAAGAATTAAAAAATTAAGAACCTTTCGGAGGTTCACAATTTTGTTATACCTTTTTTTATGAAGCTCGATATTTAAGCTATCATAAAGGCTAACGAAGCCAAGAGTCATTTGTTCTTTCAGTCATTGTGATCGTAATCATTTTTTACCGGACTACCTGGGAGCCTTCTAGTTACTGAGATATTGAAGGAAGTTTTTAAATCTTATGACTTAACTTTGGATACCCCCATAACTCCTGTACTTACCGTTGCATTCACCCGTAGGCGCAACGTTTTGCGAGCGTTACATTGCGTAGCGCGCTACCTAAAACAGCGATTTTTCTCACTATAAATAATAATCGTTTCCTAGCAATTATTTTGCTGTGTTACTTGGTTTGATGTACAGAATTATGTAATGGCTTTGCCTTTTTAAACCGTCTATATTTTTTTATCTAAAAGTTGTTGCTTTACTCCTTACTCACCTTTCCTCACCAGCTCTGCGACACATACCCAAGCGAGGTGTACGTGCCAGCGCGTGCATCCACCTCGGTACTCCTAGGCAGCGCAAGCTTCAGGTCACGGGGACGGCTGCCGGTGCTCGCGTACCTTCATCACAATAAAGCTGCTATAGCGCGCTGCAGCCAGCCACTCAGCGGCTTTTCTGCCAGGTGAGTTAACCCAGCGAAGAATTGTTGTAACAATTTATTTGGGTTCGGCGCAACATGTGTTTTTCTTCCATACTTATCTACTAGTCGTCATCTCGGGAGTCACTGCCTTGCTAGTCATATCACCTTTTACACAGACCATGCATCATTTATTTGGTCTTCCCCTACTTGTATAGCCATCCACATTCATAGTCAAAAGTTTCCTCACGACATTTTCCTCATTCCTCCGCATTATATGCCCATAGCATGACAACCGATTTCCACACATTTTTGTTCTTAAGTTCGATGCGTTATATTAACGCCACTTCACATTAGCACAATATTATACGGTAACATTAGCGTCTTCTATAATGATGATAGTGTGATCTAGCAATTGATTAGCAAGTAGCAACCTCTATTTCAACGTGCAACTGTATCACGCTGATATTTAATTTAGGACTAGCTTTTGCCCGCGACCTCGACCCCGTGGAGGTCGGCAATTATCGCCCGGAAAGGTACTACTAGGATAAAGAACGCACATGGTATACAAGGTCAAATTAAATTAGCCAGCGAAACTCCGCAGACGTGATGGGTATCGATGTCTAAACACGATAAAATAAAAAATAATGTGTTTTTTTGGCCGCTGGTGGTGCTGTTACTTGAAGTATGAGTTGAGCAAATATGAATGAAAAAATCATCAAATTAATTTCTAATTTATTTATCATCATGTTTACATATCGACACCCATCACGTCTGCGGAGTTTCTCTAGCTAATTTAATTTGAATCTGTATCGCAACTCGCAACAGTAGAGACAGAAATGCAAGACGTATTTATTGAGGAAGCGCTATTACAGTATCGATGAGTTCATAGATGACAAACGACAGCCACAGTTAAATGGTATTTGAATTATTATTTGTGTTCATAATTCTTTTTATTTTTTGAGTATAAGTAATGGATAATGAATTTAAAATTTTAATGCAATGTTGGTGATTATTTCATTTTCTGTTACTGAATTGTTGATAATTCACATTGTTGCATTTTAAAAGCGTAATGAATTTTAAATATGAACTTACTTCAGTGTGTTTTTTTATTATTATTATTTTATTTATCAACATAATGTATTTTGTTATGTAATAATAAATAACTTATGACTATGACAGCCCACGTCAAGCATGTGAACAGTAATACCATAACTTTGCCATTCCTTTTACAAAAAACACATTTGTAAGTATAACATTTTCATTTAGTTCAAGAGCTAGTGCATAATACTTGGAAATCCTAATTGCAGATGCATGGAAGACGAGCAAATGCTGGACCTGATCAGGCGGGCGAACCCGAACTGCGGGTACATGTACGTGGTGGATACCAGGCCTAGGGTGAGAAAATGTTGCCATTTTATATACTTACTAGCTTCTGCCTTCGTGGATATCGGAAATTATCCCAAAGGAACGTGCTACCGGAACACAAAGTAGGTCCTTCCTCAGGCTACTATTTATCTCCGTGGCAAATTTTATCCCAATCCGTTCAGTGGTTTCCACCATTAGCCATTCATAGTATAAGCAGTAAATTGACTGAACGGTCGGTTGCCTGTGGGTAACAAATCGGAATTAGTAGGTAAGGGAATTGATAAAAGATATTTATTTTAGTAAATTGGTTAAAAAAAATCATTATGTGAAATATAAATTATGTATTATATATATTACATAATATAAATTATTAAAACTAGATGAGTTCGGTGTTTCCTATCTGACTACTCTGAGAATAAATTATGGACCAGAAACTTATTAATGTTTTTGTTTCCATCAGATCAATGCTATGGTGAACCGCGCTGCTGGCAAGGGTTACGAAAACGAAGCGTTCTACGAGAACATCAAGTTCCAGTTCATGGGCATCGGCAACATCCATGTCATGAGGAAGAGTCTTCAGAAACTGGTTGAGAGTAAGCATTGTTATTATATGTACCTACAATCTATACGAATCCTTGCTGCCAATTGACCTTATTTTCACTTAATGAACAAAATACACAAATTCACAGCGTGTTTATACACTTGGTTTCCACAAGTAAAGCGCGCATCGCCTCGTGGGATAAAAATCCTGTACTGTATAATAATAAATTTAAAATTGTCTAAGGTGCCTCTGCGAGTTGGCTTTGGCCCTTAGCATGCCTTTCAAAGGTCCGGGACCCCAGGGTCCCGAGATATGTCAGACATTTAAATAATACTAATTTACAAAATTGTATGTTAGTAAACAATTTTACTTATAGGCTATGTTAGTACTTACATTCTACTATAAACCGGGTGATGTCTATAAGATGGTTGGGCTTTCGTCATTTCGTCAGCAATGGCTTTTAAGAGCGTGTGGCGGCATCTAGAACGCCACATGCGAACTACGCATCACACTGACGTCACGCAAAATCCAGCATCGCGCAAGGAGATTTTACCGCGCAACTAGCAACTGTACAACGTCCCGACATCAATCGTCGGGCAGTAGACCACTAGACAACACCCGTCTGGTCGCAGGATCCTCCCTTTTCTATGGAGGTTGAGTGAACTTTACACACTGTTTCTCATGACTATAAGGCTGTTGCTACTGTCCCGGAATCTCGTGACAAGAAATGCACTCTTATTCCGCACTTCGGCTGCGAAACTATCTGCTCTGGCTTGAGTAAACATTACAGTTTTAAGTGTATTATTTTCAAAATGTCTCATGTCTCAGGACCCTCGGGTCCCGGACCTTAAAAAGGTGTAAGAGGGGCCGAAGCCAACTCGTAGAGGCCCCTTAGATAATTTTAAATGATGAGGAAGGACTAACCGGCGATTACCCCTGTATGCACAATGTAAGTCCACCCAAGGACGACCCCCCGGTTGGTGCAGGACTATTGCAGAACATGGAAACAAAACATATTGGCTATGGGTTTGGGTGGCTATAGTGGATTGGTTACCTTGAACTATGGAAGTACCATGTCCCTTGCCTGACCAATGTTTTATATAAATAACACAGATATGATGGCAGGATGTGACTCGCACACTCAATAATGGGCACCCAAAAACGGTCGCTAGCACATAGTGTCGTAGGAACAAGGGGGCAACATATCCTAAGATACTTATGAGGAATGGAGAGGTATTCCACGGCTATCAGGACAATCCCGGAAGTACGGTCAAGATCCCTACCAGCATCTTTAAGTCTAATGATTATTAAAGTATGAATTTAATTGTTTTCAGCTTGTGAACAGAACACTCCGACCATGTCCTCATTCCTCAATGGATTGGAATCTTCCGGTTGGCTCAAACACATCAAGTACGGTTATATTTATTATGACATCATCCACCTGCCCTTTTCCCATTTTATTTCGAGACGGCACATCACGTCTTCTTCTAAAATACAGAGTGAAAATGAATAAGTGCCGAATTAAAATATCTAATTCAACATGTTATAAAAAAAATTTAGAGCATGTCATTAAGGAAAGGGATGCATGATATGTGCGCGTGGGCAAGCGATTGTGCAAGGTCGTCGCGCGCCCTTTTTTTTCGTAGTTTAAATCGTTACAAACTTGCTTTGTGGTGTGAACTCTGCGTTGAATGGATTGCTTATTGGGCGCTCGCTAATATTGATACTTTAATAAAAAATATAAAGATGTCAAAATTAATGATTCTGTCAGAAATTAATTAATATTATGATTATGCTTTGTTGGTTAGAAATGATGTATATCTAAATGGGAGTGTAAAATTAAGATTATTTTTTCCAGATCTATCTTAGACACATCATGGTGGATCGCTTCTGCTATCGAGAGCGGCGTGAGCGTGTGCGTGCACTGCAGCGACGGTTGGGACCGCACCGCGCAGGTGTGCTCGCTGGCCGCGCTGTGCCTGGAGCCGCACTACCGCACCATCAACGGATATCAGGTGCATTATAATATACTAGCTGTGACCGCAACTTCGTTCGCGTACATGCCAGATAACAAATTGGATTTCATGGGTTTTATTTTTTGCGCGGAACTCTAATTTTATTAAAATAATGTTCTCAAATAAAAGTAGCCTAAATTACTGCTTATAAAATCAGCTATCTTCCAATGAAAGTCCTGGAAAAATCGGTCCAGCTGTTTCGAAGATTAGCCGGAACACACAGACAGACAAAAAAAATTAAGTACCGTATATACTTTCATATGCATTTACCTCCATACTAATAAACGTATTATATCAGATGAATAGTTACACACCGAATTCTCTCTTTCAGTCGTCAGTAATTTGACTTTCTAAAGAAGAAGACAAAGCGTTGTGTAACTATACAGACGCTATACAACGTTTAATAATAAGGAGGTTAGTAAATAGCTGTTATTTTGACATTACAAACAGACACTTCAATTTTATTTATTTGTATAGATTGCTAGCTGAACCGATAGACGTTGTCCTGTCCCAATAAATACAAAAGTCCCATAGGACAAAGTTTTTTGTCAGTATATCCCGAAGTTTCCAATTTTTCGGGCAACTATTATTTTTATACAGTGTCGTCAAAAAGACGTGGATCAAACGAAATATTGAGATAAAGGAGGTAATTTCCAACGCTTTTAAAGGGAGAAAAAATTTTTGGTAACACTTAAAAATTTTTTGAAAAAAATTAATTGCTCTTGAAATTTGGTACCCAGAGCCGAAACAGAACTTTTGTAGTGCTGATACATTATCTAGTAATAATACAACACCGTTTGTTTTATTGTTTTATATCACATTTTTTTAAATTAGTCTAATTGTAAAAGAACTTTGTCTCTGTCACCTCTAACCTAGACTAGAGTCAAGAGCAAACCCATTTCTAATAAAAAAAAAAGAACTCGGTATACAGAAATATTCATAACTTTTAGGGCAATTGAATTATGGCCATGGCCATATATGGTCCTTTATCTCCCTACTTCGTTTGATCCACGTGTTTTTTACCACCCTGTATACATACATACATGGGGTGCGCCAAAGTTCACCTAAATTTTCAACTCCGATAATTGGAAATCCGAAAATGTTCTTCCTAACATTTTTCATCCTAACAGTCACAATTCCTAACTACTCGGTCTCTAATGTTCATAATTCCGAAGCATTCAACTTCATAATGTCAGTAGCAATAAACATCTATTATACTTTTATTTGTTTCCCTATATTTTCTCAACATAACCATCTTTTACACTATTATTCAAAGTCATATCTTTTTTTTTATAGCGGTGTGTACCTGCAAAGATAATTATTGGTTTAGGTTAGGTTAGAACTGTGACCACAACGCACGAGCCGAGCGAGCGAAGCGAGCGTGCCGCGGCAGCGGCCGGCGAAGTGCCAGAACCGAATCGGTCCTATAATTATTGGTTTAGGTACGGTTAAAACTGCGGTAATTATGGTAATTATGTTTAGGGATAAAAGCGTTATGATAAAAAACAGTAGGAGTTTAAATATATTTACATTAATGATATTATTAATTACAATTTTCGGAAACATGAGTGTTATGAACATCGCCGATAGCACTACAAATAGTATGAATGAAAACTTTAGGATGAAAAATTTTAGGAAGAGTGATCATTCGGATTACAAATCATTAGGAAGAACAATTTCGGGTAAAGAACTTTAGGTGAGCCAATATGGACCCACATACATGAACTCACGCCTTCTTTCCTTGTCCCCTTTTTCCCCCGTTACATGGGACATAATTGGCCAAATGTAAGTACACTCGAAAAAGCAATTTAGTATACAGGCAGCTAACTTGCAACTACTTTTAAACAATGGTGTGAGTGTGCTGAGTAGTCAATTCTTTTACACCACTCTATTAAGGATGCCATAAGCTGAAAAAGTTACAACGCACAAAATAAAATTAAATATTGGCAGTGTAGTGGAAATATGAATATTTTTGCCTGTATACTAAATAGCTTGTTCAACTGTACTATAGGTGCACCTCTGCATAAGCCTTTGGGGAATAGAGGCGTGGTGAAATGCTACTCAATGATTACTCGCTGTTACAGGCACTGATAGAGAAGGACTGGCTGTCGTTCGGTCACAAGTTCACTGCGCGCTGTGGACATATTGCGTGCGACGGCCGCGAGAGGTCGCCGGTGTTCACGCAACTACTAGACTGCACGTGGCAACTGTTGCGGCAGAGGCCTGAGGTCTGATTGATACTTTAATATTTATAAAATAAACTAGCTTAATTTCCAGCATTTTAGGCGACGAACTGACAGAATACGAAACACCACACTGAACTCCAAAACGGAGATCTTAGACGTAGACAAAAAGGCGGCCAAGCTGAAATGGGATTGGGCGGGTCGTTTCAGCCGCATGCACAGTGGTCGTTATGCACAGGCTCCACACGCTAGTGCCTGAGGACGAACGGTACCGCCGAGGCCGGCCCGGGAAGAGGTGGCGAGACGACATAGACGCGAACCGCAAAGGTTGGATTGAGGTGGCGTTAGAAAAGGATACCTGGAAAGATTTGGGGGAGGCCTTTGCTCAGCAGTAGGACAGTTTAGGCTAAATAAAAAAAATAAAGAACTAGCTTCTGCTCGCGATTTCTTGTTCCCCGACCCACCACGTCGCATCGCATCACCTGCCCGCGCTGTTACTTCGTTATCGCTTAGCGTTCTTTCTTACTTTTTCTTTTTGCTTGGCTCCTAAGTTCTAGCGTGATGTTTATATTTATGATGCGTATAGCCTTCTTCAAGAATTGGGCTATTAAATGTAAAAATATATTTTAAAATTCGACTGGTAGTTCCAGAGATTAGCGCGTTCAAACAAACAAAGTCGTCGTCTTTATTATTAGTATACTCATAGATAATGATAGCAGTGGTGGCCCAGTGGTAACGGCTCTGACTGACGAGTCGTGGGTTCAAACTCAGGCACTTTACTTTGTGTACTTTATTTCATCACCACGGCTCTCAAAACGGTGAAGGAAAACATCGTGAGGAAACCGGCATGTCCAAGAACCAAAGATTCGAAGTCATGTGACATCCACCAACTCGCACTGGACCCGCGTGGTAGATAACACCCGTCTCGAGGAGAGGAGGCCTGTGTTCCAGCAGTGGGAACATTCTAGGCTGATTTATGCTAATAATGACGAAAAAAACGAAACGAGGTTACATGTTATTCAAGCTCTTTGAAATACACCGTTAATTACAGGCGTTCCAGTTCAATGAACGGTTTCTGCTGACACTCCACGACCACGCGCATGCGTGTCAGTACGGCACCTTCATTGGCAACTGCGAGAAAGATAGACGTGACTTAAGGTATGTATTATTTTATCCATGGCTGCAAGTCGCTGAGACTCAAAATATTACTGGAAAATACCTAGGTTCTGGTGAGGATAACAAAATACCTCAAGAAAGTTTATCAACAACTTAACAGGGATTTATTAGTAAAATAAACTCATATTATAGTTAGGGAATGCAATCTCAATCTTGAGCCATTTTTCGAGATTTAATCTCGTGGGAAGACAATCACGTTCTTGAAATCTCGTTTGAGATCTTGACACTAAACACTTTGACTGAACTTGACAGTAAACTTTTAATTTATGCACTAAAAATAGAATTAGAAATTAAAATTAGAATGAAAGCAAGTTAAATATTCTCATTAAATCTAAAAACAAATTTAGAATAAAATCAAGATTTAAACAAAATTTGATTATAAATTGAATTGAAAACAATATTAATATTGCAATAAAGATTTATTAACTTTTATTCGGGGAATCTTTGACGTTTTACAGTTTTTGTATGAAATAACTGTCAAAATTACATGATGATTGAAAAATCAGCCCTAAAGTGAATAAAGTGAAATAAAATTAAGATAAATTACAATAAAGCTAAAATTAAATTAGAAGTAGGGGGTGCAAATATATGAGTGTGCACGTGTGCGTTTGTGTGTAGTGTGAGGGTGTGTGTGTGTGCATGCGTGAATACCAGTGATTTATGTTCTTATACTTATATTTTATTATACAGTATGTTAACTAACAGAGGGCGTTCCCGTTAACCCGCAATAGTATAGCATCTATACATGCTAAAAAAAATATTACCATTCGAAAAGAAAATGCTTTTTTTTATAATAAAATATTCACTAAAAATGTTAAATTGATACGTAAAAGAAACACTCAATTTATTTATGAATGATGGGCCGCTTGTACGGCGATCTTTTACGTATCAATTTAACATTTTTAGTGAAAATTTGAATATAAAAAAATATAAAAACATTTTATTTTCGAATGGTAATATTATTTTTAGCATGTATGGATGCTATACTATTGCGGGTTAACGGGAACGCCCTCTGTTAGTTAACATACTGTATTTTTTTTTTGTGAGATTCAATTTAATGTTGTTTTATTTACAGAATTAAACTCCAATATCTTTAGTAGGTGTAATTTTTATATACAAAAGTTTAAGAATTTTTTATTATACAATAATCTTTATTTAAAAAAAAAAGTTCTTGGGCGAAATCTCGAAAATATCGAAATTTAGAAATCGACATCTCGCCAGCTTTCCGTGTGAGATCTCTAGTCGCCAATCTCGACCCCAGCCTTAACACGCGAGATCTCGAATTGTCAACTTCGACTCGAGATTGCATTCCCTAATTATAGTAAAAACTCAAATTTTTTGTTTGTCTTCCAGGTTATCAGAGCGCACATTTTCGCTATGGGGCTACATGGCGAGTCATTTGAATGAGTATAAGAACCCCCTGTATAACCCCAAGTCACACCCTGATGTACTGAAACCGGACTTAGGTGCACAGAGTATCAGGTAATTTGTAGGCACTTTAAGCACTTTTGAAATATACACTTGCGAGCAAAAAAGTCGGCCCACCGTGCACTTCTATTTGACAGACGATCGTCATCATCATCTCATCATCGTCTTCCTACCTTTTCCCAACTATGTTGGGTTCGGCTTCCAGTCTAACCAGATGCAGCTCAATACCAGTATTTTACATGGAGCGACGGCCTATCTGACCTCCACAACCCAGTTACTGGGTAATACGATTCGCCTTAGTAAGACTGGTTAGACTCGAAGGGTTCTGACGACCCGTAATGACTGTCTGTCCTCTACAAATGACAGACAGGACCAACGGTTTAACGTGCTTTCCGAGGCATGAAAGCGTCTCAATAAGTAATGAATGGTCACCCATCCACGGACCGACGTCGGCAAGCGTAGCTTAACCTTCGATCGATTCGTGCAGCTCTTATTATTGAGATTTTAAGAGAAACATCTAGGTACAGGTAGTAAAGAAGCCACGATTTTTTTTATCTTAGTGTTTATTTACGTAATTATTATAATTTTAAAATAGCTTGAGTCATTTTGCATAAATCCTTTACTCCGCTTCAATGACAGTACATAATACGTAAAAACTAGCGAAATGGATGTGAAAAAATAAAAAGGAGCCAGTATTTGTAGTATTTGTGTTCATGTGTGTCTAGAAATATTAAGGTTGTCCTTAAAAGATCGCTTTTAGCGATAAGGCCGCCCATTGTGTCACCATATGTAAAATTTCTTCAGTTCTTATATCTGTAATGTATACAGGCCGTAAAAAGACCAATCGCGAAGCCGGCATCTACGTATTCTGTACATTAAACTAAGTAACTTTGTGCAAAAAATATTTCTGGGCAAGGGCTTATTTTTGGTGAGAAAATTCGCCGTTTACGATAGTGCGCAATGTAATGCATGCAAAACATTCACTCATAAGCATAATATCATCGTGCTTATCAGTGAATGCAATGGTACAAGGATCGTGGGAGTATTTAGAGTAAAAAATTGTTTAAAAAAGTTGGAACTTTGACCTTCAATGCCTCCGTACCTAACCAGAAGGTATGGTCTAGTACAAAAAAAAATATCATAATAACGGGTAGAACAATTGACTCTCAGCTTCGTTAAGGGTATATTTACACCCTCTATATGGTGTACATAATAAAGACTAAGTATTATAATATATTGTATAATAGTCATGTAACGTGAGCAGGTTCTGGCGTGGTATGTACTGCCGGCACGAGAATGGCGTGCACCCGCGCGAGTCGCTGGCAGACCTGCTGCCCGCGGCCGTCGAGCACTGCTCCGCGCTCGAGCATCACATCAACTACCTTACCAAGGTACACCCGGCCGGCCAGCGGCCGTCCAACATTTTACTATCGCGGACACTCCCGCCTGACCAACACTAAGTTCATTTTTGCTTGCACTCTAAAAATAGAAGCGCTCTCTAGTAAGCGCGCCAAGGTCAAACAGTTCAGACGTGACGTACACGTGATGCGTCGCTAACCTGCGCAGTGCAGGTTGCAACTAAATGCGATATCGCTTTCCTAATACCCAAAAACAGCGAGCGTTTCTTGACGCCGCCGCAGGATTTAGGCGAATTTTTTTTTACACATAGTTCTCCGCTCCGCCTCGGTTGGGTAGATACCCACAAGCCATCTCATAAGCCCAAGGAGCATTTGAATATTTGATTTTTACATTTTTGAACTAAATGAACCAGCTTTGAAGACCAATTCCCGTAATTAATTATGTTCAAAATGTAGTCGCAATCTCACAATGTCAAAAACTTGTCATAAATGTAGGGACCTTGACAGATTGAAACTGAGATCAGACTGTGAACGTTCTTAAAAACTGTACCTCAGATTTACATTCCTCACGATCTCCGCTTAGTCTATAAAAAAAGTACTCTAAATCATATTCATTTGGTACAAACCTTCCTGATTTTATAAAAAGTCCCCATCAAGTTCCTGCTAAAATAATATCAAAGATTTTACAATACAGAGATAAAATACTGTTTTAATTTTCACAGAGAATTACCACATTCAAGAACCTTCTCTCTGGTAAGAGGGCAGACAAGAGCAAAGACACGACTGTGGTCAACTACCAAAACGGCAACGTCAACTCAGTGGAGATCGAGACCAAGACTGAAGCACTGCAGATTGATAACAAGTAAGTGTACTCATGATAACGTCCTCAGGTTAGATTACAGCAGACATAAAGAGGGACGCGATAAGTTAGCGCGCGAAATTCAAGACGAAGTAAACGAATAAAATCATTACAGTGCGGATCAAATGTTGATAGTTGCAGTATCAAACGCTTTCCTGTAGCACGAATCACACAACGACTCCCGCCGTCGACTAACTGACGTCATTATTGCGTGCGAGAGATAAGGACGGAGATAATAATCGCTCGCTATCGTAATGTAACTCTGTAAAGGTTTACGTATGTTATCTCGTCTCGTTGGCTGCATTTTAGTGAAGTTTCAAACTTAGTGACGTTTCAGCCTTAGTTTAATTTCAAACTTACTGAAATTTCAACCTTAACAAAGTTTCAACCTAATACTGAAGTTTCAGCCTTAGTTTAATTTAAACCTTACTGAAGTTTCAGCCTAAGTTTAATTTTAACCTTAGTTTCGTTTCAACTTAATTAAATGTTGACATGTAAACGCGGTTTTTTTTAAACTATTTACAGAAATAAATATCAAATGAATGTATAAATATGCTTAATGCATTCTATATTTCCACTTCGATTTTTTTAAAAGCTGTTTAAATTTTTCCAGGTTACTGTATGAGTCTGGCGGCACTCTGACCGAGCTTGAGTGCGCGAACCATGACCATCCTCTGAAAGAGACCGGCGCTCCCAACAAGATTCCACTTATTACTGAGGTAAGATCTGACAGGCTGACATTCCATTCAACGGCAATCTTTGAAGGATTGCCGATGTACGTATGTTAAACTTCGATCAACAGTAGTACTAGATTTCCGACGAGCGCTTCAAAAACGGCCGGAAAATAAGACCACAAATAATGTTGTGGTCTTATTTTGCAACATAGTTTTTTCCTTGTTGCTTAGACACCTGGGTGCCTCATCCTGTATGTCCGATGTAAGAGCGTCCATAATCAACAGGAAGAGATAAGGACTTGAAGACATAATACCATGTGCCATGTTTTGTGTCAGCATCACCCTAAGGTTGACTGGTAGAAAATGCCTCAGGCATTAAGTCTGCCTTTGTACAGTAGTTTTTTCTTTACTTGTCTGCCTTTGTACAGTAGTGTTTTCTTTACTTGTGCATAAAGTTTTAATAAATAAATAATAAAAAAAACTTTAGTTTCGGAAGTCGGTGGCAAAAAAATGAAGGAATGTAAGAGTTGATCTTATACATAATAAAAAAAAAAAAACGAATGCATAACCTCCTCCTTTTTGAAGTCGGTTAAAACTAAACAACCTTAAGGGGGAAGTGCCAGGGTAGCCCGCGAAATTCAAATTTACTTACGTTTTTCGCAATTTTCAGATCAGTGTCAGGTTGTATTTTGATCAAAAGTTGATTCGCGACTATAACAGGTACGTATTTACAGAATTATAATCATTAGAATCATTAATACATCTTTCTAAGTTAGATTTGTACCACGACAACAAATCTCTTATGGAAAACTGCTTAGTGGTACAAATCTAACTTAGAAAGATGTATTAATGATTCTAATGATTATAATTCTATGAATACGTACCTGTTATTGTCGCGAATCAAATTTTGATCAAGATACAACCTGACACTGGCCTGCAAATTGCAAAAAACGGAAGAAAATTTGAATTTCGCGGTCTACCACTGCGCATTCACGAACACAGCGCACAAAGGCATGCATTAAATTAACATGTTTTCGACTTTATTTCAACGTTCATAAAGTTATTGTTGTTTTATTGTTTTCATTCCTTTGTGACAGTAAAAACATCCGGAATCCGGAACTAAATATTTTTGTCTCATTAACAGAAGGCAAGTGACTCGATACCGGCAAACTACGCGTTGTTGGAGAAAGAGGTGAACACTGTCGCGTTGGACTGGAAGAGCATCAAGAACGTTACCGAGTGCAGTTGTTCCACGCCTCTCGACCATTTCAGCAGAAAGGTATGTACCTGGCTGTGGCTACAGTAAGGTGGTGGTCGAGGATCACACCTAAGTATTTAGCTTGCTTCCTCCAAGGGATCGGCTTGCCATTTGGACTACCGGTGCGGCTACTGGGGCCGCGGAGGTTACTGATGGCGCTGGGATGGTGGTAGCCATCAGCGCTGGCATGGTCAAGGGTAGGGAGGGCACCGAAGCTGCGGGAACTTTCTGGTAGTTCAGGTTTTTCCAGGGGGAGGGCCTTTGTGGACTGAGCCGCTCGGGCATTTGTGAAGATGTAATCTTCACTGAGAGACTCTTTGCTGGCGGTCGCTTGCGCGCTTTTCCAGTTTGGGCGAGGAAGCTTTAGGAGTCTTGGGGCAGCCCCGATAGTTACCCTGGTGACCCCGCAGAGCACACAGCTCGGTGACTCTGTACATAGATAGGGATTATTCCACTTTGCACACCCTTAAATATGAGCGCACATTTGTGAAACACGTCCCCCCCCCCCCCCAGCACCACTGCTGGGGCTGCGGGCGCTGCGTGTGCACGCGCTGCGTGTGCGCACGCGCCGCGCTGGCCGCGCTGCACGCGCCGCGCGCCGCGCCGCTGTGCGCCGCCTGCAGCCCCGACACTCCCGACTGCGAGCACGGTCAGTTACATCCATACATATTTTTGAAGTGAAAACTTCTTTAGGCGCGTTGGAAATTTTTTGAGATGGGAAAAAACCATTGAATTCGCGCCACTGTTACCGTAACCTCTTCGGATGTGTTCGGTTTTCCGCGGGATGTACTCGGTTTTAATGTATTTCCGATATGTCAGTGAGTGATGGCAAAGTATTCTGTATGTGTTTTGTTTATATGACGATTCAAAAAATACACACGTAACTGTTCAAGTTTTCACTTCTGTCGGCACCCCGGAGTGCCACTTTTTTTTATTTACTAGTTGTCCAAATTTCAATAATTCATACAACAATTATAAAGAAAAAAGTTTTTTCCCAATTTTCCGAGCAACTTTTCCAATTTTTCTTTCCCTACAAACTTTATTCGGACTAAGAATAGGATACGAATGAGCAACATTAAATGAATAAAAACAAAAGTATCCAGCCGTTATAAAGTGATGCGCTTACCAACGCATTCCATTTTATTTATACAGGGTGGTAGGGAAAGCGACGCGCAAACTGTAACCATAAATTCAACACATGATTCTAGTGTACAAATTTTTTGTCGATTATTGTTCACGCGCGAACGTATTGTGGGCACGGCAGACGAAAGCGGGGAGGGAAGACGCGCGGGAAGGCGACGTCACCCGCCACCGCCAGTGACCCAGTGACCGTTAGATCTCGCAAGCGAGCGAGATTATTCTGTGTTTCCAACCGATAACCGATGCAGTTATTATAACGTCTTTTTAGGCTGGGCGCATACGTCCGCTTTCCTGTTCGGAATTCCGAGAGACTAGCTCAGACGTTCGTTTTTTTGTATTCGGAATTCATACTGCCAGTACGTAGAGTTACGCGTTCGTGAAAACATGCTAAGGTGAATGCGCAGATAACACAAAACATAGTTTTAATCAAACTTACAAACTTAATTGATTGAAATAGATTACATTTAATTAGATTTTATATTAGAAACATTTTATAAAAAAGTCATATTAAATTATTGTCGCTTTTCATGTCTGTCTGTGTGACCGCGTTGTTGATCATTTTGATGCGGTTTTCACAATCATTTAGAGAATTTATTCTGGAAGATTTATGTGTATAATAAAATAAAGAATCAGCCTAACCTTTTCCCAATATGTTGGGGTCGCGCGGTCAGCTTCCAGTCGATATACCTGAAGGCTAATTCCCGTAAATTAAAACGTTCAAAATCTAGTCGCAGTCTCATCTCGGCGACAAACAAATGTCAAAAACTTGTCAAAATGTACGGAAATTAAGAGGTATATTTGACAGATCGAGACTGAGATCAGACTGTGAACGGTCTTAAAATTACGAGAATTTCCCTGTTCCTAATACCGTATGTATTCGTTTCTCCATCCTACTTAAATACATTAAAATATATTTTTCTTTTACAGAAATAGTGACACCAGCTAACTGAAGAACTGTAGAAAATTATGCAGTTTTGAATGTAATTCTCCAAAGTATTGTCTATGTAACTAAGAATGCAGAATTTTATTTATTAAGTAAATGAAGGTACATACGTTTTTATTAAAAAGTTAGTTACCATTCACAGCTCCCGTTAGGAGTTTATCAGTGCATTTTATCATAATCAGCTTCGGCGAACTTAAACATCTAAGTAAATAGAGGGTCAAATTAAATTAGCTAGCGAAACTCCACAGAGGTCATATAAAATAAAAATTAAATTAATTTGATGAGTTTTTTCTTGGGGTCATCAATCGCCTGTAGTGTACCTATATAGCACTTGAAATATCAGTTTAATAAATCTGTGTTTTTATGTAAACTTCACAAACTTTCAACTCGTACTTCAAGATAACTACACTACCAAGTACCAACGGTCGATGACCCTAAAAAAAAGAACATCAATTTTTTTTGTTCTTTCTTGTTTAGATTTAGATTAGAATTAAATCTAAACATGAAAGCGACGTCCGTAAAGTTTCGCTAGCTAGTTTAATTTGATCCTATATACAGGTGGAATTGAATTCATTGGTATCTTGCCAAGGCTTAAAGTATTCATGAATGTTAACAACTTTTCAAATAATTAATGTACTAAAAATAATCAGCATAATCAACCTATAATTATCACTGCTGGGACACAGGCCTCCTCTCTTCGAGAGGAAGTGGGCTATAATCTACCACGCGGGCCCAGTGCGGTTCGTAGATGTCATATGTCTTCGAATGTTTGGTTTTGAGAGAAGTGGTGATGAAATAATTTACACAAAGTAAAGCGCCTTTCTGGGTTCGAATCTACCACCTACAACTCGTAAGTCGCGGCCGTTACCACCTTACTCAATCAAAATTGTATAAGAGATTCAAATTTTGCGTTGTTTCGATGTTGGTCCTATAGTAAATTTTTTTTCATATTCATGAGTGACATTGACTCTCTGGAAAAATTCTAATGAGTTTAAAATCTGTCTGTACAGTCTGTTTACAGTAATTTTGCGTCACTGTCAAAAACAGATGATATCACAGTGATCTTTATTGTCGTGGCAATAAGGTTGTTATTGGGTAGCAGCCATTGCCAAGTCTGTTAAAATCACAATGACCTTTATTTTCGTTGTAATAAGGTTGTTAATCGGTTGCTGCTGTCAGAGGTAAAATACATGTAAACGGACCGTAACTAACATGTCTAATACAGGTTTACATTGCATTTTAATATGTTAGTTGTTAAGTGTCTCTCGATGCCAATACATAATAAAGACGGCTATGTCGTGACGTCATATGCCATTTTCTAACTGTTTTCATCCTCGCACATCCCGAAGCAACCATGTACAGACGCCAGCACATCAAGCTACCCGAAACTGTCAAATTTTTCCAATCAACTTTGAACCTTATACTTTAGCGATAAAGTTGAAAATCTATTACAGAAATTTGACAGATTGTAGTAACTTCATGTGCTGGCGTCTGTACATCCCGAAGCATTAACCGGTGACTTTCGCTCCAGAAGTTCATTATTTCTAATTCATAACATGATGATAAAATAATAATATTATAATGGTCACGGTCTGAATTTTAATATGGTTAGAAAGGGGGTGACTACCGAGATGACGACTAATATAGAAGTATGGATGAAAAAAAAGAGATGTTGCGCCGACCGCAAATCAATTGGGATAAGAATAGGAGAATGATTAAGATGATAATGGCCACGGTCAGTCAGGCTTGGTGAACACACACGTACACGTCATCCATTCTTCAAGAAAGCATAAAAAGATATGATTTAATTTTATGTCGCATCGTCAGCGCCACCTAGAATAAAATTAAGTACAAGATTATTAAACTACGAGATGCGCCCCGCGGTTTCACCCGCATAAGTCTCGATCTCCCCATATCCTAATCCAGCGGGGCAATTGCGTAACACTTTATCAATCGGAATCGGTTTCATTTTGAAAGTTCAACAACATTAATTGCGTTATTTACGTGTTGAGCAGACAAATTTTTCGAACTTATGAAGCAATGGATTAGCAATTTGCTTCAAAATGATTCAGATTCCGATCGATAGTATGTTACGCAATTAGGGTGCTGGTCATGGTCTACCCATGTGCCAAATTTCATCCAAATCCATTAAGCCGTTTTAGCGTGAAATAGTAACAAACAAACATACAAAAAAAAAAAATTTTCTTCTTATAATATTAGTTTGTTTATAAGGAGTTTTTGTAAAGTTTCTTGCTCTTGGTTAAAAAATCTTTGATAGATAGGCTTTTGAAAATATCTATGTATATAATTTGAATAATGAAGATGATGAATTAATATAGGTAATAGTAGCTGTTCCATTAACTCGTTGCCTACATGTCATGTTCGTGAACGGACGCCGTCACTTGGGGCTGGTCATCACTTAGCTGCCTCGGCTTATTTTTAATTATTTTATTTTTGGATTGTTGTTTTGTTATTATTTGCTGTATTCTGGACGCTTTTAACGCTTACGTCTTTTTTTTACGTCGTTCTCACGTATAATTATAAATTCAACATAAATGATGTAACTAATATTTTTGTAAAAATATAATAAGAGTGTCCATGGGGTTTCTTGCCCGTTCTTCTCCAAATTCAAATTCAAAATATTTTATTGTGTGCATATGTTAGTGACAGGTCTTAACATAGGGACCTACGCTTTGGAATGGGCAACTAGCTTCTTATTTTCTGACTGACCGACTTCTTCACAATTCAAAAGTGCCTGTAAATGAGTTAGTTGAAATAAATGCTTTGAGTTTGAGTTTACATACAAAAAAAGACGTTAGGTTGCAGGTGCCAAAGAAAACGTTTGTTGGTGCACTTATAATTTCCCGTTTATTACTTGTTATTGGCATTGAGAGTACTATTATTTTGTTTAGACGCTTTGTTGTAGTTAGGGCAAGTTGCTACGATCTCGATGTAAACAATAGCTGTTTTTAAAGGCATGTGAATGATTCAGAAGATTTTGAATGCCTGTTTTCAACTGATAAAGTAGTTATCTATAGTTTCAGGTTGAATTTCATCAATAAAATTGCACGCGATCACATGCCCTTTTCTATGATTACACTGACGTCTTGAACGCGGTTGAGATGTGCTTATCGAGTGATCGCTGTTAGTTTCATTTGTGAAATTCGCCCTTAGTCATATGAAATTACTTAATTATTTATCTAAAATATTACAGGTTATTATACGATTCTTTATCTACTGCAGGTAAGATATTGAAATCACCAGCCATCACCTTCAGGGGGCGAAAGTACTCACGAATATAATCTAAAATTTTTTTAGAACACGAGTCTTCCTAGTAAAATACAGTTTGTGTCGTAAATAGTGGTCCACCGTTAAGGATTCGATATACCAGATAATTTACTATAACATATTACAATTTTAACCATTTTTACCCAAGGGTCCGAAAATATTATTTTTTTCTTTTTTATTTACGAAATTTCAAACTTTTGTTACAAATTTGTTTGTAGTTTCAACAAAAACCACTATTTTTTCATTTCGATTTCTGTTAATTACTGTTGAATACTAGAGCTATCGTGTAAAATTATAGTTTTTTATGTAAATTTAGAGCTTTTGAAGAAAAAGTTAGCCCTTCTCTATTTTAACTCTAATTTTTAGCATAATCATGCAAATTCAGGAGCATTTTTTTTTAAATGTACTACTAAAATGGTTAAAATTATAATATGTTATAGTAAATTATCTGGTATATCGAATCCCTAACGGTGGACCACTATTTACGACACACCCTGTATATGCTGTTTCATACCTTAGAGCTCAACTGTGACTAGTAATGTAATGAGACACAATTACTTTTTCTATTGTTATAAATAAAATTTTGGTTTTCTCACATTTGCGATGATCAAAATTTGTGGAACACATACTTTTTCCTCTGTCTCAGACTTAGGGCTTTTTATTCGTGGAATACTTTAGGAGGAATAAAATTATTATCATTTGACAATTTTTTCGTATGAAAAAACTCGACAGAAACTGCGTTGACGCACGTCTTGCGAGGTGACTCGACTACATACTTACATAACCTCACGCCTTATTCCCATAGAGGTAGGCGGAATCCACAGAACGCCACCTACTACGATCCTTGCACATAATCCTTTTACCTGGTTTACGTTCATACATGACTCGACTGGACTAATGATTTTGAAATCATTAGTCCAGTCGAGTCGAATTACACCGGTTCACCCTGTATATTTTATTCAGGAAAGAAAGAGAGGCTTCCATTAAGGGGGACGCGCTAAGCTAGCCTGTTAAATTCAAATTATCTTATGTTTTTTGCAATTTGCAGGTGCTGGGTTGTATGTTGAACAAAATATGATTCAAAGATAGAATGACTATTTCATTAAATATAAATCTATAGCATTATATGAACTTAGAGGAATGTGTCGATGATTTTATTTATTAAAATTCTGTAAATACATGTTGCGATCGCGAATCATAATATAATTATGTTGTTCAACATACAATCTGACTGACCTGCAAATTGCAAAAACGTAAGAAAATTTGAATTTCGCCGGCTATCTTAGTGGATCCCCTTAAAAAGTAGAGTGGTTCACGACAGAGTACGCCTTGCATATCCCTTCGTTATGTTTCAGACTACGGAAAAAGTTCAAAAAAATAATGTAGAAAACTAAGAATAATGAAGAATATGTACATTTGTTAAGATAATTTCTATGCTTGTAAATAATAATAGGTGTAATTTATTGTTTAATATTGTAATCAAAAATAAAATATATGTATAATTATGTTTAGACTTAAAAATATATGTAGGTATATCAGTGGTCGAAGAATTTTATTAATCGTTTTCAAATTAGATTCAGTAATTTAGGCTGCCTGTCCATTTGTGCGGAGTGAGTTTTACTTACGAAAAAAGAGAAAGCTGTGCAGCGCCGTTTCCCTGTATACATAATGGACATGAATTTTGTGGGATGCGAGTATATCATCTGCCTAGCCTTTTCCCAACCATGGGTTTCCGGTGCAGGCGAGTCTGTGCGTGTCGGTACCGATCGGTACAGGCGAAATAGTCCCACATTAACTTATGCGCTCACACATAAAGAAACAGGTGAAACATGTAACCGTTTCCTTCCGAAGATTAACCTGCAGAGACCTGTACCGGGAGTCGGGACCGAAAACCCGCTTCTTTATGTAAGCACCCTATGTTGGGGTCAGTTTCCAGTCTAACCGGATGCAGCTGAATACCAGTATTTTACATGGAGCGACTGCCTATCTGACCTCCATAACCCAGCACAGCAACCAACATATCGTATTACTGGGTAATACGATACCCCTTGGTAAGACTGTTGTCAGACTTTCGGGCTACTGACGACCCGTAACGACTGTCGAAGATCCACGAATGATAGCCGGGACCAACGGTTTAACGTGCTTTTCGAGGCACGGAGGGGTCTTTGTGGGACGTGGGTATAATGGACAATAATTTACCTTATCTCCTTCTTCCTTTTTTATCTTTATAAAGAGGAGAGGAAAGGAGTGTTAACTGCACTCATCCTCTATAGAAAAGGGAGGATCTTCCGACCAGACGGGTGTCGTGTCTGGTGGGCAATTGCGACGATTGATGTATATGCTAGTTGCGCGGTAATCTTTGCTTGCGCGATGCAGGACTTGCATGACGTCAGTGTAATGCGTAGTTCGCGTGCGGCAATGTAGATGCCGCCACAACTTAGCTCCAATGGACATGCATTCTCAGAGCCGAAGCACAGCTCGGGTCACCTAAATACAAAGAAAGAAGGATGGGATCGACAGAAATAATTAAAACGGATGTGATATTGGCACTGGTTCTGCATAGCTATTCACAACCGTTCGAAACACTTTTGTGTCGGAACGAAAATCAAACAATGTTAACAAAAAAGTCCTCCTCTAAAGGCTGTTCATAAATTAAAAACCAGAAAATTTGGTCAGTTAGTCGCCATACTTCTGACAGCTATTTGCTGTCGTGGGCAAGACAAATTAGTACATAATTGAGAATATGTAATTTTCGATTCGACAACCTGTCGTATGGTTGTGAATAGCTATGCTGGTGCCACTTGCTTTATTTAGTGTGACCAGTAAAAACAATTACCCATAATATCTTACAAATATTAATTTACGATTCTATTAAGAGTCCTTACATTAATACTTAACAAAAAAAAAACACATTTTACATTGGATTATTAAATTACTAGTTTTTATCACATGAAAGTTGATCGGAGATTGTTATGCCAAGAATTGATGAAAACATGGAAGTAAAGCGGGAGACTAGAGTCATTATTTTATTTACGGGCACCCTCTCTGTAACAAAGCCAATCAAAGCAAAGCTTTTTCATTTTACTTAATTGATTTATTTCGTAGCTAACGAAAAGACTAATTGCAATAAAATTCTATCTCAAACTCACTAACAATCAATTATCTTATAATTGGACTAGTAAAAATATACCATAAAGTGTACCTACATTTTCTGCACGCCATTTCCCTGCATGTAGGTAATCAAAATGTTTCGCCAAATACTGTTACTTCTCTCCATTATTATTTATATAACTAATGGTGAAATTAATAAAAAAATCAAAATGGATATCCATGAGAAGAATCATATGATGGGAATAGAGGCTGTCCATGATAAGTCGATGAAAATTGATAAGGATACGATAATAACGCGTAACTTGAAATTAGAGAAGCGAAATCGCGGACAAAAGCGTAAGCGTCTTTGAATGTTTTTTGTGAATGTATCATCATCAATCATTTTACCCGAAAGATGTCCAATGCCTCCATTGGCCCCCAAGGGTTGCCACGTCACATGGACCGGTACTACGAATGTACAGACGCCAGGGCATCAAGCTACCCGAAACTATAAAATTTTTCCAATCAACTTTGAACCTTATGCTTTAGTGATAAAGTTGAAAATCTACTACAGAATTTGACAGATTGTAGTAACTTGATGTGCTGTCGTCTGTACAAAAATACAACCCGCAAGAGTTCAGACTGCGCTCGGATCAGGGGGGGCACACTTAGCACTGTGATCAATTTCCATAGACGACAGCGACATCTGCAGTTTGGTGGGTTAAAAAAACTTGTTGGCAGCCATCTTGTCTTGTTTGTCCAATAAAATTGCCAAACAAATGTCATTGTCGCCGCCGGCCATCCGCCATTATCATTGTCAACTCCGCAACTCCGGCTTTCCCGACGTTGATGCGCTTCCCAAAATCCCGAGTTTATCTCAGCTAATTCTGTTAAAATTATTACTTGTTACTGTTATTTGTTAAACCCTGATTGTGACCCTAAACATTATAATAAAGATTCGCTACTTATAGTAAGTATGCTTAACTATAGGTAGGTGTATATTTATTAGAGCTTTAGTTCACCCACCAAACTCAAGGTGGCAACACTTTCCATACATGCAAATTTTACCACAGAGTTGTCACTCTTTCCCTCTATAGTTACTTTACTCTTTGGCTCGGATGACGTTAGCGCGCGATACAGACGCGTCGATGGCGACTTGGCGAGAGACGAGAGAGAGAGAGAGAGAAAAAAAAAAGGTCTCAAGTTAAGGGGGAAGTGCCAGGGTAGCCCGCGAAATTCAAATTTACTTACGTTTTTCGCAATTTTCAGATCAGTGTCAGGTTGTATTTTGATCAAAAGTTGATTCGCGACTATAACAGGTACGTATTTACAGAATTATAATCATTAGAATCATTAATACATCTTTCTAAGTTAGATTTGTACCACGACAACAAATCTCTTATGGAAAACTGCTTAGTGGTACAAATCTAACTTAGAAAGATGTATTAATGATTCTAATGATTATAATTCTATAAATACGTACCTGTTATTGTCGCGAATCAAATTTTGATCAAGATACAACCTGACACTGGCCTGCAAATTGCAAAAAATGTAAGAAAATTTGAATTTCGCGGTCTACCACTGCGCATTCACCTTAACTCTTGCGGGTGCTTGTTATACAGCATACCCAAGTGGAAATTGAAATTATTTCTTGTATCTTATCTATGGATTTGAAGCAATAAATTAATGAAGGCCTATTGATATTTGGATATTATGACATTACCTACATTTCATACATTGTGTCCCTCACCTCCTTTTCAGATTTTTTTTGGATATCAACTTTTCAAGTAAATATAATATGTAATATGGTAACATCTGTTAACTTAAACCGGCTACTAGCTCTATTAGATCCCAACGTCTTAATTAAATAAAATATGACTTGCTTTGATACTTCTTTATTTTCTTTAAGCGATTTCTAAAAAAATCGAGGAAGATCAAGAACCAGACTGGTCTTACAAGCCTTTCCCTACGGAAGTTGCTGATCATGTTGATCAGTTCAAAAAGATCTTAACGGAGTGTCTCAAGGAGGTACAATCTAACGACAAAAGACCGGTGAAACGTCTATCTCCAAAAATGGAGTCACCGGTTCATGGAGAATGTCTTATTGCGTGCGTCTTGAAACGCAACGGTGTCATTATAAACGGAAAAGTTAACAAAGGTAACAGATTCGAAATTCTAAGCACTAGCCGGCTGTAAGCAGTACCGTCTTTACCATAAGGGCACACGGGGCCCGTGCCCAGGGCCCTCTACCCCACGGAGGCCCCGGAAGGCAGATATTACAACGCAAGCTACATTCAAAAGCGCATATTTTGACACTCGCAAGGGAATCAAAACCTATAGGGTACTTCCCGTTGACCTAGAATCATGAAATTTGGCAAAAAGCAATGTCATGTAGCACAAGTAAAGGAAAAAATCTGAAAACCGTAAATTTGTAGTTACATACCTACAAATTTGTACGGAACCCTTGGTGCGCGAGTCCAACTCGCACTTGACCGGTCTTTTTTATTTTCCAAAGGGGCCCGAAATTCTTGTGTGCCCAAGGGCCCCGGCCTGCCCTAAGACGGCGTTGGCTGTAAGTATTGCATAAACAGACAAATGCGTGCACTGACTGGACAGGTCCACTCAAATCTATGTGGTTCTTTCTTCAAAAGACAATTTCAGACACCAATCTACATGGCCCTAAAATGATCTGACCAACACCAGGCCACTCAGAAAGTATTGCGAAAAAAAGTTTTTATGTGTGAGAGACTCGCCAGTTATAATCTATTTTGAAAATATGATTATTTGTAAGTAAAAATGGGTACGTTCCAATTTCAAAAATTCCCTCCACACTGTTTGCGAGCTAATCTAAATTGTCGTGTCTCATTAAAAAATGGATCTGCGCCGGGAACATTTTCGCGCTGATTTTTTACGATTTAATGTGTCGCCTAAACCGGACGAATCGTACGATAGACTTCAAATGGCATTCATGGATGAAGGCCCTTCTAAGGCAACCGTGTATAATTGATATAACGAATTCAAGCGCGGTCGACTAACTTGGGGGATGAAGAAAGAAGTGGCCTTTGACAGCTGTTACGGAAGTTTAATCCAAGACAATAGGCGAGTTCGGTACGTATCAACAGATTCAGCACATACTGCAGGTTGGATCGGGAAGCCTTCACGAAATTCTACACGTCCATCTTCGCGTGAGGAGGGTAGTTTCACGCTGGGTGCCGCACAGCCTCACCGACGATGCTCAGAAGCAGGTCCGGGTGGAATGGAGAATGGTGCCGTGATATGATAAACAAATTTGAAGCAGGCTCGTCTCGGCGTATTTACGACATCATTACAGGTGATGAGTCTTGGATTTATCAATACGATCCAGAAACGAAGCGCCAGTCGACGGTTTGGGTATTTCAAAACGAATCAACGCCTACCAAAGTGAAGCGATCTAGAAGCGGGGGCAAGACTTTGATCGTGAGCTTATTCAATTTGACTGACTACTTACTTGGTGTCAATTCCTTTACGGAACCAAAGAAGCATCAACGCTAAATGGTATACTACCAAATGCTTGGCAGAAGTTTTCTCTGTTGTGAGCAACAAGCGACCAAACACAGGGCTCCGCGGGCTACTGCTCCACCACGACAACGCGCCTTCGCACACCGCGCTCAAAACGAGGGACTTCTTGGACAGCACGCCGGTCAAACTCCTGGGTCACCCTCCTTACAGCCCTGACCTAGCACCGTGTGACTTCTTTTTATTCCCGAAAATAAAAAATCAGCCCAAAGGGATACAATTTTCGTCGCCGGAAGATGCGCTGTCAGCGTTCGAGCAGGCTGTAAACTGTAAACGAGGTGTCTGCGCGGACTGGAAAAAGTGTTTCGAAAACTGGTTCAGACGCATGAAACTTTGCATAGAGGCTAGTGGAGAGTACTTTGAAAAGATTTAATGAAAAAATATTCAAATAGGTACCTATTTATAGAACATTTTATTTTTATTTTCGCAAAACTTTCTGAGTGTCTCACGCATAGATATATTTCTATCATATCTCTAAGTAGTCTGTGATTTCTATGGTCCCGCGTATTATATAAGAAACTGTAACCTCTGGCTTTTGTTTCGGTCTTTCTTCTCAGAGTAGGTAATCAGTTTGGAAACACCGAAATTATCTAGTTTTAAAACATAAGTTGTTTTTGATGTGTAAAAGTGTTATTTTGTATCAATGATTTCAATATATGTCAATGTTTTGTATCAATTTACAGAAATAAATATCTTTTATCGAGTTTTTACAGTTCGACTACAGCACCCTAGTTGTGTAGGTATATGAATCTCAGTCTGAATCATTTTGAAGAATATTGCTAATCCATTGCTTCATGTTTTCGAAAAATGTGTGCTCCACAACGTAAATAACGCAATGGATCTTGTTGAACTGTCAAAAAGAAACCCACTGTTACTGATAATGTGATGCGTACCTAATCAGCCCGCTGGACTCTCCTTTTAAAACTATGTATTTTTTTTTAGATAACTTAATGTCTGTTGTAAGTAAGTTTTACGCCAAAGATACTAAGCTCATGAAGAAATTGGAGAAGAATTTGGATCGTTGTATTGAAATAAGCGTTCGCCATCAAGACGAGTGTGTGTTGGCGTCGAAACTCAACGATTGCACGAATGATCTCATGGCCATGAATAAGCACAAAATAATGGTCGATTATTAATAAATGTGTGCCTATATAACACAATAGTAAAACACTTTGTTCTTATTAATTTCAAACCCAGTTTATAATACTTAAAAAATAAATATCTATAATAGCGGAGTTTATGGAACTTACATTTTGGGTCAATATTGGAGAGGCTCCAAATTAATGTCTTTGAACATTTCTCGAGAACGTTATGCATTTTAAAAAAAAGTATTACTCTTGTAGCGGTATCTAAAACGCAAAATCCTGCATCAGAGTTTACCGCGCAACTAGCATACAAAGGATCGTCTTAGGTCCCCCTTAAGATTCATATCTCAAGGGCAAGGGGGCCCCACCGCTCCATACATTTTGAAACATCTCCTTTGACAGATTGTAGTAGTTTGATGTGCTGGCGTCTGTACTTAGTATCCTTTGCCTAACCAGAAAGGATGGATCAAACAAAAAAAAAAACTTAAAACCCCACCAAAGATTGATTACAATACATCTGTGCTTTGGTTGGATGGCGGGCAAGGAATATACTACTCTCTAATGAGAGGCTGGCTGGCAAGGAATATACTACGAGCGAAATTTCAAAACAAACAGCGCCAATAGCCTCACGCTCCGACAAATAATAGTTTTTTTTACATATTTTTCATTTGCGTTCCTTTACCGCTAATTTCGTTCCCAGACATCCCAGCGTTCTAAATCTTCAATCACTACTGGCAACACTGGTACAGTCGTCGTACACTGTGGTAGTGGCACAGTATTACAATATTTAATATTGTAATACTGTGGTAGTGGTTTCCTTTTGACATATAATGTACTCTGTGGTCGGGTTGTGGGTTGGTTGGAATGGTTGGTTAGACATAACGTCATAACGTATTTATTTATATTCCATTTGGGGTTGGGCTGGGCCAATTGGGCCTCGATCATTGATTGCCGATCGGTCTCAACAAGTAAATATGTTCCTTGGGTCTCAAGCTCAATTATTATTCAATTCCCAGTTGTGATCCCGGTCAACCATTGAAAACATGAATTGAATTTGAGATTTATTTACTTCGTGTCGTGCATTGTGTTAGTGGGAAAGACGATACTCGTGCTTTGATTAGAAAAATAAACATAAGAATAGATTGTTGCAAACATAGAATTAATAGGCTTACTCTAAGGTTGCAAAGTGGTCATTTCAGTGCCTAAATAATTAAGTATGTTGTTGCTATTTCAATTTTATTTTAGAGCAATCGAACAGGGTATGGGATTTCATATTCAGTTTTTTTTAATCAATTTGTTGCTTATCGTGCTAGCCCGTGTTTGGAAACTCAGCCCAGAGGTCCCGATCGCTATTCCTAACATTTTTGAAGAGAGGGGATAGTTTGTTCCTATTTTTTTATTTACAAGCCATCTAAAACTTAAGACTGATGAAACCAGAGAGTTTGCATTCCCAACAAGTTTTGTTCTTTTTGTATGTATTCATTCCAAAACGATGTGTTGTTACTGTTGTTAGTGTCTTTTGCAAATTTTCAACAAAACCGTTAAATGTGGACAGTCAGGGCTATCCTTGGTTAAAAACATTTGATCGTGATTACCACTTTTGTTTTTGCCACCTTAGGTACAAACATGAGCTCTTATTTTGCCCTTTCTTACATCAGTAATGGTTTTCTATTAGTATCACTCAAAAGTCTTGTTGATGAGGAGAAATGAATGGTTGCCATGAGGAGTTTTCTATTATTTTGGGATGCTTTCAAATTGAATATCAAAATGTTTCCTGTTGAAATGTTCAAAATGTTTTTCATGAGTCTGGCAACGTTGTGCAAAAGTGGAGAGAATGGAAGATGGAGGTTGATTATTTTCTGGTAGTGTCGGAGAGAAATAAAACAACATCTGGAAACAACTGGTTTATTTGAACATTCTCAGGAGTTTTGGCAAATTGTGTGTAAATGGTTTTCTATTGGTAATATTACTCAATACTCTTGTTGATGGTAATGGATGAATGGTTGCCATAAGGAGTTTTTTATTTTACCTGAGAATTTTTTTTAAACATTCTACAGGATACTTTCAAGTTGTAAATATAGTTTCCTGTAGAAATGTTTAAAAAATATTCTCAGGTGTCTTGGCAAATTGTGTGTGCAAATGGTTTTCTATTCGTATCTCTCAAGTCTTGTTGATAGTAACAGATGAATGGTTGTCATGACGAGTTATCTATTATTTTGGAATACTTTCAAGTTGAATGTCAAAAAGTTTCCTGTTGAAATGTTTAAAAAATGTTTATAAGGAGTCTCGGAAAATTCTGTGTAAATTGCTTAAATCACTTAAGAAATTTTTTTGGTTTTACTTTCAACAAAATGTCAATTGTTTTATTCCTCTATCAAAATCAAAAGCAAAATCAAAATATTTTATTTCACATAAACCAACATGGGCACTTATGAAACTTCAGTAGCTAGGTGCACTGTTCCAATTGGTTGTTTCCTATGGAGAAGAACCGGCAAGAAACTCCACGGTTACTCTTTTAAAAAAATAATTGGAATTTACAATGTTTTGTAGTTACAGTAGGTATGGGAGGGCAGCTTAGGCCTGTCAACAAGTACCAGATACTTGATAAAATATACAATGGTCTACATATCTAAAGTCTACAAGGGCTACAAAGTCCTCACATTTACAAAATAAGAATCTATCAACAGGATAAATAAAATATAAAAATCTACTAAAACCAAGTGATATGTTAATCATAGTCTAGTTGCTAAATAATAAAAGCTGCACGGGTCGATAAAAGGCCAAGCTACACTCGCTGCGGTCAGTCCATGGATGGGTGACCATCCATCACATATTGAGACCCCTCTGTGTCTCATTAATATAACATTAAGCTGTTGGTCCCAGCTGTCAATCATAGATCTTTGACGGTTGTCAGAATCCCAAGTCTGAAAACCAGCCTTACCAAGGGGTATTGTGTTATCCAGTAACTGGGTTATGGAGATCAGATAAGCAGTTACTTCATGTAACATACTTATATTCAGCTGCATCTGGTTACACTAGAAGCTGACCCCAACATAGCTATACTCCATTTACTATAGCATTAGACAGAAGTTAAAAAAGGCTCTTTTAGGGGCACACTTTGTAATAAAAGTACAACAAACATTATTACAGTCAAGACTGATGTGGAGATTAATATAATCAATTTAAATAACAGCAGTCACACTTAATTGTGCTTATTTAACCTATCTACCTTCTGAAATTACAAGGCTTTCATTTAATATTTTGCCGGTAAAGGTACTTGATGTGTGTGTAATCAGAAGGTTGGCAAATGAAAGAGCGTGTTCTCGGTTGAAGGTTTACTGAACGACTGATGTTGTGAACAAAGGTTGAGAGGACTTAGAATTAACTTACGAGCTACGTCATACATTGCCTAAGACTAAAGATATTTAATATGCCTACGCGCTACAATCCTCCCCCCTTAGATTAAACCATTAAGTTTTGTTACTCCCTAAAAGAATATAAAATTATGAACTAAGCTACAAACAGTACAAACGTTAAAATAAACAAATTAAGTTAAGGACATACTTATACTCGTATAAACATATAATTACGTCATTGGTTGCGGACAATTGTTTTACTTATAAGTACTAGAGCGTTCACGGTCTTTCGACGGAAATTGTTTACACTACACTTAAGTTTGTTTGAGGTTTTAACTCGCGATATTTGCTAGTAGATTGGCATCCCTAGTGGTACGCCGTTAGCACGTTGTGTGATAGCGCAGCTGATTCTTGATTCGACGGGGCGGCGGCTTTGATGCGACGCCTGCCATAGCTCCACCCCACGTAGAGTAAGGTAGGGTTACCGCTGTGTTGACTAGGGTGATTGCGGCTAGTGACATCTTGTGGGTGATGTGATGGTAGGCGTCGCATCAAAGCCGCCGCCCCGTCGAATCAAGAATCAGCTGCGCTATCACACAACGTGCTAACGGCGTACCACTAGGGATGCCAATCTACTAGCAAATATCGCGAGTTAAAACCTCAAACAAACTTAAGTGTAGTGTAAACAATTTCCGTCGAAAGACCGTGAACGCTCTAGTACTTATAAGTAAAACAATTGTCCGCAACCAATGACGTAATTATATGTTTATACGAGTATAAGTATGTCCTTAACTTAATTTGTTTATTTTAACGTTTGTACTGTTTGTAGCTTAGTTCATAATTTTATATTCTTTTAGGGAGTAACAAAACTTAATGGTTTAATCTAAGGGGGGAGGATTGTAGCGCGTAGGCATATTAAATATCTTTAGTCTTAGGCAATGTATGACGTAGCTCGTAAGTTAATTCTAAGTCCTCTCAACCTTTGTTCACAACATCAGTCGTTCATTGTAAAATATTAAACTCCCCTTGAAGAATTCATGAGTTCGCTCGATGAGGTGGGGGTAGCCTAAGAATTGTCCCATCACTCGGAAGACTGGATTGTTGGACTCCCCGCGTTGGTGGTTATTCCACTTTTCATAGTCTATGTGATTGGCTAGGGTGATATAGTCATAATCGTCCAATCCTTGTCCATTGGAAGTATCCAGCATTTTCTTCATCACCGTGTTTAAGTCATCAGCCATCGTGAGCCCTGAGAATAATGGTACAAAGTGTATTTTGATCAAATACTCCGTGATCACAAAATAGTCCCGGAGTTTCCAGGACATTAGAGCAAAGAAGCGTCCGATCCTCTTAATCTCCCTCTCTTTCCCTCTGAGACCTATCACAAGATATTCTGGGTCAAGCCCATTATCATTCACCTCCTTCAGGAAATCCTTCCATTCGGTGGCCGGTGTGTGAATGAAGGTGTCGAGCACTTTCCTAGACGGGATCGGCTTGGAGGGGTGTTTGGCCACGTGGTCGAGTATCTCTGATCTATTGGGAGAATGGCTTTTGTCTGAATACATTAGACTGGGATCGATAACATCCGGGATGTCGAAGCACTTCTTTAATGGAAGCTTATGCCAGGTGTCACCTACATCTCTGATGAGGAAGGGATCACGTCGGGGTCACCACTTTGCCGGTAAAGGTACTTGATGTGTGTGTAATCAGAAGGTTGGCAAATGAAAGAGCGTGTTCTCGGTTGAAGGTTTACTGAACGACTGATGTTGTGAACAAAGGTTGAGAGGACTTAGAATTAACTTACGAGCTACGTCATACATTGCCTAAGACTAAAGATATTTAATATGCCTACGCGCTACAATATTATTTAGTTTTTACATAAAATATTGTGTCAATGTTTAAAATCTAAAAGAAGCAGGGGCAGAAAGTACCGGGAACGTTTTTCATGTCACTATAACTCTACCAAATCTAAAATGTTACCTATTCCCTTCATAAGTTGTGGCAGCACGTGTTTTTTTATTTTGTCGGTTTATGTGGATACTTATGAATGCTATACCTTTTCTTGTTGTTATTTCTGAATTTTCGTGGTTTAGTTGTTATTTGTTTAATTTCATCCAAGCATCGTGACGAGTAGATAAATAGAATATGCTTTATTGTATGCCATACATTGTTACTTACAAAAAAAGCACATACATTATTTATTAAAATTGTTTGAACTTTAACTTGAAAATAAAAGGTTTCGTAATTCTGCTTCTGCGAGCCTCTTTTTTCTAATGTTATAATAAATGGAGTATAGGTAAAGCTAGACAGATTGATAAATTATTCTTTTGGACTTTATTTGGTTATCTGTTGGATAATGACTGTACTCAATTTACAAAACCTAGTTTATAGTTTATATATTATATTTTGGATTAACCATACAACTTTGGACACTTTTTTAGTTGTAATTATTATTTAGTTTTATTGTACCTGATTAGAACAGCAAGATTTGCTGAATAGAGAAAAAAATCTATTTAATTTAAATTCGTATTATTATGTTAACATAGCTCGGGACGCGTATTTCCATTTCCGTGTTTATTAGGAGGCAGTACTGTCTTGAAACACGCACGGGTTTGTCGCGCTAACTGCCTTTACAAAATCGTGTTCAATCCAAGGCACGTATCCTCGAATCGCGCACGGGTTTGCAACGCCAACTGTTCTTCTAAACACGTGTTCAATTCAGGGTACGCGTCCTCCAATCGCGCACGGGTTTGCAAGGAGTATGCGCCTTGATTAAGCGCCACAAATCCGTGTGTGTTCGAAGGCATTTTTGTGTTTAATGAATGGGCAAGAAAACTCAAACAAAATCTTTAACTTTTTATTAAGACCAAAATTATACCTAGTTACATAAACAAATATAATGTAGTAATTTTATATAATCAATGTTTTTTGGCAGGAGGCTCATTATCATCAATATTAGATGCAATATTATGAACACGTTTTCTTTTCACAGTTTCTGACTTGGCTGGTCGTCCTGATTGAATCCTTCCACTGCATGGTAGACTTCTTTCTTTGCGGCGACTGATCGATGTTGGTTGTACATAAATTTTTCGAGATTTTCGTCGGGACATTTTTTTCAACTATAAATGATATAATACTCGATGGAGTTTGTAGCTTCGACAAATCAGATCCAAACTTTGTAAGAATGCTTGTATATGCAGCATTGGAGTCTTTTTCCAAGATTTCAGTGATTCTTTGCCACTGAGCTTTAATATTACGAACAGCATTGTCAAAGTTTTCATTGTTGATAGTTACATTGTTTTCCGCTCGATTTATTGGAAGTTCAAAAGTGTCTGGTATAACATCATCTGGTGTAATAGAGTCAGTTTGGCTGTCTTCATTATTTGTGCTTGATTCACCCGTAATATTTTCAAAGAATGGCGGTGAATACTGATCACCCAGAGCGAATTTTGCAAACTGTTGACGATCACAGTCATTCAAATGTAGCGATGTGGTAAGTGCAGTCCCATGTTTTCTTTCTACAGCGCAGAGATGTTTACAAAATCGGTCCCCAGCACCATATGGACAGTCACATGTTGCCATTTCACAGTCAACAACATACAGATCAGTCTTCTCTTTCACGAAGTAGGTATTGTCATCCATGTGTACAATATCCTTAATACTGCTACTTGCTTGGCAAAATTTTTCATACGCTAACGTAAGATTTCTTGCCCGCCCATTGGCAAACTGAATCAACCTTTTCTTGTGGTATGATTCAAAGGTATTTGCGATAAAGTCAACTAACGCGCACATATTGAACACTTTACAGCGCTGCAATACTACGTCTTTAAAAATTCTTATTGAGGATTCACAGTAATTGTTTGTGTTATTCCCTCGTGTTAGAATACCAGAGCGATATGCTAAACACCACTCCTCACGCCGACTCCATAAACTTGTTAAATGTTTTTCAAGCTTTTTATTTTTCTTAACTTTCTCCTCATTTAATAAATCATACATTCTAATTTCGGCTTCTTGCATTGTATTGGCATACATTACAGTACGGAATTTTTTCAAAACTGATTGCCGATCTTCTTTAATAACTTCATGTTCACTTTGCCACAACCAACGCCAAAGAGCTTGATTTACATGAAATATGCAAAGAAGTAATCTGCTGTTTGGAAATACTGTGCGTAAGGCATTCCTTTCTGCGCTGCTATCATCAGTCATTACGATTTTTGGTTGAAAAACACCTTCTGGCAAGTCTCTTCTAAATAATCTTTTGCACATTGAAATGAATGTGTATAATTTTCCTGAGATTGACTCGTGTGCAAAATGACAACAATAGGTAAAGCACCAATTTTCGTTGCAGCAAAGATAAATGTAACACAGGCATTTGTTTGATCACAAGATCCACTTGTATCCATAAACACCATTTCATCAGCCAAACCAGCCATGAACACTCTATGCATAATAGGCGTTATTACAACACACACAGTTGGTTCTTCCTTTAAATATATCTCTACATTTATTTTAGACAACTCAATCTTCTTTCGTTTTAAAACTTCAATTATATCACCGATGTCTCGCGTTCCGTAGGTTCGGCGACGCCATTGTTCATACAGATGAATAACTTGGCGGTCGCATGGATTTTTTTGTGCATTAGATAAAGTAATGTAAGCATTCTTCTCACATCCTTCAATGATAGCTATTTCATGATACAATTTTGCTGCTGCAGCTGTCATCCCACCTTCAAAATACGATTCAAATTGTTTTATCGTGTCTTCGGAACAACGCAGTAGGCTCAATGCTTGGGCGACATTGACTCGGTGGGAATGATTATAGTTTATCTCTATTAGAACATTTAGTCCCCGTTTCATTAGTTGCGAATTTTTTATCGTACTCTTTGTTACTTTTAAAAATTTTATCCCAATATTTGCTCTACAATTATAGTTTCTAGTCACACCTTTCTTTTTATCTTTGGTTTTGTTTCTTTCCGAAAGATGACAAATAAATACTTTTCTGAAATCATATCGTATCTGCTGAGAATATCGTCTCAACATAATCCAATTTGTTTGCGTTGCCTCCGAAAACTTTTCAATGAAATAACCACACTTTTTGTCATAATCACCTTCACAAGATAAAGAGCATCGAATTTTACATGGGTAATTATCATTGTCTCCATCATATTTTACGACTTCAAAATTGTCCACAATACCACTAAGTATATTCTTCAATAGTTCCATATTAATCGAAAGCACACTATAAACATAACCTCAAAATATTCTAATAGTGTAACTAAAGTTTGCTTTGTATTTATTTATCACGATCACAAGATAGAGTTTGTTTGTTTACTGTTCACAATATTACCAATTTATCTTTTAATAGTTCCATAATCTAATATTTAATTATTTAAAAGCACACTTATTTCAAACGCTGCACAGTGGAAAAACAAACGAATGATAATGCGACTGGCGAAGTGACGAGACGCGAGCGAAGTTGTTTACGCGCGAACTTCATGGCTAAGTTCCATGCATCGCCTTGAACACGTGTTTGGAAGAACAGTTGGCGTTGCAAACCCGTGCGCGATTGGAGGATACGTGCCTTGGATTGAACACGATTTTGTAAAGGCAGTTAGCGCGACAGACCCGTGCGTGTTTCAAGACAGTACTGCCTCCTAATAAACACGGAAATGGAAATACGCGCTCGGGACCACAGGGTCCTTTGGAATGCGTATGAGGGGCTGAAGCCAACTTGCAGAGGCTCTTTAAACAATTTTCGTAGGACTGTTGCAGGATATGGAAACAAACATAAATGATTGAAATTAGGATTTGAGTGGCTAATATGGACTGGTTACCAAGAACTGGAAGCGCTTTGGCCCCTGCCTGACCAAATTTTTTATATGCAGGGTGTAACGGAAAGGGTATATACATACCAAGGGCACGGCTTCTTTGGATGATATCAATATTGATGTAATTGGTATAGTGTATTGAATATCGATATTGGAAGGGTTTTTAACCGACTTCAAAAAAGGAGGTTCTGTATTCGACCCGTATGTATGTATGTTTGTATGTATATATGTTTGTAGGTATATCCACAATTTTCTCAAAAACTAATGAACCAATTTTGATAATTCTTTCACTAATGTGATCTACATACTTTCAGGAAGGTTTTAGTATTATAATACATTATGTAATTTTTCTTATGTACGATGTTATATGCATAAATGTACTGCATCTCCGGCTTTTGTATGCGAATTTTGATGATTCTTCTAGTTGGTGTCTTACAATTTTTCAATGTTATTTGAATTTGTGTGGAGTAAGTACAACTAAAAAGTGAAAAATAAAAACTTTTTTACAAAAAAAAACAACCGACTTCAAAAAATAAAACTACAAAGTGATAAATTGATAAATAACTTTAATTTCGGAAGTCGGTGTCAAAAAACGAAAATGCGGAACCAATGACACCAACTTCTTTCGTTGCTTTTTTTTTTTCGTTGGCGAAAATAACGATATTATTTGCCCAGTCAAAATTATAAAACTCTAGGCAAACACTTACTCTTGCCTCCTTATGCGTCTGGGACATTTGGATCTTGGCAGATCGTCGGTATGTCTTTCCGGCGTCCTTCAGGCGCCTCCTGGCTGTGTCCATTGAAATCTATAACAATGAATTTGGCGAATGGCAGGCTTGTATGGGAATTTCGTACAGCTAATAAAATTTCGTGTTTTGGGATACTTTTTGTATTAATTGGTAGTTAATATGATAGACAAGCCCTTTTTAAATTCTTAGATGTTTAGAACTTGGGACGTAAAAGTTATAACCAGTTTTATTTTTTGAGGTTATGTACTAGTGTACCAATGTAAATTGTTACTTAGAGGTACATAAATAAACATTGTTATAAAGTAGATGTTCTAGATTGCTTATCGCTTCTAGATTGCTATCTTTGTAGTGTTTTACTTACTTAAGTACAAGGTGGGCCAAAAGAAGTCATCCGATGTTGTTTGGCTCTCTTTTTTTTTTTCTAAATGAAAAACTTCGATTCTGTTTTTTGATTATGTTTATTTGAACCTTTAGAATTTTATTGGTCAAGTCGAGAAGATTATATCGGCCAAATGGGCGCCGTCACAATTGATTGCTATACGGGCTCGTTTTATGGCATTTGTCATCACTTCGGCGAGAACTTCGGGCGACAGATTCTCGCACTCGTGTCGAATGTTGTCCTTAACCACTGGGGGCCACCACTCGTCACCTGGCCACGTGCCCCTCCACGCCCCCTCCCTCGGCTACGCTGCGCAGCAACGCCGCGCCGCGCTGCGCCGCGCCGTGGACAACGCTGCTGCTGCTGCTCAGCCGCCACTTCTACCACGTCTTCCACCTGCTGGAACAGCTGATGTCCATCAGCAAGGTGGTCGATCTGGCATACTGATGTTTCGGACATCAACTTGCAGTATACTGCGCCAAGCGGCCAGCGCTGCAGTTCGGAGCTGGTTTAAGAGTTTCCGGCGGGTTGGAGCTGGACTTTATCTTTCTTTTGAGCATGTCCCAGAAACGCTCAATTAGGTATAAGTCTGGGCTACGAGCTGGCCATTGGAATTTTTGTATGTCAACCTCTTCCAGATATTCTTCAACGCAATGTGCAACGTGTGGGCGTGCATTATTAGGAATTGTTCGTGTCCAATGAACCCCGAATATGGCATTACGTGTTCCTGAAGAACTTCCTCGATGTATCGAACAGCTGTTAGCCGATTATCGACGATAACCAACTCTGTACGTGCGTCGGAACTTATACCTATACCATTATTGAGCCTCCATGGAAACGCACTGTTTGAGTGGTAGTAATGGGTAAAAACCGCTCTCCTCTTCTTCGCCACACTCGTTCTCGACCATTTGGAGAACGTAAAGCTATTCGACACTCGTCTGTGAACAGTAGCCCATTGCTCGTGGGTCCAGTTAACGTGTTCTCGTGCGAAGTGAAGTCGAGCTACTCGGTGCTGTCTGAGAAGTTCTGGACCTCGTGCTGGTCTACAAGCTTTTAAATTGACTTCCTCCATTCGTCTTCTCACCGTACGCTCACTAACATTAACGCCCGGTTACAAACCAGGAACCGCGCCTGTTTAAATTAAGTTCCATAACTAACTGGGCTATGGTATTGGTTAGAAACAGGCGCTCGTGTATAATTGAAACAAACTGCTCTGCATGTATATTGTCTGCGAATGGCGGAGTAAACGCATTCAGCAGAGCAGCTGCTATTTTAAAATCTGTCATTAGATTGCGACAACCACGTTAAAAATATTCATGGCGGAATATTTTGAAATCTCTCTTAAAACGGCCATTCACAGCTTGTACTACCCACCTGTTTATAGTCACACAGCGTGATCTGTTCGCTTGAAGAGTGGATAGCTGTGATTGGCCGTCTTCTTTAGTTTCAGGCATATGACCTATGTATCCTTTCTCATGCAGACTATCCATGCAGTCACGAAAACCTCTATCTAGAATAAAAATATCATTTTCTCTATAAAAATCATTGTATTCAGTTTCGTTCAATAAATCGTTCATTATGGTCGCATCATTTGTAGTAGCACTATGTGGTCCGCGTACATCTATGATATATCCATCAGAGGCACAGAATATTAATGGCTTTAATAAATTCCTATATTTATGTAGGGAATATGTATCCTTTTGGAATAAGTAATTACTGCTTTTTTGTGTATATATATATGTTGCATCAGCTATTGTAATTGCGGGTTTTTGTTCAGCTGGTGCATCAGGCTCACCAAAAATGTGATCAGCAATGTATGAATTTTTTGCTGCCACCTGCTCAATTCTTAAATGAGAAAAACCAAGAAATTGTGGAACATAGTCTGTTAACAAAATATTTCTTGCTACAGACATTAATGTTTCAAGGGTCCTTCTTGGTACTTGAAATAAGCATGACAATCTGTCTCCCGAATCTCCAGTCCTTAACTTGCACAATAAGGCTGTTAATGCAAAACTACCCCGATGCATATTCTTAAGCCTGGGTGTTGCTTCTAATATTTGTTCATGTTCTTGTTTACTTATGCCTATAAAGTACTGCACTTGGTTATCAGGGTAGTTTTGAATATTCTCATAAGAGATGTTTTGAAGTCCTTCCATTAATATAAAAATAATCTCTTCAATGTGTATGGAAGTAAAGTTATTAAGGCTATACTCAGCAGTATAAAGGTTTCCATAATTTGCCTCCTGTCTATGCAGAGAACAAATGCGAGCACCTCTTGGTATAAAATATTGATACCTAATTAAAACTTCTTGCCTGGTTTCTTCGGGCACAACATTTCGCTCTGGTTCCATGCATTCTTGGAAAATGCAATGCCTTGGTGTTTCAGCCGCTCTTCTTATATTGGGCAACACAATATGCTGGGGTCTTTCTTGAGGTTCTTCTGGAACATGGAAGCTCAAATCTCGAGCTTGGTCCCAGCAAACTCCACAAACTTCATTCATGGACGACATCTGTAAATAATTCATTTCATGAGATGGCCATAGATATCAAAATAGCATTGATGAAATACGAATGAAACACTAAGTTCGATAGATATAAGTTGTGCCCAACATGTTCAAGCATAAAAGAAACACAAACAAAATAGAGGTAGGATACAGCTAGAATCCTGATTGAATTTGAGCAACCCAAGCTGGAGAAAGGTTCTTGATAATAATTTTTTTTCAGAGTCAACCTCATAATTGTGCCAGAGTTAGCAACATATAAGAGTAAATGCCCTTTGCATGGCAGGTGTTTATAAGGGTACGTATCAAAATCCCGAAAGTTCATAATACCTATGATTGAAATACCGACGTCCAAAACACCGAAATTCAAAATACCGAAAGTTTTAAATGCCGATAGTCGTTATATCGAAACACAAAATACCGATGTTCAAATGCTCGAAAGGACGAAATCCCGAATAGACGAAAGATTAGGTTAATTATTTTTAAAAAAATTGTTAGGTTAGGTTAGGTTAAAACTGTGACCCCTACGCACGAGCCGAGCGAGCGAAGCGAGCGGTGCCGCGGCAGCGGCCGGCGAGTGCCAGAAACGACAGGAATATATAAAAAAAAATTACTTTTACACAAAATATGGGCGCCAGAAACGACTTGCGCTAATAGAAAAAAAGAGATTATTTTTACTAGGCTACCTGGAACCGAACTAGTTAGAATAGATTAATTATTAAAAAAAAATTAGGCAACTTTTAAGTGTTTTGAGGTTAGGTTTACAAAAAATAGTTTTTCTCGGAAACTGTGACAATTTCGGGATTTTGAACGTCGGGATTTTAAACTTCGGGATTTTAAACTTTCGGGCAAATGAACTTTCGGGATTTTAAACTTTCGACCAAACAACCGTTCGGCGTTTCAATTTTCGGGATTTCGTCCATCGGTATTTTGAAATTCGGTCTTTTAAAATTCGGGATTTTGATACGTACCCGTTTATAAGCTAGTTACTATAAATATATTATCTCATGTATACCTGCTGGTGCTCCAACAAACGGGCAATATTGTCAGGATTCCACTCTTCATCTGATGTTGTGGTGGACAGACTGACCACATACAGCACACATTAAAGTAGAATGACCACCGTCCACATGATCAGGTGAAGGGGGTTGAATGTCTTCAACTGGTGGAGCAATCCTAGCTCGTCTAGCTCTTAGCCAACATGGCACACAAGCTTCATCTTCAGAACGAAGCTAAAATAAAAAATATAAATAAAGAAAAGCTTGCACTCAAACATGCATGATAATAATGTGAAGTAATTTATATTATTTTATTTCTTAGTTTAAATCAAATAAAGATAATTAATAATAGATATAGTAGGTACATGTTTTTTATACCTATCGTGGTTGGATCCAAGTAGAAACTGTAGTAGCCGTTCTTTGTTCTTCGTCATTTGCCCCTTCAATCAAAATCCTGCGTCGACTAATTCTTAGTATGGATCGTCCGCATACAACAAACACTTTGATGGCCAACTCGTCTCCTCGGCATATTATCAGTCGAACGTGTATGACTAGCAAGCTGCCAGCATGCATGGCAAACATGGTCAGCAGGTGATCTGGAAATAATGAAGTGATTTGATAAGATAATGAACTCTTCTGTATTAAAACTTCTTTTATATAATAATTCAAACGGTGTCTTGCCATGAACTGGTGATTTACCTGTTCTATTTAGTGTATAAACTGCTGTGCTAGTGGCTTCTGTCCATAGTTCCTTCTGTAACTTCTTTGCGTGAAGCATGGTTCTGGCTGCTTCTACTATTGTTCTCATCTCTCGTTCAGGTCGACCGTTTTGTTCGGGTGTGTAAGCAACTGTGGTCTGGTGAGTAATCCCCTTTACTTTCAAAATTTGACTTACCTCTTTGTTGACAAACTCTCCTCCATTATCTGATCTCATTTTCTGAATTTTGTACCCAAATTCATTTTTAAATGTTACAATAAAATCGTGAATATTATTTTTTGTCTCATATTTATTTTTGAGAAAATATACAAACCTGTAACCTGTGTAATCATCTTTGAATTACAAAAAATATCTAGAACCACCTATTGAAACCTGTTCCATTGGACCACATAAATCCATATGAATCAATTCTCCAGGCACACTAATTAGAGCTGTCAACTGTCCATGTCATTTTTTTGATTGAAGTTGACAGCCCGCCTTTTTACTTCTCATGTAACCACGCTCTGCTGTAATGGTGTTCTTTTATATATTGTACTTTCATTATTACAATATACAGTTGATTTAATAAGGAATCCGTTTTTCCTTTGATAAGACATAACCCACAATAATTTCGACATTTGTGTTATTTTACATATGGCAACTTCTAAAAAAGTAACTGCGTTTAGTTTACGATTGTATTACGTTTATTTATTAAAATATTTTTATTGGTAGGTATTATTAATTAATTCGAAGTTCTAAAAATAGTACACTTACATGAAAATTAATGGCTTAGTTGCCTTATTAAGTGGTACAAATTCTATAACAAAACAACAAAAAAAGTATGCTGTATAAAATCTGCCGTTCGCCTTTAGCCTCATATCTTCCATGCTGTTCTAAATATGATTTTGCAAACATTCGTAAGGGTGAAAATACACGGTTCAATCAAATTGAATCACTTTGGTTGAATGGAGCAGAAATGAAAGGAATGCTGTTACACGGTATCTGGAAAATGAACTGTTCAACGGGTACGTATCAAAATCCCGAATTTTAAAAGACCGAATTTTAAAATACCGATGGACGAAATCCCGAAAATTGAAACGCCGAATGGTTGTTTGTTCGAAAGTTTAAAATCCCGAAAGTTCATTTGCCCGAAAGTTTAAAATCCCGAAGTTTAAAAACCCGAAGTTCAAAATCCCGAAATTGTCACCGTTTCCGAGAAAAACTATTTTTTGTAAACCTAACCTCAAAACACTTAAAAGTTCTAGTTCGGTCCCAACTCCCAGGTAGCCTACTAAAAATAATCTCTTTTTTTCTATTAGCGCAAGTCGTTTCTGGCGCCCATATTTTGTGTAAAAGTATTTTTTTTCTATATAATCCTGTCGTTTCTGGCACTCGCCGGCCGCTGCCGCGGCACCGCTCGCTCCGCTCGCTCGGCTCGTGCGTAGGGGTCACAGTTTTAACCTAACCTAACCTAACAATTTTTTTTTTAAATAATTATCCTAATCTTTCGTCTATTCGGGATTTCGTCCATTCGGGATTTCGTCCTTTCGAGCATTTGAACATCGGTATTTTGTGTTTCGATATAACGACTATCGGCATTTAAAACTTTCGGTGTTTTGGACGTCGGTATTTCAATCATAGGTATTATGAACTTTCGGGATTTTGATACGTACCCCTGTTCAACACATATTCTTCGAAAGATGTCGTCGAATGAGGTCGTACGTTTAGCAATAATATGTGATCATTTAATAAAAGAATTATCGAAAAAGAAGCCAAGGAAACGCCGTCGTTGGTGGGTGCGATCATGGGTATTAAGAAGGCAAGCCTTAGGAGCGTCAAACCGTCTATTGAGAGAATTGGCAGAAGAGGATCCAGATGCATACCTCAATCATCTTCGCATGAATGAAGCAAAATTTGATGAACTTCTTACAATGGTTACACCGTTAATTCAGAAAGAAAATACTATGATGAGGGATGCTTTGCCCGCAAGAGTGAAATTGCAAATCATTCTCAGACATCTTGCTACTGGGGATTGTTTTGGATCATTGGAAGCATTATACAGAGTACCGAGATGCTCAATATCATCTTTTTTCGAAGCAGTGTGTGAAGCGATATGGATAGTACTACGAGATTTTATTAAGGTCAGTAAAATATAGTGTAAATAAAACAAATGAATTAAGTAAATTTAGTGTATTACTTTTAATATTTCACAACATGTTTCTCATAGCTGTTTGGAGCAAGTCCGAAGTATTATTTTCTTGAGTTGTGGGCAGTATCTCACTAATTTGTTGAGTGTTTATGGGTGTTTGGACCTCATGATGATCATAAGTTTGAATAGGTGCCAATTGGAACTGAGAAATGGACGAAGGATATTGCTCATGTTGATAAGTATCTGGAGACATTACATAGGTATAAGAACTATGTGACAACGATGCACTGTGTTCCCAAATATCCTTGGACCTGACATTTTGAGTTAAGTTCAGTAAGAGACGCATTTCAATACGACAAACTTCGGACAAGAACTCCCATGTGCTAAATCTTTATAGTTTTTGAAAAAAATACGTCTAAAGTTTATTATTTTTTTTTATTTAGAAAATTTAAAAAAATATATTACTTGGATATAAATAAAGCTGATATGTTTCTGGTATTTTCAATTTGTTATAAATATAGTGAAGGATTTAATACACTTTACTACGGTCCGAAAATGTTAGCTTTTAATGAGAAAAAAATAGATAAGGTGGATCGGGGCAACATCGAACGAGATTTTGATGAGATGAGGTATATTTTTTTTAAGCGTCTATATGGATCCGAAACACATATTGTAGCAGCAAATTATAAAACTTTCAATAAAACCAACAGATTGTACTTTACTTTACACCAGGCTGAGAATCATTATTCTTAAATATTAATATAAATATTAATAAAAATATACACACAAACGAAAATAATGAAAACGGGTCAAGATCGTAATGTAGGGGGGAAGACCGACAATTGGTGTTATTTTTTTAAATTTTCGTTTTAGATCCCCGATTCTCTGACAAATTGTGTAAAGGATGTAAAAGGATACGTGTTTCTTCATCAAAGTATTTTAAAGTAAAAAAAAGTATGAAATATTGCAAAATAATGAATTTAATATTCCGGTCTTTCCCCACTCCTACCAAATTCAGACAGAGGTTCTCAACTGTTTTAATATCATAATAGTTGTGTAAGTACATTACTATCCATTGTCCCTTGTCGATGATCTACGTCTAAATGTTGACGTAGTAGTTATCATAACTAGGAAATGTATGGAAACAAAATTTGCCAATACAAATTATATTTTTAATAATCAAACAATAATTGCACAATACACTTACAGAAAGATACAACATTACAAAAATATTATAAACGGCTCATGTTAATAACGTAACAATCAAAAGGAACAAGCAAACGTTTTTGTTTGGTATTAAAAATAAAAACAATGTTAAAGAGAACTAAAAATGTTATACTTAAATCAGTCTTATTCTGAACACATCATGAAACCTGTCATTCAGGCACTACTACTTATATCAAAAATTATAACGAGATTTTTCATAGCTTATTACTCATTTAGCATCTTATAATAATTGTTACGAGTAGGATAACAATCAATGGAACATAGCAAATTAAAAATAAAACATTAGAAAGACACAATGGTGTTTATTCTGGTTAGCACCAAGTCACCAACTAAAAATCATAGAGAATTGCTATCTAAACCTAAAGCTGTTACATTTATTCAATTTTCGTGCTACAAGTAGACACAACATGTCGACTCAAAATACACCGAAATTCGTACAAATCAAAATATAATATAGTTTGACAATTTCAAGGCAACCTTTTCTAACACCATGGGTTAGTAATCCTCCAAATTAATTTTAGTTAGTTCTAATTAAGGTGGTAACGCCAGGGTAGCCCGCGAAATTCAAATTTTGACAGTTTTTTCTTATTTGCCGGTCAGTGTCAATCTATATATTAACAAAAATATGATTCGCGGTCATAACATGTATGCAATTGTAGAATTAAAATCATCAATACAACCCCCTAAGTTCTTAAAACAAATGATAGTCCATTTCATGAAAATATCATGATTTGGACTCTCATTGGGTTTAGAAGGTTGTATTGAAGATTCTAGTATTATAATCATATAAATGTATACGTGTTACGACCGCGAAACATATTTTGGTTAATATGTAGACTGACACTGACCGGCAAATTACAAAAAACTTAGAAAATTTGAATTTTGCGGGCTACCCTTGAGCTACCACCTTAAATTGGCACAATCATTTTTGTGCAAGCTTACAATAATAATTAAAAATAAATAATAATATAACTATTTATTCTATAATCATTATTGTATGTTAAATTTATTGAAATTGATGTCAAATATAATTTGACCCCGCCTTAAAATCTGTGGCTCTGGCAATATTGACACTATGTCATCACTATGTTTTATGGTACAAATGTCGTCAATTATTGGATAAGTGAACACTGTTCCTTTGTTATATTTACTATCTTTAACTTTACGTAAAAACTTGACGGTAGGTAATGTCTTGTCAATCGATAATACTCTGCCAACAAAATGTTTTAAGCTTTTTTTTGTGGCGAAACGGGCTACTATCCAGTCATTTTCTTTTAATTCATCCTGTTTAGTAAAATATGCAATATCATGTAGTCCCATCGACTCATTGGGCTCATCATTTTCTTTGTCTCTTTCTTGGTTTAAAAGTTCAGCTATATATTCTTCATAATCTATTTCGTCTGAATCAGCTAATTCAAATAAAGAAGATAAACTCGAATCACTGTCACTGTGACAGAGTTTCCCTTTTTGTCTATTCTTTTCTTTATTGTCTGCTTCAATTTTTCTTTTCTTAATTTTCTTTGATTTATTATCAGTTTGTTCCTTCTTATTTTTTTTATTATTTATTTTAGGGTTAGCAACGGTTTCATCTTGTTTTTCGTTTTCTACTTTCATTTTTTTCTTTTCTTTGGTATTTTTTAGTTTTGTCGTTTGTTGTGTATTATAGTTTTCTAAACATTTCTGTGTAATAATTTCAGCACCAAGACCTACGCGCTTTCTCTTGGTGTTATTGTTTTCGGGTCTAGTCTGTCGTATTCTTTCTAAAAGTAAATTTTCAAACGTGTGTTCATAATCAACTGGTTTTTTCAAATTATTTGGAGAGTTATTAAAAGTATCAGAATTAGTTGCTTGTGGTGTTTGTAGACATTCTGGCAGGTCACAACTATTTAAAGCAACAAAAGTAGTGTTTTCATTATCGTTTTTGGAAAGTCTGGTCAAAGAATGGACTTTTGAAGTACCAGGTTTAATCATTATGTCAGAGAGTATAATTATTTTGTTGGACATATTTTTTGTTAACACTTCGGGCTCTTTAGTAACAGTTTCTTCCTCTTGATAGCTTTCCGGTACATAATCACTATGTATAAGTGAGCAGTTATTCATTGTATTAGCAGTTTGCGTGTCATTTGGTATAGACATGTGTGGTATAACAGTTTGATGTAAATACAAATTGATAGCATCAACACATAAGTTATTAAGGCTCTGGACAGTTTTAGTCGTCATAATTACATGATGAGAAGCAATACTTTCTTTTTCAGATTTGCTTTTAAGCCATCTGCTATAAGATCTGGGATCATACTTTTCGACAGGAATCGTATTGCGATTGAAAGGAATAATTCCTGCCTTCTTAAAACCACTACGTATAATTTCGGGATTAATTTCGTGCCATATTTTTGCAAATAGTTTTGAAAATTCTTTTTTGGGTAATTTAACACCCACATTATGTCGTTGCCATTCTACCAACTTAGCATCCCATCGTGTTTTAAATGATTTGAAGACGCAGACGTCAAGGGGTTGTAGTAAATGTGAAGTGTGAGGTGGTAATTTTAAAATAGTAACACCATTACGGGTAGCTAATTCTACGACAGAAATATCGACATGGCTTCCGTGGCCATCATATATCAGTAATACAGGTCTTTCGTCTCCAAGATTGGGAATGAAGACTTTTTCCATGTAATTACGAAATATGTCCGTTTCCATCCAACCTTTTTTACTAGCAGCATATGCTAATTCAAAACCGTAATCATTTTTTAAGTCCGCTATCCACTGATTCCAAACATATTTACCTTTAAAAACAATGAGTGGTGTTAACTTTGCTCCATTAGCATTAACTGCAGTCAACACTGTTATATTCTCTTTTCCTGTGCCAAATGTGGTGCGTGAGGAAGCTTTTCCGATTTTTCCAACTACCTTAGTCTTTGATGGATCAAGAGACACAGATGTTTCATCTAGGTTCCATACTTGGCTAGGTCTGTTTACTAAATCAAGGTCCAGCAATACCTTTTCTAGTAAATTAAAATATTCTTCAATGATAAAAGGATCCGTCATGTGGCGTCTGACATGTTCTATAGGCTGTGGTTTTTTTACAGAAAGGCCATGGCGTTTGCGAAAATTATACAGCCAGTCCGATCCCGGCCTCCCATTCCTAAACGGTGTAGCGATTGCATTAAGTTTGATAAATTCTTCGACGAGGTTTATTATTTCGACCCTGGAGAGACCAAAACCCCATTTCTCCAGTATTATTAGAGCATTGGCTAATCTGACTTCTATTTCGTTAGGAATGGCGGTTGGTCTACCCAGGGTTTGGCTTTTTATTCTAGTTTTACCCTTAATCCTGTCATTGAGTGTCGATACTGGTATTCTGTAATGTTTTGCAGCAGCATATTGGCTTCTTTCCCCTTTTGCTATGCTTTCTAAGGCAGCATTTAAATCTTCCTGAGTGTAATTGGTGGCACGAAGCGATTTTCTATAATATTTTCGTGGCATGATTAATCTGTAACCAAATTTAAACCCAAAGTCAACTAAATGTATATCAATTAAACCATTAAGTAAAAAAACAAATAAGAAATTCCGGATATTCTAAAGAAAAGAGCATATTTAGGAATTAGTCATATTATTATGTGTCAAAACTACACCACTTTCCCAAAGGAACATAATCATTAATCATCATCATCTTAAAATAGAAAATCTACATTGCATAAAAAACGACTTTTCTATGAACTTAATTACTTCCTAAAATATCCACAGTCCTTTTAATTACATAAACAGTAATAACCTCAATAATATTAATGTTTTATCATTTTAATTTGTTATGACAAACTTAAAACGATATAATATGACCCAAGTTGAGAACCCCTGCCTATTATATGAGCTTTTGAAACGGGGCAAGATCGAATGAATAGTATTCCGAACTTACCTCTTATCAAAACGATTGGTGAAGATCGAAAATACAAAAATATCCGAAATAGCACTATTTATGAACTATCTACTGCTTTGTTATCACTAATAACGTAATAATAAACAATTAAAAGTATAAAACATATAAATATCTCACCTGAGAGGAAAGTTATAGATGATGGGTAAAGATCGAAAATCTTCATAACTTCGTCGAAAATGACCGTTGGCAAAAAATGCATTTCACACACAACCACACGGTTAGAACGCTCGAAGCAGACTGAGGTGGGGGACGGCATGAGTTGTCCTTCACCGCTAGGTTGCCATAAGTAAAATTATTTGCCTAAATCTCAGGTAAATGAGAGTTTTCGTACTTTACCCTTTTACGATGTTACCCCGACGTACCTTATAAGTTTTTCAGATTTTAATTTCTTTCATTTTAATTATGCGTTAGTAGCATCTGCAAATAAAGCTAAACGGTAGTTAAATACGTCACTTATCATCATAAAAAAAATCAACTGCTAATACCATGGAAAATGGGAAATAATAGCTTCTAAATAGTTTTAATTACAAAACGCCTGTTATTTAGATATGAGCAATGTGCACAAACGTCGTTGCGAAGTGAGTGATCAGGCGCTTTAGAATTTGGTAAAAATTTGCGTCCTAAAACCAAAACTAAGTAATCAGTTTGTTACAAACCTAAGATTGTACTTTTCAATCAATTGATATTGCTAGTTCTATAATACTACTTAACTAACAAAACAAGTATTAACTAAAAAACTATACAAAACAGAAATATTTACAAATGTATTTACAAAATTAAATCCCATTGTTGAATTTATTTACAATGCATTTTTGACGAAATTCTCATTGGAATTACGTCGTCTTCATAAATAATACCTTCTGAATGCAAAACAAGGGTATCCTGGCTTTCGCTGCGTATAGGATTTTCTAGAATGCATTCATTATCCTCATCTATTACCTCTTCATCATTTTGTATGTCTTCGAATTCCTTCAGTAACATCCTTACTTGTTGCGGCAAAGGAAGTCTTCGAGTGTTTTTTTTGCGCTCAGCTAGGCGTACATTAGCAATTACTGGATCCGAAGATTCTAATGCACGGTGAAACAAATCTAGCATTGTTTTTTGCCGTTCAATTTTTCTGGCATGATGTTCTCGGTCACTGCGCCAGAATTTGTTCCGAGATTCGGCAGCTTGCTCCGAGAGCAACCCGACAGGCAAAGTTAAGTTATCGATAATTTGTTCTCCATGTATAAGAATCTTATGAACAGTTGCGGTCATAGGGTGCCATCCATACGTAGTGACATATTTAACTGCAATATCTTTGCAAAATTGTCCAAATTTAGTTGAGTCAACTGGTAACCCACAATTTATAGTGACCAATATATAATATAAGCTGTCTACTAGCCACAGGTCTAATTCTAAAATTTCGGCAATTTTTTTTTCGATTTTTATCATTTAATGCCATTCTGGCCGTATTCCCATCGTTAGTGGTACCCGCAGTTGGTTTTACAACGTCAACTAATAAACCCAGTTGGTCTTTTAAATGTTTTTGAACTTGAGCTTTTCTCTTCTCAATTATCTCTCCTTTTGGTGTATTACGACGAACTCTCCACATTTTCACAGCTGGATCGTTTTTATAGGTAAGGTGTAATAAAAATTCCAGTACTCTTATCCACGCATGTAGAGGTGAAATTCCATACTTTAGCGACGTTTCTTCAGGTGGGACAGCATAAGCTAGATCTAAATTGTTAAAGTCTGATGCTGTTCGCTACCCACAACGCCATCTATCGTAGCGTCGCGACAACTCGCGGGCTGCTCAATACCCATCGGTGTAGGCGGCGAGCAACAAGCGCGCGCGACCGGGTCGCGAATGAAACCGTTCGTTTTGAATGTCGGGTCTCTATGTTCATTTGTTCATTCGAATTTGAGTCCTTGGAATAAACGCATGAAGTTGAGAAAAATGACTCGTCCTTTTAATTTTCAACAATCCAAGTAGACGCCCCAACATATGGTCCTTCTGAGCCAAATTATTAAGAACAACGAAGAGGAGTTCTATACGTGGTGAAGTTTCAAGCATTCGTCGCATTATTACGAAGAAGAAGTTCACCCGCCAAAACAAGAACACGTGCAACGAGTACCTACCTACCTTCAGGACTTCGAGTGGAATAGAGGAGTGGCAGGTCTGATTTTCCTACCAATTACCCATCCTATCTCGGTCTGTGTTTAATATTCGTGTTGTGTTCCTAGTTGTTGAGCGGCGGTGCCCAACCGGTGTGATAACCCGACGCCGTGAGTTGTAATCTCGCGGGTTTGAGCGGGCGGTACGGGGCGCAAGTCCACATCATACAGGAAGGATTACAGTGAGTACTCTTGTGTTCGTATTTTCCCTTAAAATGAGTGAAGCTAAGATGTCGGAACTTGTTAAGAAAAGAGCAGTAACCAAAGGTCGGTTAACGTTATTAGAAAATTATGTTAAAAGATGTGAATGCCCATTAGATGACCAACAAATATTAGAGTTACAGTTACGCGTAAATAACAGTTCGAGTTTATTAGATAACTACACCGAGTTACAAACTTTAATTGAAGAAAGCACGGACGAGCTCGATCTGCCAAAACAGTTGGAAGACCGAGACCGTTTCGAACATCAGTACTATAGGTAGTGTCCGACCGAAGGTGCAATTCTGGCCGAAGCCGAAGCCGATTAATCGGTATTCACCAAAACCTTCGGCCGAAGCCGAAGCCGAAGCCGAAGGTGTCATTGACCTTGAGAAATACGATAGTTACTTTGATCTCAGAATATACTAGATACATATTGTGAGAGCTTTAGAGATTTAGCCCAATAACGAGCCGAGTGACCAACATATACATGTCGTTTGGTCCGGTGCGGCGGCGCGGCGAAACTCTGCTGCTCTGCACACTCTCCGTCTCGCTCTAGCATCGTTCAGTAAATTTCAAATTTTGACAACTAGCAAACCTTCGGCTTCGGCCAAACCTTCGGCAAATTTTTGGCCGAAGCCGAAGATTTGGCCGAAGGTGCTTTTTTGGCCGAAGGTAGCCGAAGCCGAAGCCGAAGCCGAAGCTTCGGTCGGACACTAACTATAGGACAGTAGCTTCTGCCAAACTCTTGCTGCAGAAGGAGGTACCTGTAAATAATAATAATGTAGTCATGAAAAGTAAAATGTGTGTAAAGTTACCGGACATTAAGATACCTACCTTTGACGGTTCGTACGATAGCTGGTTGGAGTTTAAGAATTCTTATTGTACTATGATCCATGAGCGGGAGGATTTAGACAGTATACAAAAATTCCATTATTTACGGTCGTCGTCAACGAATAGTGCGTCGCAAGTTATTGGTGCATTGGAGTTTACGGCCGACAATTACTTACACGCATGGGAGCTACTAGAGAATCGTTACAACAACCTACGGCTATTGCAACATAACCACTTCAAGTCCCTTTATGCGATTCCTTCTTTACATAAAGAATCGGCTTCACAATTAAGGAAGGTTATAGACACTGTGCTAAGAAACCTACGTGCGCTTTCCTCACTGGGGGAACCAACGCATGCGTGGGACACGTTAATTATTTATTTGGTTGTTTCGAAGTTAGATCCCAGTACTGAACGTGAATGGGAACAGTATCAAGGTACACTTTATAATGCGAACACTAAGCCGCCATTCGTAAAGCTAGACGATTTACTTAAGTTTCTCAAAGACAGGGCGGATATGTTGGATATTATTAAGGTAAACCACAGTAAACATTCACACGACAACAAAAGTAGTGAACAAACACAAAACAAAAAACAATCTACTCATAGTTACGTCGCTACGAACGCTGGTGATAAAAATAATAATAAGAATAACACTTCGAATTCTTCGAAAACGAACAAACGTGGTCCGCGCGTGTGTGTGATGTGCAAAGGTAATCATTCACTTTATACCTGTTCCAAGTTTATTAATTTACCTGTTCAAGATAGGATTAACTTGGTGAACACAACAAATATCTGTAAGAATTGTTTACGTTCAGGTCATGCGGTACAAGAGTGTACATTCGGCCCGTGTAGGCTGTGTCACCTTGAAAAGCATGATAGTTTGATTCATGTCGATAGCGCAGACAACGTGAACGGGGTAGGTGCGAATAATTATTAGATTAAACGAACTTACCTAAAGTGAAGTTCAATCTTAATTATACGAAGCTCCTTGTCCGAGAGGTTTACAAGTAGTAGCGGTGATCGTACCAGCGCTAAGTCACAATTTTTAAAGCTAAAAAAAAAATAACAAAATTTTATTCCTTCGTGTGGCAACCCCGTTATGTCATTACGTTTAAAGTCAGGGTTTATGAACAACCTTTAACATTGGGATTACGCTTAGTAAGTGGGAGGGATTTTGGGGCTGCCCTCTCGGACAAGGAGCTTCGTATAATTAAGATTGAACTTCACTTTAGGTAAGTTCGTTTAATCTAATAATTATACTTTCTCCTTGTCCGAGAGGTTTACAAGTAGATGTTTAAAGTTAGGTTGTGAATAACACCAGTTTATTAATTAGAAATTAAAAATATTTAATAAACTTCCATACAATAATTATAATAAACTTACTATAATAATCAACTTTTTATAAAATATAACACAAAACAACCATTTACTCACTTAAGTGTTAGTCATAATATTGCATATTGCACTACCGAACTGAGTTGGGTCTTGACTAATTGGTCTATTGTAGTGTCTTGCAAACATGGCAGAATTTTGAGACCAACCTGCGGCTTTCCTTATAACGTCAATACTGACACCGGATCTGTTCGCAGCAGATGTTGATGCATGTCTAGTACTATGAGCTGAGAAGAAAGAGACATCTATTCCAGCTTCCTTCATTGTTAGCTTGATCCAGCGGCTAATAGTTTGAGTTGATGCAATCTTGTGAGGTTTCTTAAATGTAAGAATTAATTTTTCATGATTATTTCTTATAGCTCTGGTCTTATCTATGTAAGATTTAATGGTGGTAACTGGACAAATCTCCTTATTCTGAGTGAATGTCTTCAAGTGAAACATTGGTTGTGTGTTACCTCTCTTAGAGGTTTTTATGATATCTGGTACATAAACTTCTACACCACTATCAGTGAATTTCATATTGGAAATGGATATTTTTGACAAGGTTTGTACTCTATGCCCAGTTGTCAATGCAAGTATGGTGACAAGTTTTTTGGTTAATTCTTCTAATGATATATCGTCGCATGGGTACCCAGCTAGATGGTTCAGTACCAGTCCTGGATCCCATGTCATGTTATATTTTGGCATTGGTGGTCTTGATCTAAAAATACCTTTTGTAAACCTTTTAATTCTATCATCTGATCCAATTTTAGGTCCCATCAGTAGGGATAATGCTGACCGTGTAGTATTTATGGTACCATATGATGCCCCGTTTTCATAGCATTGGTTAAGAAAATTTAATATATATGGAACAGATGCTTGATAGGTGTCAATACTGTGTTGCTCACAAAATGACCACCATAGTTTTAGGGATGAATTATACTGTTTCATTGTATCGTTGGTTGGTTGGTTGACGGTTCTGCAGTGGGCCCTTCCAGTTTAACTGTTTCTTGACTGTAGACTGCTTCTGTATCTTCGTGCTCTCAGAAATCTGTGTGCTTGTTCTTTGGATAGATTGTGCGGCCTTAATTTTGTCAGCACAATCGGCACCAAATAGGAAAGTGTCAATTTTTGAAGTTTTTACAGCTTCTTGAATTATTTTAGTGGCTCCCGATAAGGCAAAGAATTTTCTAGAGGAGGAATCTTGATAATGGATTTCAGCTGCAATTTTTGCAGCATCATTTATCTCTTCAATAAGAGTCTTACTATTAATATTGCCTTTTAAAGTATTTGTTAGTGAACGTCCCAAACAGGTCATCATTTTTCCCGTTAAGTTTTGCCTGGTGACTATTCTCCTATCCCTCTTGATAGATGGTTCGGAGAGTGTGGCCATTATTTCCGCATTCATGAGAGGCGCTACTGCGTTTGGGAAATTAGAGGGTGTAGGGTATTTACCAATTATGTTAATCCTGGCATCTTTCCCTAGTCCATCGGACATAATTTTTGCCCAACGCAAAGCTAATTCAGGTCTGATTGCATCACCGACCTGTACATCTTCTTCGCCTTCTTTTCCCAGAGCTAAAAGAAACTCTTCTGGGAGTTGTCCATCCTCTGAAATAAGGTTTTTACTTATATTAGATAAATATTTTTATAATGAAGTGAAAGGTCTATCCGCTCTGTGATAGCGCTTCAGTGATTGATGTCTTGGAGCATTGTCTAACCGCAATGTGATAGCACTTGCTCTTTCTGAAAATTTCGGGAAGTAGTGACATACTGTCTATCCGCTAGTGATAGTGCTTGTTGTCAGATAATAATTTTAAGTTAATTTCATTTACTTAATAGGTACAAGTAGGTACAACCCAAGCGTTTAAAGTTTCTATGCAGTATTTCCTATAAATGATAATAGTTTACTACACACCTGTAGGAGTGTTAGCTTCTACTTGAGCTTCTTCATTCGGCTGTGAAGAAGGCGAACGGGGTGGGGACCCCGGTGGAGTTATATTTTCCTGTGAGTCCTTTGGCAGTCTTTCAAGTTTCTTTTCTAGTTTCCGGATTTTCTTTCTAAGGCGTTTTTCTTCTTCTGCTTTCCTTTTTCCCATTTTAGCGAGTAATACGGGATGTTGTACGCGAGTATTTCAAGAATTTTTACAACACTACAACTTAACAAGCTCACGGGCTCACGGTATGAGAAGAAAAGAAAAACCGTTGCTTTTCCAAAAATCAAAAAGTAGAATAAAAAAAAAAACAGATTACTGTATTAAAAAGATAGAGAATGAAAGGTCGATTTTCCAACATCCAAAGAGAATTAGTAAATAGAAAGAAAGGAAAAAAAAAATGTTTATGGTCGTTATTCCGTAGACTAGATTATAAAATACTAGTTTATCTGTACCTAGCTTTTTAGTAAACGATATCCGGAAGCGGATATGCATTACTTAAAAACCTTAAATAATAGGTACCGTACCTATTTAATTCATTTTTAGGTTACGTGAGTGATTACTTAATTACCTGGTTATGATGGTATTCCACTTACAACCACAGTAACAATTTTAAAACATACCTGTAACCCTGAATCTAACAGGGATTCAATGATTTCAATGAATTGTTTGACAACAACAAACCTTGACCTTGAATTGCAGCTCATCACTTGTTAACTTGTTATCATAAAATCACTATGGAAAATTGTGTAATTACTAAACACAACATATCACTTCGTATGAATACTGTTAAAATATCGTTTTAGACTATAAATTATGCAGTAATTGAAGTTATTAGACATTTTATCACGAGGAATACGTGACCGCGCTGTGCACAAAAAACTGTAATGACATAACGGGGTTGCCACACGAAGGAATAAAATTTTGTTTTTTTTTTTTAGCTTTAAAAATTGTGACTTAGCGCTGGTACGATCACCGCTACTACTTGTAAACCTCTCGGACAAGGAGAAAGTATAATACGCAGTCGCAGCCGATAGCCACTAACGTTTCTAATAATGTCTCAACTTCGTTACATTCATCAGCTGATAGTACTGACTCGCTTTGTGAACAAACGGATTCCGTGTTGCCCACCGTACTGCTTTCCACAGCGCCTGGTGGATATTGCAGATAATAATAATGATTATCACACCGCACGCGTGCTTCTTGATAATGGTAGCCAACAGTGTTTTATTAGAAAAAGTTTATGTGATAAGCTAAATGCAAGTTTAATACAGTCCACTTGTCAAGTTACGGGTGTAGGTCATTCGATCGCGAAATCTACCCACACTTGTAAAATATTATTACGTTCGAAAGATAAGCGTTATCATACTAATATTGAATGTTGCCGTGTATTACTAATAGGTTACCGGCATTTTCTATAAATGTAAATAATATTAGTATTCCAGACAATATTCAACTGGCTGACCCCACCTTTCATTCGCCGTCGGATATTGATATCCTGATAGGTGCAGATAAGTTTTGGGATTTGTTGATTGATGGTAAAATTAGGTTGAAAAATGGACCTTATTTGCAAAACTCTAAGCTAGGGTGGATAATGTCTGGACCTTTGTATAATGAAAATAACGGCCTGCGCATTAATCAGGTTCAGTGTTACTTTTCGCAAACATTAGATACACAATTAAAACAATTTTGGGAACTCGAAGAGATTCCCAACACTGGGAATATCCTTAGTGCCGACGAGCAAAAATGCGAGAACATTTTCGTTGAAACGACAACACGTACTCAAGAAGGTAAATTCTCTGTGTGTATTCCTTTTAAGGAATCGCCTGCTGTTCTCGGAGAAAGTTACAGTGCGGCTGAAAAACGTTTGTTGTCACTTGAACGTAAGTTCACTCGTTTCCCCGAATTTAGGGAAAAATATATTGATTTCATGAGTGAATACGAAAGTCTCGGTCACATGAGTCGTGTAGATACATACGGGTCACCTCACTATTTCTTACCACACCACGGTGTAATAAATGAAAATAGTAGTACCACTAAATTGCGCACGGTGTTCGATGCTAGCGCAGTGACATCTACAGGCAAGTCGATGAACAGTATACAGTTTATTGGGCCACCACTTCAAAACGACATTTTTTCCATCTTATTACGTTTTAGGCAGTATCAATACGTGGCATGTGCCGACGTGGAAAAAATGTACCGTCAAATTTTAGTACAGCCAGATCAACGTGACTTACAACTGATTCTGTGGCGTAAAAATCCGTCTGACTCAATAGGTATATATCGCCTTAACACGGTGACGTACGGCACGGCATCAGCGCCTTATCTGAGCATGAGGTGTCTGAACCAACTGGCGCGTGAATGTGAGGATGAACAGGTAGCTACTGTGATTAGAGATGACTTTTACGTGGATGATGTGTTGATGGGTAGTGATGACTTAAATAGTTTATTTGACATGTGTGATAAGGTCACTAATACGTTAAAATCGGCGTGTTTTCCATTACGTAAATGGATATTTAATTTGGACATCACTGCCCATGACATATCAAAAAGATTGGCATTAGGAGATCAATGTCAAAATAAAACTTTAGGTATGGGATGGTTCAATAAAAATGATGAATTACATTTCACATCACGAGTAAATAATAATAATACGTACCCACTAACTAAACGTAGCATGTTGTCAGTGATAGCGCAGGTGTACGACCCGTTAGGTATGTTAGCACCGGCAGTAATAATAGCAAAAATTGTTATGCAAAAGTTATGGTTGTGTAAAATAAATTGGGACGATCCAGTTCCTAATGATGTTGTATTGTCTTGGGATAAATTCATTAGTACCCTACAATGTTTACGTACATTACGCATTCCGCTGTGTGTAATGAGTTCGCACTCACAATACATAGAATTACATATTTTTAGTGACGCTTCCCAGTGTGCATACGGCGCATGCACGTATGTGCGTACATACTCAGATAACTCAGCTGTTACTTGTCAGTTACTCTGTGCCAAAAGTAAGGTCGCGCCTTTAAAACCAACTAGTATACCTCGGCTAGAATTATGCGGGGCGTTGATCGGCGCACGCTTATATAGAAAAATAATTAGTTCATTACGGTTGACCTTTTATAAAACTTTCTTTTGGACAGATTCAACCATTGTCCTTGGGTGGCTTCGAATGTCGCCTCACTCGTTGAAAACCTTCGTTCAAAATAGAGTAGTAGAAATAAATGAGCTTACAAGTAATGCTATATGGTCGCATGTAGGTACTAAAAATAATCCAGCGGACTTAGTCTCACGCGGGGTCAGCTTGGACACACTCGGTGAATGTAGTCTGTGGTGGAACGGTCCACCATTCTTGAAATGTCATGAGTTGATGGAGTCGCAGCAGGGCACAGTCTCGCGTTCTGACTACTCTGCTGACCTACCGGAACTAAAACCACATACTACAGCAATGGTCTGTGACGTCACACAAAATACAGTTATTAATTTTAAACGGTTTTCTTCGTATAATCGCATAAGGCGTACAGGTGCATATGTATTGCGTTTCATCCACAATTCACGCACACAACGACAGGAGCGCATTATAGGGCCGTTCTCAGTGAATGAGTTGCGGTCGTCAACGCAACTGTTAACGCGACTCGCACAACGGGAATCTTTTCCTAGTGAATATACTAAATTGAAGGGTAGCTTACCATTACAAACTACCAGTGCAATATCTAGCCTTAATATATTCTTAGATAACCATGATATAATAAGAGTAGGCGGACGCTTAACTAACTCGCCTAACTTCGGGTATGATAAAAAACACCCTTGTTTATTATGCTGTAAACATCGTTTCACACTATTATTGTTTCAGCATTTCCATGATAAACTTCTCCATGCTGGTCCCCAACTGTTACTTGCTACTGTGCGTGAAAGTTGGTGGCCATTAGGGGGGAGAAATCTGGCCAGAAAGGTGGTTCATCACTGCGTTCGCTGCACGCGACTTAGGGGAAGGACCGTTTCCCCAATCATGGGCAACTTGCCTGCGGAGCGGTTGGAACCGGGGTTTCCTTTTATTCGCTGTGGGGTCGACTATGCTGGACCCATATCTGTACTGAACCGCAAAGGTAGGGGGGCTAAACTTGAAAAGGGGTACATATGCCTATTCGTTTGTTTTATAACGCGAGCCATACATCTTGAATTAGCCAGTACCCTTTCTGCACAAGAGTACCTATTAGCATTGAAAAGGTTTATATCCCGCCGCGGTAAGCCGGCTCAAATTTTCTCGGATAACGGGACAAATTTTATTGGAGCCATGAAAGAAGTTAAATTAATGTTTAATGAGCATTCACGTCAAATTATTGATAACTTAAGTAATGATGATATAGAGTTTAAAAGACATGGACAAAAAAGTACATTCCATTTACACATACATAGTAAATAACATTGGATATTAAAAATAGAAAAAAGAATTGATTCGTAGTTTTTAACCTCTCTGGACTCGTCAGTTTTTATTTCAAAATAATTAGTAATGAAAGATGAATTCAAAGTATCATTTGTCAACGTCTGCCATAATGGACCATAGAGAAAGATAAATATAATAATGGGCGTTCCACACCATGCATACTACTTGTAGACATGTGATATGGACGACAAAATGTTTTTATTAGGAACATTTTATTCATACAAAACTGGCTTCATCGGTATTTGTCGCATTTAATAAAATTATCTTTCCATAATGTTGATGCGTAAGATAGTTTTTTTATATTTCACACAAAAAAAAACTTAAAACGGAACGCGTTTACAAGTTTGACAATGTGTCATTGTCTATGTCAATGTAATGTTATTGCAGATTCTTTATTGCGTATTTATTGTGTTTGTTTCTGCGATTATTTTCTAATATTTTTTACCCCTGCTTATTTCTACGGACTGATACCGTCTACCACTCGATTACCTTGCTATTAACACTGGATTCTGATTTGCGTTGCGTTTTGGATTTGTTTGTGGATCAATATGAGGTGCATCAACTGCGGAATAGCTTTCAGTATATTATAGTGTACTCTGTGGGAATAGCCATGCAAAGGTTGCAGAGGCATCTCATAACCTCGCTTTCTGTACATCATCAAACAAGACTTTCGCGTTGGATAACCAATGCTCAAACCCAGGTAAGAAGTTGGACTAGAAAAAACTTCTGATTTATTTTTATACATTGAGGTAATATGTAAGTACATATTATTACCTCAATGTTTTTATATAATTCTGGTATGCGAAATTAACTTACAGTGCATCTTATTTTCAGTTGCCTATGGATACATTTATTTGTCATCCATGCTTATTATTATTAAATACCGAAGCTGGTGAACACGAGAGACTACTGGGGAATAACATGGTTTGCCTTGGTTGTGGCAAATCTGTGAGGAAAATAAGACACCATACTGTCAGTATGGAGTGTCCATTACTGGCTGTCCTTATCACAAAATACTAATTATGTGCATATTATTATATAAGCATTTCGTTTTTCATTATTATAAATACCTAGTTGTATTAATCTATAAAAAAAGGAGTTTTCATACTATGTTTCTGTGATTGTAATATCTGCGTTTTATATATTTTCCATCTTTAACATATACTTGCCTAAAGAAGGCAAGTGTAACAATAACATAATACTTGAAAACATAAAGAGTTGTATACAAAAGATACTCTTGTTACTAAAAATTATATAAACATAAGCATTTATCTGTGTTTATTCTAACTGGTTTATTTTCAGCCCTCAAGAAACAACTATGTTTGCCATGTGTGTTGGATGCGAGCAAATAGACAGGCAGTGCATGACTCATCACGAGACATGCAGGAATTGGCTTTGAACAATGATGCAGCAGCCCCTAATGTTCAAGTTGTTAGCCCACCAGAGCCATCACCGTTGCCGCCTGTTCAAAGAGGGCCACTTCAATGGGATAGTAATACGATATCATTACCTAATTATAAGCCAGCTTCAATCACATCTGTTCACTGTATATTTCAACAATGCAGAAACAGATTGTTACATTTGTTATTTATGTAATTACTGAAGCCCTATACTTATAGCGGGATCGTCCGAAAGGGTTACCGCTGCCCCGGAACATAAAGGGCTAAGGAAGGAATACGGGTGGGTTTTAGTCAGTAAGAGTCTGACACTCCCTTCCGCTCCACCTAGAGCGGGAGGAGTCATTAGATGATTTCCCATCCAAAAAAAAAGCCCTATACTTACACTTTATCCAGGTTAGTGTATTTGTGAAATAAAAATGCTCTGTTTTATCAAAGCTGGTTGATTGACCTCCCTCGGTCTCTTTATTAACACTATTGCTGCATTGCTGTAATGTATGTTACCTAGGTAGGCATTTAAGATATAATAATTATAATATAGCAAAATATTTTTATTTAATAAATAAATATTTTTTTTACTCTTTTGTTTTATTTTGTGCTTCCCTTGTTTATTGTTAATTGAACTATTTAAAAAAATATAAGGGCAACCTGTAAAAATGTACTTTAAAGAAAATATTAGTTTTGAATATGCTTTGTTAATATTGTTATTATGACTGCCTCGTTGGTTTACTGTCCTGAGTTCGATTCCCAGGTCGGGCAAAGTGATATTGGGGTTATTCATCAGGAATTTCTCAGTAGGAGCCCGGAGTCTGGATTTGTCCCCCTAATACATGGGACTTAAACATAACTGGTGAAATGTGGGTGTACTATAGGTACACCTCTGCCCATGCCTTCGGGGAATATAGGCGCGATGTTATGTTTGTTATTATTGTCACATTTTTTGAGACTATTACCCAGTTTAATAAATGTAAATCAATACACAGTTTAAAATCCTTCATTTAGGTGGCCATTACTTTGTTTAAATGCTTAATAATACTAAAACCATATCAGTTATACGTAATAATTCACAACTGTTCGCTACTTTAAAGCGTCTTTAAGTTTTTTAATAGCGAAATTATAATCTAATATAAGTATATACCTTATTGCTAGCGTTTTGATTAAAAGATTTAATGAAATTGTTTTTTGTCTAGTATGTTGTGATGACAAGTTCTCAGAGTTTTTTATTTATAGCAATTTAATAGGCCAATATTCACGAATATAAAACACCAAAAATCATTGGTGTACTTTAAAGTTGATAACTATGCCGACGTCCTTATAAAAACTGGCCATGTTCTTTATACCGCCGTACGCTCCTCATTTTGGGGGATTATGGGAGGCAGGAGTTAAATCCTGTAAACACCACCTGAGGCGGGTCATGGGTACCGCTAATCTAACGTACGAGGAGTTCAGCACGGTGTTGGCACAGATCGAAGCCGTCCTGAATTCCCGTCCAATATTTCCTATGTCCTCAGACCCACATGACCTTTTTCCACTTAGCCCGGCACATTTCCTGATTGGCCGGCCGCTCCTCTCACCAGCCTGCAAAGACCTGACGGAAGAGCCAATTAATCGCCTGACGCGATTCCAGAGGGTGGAGCAAATGAGGCAGCAGTTCTGGAAGCGGTGGTCAACCGACTATATTTCGGAGCTTCAGACCAGGACTAAGTGGAAGACTCACACTCAGAACTTAGCTCTGAACACCCTTGCCGTCATCAAGGAGGACAACTTACCACCTCTGAAATGGCGCATGGGCAGAATTGTAAAGGTGTTCACAGGAACTGATGGTGTGAGCCGTGTAGCTGAACTCCAAACAGCGACGGGCTCTGTGCAGCGAGCCTTCTCAAAGATCTGTCCACTTCCGGTGCCATCGACAACGAGTGGTGGCCAGGATGACGGCGGAGACGAGGCCGCCGGCGACGCAGCAATTTAGTTTTGAAACCAGAGGATTCCAAGGCGGCCGGCATGTTCGCTACCCACAACGCCATCTATCGTAGCGTCGCGACAACTCGCGGGCTGCTCAATACCCATCGGTGTAGACGGCGAGCAACAAGCGCGCGCGACCGGGTCGCGAATGAAACCGTTCGTTTTGAATGTCGGGTCTCTATGTTCATTTGTTCATTCGAATTTGAGTCCTTGGAATAAACGCATGAAGTTGAGAAAAATGACTCGTCCTTTTAATTTTCAACAATCCAAGTAGACGCCCCAACAGATGCAGATAACTTGCATATTGGACATGTCAATGGTGATTTAGTATTAGTAATAACGTTCACACAATGGGTGCCTGAAGATGGACGGCGCCGCCGAGGCCGGCCTAGAAAGAGATGGCGAGATGACCTGGACGCGTACAACGAGGGCTGGTTCGAGGTGGCGCGGGAAAAGAGTTCCTGGAAGGATTTGGGGGAGGCCTTTGCCCAGCAGTGGGACACAAAAAAAATAACGTTCAAAGCTTTGCCGTCTATCATGCACAGTGTTAAGAGAGGTTTAGCAGTAACAAATTGATTTTTGGAGGTGTATGCAAATGATAGACCCAACTGTGAAATTTGAGCTTCAACGCTCTTTTTTTCAGATAGTATTAGTTCTGGTGTTCCTTTTCGGTACTGGACATGAAGTGGCCGGCAAGATCGATAGGATTGTGGACATGGATTTATCCAAATGTTATTTTTTTCATGAGAAATCCGGAGAGGTACAAGAGTAGTAGTAAAAAGACAACTTTCGTCAAAGTGTTCCTGAGAATATTTTTGTTTGTATAAGGATTGGCCACTGCTACCATCAAAGCCCCAAGAAACTTCAAAAGTACACTCCATCTTAACCAGTCCAATAAAATAATTCGGCTTCATGTTGCTGATTAATATTTTCAAAATCTATAATGTGGCTTCTGGGTAGTTTTAGTAATTCCAACATTTCGAAGACTTGTTGGGGATTAAAATGAAAACAACGATTTCGTGCAGTGAAAAGATCATCCCAGGAGTTGTCTTCTAAATGTTCCTAGCACACGCGTGCATGTGCTGGAATAAAGTAATTGTGGTTTATGAGCAATTGCGGTTTTAGACTTTTTGGAACTCGAAGACGAGTATTGTTTGTACAATTGTATACCATACAAGTAGTTGATGTGTTCGGGGCTCGGCAGTAATTCTCAGGAAGCCTAAACGTTACGTTTTCCACTGCCGGCGGATCTTCTAGAGCAGGCGCACCTTCCACAGCAGGTATATCTTCCACAGCAGGTATATTCTCCACAGCAGGCACATCTTCCACTGCAGGGAGCGTTAGCCTTCCTCGTCGAGCTCTTGTCCAACAACCATGGCAGATATGTTCGCTGTTATCGAATGTTATCTGAAAATAAAAATAAAAACTTGAATACCGTAACAGCCAAACTCAAGACTGTCAAAAGCGAATACCAAAATCGCAATCAATCACTTAGTTCAATTAACATTTTTCCGTCGCTCTATCCTGATCTGTCGTTCAGGCGTAAGCATTTCGAATACTTATGCATGCGCGCGGTATTCTCGCTTTAGCTAATAACAGTTCTGAGCAACAGAAAAGGACAAGGCTACGGAAAAATGTTTTTCTGTGCTGACAGGTGTAGCTTGTCCCTTACTCTGTATCCAGTAAACATTTTAAAAAGTAGATAACAACATTTACCAAAACAATGGCAATCAAATTAAAGCCGACGTGACAATAACACAGTCATTGCTTAAACTAGTAATCATTTAAAAAATATTTCATGATTTTTAGCCCGTGGTTAACGAAACCATAAAGTACTCGTATAGGCCCAAAGGTCAAATACAAAAAAAAAACTAATGAAAAGTACCTAAATACTAGAAAGATGTGATGAGTCTTTACGACAAATCAAGAATTTAAATGAATAAATAATTCGGCTGCACAGCATCAGCAGCAGAATCAGCTGGCTGCACAGCAGCAGAATCAAGTGACTGATGTACCTCCATATTCGCAACTCCTCGTTGATTTTGTTCTGGTGAGGGATCAGGTGCAGGAAGTGCATAATCTGCTGGAACTGGTTGTTCTGCAAATATGGCGAGTACAGAAGATGTTGCAATGGTATCTATCTTGTTTTTTTTTTTGCCCTTAACCCTTTGTCTTCAAGCAGCTCTTATTGCTTTCACAGCGCTGGCGAGCGAGCATTCTTCAATACAATTTAAAAAAAAAATTCGCAATCTGCTTTTTTTAATGTTTTGTCCGACTCGTGAACAATATCAAAGAAAAATTGAATCGTTTTTTGGAAAGCTTTGAAATATTTTTTTTCTGTGTCACTGTCTTTCTTTGATGATCCTGTCCATGAACAACCTTTTAAAAACTCTGTCAAATAAATGATCAATTAAGTAGTATGCATTTGAAGTGCCTTTTCCAGAACCTTTGTTACATAACACATGTAATTTTTTCCGGTATTCCTCTTTTAATATTGCATCTGAAAGATTTTTTTTTAAATTATCTAAATCATTTAAATTTTTTATTATTTTTATGGCATCATCCTGATTTAGAACCTTGGATTTAGAAGATAATTTTATACTGTATATTCCTCAAATTCGATCTGAAATTCTGAATGTTTTAATAGTAATTTGCTTTGAAGTTCAAACAGGGCATTTTGATTATTAAGAATTGTTTTAACATCCTGTTTAATAGCTTGAATATCCTCTTGTATTTGCTGCATTTGCATATCTTGATTCAAGATTAAAATGCTTTGATCATCTATGTTTTCAGTGCCTAGGTTGATTTCTTGTGTTAATGATTTTGGTTCCTGACTTATTTGAACTATATTAACGGCTGGGACATAATTTTCATCTGGTGTTATGGTTACTTGTTGAGGCAGCTGTACTGGCTTGTTGGTCATAATTCTGAAATATAATATGTAACTTCTACACTATCAAATTCGAATTAGCAACTTAGAGTAAAAGGCAGATGGACAGACTTCCTTTCGCGTTTAAAGTTTGAATAAAGATAAAAATAACAATTAGTCTGTAAATTAATATTGCTGTTAAATCTGAATAATGTCTAAATAATTGACCACAGTAAAAGTTACCTCTACCAACTCCTGCGCCATCTTATTAAAAGCTTTGACTGTGGATCCACTTTGGATAGCTTGAGATGGCCTTTTTTGTTTGAAAGCGATGCTCATTATCGGTCTCGGTATCGGACCTATCACTCATAACATATATTTCATTTTCTGCGTCCTTAAAAGTTCTTAAATTTGTCCTTTTTACTATACAATTAATAGTTGTCCAAGTTTCGTCTGGATCACAGTTTTCTTGTCTTCTCAGTTTTTCCTGTTAATTATGGGCCAGAACAAAGTACCATTCTGTTCCCATCGATCTGATACAGCCGTCAATCTCAATTTACCTCTTTCCATTGTCTGCACTACTTTAAAAGGCATTTTGAAATAAGAAATCTGAAAGTGAATTATTAATTAAATATGAATTTTCGTACATTATAAACAGCGCCATCTAGTACCAAACTAAGTAAAGCTTGTTCTTCGGGTACAGATAACTGATAAACTAATTACTACATAAATACATTGCGTAGATAACAACGGGAATCGAAACCACAATCTCCAGAGGTTGTGGGTTCGATTCCCGTCCTTTGTAGCCGTGGGTTCCGGGATCTAGCGATTATAGTGGCAGAGTGCATCTTCTTTAACGTATTTCTTTGGTGTAGGTTCGTGCACGGGCAGGCAGTTCTTCGATTTCTGCAGAGCGATTGAAGAGTTTCTTCTTGAAGACCCGCCCCACGTTGGGCGCCAGTTAAATTTGTGAATCTAACACTAAAGACTAAAAAGCAAATCTTTAATTACACAATACACTTATGCGCTGTGTCGGCAGAGGAGTGACAGGTCGAGCCTGGTATAATGTAATGCGCCGAGTCCTTATCAACTATGACTTATCTACTAATGAGACCTGAAGAGCGGGGTGGCGACGATAGCGCTGATGCAGTTTGCTCAACAGCTATTTCTGGCTGAGATAATATTGTTATGATTTTAGCTTCCTTATGAGTCATCTTCTGCGTTATAGGTACTGGAGTGTAGGTAACGATGGGGGGTTACATCTCGTAACTCGCGCGAATGAGCCGTCTTTATGTGCTCTCTGAAAGTAAGATGGTGGTCGAGGATAACACCTAAGTATTTAGCTTGCTTCTTCCAAGGGATCGGCTTGCCATACATAGTGATCGGACTGAGGCGGAGGGGGGCGAGTCGACGCGGTTTATAGAAGAAAACCGATTGACTCTTATCGGGGTTGACCTCGATTCTCCATTTCCGGAACCAAGCGCCTGAGACGCTTGCGGAAGTATGGAGAGTGCGAGCGATAACAGTCCTGACAGCGACCCGTATAGTAAATGGCATTGTCGTCGGCGAATAGAGCCAACTGAGCCTTTTTATTATTGGGAATGTCACTAGTGAACAGGGTGAATATAAGGGGGGATAACAGGGATCCCTGGGGGACTGCGGCAGGGATGGAGACGTTAGAGCGAAAGAATGTATGCCATTTATAGGTCTGGGCGCGGCGCAAGCTCAGAAAACACACTGTCCCAAACACAGGTAGCTAGAGCAGATACTTTCTCTCTCTTGCTTTTAGCATCAAACTTGTTCTATCCTTTTCTTTAAATTCATCATATAAAAATGTAATGTTAGTCATTATTGTTCGTGGTGTACAGTAACGACAGTAAATGAAATATTTTTTGAGTTTTGAGTTTGATCACGATGATTGATGTCATGTATATTTCATAATTATAGGATTTTTTCGTGGAATACTTCGTAATAACAACATTTTTATATTTACGGACCCCGACGATTTTGGGTTCGGCCACCAGGATCCCCTAGCCAGATCCCCAAGGGGATCCTAGTGAACTCATCGGTTCATCAGAATCCCCTCATAATAAAATCAAGTAAAGATGTTATCACACTGCTTAAAAATATTTTATTTAACAATATCTAAAAAATGACCTACGCTTATGTCGCTGGTTATTAATTCCATTTGTGTTTCTTGTATAAACTTATCAGTTGCTATTTGATCTACCTTACGTATTTTTTTTGGTTGCCTTCGCTTTTGTTCAGAATCTCTTTTTAATGCATTCAATAACTGTAGAATGTTAGGGCGTTTTCGACCAATCATTTTTAATAAACCCGAGTTCCAACTTTCGCAACAATTATTTGTGCGATGTCTTTCGCTGAAAACTGACATCATTTTTCTGGTATCGTCATTTTTGAGCCAGTATTTCATATAATTTACTAACTTCAGCATGTTTGGATAATCTTTACTCATACTTAATATGTTTTTAAAATGTAGTTCCACCCTTCAGTCATATATTCCGTAGGTAACAATGGCATAGCACCGCACAACATAACCACTCTACTAGTAAATTTGTTTTTAAGTAAATTAAGGTTTTTTTCCCTTTTTACGAATATTCCGCTTGACATGGAAATAGCATAGTTTTATTTCAGCATCAGGGAAGTTTTTCTTGAAAGCATTAACAGCCGCTTGCTCCATATCCATTGTTATTTTTTTCGGGCAAAAGTTATCTATTTGAGATGAAACTAATTTGCAAAATAAATCATATGTTTCCGTTTTTCTATCACTCAACAATGCGTAAAGTAAAGGCACAACATTTGTTGTACTTTGAGAGCTGCCTACATCTCCGTGCATTACATATAATTGGTCAAAGGGTGGAGGGCAACACTGGAAGGTTCCATCACAAAATATATGTTTTATTGCTGATAAAATTCCTTTGTTTTCGTTTAAACAGAAAATTATTATACGAGGCGACGGTTTTTCCGTTTCATGAACATTTAGATAATCACACATAACGAAGTCCAAATGTGATTTAGGAATTTCAACTTCATTCACTTTACTAAAGCACATTTTCGGAACATCTGCAGTTTCATTCTTAACTTTGTATAACGCACTTTTTAGTGATTTCAGTGATGGTACCTTTGCCACGGAATCTATTCCTTTGTTCTTTAAGGGACAAAAACATTTATCATATATTTTTCGAATTGGTCGAGAATCCAATTTTCTTATTTTATCTTTGCATTTATGTACTGCAAGATCAATATCGTTTTGATCAACATTCCTCTCGCATGACAGTGTGTGTGAAATAGCTCTCACAACAGAACTTTCCTGAAAGAATATACGACAACGAGGTTCATAAATATTTACATGCACGCTATACGTATACTAGTATTTAGGGTATGACATTGACATTCCTTCGAGCACCCTCCCACTACCTCTAACCGTTTCCGAGTTATTCGACTTTTTATTTTGTATGGCGGCCATCTTTTTTTCAGCTTTTCGTGAATCTGCCCAGGGTGTGCTCCAAAATTAGTTTGAGAACCACCCCCCCTATTCCCCACTGTTTGACCAGGCCGTTGGGTCACTCATTGATGAGGAGCAGTTTTCAAAGATTTCGGAATTTTCCCATACTCACCAAAACCACTCCCTCACTTTTCCCATAAACGACTTTCACCCCCCAACTCTCCTTCTGGGAGAACAATTATGTCAATGAGTCAGTGAGTGAGTGAGTGGGTCTTCAGCTATATATAATAGTAATACAGGTAGGGACAAACTCGAACAAAAATGGCGGACCAGCGCAGAACCGATTTTTAGATTAGAAGTGTTAAAAATGTCGAAATCCCTTTAAACAGGGGAAATGACACATTTTTACCAAAAGAATAACAAAGGCAATATTTTTTAAAGGAATAAAAAATAACAGTAGATTTTAAAAGTCTTAATCTTTGTTTCTGTCCTACCTAAGATTTTAACCCATTTAAAAAAAAAGTTTTTGCTCGCAAGTGTACATGCGCGAACTTCATCCCCACAACGTGATTTTTGCTCAATAAGTTTGTCCCGAGCCAGAGCTGTACTGTATCATTTATGAACATTCATGGATCATATCTAAAATACAACAGTTACTTACACCGACAGTCACATAACCACCGCATTTCAATTTTCGCCAATTAGTGCAGCGCCATAAAACATTTCCATTTTTATAAGTTTTCTTCTTGTGGTATTTACGTCCATCATGAAGCATCACTTCTCCATGCTTTTTTATAATATGGATTGTATTTTCGTTATCTTCCATTATAATTATTACGAAATTAAATGCAAAAGCAACGCAATGAAAAAACAGGAAATGCATGTCACGATTGACATTACGTATATTATTGATAACGTCATTTGATAAACAAGAAGATTGCATTTAATAATACTAGCCAGTTAAAAAAAATATAGATTAAAAAAAAAATATAGATTAAAAACATATAAATACTTAATACTTGTTTTAATGTAAGTAAGCCGATTCGGTGTGATATCATCTTTATACTTGATTTTATTATGAGGGGATTCTGATGAACTGATGAGTTCACTAGGATCCCCTGGGGGGATCGGGCTGGGGGATCCTGGTGGCCGAACTCACGATTTTATAGATCACGGCTACAATAGATTTTTCAGAATCTAAAACATACACACACCGGCAAAATTAGAGGAACACAAAAAAATAACAGAATTTTTGGAGATTGAATGACTATTATTTAATGTTTATGCTTTATTTGAGTCTATTTGAGTCTGTATGTTTATTTTATGCAAGAAAAAAAAAACAAATGTAGGGTTTATTAGGATTTATTTAATAAAAAATAAAAAAAATGCTCATGTCTGAAAAATTTGGATGTTTTCTTATGCGTAAGAACAGAGCTAAATTAAAAAAAAAAGAATAAAAAAAAATAATTAATAGCGCGTGTTGCCTCCACGTGCCCTTATAAGGGCTTTTTTTTTTTTTTTTTTTTGTGGATGGGAAATCATCTAATGACTCCTCCCGCTCTGGGTGGAGCGGAAGGGAGTGTCAGACTCTTACTGACTAAAACCCACCCGTGTTCCTTCCTTAGCCCTTTATGTTCCGGGGCAACGGTAACCCTTTCGGACGATCCCGCTACCCCGGCAGGCTTCGGCCCTGGTGGGCCCCTTCCTTTATGCTGACATCTCTTTGAGGCGCGCGTGGAACACATACGCGCCGTCCGGCACGGGCCTGGTCCTGATCGGACGGAGAGCTACCCATTACTCTCCGTCCGCAGGCCCGCGCCTACGGTGGCCGGGAGTCGTCACGCGGCTCCCGACGCCCGTAGTGTCTCCCGCGGCGGCTGAGGCGTGCGGCTCTCTCCCTGAGCCGTCCCGCCACCTCCTTCGCTAGCATGACTGCTTCGCAGAAGGAGGTGACCGCCTCCCACTCCCTCTCGCCCCGGACCATGGCTTGAACCAGGGCCGGACGCGAGAGGTCGCCGCCGTTGCCGATCGCCTCTACGGTCGTGCGGTCCATGGCCCTATATGGGGCCCCGGTGTGGGCGCGTTCACTGCGGCTGCGAGCCGCCCACTACCTGAACGCGCCCCAAAAGGTGGTAGCCGTAAGGCTGATCCGGGGCTACCGCACGATCTCGGGCGAGGCGGCAAGCCTCCTTGCCGGAATGCCGCCATGGGATCTGGAGGCGATAGTCCTCGCGCGCCTGTATGAGTGGCGCGCGGAGGCACTACGCCGGGGGGAAACTCCGCTTCCGCGGCAAATAGCGGCGGAGCGGACGGACTTCCGGCGCGATCTCATGGTGGTATGGAAGGAGCGACTTTCGCAACCCAGCGCAGGGCACGCCACGATAGTGGCGATAAGGCCCCTCTTTGAGGAGTGGCTAGAGAGGCGTCACGGCGTTCTCACCTACCGCCTGACGCAGGTCCTCACCGGACACGGATGTTTCGGGAGGTTCCTGCATATCATCAGGCGGGAGGAGACGCCCGGGTGTCACCATTGCGAGGATCGCCCAGAGGACACGGTGGAGCATACGGTGGAGGTCTGCCCCGCTTGGGCGGAGCACCGCCGTGTCCTTATAAGGGCTTGGATACGTCTAGGCATGCTTCTGATGACACCTTCAATCATTTCCTGAGGCAAAGTGTCCCATTCTTCAACCAGCGCCAATTTCAGGTCTTCAACATTCCTAGGGGCAGGATTTCTTTCACGAACCCTTCGTCCAATCATGTCCCAGACATGTTCTATCGGATTCATGTCCGGCGATCGTGCAGGCCAGTCCATCTGGGTTACACCAGTCTCATTTAAGTAATCACGCACTATGCGCGCAGTGTGGGGCCGTGCGTTATCGTGCATAAACACAAAATCTGAGCCTATGAATGGGACAAAAGGCATAACATAAGGTTCTAGGATCTCAGTTATGTACCTGTGTGCAGTCAAAGAACCGCCATCAATAATGACCAGAGCGGTGCGTGCCGTCAAACTTATACCACCCCACACCATAACAGACCCTCCACCGTAAGCCGTTGTTTCGGAAAAATTTGCTTGATGGTAACGTTCTCCTCGATATCTCCACATCCTCTCCCTTCCGTCGATGAAATTTACACAAAAACGGCTTTCGTCGGAGAACAAAACTCGACTCCACTCATCGGACCAATTTTGATGTTGACGAGCAAACGCTAATCTTGCTACTCGATGGCTCACCTCAAGTTTTGGCGCTTTTGCTGGCACGTATGACTTCAAACCAACTTCATTTAACCTTCTCCTCACTGTTCGTTCACTAACACGTACGTTACGCACTTCTTCTAAGACAATTCGGGTCTGAACAGCCGTTTGACGACGATTTCTTAAAGTTTGCACCCTTATAAAACGGTCGTCTACAGCACTGGTTGCACGATTTCTGCCTTGCCCTCGTCTGCGCACGTAAGATCCCGTCTGTCTGTACCGATGCACATTACGGTGGATCACGGATACTGATACACCCAACGTTCGACTGACTGAACGGTATGTGTGACCTTCCTCAATCATTGTTACAGCCCTGGCGACTTCAGTTGCAGGCAAATCACTCATTCTGTATGCAATACAATGTTAACTCTCCAAACAAATCAAACGTAATGAGCTAGGGCCACCATTGACTGCATAAACCAACTTTCTTATCAAAAACACTTAGAAGCTTAAAGCGTAAATAAACACTTACGAGGGTACAATTTCTGTTAGAAGGTATAAAAATGTCAAAAAAGCCCATCATTTTAAATGAAAAAAGGGCAATCATTCAAACAACGGAGCCACTTGCCGAAATATCCACAAGTTTTTAAAAAAAGGCACATTTTTTTTGTGTTCCTCTAATTTTGCCGGTGTGTGTATTTGCTATTGTTTCATTGATCAAAAAATATCTAGTATACCACGTCGTTTTTGCAGTAAATTATTATATATTTTTGTTGTACATATTATGCCTATAAAAACGGCACATATCAAAGGAGATGGATAACGCTCCCATACAAGTATGGTCCAACATAGACATAAATAAAACAATATATATCATGAAGGAATATTTGTATTTAATAGTCCTGTTTATATTTTAATAAGTACTCCAAAAGTGGGTGGTGATGAGATATGACATTTTAGGTGAACATTCTGGTATGATATTTTGACGTTTAAATACAGTAGGCATGTACTCGTACATTGTCGTGATGGTCCAGTGGTTAATGCCTCGCTTCTCATGCAAGAGGTTGAGGGTTCAATTCCGGGCAAACACCAGTGTGACTTTTTCAATTCATAAGTATGTAGTTTCTGAGATTATCTTGGACATTACTGACATCGGTGAAGAAAAAACGTGAGTAAACTGGATTTCTAGTTAAAATAAGTCTGATATCGCCAACCCTGTCTTGAGCAAACGTGCAATGCTCGTGTCTCTTCTGTACGAGATGAGACAAGAATGGCACACATTATCAGACACAATGACCTAAAATAAACAACCTACATAAGTATAAACAAATAGCTACACACTTAAAAGACGTGCTGAAGACGTTACTGAAAACTCACTCGTGTAAAAATTCACCAATCGCGGAGTAATCCACTGTCTTAAAACAGATTGAATTTCATCCAAATCCAACAAGTGCCTCCTTATACGAAACGTTGCTATACCACAGTTAGTGCAGCGCTGGTTCTCCATCAGAAATAGGGCAAAATCTGTTGTCCAACGTGCGAGTAGCCAAGGTAAATCGAAATGAGAAGATGTAAAGTCTGTGAAAGCCGGGGTCGGTCGAGAGAGCAGTAACAACAGATATCCAGAAACAAAGCCAAAGGTCGTCGTAAAACACCACAAGAAACATTCAATATGCGAGCCACAAGAACCTACACAGGAATGACTTTCAGTCATTGACTTATTACTAGCTTTTAGTCTATCAAACAGTACTCTCTGGGAATGACTTAAATTTTCAAATCATTAATAAAAGACAAATATCTTGACTTTGTCATGACAATTGACATAAAACCCTTAACACTCGTACCTAGCTATAATATGTATTCAAACATACATAAACTCCCTGCTTTTGCCATGCGGGAATGCAGAAACTGTAAAACGTCCTCTACTATTACGACCCTTACCTACTTACTCCTATTTCATACATCTAGTCATTTAGGCGCGTCACAATAATAGAACTGATATATTGTGTTGTATACATAAGGTGCAGTCAAATATATAATTATTAGGTATATATAGCTGTGCATGTGTTTATTATAACAGAAAGTATAATATCGTAAATGTCACAAAAATATGTCAAAATATATTTGAAATCACCTTACTATAATAATACAATAATGTGTCCTGCACTAAATATCTATTAGACACTATCTGTTACTTACTATGTAATTATGTTAAACATAACATAATTACGTAGAAGTAACTCCGCGTATTGAATTTCTAGCAGCGGCCCGGAGTCTGGATTTTTGCCCGGTTGATGGCAATATATAGGCTTGCCCTCTATTTCAAGTGACTTGAACATAACTGGTGAAATGGAGGTGTAGTATAGGTATACCTCTGCCTAACCCTTCGAGGATTGTAGGCGTGATGTTGTGTGAATATTGGGTCAAACACTAAGTATATCGAATTAAGATTTATTTTGAAAACATATTTATTGTTTCGTCTGTAACAGAAAGTCAAAGTCAAATAATTTATTTCAATTAGATAGAAAATAGTGTTTTCATTACTTTAAAGAACCAAATAATAAGCTATTGATTTTTAATTAAAGAGATAAATAAAATGTGTCTTTTTTAATTTTATTTCCGTTATTATTAAACGCGCATAAAAATATATATTTTTTTTACTCTATTATCTAAAATATACGTAAATACAGTGCGACATAAAAGAGTAGAAAATAAATGAGGGCGCCACAATTGCGCAGGTAGCAACCCAGTTAGTACGACCCAGCTGATCTTGATACTTGAATAGTATTATTTATTTATTAGCTTTAAATAATGTGTCATTATTTGAAACTAGCTTCTGCCCGCGATTTGGGTCGCGTGGAAGTCGTAAGACAACACAATATACTAAAACAACAGCCACGTTTTTCTAAAACTACCCTTTTGAGGTAAGTTCCGCATAGATAGATAGATAAAAGATTAGGTATGAAGTAGTAATAAACCAACAACTCCACTCAAATATAAACTATGTATAATTAGGAAAGTACACTAATCTAATAAATCTAAATCTAAATATTCTACACCTTCCATGGGATCACTTAAGTTCGTGTCGTCTATTTTCAGCTCTGGCATTGACTCGTCACTGCTTTCTGAGCCAATCTCATCGTCACTGCTGTCAGCACCAACCTGAATAACTAAACGGTCTATGTCCTGGTACAATGTTCTTCCACGATCGTAGTATTTCTTCTCAATTTTCTTAACATGCTCACAGCAATTTTTCCAATCCTGAGCTGTTATCAAATTGAATGTCTCTTCGGTTAGCTCCTTAATGTTTTTTGCACCCACATTCTGTGAAGCGACCTTTCGCTTTGCCAGTGCCCAAATTAACTCTATAGGGTTAAGATCACAATGGTACGGTGGCAGCCTTACCACTGTATGACCGTAATGCCCTATAATATCATCAATTTCGTATTTTGGTTCAGGTTTATGTTTCTTTACCAGTGCCAGAAGCGAGGGTTTTCTCAATTCTGGGTCGAAAGGCACGTTGTTTTGTTGTAACCATATTCTTATTTCATTAACCTTATTAGCTGAAGTCGGAGATTTATTCTTTATAACAGAGTGATAGGGTGCATTGTCCATCACGATGATTGAGGGCTCTGTGATGTTGGGGATTAGTTTTTCTGTAACCCATTTAGTGAAATTATATTGGTTCATTTCAGAATGATAATCTTCGTGTTTGTTCATACCACTAAAGAGTAGTAGAGCATTAGGTACAAAGCCTTTTTCATTTCCGGCATGAATTATTATCCATCGCTTTCCCTTTGAGATGTCCATAGTGAATCCTTCAGTTTCAAACGATTGCCAGCATTTTTTAAGCTTGTAGCTAGAGTGGATGTAGCTTTCATCCAGATATATTATATCCCTTTGAAGCTCTTCGGGTAAATTTCTGTGTTCCATGATAATTTTTAAATATTGTTCCCTTTTGTGTGCAATAATAGGTTTTCAATCAAAGCTTGTCTGTTCGTTTTACATTTTTTATATCTAAATCCAATCTTTTTTAGAAGTTTCCGTAAATGCTCTCGACTTCCGTCATAGTCTATATCTTCCCTTAATTGAACTAATAATTTAGCAATTGTTGGTACCTCTTTCTTTACAGTATAAAAAAATGTATTTTCTGCCGAATTGCACATATGTCAAATTCGTCCAATACTTTTGGGGGACGACCCTTTCTATGTTTAGCTGGTGTCGATTTCCCACCGTTTTCCATGCCGTGTTGCACGATTCTGCGCACTGTGCTTACAGAAACACCTAAAACAAACAAAGCATGGTGTTAATATAAAATATACTGTCAGTCTCACGAAAGAAGTCCCGCGGAAAATATGTGAAAATACTTTCGAATTATGTTTCTTTACAGTAGCATGTTGCTTCAACGAATATGCCGTAGCAAAAAATCTATTTCGTAATAATGATGTATATAAATAACATTTTGTTTTTTGCCTTACTTTCAACATTGTTTAGTCGCGCTATAATTGCAAAAGTATTTGTTTATCTAAGCGTAACCTCAAAAATGGTAGACAAATAATCTGTAAATAATATTTAGATCGAATATTTTGCTCCCTGAATGTATTAATCGTTTGTAATTAATGTTTGGCGCAACTTTCAATAGTTACTTACTAGTAAAATCTGCTGTACGTTTGTAAACATCTTCGATTTTGGATAGCAGCTTTCCAGCTTGAAATTCTGTCATACACCGATTGAAAACTTTATAAATTATTTCACGGGCACCACCACGAATTATCTTATTCATGAAAAATCACTGTTTTCTTATCCACACTGAACTAAAACACAAAAACCAAAATTCTAACGCAAAACGAAACCGATCGAGAAGAATTGACAGGTCAATACTCATTTTAAGGTGTTGCTAGAAAATGAAACGTTGTAGTTCCAAAATATTTAATTTCTACTCTTTTATGTGGCACTGTACATGCCGTTTCGAACGATGAACATGTACTAATTACCATCTTATTTCAAATAATTGCAACATTATTGAAACTCACGGAGTTAATCAAAATAAAACAGACAAAATAATACTCTTAAATTGATATTTTCCCACAAACCTATGCGGAGAAATGAAAGACATGATATGATAGAAATTCAATAATTATAAGTTTTTTTATTAATATTATTAAGTCTTTGTCCGTGTAGGGCCACACTTTATCCATCTCCTTTCTGGCGATTCTGGGTTTTTTTAGCCATCTCTTTTAAATATGAATTAGCCAATGCTTTAACTAATTGCAATTCGTGTGGTTCTTCATCTGTTATGCATTGGTTAGGATGTGGCGGACTAAACCGATGATTGAACCTTGTGTGAAACACTTGTTTTAAACGCATAAATATTTTATTTGTACTTGTGTTTTGGAATGACCCAAGAGTTAAATCTAAATCCGTGCAATTTGCGTTAATACTTGGCCTAACGCTGTTACGGTATAGAAACTTACGCATAGTGTACCTGAATTGTAAAGCGACTTTGTCGCTCGACTTATCGCGAGCATTCGCAGGACATTTACGTGCGACTGTCCGGCGACAGTGTCGACCGGCATTTCGCTCGTCCACATACCGGAATTGTGATCAAGATGTCGCCCGAGGAGGTAGTGTTGTTGAGTGCGGCTTACATAATTATTCGGAAAACCATTTCAAAATGAAAGAAAAAGGTGGTGGGTTTGGGAATATTTGCAATAAAGGGAAAGTTCATTAGGCTTGGTTAGCAGTTTTCGAATGTGTGATGGCTCTTACGAAAATTTTACAAGAATGTCTACAATCGATTTTGAAATACTTTTAAATATAATTGGGCCGTCAATAACCAAGCAAGATACAAAATTTCGGAATGCTATCGAGCCTCACATCAGACTTGCGATAACGCTGAGATACTTGGCAACTGCGGATAGCTACGTATACATTCAGTGTCAAAACAAGTCTAGTCAATGTGTGCCAAAAGTTTGCAAGGAATTGATAACAGCTTTGAAAGATTATATCATAGTGAGTATATAGTATGAATTAATAAATATACTTTTAGTAGAGGAAATTTTTAGAGGGTTAAGTGATCAACACTGCATTGTGAATAACTAGAGTGTATGTTTCTTTTGGATTTTCAGGTTCCAAATAATTCAACTGAATGGAAAGAAAAGGCCCATAATTTTGAAGTTTTATGGAATTTCCCACATTTTATTGGAGCAATTGACGGCAAACATGTCTTAATTCGAGCACCACTTAATTCTGGCAGCGATTATTATAACTACAAAGAAAATTTCAGCATTGTTCTCTTAGCAATTGTGGATGCCGAGTATAACGGGTTCCCTACTTGTTTTCGAAAGTTGATGATTCGATTTTTATTATATCGAACACGGTGTGTCGATAATTCAGTTGTACGATGTTTTATTCCGTCGATGCGTTATTGGTGCGATGTAACGTTTGTGCGAAAAATCCTGTTACGAAAAACCCTACAACGATTGCTCATTTGTTCGGTAATTTATTAGTTCGAAAGTATGTCGGTTTGAAACGCCTGCTGTTGTCCGTGACATTTAATTAATAATCTTATGTTGCATTATAGACGTTAAGGAAATACATTAAATACCATACATAATTATCTTCACGTCAACTTTCCTAAATTGAGGAAGACAGGTAACAAATTCACCACGTTTAGCTGTGACATGGGCCAAAGATAACGTAGACAATATCAGTGATCGGTTGCTAGCCAATCGCCTGATGCTCTCAAAAGCCAAAACTGTCATACCTCAATCGTCTATTTCGATATGCAGCATGGAAAAGAAAGCAACTAGGGCATTCTAAGTTTTTTTTTAATCCTCGCCCACTACGGAAGCAAAAACGTCATATTTTTGCTTCCGTACTGCTTCCGTTTTGCTACACAACACCTAAAATACTCATTTAATAATGATTTATTTTAATAAAAAATCATACAACAACAAAATAATAAAAAAGATATAAACTTGAACATAATCAGCATAGATCAAGAAATAAACAAAACATTAGGTAATCGTAAATAAAACAATTTATTTTTTTACCTTTTTATTAATCAAAACAGTTTACAAATATTTTTTGAACAATTAAACATACCACACAAACCATCGCGGGTTTAACAGTGGTATGGCATATTATATTACTTTAAATATTATAGTTTCTATGACTTTTAAGAAAAAAAAAGTGAAAATGAAAAAAAATATATAATAACATTGTAATTACAATTCTATGTGATTCGAAATGACTCTTAAAAAAGGAAGAAGTTCCATATTATTACGGTTTGCACAAATCTTCGCAATAGAATCGGATACTCTTTTTCTATTTTTCTTGGGCGGAGTCTTATCAACGCTAGCCTGTGCTTTTTCAACAGCGTGATTTGTGCTTATTTGCTCTTTTATAAGGCTCCGTATAGTCGCATATAAGCCATGGCGGTTATTGTTTTGTAAGTAGTTCCACCGTCTATGCCAAGCCTCCACATTATTCTGGGTCCTTGGCAGGCCGAGTTCATTTATTCTATGTATGGACCATAACTGTGGTGGAAACAATGGAGGGGTTTGTGAGATACATAGTTTTGTACCTTTTGTTCGCGATTTTTTCCCACCATGTACGTAATACGTCTCAAACCAATATATGACAGTTTCTGCTTCTTTTGGCAAAACCTTTTCTTTAAGAAGTTTAAAGGCGTCCGGTATCTCTTCAGGAGTAAGATATGCCAAAGCTACTATGTGGCGAAGTTCAAGAGAGAACTTGCTGTCATTACCGTACTTTGAAGCTAAACCTGATTTCTGTATTTGCCGCCACAAATTTTGCGCTAAATGAAAAAGGCAACCTGTATGAGTAGCTTCAGGGAAATATATCTTGACGACATTGATAACAGCCGTTTCAAAATCAGTAAGTATATGTTGGGGGTTCAATTCACATTGCGATTCTTCAGCATATGCCAAAAGTTCTTTGAACATCATCATATAAGTTTCTTCAGTCTTATCTCCCAAAAAGCAATACACCAAAGGCACAATTTTTCTGCTATCGACATCATTCCCCACCATACCGTGTATACTATAGATTTGGGTAAAAAGTCCAGGACATGTACAAAATGTTCCGTCCATTATCCATAGAAATGAATCACGTAAAAGTCTGATATTTCGCTGAGTGCAAAATATAAGCAAGCATTTATTATCATTGTATTTTGTTTGCCGTGCCAAAAACAATTCTCCTTCAACCATGTATTCTGCAGGTATATCAATTTCCTCCAAAGTAGAAGGTTCTTTCGGAAATGTTTTTTTTCTTGCTCTATAGACAATTTGACGTAAAGCATTTTTATTGGGAAGAGAACACGCACTTGTGCTTGGTACAGCTTCCAAATTATTTCGGATGATCACTGTAGGACCATCATTGCTAGTAGTGGCATCCCTCTTCAATTTATTTTTAAGAATTATTGAGTCCTGCAAGCCGGCATTTGGGGCGTGTGAATGTTCACTCATACCTTTGATTAGGGTGTGTTCATTATTTTCTTTGACCTCCGTTATCATACGGCTTTTGCACTGTTTTTTATTTTTGAACACACAACACCAATAATGTTTTTTATCCACATGTTTATTTAACATAAATTCATATCCATCAATATAACATAAATTTATATCGTTTCCGCATTTAGATTTTTCCGTTTTGATAACACTATCAGCCATAGTTGCAATAGGAACTGCACTTAACAATTATTCACAAATTAATGATTGACTAGAGCAAAATATGACACGATTAGATACACATGTCAGTATTATTCAGACAGGGCACTCTCATAGAGAAAAATCGACTCGCCTTATGGTTCACATATCATGTCTGACAGATTTTTTTTTTTTAATGTAGCTTTGAACCTGGCGCGGAATTTTATGCAATGGCGTGGTACGGCTTCAGCCTAAAAGGTTTTTCTTGATATTGGTAGTTATATTATAAAAAGTATATAAAAAAAGTATATATAAAAAGTATATAGCATATTATAAAAAGAATAATATTATATTGATATTGCATCAATATAATTATTCTTTTCCTTTATTCGTCTATATACATATAATTTATATTTTTAAATATTAGAATATAAAAAAAAAATATAAAAACATTCAAAAATATAAAAAATAGTAGCCCACCGGTATCGGGAACAGGGTCCAAGCTACCGGTGGTCAGGGCTCCAGAGAGAGGAACCTCCTGACAATGCGAGCCGTGTCCAGAAGTACTGCTTTCTGAATCAAGCCCTTGATCCAGCTGGCCAACGAGAGCCTCCTCAGGTGTTGGTCGAGGCTCTTGGTTATCAATCCATTGGCTGTAACGACTATTGGCACAATGAAAAATAATAGGATTAAGTACTGTAGGTATGCCAATTTATTTTAGGATTTTGTTTTTTAGAATAAAATTTACAGTAGGTAACATAGATAAAACATTTTTTGTACATATTTTAATTTAAGTTATTTAGGTATAGATAGATTAGGATTATTTTAATATATTTAGGTACTTGATGTAAATAATAAACAAGAATTATACATTTTTTTCAATAATAGGAATGTATTTCCTTAACGTCTATAATGCAACATAAGATTATTAATTAAATGTCACGGACAACAGCAGGCGTTTCAAACCGACATACTTTCGAACTAATAAATTACCGAACAAATGAGCAATCGTTGTAGGGTTTTTCGTAACAGGATTTTTCGCACAAACGTTACATCGCACCAATAACGCATCGACGGAATAAAACATCGTACAACTGAATTATCGACACACCGTGTTCGATATAATAAAAATCGAATCATCAACTTTCGAAAACAAGTAGGGAACCCGAGTATAACATATACGCAAACTGTGGTGCAAAAGGCAAATCTTCTTTTCTTATAGATAGAAAGTACACTTAAATATTACAGGTTAGCAAAAGGATCATAATAATAATGGAGAGAGAGAGAGAGAGTTCCCAGGTGTTTACTCGAGACTTCGGAGTCGGTGTCTTCTCTGTGCCTCCTTTGGGACATGGGATAGCATTAGAAGTATCGCATATCAATGGATGGTTTTGGTATAACTCAATAAGTGTTAACACAGTTTCGTTGCCATATTCGCGTTTTGACGCTATCAAATGATGGAATTTTAAGTTCAGTATTCTCGTCTCGTTTTTCTAGCGACGTTTTCATATCTTGAAACGCCTCTGGGATGGGGACATCATTGTCTAACTTTTTGTTTTAATTCGTCAATAGCAATATCAACTTCATTTTTATAGTAATCAGCGTTACATGAGTGGTCATTACATTTCACCACATTGTCATCCTAAACAAAAAAAATAGTATGGTTAAAATAATAGGTACCTATGTAATTAAAAACGATATATAAATATGTTTTAATTATGAGCATAGCTTCAGAGTAATTGAGCCCCGACATTTTTATTTATTTACATAAATTTCATAACAAAAAAAAACTTTTTTGAGATGACTGCAAGTCCAGATAATGTTTCTATTTCTGTACGTACGCAATTTGTAGTACTGCCGACCCTTGAAAAGCAGTACCCTTCCCCCTTTGCGATGAATGTATGTTATATCTAAATCCATATTTTATCCAAATAATTACAAAATGCAAATCGCAATAAAACAGCAAAGAACAGGATAATAATTTGAGTGGTCATGTGGCATGTGTCATCAAATTGACAATGTTTTATTTATAATTGTACAATAAGACTGCAATGTATACAGCTTGATAAAAAGTTTAAATAGCCACTCAGTTTGAATATCCGGAACAGAATTCCTCGAGGTCAAATCAGTTTGATTACGAGGAAGGAAATTATTTTTGTTAATGACTGTACAAGTATTATTTACAAACATAAGGGTGGATATTTTTCGTTAAACTAAGTAGTTTGACTATCCGGAACAGAATTCCTCGTGGTCAAACCAGTTTGATCATTAAGTTTGACCACGAGGAAGGAAGGATAATTACATTATCCAGAAAAAGTGCTGGACGATGAATCACATCTATACGATAGTCATAACATGGGCACAGACACCAATTTTTCTTCTACCAGTTAAACAACTGCAACAGTAATTATTTATGCTGTCTATACCTGGTAAGGTACCATTTACTAATACATATCAAAAATATTTTTTCGCACTGCTGTGGCGACTTTTGATTCGTGCTCTTATTAATAAAACATCGGAATCAGGCAAATCAAACTCATTTAAATCGGTTAGTTCCGCTTCAGCATATATTTAATTATTTTATTTTATTTATTTTTTCAGCATTAATTATATAGTCGCCACGGCGCCCACTATAGTAACTAGCAGCCAGTTTTAACTGATACGCTCCAACATAAAATAAAATCATTTCGTCATATGTTACTACCTATGGGGAATTTTAAAATATTAGACAAAGCTCCTGCAATATTTTGGAAAGCTATCCTTTGTCTATTTAAATTCTTAACTGCACATAGTTAGCTAAACGTTTAGGAATATTAGTGCGGTTCTATATAATTGTCAAGAATTCCGCGGCATGTATATTGTCTGTTAAAGCAATATGAACAGCATTTACAAATGCCGCGGCAATCTTCAAATCGTCAAACATGTGTGTGTAAAATAGCTTTGCCTAAATATTCTGTCATCTCTTTTAAAACGGCCGTTTACTACTTCAACGGACCAGCGGCAAGTAGTGCTCAACCTTGATTTATTAGCTTGCTCAGTTGATAGCTGAGCCGTTGGCCCTGGGTTTGATATGGGCATTACAGCCCCATTTACATTTTATTCAACATCATCAATATCAATCGTAACATCGTCTAAAAACCTTGCTGGTGTATCTATTCAACACACAATTCTAACACACAACTATTTTCGTTTTCCATTTTAACACCAATCGTTAGGCAAAATCCAAGTCCATAAAACATGCGTAAAGGGTCAATCAAAATAAGCGAACAGAGAAAAAAAAGGGTACAGATCGAAACGAATGAATGAATGAATTAGTAGTAATGATTTAAAATCAATAAGTGGGAAAAATATAAGTTTTGCGTTGAACCACTGTAACATTGTATCGTTACTTTCAACAAAATGACAAAGTGTCAAGTCAAACCACAGGCGTAAAGGGCCTATAGCCACTACGATTCCCTTAGTTTCCAAATAAAGAAGATTAAAGAAAGATTAAGATTTTCTCTTTAATCTTCTTTATCTTTAAATATACACTTTATGTTGTCACTTTACGTGGTTATTATTTATTTCCCCACGTTTCCTCTTCTGTCACGTTGGCGCCCAACGTGGGTGTCATTGATGAATTTTTTCCCCCATACATTTGGATTCAAATAAATAAATTCCGTGAAATGTTAACCCTAAACCTTCAAAACAAACCGCATTTCAATAATGGACGCGTACTTCGAGGTACCGGGTCAAAAATGCCCAATGACCTTTTTGACCAAAATAGCATACCATCGTTTATCTTGATGAATAACTTTTTCCCCCATACATTTGGATTCAAATAAATAAATTCCGTGAAATGTTAACCCTAAACCTTCAAAACAAACCGCATTTCAATAATGGACGCGTACTTCGAGGTACCGGGTCAAAAATGCCCAATGACCTTTTTGACCAAAATAGCATACCATCGTTTATCTGTATGTCCCTGAACAAAATGAAATGTTTTTTGGCTTAAATATGTGTGTATTTTTTATATTAAATTAAATTTAAATTGAGTAGACACATGCACATGTAAATCACCACCCTTTTATTTATTATCAACCAAATTAAATGGTTCGATAAATGAATACAGTTAATAATAATTATTTGTTTTTTTTTTAATCAACAAATTTAAACTTTCATAATCAAATCAATGTTTTATAACAAAAACAAGGTTTAATTTTTTATCAATTACAATTATAATTAGGCTTAAACTACTTAGAATTAATACCTAGTGTGTCCCCCATTGGCATCGATGACATTTTGGAGACGTTCTCGCATGGAGTTTATCATATTTGCACAAGTATCTCGTCCCTTAAAATCTTCCCAGATTTCTATGGCGTGATTTAGTATATTTTCCCTTGTTCGAGGAGTGCTTTCATCCCAAGCCTGGACCATAAGCCCCCATAAGTTTTCAATGGGGTTAAGGTCCGGGCTCTTTGGTGGGAATGGAATTTCGACAATGTGATCAGCGTTATCTCTGCACACTCGAGCCATGTGGATTGAACAGTTGTCATGTATGAAATGTAATGGGGCCATATCAGGTAACACTTTTTGTGCTGTGGGCAGTAAAACATCTTGCAAGATGTCTTTGTAGCCTTCGGCATTTAGCCGACCACCAATTTCTATCAGTTCCCCTGGTCCACTTTTATTCATCCACCCCCAAACACCCACAGAAATCCTTCCACTGGATCTATTTTCTATTAAGTGCTCCTCTTGATAACGGGAATTATTAATTCTCCATAACGTAATAATTCGACCGTGTTGAGAAGATTTTAAAGTTTTTTCATTAGCAAATATTACATTCGAAAAATCAAAATTTAAATATCGTTCTGTAAACTGAAGTCTTTGCAACTTATGTCGAGCAGTCAATTTTGACTTACGGGCCGGTTTTCAGCAATGTATATCAGCTTCGTGGAAACGTCGACGAACGGTGCTTAAAGAAATATTGTTAGCTATAGCTACATGGTTTTCCGATGATACCAGATGAGATCGACGGCATATCGTAATCAATCGTTTCCTCCCTTCCTATCACTTCACATGTAATTGCATCTAAGTATATCTCATTTTCTGTGTCCAACGACGCTATATTGGTTAGTCTTTATTGTTTCCTTCTTAGTATTATTTCTTATAGATGGCTTTTTTCGTGCTGTTAGTTGACTATTTATTGTCGAGATATCGTCAGCACATACTGACTTTCCGGGTTCTGTGCGTGATTTCTTACTTCTTTTCACTTGCATTGCCTTAGCAGCCCTTGATTCTTTGAGATAATCCAATAAAGTTGTATCAATTCCGTATTCTGAATCGTCGAAATACTCTGGGATTCTCTTAAAAACATTTCGTGGATTTACAGGCCATATTCCTGTGGCTCTGAAGCCACTTATTATGTTATTGCTTTCCTTATGTTTCATATTTTCTAGTAATTGAGCTAAAAGTTTTGGAAAGTGTTTTTTATTCAAGGTGGTTTGTCCTGGATTCTTCAATTTAGAATCCAACAGGATCTTTTTACGTTCTCTTTTTAGTGGGCCAAAGTACGCTACGTCCAATGGTTGTGTCAGGTGAGTGGAGTTTGGTGGTAAAAATACTAACCTTATGTTGTGTTTTTGACACAACTACAACTTCAATATTTATGTGGGGAGATAAATTATCACCAATGACTACTTTTGGCCCGGGAATTTGTTTCGCCCACTCAGCCACTAAAGTTTTGAAGTAATCTTCGAATGAAGCCGTATCAAACCAACCTGATTTCGAACAATTGTATTTAGTTACAGCTGGGCCTCCAAGCCATTCGGAATATAAATTTGAGGATTTATAAACCACATAATATGTTGGCAGACATTTCTCAGCTGCGCTTGCAGTGAACATGATGGAAACGCAACTCTTTGTGCTATTTAGAATCCTTTCAGGATGTTTGACGCCCCTTCTAAAAACACATTTTGAAGTGCCTGGGTTGTCGGACAAGTTAGTCTCGTCGTAGTTCAGTATGTTCATCGGTGGTACATTATTTAGGGTTTCACTTAAAATAGCGTAAAATTGCTTCCATTTCTTCTAATCCTTTCTCAGCCCGTACCTTTTTTATATTTTGTGTCGTTCTGATGGTCAATTTCGAACGATGTCTGTTTAAAAATCCTTCCACCCACGTATCACTGGGTTGTTTGCCATCAAACAAATCAGTTCGCGATATTTTTTCTAAATATTTATAGATTAACATTTTTACATCCATTTTCGTCATGGGGCTGCCGTAATCTGCTGAAGCTAATAACACGTTTGCCAAATTTTCTTCCTCTTCGTTAGTGAGTTTCTTCTGTCCTCCAGCTAGTTTCAAGTGAATTTTTTTAACTTAGTTCAATATGGTCTGTCGAGGAATCCCGAACCTGTTTTCTGCCTCCCGACTTGACATCCTGTTATTTTCTACCATGTCAACCGCTAACTCTGACATTTCTTCTCAATAATTTCTGTATCCTCGCCATCCTAATATTCTTCTTTTTTCTTGTCTTTTTAGGCTTAGTATTATTCATCCTGAAATAAATGAGAAAAAAATGACCTCAGCAAAATTAACAAATACGCTTAACCAAAAAAAGGTTATTGAGGTAACATGATGCAAGACTTAGTATACTGCTCAGTATTATTAAGAGATAGCAGAATGATACTTATTTCTGAGACCCTTTATAACGAGTTTCATCGAGACGTGTGTACAAAAATACAAAGAAATCAAAATAAATATAGAAATTAACTTGCTTCTCATTCGTAGTCAATTATTTTGCAAATACTTTCAATATAGGTACTTTTTGCAACAAAATTTACGTAATTATTATTGTAATCATTTGTATACAGAGAGTATAAAAAGGATTACGATAATTAATCAATTTATCTATCAGCATTACTTAGTTCCGAAATTAATGTAAAACAAAGTACAGTAAACGCTCAAAACTCCTTAAGCATGCTAAGGATCACTTTGGTCTGAACTCGATACGGCCAGTGCGTGTGCGTGTGTGTGGTGTCTCAGCTCAACATTCCACAGATAACACACACTAATGAACTGTCGTCGCACTACGCGAAATAACATTATACAGTATGTTAACTAACAGAGGGCGTTCCCGTTAACCCGAAATAGTATAGCATCCATACATGCTAAAAAAAATATTACCATTCGAAAATAAAATGTTTTTATATTTTTTTATATTAAAATATTCACTAAAAATGTTAAATTGATACGTAAAAGATCGCCGCACACGCGGCCCGTCATTCATAAATGAATTGCGACGTTGCCGTCCTTCAAGTACGCGTGTACAGAGTGTTTCTTATACGTATCAATTTAACATTTTTAGTGAATATTTTAATATTAAAAAAAAAAACATTTTATTTTCGAATGGTAATATTTTTTTTAGCATGTATGGATGCTATACTATTGCGGATTAACGGGAACGCCCTCTGTTAGTTCACATACTGTATTTCTGTTGCATTTAGAATACGCGTCATAGTGGCTGTTCTTACCATTGCATTGCTAAAATTCACGTTAAGCTAACATGTGCTGGTAGCTGTTTGGGCTAAGCAATGGGTTTACGATCAATAAGGTCTGAGTTCGAATCTTAAATACAATGAATAACTGTTTTTTGTTTCTTTGAAACCATAATAAAATTTGGATTTTAAGCAAAAACTTGTTAGGTTATGTTTATTTATAACGTATCATGCTTATTATTTATTTTTTATAAGAATTTAAATCTTATAAAAATAAATAATAAGCTAAATAAAAAAAAATAAAAAATATAATAAAAGATAAATTAAAAATCACAAATACTAATGTTTATGTGATTTTTAATTTACCTTTTCGGTGTTGGAAGGTGAAAATAAAAAAGTCATGCTGAATGATAACAAAAATGTTTATTCGTTTTATTTAGTTATAAAATTAACAAACTTTTATGAGAATTGTGACGTGACAATCCTACGTAGTTAAAAGAAGTTATTTTGTAACCGTTCATAAGATTTTTTTGCGTATACCCACTTAGTCAATTCATAATAACATAACAAGAAAGGATATTCTAATAACACAAATATAATTGTTGATACCCACTTATTATAGGTATCGGTATTCAGCAGAGTTTATTGAATACTAATATAGTTATGATTTAGACTATGCATGTTTTTTGCAACGTCACAATTAATTTAATACCTATTGAGGTTATAGCTTAAGTGTTCGTTTTCTTGACGAAAAGAAGATTGAAACTAAACCTCAATTTAAGATCATTATTACTAAATATTTGGTTAAGTAAGTATAATTATTAAAACCAAAACATTCAGATTAATATTTTGTATAACCCCCATTATTTTCAATGCAGTCAAGTAGACGTTTGCGTATGGACCCTACAATATTACCACATAATTCGGTTCCTCTTAAATTTTCCCACACCACCATGCAATGGGTTTTTAATTGTTGGATACACCTCTCATCCCGTGACTCCCACCTTTGCACCATCAAACCCCATAGAAATTCTATGGGGTTTGATGGTGCAAAGGTAGTCGGGTGATCGCGCTGGCCATGGAACAACAACTATCTCCGGGTGATTTTGAAACCACTCACGCACAGTGCTCGCCCGGTGAATAGGACAATTGTCCTGAACAAATGTTAATTGCGTCAACTCATCAGCTGGGTAAATGTTGCGCACAGTAGGTAGCATGACATCGTCTAATACTTCTACATAAGTAGAACTGTGTGGAATAAAAGCCAGTTCTCCTGGCCCTGCTGCACTCATCCATTAATCGTAATTCGACCTGATTCGGTATTAGGGATTACGTTTTTATCACACCAGCGAGTGTTATCCTTGCGCCATAAATGATGCCTACCCTTTTGACTAGATTTAAATGTTTTTTCATCTGAAAATATGATAGTATTCCAGTCGAAATCTAAATAATCCCGTGCGAAACGTAATCGTTCTTGTTTATGCCTTTCGGTCAAGTAGAGCTTTTTACCTGGTCTTCTGTGATGCAAGCCTTCAGCGTGGAGGGCACGGCGAACAGTTTGCAATGAGGTGTCGAATAATTCCGCAAAGTGTTTAGTTGGTGTAAAACCATTTATTTCATATTCGCCCACCATATGTCGTCGCTGCTCCTCGCTTGGTTCGCTTGATTTTTTGTTAATTTAATTGAATTTGTAGTGTTGTGTATGGTAATGTGACTGTATGAGTGTATTTTTTCTATTATGAGTCAGTGATACTTGAATTAAAATGATTTTTTTTAATTTTTATTATAGTATTTTAAAACATTTCTTTTAGGTCATTTTTATGTTTTGGACAGCTGAAATGACAATCTACAAATATATCTATAAATGATAATATTGTCCGTTTTAAATTAGTTTTTGGAACATTCTTTTTTAAAAATGAGCAAACAATATTTTGGGAATCTCTGAAGAATGTTTCTGTTTCTTTGCTAGGATAAACTGAACTGAACTGAACTGCTGGGACTGGTAGAAAATGCCCAAGGCATTAAGTCCGCCTTTGTACAGTTTTTACTTGTGCATAAAGTTTTAATAAATAAATAAATAAACAAGCCATTTTTTATTTTGATATTCTTTCTCTTTGATAAAAGTATTATTAATATTACTTGATGTGTTGTCTAGTAAATTTAATTTACAATGTTGACATCCTTTTACAATTCTTGTAAGACATTTTTTTATTACCCAACCACATACATAATTGGGTCCGTAGGTTACGCCCCCAGTGTGTTTTGCCCCCGTGGTGGAAGCCCCCGATTTCGTTTTAGTACTATAATATTTATTAGTTAAATATTTTTATCAAAAGTACAGTCAGATAGCAAAGTGTAACCTATTATAAAAAATGTCTAAGTCATGGTTCATTATTAAAATCAAAATCATAGTTTATTATTATAAATCTTTATTAACAATGTCGGTGTAACAAACGTTTGCTTATCTAATAATAGGTACTAATGGGTAATAATAGGTAATACGTAGGTACTTAATATGTAATAAAAATTAAATTAAATGTCTAATAAATAATAATAGGTATCTACGTAAATACAACTTTGATAACAAATAAAACCAAACATTAAAATAAAGCAACAATAACATGCAAAATCACAGATACGAAATTAAAAATCACAGTTTAAAATTAGGATTATTTTAAGTACTTATATACTATTTACGTACTAAGTATATAGGTAGGCATCTACTTAAATATTTAGAAGATTGGTAACAGAATGTTCAAACACTAAAATATAATAAAAACAATTAACATTTAAAATCACAGATAACAAAAGTAACAAAAGAAGAAAAACATAGTAAAAATATTAGGATGATTTGAACTTTGTAATTAAATTATGTAATTTAAGTCATTTATATGCAGTGACTATGGAGGTTACAACATTGATATAGATATAAAATTAAAATGTAGTAATTATGTAACAATAAACATGCAAAATCATTATTTTTAAGCTAAGTAAGTAGGTGATTATTTTTGCTTGACTTGCACATACGGACGGATTTGTTCCAAAAACTCCATAATTGTAATTTGTTTCTTTTCATATTTGTCTGTCAGCTTAGCAATGAGTTTGTCATTGATTATTGAAGATTTTTTCCTTTTACATATAGGACTGTCATTTCTTCGTAATCTGAAAGTATAAGATAAAGATTATTTACTAAGAGTAAAAAAAATGAATTACTGATATATTAAGCGTTATGTAAGTAATCAGCATTTTACCTCACTTGACCTGTGCTATACGTAGAAATATCAGTTGTTATAATTTCCAAAAACGATAATAATGATGGTTTTCGGCCCAGATAGCACTGAAGCCGTTGATTCCAGGCCTCCACTAAATTTGTGGTTCTATGTCGTTCTTTATAGCAACACCACTTTGAGATCATCCCCGGAGGCTCAAGCCATTGTTCAACGAAATAATCGTTGAATTGGGTGACTTTTTCATCGGGAATACTGAAAATAAAAATTATGATATATATGACATGTCGTATATACCTAAGCATTATTTTTATTTTTGCGTACTTATAAAAACAATCTATGAGCTGTTAAAACTTTAAAATAAAATGAAAATTAAAATTACCTGTTTTCCATTACGGAAAGCCAACCATCTTCTATATCTTCTTTAGGAAGAAATGCTAGACAGGTGCACAGTTTCACATACAATGTTGTTTCTTCGTGTGCCAATAAACCTAAAGACTTCGCTTTTCTGTAAATGGCTCTTTGGAAGTGAACATTACAGCCATGTATTGTGACCGCTGGCAATACCTCTTTTATTGCCAGCATTGTAGCTAATTCAAAATCTACAGTGAATTTCATGGGGCTGAAGTCCGGCACAGCTTCTTTAATTTTTTTAAACATGACTTCATATGTACTTTTTTCTTTATTAACTAGTAGCACATAAAATATAGGCACAATATTGGTTGCTTGTGCATCACTTCCCATATCTCCATGAATGGTAAATATTTGGTAAAATGGACCTGGACAACAATCAAATGTACCATCCCCGAAGTAGTGTTGTATATTTTTGATGTGTTTTAAAGCCTGTGCTGATACGAATACTATAATTCTGTTGTCGTTCTCACAGTAATCAACTAATAGATATTTTTGAAAAATCTCAGGTATAATGACTTCAGCTGGATTACGAAACTGTGTCTTTTCTACATTTAAGGCTTTCTTTCGAGAGTTGTATAACTGTTGCTTGATATTATTGAATTTGGGTATGTATTCTATAGTATTTATGTATACTTACGTCATTCATAATACTATTTCTCATCATTCATAATACTATTTCTCATCTCATTTATCATCCTTTTATTTATAATATTTTTACTTGTTAATTTTCATGTTGTTGTGACACTTCTGTCAAATGTCAAACTGTCAGTTCCTTTTATTTTTCTGTCTGTCTTAGTCTATGATAGGTACTACTTTTTGGTTTATATAACTAAAATCATTCTTATTGATTTCGCTATAAAATATTGTATTCATTTAATTTTTATATAATGATTGTACTGAATAACTTAATTCTAAATTTACGCACTCAAAGGAGGTCCGATATATTCGGATCCACTACATTTGAAGAAACCATTTGTTAGTGGAAAAGAAAAATGATTTTTAAAACTGGCTGATACTATTTAAAAATAGAAAAGAAGAATAATTATGAAGGCTAGCTGACGGGTATAAAAGCGTGGCCCGTCAGAAGAAGCGGGCTTTTTGATCTTTGACTTTCAAGCAGAGAGTTTTATCCTCGACTTTCAAGCAGCAGTTAATCCTCGACTCTTGTACAGCAGCAGTCTATCCTCGACCTTGGTACAGCAGCATACTCTCGGATTCTACCTCCGTCTATCTGCGACTGCTTCCTGCTGAGGGCCGCTGCGGAGGCTTCTACCTGCGGAGGTCACTACCAGCAGTGAGCCTCTTCCGCTGCGGACCGATTACTGCTGGAGCTCCTGCCCGCTGAGGACCGCCTCCTACTGGAGCCTCTGCCCTCTGGGAACCGCTGCCTGCTGCAGCCGCTTCCTGCCAGAGGGTCACTACTGAGGCCTGGCATACTCCTCCTCCCTTGTTTTTTACTTTTCTTGTATTTTCTAATCATATACTAAATTGTATTTTATCTGATAAACAAACTCGTTACAGATTGGCGCCCTACTCGCAAGAATCCACCCCTCCCATTATCATCTTTTCATCAACCTCAACCTCTCACTCACCTCTCACCTCATCTCAATCTTATACTACACCCTCACACATTCCGTTATCGAAAGATAATCGGCACCCTTTCGGCCTCTTGGGAGTGTTAACCCACTTGTGGGCACGACCAAGGTTGGAGATTGGTTACTCTACGACGGCTATTGGAGAATATCCTGTAGTCGTTTATACTCATATCTACTTAACTCTTTAACAAAAACATTCCTACACCACACCCCCACAGACTTGCACACCACAACGTTTACCCTCGGGTATTCGTACTCAACGGCCGCTTGATGTGCTAATCCATTCGTGGACACTCCCAAGTTTGGTTGTTGAGACACTTCACGACAGAAACAGGAGAATATCCTGTGGACGTTTTTACAAACCAATTCACCTACATTACTCCTATTACAAATATTTCTATATAATTATATTTATACATGTGGGAATCATACTAAAATTGACCAATTATTTAATCAACGACATTGGTTGCTAGGCAACAAGCCCAACTATTTCGTCTTGTTGCGGATTTTTTTTTGCACGGCAAATGAAAGTACTACCAATAATTTAAATTAGTTCCAAAATTCAACACTTTTTAATTTTCTACTCTCTCTAAACAACTCCCCTCGTGCTCTCTACACTCCCTAACTTTTTATCGTGGATAGAATTATTTTTAAATGTTTTATTTTTATTATTAAAGATTTTACAATATACTTAATTTATATAATTCATTACTCATGACTCTTCCCTTTCTTTTCAAATAGAGTTCTTTTTCGGAATATTAACTCTATTATTTTATAATTCATTCATAGGTTCATTTTTCTAAACTTCTATACTATTGGTCTACCCCAATAGTCTCTACGGTATGATGGCCTACCCCATCATTACCGATATCTATGGCTCTAAACCATAGGTATCTTTTGGAGCGGCTGACAACTCCATAAAAATAAGCCCTTGTTAAACTTCTATACTATTGGTCTACCCCAATAGTCTCTACGGTATGATGGCCTACCCCATCATTACCGATATCTATGGCTCTAAACCATAGGTATCTTTTGGAGCGGCTGACAACTCCATAAAAATAAGCCCTTGTTAAACTTTTATACTATTGGTCTACCCCAATAGTCTCTACGGTATGATGGCCTACCCCATCATTACCGATATCTATGGCTCTAAACCATAGGTATCTTTTGGAGCGGATAACAACTCCTTAAACAAGCCTTCGTTAAAATCTCATCTCATTAGTGGTTTTAGACGTGAGCGGATTACAACTCCGAAAATAAGCCTTAAAGTTATTGTTTTATCAGGTTGAGTAGTGATCATTGAATGTGAATCCTACCTGACACTTACGTAAGATGTCGGTGTGTTTGAATGAGTTATGTAAGTTTTGTGAAAGTTGTAATACTTTAACCTTAACAAAATTTTTGTCCTAGGCCAAAAATTTTCTCGGGGTCGTTGGGGAAATATAGTATTTATGTATACTTACGTCATTCATAATACTATTTCTCATCATTCATAATACTATTTCTCATCTCATTTATCATCCTTTTATTTATAATATTTTTACTTGTTAATTTTCATGTTGTTGTGACACTTCTGTCAAATGTCAAACTGTCAGTTCCTTTTATTTTTCTGTCTGTCTTAGTCTATGATAGGTACTACTTTTTGGTTTATATAACTAAAATCATTCTTATTGATTTCGCTATAAAATATTGTATTCATTTAATTTTTATATAATGATTGTACTGAATAACTTAATTCTAAATTTACGCACTCAAAGGAGGTCCGATATATTCGGATCCACTACATTTGAAGAAACCATTTGTTAGTGGAAAAGAAAAATGATTTTTAAAACTGGCTGATACTATTTAAAAATAGAAAAGAAGAATAATTATGAAGGCTAGCTGACGGGTATAAAAGCGTGGCCCGTCAGAAGAAGCGGGCTTTTTGATCTTTGACTTTCAAGCAGAGAGTTTTATCCTCGACTTTCAAGCAGCAGTTAATCCTCGACTCTTGTACAGCAGCAGTCTATCCTCGACCTTGGTACAGCAGCATACTCTCGGATTCTACCTCCGTCTATCTGCGACTGCTTCCTGCTGAGGGCCGCTGCGGAGGCTTCTACCTGCGGAGGTCACTACCAGCAGTGAGCCTCTTCCGCTGCGGACCGATTACTGCTGGAGCTCCTGCCCGCTGAGGACCGCCTCCTACTGGAGCCTCTGCCCTCTGGGAACCGCTGCCTGCTGCAGCCGCTTCCTGCCAGAGGGTCACTACTGAGGCCTGGCATACTCCTCCTCCCTTGTTTTTTACTTTTCTTGTATTTTCTAATCATATACTAAATTGTATTTTATCTGATAAATAAACTCGTTACAATTCATCGAAGGCTGTGTCTGTGTTTTTTAACTCGGCAAATTTTGTTTCAAATTTTTGTTGTATAGAGCTCGAGAAACTCGTTTTCACTTCCTTTTTTAATTTTTCCATAACAACTCTAACTTCATTTTTCATTAAGTTAGGTTGACACTCAGCATTATGACACTTTTGGATTTGTACATTGTCACTTTCCTCACTTAATTTTATAGAACCACTACACTTGCCATGTCTTTTATTTACGCATGTCCACACACTCGATTTATTATTTTTCCTATGAAGATTATAAGCAAATCCGACATGTAGTAACGTTCTTCCACCTAGTTTATTTGAAATTATTTTGTAATTGGTTTGTGCTAAACCCCGTGAAGGACCTGGACTTGCCATTTTGAGTTAACATGACCGACTAAACTTTCTTATCAGTAACATATTGCAACTATGTGGGAAAGGGATAGAAATAGTGCCTGGGAAAGGGATAGAAATAGTGCCCATCGCTATGTTTGCTATTTTCACTGTCCGTCACCCTGGACTCTATTGTTTTCAACCCTATCTTTCCCTTTCTTTGACTACCTATCTCTTTCTTTTAGAATTCGATCTGGCTATTGTGTAAAACCAGTTTGGCCGGGCACGGGCGCCTCGTTTAGACAAAGTACAAAGTAATGCATTTAAAGTAAATAATTGTAATATAGTAATAAAGTGAATATCCTTGTAGCATGTTTATAGTATCCAATATTGTGTTAGTTAGAATACTTATTTAGTAAGTTTGTCTACGTATTTGGTTCCGAAACACTTTTTTCATCGTCTGTATCTAGTAAAAAATATTTTTATTTCGGCGAAATCAACTATAATAACTTAATTTAAAATCGGGGGCTTCCACCACGGGGGCAAAACACACCGGGGGCGTAACCCACGGACCCACATAATTGATTTGACCCGCATCCTTTTCCGAAGATTGTTCTAAACATAATTCAGTATCGAAATGAATCTCTTTATTTTCTGCAGGTGCATCAGGAGTTACAATTTTTTCTTTAAAAAAAAAGTCTAGCGTTTGTAGGCACTCATTAGTCCTCTTCACAATTGGCCCTCTTTGAATGTGGGGCATTAATATTATTTAGCATTAAGGCTTTATATGCTCCTTCAAAGGCTACTGTATTCGGTGCAATATTTCGTGCCCCATAACTCCTGATGCTCCCAAAGAAATTCTCTACAGGGTCTTGATTGAGATTTCTAGTCATCATTGCATCTAAACCGTATTTATTAGACAACATTTTCCATAGAGATTCCATTCCCTCTATAGTTTTAATTAAATTTGTTATTAATGGCACAACTGTCTCCGTCAATTGAACTTTATCACCAACTTTATTTTTCTTTAGATATTTGACAGTTTTTAGTATATTTTTGGCTTTTTGCCACAACTCATGGTGAGGCGAATTTCTTTTCACAGGCCCTTTAAAAATTTTACCGTCTGGTATGGAGAAACTACTCACATTTAACGAATCAAAGAGATTATCTATTAAAATAGTAAAGTCTATTAATTGACGGCATTCTTCAGGAAGATCTCCTCTAGCCGTTAAATGGTTAGTTACGACAGCAACACTATGGCTAAATAATTGTGTAGCAGATTTTACACGCATTTTATTTATTTTTAATGGATTTATATGCTCTTCTGTTATTTTGTTTAGCAACCGCAGCTCTCCATACATCTTATCTGCTACATATACCATTTGGTAATAGTCCCATTTAATATATTTTTTTTCATTGCCTATAAAATATTTAAGGTCTTTAGTGATTAAATTATTTCTAATACCTTTTTATTAAGTGTGGTGTGTCAAAAAGTGGAATGATGTTTTGGCCATTTATGCGTATAAAACCACTACGCCACTCTTTTTGCTGTCGTAAAAAACTGGCTTTTGTGTCATTGACCAATTCTGTGATTGCACCAACATTAGTGTGGCTTTGGTCACACACGGTGCAAACAATTACTAACCCCGACTTAATGCATTGTTGGATTACAGTTCTAATAATAATTGGACCTGGAGGCGACTAGTCAGTGAGTTCTCATAAGGAAACTAGACATAGACAAGATTTCGAGACATAGGCTCTACTGTTTTTGGATCGCTAACACTAAGAAAAAAAAGTGCCGGTTACCGGTTAGCAGAGTTCATAAATAAATTTACTTACCAGTGTTCTTACATCCCAGCGCACAGCGATGAGGCATTTTGTCTATATTCAAAGACACACTCACACAGAATACAAGCGTCTTTTCGCAATTCTAATTAGTGTTTTTCACAATTACTTGTGGAATCACTGATAAACAAATCACACACAGCGCACAGGTGTAACACTGCGAAGCTTGAACTGGTTTCCAGGTAATAGTCTATCAGGACGGAGGAGGTCGCGAGAGATCTCAACTCGACGTCTGTAACTCAGAAAATTACACTCGAAAACCAAGAAATACACAACAAATGAATACGCAACAAACAAACGCAAGCGCAAGCCGTGACGACCATATTGTGTGTGCAGTGTTTACATAACCAAAAAATATTTACAAATTTAAGAAGACATTGCCATTACAATAAGAAAATATAATTTGTTGTTGCTGATGTTCTAACTGTACCCCGCCTGGTTTAATGACAATCTTCGTTCATCGCGGTGAATTATGAGTCTCTTTGATCTTCTTTCTCGCTCTCGCTCAGGCATTACAAGGGTTGCGGAAGGGAAAGGGAAAGCGGAAGGAAATTGTGTCGCACAGATACTAATATAATTTTAGAGTTGCCACTAATTAGGCATGAAAAATATAAACAAATGAATTATGGCGTTAACAATAAGGTTTACATTTTTCATGATCACCGAACACGTGACATGGGCTATTTAACAAATCTTGTTTTATACTGTTTATTTTTTGGTCCATGATCATATTTGGTAATTTTGTCGTATAATCGACGGCCCCTTTTATGGCCTTTCGTAATCTCAAAATATTTAAATCCAGAGTTTTTCTTCATTTTACTGGGACCATACGGTTTTTTTACAAGGTTTTTTAATTTTGAGCAACAACTTAGCAAATGATTGCTATATTCATTTTTTTTTATGGTTGTACAGTGTCCGTACGGCAAGCATTCGTTGAGAGCGCTAGTAACCCTGCTATCACCGATCAGCGTTTTATATCTCAATTGATGCATGTCGATGCTACATTTGAAGCCCTCTATAATGCCATCTGCTTCCATAGCCGTTGAGTTTTTCGACCAATTTTTAAAGCACCGGTGAATTTTTGGGTCAGTGTTATTATTTTTGGCTAAAACACATACGCAACAATATGCATTTCTGATGCCCAAAAATAAGACCTTTTTAGATTCATAACCAATTATACAGGATACTCCAGATAAGGAATTATAATTAGTCCTATATAGAGATGGGTCGAGGGCAAAAACAAATATGGACAAAATGGGCATAAACTTGGCATATTGGGCATAAATGAGTTTACGCCCAAATAAATGCCCGATCACTGGGCATAAAAATGAATAACTTTGTTTTGTAAAAAATAAAGCAGGAACTTAACTTAAAATGAAACTTAATGTCAGTAGGTATTTTGTAAATTAAAATTTTAATTAAATATTCAGTCATAAGATAATCAGTCTTGTTAAAAAATCACAGTTGAAAATTCGTATACGTAATTATGAAGTGAAGTCTTGTAATTGGCTTTGATACTACAATAGTCATAAGTTCTAAGTAATACAGTATGTATGTTCATAAGCTGTAAGACTTCCTAATAAAATAAAATAAATGTTTATGTCAATTTTTACCATCATCGTGGTCCTAATTATAATTTTGGCTTGATTTTGATGTCTATTACGTAAACTAATAATAGGTAATGAAATCGCTCAATACAATGTAGATAGCTTCAGTCATCATCATCATCATCATCACTAAAGTTGATATTAGATGCAACATCAACAAATTCTAGGTTTCGGTTTGTTGAAGTGGATATTGATGGGCGGCAATCAAAATCATCAGGCGTATTGAATTGAATCAAGTTCCTATCCTATCCTAGCCACATTCAAGAAATAAGCCTTAATAAATTCAAATCTTTTATAAAGCGAAAACGAAACCTTATTATATTGTAAAAGACTATATTGAGGACAAAAAGGCTTGGGATTGAGCTGCTCCAATAGGTTTAGTCAGTGAATGTTGTTTTTATTTTGCTATTTTACACTTTATTTTTCTTAATATCTATGTACTTAAACAATGACATGTACAGACGCCAGCACATCAACCTACTACAATCTGTCAGATTTCTGTAATAGATTTTCAACTTTATCGCTAAAGCATAAGGTTCAATGTTGATTGGGAAAATTTGACAGTTAGGTGTAGGTTGATGTGCTGGCGTCTGTACATTTACTGTATCAAATATTATATATTTTAATTATTGTAAATGTGAGGACTATGTGGGTCATTTCTTTTTTCTGTTTTCCTTCTTAGTTAGTTTTAATCATGATCTGGCAGTTTGAGTAATTTACGCGGCCTACCCAAATGTCCTTTCTTTGGTATTGTTCGTCGAATCGTTGAGTTCCTCAAGTTCTGAGTTGAGCTGCACGATTTTTGACAAATGCGTGCACTGACTGGACAGGTCCGCTCAATCTGTGTGGTTCTTTCCTCAAAAGACCATTTCAGACACCAATCTACATGGTCTTCACATGATCTGACCAAGATTTTGTCTGGACTTTAAAAGAGACTGTGACCTCTGAGTTTGTTTCGGCCTTTCTTCTCAGAGTAGTCAGATAGGAAACGCCGATCTCATCTAGCTTAAAAAAAATATTATTGACGTGTAAAAGTGTCTGTACAAACCTACTTACAGAAATCATTTATCATTTAAGTTAGATTCATCTTGACTATCATAATCATCACTTAAAAAATCGTCGATTTCCGTAGGTATCAAAATCGTTAACATTGGACAATTGGATACTTATAATTATTTTCCTTTAAATTCCAATTGTATGCCAAAGATGTGATTTGAGCTGCTCTTTCTGTAGTAAGGCGATTTCGTTTAGCACTGTGTATGAAACCATGGATGTTAAACGAGCGTCAGTAGCCGCAGATGTGCAAGGTGCGCAACATACTTATATTTCAAGGACGTATTCATATGTCCTACTACCCATACCACAGATTAACCCGTACACGCTATTGTTTACGTTTGACGTATTTATACGTCCCGCTCGCTTAACAGGTTAAGTACCTACTCTTAACCTTATTATATCAATTAGCTATAATACAATATATTTTTGTGAATTTACCTTTTCCGCACACTCAAATATAGCTATTTCAATGAAAAATTTAATAAAAGTTCTGTTAAAGTTTTTGCCCAGGCAAAAGGCATTTATTGGGCGTTTATGGGCATTTATCCGGCATTTATTCAATGCGCCCAATATGCCAGGGCATTAAGCCATCTCTAGTCCTATATGATCGTTTCACCCATGAACCGTCTACTACAACAGTAATACAGGGTGGGCCATGAATTAGTTAACATTTGAAAAAATCGTATAAAAAAACCATTTAACATATTTTAGAAATCGTTTATTTACGAGAAAGCTAATTAGTTGTAATTTATTTTTTTTAAATTATTTCGTCTAAATGACCACCGTTTCGGTTTTTGCACTCATCTAAGCGAGTCCTAAAGTTTTCGAATACTCTTCTGCAAAGAGGCCGCGAGATCGCCGACATCTCTTCGATGATTTTTTCTTTAAGTTGACGCAGTGTATTCGGTTTATCAATGTAGACACGACTCTTTAAATAACCCCATAAAAAGAAGTCTGCTGGTGATAGATCTGGACTTCTGGGTGGCCATGGGATGTCACCCCGTCTGGATATCAGCTTTTCCGGAAACATGTCTTTGACCACCGGCAAGGACTCGTTCGATGTGTGACACGTGGCTCCATCTTGTTGAAACCATGTGTTACGATTATAGCCAGCAAATTCCAGTAGCATCGGTGCTAAGAACTCCCGTAACATTTTCACATACTCGGCAGAATTAACAGTAACTGAACGGCCTCGAGAATCTTCAAAAAAGTAAGGTCCGATGATTCCTGTTGCTGAAATTGCAGCCCATACAGTTACCTTGGGAGAGTGAAGTGGCCTCTCATGTTTAGCTTTAGGATTTTCGCTGCTCCAATACCTGCAATTCTGTTTGTTTACATGTCCATTTAGGTGGAAATGGGCTTCGTCAGAGAATAAGATGTTGTGAAAATTACTGAATCGAGTTAACATTGTTTCGGCATATGACTTACGCAAATTTAAATCATTAGGGTTTAGTTCTTGCACTAGCTGGATCTTATATGGATGTAATTTCAAATCTAATTTCAAAATACGGCGTAATGATGTGCGGGATAATCCTAATTCAGCCGAACGTTTGCGTGTCGATAAATCTGGATCACGTCGAACAGAAGCGGAAACTTGCTGCACGTTCTCTTCGCTCCGAGAAGTCCGCGGGCCGCCGGTTTGTTTCACATTTAGTGTAGATCCCGTCTCTTCGAACTTCTTCACCCATTTCTTTATTAAAGGAGCACTTGGACACTGACTTAAGTCGTGTAAACCATATTCAACGCGAAATAAGCGTCTCACAGTAATGAGCGAAAAGTTGTTTAAATAAAACTGTTTCACGCAGTAAGCGCGTTGCGGCCCCGTGAAGCGATCCATTGCGACTAAATTTCCAAGAAGCGAGCTAGTGCCCCCGCCCGCGCCCGCGCCCCGCGCGGCAATAGTTTGCGCGGTAAGTTACATTTAAATGTTAACGAATTCTTGGCCCAACCTGTATAAGGAATTCCGTCAGAATCCACATTACCATTAGCGATGGCTATTTCTTTTTCTTCTATACCGGCTTGTTGCATACTTTCCAAATATTAATGATAACCGAGTCGCTTGTCTCCATTTGCTGTCGGAACGGAGTTATTTTGTGTTAAGTATTTAATATTTTTTTCTTGTTTTTGTTTGATAAGACAATGGTGATATTTTCTCTGTTGCATATTTTGCATTTTGTGTACATATTTGTCTTCTATTATGCCCCCTAAAATTTTATTTATTATATTGCACCAATTGAGGCAGGCGCATTATAAGTGTTATGTAATATTTAATTATATCTCTTATTATGCTTTTTGCAGCCCGACCAAAACGTCGCGTTTGGCAATCAGCCGTTTTAGTTTTTTTTTTTTTTACATTATTTTTGTAACCATTTTCATTTAAAAAACCGGCCAAGTGCGTGTCGGGTTACGCACAATGAAAGGTTCCGTATTTGGAATGAATTTATCCCAAGAACAAACTTAACATTGTAGTTAAAAATCATGTTCTCCCATACATTGCAACTGCAAATTTAAGTTGGTCGACTATTACTCGTAAACTTGTAAAGCCCACTAAGTTTGATAGTTTTCCTTTAAACTTCGTTATATTATATAGGTACTACTGCCGTGACATTTGAATTTCTAATTACAACCGTTTAGTTGTTAGAGGGGGGGGGGGACACTTGACTCTAACGAAAATTGGTACTTTAAAGCTTGATAAGTCACGAACGGTTTACTTAATCAAAAAATGGTCTTCCCAAACCCCTAATATTTTTGAAAGACCTATCCAACGATATCCCACACTATGGGAAGGACGAAAAAAAAAAAATATCATCTCCACTTTACATGTAGGGGAGGTACCCTTTTTTTTTTTTTTTTTTGTTGCGCGGTGGAAATCCTCATGGACTTCCTCCGTCGTGGGGGGGACAGAGGGGCATGCCGGACTCTTACCGGCTAAAACCACCGCGGTGTTCCACCTCTACCTATGGCCGGGGGTGCGGGATTCGCATAAGCATTCACCGCTCCCCCGACAGGCCTCGACCCGCTGTTCTTCAGCGGGTCCCACCTCCCCGTGCGCCCATTCTTATAATGGCCACACCCACTCTCGAGTGGCGCGCGTGGAACACTGCAACGCCAACTCGGGCCTGTCTGGTCAGACGACGGACGCCCCTAGTCCGCCGCCCGCAGGCCACCTCTCATGGAGGTCGCAGATCGTTTTGCGCCCTTCTCGGGCGCGCGGTGCGTCTCCTGCGGGAGGGGAGAGAGGATGCGGCTTCTCTCTCCCGCTCAGCTGCCTCCTTTGCAGACATGACATCCTCGCAAAAGGAGGCAACTCCGTCCCATGCGCTCCCGTTCTCGACCATCGATTGAACGACGGCCGGGAGCGAGAGATCGCTCCCGCCTATTGCCGCGATGAGGTCACGGCGCAGCCCTGCCCAAGCTGGGCACTCCTCCAACGTGTGCTGCGCCGTATCCTCAGGGCAAGCCGCACAGTGGTGACACACCGGCGTCTGCTCCCGACCTATACGACACAGGTACTTCCCGAAGCAGCCGTGACCAGAGAGTACCTGCGTCAGCCGGAAGCTGAGGGCGCCATGCCGCCTCTCGATCCACGCCTCCATGTTGGGTCTTACTGCCGCTATAACGGCGTGCCCTGCAGTGGGTTGCGCAAGTCGCGTCTCCCATTCCGTCCTCAGGGCCCGGTGGAGCTCAGACCGCCGTGCTTTGATAACACGAGGCAGGGGTCTTTCGCCCCGCTCCAGCGCCTCCCCGCGCCACTGATATAGTGACGCGAGTGCTCTCGCCTCCAGGTCCCAAGGCGGGGATCCGACCAAGAGGGTCGCCGCCTCGAATGAGATCGTGCGGTACCCGCGAACAATCCTGACGGCCATCGCCCTCTGCGGCCTTCGCAAGTTTGCGATGTTGCGAGCCGTGAGGTTGTTCGCCCAAACGGGCGCCCCGTAGAGCGCCATCGACCGCACGACCCCCATGTACAGCTTCCGGCAGGACGTGTCGGGCCCCCTCAGATTAGGTAGCAGCCGCGATAACGCACCCGCGGCGCCCATCAATTTGGGGGCCAGCTGCTGGAAGTGCGGCGCAAAGTTCCACCGACTGTCGAGGACGAGCCCGAGGTACTTCATCGTCGACCCGACAGCGATAGTAACGCCTCCCACGATTAAGTGGGATCCCGAAGGTGGCGCGCGCCGGGCCCTATGGAAACACAGGGCCTCGGATTTGTTCAAGGCTACCTCGAGACCCAACCGCCGGATCCTCGTAACGACCTGCGCAACTCCTGCTGTCACCAGTTGTGCTGCGTCTTGGTACGTACTCCCTCGCGCTGTCACCAGCGTGTCGTCGGCATAGCAGGTGATGCTAATGCCATGGAGGAGCGTACCACGCAGCACCCAGTCGTATCCGATGTTCCACAGGAGCGGCCCCAGTACCGAACCCTGCGGAACACCGCACGACACCTCTCGCCGACCCCATCCTTCTCGCCCAGGGTAGATGACACACCTGTCCGCCAAGTAGGCCCCGACTGTGCGGCGAAGGTAGTTCGGCACCCCGTGATACCGAAGTGCCTCCCTAATGGAACTCCAGGGCAAGGTGTTGAAGGCATTGGCGATGTCGAGAGACACCGCCAAGACGACCTCACCCTGGGACACTGCTTCCTCCGCCAAGGAGGGGAGGTACCCTAAATAATTGTCTTTTTCAAAATTTTATTTCAGACAGACGGATATAGCGAAACTATAAGGGTTCCTTGTTGACTACGGAACCCTAAAAAATCGTGAATATTTTGAGAATTTTCTCTGTACAGCCACAATAGTTTCCCGATTGGGTACCTAAGACAAATTATTATTTTTCAATCTTTTGTATTCTCTATGTTTTATAAATTCATGTATCCCCTGGATTTCTTTTGTCGCATAAGTTTTTGTGCAAGAATAACAATTTTTTTTTGTTATTTTCCTGCAGATGTATCCCGCAGTATCCGCCGAAGTTTGGACCCTTATTTTTTCCGAAATTACATTTTGCATTAGAGTTTCCTCTGACCCTGTGGGACCCTCTGAAGATGACAAAAATTAGGCGTAATATTTTCTTAATTTTTTTTTGTATGACAGTTAGTAAAAATATAATTTAAATCAACCAATGTGTCGCCGTTATCTTCTTCACAATTTGAAAATTTTAAGTGAGGGCTCAATAGCGGGATCGTCCGAAAGGGTTACCGCTGCCCCGGAACATAAAGGGCTAAGGAAGGAACACGGGTGGGTTTTAGTCAGTAAGAGTCTGACACTCCCTTCCGCTCCACCCAGAGCGGGAGGAGTCATTAGATGATTTCCCATTCAAAAAAAAAAGGGCTCAATATATTTGACATTAATAAGGACTTGAAGCCGTACATAAAACTATTTTCATCGGGATTCACGTTGCGATAATTCATCGCTCTTATGCGACCAAAGAAGTTCTCAAGAGGATCTTGATTTATCTGAGGTAAAAGTATTTCACTCCAAATTCTGCAAATAATAACTTGGACAGACCCAGAAAACTGTAACGTGGTAATCCATCCTTCAAGGCATGAAGGACGTACATGTCTCGGCCTTGCAGTCTGCCTAGCCAATTTACTATCGGTGTGAATATATTTAATATTTTTTAGAGATTTAATTGCTTTTTGCCAAAATTCTTGATGAGGGGAATTTGGTTTTACCGCGCATCTAAGTTTACCCCTTCCTTGGTTGACCTGGCGATCCATTGACACTATCAAAAAGGTCGTCAAAAAATGTCACCACTAGTGCTGTAGTCTCCATTGTCTCCATAGGAGTGTTGAGCCGCTTATCTGGAATATTTAATTTGTTTTAAATAAATATTATCGCCATTTATTTCTTCAGGGATGTCACTTTAGAGCATTTAGTTTTTTGTAAAAACTATAATGAACAAATGTTTTTTTTACATTTGTGGCTAATGAAACAGTTGTAATTGTCATGCATACATCACACAAACATTTACTCAATTAAGTATAATTAAAATTATAATACTACTTACGAAGAGCATCAGTATAATCAAGCATTGCAGCCGTTCGTGCACTTAGCACTTGGGTGGCTGCTGTAACCTTCATTTTATTTATGTGTTTTGGGTCCACATGATGTGCAGTCAAATTAGGTATCGCTCTGGTGTGACCTGATTTACTGCCTAGGTCGTAAATATATGTAATATCTGCCAACGATGCTCTTTTCCCATTAAACAACATATCCTTAGTAAGGAAGTTATTGCGGACACTTTAAAAGATGCGGTGCATCGTGTAATAAAAAAAGATCTTGTCCAGCTATGTGAATTGTAACATCTGAAACAATAAAAAAAATAAGGGAAAACAATAAAGCAACAGTATAGAGACTATAAAATAGTGATAAAATTTATCATTTTATCTGCATTGATTGCTGCGAATACGAGCAGTCGATTGTTTTAGCTGTCTAAAACATGACCTAAATGTTGATCCTTGATCACACACAAGTGAAAGCGGTTTTAGACCAGTTTCCACGAGCAGAGGAATAATTTCTTTTAAAATTCTCATGAGCTCATGTGCTGAAATTGTTCCCTCACAAAAATAGTATGCAATGGGTTGCCTCCATGTATGACATATGCCTCTGATCATAAAAACCAAAGCATGGTCAGCCAATTTTGGTTTTCTTTCTCCTGCTATCTCTACAAATCCAATTATTTGTCTTTGCTTTCATTAAATGTGAGATGTGGTGACAGCGCTACCTCATCAAATACTAAGGAGCAAAGCTTTTTTGTCGTGTCCCAGTCCTTAGTGGTGTTTGATATGCTCAAAAATATTTTTATTTATTCCGCATTCAAACTCAATTTTATTTGAGTCTAGCCAGTGTCCTCTTGTTAGGTAAGGCAAACAATTTTTCTAGAAGCTTGTATCCCTTTGGACTTTGCTTCATCAGAGCAAGGGCGAATAATTTGTTTTCTAAAGAAAACCGTCTTGCCATTTTACTTCTTCTAGCAAGTCTTAACTGCATCAACAAGAAAGCTTTAGCTTTTGATTATTGAGGATGATATTCTCATAGCATGTACTGTATCTGTGTCTGTTTTCTGTTTAGTATAATATTATCTTTAAGTACGCTACACCGGCCTAGTGTGTAATAATTGTGGGCTGCATAGGACGGCGGCGTCATCACGTCAGCGCCGGCTGTCGCTGAAAACCAGCGCTGGGGCTCTGTCTTGCATAGGGTCGCAGTAGAATGCTGAGCGATAGCCATTTTGCATGGATGTGACGCATGTTTCCCTTACCTTCTTTTTTTTATTTTAGTTTTGTGTCATGTTCACCGCAAATAAACGTATTTTCTATCTTTCTTTCTTTCTTATTAAGTTTTTCAAAATTTTGGTATTTGGGTATTTGTGTCACCCAGACTATCTGAAGAAATTTTTGTACATTGCTTTATATATCGTTGAATTTTAGAATGGCACTGAGTTGCACTCTTTCCTGAAATACATAATAAATAATTGTTTTAGATTATATAAAACAAAAAAGAAATCTGTGAATGTATATTATCCATAATCCATAAAAAGTATTAAGAGGAAGCAGGACGTGCAATTCTCCATACAAATGTTAATCTTTTTTCTCTGCCTGAATAATGCCTCTAGAGCAATATTAATTTTTTCATAAAATCGAGGTCTGCTGTAAACACGTTCCTGTCATTTTCTTTTTTTCAGCTATATTTAGTAAAGAAAATATGACCCTCTAAAAATTACAAAAATGCACTATTTTTACCGCCGTGATTACCAGACAAATTAGAAAAGTTTTTAACATATTCGAGGTAACGCGACGGCAATAGTTTCTTCAAATACCTATTTTTCAAATTCCTTGCAGGCCTTGTCCCCTCTTAAACAAAGTTGCTTTTTGTATCTATCTGTATAGCCACTCAGTTTTCAAAACTACATTATGTATTTTTTTATGCAGTTTTCACCAACAATTTGGAATTTCCTTGGGTATAGCACAGAAATCTCGATGTTTTGACATGTCGCCACATCAGTAGGTCACTCTCTCAATGCATGTGTATGTCACAAATATATAATATCTTAGAAAATATTTAGATAGCAATTTACCTACTTGGTATGGGTTTCTGTAAGGATTTCTTGATTTCAACCATTTCAGAAACAGGTTGCGATTCTGTAATAAAAACTTATTCTACGAGTAGAAAGCAAAATAAAATGTTTTGACATCTTTCCTATAAAGTACAAGGATGTCCTCTTAGCACAGGAATCCTCAAAAGGAGAAGGGGACCTGTTGGTGAGAAAATAAATTTACTAAGATAATTCATTATTAACAGTTGCTAATTGAATTGAATCATACCTGCACACTTCTGAGTCCCTTTGTTCCGTTTGTTTGATTCTCCTTGTTCAATTTCTGTGGTTTCTGAAATGAAACCAGTAAATATACAACCTAAAACAAAAGAAAAAAAATTAATTTAAAAAGGCAATTTAAAAATTTCGTGGGACGGTAAACACGTAATAATTGATGCGCCTCCTATTTCCGGATCGTCTTTTTAAAACTATAAAAAGACATTTTCAGATGCGAACAGAGGAATACATTTGATTTTGGATGTAGGGTCGTTTTCTCCAACGTACAGCTACGTACAAAATAAAAGACACATCTAGAAGGCGTGGGTGTTTATACCAGTGAAACAACGTAGATTTATATGCCACGAAAACAGTTTATTATTTTACACAACACAACAATATTGGCGTAACTTTTTACAACTAATAACAAGTTTTTGGCGGGAGCGATCGAGAGCCGTGGACGGTATTTAAATCGTTACTTGCGCTTGTCGGAGCGGGCGCGCGACTGACTCGAAGCGCGGCGCGGAAGATGGACGCAGGCGGCGGCGCGTGAGCAGCGCGCATGCGCGGTGCGCGGCCGATGCTTGGCTAGCTTTGCAGCTACGCGCCGCGCCGCGCCGTACCGCGTATCAAACCGAAAATGAATGCGTCTTATAGTCTCCCCCTCTAACCCTAACGAACGTCCTCGCGTTTGGGTTAGCTTCTACGAGGCCTCCCTCTCTTGCGTTTCTCCTGTACTGAGGCTTGGATGCGACCAACGAAGGGGGTCAGTACAGAAGCATGGTACTTACCCAGTACCGTACCGTCGCTGAGGCGCTCTAGAATGTATGTAGTGGGACTGGCCACAGCCCGGATCTTGTATGGCCCGTCACGTCGAGGTATAAACTTTGACGTCTGTCCTCTGCCGGTGTCAATAGCCCCTTGAGTTTTCAATAGCACTAGACCTTATAATCCGGAGCTGGCCGACGATGTTCATCGGTGTACTTCTTATGTGCCGCCTGGGCACTCTCATAAACGTCACGAGCGTCTAAAAGCACTGACGAAATCTTCTTAAGAAAATTAGTGATGTCACCTACATAATTATCGTTCTCGATTATGGTGCGCATCTCTGACATGACGTCTGCTGGCGCGCGCATGTCTCGCGCGAAGTTCAAATAAGCGGGTGAGTAACCAGTTCCCGATGTGACTGCCGAGTTCATAGCGAAGCGGACTGCAGATAAGTGGATATCCCAAGTATCATGGTCTTTACCTACCAGAATCGCCAGCTGCGGCTTGAGGTCCCGGTTCTTACGTTCCACCGGGTTCGCTTCGGGGTGGTAAAATGAGGTAAGTGATTGTGTAATCCCCATTGCGTGGCAGACTATTAAGTAATTATTTCACACTGCCATCTGCAAAGGCAATGAAATGCCTACTTAGTAAAATAAAAGTGTCTGCCGGAATTAATCCAATAATATTCGCAAGAATAAAAAATTTAAAAAACCCCCGACTCAAACAAAAACCTCTAAAAACTAAAAAAATAATATATACATATTGGCCCTTTAAGTTTAATATAAGTTGCAGGAAATATTTGGATCGAAGCGTCCTCACGTCGGGGGACGGCTAATGAAAATTGGAAGTTAACAGCAGCTATGTTTTCTACAATAGCATAGCATGCATTCATTATTGCTGGGTTTAAGCCTCATCTGTTTGGCGTTTTCATTAGCCGTCCCCCGACGTGAGGACGCTTGGATCAAAATATTTCCTGCAACTTATATTAAACTTAAAGGGCCAATATGTATATATTATTTTTTTAGTTTTTAGAGGTTTTTGTTTGAGTCGGGGGTTTTTTAAATTTTTAATTTAACTTTTATTTTTTGCTTTTTAAAGTTTATAATATTATATAACTAGTAAACATGCTATACGATCGACACGTGACTCGCCGAAATCTTTGAAGCTGTACGTATTTTTACCACAGTGAAGCTAGTTAGGTATTCGTGGTCGTTGGCGTTCATTCCATATTAACGTATTCCTCTGTTTTCTCCCTGGATAATGATACTAGTCCAAATACTCGTACTTTGGCTTAATTATATTTTTGTTTAAACGGTTTTATTGAAAAAATAAAGGTAATGATAATGTATTAAAAATGTATAAAAAATAATTCGTTAGGCCCTAGGTACCAGTCATCACTCCACTTTCCTCATCAATCTAGCTAGGGCATTGATTAGACTAAAAAAATAATTTTCAAGTTTTTAGTTTTCATTTCGTTAGTTAATATTCCTCATTCCCTTTCAATATACTGTACGTTATTCTACTTGTCAAGCCCTTTCATTTGATACCCATATTAAAGGAGTTGTGAAAAAAAAAAATGTAATTCGCCGTTTTGTGGTGGCGGCCATCTTGGATTTGAAATTTGTAATATTGTATAGTATTCTACTAGTCAAGCCCTTTCATTTGATACCCATATTGAGGGAGTTGTGAAAAATTATGTAATCCGCCATTTTGTGGCAGCGGCCATCTTGGACCGATTTTCATCAAACATACCTAAGAACACTCCCGACTAATTCACCTTTCAAACAAAAAAAACAAAATCAAAATCGGTTCATCCGTTTGGGAGCTACGATGCCACAGACAGACACACACACACACACACACACACACACACACACACACACACACACACACACACAGACACGTCAAACTTATAACACCCCGTCGTTTTTGCGTCGGGGGTTAAAAAGTACACTGCAACATAAAGATACTTCCGACCGCTTGTGCAGCCTTATCTTCGACGAAATGTCAATAACGCCTCAGATAAACTACAACATACATAAAGACCAATTAGAAGGTTTTGCATCCAACCAAGAGAACAAGTTCTCAGACCATGTCCTTGTTTTTATCGTTACGGGCATTAAGCGTAGTTTTAAGCAACCGATAGCTTACTATTTCACGAATTCTTTAAATAAAATCGAATTAAAAACAATTATTAGAACTGTAATCCAACAATGCATTAAGTCGGGGTTAGTAATTGTTTGCACCGTGACCAAAGCCAGACTAATGTTGGTGCCATCACAGAATTGGTCAATGACACAAAAGCCAGTTTTTTACGACAGCAAAAAGAGTGGCGTAGTGGTTTTATACGCATAAATGGCCAAAACATAATTCCACTTTTTGACACACCACACTTAATAAAAGGTATTAGAAATAATTTAATCACTAAAGACCTTAAATATTTTATAGGCAATGAAAAAAAATATATTAAATGGGACTATTACCAAATGGTATATGTAGCAGATAAGATGTATGGAGAGCTGCGGTTGCTAAACAAAATAACAGAAGAGCATATAATTCCATTAAAAATAAATAAAATGCGTGTAAAATCTGCTACACAATTATTTAGCCATAGTGTTGCTGTCGTAACTAACCATTTAACGGCTAGAGGAGATCTTCCTGAAGAATGCCGTCAATTAATAGACTTTACTATTTTAATAGATAATCTCTTTGATTTGTTAAATGTGAGTAGTTTCTCCATACCAGACGGTAAAATGTTTAAAGGGCCTGTGAAAAGAAATTCGCCTCACCATGAGTTGTGGCAAAAAGCCAAAACTATACTAAAAACTGTCAAATATCTAAAGAAAAATAAAGTTGGTGATAAAGTTCAATTGACGGAGACAGTTGTGCCATCAATAACAAATTTAATTAAAACTATAGAGGGAATGGAATCTCTATGGAAAATGTTGTCTAATAAATACGGTTTAGATGCAATGATGACTAGAAATCTCAATCAAGACCCTGTAGAGAATTTCTTTGGGAGCATCAGGAGTTATGGGGCACGAAATATTGCACCGAATACAGTAGCCTTTGAAGGAGCATATAAAGCCTTAATGCTAAATAATATTAATGCCCCACATTCAAAGAGGGCCAATTGTGAAGAGGACTCTAATGAGTGCCTACAAACGCTAGACTTTTTTTTAAAAGAAAAAATTGTAACTCCTGATGCACCTGCAGAAAATAAAGAGATTCATTTCGATACTGAATTATGTTTAGAACAATCTTCGGAAAAGGATGCGGGTCAAATCAATTATGTGTGTGGTTGGGTAATAAAAAAATGTCTTACAAGAATTGTAAAAGGATGTCAACATTGTAAATTAAAGGTCAATGGGCAAATAGTATGGGAGAAAAACCCACGGCGGACAGAAATGAAATTGTGAGGATATATAGATAAATATCTCTAGTTTATCATGGTAAGGGTCGCTTTCTTGTGAGTTGTGGGAATTTTGAAAAAAAAAAAAACATATTTTTCATTATTTATTCGGCATTATCAATGTCTACTGTGATTTCATCTAAAAATACCGCAGGGGACTTGTTGTTGGTGCCTAGCCTAGGATAAAAAATAACTATACTGACAATATGCGCGTGTCGGAATATGTAGAGTTGTAAAGAATACAATCTTCCTAGATTACATGGAATTAGTATGTACTTTCCTAAATTGCATGGAATAGTATTTACTATATTTTTGCTAGACCGTCGAGAGTGTTTCTAGACTAAATAATCAACGAATTCCGAGCGAAACCGGAGATCTGTGAGTCGGTCCAAATAAATAGAATAACTTATTTTACTATTCACCAAAAATGTAAGGGTAACAGAATTAACATTATCTTTAAAATATTTTCTTAATTTTATGTGCAACTTTTGATGTATAAGTAGTTATAAATAATAAATATAGTAAACTCAGTGAATGCTATGTTTAAGAGACTTTATCTAATTGTAGTCGGATAAATTGTTATAAAAATACATTCAATATCCTATAACGTTTTAAAACAGTTCTGTCAAAATAGATTTACATAAGACTGTCCATATTAAAAGTTATTTGGTCAAATTGTATGATTGTTAAAAATGGCGGGAATGTTAGATGTACTTGAATAATATTGCGAAACTTTATAAGGGTGGGCCCGCCAATTTATGGCTCTCTTGGATTCAACTGTGGTGAAAGATGGACTACCGTTCATCACCGTTCATGTAAGTGAATTGATATTATTGCTGTTAACCAATGATATGCTGTTAACTATGTTGTTCTATACCTATATGTGGTATAGGTAATATAATAAGTCTAATAGGTATTGCTTTTGTCATTTTGTGGTAAATCGAATTACGGAATAATCATGTTCTGTTTCTTTGCATTGATAAGTTGCTATAGCTAGTTGGAGAAATGGTCCAAGAGATTAACGTGATGGGTACCTAACAATAATTGTTTATACAAATGTACAATGTGTTGATACAATACGTTATAAAACAAGCTACCATGAAGTTTGCTTGTCCTTCCTTCTTCATGATGACCTAGTTTTGGGAACGGACAACTAGTTTTCTGATTAAAGTATTTAACTGACAAGCCTAATTGAAATAAATGCCTAGTCTTGTCTTTCTGTGCTTTTCTTCATAAAACCCTTTCCTTACACACTATTCATAGGTACTTCATAGAGTAAATAACTAATAACCTCCATACACAGTAAATGACACCAACCAACCACACTCAAAGCTTACTAATTAAGCTGGTATTATACATAATTATATAGATTTCATCCACCTTTCTGACATCAGAAGTGGGATAGTGCTCCAGCTTACAAAACAGATTTCTAATGAATTTTATTTATCTATTTTCATGATCAATGTTGGAGCTATCGATGGTCTGCTGGAAGCTGTTGTTAATCAGTGGGCCAATAAGACGATGACATCGCGCTGCCGCCTCTGACTTCAGGACTGCGGAGTTGCAAGTAACTGTACGGGCATAGAGACTGCGGAGCTGCGAGCTGCTGTACGAGTATCGAGGGTCAGTGGGTCGTCTTAGGGTCGAGAATGCTGAGACTCTAGCTGCTGTACGAATATCGGGAACCTTTCCAGCAATAAGAAGTAGTTAAAGTCGGTAAGACCTTTAGAGGCTCTGCTTTGATATTACTTTGAAATCTGAGACCACAAATCCAGCTGATGGTGCATCATAGAGGAAGTTTGGTAACATAAAAACTTGAATTTTGAACACATGTTTGTAATTAAAAGTTAAGCTTTAACTGGTAGTTTGTCCAACTTCAAATAGAGAATTATTGTTACTATGGTTAGTTACTAGATTATTATTAATTATTGCTCAGACAGAAATTTCACAAAAAAATGAAACTGCTTATGTAACAAAGATTCAGTATTAAAAAGATAAGGTTGAGCATAAGTTACAAGTTTGCAGAAATGAAACTGTGTTACTGAAATACTGATGTTAGATTCTGGTGTTCATAAATTATTTTCAAAGATACATTTTGGGTAAAATTGCAAAACTTATTAATATGATCTGATCACACTTCACACTAGACAGTTAATATAATAAAGGCGAAACTTTGTGAGTGTTACTTGTCTTCTTAACGGCTGAACGGATTTGGATAAAATCTGGCACACAGACAGTGGGTAATTATAACCTGGATTAACAAATAGGATACTTTATTCCGATATTTCCACGGGGTCAACACTTATGCGGGTGAAACTGCGGGGCGCAGCCAGTTATAAGTATTTCATAATGTAGTACTTAGTAAAAAGCCACAATTTAAAGTTGGTAATGTATCATAGAGTAAATGAAACATATATTTCTCTTTGATCTGAAATAGTGAATATCATTTAAATTATTGAAAATTTAGTTTTGTGTTATAACTTTTACTTTAAGATTAAAGTAGATGTCAAATGTTCAGTGTGATCATGTCTAAGTCTGAAATTATTTTAACAGAAAATGTATCAATATAATTTGCAATGTTATTGCCAGGTTGCCGAAGCGATGTATGGTTTTGATTATTCCTAAAATCAATGCTGGTTGTTTGATAAACTGGGTAAATTTATGAATTATTGCTTTACAGTTACCTATTTTGAAAACTGACTATTAAGTACTGCCCTGAAATTATTATTTATTTGATAATACTTAACACTCCTTTTTGGGCAGTTGTGTAAAAAATTACTCTACTGGTTGACTATTTACTTGATGCTATTTTTGTCACCAGAAGAGGACCAGTTGTTTAATTACACAGTAATTGTTATTGACTTTGTGTAAGTAATCTGATCATATAAACTAGAAACTTAACATACAAGTTGAAACTTTTGAATCGGTCACTATCACATATTGCTATTTTTGGTCTTGCTAAGTACATACTTGGAGAACGAAGTAATGGTTAGTATAGCCGTGTGAGATTACTCAAATTTATAGGAGAATATCTCATTGAATATTGATCAGCTATAACATATTGATGTTGTAAAACAATAAATCACTATGAACAGGAGAGTACTTTTTGACTATGAACGTCAGTTGTCAGATGATAATGACATTGACGTATGGTAACGTTCCATTTCAAGAATATTTTATCAAACGTAAATTATTATTTTGTGAATAGAAAGGTTGCAATTTAATATTTATATTATTCCATTTCTTTAATTGATATTTTAGACAAATTTATTGTGACTTATAAGGTTGCTTCACAAACAACGATTCCAGAGTTGTTTAACAAGTCATTATTTATAGTTTTACATAATCAAAACAACTTAGAATTACACTATGTGAATGTGACAAGGTCAAAGGTTATTTTGTCATTTTAGACTACAAAGTGCACAGAGTACTTTTGATAACAAAGTGGTTACAACTTCTAGTTTTGTCTGACCGCTGCAGCGGGACTTGATAATTTTGTGTTGGCTTTTAACTGTTTACTTGGAGAGTAAATTTGGTGTCAACTGTTCAGTGACCATGATAAAATCTGAAATTATGAATATTGTCAGATTGACCGAGCAATGTGCTATTTTGATAATTTATACGATGAATACTGGTTAGTGTTTGAACCGTTACTGATTGGAACATTATTTTTATTATGCTACACACAGCTCCATTAAGTGGTTACCCCCCAAAAGACGTGCGTTCAAATTAGAGATGATAAATAGGACCATCAACCATTAAATTTAACGAGGTAATATTTAAAATTAACTATAATATTCAATAAACAAAATTAACATTAATTATCGAATAAAAATATCATCAACTTTTTCGGCGCAAAATCGGCAACGTCGAACTAATCATTAAAAATAATCATTCCGTTACCTACGTGCATTCAATTGTATGCTCTGTCTCTCGTACGATAAAACACATTTAACAAATATTTCGGTCGGTTAATGGTTGATTTAAGTTGATAGAATATTCAACATTGTTCCAGATACTTAATTATATTGAAGATGTTTTAACTAACTAATTCTACTACCTACTTCTGTAAATATTTACATAATATTAGCTAACATATAAACCATCATAATATGTACATTATATGAAAAAGTAAGCAAAATAGATATGCAGATACTTGAAATATTTTCAACCAATAAAAATATCGACATTTTTAACAATTAACCTAAACAAAGATTGAAGGTAATCCTAGCCACGAAATGTGCTTTTGTCATGCATTAGGATATATTTTTCTATTTTGTTTTAGTAATAATCATAAATAATAAAAACCTCAAGAAAAATAAAATACCTACTTCAATAATCATTTATTATATTTTTTTCATTTTAGTAATATTTATTATTGCTATTTAACAAAACCGATCTTAATTTAAGTACTACAAAAAGATTTATATTTTACAATTTGATTTGATAATTTAGTTATCATACTAGACATAAATTACCAACTGACACAAACAGAAATCATATAAAAAAAAATAATAATAATAATAATGGGTAGATAAATCATAGTTGTTTACTCTTCGTCATTTTAATTGAACGTATACATCAAACGTGGTAGTTGTAGCTAGAGGGTGTGGATTAATTTTATAAAGAGATACCCTCAAGTTATAGCAACCTATCAACTATTATCTGTGCTATCGATTAGACAGAGACCTAAAGATAAAGTGACTCGGATCATATTAGATAACAATTTCATTGTAATTCATTTGGGCTCGCTGGCTAGTTCATAAAACTGCCGGGTATGAGTATGACGACGACGATGTTCGGTGATGCGATGGTTCGAATCCAAGTCAAAACAATGAACTCTTTTTCGAAGTATTCTTTAGATATTCGTAATGAATTAAAACTTGAGGGATTGGCACATACTGACGCTGTGTGTACGTTTTGTTATCATTATCGTTAATGTTAATTATTAATTTGTTGGTATTATTTTATTGTTTATGGATGTGATATCGGAGTATATCAATGTGGATTGGCATGTGATATCAAAGAGGATATCAATGTGGAAAAAGATGTGATATCAAAGAGGATATCAATGTGGAAAAAGATGTGATATCAAAGAGGATATCAATGTGGAAAAAGATGTGATATCAAAGAGGATATCAATGTGGATAAGATGTGATATCAAAGAGGATATCAGTGTGGATAGGGAGGTGATATCAAAGAGGATATCAGTGTGGATATGGATGTGATATCAAAGAGGATATCAGTGTGGATAGGGAGGTGATATCGAAGAGGATATCTGTGTGGATAGGGAGACGATATCAAAGAGGATATCAGTGTGGATAAGGATGTGATATCAAAGAGGATATCAGCGTGGATAGGGATGTGATATCAAAGAGGATATTGGTGAAAACAGTGATGTTATAACAAAGAGAACATCAATGTGGTTAGGATCAATGTGATACATATCTATGTATAGAATGTATGGACGCAGATTTCATATCAATGGTTGTATTAATATTGGTTGAAATATGAATAAAACTTTCAGTCTGTCTTAAACCAATTTTGTAATAATTATGTAATCGAACAATGTCTTATGTTATGTTACTCTTGACTACTATTGCCTTGCCTATGTTCTTCGGGACGAAGCACAGATCAGAATGGCCGTGTCGGAATATGTAGAGTTGTAAAGAATACAATCTTCCTAGATTACATGGAATTAGTATGTACTTTCCTAAATTGCATGGAATAGTATTTACTATATTTTTGCTAGACCGTCGAGAGTGTTTCTAGACTAAATAATCAACGAATTCCGAGCGAAACCGGAGATCTGTGAGTCGGTCCAAATAAATAGAATAACTTATTTTACTATTCACCAAAAATGTAAGGGTAACAGAATTAACATTATCTTTAAAATATTTTCTTAATTTTATGTGCAACTTTTGATGTATAAGTAGTTATAAATAATAAATATAGTAAACTCAGTGAATGCTATGTTTAAGAGACTTTATCTAATTGTAGTCGGATAAATTGTTATAAAAATACATTCAATATCCTATAACGTTTTAAAACAGTTCTGTCAAAATAGATTTACATAAGACTGTCCATATTAAAAGTTATTTGGTCAAATTGTATGATTGTTAAAAATGGCGGGAATGTTAGATGTACTTGAATAATATTGCGAAACTTTATAAGGGTGGGCCCGCCAATTTATGGCTCTCTTGGATTCAACTGTGGTGAAAGATGGACTACCGTTCATCACCGTTCATGTAAGTGAATTGATATTATTGCTGTTAACCAATGATATGCTGTTAACTATGTTGTTCTATACCTATATGTGGTATAGGTAATATAATAAGTCTAATAGGTATTGCTTTTGTCATTTTGTGGTAAATCGAATTACGGAATAATCATGTTCTGTTTCTTTGCATTGATAAGTTGCTATAGCTAGTTGGAGAAATGGTCCAAGAGATTAACGTGATGGGTACCTAACAATAATTGTTTATACAAATGTACAATGTGTTGATACAATACGTTATAAAACAAGCTACCATGAAGTTTGCTTGTCCTTCCTTCTTCATGATGACCTAGTTTTGGGAACGGACAACTAGTTTTCTGATTAAAGTATTTAACTGACAAGCCTAATTGAAATAAATGCCTAGTCTTGTCTTTCTGTGCTTTTCTTCATAAAACCCTTTCCTTACACACTATTCATAGGTACTTCATAGAGTAAATAACTAATAACCTCCATACACAGTAAATGACACCAACCAACCACACTCAAAGCTTACTAATTAAGCTGGTATTATACATAATTATATAGATTTCATCCACCTTTCTGACACGCGCAGCTCCCGACGGTACGGCGGCCGTGTATACACGAGCAGTAGTAATCTTCAATACTTTGTCTTCCTTGTCTCGCTGGGTTTATTAAAATATATGTGTAGTATTGTCGCGCTCTGACATGTCGCGACTGAATTCGTCCTCTTATCAATATTTTATTGTTTATTAAGTCTTGGTGCCGATAGAGCTCTATCAAGTAGACACCATTTGGTCTCATGTGTTCATGGCAGTACGACCTGGCCAGTCTTAAATGATAGCTGCCCAATGTGAATAATATCAGTTCTTCATAGGTTAACTGTGGGAAATCTCTAAAATCGGGATTGTTTCCATCTAATGGTATGAATGCAACTCTTTGTCTATTCATGTTGTTTTCAATTACGTATTGCGCCAGTTCGTTCTCTCTATTCATTTTGTCATTTATAATGTTAATAAACTGCTCAACGTATACACTATCTTCATACGGACGCCTGGTAGCGTTGATAATTGCCGCCGTGATTTTGAAATCCGCCATCATATTTCGCATAGCTAAATTGAAATATGTATGTCGAAATATTTTATAATCTTTTTTAAAACAGCCATTTATGGCCTCCATCACCCATCGACACATTGTTATTAACCGTGACTTGTTGGCATCTAGCGTTGTCAATTGTTCTCCTCTTACTCTGGATGGTGGCATATGTGGAATATAACCACATTCTTCAATTAATGGAATTGAATCTCGAAATCCACGATCTAATATAAAAATGTCATTAGGTCTTAAAAACCAAAGCCAAGGGGATTCTTCACTTTGTAACAGATGACGCAGGATTGACGCATCTGAAGTTGTCGCTGGATATGGCCCCACAACGTCTATTATATAGCCATCGGTGCAAACAACCAGAAAAGGCTTTACCAAGTTTCTGAACTTGTGGTTTTTCTTTGAAATAAAAAATTCGCACTTTTTTGGACATATAAGTACGTACCGTCCATCACAAAAATTCCATTTTCATTTTGGTTGCCACCAAAAATATGGCTCGGGATCGAAAGGTTTCTGGCTACTGCATCATCTCGAGTTAAATGATCCAAGCCCAAATACTGCGGCATAAAATCTTGAGTTAAGCATTGTCTAGCTATTTGTAGCTTTCTCTCAAATGTTCTTCTAGACATATTGAATTTTGATGCTAAGCGCTCATCTGATTCGCCGGTTCTTATTTTTACCAAATAAGTCCCCAAAACGGTGGCAGGATATTTAGATCTGACACGAAGAGATTGAGTTTGTTGTAAAATGGTGTTAAATTGAATTTTAGTTAAAGACGTCCAAAAATGCAGCTCGTCATCATCAAATTCTTCAATATTTTCAAAGTCGCACATGCACCCGCCAAAAACCCTTTAGTAGCTATTAACAGAACGATAACTTATATTACTTAAATAAAGTATTCAATTTTTTTAATAAATATTGTTACGAGCTTGGGGTTCGTGACAATAAAAACTGCCGATTTAATAACCAAAAATAAACACTTTAATTAACAACACCAATAAAAACACAAATACACTAATTATAAAACACAATCGCACTACTGATCACTCTTAAGTCGCACTTGAAGATCGCTTCGAATGTTATCGCTTGTATCGCAGAACCAATACTGACTCGGTCGCGGCCCATACCGGCCTTATATAGGGCCTCAGATAGTTCCAGAACTTTCTACTGTAGAAACATCTAGAATGTTCGAGTACATACCGGTCCCGACTGACCCGATGTCGATAGTTCTAGAATGTTCTAGTATCGAAAGTTCTGGAAGCATCTCGACCTACTAGTTCTGCTACTCGATACTAGATGGCGCTAGTGGTAGCTAATGTCGCCATCAATCGTGGCGCGCAACACTGCCCCCTCCTAAGACATGCTCGTCCCGAGCATTATCGGCCCCATAATAACGCGCCAATCGATCCACATGGACGATCTTAGGAGTTCCTCTTGCACCTTTCTGTATCCGGTAGGTTACGTCATTGATCTTTGTCACAATCCGGTACGGTCCGTCCCATTTAGCTTGAAGCTTAGGAGATTTCCCTTTGCTGCGGACTGGATTGTGCAACCACACTAGTGAACCTTCGTCGAACCCTTTATTGTTCATTTTGCGGTCATAACGGGTTTTCATCTTTTCAGACATTTGCTGGCCAGATTGTTTGACGTGCTCATAAATGTCATTCATTTTGTTCCGCAAGTCATTCGCATAATCGGTTATACTGCGTGGGGCATCAGGTGGTATTCCGGTGATCAGGTCTGCAGGCAGCCGTAATTCCCTTCCAAAGTTTGCGAAAGCTGGTGTCACCGATGTACTTTCGTGAACAGCACTTCGATATGACAACAAAAACGGTTGTATGTGCTTGTCCCAATCTCGTTGCCGATTTTCCACAACTTTCGCCAGGTATCTCTCCAATGTCTGATTAAATCGTTCCACCATTCCATCCGATTGTGGGTGGTAAGAAGTTGTTCTCGTTTTATGAGTACCCATGACTCGGCAAGTTTCCTGGAATATTTGGGACTCAAAATTCCTTCCCTGATCGCTGTGAATCTCCAAGGGCACTCCAAAACGGCAGAAGACTTCATGAACCAGTTTATCTGCAACTGTTGAAGCTTCTTGGTTTGGAATGGCGAAGACTTCCGGCCACTTAGTGAAGTAATCCATTACAACCATGAAATACTTGTTACCACTTTCACTTTCCGGAAACGGCCCCGCAACGTCAAGGGCTATCCTCTCCCATGGTGCACCAACATTGTACAATTTCAATGCACCTCTACTACGAGTCTGAGGTCCCTTTACAGCTGCACAACTTGTACATTTGCGACACCAGTCCTCGACATCATTCCGACAGTGGACCCAGTAAAACCGTTCTCGTATCTTCAGTAGAGTCCGTTTTACTCCCAGATGACCTCCTGAACAACCATTATGGTACAGCTGTAGAACATCCGGTACTTGAGCTTTAGGGACAACCATTTGCAAATGACAGCTGTCCCCCCGAGCATTTTCCCATTTACGGCACAGGACTCCATCCTGAATCAGCAAGCTGTCCCATTGGGCCCAATAGCTTTTTGTGATCGAACTCATCGCTGAGACGTCGCTCCACCTGGGTTTAGGAGCTCTGGCCTTCATCCATTCCAGAATCGGCTTGATGTCCGAATCTTCCTGTTGTGCACGTTGTAGGCGATCCTTCCACTCGTTGCTGAGGTCTGTCTTGAGCATCCTCACAGGTACCACTTCCTTACCCTGGTGCCTAGAATAATGCTTGCAGTCTTCAGGACAAGGTCTTCTTGACGATGCATCTGCGTTGCCACGAGTTTTCCCGTCATGGGTTTGTGTGATCGACATCCTCGGGGCTCTTTGAACATCAGCCAGCACTCGCCCCACAGTCCTGGCTATTACTCGTTTTCCCTGCTGCTGCTGGGCGGTGCTGTTAGCCGCACTACCCTTTGGATACCAGCCATCTTCTCTTTCTGCAGTTCGCTTAGGGCAACTGGGTCTAAGGTGGCCCCTTTCCCCACAGCCGTAGCACCTAGGGCTGTATCCTTTATTGCGGTCGCGAACTGTAGCCGCTGCAACCTCCCTGACGCGATGGGAACGATGATCCTGCCGCACAGCTTCCACCTCCAGTGCATGGGCCAAGGCGTCCTTAAGTGTCCCGTGATGACCGAGCCTCACAGCAGCTCTAACTTCAAGGTCGCGGATGCCATCGATGAATACCTGCACCAGGTTCCCATGAATAAGCGCAGGTACAGACTGGTATGCTTTCCGAACCAGCTTCTCCACTTCAAGGGCCCACTGCTGCAGGTTTTCATTACTGCGTTGCACGCGATCCTTTAGCTGCGCACGAAACACGTGTTCCAGGTGAGCGTCGCCATACCGAGCCTCCAATGCCTCAAGGAGCTGCTCGTAAGTCACTTCCTTACCAAGAGCTTCTAGAACAGTTAAGGCCTGGTCGCGCAGGCCTAGAGTGAGGGCAGTCATGGCCTGACTTTTATTCCACCCGTTCGCCTTCATGACAGCCTCAAACTGGATCTTGTAGGCCGACCAGGAAGAAGTTCCGTCGAACGGTGGCACTTTGAACCCACGTAGCGTAGGTGTTGTAGCTACGGGAGCTGCGATTCCATCCTCAAGTTTCAAGTAATCCAGCGTTTTCTTCACGTCAGCCATCACGGTTTTCTTCACGTCAGCCATCACGTTGTCAACCCGATTATTCACTTGGTCGATTCGGGTTTCGGCTTCCGACAGGCGGTTTTCATGTTGGACAACCGTGTCCTTCACCTCCTTTATGTCTTTCCCGAAGGTAGCGTGAAGGTCCTTCATAAGGAGCATCTGCTCTTCCTGGCGGCGCGCCTGCTCCTCCTTATCCCGCTGGAGCTGTTCTTCCAACCGACGGGCCTGTTCCTCCTGACGGCGGGCCTGTTCCTCCTGACGGCGGGCCTGTTCTTCCTTGTCCCGCTGGAGCTGTTCTTCCAGCCGACGAGCCTGTTCCTCCTGACGGCGGGCCTGTTCCTCCTGACGGCGGGCCTGTTCCTCCTGACGGCGGGCCTGTTCCTCCTTATCGCGCTGGAGCTGTTCTTCCAGCCGACGAGCCTGTTCCTCCTGTCGGCGAGCCTGCTCCTGCAGCATCATCATCAGAGCAGCCAAGTCTGGTGCTACTGATGCTGGAGCTGCTGCGGACGGGCCGGCCTCCGTGGTCGGTAGCTGGCCATCCGAGCTCTGTGGCATAGCTCCACCAAAACGTCTCTGGTCCGTCTCCTGTTGGCGTTGACTCCGGGTACGGATACCCTCCGTGTCGTCTTTGGGTAAAATCGGCATGATCTTAATCCTTGCTTCTGACACCAATTGTTACGAGCTTGGGGTTCGTGACAATAAAAACTGCCGATTTAATAACCAAAAATAAACACTTTAATTAACAACACCAATAAAAACACAAATACACTAATTATAAAACACAATCGCACTACTGATCACTCTTAAGTCGCACTTGAAGATCGCTTCGAATGTTATCGCTTGTATCGCAGAACCAATACTGACTCGGTCGCGGCCCATACCGGCCTTATATAGGGCCTCAGATAGTTCCAGAACTTTCTACTGTAGAAACATCTAGAATGTTCGAGTACATACCGGTCCCGACTGACCCGATGTCGATAGTTCTAGAATGTTCTAGTATCGAAAGTTCTGGAAGCATCTCGACCTACTAGTTCTGCTACTCGATACTAGATGGCGCTAGTGGTAGCTAATGTCGCCATCAATCGTGGCGCGCAACAATATATTTTTGGTTCAAACTTTGTTCTCCCATGGATTCCAAATAAAATAACCATATATAATGTAAAGTGAATTTATACTCTTTCATTTTATACCATTTTCGTTAATGTCCGCGACCGGGTCGGATTACGCCCAATGACCTTTACTAGACAACACATCAAGTAATATTAATAAATAGTAGCCCACCGGTATCGGGAACAGGGTCCAAGCTACCGGTGGTTAGGGCTCCAGAGACAGGAACTGTGATCCTCACAATGCGAGCCGTATCGAGGAGTACTGCCTTCTGAATCAGGCTCTTGATCCAACCGCCTAACGAAAGCCTCGATAGATGTTCATCGAGGCCTTCGGCCATAAGGCCATTGGCCGATACGACAATCGGCACAATGACAGCCGAGCTCACATTCCACATGTCAACAACCTCGTGTGCTAAGTCAAGATATTTCATTTGTTTCTCTTTCTCAGCTTTCACGAGATTCCCGTCATGTGGAATTGAAATTCTTTTATCAAAGAGAAAGAATATCAAAATAAAAAATGGCTTGTTTATCCTAGCAAAGAAACAGAAACATTCTTCAGAGATTCCCAAAATATTGTTTGCTCATTTTTAAAAAAGAATGTTCCAAAAACTAATTTAAAACGGACAATATTATCATTTATAGATATATTTGTAGATTGTCATTTCAGCTGTCCAAAACATAAAAATGACCTAAAAGAAATGTTTTTAAATACTATGGTAAATATTCTTGTATACAGTTGGTGCCGATCCGTCAATCGAATTTTATCAGGCAAGCTAATTAATTATGAAGGTGAGGACGAAATTAAAATTGCTGCCCTTTTATTTTGATAAACACAAGAATTATAAAAATAGAAAATAAGTACCTACCTACTTTGCTATAGGTATATAATTTGCTATAGGTATATAATTATGTAATCAATTTCAACATGCTTGAAATAATAATAAATAATTATTTTGTTATTTATTGAGTTTTATTTCTATTAGTAATATTAAATATGTTAGTAAACTTCATTCAATTAGAAATATTGTTGCAATTATATGACTATAGGCCTATTAATTAGAGATATCAATGTTACTTCTTTTAGAAGCTATTTTGGTTTAGTACATGTATTTACTAAACCAAAATAGCTTCTAAAAGAAGTAACATTGATATCTCTAATTAATAGGACTATTACGTCATACACATTCTATAGCTACGTTATAGGTATATATGTTATGGGCCAAGTGATTAATCGTGCAGTATTCATAATGCCCGGGCAATATGAATAATGCCCAATAAGAGCGGGCAATGTGATTATAACCAATCAATTTATCACATTGCACGGGCATTATGAATAATGCCCAGTGCCTATTGGGCAGAGTGATGTAAAGCATGTTTAATACTTTCAAATGAATACTTAGTTAGATAGACCGAGCATTACAAGTAATGAAATCAATTATCGGGTAGAGTAATAATAAAACATGTTTTATATTTTAGTATTTAGTAGGCTACATTTAGAAACTATAGTCTATAGTAGTTTCAATGCAGTTTGGAAGTATTTGGATAGAATAGACCATTTTTAGTGTAATTTGAAAACCGCAAATTCTGAAAAACCATAGGGGCCGAGAAAAAAATTCCCAAAGTTTTTTTTTTTTCGTTTGCGGGGCTCTAGGGCCGCTTCGCGGGGCTCTAGGGTCTAAAAAAAAAATAACCACGAAGGGGATGGCGGGGTCTGTTCGCTCGCTTCGCTCGCTCACTAGACCCCGCCATCCCCTTCTAACCTAAACTGTCCGAGTCGGGGTGCCCCAAGTCCCGAGCTCGCTTCGCTCGCTCTTGCATCCTAAGTTGTCATTACTAATGTGTTATTTTGTATATTATGTTGGTTTAGTGTGTAGTGGGTGTGGAGCCCAGTAGTTTTCACTAAGTGCTTGAAACTTAATAAAATCAAATAAGCATAAAAAATTGTTTGTTTCCGGCCCCGCACCGCAGCGCACCACGTAAAAATTTACCTATTAATCACATTGCCCGATCATCATGTAGCCATATTCATAATGCCCGGGCAATGTGATAAATAGGTGAGTTTAGATTGTAATTAATCACTTGGCCCGATATGGCTGGGCATTATTCATACTGCCCGGGCATTATGAATACTGCCCGCATTAATCACTTGGCCCATAACATATATATTGTGTTAGTTCTTGTTAAGAAATCCAGGTGGCGCTTTCAACCGATATGCCCAAAATTAGCACAAGAGGGTTCTCTTACTCCTCTATATTATTATACTCTTTGAGATAGTCTTTCGCCAATCTTGACCCAAAAATCAAAATTTTGTCTTCGATTCCATCATCAAATAAAAAGAAATCACCCACTAGACTGTGCGGTAGCTTCAGAGATTTCATATATTTACAGTTTTTCGTATTCATTTTCAGGTAATTACATCTAGCTTTATACAACATCCTTTTTCTGTACAAATGTTGGTTTATCTTCATCATTTAATTTGCAGTCGGCAGTGTCCATAAAATCTTCAAATAATTTTGGGATTGGTTCGAGTTTTTTGCATACTAAGTCTTTATATTCGTCTATTAAACTGTCTACTACGTTTTTGGTAAAATCGGGCATGCACATATGACTAGACTCTAACAATTCGGTTTAGTTTGTCCAAAGTGATAGAACTGCTGCATTCTGCCTTATTTACACATCGCCAGTTTGTAGTATATTTGTTATTTTTTACAAAATTGTATCTGTGTCCAGCATGTAAAACAACGGGTTTTCCCCTTTCACTTTTAATAAATTTTAAATCCACTACATCGGTGCTCGAGCCGGCAAGATCCATTTCTTGTTACCGTTAATTGTTCTTCATTAAAGTTGTCAGACGATAAAAGGTAATGTTCCAAATAATCGACTTTATCGCCAGAAGTGTGTAACTCTTGTTGCTGCATTTTATTGAACAGGTATTCTCTAGTTACAACTTTGTAGTTAGAGCCACCTGATAACCCTAAAACAATAAAAAAGAAAACATTTCATAATTTGCTAAAAAAGAACAGTTAATACTTTTTAACTAACACCAACACTAACGCGTAAGTTTTGTCGAAAGTAGTGTAAAGTAGCACTCAATTCGTGATATACCTATCATCTGACAGTTTTTGTCATGCGTTACCATTGAACTATATTACTAGCGTATAGAACAGACACCCCGAACCAAAAGTTTGCTTCATTTTGGTAAGAATTTGAACTAAAGTTCGCTGCAGCGCTAAAACAATAGTTATGTCATCTAACCAAACTAATAAAACCTGCAGCGCTTAATAGCGTACAGAGTACAGTTTTCTCGCGACCAAAACGGCTTAAGCGCCGGGTATTTCGTGGCGCTTCCGCGTTTCGTTCAACGTAGTGTAACAACAAGTCGCTGCCATAGATTTTACAAAGCAGAAGTGACACAACTTTTGTACCTACTGCTATCTAATACACAGAACATAAAAAACAGTGTTTTCTATGTTCTGTGACCTAATAATAATATACTATTCTGCCTTATCATTAATTAAATAAACGAAGTGAAATAAAAATTCGTTGCAATTTAATATGTATACACTTTATTTATTATACAAATTCAAAATAAATTATAGAGTTAACTCTGCTTGCGAGATGCAGGATTTGCGTGACGTCAGTATGACGCGTTGTTCGCATGTGGCGTTGTAGATACCGCTACATCACCCCCCCGGAGACCGGAGGTCGATAGTGGGCTGAGTCTTGTATCTTGCGATGCTTGCCAGGCCAGCTGAGGTTCCAGTGAGTCGGAACCGATTGCCGCATAGTTCACGGTGAGTCGGAACTGTCTGCGAAGATGTCCCCAGTGAGTCGGGGTGGCGCTGCGTTATGTTCCAGTGCGTCGGATTTGATACAGCGCCGGGTTGAGACTGACTGCTGGCGTCGACCAGGAGAGGCTTATTAAGGGCTCTGCTTGTAGACCGGCCGAAGGTGCAGTGTGCTGTGCCAAGGTTGCTGATGAGGCTGAGGGTGATGACCAGGTATGCGCGTTCGCTGCATGCTGGTGGTCAGGATACCCGTTGAAGCCGTGGGTGCTGGGCTGGCTGGGTGACTCGCCGCTCTAAAGCTTGCGGGAGTGATGATGATGACGTCACGCTGAAGTATTTGCACGAAGGCTGCGCTGACGTTCATGCTAGGGGTCACCAGTATAGAGGTATGAGGAACAGGGTGTAAAGTTCACTCATACTCTATAGAAAAGGGAGGATCCTCCTACCAGACGGGTGTTGTGTCTGGCGGGCAACTGCCCGATGATTCATGTCGGGCCGTTGTATCTATGCTAGTTGCGCGGTAAACTCTGCTTGCGAGATGCAGGATTTGCGTGACGTCAGTATGACGCGTTGTTCGCCATGTGGCGTTGTAGATACCGCTACAAAATCAACACAAATTATTATTTAATTGTCTTTAAACAATATAAGTTTAGTGAGTTTTTGGCGTTTGCTCGTACAATCATTTGTTATCTTTGCCTCGTGGTGCAATCGAACAGTTGTATATTTGTTTATTATTGCACGTATTAGATGCACTCTGTGATTTAATGTAGAAGGTTGATCAAATGAATGACCAAGTAAACAAACGAATACGTCTTTCTCAACGAAACATTTCAATGTATTAGTTGTAATATAGTTGTAGTCGTATTTAGATGACAGGCCAAGGCCATTCTCGCCACTACACCGAATTAAACGACGTATAACCATTTCCGTCGATAAACAAATTTTATAAACATCTTCAGTGGAGTAGCATAAACCACCCATATCTTTTATACTTATTAGTTTATGATGCGGAAGTTTCTGTGTCGTGGTCAAAGTATCAATACATTCCTCGCATTTTAACTCTTTGGTCAACCGAGTGCTTACATATCCGGAAATATAACCAACTATTATTTTAGAAGCTTCCGTTATATTTTCATCATCCAGCATATTTACGAAAATATTACAATTATTTTCAGCCTCTAGGTATATCAGTTTCAAGAGCTCTTGTACTTTCCAAAACTTCATATTCAAGAGTATCGTGTCTATTAGAGTTTTTTGTGCTATTGATGACATTTTGAGACGAATAATGTAAAATGCTGAAATTGTCTAAAGGAATGCAATTTCCTGTGAAAGATGACCGCAGTTCAAGGTGACTTAACATTTTTTTGTATGCAGCTCTAAGCTGTAGTACATTTGGGTTATTATTGTAGCCACCGTGCTTCCTTATTAATCCAAAAAGAAGTTCTAAGTGATTCTGACTTATGCGATACATAGATATGTAGTCTAGATACTTTTTTTCTTCTACTATGTGGTTATATAATGTTTTCATCGACTCAATACATATGACGGCACCCAAAAATCCTGTTTTATTTGAAGACTCAACAATATTTTTTTTAGTTATCTGAATCATTCATCGTATCAAAGAAATGATTCATCAAAGTAATAAATTTTGCTGTGCCCGCGGAATCCTGAAATTGTGTAGATTTTAATTCTTCTTCACAAAGAGTTAGTGCTTTAGCAACACTCATACTTAAAAGCTGTGTGGCGAGTTTCACTTTCATAATTTGGTTACGAAAATGTATATGACGGGGCGTTAATTTATTAGCAAACTGAAGGCCTTCATTTTGCTGGAGTTTGTTTAAATTAATAAGGAGCTGCCATTTAATTTTCTGGTCATTTCCATCACACAATAATCTCTTTCGTTCAAAAGAGTTTCTAATTAATTTAATTACATGGCAGGGATCAATAAAAATGCATATTTTTTCTGATGTACTTGGATGAAGGAAGTAGGTTTTCAAATTATTCACATCAGACAACTGACATCCTAGAATTTCAGCAGCTTTAAAATTAGCAGCACACCCATCAAATGTGAGATTTGCGACAGTTACACCAACCTCGTGGCACTTCTCTAAGCAAATTTTTATTAAGTTGGCTTTTGTTTGCGCTGTTATTCCAGATATTAGAAAGTACCCTACAGGCAGTTTCCAACTCTCATTTAAAGCCACGAGCATGAAAACTAAAGCCTGCGCTGCTATTGTATCCTCATCTTCACCTTCCACAGGGCCTACTCCAAAATTAACCATACCCAGTTTGCGTTTTTGATTAAATAGCTTTTGCTTTCTAATCGCCATCTCATCGAATACCAACGAACACACCACAGGCTTTTCACTTAATTGACGTTTTTCTTTTAGCACTCGAAACGCTTCGGCAGTAAATCCCGGTTCTGCGTCAACTGATGAATACCATCTGCAGATTGTTCTAGGATGTGGGAGGGCTTTATTGTAGAAGTCCCTAACATATTTGTAAGCTGCTGTAGAATAATAGTGCAAGGTCAAGGCGAATTTCCGTAATGGTGCGGTGTATAATTTAGGATGTTTATTCTGCTTACTTCGTTTAATCAAAGATTTTTGTAGCTCCACAACCTCAGCTTTACACATTAGATCATTTTCGGCATTCCGATCCAAACCGAATTTTTCTTTTAAAGTTGAAACCAACGTTTTATAGGATTCATTTTTTTTTCTTCAAATATCTGTTTTGACGCTGTATCTACTCTATACTCGCTTTTTCCAGCTGTAGCGCGGCTATTATCGTCTCTTTCATAAAATGATGTAAGTTCCTGCAAACGTTTCATTTTATATTTATGTATTTTTTGTCGAACTCTTAATCTTCCTTTTAGCCCCACGCATGCACTTAACTTAGTTTTCATTTTATATTTTGCTGTCATATCATTGTTCACTACTTTCTTTAGTACGTGTCGTTCGGAATATTGGTTTAGTAATGATTCTTTTAGAATAAGATTTTCAAACAATATCTTCTTTACTATATTCTTCTCTGGGGTCGAAATTTTGGGAACCGTTTCTTTCATATTTTTTTCAGTTTTAGAATATAGAGTATCTTTGTTCTCTTCAATATGTATTATCTGTTCTTTTTGTTCACTGGTATTCAAAATTATTATTTTTTGTGTCAACTGTTCAATTTTTTTTTTATATCTGTTATTTTTCCTGTTCAGCGTCTTTATTTTTTTCACTAATAGAGCTACAGTAGATTTTAAATTTAAATTTTCTTTTTGTAATTTACGAGAATACATGCGCTCTTTTGCTTTTTTTGCCTTGTCTTCTGACGTTTTATTATCAGCTTTATCATCTTTACATTTTTCTTTTTCTTTTCTTTACTTTTCTCGCTGTAAGTTCTGTTGTATTTGGGTTAGTTCGCTAACTTTTTATATTTTTTTTCTATATTTTCCCTTTTTTGCTGCAGCAGTTTTTCCGGATTTTCTTGAATCAACTTTTGACGATATCGTCGTTGTTTTTCTGCTCCAGTCAAAGGCATTTTGTACCATTATCTGAAAGCACAAATTGTAACAATGGATCTACCATGTAAATATATCTACAGACATAATCATGTATTTTTAAGCCTAAAAATAATGACTATTATTTTTAGGCGCAAATAAATACATGTTAATTATTAATAAAAATGAAAAAGACTGCTTAGGTACGTAATGGCAGAGTAGCGCCCTCTAGAATTAGTTTTACGTAATAATCCTGTTGTAATAATACTGGCTTTATACTGTTCTTTTAACTGTATTCAAAATTCTTCTTATTCTATGTAACTAGGTTACCTGACAACTTCAATAAAAATAACAAACCTGATGAAACACGTTTTTTCTTCTCAAATACAAAATTACAACAAATTGCTGGTAGGTAATAATTTGTTGAAGTGAAATTTGTGCTATTTTTTTTTTTTGGGTACGAAACAAAATAGTTCTTCGAGTACTCTTCTGAGATGGCGAACCCAAATGGAGACACAAATGAGCGAGGTATGCGTAGTTCCTCAATTCCAATGTTCACCCTACATAATAGAGAAGGGTATAGCACGTGGAAGTTTAATTACCTTATGCATGAGGAGTTGTGGGAAGCGGTCAGTGGCTACCCAACAGGGATGAACGTTTCCAATGTCATAAAGATGAGGAGCGATCAGAAGGCACTAACTAAAATTTGTCTTACCCTTGAATCATCTGCAATTACGCATGTGCGAAGTGCAACTACGGCAGCTGAAGCATGGAAAACTCTACAAAATGCTTATGAAGACAAAGGTATGGGTCGGCGTTTACATTTAGAACGGAAGTTATACAGATTGAGACTTGAAAACTTTGATAATAATATTGAGTCGTATATCAATTCTGTTATTTCCACTGCCCAAGATTTGGCGGATATAGGCAAAATAATAGATGATGCGTCCATTGCTGCAATTCTATTGGGAGGTCTAACGTCGAGATATGACCCATTGATTATGGCTCTCGAAAATAATAATGTTAACGTTACCACCGAACTGGCAAAGTCCAAATTACTGAACGAAATGTCCAAGGAAAGCTCGATAAAACTGGATACAGCTATGAAGTCAAAGGTTGATGCCTCTTCTGTTGAGTCAAAGGCAAAGAAAATTGTGTGTTATGGTTGTGGAGAACCTGGTCACAAGAGACCAAACTGTCCTATAATGAAAAAGAAGGTCACGAAAAGGAAGAATCCCACTAATAAGGACTCGACCTCTGTGTCTGCTTTAGGAGCAACGAATAATTATGATATGGACAAATGGTACATTGATTCAGGCGCTACCAAACATATGACTTCAAGACGAGATTGGTTTGTAGACTTAAAGCCTATTGATAATAAGGTAACAGATGCAAACGGGACTAAGATTGACGCTGAAGGCATCGGTAAAATATATATAAATACCGAAAACAACGTCAATATAATTAATGATGTGATGTATGTACCTAACTTGCAAACAAATCTTCTATCTGTGAAGACAGCAGTAGAAAAAGGGTTTACTGTAATGTTTGATAAGTCTGGTTGTAATTTATTTAATTCAAAAACCTTCTCCTTTACAGGTGATGCGGTTCTACATGGCTCGCCCTGTGGTGGATTGTACACACTTGATTGTGCGGTGAATATTCCCCAATTTAGAGCCTATGATGTGCACTCTGATTCTATCTCTAGGTATCAGGTATGGCATAAGCGTTTAGGTCATTTATGTCGCATCGGTATGAATCTGCTGAAAAATAGTCATAAGGTTATTGATTATAAGGATGTGGATAAAAATCCATGTGTTGCTTGTGTTCAAGCGAAACAAGCTCGAAAACCGTTTAAAGCGATTACTTATAAAAGAGCAACTTCAATATTAGAACTGATCCACTCTGACCTTTGTGGACCAATGTCAGTTAGCTCCTTTCAGGGTAATAAATACTTTTTAATTTTTATAGACGATTTTTTCGAGAACTATATTTAATTTCTTCTAAGACAGAGGTAAAGGATAAATTTTGTCACTTCCAGTCTATGGTTGAAAGACAAACTGGGGCTCAAATTAAAACAATAAGGACGGATAATGGGAAGGAATTCGTCAATAGTGAATTCTCAAGTTATCTTAGATCTTGTGGTATTCAGCATCAAACTACGGTACCATATAGCCCTCAGCAGAATGGTGTTGCCGAGCGCACTAATCGTTCAATTGTAGAAAAGGCACGCTCTATTATGGCAGAAAGCGATCTTTCTAAGGCCTTTTGGGAAGATGCTGTTCGAACGGCTGTGTACCTGAAGAATAGATGCCCACACCGTGCCTTAAATAATAAAACTCCCTATGAGTTGTGGAATGGTTGCAAACCAGACCTAAGTAATCTCAGAGTTTTTGGGTGTAGAGCTGTTATACACATACCTTCTTGTAACCGTAAGAAATTGGATCTTAAAGTTGATGAAGCTATATTTGTAGGCTATACAGAAGATCCTAATACTTATCTTTTTAGAAACTCATCTTGTCCTAGAACCTTACAAAAGTCTAGAGACGTTACATTTTTTGAAGATTGTTTTTCTTCTTTAAATAATAGAAATGTCAACAATACTAAGACTTCTACTGAACCTTTAGTACTTTATAATAGTCTGAATATACAGGAAGAAACTAGTACAGTTCAAGAGTCTTTTGAACATATTCCAGTGGTCACTGTTGAACCAGCTCCAGGCCATACTGATGTCACTGAAGATCAGACTGCTGAAACTGAACAATTTTTTGAGGCAATTGAGGAAGCAGTAGTTTCTACTAGTCAAACTGATGGACAACGTAGATATCCATCAAGAGACCGGAAACCTCCTAATTACTTCTCATACCAAGTTTCTAGTCAAGCGTCTGATGAGCCTAGAACGTATAATGAGGCTACATTGGCTGATGATGTTGAGAAGTGGCAGATGGCAATGACGAATGAATATAATTCATTGATGAAGCTGAACACATGGAAATTGGTTGACAGAGAAAACAAGAAAGTTATACCATGTAAATGGGTTTATAAGTTAAAGAAAGATCCAGCAGGAAATGTTGTGAAGTACAAAGCAAGATTAGTTGCTAAGGGATTCACCCAGACGCCAGGTGTAGATTATTTTGAAACATTTGCTCCTGTCGTGCGGCACTCCTCCTTGCGTACTCTACTAGCTCTCGCAGTCGAATTGGGTTTGAAGATGCGTCACTTCGACGTTGACACTGCATTTTTAAATGGAGATCTGCAAGAGAAGGTCTACATGGAGCAACCTCAAGGTTTTAAAGTAAAAGGTATGGAGAACAAAGTGTGTCTCTTACAAAAATCCTTGTATGGACTTAAACAAGCTCCACGTGCCTGGAATATAAAGTTAGATGAAACTTTATCATCTTTTGGTTTTGTGAAAACTATATCTGAACCATGTGTGTATACGAAACTTTTTGGAAAAGAGTTGGTTATCGTTGCAGTCTATGTCGATGACATAATTGTTTTTTACAGTAATGACAAGACGTTTGACATCGTCAAAAATGACTTGCAAAAATATTTTTCGATAAAAGATTTGGGCTATTTAAGCTATTATCTTGGTTTAAATATAACCAGAAAAAATGATGAAATAAAAGTACATCAGAAAAATTATATAAATAATCTTTTACAAAAGTTTGGAATGGAGAATTGCAAAACATGTGCAACTCCATTATCTGGAAAACTGGAGGTCAGTACCAGCATTGATAGTGATCATAATGTAGAAGCGTATCCCTATCAAGAATTAATTGGTTGCCTCATGTTCCTGAGTGTTAATACTCGTCCAGACATCGCATACGCGACTAGTTACCTGAGTCAGTTCAATACTCGGTACAACAAGACTCACTGGTTAGCCGCAAAGAGAGTCTTACAATATCTAAAAGGCACTTTAGATTACTCGATTTGTTATAAAAAGTCAAGTATGCCCCTTGTAGGATTTTGCGATGCCGATTGGGCAAACTGTAATATAGATCGCCGTTCTTATACAGGTTACTGTTTCAAATTAGCAGGCAGTCCGGTTTCATGGGCCTCGCGGAAGCAGCAAACCGTAGCTTTGTCCTCAGCGGAAGCCGAGTATATGGCAATAACTGAAGCTACGAAGGAAGTGATTCGTCTCAGAATTAAGTTGTTGTAGGGTTTCTTGTTTGTCTCATAACTTTTTTCCTATATTTTATTGTATGTATGTATATATGTATATATTCTTATATCGTAGTTAGAAATATTTTCTTATATATATTTTTTTTTCTCTGTTATAGCACCTACTGTGTATTGTCTCTGTATCACCCTAAGGTAGACTGGTAGAAAATGCCTAAGGCATTAAGTCCGCCTTTGTACAGTTTTTACTTGTGCATAAAGATTTAATAAATAAATAAATAATTTATTTAAGGAGGTTTATCACTGAATTAATTTCAGATCCTATGGTAAGGCAAAAGTTATTACCTAATACTGTTACTATTTGTACCGATAGTCAGAGTGCACAGAGTTTGGCCTTAAATCCGGTACACCACCATAGGACGAAACATATAGATACCAGATATCACTTTATTAGAGACTAGCTTTTGCCCGCGACTTCGTCCGCGTGGAATAATGACTTCCGGAAAAAAACAATTTATCCCCCTTTTCTCCCCGTTAGGAGGGAATTTCCAAAAATCCTCTCTTAGTGGTAGCCTACTCCTCCCAACAAACACACATGCCAAATTTCAGCTCTCTACTGCCAGTAGTTTCGGCTGTGCGTTGTCTGTCAGTCACTCAGTAACGGAAGAGTTTTATATACAGGGTGTTCGGCAGAACGTTGAACACACGAAAATGGCAGATAGGTGGGGTCGTCTGCTACCTACCCAGCACAAAAAAAAAATATAATATTTTTTTTTTTTTTTTTTTTTTTATTCGACAAATTACATACCGTTCGAAAGGCCATACACCAAGGATGTTTCGATGAAATCCTAAGTCTTCAATCACTTTTAGTTTTTTTTTAATGCAATGCAAAGTAAAGCTCAAAATCACGTTTTAACCCTTTTTGTAATGTTTGATGGCTTATAACTTTTTGTCTAGTTCACCAAACAACAATTTTAGATGAATCTACCAATAGTCGAGACAAAAACAAAAACAAAGTGTTGCCAGTTTCGTCTATCCTACATAAAGTTATACGCCTTTAAAACTCATGAATTTCGTTAATAAAAAAAAATTAAAAAAAAACTATGGGGCCTGAGTAATTTTTTTTGGGCTGGGTAGGTAGCAGACGACCCCATCTATCTGCCATATTCGTGTGTTCAACGTTCTGCCGAACACCCTGTATAGGTATAGATAGCTGTGCCCGCAACTCCGTCAGTGTGTAATTCCTTGTGTGTTTTTAAGTTAATGTATTGGTAATATTGTTTAGATCACGTTCACATGAGGCTTAAGTACCTATACAACGAAATTACTACTTCACCTAAAAATAAATAAAATGTAAACTATTAATAATTTGTAATTTGAACGAATATAATACACTACCAAAATAACTAATACCTATTTTATAAAATAACAACAAAAGAAAACTAAATAAACTAAATTAATTTAAAGACTAAAAGTCGCGCTGATAAACAATATTGTCTGTCAATAAGGTCGAATGCTCGGAACGTCTACTCGCTTGTATGAAGTTCGCGTTTTTTTTTTTTTTTTTAGAATATGGCATCTCTTAGTTGACCTTGAGAGGTCGTGACTACTTAACCGGACTATCCTGTGGTTGCCTTAAGTAAACTCAAAGCCTCCAGCCAGGGGCAAATATCTTATGTACTAAGCGACTACACGCTAAGGGCACCCCCTGTGGGGTACGAACCTCGGCTTAGGGCGTCGCTGGGGGAGGGCAGCAAGATGGGACAGGCTGGATCTGGTTCTTATTATTTAAGCTTGATGAGGCCGGCGTTTCCTAGCTGACTACTCTGAGAAGAAACGCCGAAACAAACTCAGAGGTCACGGTCGGGAATTTAGAACTACTGGCTCAGCTGCGGCGCGGGCTGGCACTTCTTCGAGCAAGGGTCGGGGGGGAGGCATTTAATTGAGGACGTCGCGAGGGACCTCGGCGGCGAGGTCGGAATGAGTTCTGTATTTGTGCACTGTACTGGTTGACTTATTGCTCTCCTGGAGGAGGGTTATGGGGTCGTCAGGGTCGGAGAGGACATGCCTTGGACGGCGGCATTTGCTGATTTTGGAGGGGGTATACCTGGCGGCCTCGACAATCAGAGGGTTGCGGTGCTTGGCGGCGGTATCGAAGAAGCGCTTGGAAAGGCGCTTCATGAATTGATGGATGGTGGGGATTTTGAGGTCAACGTGGAGGATCTCATTTCGAACGAACCAAGGGGATCCCGTATCCTTTCGGAGGAATCGGTTTTGGAGTTCGCGTTTGGATCCCCCGCCCTTTTATACCTCCCGCCGCGAGCCGCGTCGAGCGCGGCGACCGTTACACAAAATTAATCCTTATAGCATGATTCAGCATTCACGCGCTATGGCTTATTAGCGTATTTCATGTATAACGTTGGTGTTTCTGTACCGATTTCTATGATTCTTTTTTTATTAAATAGGTAATAATGTTAACATTTTTTAATAAGAGATGAGTGAGAGTGTTATAAACGTAAGAGTAGACAAATATAATCAGAAAGCTCCGAACTGCTAAGCTATCGGGAGTTACACGTGTTATTGTGAGTCAACCATAAAAGATAGACATTTGCTGTCGTGGAATATTTTTTATATAATTTTAACTTTAACCATTAAGGCTGCACACGCGACGGAAGCTTAAAAAATGGAGTAAGTTCTCCTGTTTTCCCAACATTTCTCTTCACTGCTCTGCTCCTATTGATCGTAGCGTGATGAAAAGTATACTATAACCTGCCCAGGAGTATGAAGAACAATTGTACCAAGTTTCGTTGAAATCCGTCGAGTAGTTTTTGTTTCTATAAAGAACATACAGACAGACAGACAGACAGACAGACAGACAGACAAAAATTTTACTGATTGCATTTTTGGCGTCAGTATCGATCACTAATCACCCGCTGATAGTTATTTTGGAAATATATTTCATGTACAGAATTGACCTCTCTACAGATTTATTATAAGTATAGAAAAGATTAGTGATAATTCGGTAAACTTAAAATATACCAAATCAAGTGATATGCCCGCTGACATCTTAACTAAAGGATTGCAGCGTGTGGCACATGTTAGATGTGTACTAGGCTTAGGTTTAGTGTAAATATATTTTTACACGTTTACTTCAGCATTTAGTATACATTTTCATTTTTTTTTTTTAATTGGTTTATTTTGAGTCCATTTGTATATGTTATTTATTTGTGAGAATTTTGATTAAGGGGGCGTGTTGTAATAATACTGGCTTTATACTGTTCTTTTAACTGTATTCAAAATTCTTCTTATTCTATGTAACTAGGTTACCTGACAACTTCAATAAAAATAACAAACCTGATGAAACACGTTTTTTCTTCTCAAATACAAAATTACAACAAATCCCTATTTATTCGGATTTTGCCCATGAGATGACTCACGATTCAAATGTACAATTTGCCTAGTCATATAGTGCACAAACGAAAGGATGTGAATATGAGGCTCAAATTAATCGAAAAAAAAATGTTTTTTTAGTTATTTTTATTTGTCAATTTATTGACAATAACTTATTAAAAATCAGGGTTATCGGAAAATAACTTATTAACTATCAGGGTTATCGAGTTCAATGTTTATTTGAACTCCAATCCAAAATAATCGTAAATAATGCATAATAAAAATGAAATTAAAAAAAAAACCTTTAAAATAATTTTTAATAAAAAAAAATAAGTACAAAGTAATGGAAAGAAAATCCCAAAAAATGCAGTATATTTTCGATTAAGATGATTTAAGAAACATCCCTGTAACCTAATTTTTTTTTAATAAAAAAAAAACCGTTATTTTTGGTCTGGTTTCTTTTCCTTTTGTTTGTTTACTTTATCACTGGGCACATTGTATATTATTGCATAATTTGTTTTTGTCATGAAAAAATATATTATTTAAATTAAGTCACACAAAAAACCACAATACTTAAAAAATCAACGTTAACTTTTTCCCAAAACAATATTTTCGGAAACATTCCAATTTTCAGAATACATAATTTGGACTATTACGTAAATTTTAGAACAAAAAAATACCCATTGAGAATGCACCCTGATCTTTTTGTGTGACGTCACCCAATGTCACACAATGGAAGCAAAATATAACCTACAAAACAAGAAACCACGCACAACAAACAGAGTGAAAAGATTTTCACAATTCTTGTCAATTCCACGATTTACTTAATACAAATAATGTCTAATGATAATATGTCAGTAATAAAATCATTAAACTTACCTGAAACTTTGCGTCACACAAGTATATATTTTATATAGCGACAAAACGGTCAACACAAGTTTCGACAGCAATACATCAAAAGTAAGATGGCTGACGTTTTTTTTCTGTAGGTTGGTAGTAAATCGATTGCCTGATGTAATAAAATGCGGAGACGTTCAGAAACTATTTATGTAGGACACATAATTTCGTCACACAAGGTTCGTTACACAAAGCAACGAAATACGGAGACATCATTTTTACTTAAATTTTCTCATTTATTACAACGTTTATAAAGAAATAAAAAGGTTTCTCATGTACAGTGATCATTTTCCAAGTATACTAGTATTAAATAAATCTGTACTGGTCCGATTATTAAAAGGTATTAATTTTTTCTTTTAAAATTGGCACGTGGAGACAACTCTTTTTTGTATGACTAAAATAACTCCACATCATTATATTTCGTTTTTATTTTATTTGTTTTGCCTAATTCTGTTGATCTGGTATTTATATACGAAAACATGAATAATAAAGAGCCTTAAAAAAAAAACGGCTTATTTATTCACTAAATAGGATTTTTTACGCCCGTATTAGTAATGAGGACACTGAACTTTTTTCTTATGTACACATTTTTTTTGATATTCACTCGTAAGCAAGTCACTTATTCTGTCATATAATTTTTACTTGATAATGAGATACCTACTTACTTATTTTTTGTTGTATTAGTTTTTTATCAGACAGAGGAAGTAGGTAGGCCTACTTTCCCACTAGAATGTATTAGGTACTTTTGATCTGTCAATTGATTTGCCGCTATTGCTTTGTTTACGTTTAGTCATGCCGATTTCTCAGTATTGTAGGTACAGTTTGGCAAGAAAGTCCTGAAACGGAACTAAAATATTTAATCATTGGCAACACTCGCTCTGCCTCGCCGAGTAAGGTACATATTCTGTCATTCTTGTAATCGGTGACTGTTTCTCGTGTTTATTTTTATTTATTTGCGTTATTGTGGTGATACTGGTGACCCATTATGTACATAAAGAACAGATCTGTTATTCGCAGCTCCGCAAGACCGATAATTTGTAGTGTACGTGAGATGTTTGGCGGAACTCGAGGCCGGACAAATTTTATCCGATCTTAACGATGTGTATAAAATAACCGGTGAAATGACAGGTAAAATTAATTTTTATACATGTAATCAGATGTAATGTGTGTATTTCAAGGTGCAATATCTAGTATAAAACCTTTCATACAATTATTGAAATGTACATTCACGAATTTGAGGTTATGTTTACAAAACACATTCAGATTGCAGCGCATTCGTATAATTTTGATACTTTTGGTTAATATTGTTTAGTTGTTTTTATTGTTCTAGGCAGTGGCTGAACAAGTGTTTCAGAGCATTTGTTGACGACTGGAAAAAATCATGTCAATATGTCATAAAAATAGAAAAAGGTTATTTTCGAAGGGGGCAAACTCTGTATAGTGACATTGGAAAAAATATCATAAACCTACAAGATGAAAGCAGCAATAGTGACACATCTGCAGGTAGCCAGCAGTTTTGGTGAAAGCTCACACCAAGACATGGATGAAGACTTTTCGGGCGTGGAATACTTAGAGGAAAACATTTTTGATTCTGATTAAAATTTTTGATTCTGATGTTTTTTTTAGTTTTTGTTTAGAACACCAACTATGGAACATTTTGCCTGTGGTTAGAGGAGAACTTGGATACGTGGGATACAGTCACACAGTAGTAAAGCTTCCAACTTGTCACTGTGATCTAAACCCTATTGAATTAATCTGGGGTCTTGTAAAACATGAAATTGTCTTATATAATGTGGGATTAGTAAAGTTGACATCAAGGTATTTTGAAATACCTAATAAGTTGTTTTTTAATTCATTGAAATAAATAACTATAAATGCTATCGTTTTAGGCAGTGGCTGAACAAGCGTTTCAGAGGTTTTCTTTTTGTCATAAAACCCACTTATTCACATTAATTGTCAAAAAAAAAAGAAGTATCAAAACCGTTTTCGTCGTACTATATAGGGTTAGAACATGCACGATAGTAGCGCCACCATTATTTTCGCGACTTTTTTGCCAAGCTGTATTATTGTAACTAAGTACCTACTTACTTACAGTCTGTAATTGACTAATTGTGAATCGGATAAATAGAGCAAAGTTCGAATGATAACAACAGAACAAAAATTTGTTTATAGTCTAAGAGGCAGGCGTTAGTTTTTTTATGTTGTTTTACGATTTTTTTTTTTTGATAATATTTTAGTCACTATTCATTTTTTTATTATAGATACCTAATGTATATTAAATGTGCTTTCCATTTCAGACGCCTTCAGTGGCTGCGCTTAATTGACCGCGAGGATTTGATAAATAAATCTCAGCCCAAGCATGTTGTTTGTGAAGCCCATTTCCACCCAGAAGACATAATGAAAAACAGCGTTAGAAAATTACTAAAAAAAACACCACGGATAACCTAACTCAAACTAGTGCTGGTCTTTCTGCAAGTACTCCACGCAAGAGGAAACTAAAGACTGAGTTATTAGAATGTAAAAAGCGTTTACGAGCAAATGAATCAGCGAATTCTTCACAAGATATCTTTCATAAATTATGTGATCGTTTTTTATCTAAGGACTTAGCCGAACTTGTTAAAGCTCAAACATACTTATAGAGATATGAGGAACAGGGTGTAAAGTTCACTCATACTCTATAGAAAAGGGAGGATCCTCCGACCAGACGGGTGTTGTGTCTGGCGGGCAACTGCCCAATGATTCATGTTGGGCCGTTGTATCTATGCTAGTTGCGCGGTAAACTCTGCTTGCGAGATGCAGGATTTGCGTGACGTCAGTATGACGTGTTGTTCGCATGTGGCGTTGTAGATACCGCTACATCACTCCCCCCCGGAGACCGGAGGTCGATAGTGGGCTGAGTCTTGTATCTTGCGATGCTTGCCAGGCAAGCTGAGGTTCCAGTGAGTCGGAACCGGTTGCCGCATAGTTCACGGTGAGTCGGAACTGTCTGCGAAGATGTCCCCAGTGAGTCGGGGTGGCGCTGCGTTATGCTCCAGTGCGTCGGATGAGGTATAGCGCCGGGTTGAGGCTGACTGCTGGCGTCGACCAGGAGAGGCTTATTAAGGGCTCTGCTTGTAGACCGGCCGAAGGTGCAGTGTGCTGTGCCAAGGTTGCTGATGAGGCTGAGGGTGATGACCAGGTATGCGCGGTCGCTGCATGCTGGTGGTCAGGATACCCGTTGAAGCCATGGGTGCTGGGCTGGCTGGGTGACTCGCCGCTCTAAAGCTTGCGGGAGTGATGATGATGACGTCACGCTGAAGTATTTGCACGAAGGCTGCGCTGACGTTCATGTTCGGGGTCACCAGTATAGAAGTATGAGGAACAGGGTGTAAAGTTCACTCATACTCTATAGAAAAGGGAGGATCCTCCGACCAGACGGGTGTTGTGTCTGGCGGGCAACTGCCCAATGATTCATGTTGGGCCGTTGTATCTATGCTAATTGCGCGGTAAACTCTGCTTGCTAGATGCAGGATTTGCGTGACGTCAGTATGACGCGTTGTTCGCATGTGGCGTTGTAGATACCGCTACATACTTAAATTGTGCTAACAAAGGAAACAGATATACTATCGCTTACAAAATGTTTTGCTTAAACTTGTACTACGTCAGCCCACAAGCTTACCGTTTATTAGAAAAATCTCTTTGTCTGCCATGTAGAAGTACGTTAAATAAGTTATACATTCCGATGACTACTCAAATAAACGAAGAATTAATGACAACACTAAAATTAAAAGTAAACAATATGTCTGAGAGAGAGAAACATTGTACTTTAGTGATGGACGCTATGAGTTTAAAAACGAACGTCTTTTATGATATAAAAAACGACAAAATAATAGGCTTCCACGAAGTAGATGGCGTTCAATCGCCGACACCAGCAAAATATGCCTTAGTGGTAATAATGAGAGGTATTTTCGTGAAATGGAGCCAGCCAATTGGCTACGCCTTATTATCGGAATGTTCAAGCGATGCTAATATATCTAAATGGATTGATAAACTTATAATTAAACTCTTTGAGATCGGTTTAAAAATCAGAGTATGCGTTTCAGATATGGGACCAGATTTGTTAAAAGCTGCTAAAGAAAGAGGGATTTGCGTGAATAAAACTTATTTTACTGTTTATGGTCATAAAAGAACATGGCCAGTTTTTGTAAGGACGTCGGCATAGTTATCAACTTTAAAGTACACCAATGATTTTTGGTGTTTTATATTCGTGAATATTGGCCTATTAAATTGCTATAAATAAAAAACTCTCGAGAATTTGTCATCACAACATACTAGACAAAAAACAATTTCATTAAATCTTTTAATCAAAACGCTAGCAATAAGGTATATACTTATATAGATTATAATTTCGCTATTAAAAAACTTAAAGACGCTTTAAAGTAGCGAACAGTTGTGAATTATTACGTATAACTGATATGGTTTTAGTATTATTAAGCATTTAAACAAAGTAATGGCCACCTAAATGAAGGATTTTAAACTGTGTATTGATTTACATTTATTAAACTGGGTAATAGTCTCAAAAAATGTGACAATAATAACAAACATAACATCGCGCCTGTATTCCCCGAAGGCATGGGCAGAGGTGTACCTATAGTACACCCACATTTCACCAGTTATGTTTAAGTCCCATGTATTAGGGGGCGAGTCTATTGCCATCAACCGGGCACAAATCCAGACTCCGGGCTCCTACTGAGAAATTCCTGATGAATAACCCCAATATCACTTTGCTCGACCTGGGAATCGAACTCAGGACAGTAAACCAACGAGGCAGTCATAATAACAATATTAACAAAGCATATTCAAAACTAATATTTTTCTTTAAAGTACATTTTTACAGGTTGCCCTTATATTTTTTTAAATAGTTCAATTAACAATAAACAAGGGAAGCACAAAATAAAACAAAAGAGTAAAAAAAATTATTTATTTATTAAATAAAAATATTTTGCTATATTATAATTATTATATCTTAAATGCCTACCTAGGTAACATACATTACAGCAATGCAGCAATAGTGTTAATAAAGAGACCGAGGGAGGTCTATCAACCAGCTTTGATAAAACAGAGCATTTTTATTTCACAAATACACTAACCTGGATAAAGTGTAAGTATAGGGCTTTTTTTTTTGGATGGGAAATCATCTAATGACTCCTCCCGCTCTAGGTGGAGCGGAAGGGAGTGTCAGACTCTTACTGACTAAAACCCACCCGTATTCCTTCCTTAGCCCTTTATGTTCCGGGGCAGCGGTAACCCTTTCGGACGATCCCGCTATAAGTATAGGGCTTCAGTAATTACATAAATAACAAATGTAACAATCTGTTTCTGCATTGTTGAAATATACAGTGAACAGATGTGATTGAAGCTGGCTTATAATTAGGTAATGATATCGTATTACTATCCCATTGAAGTGGCCCTCTTTGAACAGGCGGCAACGGTGATGGCTCTGGTGGGCTAACAACTTGAACATTAGGGGCTGCTGCATCATTGTTCAAAGCCAATTCCTGCATGTCTCGTGATGAGTCATGCACTGCCTGTCTATTTGCTCGCATCCAACACACATGGCAAACATAGTTGTTTCTTGAGGGCTGAAAATAAACCAGTTAGAATAAACACAGATAAATGCTTACGTTTATATAATTTTTAGTAACAAGAGTATCTTTTGTATACATCTCTTTATGTTTTCAAGTATTATGTTATTGTTACACATGCCTTCTTTAGGCAAGTATATGTTAAAGATGGAAAATATATAAAACGCAGATATTACAATCACAGAAACATAGTATGAAAACTCCTTTTTTTATAGATTAATACAACTAGGTATTTATAATAATGAAAAACAAAATGCTTATCACATAATTAGTATTTTGTGATAAGGACAGCCAGCAATGGACAATCCATACTGACAGTATGGTGTCTTATTTTCCTCACAGATTTGCCACAACCAAGGCAAACCATGTTATTCCCCAGTAGTCTCTCGTGTTCACCAGCTTCGGTATTTAATAATAATAAGCATGGATGACAAATAAATGTATCCATAGGCAACTGAAAATAAGATGCACTGTAAGTTAATTTCGCATACCAGAATTATATAAAAACATTGAGGTAATAATATGTACTTACATATTACCTCAATGTATAAAAATAAATCAGAAGTTTTTTCTAGTCCAACTTCTTACCTGGGTTTGAGCATTGGTTATCCAACGCGAAAGTCTTGTTTGATGGTGTGCAGAAAGCGAGGTTATGAGATGCCTCTGCAACCTTTGCATGGCTATTCCCACAGAGTACACTATAATATACTGAAAGCTATTCCGCAGTTGATGCACCTCATATTGATCCACAAAACAAATCCAAAACGCAATGCAAATCAGAGTCCAGTGTTAATAGCAAGGTAATCGAGTGGTAGACGGTATCAGTCCGTAGAAATAAGCAGGGGTAAAAAATATTAGAAAATAATCGCAGAAACAAACACAATAAATACGCAATGAAGAATCTGCAATAACATTACATTGACATAGACAATGACACATTGTCAAACAAGTAAACGCGTTCCGTTTTAAGTTTTTTTTTTGTGTGAAATATAAAAAAAAAACTATCTTACGCATCAACATTATGGAAAGATAAGTTTATTAAATGCGACAAATACCGATGAAGCCAGTTTTGTATGAATAAAATGTTCCTAATAAAAACATTTTGTCGTCCATATCACATGTCTACAAGTAGTATGCATGGTGTGGAACGCCCATTATTATATTTATCTTTCTCTATGGTCCATTATGGCAGACGTTGACAAATGATACTTTGAATTCATCTTTCATTACTAATTATTTTGAAATAAAAACTGACGAGTCCAGAGAGGTTAAAAACTACGAATCAATTCATTTTTCTATTTTTAATATCCAATATTATTTACTATGTATGTGTAAATGGAATGTACTTTTTTGTCCATGTCTTTTATTATATTTTTGACGCACCACATTTGATAAAGTTGGTTCGTACCAACTTGATGGCGTATGATTTTTCATTTTCAAAATGGCGCTGTTGCAAAATTTTGTCACAAAAAAATTCTATGAGCATGATAAGAAGAAAAGCTTCAGACAAGCTCATAAATTGACTAACAGCCATATGTACCCTACGAACTTTGAAAAAATGAAAGTTCGTTACGCGACGCAACTTTTAAGCAGATCTGTAGCAGCTGGTTTGTCAACATACATAGATTGTAATGTGATAGATGAATAAGCAAGGCACACAGTCGAATTAATAATGTTGATGAACGATTTATTTGACGCATTGAAATCATCGAGTCTCCGTGACAGCTATAAGTACAAAAGAGCGTTTTGTGGGCGTAAAGAACAGATTGACTTTTTCAATAAAATGTTGATTTTTTTCCGAACATTAGAATTACGAGATCCCCGAACTGGAAACGACGTTACTCAAAACGTGAAATTTATTCAAGGGTTTCAGATCACAATACAGTCAATTTTGCATCTGTACGAAGATCTTAAGCAAGAAGGATATCAATATATTCTAACAAGACGTCTTAATCAGGACGTGATACCACTAATAATTAATACCACTTAGGTACCTAGACAATTATTTTTTATAAAGATCAGTCTTAGATTTTGTGTTAAGTACTCATAGAAAAAAATGTAGATTCTTTTCTGGAAACACTTCAAGCAAAGAGAGTGAAATGGACTGGAGGCGTTAACCCAAAAAGACGACATACAAAACTCAACATAGTTCCAGGAAGAAGTGACACTGAGCTAATAGATACTCCACAGGGCGACAAGGAAAACGAGGAACCAAAGGAGAATGGCAGAAGTTCATAGAACGCTGGCATTAAACTTTTTTAGTTTCTACAGAAATCAAAGTGGCATGGTTTGATAGGGAATATTATGAGCTTTTGTTAAAAAAATAAATAAAAAATAATAACAATGGGGTTAAAGAGAAATCTTAATTTTTGTAAAAGTGAGGTTAAGTGCATTAATGTTTGTACTTTAATAGGTTATTTTACCTCTATTACTATTTTAACGCATAAATGTTTATTGTATGCATAACATATAGCTAATTATGCTTTGTAATGACTTTAAAAATGATAAATAACTACTTTGTTGAAGTTTGTTTAGTTCAATGATTTACGCATTGATCATAGAGCTAATGACAGTTTCATCAGTTTTAAATAAACTCAGTAGTCACAGAAAACTCAGGAGACTTTAGAGACTCACTTATCGGAATATAAGCATATAATATTGTTAAGGATACTTACTTAAGAATGACAGGATTATTGTAGGTACAATAAAAAACTGGTATTTAATCATAATATTTTATTCATGCTCATCATCATATATTCGCAATATATTATCTAAGAAAGGTGCAGGAGGAGACAGGCTATCTTGATGCCGTGCTCATGCCAAGTACCAGATGATTGACATGATATGGGCACAGCATCCTACTGTTCTTCGTCCAACAATGCAATTGCAACAGTATTGCTTTAGAGACACCCCACACTAGCGTCTTTCGAGCGTCGTCGTCGTGCCAGCGTCCGCGCAACGTCCACCCGACGTCGACGTCGCGGCGACGCGACGCCAGCGCTGGACGGCTGCCGAACGCCGATCGTGCGCGGCGCTGGCGTCGCGTAGCCGCGGCTCCTGTCGCGTACAAGCAGTGTGAAAATGGATTCCGACGAAGAAGCACTGCTGCTGATATTACTGATCCAAAAGTTACGGAAACGAAAAAGGAAACGTCGTCGTCAACATTGGGAACATCCTCTGTGTAGTGTTAGATTTCAGGAAAGCGATTATTTCGTATTGTATATTCAACATATAAAAAATAATAAAAAATACTTCTATGATTATTTACGGATGCCAAAACGAATATTTGACGAACTATTACAATTGATACAAAACGATATAAAATATCAAGATACCCATTTGAGGATTTCTGTGTCACCTGAAGAGAGGCTTATTATTACATTGAGGTAAGTAAAAACGCAATCTTTAAATGACGAACAAAATTTTGTATTTATTTAGAAAACTTACAAGAAACTAAATCACAGATTGATTAATAGAATTACAAATCAACAATATTTTGCCGACAACTGAATTACATATTCAGGTAATCATTAGCATCCTCAGTAAATATGTCGCCGTACAGTGACTCTTGTGAAGTGTCCGTTTCATCTAATGAATTGGCTGACAGTGTTGTCGTATCCCTTGCCGTAAAATAGCCCTGTTGTTGTTGTTGTTGGTCATGATTTGGCATGGTGTATCTCGACATTTGGGTATACTTTTTGATTATACCCATAATTTCCATCTTTGCGTCCATTTTGTAATTTGAGTCTATCGCACCAAAATCTTCTACAAGTGACATAAAAAACTGTTGATCACCATAATTTTTATCCTGTCCTTTATTCAGCATTCTTTCATATAAAATGTTTAACATTTTTTCTTGGGTGTTCTTTTTTGTTGTATTTTCTTTTTGAGATTCATTAGTAGAACTGCTTGATTTTTGTGGTCTAACCTGTGATAGAGGGTTTAAAAACCCCAAAAATTTGGAATACAGATACTCTCTGCTTGTTGATGCACCCGACCCACTCTTTGTCGTTTTATTTCTTTCCCTTGTGTAGCGATCTCGTATACTCTTCCATTTTTTTTGTAATTTTAAAGCTGAAACAATTTAATTTTTTTTTCAGATATTTGGCAACTGGATTCATTTAAAGATTTGCAATATTCGTTTAGAAGGGGCTATTCAACAGTGCAACAAATAGTACGAACAACATGCTTAGCGATAATTAAATGCTTATTTTATATTTGCAAACCACCCACACAAGCAACAGATTGGATTGCAAACGGGTTTAGAGATAAGGCAAATTTTCCGAACTGTATTGGAGCCATCGACGGGAAACACATCAGAATAATAAGACCATGTGATAGTGGCTCGCTTTTCTTCAACTACAAAAAGTATTTTTCAATAAATTTATTGGCAGTGTGTGATTCAAATTATGAATTCATTTACATTGATGTCGGCAGCTACGGAAAATCTTCAGACTCGACCATTTTTATGGAAAGCGATTTGAAAAATAATATGGACGAGAATGTGTTAAATATACCCCCACCAGCCCCAGTAACAGAAAACGGCGAGCCTCTTCCTTTTGTACTCGTAGGCGATGAAGCATTCCCTTTATCAGCTTATATGCAACGACCTTACCCGGGAAAACATTTATCACACCAACAAAGAGTGTACAATTACAGACTAAGCCGTGCAAGAAGGTACATAGAGTGCAGTTTCGGCATCATGACAAACAAGTGGAGAATTTTTCATAGACCTTTGAATGTGGGATTAGATTTTAGTGAAGAAATAATAAAAACTTGTTGCATACTACATAATTTTGTTAGGTCAAGAAAGATTCAAACAACACGCGCTGAAACCAACATACCATCGAATTCCGCAACAGTGAATAATGAAAATATCGATATACAAGAAATCATACGGCTATCGACCGGATTCGCTGAAAGAAATAAATTTGCTAATTACTTCGTTTCAAGTCTTGGTTCATTAACATGGCAAAGTGACAAAATATAAAAGTTTACACTTAGGCCTACGCCACACTTGACGGAAATTCCGACGACGATCTTCCGCGGCGGTCAATCCGTTCTATACGGTACCAGCCACACTGAATATTCAGTGGCAGATCATCAGTCGGCTGCCTGCGCTTATACGGTGTGGTCGTGAATTCGTGATGGATCCGATAGAAGTGATAGCTATTTATGAGGCATTAGAAGAAGAAAGAAGAAGAAAGCGTAAATATTGGGTTCATCCCTTAAATACTCTTCGACTAGAAATTGGGCAATTTCATACCCTGTATATGCAACTAAGACTTAATCCAGATAAAGCATTCGAATATTATCGTATGTCCATACAATCATTTGATGTATTGCTGAATTTAACTAAGGACTATATTACTAAGCAAAATACAAAACTTAGAACAGCTATACCTCCCGAAGAAAGGCTGACCGTTACATTAAGGTAAGATAAATATTAAGTAAGTATATGAAATGAAACAAATTATTGATTAATTACTTAAGTATATTAACTTTTTATTGAATTAAATTGCTGCAACATTTCCTCTATATCTCAATTAAGTGGACCTAATTTGAAATATTTCGTCTATTTCCTCAATTGAGTGTGCTGTTTCAGTTTCAGGTGATTGAATTGAACGTACTTGAGTTTCAATAGATTCGGGTGACTGTATGGTCGAATAGGAGTTTGCACTGTTTGTATTCGTAGTATATCCTTGGTACACCGGCGGTGACACATCTCCTGTAGGTATACTATATGCTGTAGGTGATTGTTCGTATGTACTATAGCCAGGATGGTTGTAAGAATACGTTTGATTATGTGACATGTTAAATGAGTTACGATATTTGATTTTATAAATCAAATTCATCACTTCCATTCTGAACTCACAATTTTGTCTTTCATTTAGGCTCTTAATTTGAGGAAGTAAAGAAAGTAAAAATTTCGTGTCGGCATCTTCTTCGGCTGCTTTAGGTGATTGTTGCTTTTTATTCATTGCTGTAATTAAACTCTGTTGAAAGGCTGTCATTTTAGGTTTTTTTTCATTTGGGAGGTCCCTGAAACTTCTTCAGTTTGAGGTGGAATAAAATTCTCAGTTACAGTTTCTTGTGCGTTTGCATTTCTTGGTTGAGTGTTTGTATTAGTTGATATTTCATTACAAGAATTTTCATTTTGGTCGTTATCACCTGCCAGAGCGCTTATGTTCCCCGATGAGACCCGAGACTCTTTCACCACATCCAAGAATCGAAGCAATTCAATGTATGAGTTTTTACGTTTCTTAGGTGCAGCACTTCCACTTCTTGTATTATCTTGTTTTTTTTCTTTTACGTAATAATCTCTTAAGTGCTTCCATTTCTTTTGAAGTTCATCCACTGTAAAATTAAATAATATAGGTATCAACAAAATGTCGAAATAACTTAGCTTAGGGTGATATAGCTCCGATAGTGGCGCCCCCAATAAAAAATAATTAATTATAAGTACAATTACTATAATTTATCTATACCACATATGGAAAATCCGCTTCGTTGACCCTCTCAAGACTACATTTAACTATGTGTTCACATAGTGTATTAGCGATGCGAACTTTTAACTTCGAATTTTGAAGGCAAAGGTGCCAGTTTTCTGTTTATACGCCGAAGGTGAGAGTTGGCATCACTAGTAAATTATGTGAATCGATGCGAAACATTGTTAAATGTAGTCTTGAGGGATTGACCGAAGCAGATTTTTCATAAGTTCGTTTATAAATGTTTAATTAATTATTTTAGATTGGGGGAGCCACTGGCGGGAAAACGTGATGATGCTGAACGTTTTTTTTGTTTCAGGTATTTGTCTACCGGAATGCATTTTAAAAGTTTATCTCACGATTTTTTGATGGGACGATCGACTGTTGCAGAAATAATAAAAGAAACTTGTGAAGTAATTTGGAAAGTACTGCAACCACTTGAAATGCCCGAGCCAAATAAGGAATCGTTTTTAAAAGTGGCAGAAGAATTCGATAAATACGCAAATTTTCCAAACTGTTTAGGAGCTGTGGATGGTAAACATATAAGAATAATTAATCCTGACAACAGCGGATCTAACTATTTTAACTATAAAAAGTTTTTTTCAATTGTTCTTATGGCAGCCGCAGATTCTAATTATTGCTTCATTACTATCGATGTTGGATCTTTTGGAAAAGAAGCTGATAGTAATGTATTTAGAAGTTCAAATTTCGGACAGAAACTTTACCACGACATGTTAGACCTACCCGAGGATAAAATACTCCCCGGAACTACCGGCCCAGCACTACCATTTGTACTGGTAGCTGACGAGGCTTTCGCTTTACATAAACATGTTATGCGACCCTACCCCAATAAAACATTAGACATAGAAAAACGTACGTTTAACTACCGCCTATCTCGTGCAAGGCGTTATGTGGAATGTACTTTCGGCATATTGAGCAACAAGTGGAGAGTTCTTCATACGGGCATACTTGTTAACCCGGATTTTGCTACAGAGATAGTAAAAACAACATGTGTTCTTCATAACTTTGTACGGAGACGAGACGGTTTGAACTACAACGACGAATTGTTAACTTCTGATCTACCTACATTATCAAACTGTAATACATCTAGACCCTCTAATGCCATAAATACGAGAGATTTATTTAAAAAATATTTTATGGAAGAAGGTAAACTAGAATGGCAACACAACTTCATTTAGGTAAGGTGACTGATATAATCGTTGTTAAGTAGGTTTAAATGAATGATAGTTTCAATTAGTACCTACATGCATACGAGTACTTATAATTAGATATACCTAGGTATAGAAAATTAATAAAGTGATAAACTCACCAAGTTCTCGCTGTTTTGTTTCTATTTCACTATCCCAATTGTCGTACAATATTTTCGCAATCTCTTCCCATGCTCGTTTCTTTGCAGTTCTATCCGGCTTTTCTCTAGAGTCCCAAAGGCAAACTCTATTTTGCACTTCGATAATAAATCGTTCAGTGTCAAACATCCTGTGCGTGCGTCGTCACTGCGAGTTATCCGCTGAATGTGGCGCGATGCATACAAATACCTGTAATTGCGACGTTGCCGATCTTACGCTGACGGAAGATCGGTGCGCGGACGACCGAGCAGACGCGAGCGAGTGACGGTCCGCTCCGTGCGCGGGATCGTCCGCGACGGAACGACCGATCTTCCGCGTAGTATGCCCGTTATTTGTATTTTATATGCAATAACATGTATTGGCGTTCCGCCGCGGAAGTTCGGCGACGGAATTTCCGTCTAGTGTGTCTAAGGCCTTACACTCTTCATTTTTTTCTCTTGTTGTTTTTATTTCAAACTCTCGAATAAACAAAGTACACATCTCTTCCCAAGCCTTTCTTTTAAGAATGCGATCACTATATTCTCTTTTTGACATATCCCACAACACAGGCCGATTTTGTATTTCTTGAATAAAAAGTTCAGTATCAAACACATCTTCGAGCGGTGACTGCATTTTGGATATTACGTGTGCACTCTATACTGACGACGTTACAACTGACGCGACGCGTGCGGCGCAAGAGGGCGAGGTACTGGTGGGGAGCGGGGCAAATAGATTGCGTTGAGCATTGTACTTGTTCGCAAAAAACGTTGAATCGCGTCGCGGCTACGCGACGCCAGCGCCGCGCACGCTCGGCGTTCGGCAGCCGGCCAGCGCTGGCGTCGCGTCGCCGCGACGTCGACGTCGGGTGGACGTTGCGCGGACGCTGGCACGACGACGACGCTCGAAAGACGCTAGTGTGGGGTGTCTCTTATAGCTTCCCGGCCACTTAGAGAGCTGTCAATCAAAATATAAACAAAGTATATCTTTCTTCCTATATGTCTAGACTTTATTCTTCCCCGTAAAATCCACAATGTGTTTGATGTTGAGAGCTCTTCCAGTAGACTCCTGTCAACCTCCCTGCAAACTTCTATTATATAGGTGCCATTTGCCCTTACGTGCTCTCCATAATAGGAACGCGATTGTTTTATTTGATATGTTCCAAGAGAAATTAATATTAGTTCACTATATGATAGCCGGGGAAAATCTGTTAGGTTATCATTTTCAACGGTAACGCTTACAAAATCAGCTCGTCTTCTGTTTAATTGGTTAATATTGACAAAATGAGATAAATAATTGTTTACAAACATGTTCGCATTTATTATACGTAAGATTTCCCCGGCATCATTTCTATTGGTTATTGGAGGGTGAAAGCGATTAATTAATGCAGCAGCTATTTTAAAATCAATCATTACATGTTTTGAGGCTAAATTAAAATATTCCTGCCTAAACAATTTAAAATCTCTTTTAAACCTACCATTGACTGCTTCTACGACCCATCTAGAAATAGTAACCGACCTAGATTTTTTTGCTGCTAGTGTCGATAGTTGCGTTTCACCCGTCTGTAATGAAGCTGGAACATGGGTTTTATAACCACAAGCATTCAGTAAGGGCAAGGCATCTCTGAAACCCCTATCCAGTACAAAAGCATCACCATCCTGAAAATGTCTGCGTAAATAACTATTTTCGTTTTCAAGTTCCTTTTGCATTATAGCTGCATCTGATGTTGTAGCTGGATAGGGGCCCAGAACATCTATAATATAACCATCAGAACATACTAACATAAATGGTTTCACTAGATTTCGATATTTATGTAAGCTGTAAGAATTTTTTTGATAAAGATAATTTGAACTTTTTTGTACATAGCAATATGTACCATCAGCTATGACTATAGGGTTTTCCTGACCATCACTTTGAACTCCAAACAATCCTCGGGGTATCAATAGATTTCTTTGTATTATTTGTTCTCTTGATATGTGTCCTACACCCAAGTGAGTTGGAACAAAATTATTATATAATAGTTCTCGAACCTTTGACATCAACACCTCCAAAGTTCTCCTTGGAATTTGAAATAATGTTGCTAACCTTTCATTGGGCTCACCTGTCCTCAGTTTCATTAAGAACGCAGCGAGAGCCATTTTACCTTTTCGCATTTCATTTATGGCAGGTATTTCATTTAATAACTGATGGAATTGATCTTTTGTGTACCCAATCCAGTGACGTACAAGATGGTCTTCTATATTATTTATATTTGAAAAATCTAATGCGTTAACATTTGTGCTCTTTAAATGCAACATATCTTGAATATGTCTTGCATTAAATGCGTTTGAATAAGCACTAATACCAGCTTGAAAGTCCCACGTTTCTGTATTTAAATGGTTACTGCACACACGACTATTTACTGGTACATAATAATTAGACTGTAAAAGCAGCATTTTTCTTGTTGAAACTGGTAGCCTGAATCTTTCACTCCCCTGACATCCTTCAATAATGCACCTTGACCCACAATCTACAGCTCGGATATAATCAGGCAACACAATTGTCTCTTGTCTTCTTGATTCGGGCTGAATTATAAGGTCAGGTTCAGGCTGATCTTCAACAACAGGTTCGGGATGATCTTCAAAATCAGATGCAGGTTCATTATCTGCATCAGGTTCAGGCATATTTTCATCATTAGACTGAGGGTGAGTTTCAAGGTCACGTTGAGGCAGACTTTCAGGGTCATAGATTCATTATCAGGTGGACCTTCAGAAGTTTCAAAGTCAAGATGAGAGCGCCCACTCGAGGATGTGGATGCCCTGGACAGGAAATGACGAGAAGCTTTGTCTGCTCGCACCCAGCAACGGTGACAGACATTGTTTGTAGTCCGCAGCTGCAACATTAAAACATTTATGTAAAACATACTTATACAATTATGTAGTATAGAGATATGATGAACAGGGTGTAATGTTCACTCATACTCCATAGAAAAGGGAGGATCCTCCGATCAGACGGGTGTTGTCTGGCGAGCAACTGCCCAATGATTCATGTCGGGCCGTTGTATATAAGCTAGTTGCGCGGTAAGTGCCTGTAAATGGTTTAATTGAAATAAATGCTTTAAGTTTGAGTTGCGCGGTAAACTCTGCTTGCGAGATGCAGGATTTTGCATGACGTCAGTATGATGCGTTGTTCGCATGTGGCGTTGTAGATACCGCTACAATAGTACCTATATCAGTTATCTGGTTTCCATAGTACACACGGCTACACATCAAGCTATACATTTCCAGTTTGAGTTGACCTCGCATTGTATAGGTTTTTCATGCAATCAGAAGTCAGCTTATACTGGTTATGTATAGCTTGATGTGTAGCCGTGTGTACAAGCTCTGCTTAATTTGGGATCAGATGACCGTGTGTGAGGCATGTTCCAGGATATTTATTTATTTAAGAGCCTGCGAATGTCTTTTGAATAAATAAGTTTGAAAATAATGTGTCATAATTAAGTTACTTGTCGGGGCAGTATCCAATCTCGAATCACTTTATATATGCCTCGTTCTCTGTCCGAATCAGTCCGTAATTGGTGATTTCTTGACCGTGCTGTAGAAGTTCCACAATTGACACACACTTGTCGGTGCCCAACGGTACAAGACGGTGGATGTGGTGCAGGCATAGTATGTACTTGATTTAAAGAACTGTACGCCTAGCACGAATATTTGTAGGTTTCGTATCGCAAACGTATCGAGTTGTCGATACGATAACGGAATACAACGAAAGTCGGAAGTACGAAGCACTTTCGAATTAGTATCGACAGCTCGATACCATAATGTTGGTGACGTCATACTAACGTAAGTAAGGATGGGAAAAATAGAACGAATGATCTTAAAATTGAATGAATGTTTCGTTCAAAAACTGGATAAGTATTTAGTTAGTTAAAAATTTAGTGATTTTAGGGCATTTAAAACTTTAATACTGTTCAATTTATGACGCAATACGAAAAAACTGCAGGAAAAGTTAATATTCAGTTACATAATAATTTAACTGATTACTAAAACGTTGTGTTTGGTTTGACGGTATTCCTAAACGAACGACGGACGCTCGAAGCTCATTCAAGGCCAACTTTGTTTTGAAGTGAACTTGTGTTGTGATTAAGTTTGTGAAAAGTTTGGAACTAGTCTATTTATTTACAATGAGAACCAGCCACCCGCAGTACGCTATTATGATAGAATTTATGGAAAAGTAAGTGTATTACATTTAAGATTTTATTGTCTTATGCATATATTATGTTGATTTTTAATAGTGTTTCAATGAGATATTTGGAATATATTTTTGTATAACTAATAAAGTTTAAAAGAGCCTAAGTTTATTTGTAATTCTTTTTATTTTATTCAAGTCAAATAAAGTTAATACTTTATTTGACTTGAATAAAATAAAAAAAAACCACGTGAAAGTCATGTGAAATTTGTAAAAACAAACTTGAATAAAAACTAAAATTGTCCTTAATTTTTGTCAATTATGTCAGTATAAAATAGAAAGTTAACATATTGTAGTTTTTTTTTTGTATTTTTTTAAAAAAACATTGCCCCACACTAGGAATTTCTCCTGTATTGTGGGTGCGTTTACAAACATTTAAACTCACATACACAAACAGCCAGACCCGGAACAACTACTTGTAGGTCATACAAATATTTGTTCCGTGCGGGAATCGAACCCGCGACACGCAGCGCAGCAGTCAATCGCTTAACCACTGCGCCAACCGTGCCGAATTATTGTAATAAATATTGGAGCACACAGTCCTTTAACTCACGTTAAATTTATTTTAGGCATGGAGACTTATCCAAACCTAGCGGGGGTCCTCGTGGTAGACATTATGTGCAGCAAAAATGGAAGGAGTTAATAGATTTGCTTAATAGTGATGGCACTGGGGATTCTCGAACAGAGGAAAAGTGGCGGAAGGTAAGCCTATTAAATCCTAATTACGCACATTTAAGGAAATAAACTTTACACAATAAGAAATACATGCATGCATTTATATTGGTGCAGAGCATCCTGCTCATGTTCATGTTTGTTAAGGTTTGGAGTGATTTCAAAAATAATGTGAAGAAAAAGTGGGCGAAAATAAATAGGTCTGCTCAGGGTACAGGCGGTGGGCCTGCGATTCAGTTAATATTAACCGACCTTGAAAACAGAGTTTTAAATTTAATTGGAGTGCAGGCTGCTACTGGGATGCCTATACAAGAAGCTGGATTTGTACAGGTGTGATATTTTTTGCTTGGTAATGTAGTATAATATATATCTATTTTATTTTCATAGCAATCGGTGTAAACTCAGGGAAATATAATAAAGTGATAATAATTAATGATTTTCGAATTATCTGAATATTTAATTCCGTATTGGGACAGCATATGGTCAATAGTTTAACTTGTCTGCAACTTATCTACCTAAGCCTGTAAGTAATAAAAAAGGGTCACCACTTGAGTTTTTTTGTTAGTATTGTGACACTTAAAATTCTTGTGTGGATGACTGGCTGGGGTTTGAGTGCCACATAATGCATTTCAATTATTATTTTTGTTTATAAACAATGTCTAAACTTTGATGTTTCTATGAGCATTAATGATTTCTGTGGATATACTCTAGAGTAGTATTTTGTTTAATAAATAATGGTATACTAAACAGTAAAGGTGGCCTTTACTCTCAAATTTTAAGTAAGCACTAATACTCAATTATTGTTTTTATTAAAATAGGGTGTTGGTGGGGAGGAAGATAGCTCGTCAGGTCGACAAGTACCTGCCACAGAAACTGTAGACGAATTGACTGTGGATGATGTTCCTTATGAATATACACCAATTCCTGACGGTTGGCATATTTTTTCATCTATCATTAACTTGGTAACTAACTCATAACTCCTTAGTTTGATATAACTACTAGTAATAACAAAATATTTTAAAATAAGATCACACAAACTAGTCAAGTAGGTATCCAAAAAAGCACATAAAAAAAAATTGATAACTAAAGCTAGCAGAATAGTATTTACGTTGATTGTTGAATCACAATTTTTCCAGATGAATGGAATACTCCAGGAACAAGCAGTCAACCCACAGTCGCTCCACCTCTTTCTCCTCCTACTCCGCAGCCACCAGCACTTACACCACCACCAGCTCCAGTGCAAACCCAGTGGCAACCGCCGAAAAAAAAGAAGAAGTCAGAAGACTCAGTTTTAAAAATATTTAAGGAGTGTGAGGGGAATGCTAGGGAGTATGAAAGGGAGCGTGACCGAATTGCGCAAGAATTAGAACGAGAGAGGATTCGTCAGCGTGATGTAGAGCTTCAGTTGCAAGCTCAGTGGTTAGATTTTATGAAAGAAGCGTTAGCATTATTAAAATCATATTTAGAAAAGAAGTGAATAATGTCTTATTTTTTATTTTATTTGTATTAACAGACTTCACATACACTATTCACTTCTATTTCTTAAAAAGAAAATCATTTTGTATATGTTACAATTAAATTTATTTTGCTTAAACTATATTCATACTTGTGGAAGGCCTATGCCCAGCAGTGGGCGTCGTACGGCTGAGATGGTGAAACTATATTCATGAAAGTAATATCTTAAAGGTACTTAATTTTGTTTTGTAAATAACTAACATCATATTTGTTTCAAACATATTATATTATATTTTTTATTCTCTAATGCTACCTTTATTATAGAGTCCAACATGCTTACACAAACACCGAAATTAACTATTTACATTATGAAGCCGATTAATTCTATGTACTAACATGTTTCTTATGGCTCTACCGCGAATCAATTCATCACTAGAACCACTTTCGCGAAAAGCTTCTTCTGGAGAAGAAAATGTTGAAACGCCTAATTCTGAAGAATATATTATATCATCTTCAGTATCAGTAAAATCTAATGCTAGGTTGTGTAGAACGCTACATGCCATTATGATAGAAGCACACCTCTCAGGGGTGTAGTGTAATGTGCGGTCCTTACAAAGGCATCTCCACCTATTTTTAAGTCTTCCAAAAGTATTTTCGATCACTACTCTGGCCTTCCCATGGATGGTAGTATATTTTGCCTCCAGAGTGCCTTCAGCAGCATCTGTAATTGGTGTCATCAACCAAGGCCTCTGTGGATATCCAGAATCCCCTGAAAATATATTTTTGTATATTGAATCAAATAATCTTACAACAGACAATAAAATTAAGTAGACAGTAAGTATGACTTTATTTTAAAATTAGAACTACCTACATGTAAAAAAAAAATACCTAAAAACCACACTTGTTCATTATTCTGCTGTAAGTCTTGGATGTACCTATTGGCTTGACTATTTTCCCAAATAAAAGCGTCATGGGTAGCACCTCCATACTTGGCATTAACATTTAAAATTCTGCATTCACTGTCACATATCTACAATTTAAAAACGTAGAAAATTTATAACTGTATAACATAATAATTAATTGTTATCCTAAGTAATTGTAACGTTATAAGTATAAATTAGTAGAGTAATATCTTACCATTTGCACATTCAGTGAGTAGAAATGCTTTCTGCAGTAAAATAAGTGTTCTATGTCTCTTTTTGGAGTGAATATATGAAAATGAGATCCATCAATGCATCCTATTACTCCAGGGAAGCCAAATTTTGTATAAAATCTGTAAATAAAGTATTGTATTTAAGTAAAATTTTCTAGTATTAGGTAGCTATAATATTTGTGATTATTCAGATGATCCTCCTTTCGCTGTTTAACATTCTTCACTAAATTAGTTTTTATTGGCATACATGGTTATTATAATTATTACTTACTTGTTTTTTACAATATTTCGCTGCTCTCGTGTTGTTGGAAATTTCAAAAAATTATTTAATATTAAAGGGTTAACAAGAGCATCAGTAACCTGCCTCACATATTTGCTCACTGTAGTTTGCCCTAAATATTTAGCCATTCCTACTATTCTTTGGTAGGAGCCTGTAGCATAAAATGACAAAGCACACAGAACCTAGAAATAGAAATATTAAAGAGTTAATAGTTAGAAGTACAGCTGTATATTATACTCACATAGTATGTATTAGTTAATGTACACATTATAGGTATAAAATAGAAAAATATTTTAGTTAGAAGGGTAATTAAGTAGCTTATTTATTACAATTACTTTGTGTTCCAGGCTGATCCTTTTACTTGATTTTAGACTGGATTTTTCTTTTAATTCGCGACACAAGAACAAAAATGCTTCCTTACTTAGACGAAATCTATTTTTAAATTCTGTGTCGCTAAGGTTTTGTAGATTAATATTGGCCAAATTCTTTCTGAGTAGAGCTCTCCTTGAGATTTCTCTGTAAATGTAATAGTAAATTTAAAAGATAACTAATTGTTTTTTATTTATGAAAATATATAGTGTTTTAAAATAAATCACTCACCTTGTTTCTCTTCGTACATTTCTACTTTCAACAATCAATCGCGCTGCAAGATAATAGTACAATGCACTACGTCGTGGGGCGCTTCTTGTTAATCTTAACATTTTCTAACAAATTATAACAACACAATCACTTAAATTATAATTTAATGCTTAAAATAAACTCCGACGAAAGTTTTCTCACTGTCAAATTTAAAGTGAATAAACATTCGTGAAACTCGTAAGCCAGCCCTCGACAATTACGATACTATCCGTCATTTTATGCCTTCGTGCTAGCTATCTTCATACAAAGGGCTCAAGTTACGTTAAGTTACGTTTCGAATTCGATACGATGACGATACGAAACTTACATGTATTTGTTCATGCTCTGAAAATTAGTTCAATTTACGCACACCAGAGACGCTGTTCAAGTTCCCATATAAAATGCTTTCGAAGACGATACGAATGTTTTTTCGATAATAATTCGTGCTAGGGGCACTGGTTACAAGTACCCAACAGGCATTACATATACGATCCTGATTGCTCACCTAAAAAAATAAAATCGAAATAAGGCTCAACAAAAAAAAAAACAATCGAAATGTTTATCTCATAAAATAGGTACATAAAAAGTTAACTTACAGGCTCAGGAGCAATCCAGGAGCGAATCACCGATAGAATGGATTCATCTTCCAAAGCATATGTTGTTATCGTACTGCAACGATTTGTAGATATTCTACAGTTTACGCAGCGGTCCGTGGTTGACATCACGTTGACTCGTAATGTTATACACACAAATAAATAATAGAGAGATGATAATAAACTATCGTAAGCAATATCAGTGTCCAAGATAGAGCGCCAAGGTCGGTCGTAAAAGTAGGAAACGTCGAGGTCCAAGTCTAGCAACGGTTGTTCAGAAAGGTAAGAGTCTTCGAAATCCAAAAGCAAGCCAGGTCGTTGTAAAAATCCACGTAAAACTTTGGGAGCACAAAACATTCACACCAGCACAAAATAGTAGCGAGCGAGCAAATGTGACTTGTGAAGTTATGTGTGTCATCTTTTTCAGTCTATCAAAAAGTAGGTACTCTGTGGTCATCTTCTAAAGAGTCATGTTTGTTTGTTTGTCATGACAACACTATCATAAACAAGTCCAAAAAGCCTTGTTTCCGGCCGCTCAACTTACTCATACTTAACGAGATTTTATCCCCATTGTCAATAATAAAATTAATCTGGCTATCAATCCATAAAAATAAGCGCTTTTTTTTTAAATAGCTTTGATTTCTGTACCTTTCCAAAATTAGCAATTCCAAAAAATGCCATCTCCTTTTGAAATTGAAGCCCTGGCCTCAACTTCAGAGCCTCGTCATAGAAGAATACAGTGACAGTACGTATGCCGAGAGTGAAATATCTCTCCACGACTCTTCAAAGGACAGTTCAATGAATGATATGCTGGAAACGATGTTAGAAGAAGAGACAAACTTGGATAATGTCGCCGGAAGTTCTAAAACGAAAAATCTAAAACCACTCATTAAGACTGTAGGAGAGTATGTAGCTTTCACGTACGAAGGGGAGGTTTTCCCAGGTGTCATAGCGAAAATAAGTGATAAAGGACCATACATATCCTCAATGAAAAGGAGCCCATACACGGGACAATTTGTCGTTTCGATCGATCGTCAAGAAAATCGTACTATTTTATCTTTCGATTTCCGTCCGTCACACACGAACGATGTGATCGTACGATTATCAGTCTCTGTGCGGAGTGAAAACGTGTAGCACGTACGTGGGTGAGCGATGAAGTCGCAACTGCTTTGTTTAAGCGCATTGGCGCTCATTTTATATAAAAAAAAACTTTCTACAATAAATAAAAGGAAGACTAGGAGAGAATGGACTAAGAGATGGCTTCTGAAAAGACATCAATATTCTCACATCAATCTTCTTGAGGAATTACGTTTTCATCCTAAAGATTGGCATAACTACCTTAGGATGTCAGAGGAAACATACTTAGAGCTTTTGCATAAGGTATCTTCCAGAATAATAAAAAATGATACCAATATGAGGCAAGCTATTACTCCTCACGAACGTCTAACTGCAACACTGCGTTTCCTGGCTACTGGAAGGACTTATGAAGATTTAAAATTTACAACGTTGATTTCACCACAGTCTTTGGGAAAGATCATTCCAGAAACGTGCGAAGCCATTTTCAATGCATTAAAGGATTACTGTAAGGCAAGTATAAATTTACCATAGCAGTTGATTATTATGCGCTGTTGGTGATGATAATTAGGTATAATGAAATATAAATATATTTAAAACATTATATTATCAACAAATTATTGTTTTACATCTTACATAATAATATATCTTAACATTTGGCCAAAAATTACTTTCACTCAACGGAAAAAGTATTATAAAATGTTTGCGCGTCATCTGGTATGTGAACATGGACTGGAGATTCTTTTTCGGGCTCGCGTGTATGAAAGTTGAGTTCCTGTTGTGTGGATGGTTGAGTTTTATGAACTATTGTTTGTGTGGGTTGCTGTAATATGAGTGGCTCCCGTGTATGATGAAAGTTGAGTTCCTGTTGTGTGGATGGTTGAGTTGTGTGAACAAATCTTTGTGTGGGTGGCTGTAGTATGAGTGGCTCACGTGCTTGAAAATTGAGTACTTGTGAAGAGAGTGGTTGTAATTTTTGTGAGTGACAAATAGGAAAGGATTGAGGGGGAAGGTGTAAGAAACACTGTCTGTTTAAATTACCCAATTCGGCTTCAAACAAAGCATCATTTATAATTTTTTCCGCAAATAAGCGTTGATTTGTAGGCAAAGATCGCAACTTATGTGCCACGTTTTTACCGAAGGCATCAAACTTGTCATCCGCTGCTATTTCAGATATTTTATTGCCTATAGTTTCAATCGTTCGATCAACATTTTGGGAAACTGACAGGTTTTTCCGGCGTTTAAAACTACGATCTTGTTGAGGCTCATTAAACCTTTCAACTGATGCGATATCTGATCTTGGTGAAGCGACTTCATCTCTGGTGGTTTCAATACTGTCGTCATCAGATTGCTGAAACAATTAATAAAAAATAATTATTTATTTTTTGCAGTTTCCAACAAGCGAGAACGAATGGATCGAAATTGGGAAAAACTTTGAAAATAGATGGGATTTTCCTAACTGTTTGGGCGCTGTAGACGGGAAACATATAAGGATAAGACCTCCTCCAGGAGCTGGATCTTATTTTTATAATTATAAACATTTTCATAGTCAAGTACTAATGGCCATTGCTAACGCTAATTATGAGTTTATTTATTTTCATTTTGGTACAAACGGCAGAGTCTCGGATGGTGGTGTTATAAATGAAACGGACTTCTACAAAAACCTCTTAAATAATTCCTTAAAATTACCAAATCCTACTACAGTAAATGGTACGACTTTGCCTTATGTTTTCGTAGGCGATGAAGCCTTTATGTTAAGGAATAATTTTATGAAACCTTTTAATAAAAAACAACTGACCATTCAAAGGAGAATTTTTAATTACCGTTTATCTAGATCAAGAAGAATAATAGAAAATGTATTCGGCATTTTAGTTGCCAGGTTTGGTATATTAAAAACAGAAATTAACATGGATTTAGACAACATAAAAAAAATTGTAATGGCTTGCTGTGCTCTGCATAATTACTTACGCCGTAATAGTCCTAACACCTATACACCGTTAACTGTATTTGATAGAGAAAACTTTGAAAATAATGAATTTGAAGAAGGCCTCCGGTGTGATTTACTAGGACTCCGAAGGCGACCATTACGTAGTAACGATACTGGTAATCAAGTAAGAGAATTATTTGTCGACTATTTTAATAATGCCGGATCTGTACCTTGGCAGAACAACTTCATAGGACTTTATTAATAATTTTAGAAATAATAAATAAATAATGTTATAAATGTATAAAACATAATAATAAATATATAAAAATAATAAATATTGTGTACTTACTGAAGTTACTGTATCCATTGAACTACTTGTCGCTCCATATGGCTGCTCTTGATCTTTTAAAAACATTAATTTCTCATAGTACCACAACTTTGGTACATAAATGTTGTCAATACCACTTCCCGATGCACGAGAAGACTCCACTTTTTTAAGTTCCTTACGGAAAACAGTACGCAGGTTGTTAATTTTCTTTTGCACTTTACTTATGTCTGCACTGGGATCTACTTCCTTCATTTTTCTAAGTAATACCTCATAACATCCAGTTCGTTTCATGTGATTGTGGTAGTCCTTGTGTTTTATTTTCCATAAAACCTCGTGTTCTCGGAGTAACTCTATAAATTCCAAAAGGAAATCCTTGCTCCACGACATCGCAAAAAATGTACAGGTACCGTACGTGCTACCCGCGCGAAAGATAGAGGCAGACTGACGATGATCGCATCCGATCACGCCATACACGTGCGATAAATCGAACGATGTTCAGATCGCAATCGATATTTTCGGGGTTGCCTGTTGAGATCTCCAATCGATCGTTCGACCACAAAATCGGATGCGATATTGCCACACACGTACAATTTGTCGTTCGATTTTAACATCGAGCGACGAATCGTTACGATAATTGTCCCGTTTATGGGCACCTAAAAGATCTCTCAAATATTGGAAATGGCCAAAACCAAAGGATGAGATCTGTAGACAGCAGCAATGACTTCTTCTGTACGACGTCTATGTGGATGCGTATTATCATTTAGAGTAAACGTGGTGCGAAAACGTTCCATAGTTATTCGAATTAATTTTATTGCTCTGATGTACGATTATGTTGACCATAAAATGAACGTAGTATGCGATACGTATTTCGAACAGAACCATAATTTTCAAAATAAATTTGCACAATTTGCAAGCGTTTTTCGGGCGTCAGTCTATTCATGTTGAAATGCCAAACCAAACTAAACAAATCACTTGACAGCTGACAAAATGGCCGCCAGTTAAAAAAGTGTTGCCAACTTAAAGTTCTATACCTCTAAAAAAAACCATATACCAAGTAAGTCGAACCGTAATCTCTCAAAAGAAAGGTCCAAATTATCGGAAATTTTCTAAGTCACTGAAGGGAAGGTTCCTCAAATATTTTCTAAGTCGCTGTAGACACACTTCGAAACATTCTAAGACATCATCAATCCCACAGAGTATCATGAAATATTTTCCAATTACGGCATTATTAATCATCTGGGTACAGATGTGCCAGTAAAAGATTGGAAAAGTTTCGCCAGTGAAACAATGAAAGCACCTGGTCAATACCACTTCCATTTTGCAGAATGCAAAAAGTACTATTTGTCGAGAGTTAAAAACAGGTCAGGCCGTTTTTTATTGCGAGGTGAAGTAAAGTATAAAACAGATCTTGGTGTTGCAAAAAGTGTAATGAAACGGGGTGTGACCACATTATCTGATTACAATATTCGAGATGTACCACCTTTACAGGTGAATGTCAGTGCATTGAAGCTCAATGACGTTGATAAGTTGTTATCGAAACATTTTGGTGATAACTGGAAAGCAGAGGAACAACTTTCATTCTATAAAAACGCTCTTGAAACAATTCCCGATGTTGGTGGCGATGAGCAAAACGAGAACATATGTGAACACTTAGAAGAAGTAGGCATGAGTATTTGATTTTAATCCAAACTATATATATATATATATATAATATTATAAATGCGAAAGTAACTCTGTCTGTCTGTCTTTCTGTCTGTCTGTCTTTGCTTCACGCCTAAACTACTGAACCGATTTGTTTGAAATTTGGTACAGACATAGTTTGGAACTTGAGAAAGGACATAGGATAAGGCCTAAGGCCTTCGACCTGGTGGCGTATGATATCCTTTGGGATAAACTGAACAGTATTAACTTGCCGCGTGAACTTGTGACTATCTTCAAGTATTGGTATACGCATCAGGTCAACAGCGTCAGATGGGCGGGGGCAATGTCGGAGCCATATCAGCTGGAGTGTGGAGTAAGGCAGGGCGGATTGACCTCACCAACCCTTTTCAACCTCTACATGGATGCGCTGATCGTCGCGCTCAGCAGTCGGCATGTGGGTTGCCATATTCATGGCGTTTGCGTCAACAATCTAAGTTATGCTGATGACATGGTGCTGCTGAGCGCGTCGGTCTGTGGTTTGAGGACCCTGATACAGGTCTGTGAGGAGTACGCAGGTAGGCATGGGCTAAAATATAATGTTAGCAAGAGTCAATGCATGGTTTTTGGAGCCGGGGGTGCCAAGTGCCTGGAGAATGTACCACCGGTTTTTCTCAATGGTGTTCCCCTAGACAGAGTGGACCAATTTAAATATCTGGGGCACTTGGTCACGGCTGACCTCAGGGATCATGCTGACATCGAGCGGGAGCGGAGGGCTTTATCGAAAAGAGCGAATATGCTGTCCCGCAGGTTTGCACGTTGCTCTAACCAAGTTAAGATCACCCTTTTTAAGGCATATTGCACCTCACTGTACACGTGCAGCCTGTGGGCTCGCTACACACAAGCGAGCTACAGCGCCCTCCGCGTCCAGTATAATAACGCGTTCAGGGCGGTGTTGGGGCTGCCCCGTTTCTGCAGCGCCTCGGGCATGTTTGCGGATGCGCGCACCGACTGTTTTCACGCCACCATGCGCAAGCGGTGCGCGTCCTTAGTGCGCAGGGTGCGGGCCAGCTCCAATACTGTCCTGGTGATGATAGCTGAGCGATTTGACTGCCCCTTCATTAGGAAATGCTGTAGCAGACATTTATAGATATTGCACTTGGGTTTTTATTGGATCTTGACATATATTTAGAGTGACTTCTTTTTAGGGGGATTTTGACCATGACATTTTTGAATCTTTTAATTTTCGTGTATTTTAATTGCTTTGACATTTTATTTTAATTTTAATTCTGTGGCCTTTTAAAATTTTTATAAAATTTTTATTTTTGTATTCTTTAATTTGTTTTATTTTTATGCATTGAGATTGTGTTCAGAGGGTTTTTATTTTTATTTGGAGAAATTTTTATGCTGTGGCAGTAGGCATGGTGATAATATGTTTTATGTTATGTAATATGGGTCTTGCCTGAATTAAATGAATTTTATTTTTTTTTTTTTTATTTTTTTTTATAGTTTTTATTACAAAATAAAAAATAAAATTTATTCCGGACATACAGCGCCATCTATTGGTCAAGAGTCGGCATCAATTCAGTACTGAAAATTCATCGGAAAAATGTAAATAAATAGTAAAAAGGTATGAAAATATAATATAATACAACTTTTAGTACAAAGAAAATGCTCTAACGGAGTATAGATAATTCTATTAGTACTATATGTCGAGTTGGTGATCGCGCAATGGTGTCGATCGTTACACGAGTTCGGTTCATGTTATTGTTTTAATTCATCGGAAAAAAGTAAATAAATAGTAAAAAGGTATGAAAAAAATAATATCAATATAATAAAACTTTTAGTACAAAGAAAATGCCCGAACGGAGTATAGATAAATAATCCGAGTTGTCACTATGCTTGATAGATGGCGTTGGGATCGAAATAGATCGCGCTATGGTTTCGTTAAAAATCTGCCGGAAGTCACTATTCCACGCGAACGAAGTCGCGGGCAAAAGCTAGTGATTAAATAAGTGACACTTCCTTATTTGTATGAATCTTTCGTTTTATTTCAATATACCTACCATATAAGCTAATAAAATATTTTGCATGTCTCCCTTTTACATAATATTGCATGAAGTTTCAATTAACTGCAAAAGCGCTTCTATTAAGAACACTGAGTGACAGAAGCGCCTCTATCCATTGATGAATTTCAAAACCGCCTCTATCCAATTTTCGAACTTGATTAAATAACATTACGTTCCACGTATTGGAAAATACTCTTAAATTTTACTTTTAAACAAACTACAGTAGTTAGTTGGTAAATTTAGATTGTACATTAAGCAATTCTACTAGAAACTATAGCGTTTGGGTCTCTAGCTGTTCGGGAAGAACATAAAAACACTTTTTTAGATTTTATATAATTTATTAGTACGTAGCAGTGCAAGTCACAATGGCGAGAGAGAGAGCCACAGATAAAAAATCATTCACCTATACAACTTGCTACAGATAACATATTATATAATTCCTATGTTCTATTTTTAATCGAACATAAATTGGCGGGCCGACACGACCATATACGCCTCTATATATTAAACTAAGAAGTACTTAAATATTGTTCTAAACTATTATTTAAATATTAAGCCAAACTATTATACCTTATCCTTAGTGTAAGTCCTTTACATACCAAATGTTTTCAATAAAATTAAAAATTTAAAGAAAAATCAATCCTCCCTATCAATGGGCAATACGGCCACCTTATTTATAGCTCTTCTATGAGTGCCTCGACCAGTTTTGACCTCTATTACTCGCACTAAACCATCAGACCCGCTAAATAAATTTATAACCCTAGCCATCGGCCACTGCAATGGAGAACAGTTTTCACCGATTAACAACACTAGGTCCCCAATTTTAATATTCGGATTGGCGTTATGCCATTTAGAGCGCCTTAAAAATTGTGACAAATAATCTTTGTGCCACGCCCTCCAGAAGTCTTGCTGTATCTTAATGCATTTTTTCCAAAATTTTAATATGTTGTGATGGCAAGTTCTCCGAGTTTTTCATTTATAGCAATTTAATAGGCCAATATTCACGAATATAAAACACCAAAAATCATTGATGTATATTAAAGTCCATAACTATGCCGACGTCCTTACAAAAACTGGCCATGTTCTTTGTTTGCGCGAGTTATTTGCCCTTTGAACTGGCCAATTTGAGCCTTTAATTTCCTTATTTGGGCTGCAGCATCTCCCAGCGGTAACATCTTTGGTGATTTTAATTGATTTTCCAATCACGGCTTGCAAATTCCTTTGAAAAAAGTCTGAAGCTTGTCAAATATTGTTTGTTGATAATTTTGTTGACGTGACGCATTTGATAGCTTTAGTTGCCAGATGAGCGAACGCCGAATGACGTGTTGAGCATTAGTTTTCGCACTCTTTTGCACCCACTGTAGCTGTGTATTGGCTCTCGCTCTGTCTTCGCACGCGCGCACGTATTTGTTGTCCTTGTCGCTCTCGTTGGGAACGCGATATCGCTTTCTTGCTCGATTTCATGGACGTGCCGACGCCACGACGGCCGGCCAAACTTCCCGATTGCGAATTAGTTGCAAATACTGCAAATTTCTAGGAGATAACACTAGACGTGTACTATCACACCCCGATAACTGTTTCGGCACCAATTTTATGTTCGGGAAGAACATAAAAACACTTTAGATTTTATATAATTTATTAGTACGTAGCAGTGCAAGTCACAATGGCGAGAGAGAGAGCCACAGATAAAAAAACAAAAAAAATACGTGTGGCACTCGGGGACTGCCGCGGTAAAGCTATTGCATAGCATTTTTATCAACTTATGCAATTATAATATTTATGCAATATTTTTTTTTCTTTGATATTAATTCAAGTTACACTTTTTTAGCGTGGTGACCGATAAGAAAACAATTTTTTTTCTTTTATTGAATAAATGAGAAGTTAATATTGTTTAAAATATTTGTATTACCTATAGTATAATTCGTCTTTAGGAAGAGGCCACTTCCAGTTCTTCAAAGAACGCTTCATTGATGATATAACAGCCCCATTTTTATTGATTTTTGTAATCACGCCGGGAAACAGCTCACCTTCGTATTTAAAAATGACATATTGACCTTCTTTTTTTACCAATGGTTGTAACGCTAGATTCTCTGAATCTATAGAATTTAAAATGTTGGGGTCTTCGTTTTCAACGTCACTTAGTGGCCCTTCAGAGGAATCTCTTAGACATTTGATCATCACTTTCGCTGTTATCACCATTAATAATAGCAGAAGACGAACTAGGAACGGATTCTATTTCACCAGTTGTCGGCGAAACAAGCATCTGATCCGCTACACTTTTGCCTGGTATTAACTTTAGCTTTTTTCTGCCTCTGTTGGTTGCAACACCCTGAGTCCATGCGTTTCTTTTTATTTCCAGGCTTTGTACAAAAGAATCATTAATTGCCTCAGTGTTAATTGCATGGGGTAGTCTATCTAGGAGAGGTTTAGCATCTAAAGGATAGATTCCACATTTTGTAAATCCAGCTTTGAGGTTATTAGCACTGTTCAGGGTTATTGCATCCACTAAACGTTTTAACATTTGAGGGAAAATACCCTTTGGGAGAACTGCATTCTTATACCCACTCGCACTAGATTTCCAGTCGGACAGAATGGATCTCCAAGCAACTTTCAGTGGGCGAAAGAACGCCACATCTAGTGGCTGTGTTAAATGTGTACTGTTTGGTCGTAGACAAAGAAATGTGATGTTGTTTTCTTTGCATTGATTAATAACATCGAGAGAAATATGGGAAGATAAGTTATCTCCTATGATGACTTTCTTTCCTGGCATTTTTTTCAATCTAGGTAACAATTGCGATTGAAACCAATCAGTAAATATGCTCATATCAAACCAGCCGCTTTGGCTACAACTATAGCGGGTCCCTTCAGGTCCACCTTCCGTCCATGTTGTCCATAGACAGCTAGACTTATAAACGACGAATGGAGGAAGTAATTCGCCTTCAGCGCTTCCACAAAACATAATTGAAATACTGGATTTCGATGAATTTCGTAGAAGTTCCGGGTACTTGGTGCCTCTTTTTATAATCACTTTTTTATTGCCGGGATCATCCGTGACGTTTGTTTCGTCATAATTCCAAATATTACTGGCTGGCACATCTACGAGCTCTTGTCTAAGATATTCAATGTATTCAGTTAAAATGTCTGGAGTGATGGCGGCCCTAGCTCGTCTAATATTGGCAGCAAAGCGTCTGGATAAATCAGGGTGGCGACGTAAAAATGACGCGACCCATTCGGTACCCGGCAAATTATTTTTAAATCTTATAACAGTTCGTCCAGTTTTATCAAGATAAGCTTTTAAGATATAACGAAAATCAATTTCAGATAAGGGGAATCCGTACGTTTCCCATCAATTTAATGCAACTAGAAAACTGTGATTCTTCTTCATCATCAAAAACTTGAGGATGTCCTGGTGGTTTCACGGCTGTATTATTTTTTCTGGCTTTAATGTAATTAATTATAGTCCTTCTAGGAATATTAAAATGCTTTTCAGCTTCTCGTTGGGTCATGGCTTTTATTTTCTAATGTCAAAAGACATTCTAATTTTTCTTTGCTATACGCTTTGTAGCGCCTTGCATCAGCTCGTCTTTTATATTTTCTAGGCATGTTTCTAGCCTAAAACAAGTAAAATACATAAGTAAGTAAACATAGATGGAAAAATTAAACTATGGGTATTCTTTGCTCCAGGCGCATTATAACCTCAAAAGTAGGCGCAAAGTATACCCAAGTCAAAAAAACTGATACAAGAAATACAATGCTGGTATTAAACACAAAATATCACCTGAATCTGATAGTTTAGAAAACACGTTAACTAATTAAATGCGACTGTAGTTGTTTAAATCACAAGTTTAGGAGATGCATATAGATTTTACTCACTTCTAAATTTTCACCTCGAAGAGCGATGCGTTTCTACCACACACAGAAAAAAATAATGGCTGACTTTGACATCTGTCAACTCTGGTGTTGCTAGAATAAGAACAATATTTTCAGATAAAAATATTGGATTCTACTAAATAGTAGAGTATTAGTACGCCAAATCAGATTTAATAATTTTACGGAAGTGGAGCATTTTTACCACCTTAGGAGCAAAGTAGGACCAGATTACGGTACATGGAATGATGTACTTGGCAGCATAAACACACCGAAAAAAATTGGACGCAGAGACTTTTATTCCGTGCCAGAACTGAACCAAATGTGGGGCACCAAAGTTAATAGAAGATTTTGAAAATTTATAATTTTTTTCATCTCATAAATGATTGTTTTATTGATAATTTGTGCTAGAGCAAAAGAATATTGTTTATTTTTGAAATATTTACGAAATGTTTTCCAGCATACTTTTGTTAATACCTAACTCAGCGTTGCTCTTTATGAAACAATACACTGAATACACCATTTGCCTTGCCTGTCTATTTAAAACTGTATTTTTTCTCCTCGGCATATTTTAAGAGTTCGTGTGACTACGATTTTAAAACCAAAAAATTAAAAACAACAATTTTATAAATCGAGATAACAAAAATAAACTATATTAAAACAAAAACACATAACAGATACGAAATAACAAAAATAAACTATTTTAAAATCTCAAAAGTTAGTCACTAAAATTGCACGAAAGTGTACTGTAGCCGAATGACACGCGAGAGTCCAATAGACGACGAGCATCGACTGACGAACCAATCGCGTGCAACCTCGGCGCCCCCTGCCTTCTTCATTCCGCCAAAGAGACCGAAAAATTCACTACTGCGCAGTGCGCAGTAGTGAATTGTGCGCAGTGCGCAGGTGTCAGTTTGTGCTCACGACTCATGCGTACTTACTGTAACTTTTTACAAACCATAAAATATTTAATTACTTAAAAATTAGTTGAGTAGTGAAATAAAAAACAACCAAGTTTTGTATTTAAATATGATACGTTATTGTTATAAATTTTACCAACATACGTTGATAAGTAATACAGATATTTTTGTTGGTAGATCATTTTAAGAGGTTAGTTTACCATTTTTTTGTATCGAGAAAACTTTTCACAAACGTGTTTTGAATACAACAGGGTTCTCAGAAATATGTTCAAGATTAACATTTATTTTTTCCGCCGTGACAAACTGTATAGATTCGGCAAAAAAATTGTTTGAGACAAGCCTTTTTGGCTCTTGTCAGCGTCTTAAACAAAGAGATACTTAGTATAGTTAAAGATCAACTTTATTTTAATGGTAATTCAGTTGATTTCAGAGTGACTAGCGCTATTGAAAAACGCTGCACCGCTGTGCCGGTCGGAGTGGGGGTTTTAGGTTTATTTTCGTTACGGAATTTCTTCATTCGGTCGCCGCGCTCAAAGCCCAAGATAAAAGCTATGCAATAGCTTAAAAAACGAATTGTACAATTTTACACGGCCTTACCCAAGTACTCACAGTTTTATGTCAGCTCACTGATACACGTCACTCACACTCGCGAAGCATAGTGACGTCGTAGTCACTATGCTTCGTCACGTCACCGTTCCCTGCTGCGAAATCACTCCGCTAGGTGGCGCCACTGCAGATTCGCTTTCCGCCGCTGGGTTATTCCTCTGGTCACCAGGCTGCTGCTTCCACTGGAGGGTTGCGCCCCGAGCAGCGACCCACTGCCCCTAGGTGCGCTGATGACGACAAAAAAAGTTCTCGGGAACCCACACTTCACTGACTCAACTCCGACTTGAAGGACAATGTACAATGCCGTACCAAGATGCTTCACTTTGCTAGGATTTATATAGAAATAAAACAAAGACGATGCTGTTTTGGGTATATGTTGCACGTTTTTGACCAATGGATTTTGAGAATTTGAACCAGTCTTGTGATTTCATCATATTTATCATATTCTATGAGTAGTAATTTTCCTACAGTGCCATTAGATAAACCATCAGCGACATCTATGTTTACAGTTATCATATAGGGTTGGTTAGGAACTAGAACTAGTTCATAAGGTAATCCACCAGTCTCGTCAGGTTTCATTTTATGTAACTTCTGTCTTACAAAATTTTCTTTCTCTGCATTATGACAACCAACGAAAACATCCGATGCCAATGAAACAATTTTGTTTTCAAAACTGTTCAAAATTGTACTGTTGTATTCGTTAACCTTATTATTCGTAAACATAGAGTCTATTTTCTTGGCGCATTACCTTGAGTTCGAATTGATGAAATTTTCGCAAAAATTCACCAGTAATTTTTTTTTTAATTTGCTTAAAAATCGGTGTGGCTTTTGCAGGGGGTAATTGGCGCAAATCTCCGATAAGGATCACGTCCAATCCACCAAAAGCTTTTGTAAACAAGCCAGTGATTTGCTTCAAACGTTCATTAATTTGTTCTAAAAATTCTGCTGAAACCATGCTTACTTCGTCAATGATAATAACCTTAATGAACTCAAATAGCGCTCTGTATTGATGAGCTTTTTCGATGTTGAGTGGCAACAGCCTTGAGAGTGATATACTTAAAGCATTATGCATCGTTGTTCCACCTATGGCTGTAGCAGCTTTTCCAGTTGAAGCACAAGCAATGTATGCGTTGAAAATTCCATCCGTGTCGGAAAATCTATTATAAATCTCCATGAGTGCTTTTATTACAAACGTTTTTCCACTACCAGCTGGCCCAGTCAAATATATCAACAATGGTTTTTGCATTGGCTCGTTAATTCTTCATGAAGATGTAGATACCGGGACTGTACATCCACCAGCCGAGAAAATAACTGTGTTGACTCCCTTGGAAAGTTGTAACCAGAAAAATTCGCTACAGATTGCTAAGCGAGCAAGGGACTACTGTGAATATTTTAACAACGAGGGTGCAGTTTACTGGCAGGATAAATTTGTTACTATGTAATTACATACTTTTCGAATAAAATATTATAAACTTACCGTGTTTTGTTCCACATCATCTTCAACAGAATTTCGTGTGTCAGAATTTTGGGTAATATCCATAGAAGATTCAGAGTCACACGCCATTTCTTGATCATGTAAAAAGTTCATGCCACTGTAGTACCACAACGTTGGTTCATATATGTATAGAATCAGCACTTGCCCCAGATTTCATAGAATCCATGTGTTTTTTTAATTCTTTTCGATAGTTTGTTCTCAGAGCATTATTTTTATTTCAAGTAGTCTTTATTTGCTTTAGGAAACATCTCTTAGTACTTGCTAAGCAACAAATCATAAGCCATACTCTTTTTGTCCCGGTCATGGTACAATTTACTTTTAACATTCCACAAAGCAGGTAAATCACGATATAATTGAATGCACTCGATAATGAATTCTCGTTCCTCTTCTTTCGCTGAAATTTTTTGTGCCATTTTCGCTGCAAAAATACACGCGTGCATACGCGACCGCTTCGAACTGTAGACTAAAAAATATTGGGCAATATACCATACACAAGACACAATAAATAAATATTGTGCAATAAAATTTAAAAGTCATCAATCTTTTACTCAATCATCAACATTGCGCAATATTATTGTAGGTGTATGGGTCGCCTAACTTATCCTCTCAATTTCTGTAGCTGAAATATTATCGTGCAACATGTACAACACGTGCTGTGTTGTGACCTGTGCTAGTAGACGAAATGACGTCAGTTTTCATATGTTTCCAAAAAGTGAGATAGGACTCAAAAAATGGTTACAGTGCATTAATTGTGAAAGACTGCGAAGCTTGAGCTTCCAAAAACTTCGCAAATCATTTCGAGAAGAGGTTTCTTTCAACAACGCGCGATACAGTTCGTCTTTGCCCCGACGCCTATCCAACGTTGTTCACTGGTCGCGAGATATCTAGCGGCATTCCTCAAACCGATGCATTAATAAACCGAATCACAGAGCTTGTACAGAGATTGTTTGACGCCCAAGAGGAACTATCAATCTCTGAGTGTATCAAGGTCGATAAGCAGGTTGCTCGCAATAGTAGGTAATCTTTTTGATAAGTTGGTAGGTGGTAAGCCAAAATCAGTGTGTGAGCCAGCTGTAACTATAGATTTGACTGGTGATGATACCATACCATTATGTCCTATTGTTATGAGTCACGACAAATTAAAAAAATATATTAAAATCAAGAAATTAATTAAATGGTCACAGAGAGCAATAAAAAAACAAAAACTCTTAAAATTAAACCTTTCACCTAGAAAGGAACGTGTTGTCTTATCGAAAAGTTTAAATATTTGTACTATTGAGTTAGATAAATGTAGGGAAAAGTATGACACTGATATCCAGCTCCTCTGTAATGATATATTACACAAGGAGCATTTGCTGAAAGATATTTTTGAAAAATATGAAAATTCACAACAACAACTGAGTGACCGCTTGTTTGAGGCTGGAGAACTACTGGATTTGGTGAAGTACAATTCTGAGAGGTATGAGTCTCTGACTAATGATCTTTCATGCAACTGTGCCAACCAACCACCACCTCTTCAGCCTCAGTCTGATTTGCCCCTTCCGGCGTTGGCTCTTCCAGCAGAGACTACAGAGATAAACAAATCAAAATTTTTTTGTGACGAGTTGGGTTCTGGCTTTGGAAAAAAATTTACTCAATTACCTTAGCCATAGTTTTACCAATCATAGTTACCATAATATAAGTTTTAAACAAATGATAAAAAGAATTGCCAATGCAAACCTAGATAATTATTCTACTATGTTTTGCTATTAGGTAATAGCACTGGTATTACCAGAAAGGACATAGTGGATGGTGTAAACACCTTATTAAAGTAGTTAAAAATAGGTAAGATAATGTTGTGTGCTTTTCCTTACTCTGATACAATATCATATAACGAAAATTATTATATTTATAAGTTGAATAATACTATTCACAAGCTGACATGTTGTCATAGTGACAAATTATTGTTTTTTGACACTAACAAGTTTGTTAGTGGTTTTAAGTTAACTCAGAGAACTTTATCTCTGTCTGGGGAATGTTGACATCTGATTGCTATGTTGATAGCTTATAATATTATTATTAAGGTTATAGCTAACATAACGATTTCTAGTATTAGTGACGAGTCTGTGTTGCCTAGTTATACTAGCAACATAGTGATTAATTATGAATCGTCATGTTGTACAAAGGAGGATCCACCTATAATACCAACATCCTTGGAGACCACTACCAGTCCGATAGGGTATTCTCCTCTTGCTGGAACTTACACGGGTAATCTACTCTCCAGTAAAAAAAATATCTGGAGGGACCTCCACAACTACAAAGTTGTGGAGGTCCCTCCAGATAATTTTTTAAACTAGTCAGTGAGACAACAGAAGTTACCCAGTCAAATAACCAATTATTATTACAAAATAATAAAAAGCAATATAATTAATAATACTAAAAAACCAAAGGGAGTGCAACATAATTTAAAATTATTTAATCAAAATATCCAAGGTTGCGCTTCGAAATTACTGGAAATAGAATTGTTTTTGGAAAACACCAAGTTTGATGTCGTTTGTTTAACAGAGCATTGGTTGAAAGATCATCAAGTAAAGTCAATTAATTATGAAAATTATTGTGTAGTTAGCCATTTCAGCCGATTTGATACATGGCGGGTCATTAATATTAATTAAAAATTCTATTAAATCGAAAGAACGAAAAGACATAATCGGGCTGTCTATTGAACACCACATTGAATTGTCCTGTGTTGAGTGTTTAGTAATGTCAACGTCATCTGTCATAGTTGTCAAACTAATATGGACTTGACAGTTGGTTGGCTCAGCCGGCAGCCCTTCTAACTCTCGCATATTTTAGTGAAATTCAATAATATAATAGTGTAACCAGTGTCACAAATAAATAATCAAGTTTATATATATGGTGGTTTCCATCAAGATCCCAAACATTTTGGTCCTTCGAGAGCCGACAATACAAGGATCGCCATCTTTTTTTCTTCGCGGCGTCGTTTGGTGTGGAGGCGGAGAAAACATCACTCGTACGCTGGAATTTTGAAACGCGGGAATTTGGGCGGCGAACCAGCAGCGGGCAGCGGCAACAGCCGAAAATCAATTCAAGAATCAATCAGACACTGCTTTACCGACACTCAAAAAAATTTGAACACAGTAAGTGAATCTACAATTCTACATTCGTACATAGGCAACAGCCACACATATCCGGCATCTCTAATTGGCCAATCAGCGAACACGCAAAGCTAACCGTCATCTACAGGACGCCACACACTAGGAATCGGAACTTCCGCGACGCCATCTTTTTTTTTTCTCTCTGCCCCACGCGCCATGCGGTGAGCAAGACGCACGCGGTTCTTTTTTGACGCTACGACGCACCGCACCCACGATCATCTCAATAATCTCAATATACGCAACAGCGGAATAATCTCAATATACGCAACAGCGGAACAATCTCAATATACGCAACAGCGGAACAATCTCAATATACAATGTCTGAAAATGATGAAGGAAATATCGAAACCAATCTACAAAACCTCAAACAGAAGAGAAGCGCAATCAAAGGCAAGCTTACTAGGATGGAAAGATATTTACATAACTTCGACACAGATCGACACCATGAACGAAATCAGAGTCCGACAAGGATTTAGAACAATTGATTCAGCGGTTCGAGGAACTTCAAATACAAATCGAATCAATTGACGACGCCGCGGACAGACTAGACTTTCACGAAGAGGAGCGGAGCGCCTTCGAGGACAGATTCTATGGACTGAAGGCATGTATGATGAACGCCTTGACGGCAAGATCGCCAACACCCGCGCCGGCGGCATCACATTCACGCCACACTGATCAATTTAACTGTACGCACTACGACCGCGCCAAGCCACGTGTCAAGCTGCCTCAACTGGAACTCCCTAAGTTCGATGGGGACATCCGGCAATGGCCAGCGTTCAAGAACATCTTCTACGCGTCCGTGGACAGCACCGACCTTCCCGTGGTGAACAAGCTGCAGTACCTGAAGACGGCGCTGACGGGGGAGGCTGCGGGCCTCATAGCCTCACTGCTCATCATACAGGAAAACTATTCCAAAGCGCTCGAAATCTTAGCTAAGAGGTATGAAAATCAAACAATTATTGTAAACTTTCACTTAAAAAGTATCACTAGCTTTAGTACTATCACTCGAAATAACCTCAAAGAGTATTTGGTTCTGCTACAACAAAGTTTAGATTCCCTAAGAGCCATCCAGCTCCCTGTGGAGCACTGGGATGCATTGTTGGTTTTTCTAATAACTCAAAAATTAGACAATTCACTCCGAGCCGCTTGGGAAATCAACCGCAAAGAAAATTCTATTGCTTCCTTAAGTGAGCTGCTTGATTTCGCCAAATTTTTTTATGAATGAGTGTAAATAATGTTTAATTATGCTTTCAGGTCAACACTTGGGATGAAAAAAAAATATATTGCTCCATACTTTTTGATGAAGTGGCTTTAGAAGCAGCCTTGTCTTATGACAAACATAAATACATTATTAATGGATTTGTGGAACTAAATAAAAAAAACAATGATTTTGCTGACCATGCCCTTATGTTTATGTTACGGGGAGTGGTTCACAAGTGGCAGCAACCTTTAGCCTTTTATTTCTGCAAAGGAGCAACTTCTGGGGTTGAATTAAAACAAATTCTTAAGGACATGGTTACTGCTATTGGTAACACAGGACTGAAGCCGTTGGCTTTGGTGTGCGACCAAGGTACAGTATTTCGAGCTGCCCTGAAGAGTCTCCAAGAAGACACAAGGCGACAGCAAATAATTGCCGGTGAAAATATTGGTGAGTAGGTCTTGTCCTCTTTATACGCCCCCTTTTTTTGACAACATTTAAAACAAAGTCTATACGGGCACCACCCCACAAATTTTTTGATGTTTATTGTAACAATATAATTTTAATTTTTCAGATGATGTTATTGTAATTAGCGGACAGAAGCTCAGTGTAATTCACTTCACGATCATTCAATTCGATTCATTAAAGGGTTAAGAAATAATTGTATTACAAAAAATATATCTCTTAATGGAGAAATATCGAAATGGAAGGATATACCTAGTGGATGTTTATAAAACCGACTGCAATCATGCGCAGTCGCGACTCCATAAGTTAAGGGGCTTACAGGACCTAAACGCAAAAAACGCAAGTTTTAGAAACAATAAAAGTAAATGATCGCCTACAGTAAAAAAAACCAAAAAAATATATGATATTCTTCAGGATAAATGCTAGGATGATAGTGTGTTGAAAACATAATACAACTTATTTGGTACGATAGAAAAAAATCATGAAGATACCTCTAAAAACTTTTTATTTACAACAAAATTCATACTAATATACATACAATCATTATGATTTTTTGTCAGATTATTCTACAAGCAACATACTAAAACTATAGTGTTTTAGTTTTTTTGTCCAAAGACTAGATTTTTCGTAAATCGATAATTGCTTCATATTTTGCAATAAATTACCAGCGTTGTGGCATCGCGCTTCTCTTTCTTTTCTATGCAGACCGACAAAGACCGCGCTTTAGGTCATGTAGTCCTCTTAACTGACGAACACGTAATTCCAGAGGAAATTAAAAAAATGAAGGTAATTGTTTAATTAAATCACTTGTTATGATATTCAAATCCCCAAAGAGTATTTTAATAAGTATTGTTACGAGCTTGGGGTTCGTGACAATAAAAACTGCCGATTTTTTTTTCCTCTGGATCCTTTCCACTTCCTTTTCACGTGCTACCGGCAATCTCCTTGGCCGCTGACGGATAGGCAATTCTTCTCCTGTGTGTATTTTGTGTTGAACTAAGCCAGTCTTCCCGATGTCAGCATCGTTTGACGAGAAAACATCGGCGTACTTGAGTAACATCTTCTTCGCCTTGACCATTTCATTTTGGGACAGAGCGCTGCGGCAGTCTTCTAAAAGTGTGGCCTGACTTTTATTCCACCCGTTCGCCTTCATGACAGCCTCAAATTGGATTTTATAGGCCGACCAGGACGAAGTTCCGTCGAACGGTGGCACTTTGAATCCACGTAGCGAAGGTATTGTAGCTACGGGAGCTGCGATTCCATCCTCAAGTTTTAAGGTAATTCAGCGTTTTCTTCACGTCAGCCATCACGGTTTTCTTCACGTCAGCCATCACCTTGTCAACCCGATTATTCACTTGGTCGATTCGGGTTTCAGCTTCCAACAGGTGGTTGTCATGTTGAGCAACCTTATCCTTCACCTCCTTCATGTCTTTCACGAAGGTAGCATGAATGTCCTTCATAAGGAGCATCTGTTCCTCCTTATCACGCTGGAGCTGTTCATCCAGCCGACGAGCCTGTTCCTCCTGTCGGCGGGCCTGTTCCTCCTTATCACGCTGGAGCTGTTCTTCCAGCCGACGAGCCTGTTCCTCCTGACGGCGGGCCTGTTCCTCCTTATCGCGCTGGAGCTGTTCTTCCAGCCGACGAGCCTGACCCTCCTGTCGGCGAGCCTGCTCCTGCAGCATCATCATCAAGGCAGCCAAGTCTGGTGTTGCTGATGCTGGAGCTGCTGCGGATGGGCCGGCCTCCGTGGTCGGTAGCTGGCCCTCCGAACTCTGTGGCGCAGCTCCACCAAAACGTCTCTGGTCCGTCTCCTGTTGACGTTGACTCCGGGTACGGATACCCTCCGTGTCGTTTTTGGGCAAAATCGGCTTGATTTTAATCCTTGCTTCTGACACCAATTGTTACGAGCTTGGGGTTCGTGACAATAAAAACTGCCGATTTAATAACCAAAAATTACACTTTAATTAAATAACACCAATACAACTTAAACACACTAATTATAGAACACAATCGCACTACTGATCACTTGAAAGTCGCACTTGAAGGTCGCTCCGAATGTTATCGCTTGTATCGCAGAACCAATACTGACTCAGTCGTGGGCCACGCCGGCCGTATATAGGGCCTCAGACAGTTCCAGAACATTCTACTGTAGAAACATCTAGAATGTTCGAGTACATACCGGCCCCTACTGACCAGATGTCGGTAGTTCTAGAAAGTTCTACCATCGAAATTTCTAAATGTCTCGTGAGCTCTAGTTCTGCTACTCGACACTAGATGGCGCTAGTGGTAACAAAGGTCAGGCATTAATTGTGGCGCGTAACAGTATAAATTAATGAATCAGCTCTGTTAGTTGTATAAAATTGTAATTTATATCATTTTATTTCAGGTGAAAAATTGCACTACAGTGTTCAGCAAGACAGCAGCTGCTACATTGTCATATACTGCTCAGTTTTGTAAGTTGCTATGCTGATTGGTTTGTTTTAAGAATTTTGTTTATGACCTTAGCTTAGTATTGACTAAGAATTAATTAATTATTTTATTTGTCGTAGCTCATTATGCAGGTGGAACTGAAGTAAGCTCTACATTAAACAACACCGCTAAAGTTGTATCATTCTTTGACGACCTATTCGATTCAGTCAATGGAACAGGCTTTAACAAGACCTCCAAAGGGAACTATTTAAAACAGGCGGTAACAGAAAAGTCGCCGCACCACGAATTTTGGAGGGAAGCGATAGAAAAACTAAAACTTATTAAATATGTTGACAAAAACGGTAAGGAAACATCTGTGCCATCGTTAAAAAATTGGATTATAACTGAAAAGTTATCAGAGACTGTGGCATACTTAAATAAAAAAAATATTAAAATTATGCGCCCGCGATATTTAAATTCTGATCCCATCGAAAACTTTTTTGGACAAATACGCGCGTATAATTTTAGAAATACAAATCCAGATTGCCATGCCTTCAAAAGTACCTTTAAATCACTGTTAATCACTAGGTTTATAAAGTTTCACTCAGATAGCTACAACTGTGAAGAGGATTCAGGTAAACAGTTATTAAAATTGAAATCACTTTTTAATAAAGAACAAACTAACTCGGAATCAGCAAATTTTTCACTTGCGGATTCTGAGTTTGTTCACCATAAAGAACAAACTAACTCGGAATCAGCAAATTTTTCACTTGCGGATTCTGAGTTTGTTCACCTGAGTCCTCTGAGCTATCAAACTAGGTTGAAAGTGAAAGCGTTCAAAGATCAGCAAGGCAAGAAAGGCTAAATGTCCACTCACGTGGGTCATAAGAAAAATATTACAAAAAATAAAGTGTCAGTATTCTGAAGGAAATTTAACTAGTAGGGAATCCAATTATGATAAAAATACGGTACATAATTGGATTTCCTTTAGAGAGTTCAAGAGCATAAAAGAAAGAAATTGACCTACCCTTCAGAAAATGCTGTGAGATTTTTTGGAATCATCATAGAAGAAGCAAACAAATACTTAGAAAATCAACCTGAACGGAATCCTGTTATAAAAGGTATTAAAAATCATATCAAATCTAAGTATTTGTTTGACTTCATAAATTGTGAATTGCATAAGGATGCTGTTTCTGAATGCTTTCCTGCATTATTGTGAATTGCATAAGGATGCTGTTTCTGAATGCTTTCCCGCATTAACTTTAAGATTGGCAGTATTTAAATGGTGCAATGTTATTAATAAAATATTAAAAGGCACACAGATTTCTTCAGACTAGAAAATAAACCCTTGTTGCCTCTGATGCAAATAAAATAAGTTTAAAACAAAATTAATAATAAAATGAATAATATATTGATAGAATAATATATTGACTGAAAAATTAATCCCCAACGTAAGAGAACCTTCCATTATTGTAATGAATAATGCTTCTTACCATACGGTGGTCTTGAACAAGGCACCAACTAGCGCTTCAAAAGTTGCTGAGATAAAGATATGGTTACTGCAAAATAATATACCTTTTGAAGAGTCTCTCCGCAAGCCTCAATTATTAATGCTAGTGAAGCGGCATAAACCAGAGCCCATTTACGAAATTGACCAAGTTTTAGGAGATAATGGTCACACTGTGGTACGCCTTCCACCTCATCATTGTGACCTCAATCCTATTGAATTAATATGGGGAATTGCAAAGCATAAAATTGCTTCAGTAAATGTTGGGTCAATTGATATAAAGGTATGTAGCCTAGTTTATACAGGGTGGGCAAAAAATCGTGGATCAAACGAAACAGGGCGATAATTTATTTGTAGTAAAAGAAAAATTGTGCGAGAGCCCTAACTTGATCTCCTTAAAAGTTATGACAATTTGAGTGTTTACAGTAAGGTTCTAATGTTAGAAATAATTTTTTTTTTTGAGCCTTAAAAGATATTGAAAAAAGTGCAAATACTGATAAATCATGGTACCCACTGTCATAAAAGCACTGTTGTAGTGATGATACTTTATTTTATTTTTTATATGTTTTTTTTTAATTTTTTTTTTTTACTGTAAATAACCTCAACTATCGCCCTGTTTCGTTTGATCCACGATTTTTTTGCCCACCCTGTATATGCATATTTAATGTTGCTATGTAAGAACCATTGTTAATGATTAATTATTTTTTATAGGTGACTGTCGAACAAGTCTGCCAAAGACTGGAAAAATTCATGCAAGCATGTAATGAAAATAGAAAAAGAATATTATGACAGAGGTGTGACTATATATGAACAGATATAACGATTGGTAATAAATCTCGAGAAATGACAATAGCAGTAGTAGCGATTTATCAGAATTAGAATATCCTAGTGATTCTGAAGTTGCAGGAAGCTCTAGAGAAAATGTGAGCTTTTCTGGGATTGAATATTTAGATGAGTGTTTTCGATTTGTCTGATTGAATTTTTTGTATTAAAATAAAACTTCAAACAAAACGTGTTCTTTCATTATCCCTGTAAACAAACTATTATCGTCAATTACTAACAATCCCACTGTTAGACTGCTCTCAACAAAACGTGTTCTTTCATTATTCCTGTAAACAAACTATTATCGTCAATTACTAACAATCCCACTGTTAGACTGCTCTCGGGGGCAGGATTATCTGTCTGTGGGTACCTACTGTACCGCTTTAGTGTAAGGCTTCAGCGCCCACTATTAACTGAAGTATATTGGAACCTCGTTGTGTGAGCCGGGATACTTTGGAATGAAACACTGCTTCGTTCAACGGAGAGTATAATCGGAATAAGTTTTAAAAATATATAGAATCCAATAAGAAGTAAGAAATGGTATCACCGCATTTTCTTTCATATGCTCGATTTAGTATGTGTGAACAGCTGGTTGTTATTTCGACGACGAAATAAACAAAAAGGCATTGAAACCTATATGCCACTTCTTGACTTCAAATTATATATTGCAGACGTGCTTATGAGAGAAACGACAAGCGTTTTCACGCCAACCACGCGTGGAAGAGGGAGACCCGTTTTGGACCAAAACATCGAAAATGTTAAAAAACCAAAAAGAAGGAGATTAGATTTGCCACCTCGAGAAGTGGCTGAAGACGGGATTGGGCATTGGCCTAGTTGGGCAAATGTTCGTCAGCGTTGTAAAAACTGCGGACAAAAGTCTCACGTATGCTGCAGTAAATGTGGTTGCTACTTTTGCTTTAACAAAGACCGAAATTGTTTTAAGTTTTCATGTTTTCACAAATGAATAAACCTTATAATGTACAATAAATGTTTGATTATAAATACTTATGCTTATCCTTAACTAAAATATACACAGTACCTGAAAACTATTTATATATTTTTTTATTAAACCCATGAACTTTACCATACCTGCATGTTGTTCCAAATGTGGAACGTCTTTCAAAATAACCATGAATGCATGTTGTTCCAAATATGGAACAGGGGGTTTTTCTCGATTTTTATACGATTTGTATGCATTATTTTTTTTATTATTATTTTTCTGGGATGTTTTCTGGGGTAAGTAATATCATAAATTAATTTGAGCGAATTTTAAAAATCCATGCGGTAAAGGGAGCCATAAGTGATAGTGTTTAATTGAATACATTTAACACTTTCATTTGGAGAGTCTCTCCTTTATAATGACCTGTGTTTTGTATGTAAGTTTATATTTCTAAACATATTTTTGATATCTGTTACAAAGAAGTACTCATCAACTCTGAATAGCATTAAGACATCTACTAATTCTTTTTGTACTACAGGACCGTTGAGTAATAAATCATTCAAAGATGTATTTGTATTGGTTTTCATGGAACCATCAAATACAACCCGGCAACAAATTTTGTAGTCTTTTTATCTAACCTAAGCACAGGGTGATGCGGTAAAAAGTACACTGGATCAGTGGATAAGTTGTATTGACTGACATCAATCAACGTACCATGACCCTGTTCTAAATATTCATGAATGAACTTTTTGTATAACATAAATATAAAGATTAGAATATTTTTTTAAATCTAAGTTCTAAGTTATGAAATCTTTTTAATGCTAAATATAATGAATCCCCTAAAGCTTGATTGATTGAATCTAATGGTAGCTTCAGTGGCAAGACTACATTAATTTTAATATTTTTTGTATCATTCATTCTCAACATTTTCACAAAATATTTTTTCACACAAGTCATGTTCAGAATGTGTCTCTGGAAAGGTCTCTGGAACACTCACACTTTCAAAACTCAACAATAGATTTATTTAAATCAGAATCACATTTTTTGCAAAATAAAGAAGTAACTGGATGTGTGTGATGTGTAGGTGTGTTACCTGCAATTACGAGTACATAACCAAGTCTTGTATTTAATAATGGCACTGGGCATGTGACACTGCCATCAGTTGCCTCCGAGCTGTACGGAAGAACGTGAGGTTCAGGCAGGATCTGGAAAAATATGTCAGCACCATAGAATGTGTATGTCACTTGGCTCATTGAATTTCTTGTCAGCTAACACAATTTTGGGAGGTAAGACTAAGTCATATAAGTCAAACTTTCTTTGTGGTAATTTTGAAGTTATTTTCTCCAATAAGTCAAAATCAAAATCAAAATATTTTTATTTCACATAAACCAACATGGGCACTTATGAAACTTCAGAAGCTAGGTGCACGGTTCCAATTGGTCATTTCCTATGGAGAAGAACCGGCAAGAAACTCCATGGTTACTCTTTTAAAAATTATTGGCTTTTACAATGTTTTCGAGTTACAGTAGGTATGGGAGGACAGCGTAGGCCTGCCAACAAGTACCAGGTACTTGATAAAATAAAAAATGGTCTACAGATCTAAAGTCTACAAGGCTTACAAAGTCCTCACATTTACAAAATAAGGATGTATCAAAAGGATAAACAAAATATAAAAATCTACTAAAACCAAGAGATATGATTGCCATTTCAACTAAGAAAGAGGTGAAAAATTAAAATTGTCTGTATATAATGTCAAATAATAAAAAGATTATGTCAAAGAAGGATGAAAAAGAAAATAAATATAATAATCGTAATTTGAGAGCAGTTAATAAACATTTACGTAGTTATGCCGTTAATAAGGTGCCAGGGAAGCCACATGTGCAGAAGAAATTATTGCCAAACTACCTTGTCTTCAACGTAGTCTTCAATCTTATAATATGCTTTTTTGATAAGGACTCGTTTGATGAGGGTTTTGAACTTTCCATCGCTAAGTTCTGTAACCGACTTTGGCAACTTGTTATAAAAACGGATGCTGTTTACAAGAAATGACTTGCTAGTTTTAGTTAGTCTTAGGTATCACAATTTCATTTTTACTGCGTGTATTTATATTATGGAAATCGCTTCTCATTTTGAAAAGTCCTAAGTTTTTGCGAACATACAAAATACTTTCTAAAATGTAAAGAGAAGGCAGAGTTAGTATATCAATTTCTTTAAATTTGTTTCTAAGAGACTCGCGAGGACCCATTTTATATATTGCGCGGATTGCCCTCTTTTGTAAAATGAAAATTGAATCTAAAATTGAAGTAACATGTGACTGTGATTTTGAAATTCTGAGTGAGGGAATGTACTTCCAAATTGACATTCTCCTTTAATTTATTTAAAGTATTGCTTATACCAATAACCGGAGTATTAGCTGTATCAATTTGTACTTTTAATAGATTTGCAAGTTCTTTAGTCACAAAAGATGCCTGTGAACCAGTACCTATCTAGAAGAGCCTTGACATGAACCTCAGTACCATTGCTCGCTAGTAGTTTTATCTGTGCTGTAGGCAACAGTACTTGCTCGGAGGCAGCCTCGGACATCAATGTAACGGGAGAAGGTGCTTTATCTCGTGGAGTAATGTGTTGTGCCTTTCTTTACAGACGCCACATTTAAAGTGATATCTGCATTTTTTGTTATGATTATTTAAACAAATCTCACACAGTTTGTTAGACGTAGCAAACTTGATTCGATCACTTGCAGACATGATTTTAAATTGTGGACAAGTAAAAAGCTTGTGGTTGGACTTACAGGGCAAGCAGCTTCTTGTTCCTACCGTCTCCGCAGCAGCACCTGCATCTGGATTAGCTTTCTTCACGGCTGCAACATTAGCAACTTTAGCCGTTGGCTGGGATCTCTCCTGTGGGCGTTCTGCATTCTCAAGTGCAAGTGCACGCTTGTCTATAAAATCAATTAGGTGTGTAACCGTGGGGTCTCGTACTCGAGCCAATTGGCCAAATGATCCAACACACACGCCACCGTCAGCGAGACATTTGTGTGAGCATGATATACTATCAGCCGCCAGGGCTCATTCAAGTCAATGAAAGACATATTACCCGGTAAATGGTAGCACTATAGTACATAGAACTCACATCTGTGCTATGCAATTATACAGAACAAAGAAAATTGAGTTTATACAATGCAAAGATAGTCTTACAATCTTCAGCAGCTCCAACAGTCTTTTCAAGTGTTAATCAATTAGTTGTGGTTGTGGAGCAGGACCAGCATTGAGCCAGGTCAGGTTCTATGGCGCATATCTCCAACGAGTATTCCTCGTATTTCTGGAATGTATTTCGAAGACGCTCTTCCTTGAGGATCAACGCTTGTTTTGAGAACCCTTTGCTTGCCTCTTTGTCTTTGAACGTGTTTTCAATTTTCGTTATCCAACCTCTGACTGACGCTCGTTTCCTGACGAGCGTTTTCATTTGGTCGACTTCCATTGCTGAAAACTCGCAATTATCTTGACCGCACAAGAACAAGACCACGTTTTTTATGTAAATCCGAATCTGCCTACACAGTACCTAGTTTAGTGAGAAAAAATATGGCGGTTGCGAGTAGCGAGCGACGCGACGCGTTCTTCCAATTTTAAAAATGGACTTGCCCGTTCCTGTCCTTTTTTCGTTCCGGCGTGGCGGCGCCGGCGTCCTCGACCGTGATTATGCCAAATGGGCTCGCCCGTCGCTGGTTGGCTCGTCGGGGTTGCGTGATATCTCGTGAGCCAGTCAGGTGTGACTTGCTTGGCGCGGCAACGGATTTATCGCGGCGTCCTGGGTTTCTTCTTTCTCGCTGCCCGGTACTCGAACCAAAATTGGATTTGAGATTTGTTTTCTTCACAGAATACTCGTACGCGGCGTTCGAACTTTCTAGTGCGTTTTGAGCACGCCCTTTAAATTGAAAAAATGGACTTGCCCGCTCCTTTGTTCGTGACGACCGGCATGGGTATCTTCTGGGATTTGATCTGGATCCAATTTCCACAAAAATGCACTTTTCTTTTGCTGGTAGTATTATATTACTGTCGTTGTTCGAAGGACCATGTTGGGAAACTTGATAATGAAAAATGCAGATTTGATTTAAAACCGGTGTGTAATGTGCTCTTGTACAAAAAGGAAGTCAGACGACATTTTTGACATGACACTGACAGTAGACAGATGACAGATAAAAAAATAAACTAAAATATTGTGTTGCCAACAAGGCTTCATTAAAATTTGACCCAAGGCGAACGCTTCATCAGATATAATTACATATGGAAATATTTGTACAGAATTTGGTAGTGTTGAAGGTTGGGGAGAATTCAATTTTTGTTGTTGGTAAAGTTCCCAAAATTTAGTATAAAATAATACGCCCCGTCAGATACACGACCATTTGTTCCAATATCGACCATAATAAATTCCTTTTTTGCATTCACCAATGCCATAAGGACAATGCTATGAAAGCCTTTGTAATTGTAGTATAAAGATTCAAAATTAGCAGGTTTTATGATTCCTACATGCTTTCTGTCCAAAGCTCCCAAGCAATTCCAAAACTGATATCTGTTTCCAAACTATTCTGCTACTTCTTTCCATTCGTCTTGAGTTGTTGGCATCTGAAACAAATAATTAAAGTTTAATATAGTATACTTACTTAAAAAATATCCTTGTCATTGTGCTATGCTGAGTGTAAATCTGATGCGAGTAACTAAAATATATTTTTGACAATGAAGATTCAGACGATTCCAGTCATATACAAGAACAAAATGATTCTCAAGATCTATCACGAGAAGTTCTTAGCCAGCAAAGTAATTTATCACTGTCTTCTATAAATGTAATGCCAGAGCTTGCTACATTTAATGAGGGATCTAATGCAAAAAGGTACAAACCAACGGTCGCTCGCACTCAAATAGAGTTACTAAAGAAGGCTTGCGCATACTTAGCTCAACCTACGGAAGCATGCAACCCAGCAGCATTGCTTTGGTCTGAAAAACTTGAAGAATTGGATCGTACACAAAGATTATACGCCGAATAAGCTACTCGTATAAATGATATTTTGTTTGAGGCACAACTGGGGAAATTGCATAGATTTTCTGTAAAAATTAACCAATCTGCAGATACTTCGTCCCCTGTATATTCTTCATCAGCGGCATATACTCCGTCGCCTGGGGAAAATCGCTATTACTACAGTAATATATCACAGGAGCAACTCTCTGAACATTTTTCATCAGCAGCATATTCACCGTCGCATAATGATAATGATATTTACACAGAACCATCTCCACAATCACAGGGGCAAATACACACATCAAAAGTGTCTAGGGATCAACATATATTTTTGCAATAACTTTTCTCCTGATTGATATTAATTAAAATTTTCTTTAAGGATTCATCAAATAAAGTGTTTTCGTTTGTCACAGTAACGATAAACCAAGTCACCTTTGCATTAATAAAGAAATTTGCCATTTTCCTAATAAAGGGATTTTTGACATTTGAACCACTAACACAAAAGTTCGAAAAAAAGACTGAAATAACAGTTTTCTTTAAAATTTTATTGGGTAACTTAAACAATTAATAATCCGTGTTTCTACCGCGAACACTAACAACACAAGAACATCGGTTTGGCATACTCAAAATGAGTTCATCCAAATCACGCTGTGGAATGGCAGCCCATGTTCGTTGCAACAACAAAAAAAGGTCTTCTTGCGACTGGATACCCTCCATATTCGGCAGAGCTCTTCTCTGTAGCATATCCCATGCATGCTCAATCGGGTTCAAGTCTGGCGACTGAGCAGGCCAGGGCAGGACATTGATGTTAGCTGCGGCGAGAGTCTGTCTTACAACTCTTGCGGTGTGCGGTCGTGCATTATCATGCATTAACTGAAATAAGGGACCGATTTGCACTTGTAGAGGAACGATGACGTCTGATACAATCGTCTCAGCATAAATTTGAGCGTTGAGGTTGCCTCTGATCCAAATCAACTCAGTTCTTCCGCCGATCCAAATACCCGCCCATACCATGATGGTTCCACCACTATAAGGATGGACTTCCTGGCAGGATTTTAATCGCTGTTGGCGTCCAGGGGTTCTCCAGTGTCGTATACGTCTTGTATCCGGTCTCATACCAAAACGAGACTCATCAGAAAAGCACACGAAACGCCATTGTTCTTCTGCCCAATTTCTGTGTTCAAGAGCCCATTGATATCGAATCCTACGATTGTGCATTGCTATAGGTGGTACCCGTAGCGGTCTTCGGGAATGAAGGTTCACTTCATGCAAGCGGTTTCTGACTGTTTGGTCGCTAATTAAGTTCCCTGAAGAGTGATGAAGCCTCACGGCTAACATCATGGCGGTTATTGTTGGAGCTCTTGGAGTTAAGATTTGAATGTATCGGTCTTGTCTCCGTGTGGTTCAGCGATACCGTGCTCCATGGCGCTCAGCCACGGTACCAGTGCTTCGGTAACGTGTCCAAAGTCGACTGATAACACTCTGACTTGTATTCAGAGCTAAAGCCACAGTACGTTGCCGGGAACCAGCTTCTATCATTCCCACGGCTCTGAGCATTTCTTCCCTGCTTAAATGACGTCGCCGCTCCATAATAACGTTGGTTTTAATCAGTAGTAGGGAAACAGTTAATAATGTCTTCAATGCGTTGTATGTTTTTATAGGGAAAATATTGACAGCTGATTTTCATCTTTTACTCGAATTTGATTCACAGTTCCTGATTCAAATTATGAAATGCACCAAAAAGGATCCATATAAATTTATAAAATCATAAATTTATTACAAAGCCACATCTCAATCTCAAGAAATCCGCATAAAAATGCTTGATCCCTAGACACTTTTGATGTGTGTAGTTTCACAAACAATACTCAATACTTTATTGCATTCCATAATGTGTACATAGTTGGTATGTTTAAAACATTGAATCAATTATGGACCCTGTCGGGCACAGCAAAGTTAATTTTTAATAGGAGAGAGGATGAAGGCGCTTTTTCTTAAGAAAATACTCGTAGTATAATTTGCTTTTATATTATTTAAATAAGTATTTATATATTTGGTTTTAAGTTATATTTTTATATTGCACGATTTATATTAATAACACTATAAATTATAATAAACTAAATATTTAAATACAACTTTATTTTAATTTTTTAAGTACAACTTTATTTAACAGGTTCTGCATCGCAAATAATAATCACTAATCCTGTTTCAAATCCAAAAATGCAGACGTCTCAGACATCAGCTACATTCCCACCACCATCTTCAATGACGTCATCTACACCATTACTAGTACATGCAAACCCTCTAAATCAACTGGATAACTATAGGCCATCACCCTCGCTTGCTTCATCTACAGCAGGACTGATTTCACATCGCCCAGCAAATGGTCCCAAATTGACCACAGCTCACCGACAAGCCCGACTACAATTTGCCAGGGAACATTTAAATTGGACGTATGACCAATGGCGCTCTGTTATGTTCTCTGATGAGTGCAGAATGACATTACATGGTCATGATGGACGCTCTAGAGTCTACAGAAGGTAATCAAAGCGATTTTCACGATGCTGCATAAGCGAACGTGTCACTTTTGGCGGTGGGTCGTGTATGTTTTGGGGTGGCATAATGTTGAACACTAAAACTGACATTGTATTCATCACTGGGGCGAATACCGGCCCGAGATCGAGAGGTTTGACGGCTGCACGATACGTCGAAGAAGTGCTCGAAGGACATGTGAGGCCGCTTGCGTGGCTTATGGGAGAAGATTTTCTCCTAATGCAGGACAACGCCAGACCGCATGTCGCTAGAACAGTTTGCGACTACATGGAAGACGTTGGAATCACCGCGATGGAGTGGCCAGCTCGTAGTCCTGATCTCAATCCGATTGAGCATGTCTGGGATGAGCTAAAAATAAAAGTTTGAGCAAGAAGCCCTGCTCCTACGCGCCTCCGAGAGCTTCACCTTGCCATTGAAGAGGAGTGGAACGCTATACCACAAGATTTCATGGTAAAATTAATACGGTCCATGAAAAACCGATTAAGAGCTGTAATTAAGGCTAGGGGAGGGAATACACCTTATTAATAAACAATTTCATCAAGAATTTTGAGTTTGATTTTCATTATTTCTTAAGCGAAATTGGTTAATTTTACCCGTTTGTTGGGTTTTGTGCCGTAAAACCTCTTATGGGTATTTTTTACACTGTATTTGATATCATTAGAAAGGTAATGAGGTAGACTTTCAATTAGTGTGTGTGTTTTTTAAAATGTTTATTCAGATTCGTGAAAAAAAATTGCCTTAACAAAAAAAGTCAAGGTGTGCGATTTTATTGCTCTCAGTTATCTTGAGTTTCCAACGTTACTGACAATGTGTCTGAAGAAACGACTCCAGAACACATTGAACAATCTGATGTTCAGGAAACAACACCGTGACTACGAAATCCGCGTGCTTCTGAAACTTTGCCGAAAAGCCCCAGTTTGAATACGGACCGAGTTTTAGAATATCTAGCTACAAAAAAAAACTAACTCCAAGTAGCAGATGCCACAGAAACTATTTTCTTGGGAAACGCCAGGAAAATTAAATCCTTTTCCCCCCGGCGGCAGTCGGACATAAAATTTAAAATTGCTCAAATGATAAGGGAGGAAGAGCTTGCTCATTTACGAGAATCATTTGATATGGATCCGTCTTATTCACCACTCACGACCACCCCAACATACACTAACACCACCCTATCGTACGGAAACTCCCCCAGACCGTCCTCACTCCACCAATCTTTTAAACGCGACGAGTAGCGCGACACCAAGAGGAACATTTTGTATAGCGTCGCGGTGTTGACGCGACACGAGAGTGTAAAAGACAGAGCAATCCAACTGAGCTCAGTAGTAGACGATCTTCGTCAGAGGAAGAAGGCAGGTCTGTGCGTATTTGCTGAGCGTCCCTCCCAGATTCGATTCCCTAGTCGGCCGACATAACCCAACCTAACCTAAGTAGGCACCTAAGTTCGGCCACACAAGCCCGAACGACGACACTGGCGAATTCGGACACGGTGCTAAGTGACTTAGGTATGTGTACTTAATTATTATGGAGTTTTCAATTTTTGCTTCGCATGAGGGCCTAATGATGGGTTCTTCATCAGAAGACGAGGACCTATTGTTATTAGCAGTAGCTATTGATAAAGATAGAAAACAAAAACGCACTCGCATTGAACGCAGCTAAGTCGCAACATTAAATTAATTATCTATTTGTCTGACCGTTTCACGCGTTGTTGTTATGTGGGTATCTACGTTTGAATACCTAGGTCAAAAGTTGAGATGCAATACAGATATCTTGTAATTAGCTTCACTATAATAAAGCTCACGGCTAAAGTTACGTTTAACATTTAATTACTTTGTTTTGGAAGGGTTTTCAATATGGAAATAGTAAAATTCGATAAATCACACTAATATTATAAAGGCGAAAGTTTGTGAGTGGGTGTGTTTTTATATGTTTGTTACTTCTTCACGCTCAAACGGCTGGACCAATTTTGATAAAATGTTGTATGGAGATAACCGACACCCTGGATGAGCTTCACTATAATAAAGGTCACGGCTGAAGTTCCGTTACACATTTAGTGCTCAACACTCGGATCCGAGTGGGGAGGGGGCATAGTAGCGGTGCCGTCCACTCGGATACGAGCGAGCGGCCCGTGTATTTTGTAGTCGTCAGTAAGCCGCCGGCGTTTGAGGCGAGTTTATGTTAGTTTGCGCGGCCACTCTGACAACATATTCAACTTACGAAAACGCGTATTGGTTTCATTCTAACAGTGGTTTATTGTGACTTGTACACACGATCGTATCAAAGCTATTTTTGCACTAAAATGGAAAGTAAAGCTGGACCGTCTGAAAGTAAATCTACGAGTAGTTCTAGAAAAAAGCGTCGGCATAGTGATGAGTATGAGTCTGACTATAGTGATGAGGATGTGTATTCTCAAAGAGCTGATGAAGACTCTTCAAGTTCAGAGGTCTCGTCTAGTTGCGGCAGTGATGATAGTATCTTTGATACTAGACTGAAGCAGAAGACGACCAGCCGTGTACCACCAGCTCAACCTTCAAGGTCATCTGCCCTAAAGACGACAAGCCCTATACCACCAGCTCAACCTTCAAGGTATGACTAACTAATGACTATGTATCTGATAAGAACGCTTGACATTAAATTAATTTAACTCAATAATAACAGTAAATTGTACTTAATTTCATTTCATTTTATTTCAAGATCACCTGCCTCAAAGACGGCCAGCCGTGTACCACCAGCTCAACCTTCAAGTTCATCTGCATCAAAACGTGGTTTATGTGAGTCAGATGGAAGGCCTATCATTCAATGTAAGCGATTAAGACCTACATTTAGGGATGGCCCCACGCGTAATAATTCTGCTCAATCGTGGAAGTTACCAGATCCAAATAGTTCCTCAGCATCGAAACCAGCGCCTCGACAACTGGAATTTGATGGAGACGGTAGCTTTGAATTCAATTATGAAATTGACTGCCGTCCTACATCGCCGAATATCGTTCAGGACTATGGAGATTTTTTCCCGGATATACCAGATAGCTGTCTATTAAACCCTACCTGTTCAACACCTAGCGTATCTCTTCTGAGATCCGATGCGATCACCCCCAACCTTTCGCCAGAACGTAATGACGCCTCTCCATCAATACTGGTTGTTCGGAGATCTGGAAGTAGTACTCCGGACTTACCAGATAATTATTATCTATCACCCAATAACTCACCCTCTGGTCAAGGAGCCACTACCACCTGGAGCAGTGATCCAAGCTCCATGAAAAACATAGAATTTACTAAGGAACAGGAACTCTTAGTGCCGCCTCCAACTGATCCTTACGAAGCATTCCGATTATTGATTGATGACGAGTTGTTAGATCTTATAGTTCGCGAGACCAACGCGAACGCAATAAGAGTCGGTAATGCACAAAACGTCAAACAAAACTCCAGAATAAAATCTTGGAAAGATTTAACAAAGGAAGAACTGTTGACATTTTTAGGACTCCTTCTTCACACAGGAAGAATTCGATTAAACCGTTTAAGTGATTATTGGAAACGACACTATTTGTTTAATATTCCATGCTTCGGACAATTCATGGCACGAAATCGATTTCTACTGATTTTACGGTGCCTACACTTTACGTCTGAATCCAGTGAAGAAGACCGTCTCAATAAAATCCGACCATTTATGGATCATTTTAACAATAAAATGAAAACTGTTTATTGTCCAGGTAAAGAGCTATCATTGGATGAGTCCATGGTATTGTGGCGCGGTCGGTTGCTGTTCCGACAATACATAAAAAATAAACGTCATAAATATGGCATTAAACTCTATGTTTTAGCAGAACCAGATGGTACGGTTTTAAAATTTCAAGTTTACGCCGGTGCTAATGATGAGACATCAGGGCAAGGACATAGTAGTAAGATTGTGTTCAAACTACTAGAAGAGAGACTGGACTGTGGCCATCATGTATATATGGATAATTACTACAATTCTTATGGCCTGGCTGTGAAATTGCTAGATCGACAGACGTACTGCACAGGAACGTTAAGAAAAAACAGAAAAGATAATCCCGTCGAAATTGGCTCTGTTTCACTGGAAAAAGGAGAAAACAAATCCTTGTTCTTAAACGGCGTTCATGTCGGAAAATGGAGGGATAAGCGATACGTTCTGTATATTTCTACAGAACATGGTAGTGAGATGATGGAGACTACTTCCAAAAGGGGATCTGAAGTAATGAAACCAATGGCAATCGTCCATTACAATAATTTTATGTCGGGCGTTGATCTTCAAGATCAGATGTTGGCATACTATCCAGTCCAAAGGAAGACGCTGCGTTGGTACAAGAAGCTGTTTGTGCATATGCTGCAAATGAGCCTCACTAATGCATTGCACTTGTACAATAAATTTTCGGCGAATGATAAATTAAATCTATATGATTTCCGTATGAAGATACTGGAAAAGCTTTTACCTGATCCTAATAACGTCAATCGACGCAATGTTTTGAAAGTGAAACACGAACTCACTAAAATAGAAAAGACCCGGACGAGACTTAAGACAGTAGGAAGTGTCACGAAAGAAACCATCGAAGTGGCCCGAAAAGAATGCAAAGGTTGCAAAGCACAAAAAAAAAGGGTGCAAACAATTTATGAATGTAAGCAATGTGAAGGTTCTCCAGGTTTCTGTACAAAATGCTTCTGCCTAGCACATTCCTAAGTGTTTTAAATTACATGATTATTGTTTTAAATTTGATTCTATGGCTTTGATTTGATTTTTGATAATTATGATTGTATCGCTCAGATTTATGTTTTCCTTAATAAATAATTATTCAAATGCGTATTATATTTTATTTACTATCTATAGCCTATTTTACTTAGGGATAATGTAGCTTTTGAATGGTAAAAGAATTATCGAAATCTGTGCAGTAGTTTTATTTCAACCGTTGTTGTCCCTAGCGCTCGGATCCGAGTGACCGGCACCTGGCGCGCTATGTGCCGAACACTCGGATCCGAAAAAGGTTATTTTTTATTAAAAGAATAATAATAACAATTTACTTTTATCCATATTTTTAAACATACATATATACATAATCAAAATACGCTTTAAAAAAATTTGGTTCCTGGCTAATTATTTTAATAATATCTTAAGCAGTGAATGTGTTAACATTTATTTACTTTATTTTGGAAGGGTTTTCAATATGGAAATAGTAAAATGCGTTAAACCACACTAATATTATAAAGGCGAAAGTTTGTGAGTGTGGGTGTGTAAGGGACGGGTGTGTGTGTATTTTTATATGTTTGTTACTTCTTCACGCTCAAACGGCTCGACCAATTTTGATAAAATTTTGTATGCAGGTAGCCGACACCCTGGATTAACATATAGGCTACTTTTTATCCCGATATTCCCACGGGATCGACATTTACGCGGGTGAAAGAGCGGGGCGCAGCTAGTAGGTACCTAAAATCAATACAATTAGTAGATGATTCGGTAAAATAATATTGTATTGTGTTGTTGTTTGTACAATTGTACCTACTACCTACTTATTTATAATTTGATCACACTAAGATCATAATAAGAACATGGTATAAAAGATGGTAAAAATAAGAAGCTGGGTTTGGGGGTGAATCCCTCCAAGTGCGAATTTTTTCCTTGTGGCGTTGGAGCTCGTACACACTTCTCACGCTTTGGTTCTCATTTACCTGGCCTCAAGGAACTTTCTACTCTATCTTTCTACCTTTTGGGATCACCCATTTTCCTTGACGGAGTGCCAGAAGCCATTTCCTCCCGTAAACTGCTTCTCCTCAATGCTCGGGAACGTCTCAAGGATCTCTCCGCGCACGTTGCGATTTTGTTATTACGCATGTGTTTTGCCCTACCCAAGGTCACGTATCTCTTGCGGACCGCTCCTACTTGGCTTTGTCCTGAGGAGGTATGTTCCTTTGACTGTGCTCTAAAATCAACGGTTGAGTCGATCCTGAATGTGTCTTTTAATGATGAGCAGTGGAGGCAGGCGGCTTTTCCTATCCGGTACGGGGGTCTTGGGGTGCGGTGCGTGCAAGATGTGGGTCTGCCGGCTTTCCTGGCGTCGACACATGGGGTTGCTGACCTCATCACTTTAGTTCTGAATTCCAATGGTGACGGGGCAAACATACCATTTATGTCAGATGCCAGGTCAGCTTGGTCTGTCCTCAACATGGGGGCAACAAGCCCTGACGGAAAACATGTTCAGCGCGCTTGGGACGACGTCACGTCTAAGCTGATCCAGGAAAAGATGTTGGTGGGTTCCTCGGGGGCTGATTTAGCCAGACTCAGGGCTGTATCGCGGCCGGAATCGGGGGCATGGTTGCACGCGCTTCCTTCGCCTCACCTGGGCACGTTGCTTGATGACGACTCTTTGCGTGTGGCGGTGGCCCTCCGTCTGGGCTGCAAGGTGTGTGAACCACATAGATGCACCTGCGGTTCCATGGTGGAGGCCGATGGCCATCACGCTTTGAGTTGTCGTCGTTGCTCGGGGAGGTTTCCGCGTCACCATGCGCTCAATGATATTGTGCGGAGGGCTTTTGTGTCGGCAGATGTCCTCTGCGTGCTGGAGCCTCCGGGTCTGTGCAGGACTGACGGCAAGAGACCGGACGGGCTGACCCTGGTACCTTGGAGAAACGGCAAGTGCCTAATATGGGACGCAACTTGCGTCAGCACTGTTGCCGCCGGCCACCTTAGTCGCACCGTCCTCTCACCGTCAGCAGCAGCGGAAGACGGCGCTGAGAGGAAGAGGGTGAAGTACGCACCGTTGATGGAACGCTACCATTTTGTGCCCATTGCTGTCGAGACCATGGGTGCTTGGGGCACTGAGGCCAGGAAGCTCATTAGTGAGATAGGGCATAAACTCCGTGACAAAACGGGCGACTCCCGCTCCGGCTCGTTCTTGGTGCAAAGGTTGGCCATTGCCATTCAACGTGGCAATGCAGCAAGCGTTTTGGGCACCTTTGCGCCGGGAACAGTTAGGGGCGGGTTATTTGACTAAGTTAGACGTGTAAAGCTATGTTTTAAGTTCTTAGGTAATTAGTTTTGTAAGTTTGTTAATAGTTTTAGTTAGGATATTATGTTTTTATTTTAATCACTTTAGATTATATTATTTGATTTCTTCTTGCAGGAAAATTTGGGTCCACCCAATAAATGCGAAGAGAGCAGTATGGAGAGTTTTATACTTTGGAGGTTAGAGCCGAGAAGCGATTTTACAGATATTTTAGAAGGTCAATTCGATGTTTTGAAAAAAGTCAGTTCATTTTTAGTCAGGCTTGTGGCTTCAGGCGCTCCCGTCATCCACCATAGGCACAATGATGGATGACTCATCGTTTCGGCTCGCTACGTGTCTCCGCTTGGGCGCACCTTGTGTTGCTCCGCATCGATGTCACTGCGGTGAAGCTGTCGACAATCTCGGACACCATGGCCTGTCCTGCTGCAGGAGTGCAGGTCGCATAGCACGGCACGCCAGCATCAACGATATTATTCGTCGAGCCCTTTTCAGAACCAAACGGCTTGATACTAGTTGATAAGTGACGATGAGAAGAGACCAGACGGCATGGCGTTGTTGCCTTGGAAGGTGGGTAGGCCTCTGGTGTGGGTCGCAACGTGTGTCGATACCCTTGCGCCATCTCATATTCCTAGCACTGCGGGCTGTGCTAGCGCCGCTGCTGCGGCTGCTGAGACCCTCAAGCGGCACAAATACTGTAACCTTATGGGCAACTACAGCTTTGAGCCGTTTGGGGTCGAAACGCTCGGGTCATGGGGCCCGAGCGCGCGTCTCCTTTTTAAGGAAATTTCTCGCCGGCTGGTCGATACTTCACGTGACCAGAGGGCTGGGTCGTTCTTTGGTCAAAGAATTAGCATTTCCATTCAACGTGGCAACGCTGCCAGTCTTCTGGGACCGTTTCCGGATGACAGCGATGCGGACGAGTACTTCCACGCCTAAGTGTCCTTTGTTTTTGTATTTATTTGTATAGTAAGTTAGTTAGTCATTTATTTTAGTATCTAGTGTAAATAGTTACGATACGTTTTCTCGTGTTTTGATGAGATCCTAAATATTGTAAGAAACGATATAGTAAAAGAAAACACTAATTGGCGAAGAGCAATATTCTACCAGAGGAACGTTTCGCAATCACATTAAACGAGCAATAATTGTGTATATTTCGCGTACCTTGGAAACGGCTCGAACGATTTCGATGAAATTATGTATTTATTTAGAAAAAGTTTCTCTTTTTAAGTTTACCTACTTACATAATATAATAGTTGTATTTCTTGTTAAACGCGAAATAAACCGGTACTTGCTTGTAATTACCTAAACTCGCTTTTGTAGCCGATCTAATGTCATTTTCAACACACTTGCTCGTAAAGTGGCTCTTAATGGACCGCTTTTAGGTCCACAATGCAGTGTATTAAATACGTGTGCTTTTACCCTATAAATCCACAGATAACCATTTACTAGTCGGAGACATGTGCGCTTTTTTAATCTCATCAAAGAGACTTCGTGCCAAAAGGAATCCGCGGGCCATATTTCCATTTTTTTTTAAATAGTCTGAATTGTCCTTGGTCCCAAAATGAACTAAAATTTATTTAATTTAAATTGTCCGTGTGGGGGATGGATCCCCGAACCAAACGGAAAAGACCCTGACTGGCGTTCTATTATTGCGGATTCTCACTGAACTAATGTCATAGAGAATGACAATAGTACTTTCTAACTCCAACTAGCTAAACTACAATTTGACATACGATAACACTACGATCAGTCTAAACATTATTTTGTGTTTATTATATTTTTTTTTGCTTTTTTTTTTTTTGGCTGTATATCGGTTTTGCCGGTGCCTTTATTCACACCTGCGCGTAATAGATTATCGTAGTTATAGATATTGTTATCATTTTACTGTTAAAACTTGATAAAATAGTAATGTTTTGCATAACCTAAAACATGTCTGTAAAGGTAGACTAGTTAAAAACGAATATCCACCTTTTATGTCGTTGATATTTTGGATGACGGTAGATGGAAACGTCAAAGTTGTTTGTTCACGACTATAAAAGGGGGAACTCCGAGTGGCAGGGATCATTCTTGTTCCGAACAAGACAGTAGACAGTAATTATATGGATTTCAATTATTGTAAGACTACTGATGCCTACAAAATAGAGTATGCCAATTCAAGATTCTATTTGCCACTTGAGAAGATATATTTAGGTGTGGCAGCACAGGCATCAATTGACGAATTTTCGAGAGAAATACAAACACAAATTGCCGATTTCCGAAAAACATGTTTATCTTTTTATATCGAAGCTTTAGCACAAATAAGAAAACGCTTTAGTTTTGAAGATTCTCTTTTTGATTTATTAGAAAATGTTCTACATCCAATCAAAGCGCAAAAATTTGAAGTGAAAGACTTATCATGCGTAACAAAAAGATTTCCAAATATTGTTACTGATACAGAAAATTTACATAAAGAATGGAAGAAACACGCTTTTCTCGACTTCATCGAATTAAACATGTCGCCTGACTTGCCGGTCGAAGAATACTGGAATAAAATCCTAAAAATGACAGATGGGACAGGAGAAACCATGCTGCCAAATTTGAAGGAAGTAATAATGGTTTTGCTCGTTTTGCCATTTTCCAATGCATGTGTGGAACGAGTTTTCAGCCAATTAAAACTCATAAAATCGGACCACAGAAACAGACTAAATACGAACACAATTGCAGCTTTGATGGCTACCAAAACGACTGTAAAAAATGCCACAACATTTGAGCCATCAAAAGCATTAATGCATGCTAGAATAAAATACAGCAAGGATAGTGATGATGATGGTGAAGGCCGGTACTTATTGCTTTTTCTTATTTTTTCACACATCAGCAATTTTTTTTCCAAGAGAATATTTTCGAAATCTTTATTTGAAAACGCAGAAAAAACATTTGATTTTAAAATTTCAGATGCTGATGTGCTGTCTGGGCTCATGTACTCTTCAGTCATCATTTTAATTTCATATAATTATTTTAGTCTCATAATCACAATTGTTGTACCTAATTAATACATTAACTTCGTTATTACTATTATTACTTAATAAACCCGTTATTACTTAATATACATTTTATGGTGCAGTCCATAGATATATGAAAGAAGGAGATATGCCCGTTAGTTGAAAATGTATCAGAACCCGATGTCGCTAGGTTGGCCCCACCACCGCGCCACTACTACACATGTAGTTCAGCAAAAGCAATAGATACAAAGCCGCGCACACACTTGCAATTCATAAATCAGAACGTACTACACAATCAATTATAAACCTTAACTCCTCAAACACAACGTGCATTTACCATGCACCGTACAACTTACTCACACAAAAACATTTATCGCTATCGTTGTGCTGTGCAAAAGCCATTTATTTTACATATACGCTAGTGATTGACTAAATCGGAAAGTTATCGATTCTTCCATTAATTATTGTACTAAAAATAATGTACGGTCATGAAAATAAAATAAATAAAAAACGATATGTCCAGAGCATATTATATTATAAATCAATAAAATGTAGCTAAAAAAAATAATTGAAGTAAATAAAAAAGTTAATATTATTTTACATCTTCTCAAGGGTCTACCAACCGGATTTAAACGTCATCTTGTCAGGTCTTCTATGAACCGGGTTAAAACGGTTGACAAATTGAAAATTTAACTATAATAGCAATATATTCGTTGGGCAATCGACATTGTTGTCGATAGCCTACGTTAGTGGACATTACCAACTACATCACTAGCTCGCCGCGAGACACAGCGGCCGTACTATGCGACGCTCGGCGAAAATAAAGTATCGTTTTGTAATGTTTACATTGCTTGTCCAGTCACTTGACGACATACTTAGTGGTTAGTGGTTAAGGAGCAATGTATTTGCTGCAAAAATAGTACAGCCGCTGCGATATTTGAAAACAAAAATAACGTAGTAAAAGCAAGAAATATTTTACCATTTGTTGTTTTTCATGATTTTAAAGACAAATACAGTAAAATACTTTTACTTATATATGGTAAGTGATTCCATGAGATACGAAGTTTTTATTTTGACTTCGGTTTTTACAGGAAACCACTGAACAACTCGGCATTTTTATATTTTATCACGATCACGGTCGAAAGCGCACTAGTTCGCGGAGACGGCCATTTGCCGAGTACAGGCACAATTTGCCCATGGCGCGTGGACACAGACACGCCCCCTTGCCACTTCTCCTGTTTTTTACATTTCTATGGTGCAGTCAGACATACAGGTAACACTCAGTAAAAAAATATTTATTGTATCAATTTACAAATTTTAATATAGAAATCGTGAATTGTACACTTCTCGGGATCACTACATAGTCGATTATATGAAATATAAATTTTGGAATCATAACAACTAATAAAGAAATTGAAATTCATATTTAGTATGTAAAAATGTACTAGAATTCATATTACGCGCGCTTGCGCGCGCATTTGATGGACCATATTTTTGCGATATTTCGATACTCGTTTAACTTCATATCAATTCTTAATGCATCAATTTTATTATAAAGGATCAATATGAATAAATCAAAATTCCCGTTGTCCCCGTTAACGGGGACACGGATCACGGGGACAACGGGAATACAAGAAGAAATGCGGGCATGTGCTCAAATACTCATCGATGTTTCTGTAAATCAATACAACTAATATTCTATTCTATCAATTTATAATACCTTTCCAGTAAAAAAAATATGAAAGGTTATTTTTTATACAAAAAGGTTACATTTTTTTATATTTCAGGTGATTTCTGACATGACCGACTGGCAACACTGCTTGTTCGAGACATCGACCAGAACGGAGCTCCGGCCTACAGTCAGTTGATTAGTACTAGTGACATTATTATGTGGAATAGATCGACCAGATGTCATGTAACTTAATTGATATTATTATCTTGATTATTGCCGATAACTATAACTATGGTGTTCTGTATAATTATGTTATAATATTTTTTAAAGTGTATAATGGAATGTTCCTAGCTATGTTGCTATTATTCTAAGTTCTCTTGGATAAGTTCCTTGCTTGGACCATTGTCCAAGAGATATAAATGTTTTTAAAATAATGATAATAATTTATGGCAATATAAGAAATTTGTTGATAGAGTACTTAAATACTGTTTTCATGGATTTTCTTGTACTTCTTCTCCATGATGACCTAGATCTGGAACTGACAACTAGCTTTCTGATTAATTACTGACAAGCCTAAATTGAAATAAATGTCTAGCTTGTCTTTCTGTGCTTTATTTAATCAAATCCTTTTCCTACATACCATATTCATAGTTACTTTTACATATTATAAATAACTAGAAACCATTCTGATATACAAAGCTTTATATTTGGGTATCGACTTATTAATAGATTCTACCCCATTTTCTAACGGCGCACGGAAAAACAAAACCAGCCATTTTCCATAAAGTTAACCTTTTAACCGCCTGACTTTCTTATATCAGTAGTCGTGCCCCCAACGCCCCAAGAAAAAAAAAAAGAAAAATAAATACCAATTAAACGAGCTTTGATGATGTAATAATAATACAGATTAAACGAGCTGTGGTATTTGGTCGTATATATGTTGCAGTCAAAACTCTTAACCAGTCAAAAGTACTATTGACTAGCAAAATCAGTCAAAAGTACTTTTGACCGTATGCTTTAGTCAATAATACTTTTCACTGAAATAACAGTTAAAAGTACTTTTGCCCAATGGAGCTGGTTAAAAGTACTTTTGACTAAGTGATTCCGTCAAAAGTGGTTTTGACTGGTTGTATCAGTCAAAACTCTTAAAAAGTTAAGGTGGTCGATAAAAATAACGACAAACGCACATATAAATTTACAATCACGAATTATGTTTTGATTTTTTAAAATTTCAATTATTTTAAAAATTATTTAAGTAAAGCGATTAACGTAATATAGGTACTGTGTTTTTATAACCTGTAAATTTTCTGATTACCTATTTTAATGAGAATTTTTATGTGTATGTTTTCTTTGTATTGATTGTAATGCCAAATTTTTCGTAATAAACGATTTCACATTTAATAAATATTTTTTTTATTCACATCTAACGAGTTAATAGTGCTTTTGACTGATGCTTTATTGCAGTTAAAACTACTTTTGACGAAGAGCGTCAGTCAAAAGTACTTTTAACCGCAAATATGCAGTCAAAAGTACTACTAACCAATAATTTTCAGTCAAAAGTATTATTGACTAAAGCATACGGTCAAAAGTACTTTTGACTGATTTTGCTAGTCAATAGTACTTTTGACTGGTTAAGAGTTTTGACTGCAACATATATACGACCCTGGCGGAATGGACACGAAAATATTTGTCGGATTAATCCGACGTAAGCGGTTAAAAGGTTAATAACAATACAAGTCTGTTCTTTTTCCTCGCAAGTGTGTTGAAAAACGTCGTATGAAACGCTTATGCATTGATCATTACACATTCGGCTTCCTTAAAATAATAAAGAATAATACAGCCTCAGGTGCAACATAGTACACATGTACTATTGTATGGATGCCGGACAAAGTCTTTGCCACGTAAATAGTAGGTACATGCACATAGACACATAGAGATTATTAGATGTCCAAAATATCGTCTACTATGTTTTTTAAGAGCAAGGATACACGCTCAGTTTGGCGTCAGTTTATCAGTCTGGATTGACTTGACTGAAGCCAGAATGATGTATGATTTTCAGGGTTACACGGTCAATCTAGACTGACAGCAGACTGATGAAAAGTACGCCAGTGGCCGTTAGGCCGGCTCCACACGTTGGCCCCAACGCTATTCGTCCAACGTGTGGATCTAGAAAATGGCTCGTCCTAATGTTGGTGCGAATGCTATTTTCTAGATCCACACGTTGGACGAGTAGCGTTGGGACCGACGTTGGGGCCAGCGTGTGGAGCCGGCCTTAGACTTCGGAGCTGACAGTCGGTTGTCAATTTATCAGTGCTTAGTCATGGATATTATAAGGAAAAAGAAAGCGTGCGCCATGATAATTATCGCGTTGCTGCTAAAGAAACGCGTAAAAAGAGAGTACTCGTCCTTCTGCATTGCGTCGCTGACGGTAACTGACGCCAGAATGATACGAGCGGGTTACACGATCATTCTCCCATCAGTTTTTCATCATTCAAAACGGACTGACAAAGTTATTTAAAATATTTAATTTTCAACAGTCTGGACCATCAGTCTGTCAATCCGTGGGTTACACGATCACTCTCCGATCATTCTGACCAGACTGATGAACCAGACTGACGCCAGAATGAGCGTGTAACCTTGCTCTAAGCGATCAAAAGAGATAAGAGGAGTCCACGTGGACTACAAGGATGTCCGGCCAATGCAGACCGAAATGCAATTAAATAATTAGCCAATGACATGCAACTATGCGAAGTACCGTTCCCGCCCATTTCTTTTGCTGACTGGGGCGGTCGATCTCGATCGTCATTCGTGAGTCAGTCTACCGAAATCTCTCGAGCGGGAACGCGTACGCAACCGATCCTACGTCACAGGCACACGTCGCGCGTTTATTTGTGAAAATGCGTTCTAGTAATTGTAACTATTTCAATGTGGAGTGGTTGTATATGGTGCGTTTTTACGCAATTGCTGGTGACAATCTGGCGGGAGCTAGGCGACTGTACTGTCAACCAGACCATTCAGCGGCGCTGCGCAGGCGAGGGATCTTGAACCTGCAGATTCCCCCACCTGCGACAATACTGGCAGCTACACAGCGGCTACTGGATTACGGCCAGTTCACAGTGCCGAATCATGCCCAAGGACGTGGAAGACGTCCTCAGTACTCAGACGCATTCGAAGTGCAAATACTCGAGTATTTCGCACGCAACCCACGAAATAGTACTAGAGAAGCAGCACGGCGATTTAATGTTAGTCAATTTTACGTATGGCGCCTGCTGAACGGATTGGGAAAACATCCATACTACTGCCGTCCTACGCAAGGACTTTATGACGTTGACCCTCAAGCACGGATAGCTACAGAGCACACACAGGGGGGTACAGAGGTACGTGGGTGATAAGGAATCCAGAAGTGAACATTCTGTGGACGGACGAGTCCACCTTTACGCGTGTAGGCATTTTTAACATCCACAATGAACATTATTGGTCGTTTAACAACCCACACGTAATAAAACAACACTCTCACCAAATTAGATTCAGTGTGAATGTATGGGCCGGTATTGTTAATGAAAAGTTAATTGGGCCATTGTTTATCGATGAAAATTTAAATGGTGCCACCACTCTTACTTGGACATGCTGACAAGAGCGATATCAGAGCTAATGGAAGACGTTCCCCTAACTTACCATCAGGAACTGTACTACCAACATGATGGCTGCCCCGCACACTATGCGACTCAAGTACGCACGTACTTAAATAATGAGTTTGGTCAAAGGTGGATCGGGAGAGGTGGCCCAGTGGCATGGCCAGCCAGAAGCCCCGATTTAACTCCACTGGACTTTTTTTTATGGTCGGAGGTAAAAAGTCAATGGACAACATTTTGAGCAATTACTTCAATACAGGTAAGAAGTGTAAATTATGTTATTTAATTGTGTAAATACCTAGTTGATTCTAATTAATCATTGTAAATAATCTGATTCCAATTTTTTAAACACGCCTGAAATACTCGCTGTCAATTTTGTACCTATATTCTGAACTGTGATGTAAGAAGCTAACTAAATGGGTAGGCACCTATTTTACTTACCAAATTAATAATTAACTTCAGCTAGAATTTCTGACGGTCCTAAGCCCCTCAAGTAACACAGACATGCTGAGTAAAGTTTGAGTAATAGCAATTCGAAAATGTTTACAGCTATAATTTACAAAACGTCTGAGTAAGTGGATATTGAAAGAGCCAAATTGAGAACAAGATTCTCTTTTGGTCTTTATAACTCTTTTAGCTAGTAAAAGTTGTATTGACTATTTTTCTTAAAGCTTAGTAATAATTTCTGTACCGCATATAACACAGATGTTATTAAGCTAAAGCATTACAGATGACTTTAATTTGAAAAAGAGTGCCTGGGACAGCATTTATCTGTATAATAGTATAACGTCGTTGATAGTCCAATTCCGCGTAACTAACATGGTTAAATACCGCGTATGTACACTTCCGCTAGTTTTACATGAGGGTCAAAAAACTAAGTTTCTAAAAAACTAATAGGCCGAAATTTGAAGGAATTTGAATATATAGGACCGTTTCGTTCTCCTTAATACAAAATCCGGCCTATTAGTTTTTTAGAAACTTAGTTTTTTGACTCTAAAGTCAAACTAGCGAAAGTGTACATACGCGGTATTTAATAACGTTAGTTACGCGGAATTGGACTATCAACGACGATAAGTAGCTGAATAAACGTAGTTATCTAATACTTTAGTCAGCTTATTGCTTATGAACCCAGCCAGCACAAACCTTCTGAGTAAGTTTTGTTTAACAGCAGTCCTCTAGAAACTACACACATCAAAAGTGTCTAGGGATCAAGCATTTTTATGCGGATTTCTTGAGATTGAGATGTGGCTTTGTAATAAATTTATGATTTTATAAATTTATATGGATCCTTTTTGGTGCATTTCATAATTTGAATCAGGAACTGTGAATCAAATTCGAGTAAAAGATGAAAATCAGCTGTCAATATTTTCCCTATAAAAACATACAACGCATTGAAGACATTATTAGTGCTACTGTTTCCCTACTACTGATTAAAACCAACGTTATTATGGAGCGGCGACGTCATTTAAGCAGGGAAGAAATGCTCAGAGCCGTGGGAATGATAGAAGCTGGTTCCCGGCAACGTACTGTGGCTTTAGCTCTGAATACAAGTCAGAGTGTTATCAGTCGACTTTGGACACGTTACCGAAGCACTGGTACCGTGGCTGAGCGCCATGGAGGACGGTATCGCTGCACCACACGGAGACAAGACCGATACATTCAAATCTTAACCCGAAGAGCTCCAACAATAACCGCCATGATGTTAGCCGTGAGGCTTCATCACTCTTCAGGGAACTTAATTAGCGACCAAACAGTCAGAAACCGCTTGCATGAAGTGAACCTTCATTCCCGAAGACCGCTACGGGTACCACCTATAGCAATGCACAATCGTAGGATTCGATATCAATGGGCTCTTGAACACAGAAATTGGGCAGAAGAACAATTGGCGTTTCGTGTGCTTTTCTGATGAGTCTCGTTTTGGTATGAGACCGGATACAAGACGTATACGACACTGGAGAACCCCTGGACGCCAACAGCGATTAAAATCCTGCCAGGAAGTCCATCCTTATAGTGGTGGAACCATCATGGTATGGGCGGGTATTTGGATCGGCGGAAGAACTGAGTTGATTTGGATCAGAGGCAACCTCAACGCTCAAATTTATGCTGAGACGATTGTATCAGACGTCATCGTTCCTCTACAAGTGCAAATCGGTCCCTTATTTCAGTTAATGCATGATAATGCACGACCGCACACCGCAAGAGTTGTAAGACAGACTCTCGCCGCAGCTAACATCAATGTCCTGCCCTGGCCTGCTCAGTCGCCAGACTTGAACCCGATTGAGCATGCATGGGATATGCTACAGAGAAGAGCTCTGCCGAATATGGAGGGTATCCAGTCGCAAGAAGACCTTTTTTTGTTGTTGCAACGAACATGGGCTGCCATTCCACAGCGTGATTTGGATGAACTCATTTTGAGTATGCCAAACCGATGTTCTTGTGTTGTTAGTGTTCGCGGTAGAAACACGGATTATTAATTGTTTAAGTTACCCAATAAAATTTTAAAGAAAACTGTTATTTCAGTCTTTTTTTCGAACTTTTGTGTTAGTGGTTCAAATGTCAAAAATCCCTTTATTAGGAAAATGGCAAATTTCTTTATTAATGCAAAGGTGACTTGGTTTATCGTTACTGTGACAAACGAAAACACTTTATTTGATGAATCCTTAAAGAAAATTTTAATTAATATCAATCAGGAGAAAAGTTATTGCAAAAATATATGTTGATCCCTAGACACTTTTGATGTGTGTAATTATAGGTGCGCATGCAACTTTACCGTGTATTTTTATATAATTATACATTTCGTGTAAAATTTTCACGCGCCACCTGATAAGCCGGGTTTTTGAGAAATAACATTTCGTCTGTTGGTTTGTTTTTGGGAGTGAAATATTTATTATGTATTATGCAATTTAAGGGTTCAAAAATAACTTTGTAATAATTTTAAAAGAATATTATAACGATTTCGTTATTGAAATTGAGTATTTGAGTATGAAATTCCACTTATTTAATAGGTTATGTTAATCATTATTATATATGGCGACTCTCATTCTGACTAAAATCTGCTTGCACAGCGGGTTCTCGTCTTATGTCTGCATAAAATACCTTATGTATCCACTTAATAAGCTGTTCTCTGGTTAAAAGTGATCTTCACACAACATTATGTGCGATCACTGTTCTATAATCATACTCATTCGTACTGTAAATCAAACAATTAGGATTCAGTCATTAGTACTGAAAACCCACAGTTTAGGTACCTATATTATTTGATCTTTTTAGCTCTAATCAAATTCAGATATGTATTTAATATTCAATATAAGTATTACGAATTTACGACAGAAGAAATTACAACTAACGTAATTATTGTAGTAAAGAAGGCAGTAAAGAATAAATAAGAGTAGGTACACTCCTCGGTCGGTGCGGGCGCGCGGCGGTGTTCGGAATGATTATATTACGAGCTACTTTAGGTACAAACATCATGGCAATATAAATTGAAATTTGCAAATGAATAGGGTACACTATTAGTCATACAATTCTTTCCACGAACAATTTGCCGATTCCGAGAAATGTTCACCGCTCAGCACTGCTCCAATCCCGCGCGATAACAAAACCGGTCAGTTGCTTTTGTTAGCCGCTACTTATCGCACGTGTTTACGTTCTATTCTTGCAACAGTTTTCGAGTTTTTAAATACATTTTTTGCTTTATCATGTGTTCCACATCCACAGGTAAGATATAAACCAATTTGTTAATCATACATAAATTCGTATTATGAGAAAATAAATAAAATTTGAATTGAAAAAAATAACGAAATTTGCAAAAAGTTTAAACGTTCAATAGACTCTAACTTTTTCCCAGCCAATTCCAGCCGTCCATGTTTTTTTGTGATTATCGAGTATTTATCTAGCTCTCGAATGAATCTAGTCTCAATATTCGACTCGCCTCGACTTTTGAGTGATGTAATTTTTTCGTTCACCAGGTGTTACCCGAGGAATAACACGCCTTCACCTTTTCGACCTTTTATGTCGGCATAAACTGGTCAATCAAGCGAATAAGGGATCTTCTATTGCTCGGATGGTTGACTATGTCTCTTCAGAGATTCCAGGACTTCCAGCAGAAGTTATTAAAAATAAAATAAAGGTGTTTTCTGCTGTGCTAACCAAGAAATGGAGTGCTATCAGGAATAAAGATAAGTTTGTTTTGAAATGCAACGACTGGCTACAAGAAGAGCTTTGGTTAGTACAAAACCAAGATGCCGGACAACCTGAATGTACACCTGCTCGATCTGCTGTAACTCAAAAGATGGATTTTGTTGGTTTAAGTGCATCTGCAAAGAAAAAGCGGACGAAGATGTTGGTGGCGGGCCATTCTCCGGAAGAGCTTGCCCATGCCACTCAAACAAGTTTCACAAAAATTGGTAAGCGAAATATGGCCACCGTTATAAAGGCAGTAACTGTGTCGTCACCTAAATCACTTCGTATGATTAAAAGAAAGAAACTAACGCCAAAATGTATACGTCCATATACTCCAGATGAAGCATTAGCTCTGATAACAAACTCCAAACTGAGCGTGGACCAGTATAAACAGATTCGCAGAGGGGCTAAAGAGAGAGGGTGTGATATATACCCATCATGTGATAGGGTTCTGACAGCACGAATAGAGTGTTACCCGAACGACGTAATAATAACTGAGACGAAAGGTGAAGTTAAGCTGCAGAGTTTGCTTCATCATACAGCACAAAGACTAGTTAAAGTTCAGCTAGATGTAATAGCAGGTGTAGTGATAGATGATGAAAACAGCAAACTTTATCTTAAATCAAAGTGGGGATTTGACGGAAGCAGCAGCCAGTCAGAATATAAGCAGCGGTTTACAGAAGATGCGGCAGCGTCAGATGCAGATATCTTACTCACATCGCTAGTTCCACTACAGTTAGTGATGAAGAGAGAGGAAAGTGAGACGATTCTTTGGCAAAACCCGAGATCTTCCTCCACTCGCTTCTGTCGCCCGATACGTTACCAGATATTGAAGGAAAGTCACATGGTTCTAAAAGACGAAGACGACTACATCAACAGACAAATAGTTGCTCTGAACCCTACGCAAATAGAAATCAGGGATCGAACGGTCAACATTGAGCACATTTTAATAGAGACAATGCTAGATGGAAAAGCCGCCAATGCACTCTCTGACAATAAATCTTCCCAGACTTGCAACATATGCAAAGCAACACCTAATCATATGAATGATATTGATGCTGTCATTCAGAGGCCATGCAACAAAGATTTGTATGTGTCGGATTAGGCCAAGACATCAGAAGTAAAACTAATACATAAATTTATTTCAATCGAACAATGAGTTATCTTAAATCTTTAAAATACAGAAATTAAATTAATTCATTATTAACCTTTTAACCGCCTACGTCGGATTAATCCGACAAATATTTTCGGGCCCATTTCGCCAGAGTCGTATATTTACGACCAAAATATCACTGTTTGTAAATCAGCTTTGTTGTTTAATTACGCTGTATTCTATCAAAAATATGTTTATTTTAGGTAAATAGTTAACTAAGTAATCATTTACAGTTTAATACACTTTAAGTCTCTTAATTAGAAGTCCTAAAAATAATGTTCAAAGTTAGATGAATTACTAACATTATTTTTAGAAAATTGTATTGATGTGCAACGCCCATGACGACAAAATCCGACATGAGGGACGGGACATATGCCAAGATTTACCGATACAAAAATAAACATAAATCAAAATATTTCTCGTTATACAGACTAATTTACTTTAAAACAAATACAGCAATTGCTAATAAAACATTTTTTTTTCAAATATTTGTGAGTATTTCATTTAATTCCTTTAAAATTAAGTAAATTTACTTGTGAAATGTCAGCGACTGAATTGATGGTTCCCATCCCTAACCTACATGTTCCGAAACTTACTTTGTTAGTACGCCCTGCGCCACGGTCGGATAAAGACGACCGCTTCTTACGTCATAAACGCGTGCCGACTTCTGGAATTTTCCATCAGCGTTGTGATTGTGCATGTAGTTTTACGTTCGTATGTCGATAAATGCACATGACAGAAATTTATCATGACGACTACCACTACTTTTATTTCTCAATAGTTTTTCTTCTCTGGACTGATTTTACTGTGAATAGCCTAAGTACTAATTAATAAATCGTTCAAATTTTTAAACACTTTTTGTTTTACTGGCTTGCGAAAAATGCCGAATAATTTCGTAAGGTAAGTAGTAGGTACCTATATCTCCACCAAGCTAAGTTTGCACCTCGCTGGAATGCGGCGTGTACCCGTGTAGGTACATATGTATAATATAATGTTAAAAACAATAAATGCAAAGTAAAATCTAACAAACATTTGTTTACAAGTCATAGCGAATTCTTTTTGCAGCCCGTACCTAAGCGTCAGTGTGATGTAATCGACGCGAGGTGCAAACTTAGCTTGGTCGAGTTGTAGTGCAAATGTCGTTATTAAAACGAAATATCGACATCGAAAAGTTAAGTATTGCACATCCCTCTTTGTTGTAGGTATTTATTTTTCGATTCACTGTGCCGGGCGCTGGGGGCACGCCAACTGATGTGAAGTCGGGCGGTTAAAGGGTTAAATAACTAATAATGACATTGAGGGCGGTCACATAGGGCAGTACTGACTGTCAGGGACAGTGGTCCATGCACCCACCGCAATAAGGACAGTACTAGTTGTCAGAGACAGCGTTCCACATCCAATAATCGGGCAGTACTGACTGTCGAGAGACAGTGGTCCGTGCACCAAGACGCATCCATTGGAAATGCGTACAGACTCAACCGCGCAGCTCCTTATAAAGGCTGCTCGCTAGTGGGGGGGAAACGTTACAATATTTTACTGGATTGGATACCAAGTCCTTTAAGCCAAATGATCGATAGAGTGAATGATTTGTCTATGATGCGTCCGGTGCACGTTCCACTAGCGCCACCTAGTCGTCGTCTCTCGCAGCTGCTAGACAATATGCCGTCACGGCCATTCTGATAAATCACTTGTCCTCGAGTGCATTAATTCGTCATCAATTTACATCGTCATCATCGTTACATATCAATCGTTACATATCACTGGTCTAGGTATTTCTTTAATAGAAAACCCCTGCAGTTCAAACATGCTGGTCTAAATCGTCACCCACTAAAGCAGGTGAGATTCCTACAGCTACAACTGGACTAGGTCACAACTCTTGCAACCCCTACAGTTCATATTTGCTGGTCTAGATAATCATCCCATGGATGATATCCCTGCAGCTTACAGAGCGCTGGACTAGGTAATCAACCCACAAAAGTAGGTGAAACCCCTACAGCCTCTACTGGACTAGGTCACAACTCTTGTAACCCCTACAGTATATATTTGCTGGTCTAGATACTCATCCCATGGATGAGATCCCTGCAGCTCACAAAGCGCTGGACTAGGTTGTCAACCCACAAAAGCAGGTGAAACCCCTTCAGCTCACAGTCACAGTCTGTACAGAACAGTCATCTCAGAATCAAAGTCAAAGTCAAATCATTCATTTCAACTAGGCACACCAAAGGCACCCCCGAACGCCAAAAATTACAGTAAAACGAAAGTATTATCAGAATTATTAGTTACTGTTTGTGAAACAATATCTGATAATGTTTCTTCGGATTCTGAGACTCTACTGGCATTTAAGTTTTGAGAACTATGATCTCCTAAATATGGCAAAGAGTTTTCCACTAATTTGTCCGAAGCAGCATTATGTAAATCATCATTTACATTACTAGGTAAATCAACTGCCGTCACGGACCGTTCATCGTCATCAGACTCACAATTTTCAGAAATTTCGAGAAAACCTTGTTGACCTCTACTACGAGTACTCTTAAATTGTCATGTGCGTACTTGTAAGTCCTATTAGAGCCATTAATATTTTTCAGTTCATAACGATCGTTATCTAAAACGCATAATTTTGAAAAGTCCCTAATTTTTTTTTTATCTAATTTTCTTTGGTGTTATTCCTCACATTTAACAAAGACAAATTCACCTACTGCAAAAGGTTTAACCCAGAATTTTCCCTTATTAAACCGTATAGTGTCAGCGTTAGCCACTCTTTTAATATTTTCTGATGCAGATGAACGAGCCGTTTCAACATTTAAGTTGGTTCAAAAGAACTAGGAGTTACTTTAGCTAGTAACCTTGAATGCCAAACATCATTTCCATAAGCGTAAAACCTGTGGTCTTGGAACGTGTAGGTACTATTAAGAGCAAGTTGAATCTCTCAAAATTCATCCTTCCAGTCATTATTAGAATTACATTCTATAACAGTAAGAATATTCTTTACCATCACTTTTCCCGAAAGTTTTCCAGTTAGATCTAAATGAATAGTGTGCCAAGGGACTGGATGTTTAGGAATTGAATGCAACTGCATTTGCTGTGCACCTGAAGGGCCTTTAGAAGTATTACATACTACACAACAATTAATAAACTTTTTTTTTTTACAAACCATAAAATTCGTAAAGTTTGACAAAGTCTAGTCAAAACCTTAATGTTATATTTTATTATGAACATGGCTAATTAAGGACCAAAGAACGGGGTATAATATGTAGCTAGCCAACTGGAAACTACGTTCTATCTTCCTATACAATATTCCTTGACTTAAATCATACGTATGCGATATCTCTTCAGGTAATTCATTATACGGAATTTTGATATTATTTCAGAAAAGTTCCGAATTGCGTTCTTGTTCTACAATTAAGCAACCTATATCAAATACAAGATATTTTATTTTACGGGGTTCAGAATAATTCATGTTGAACAAATTGCGAGATAAGAAATCTGCATGAGCCATTTTGGACCATCTTTTTACACGATATTAGAATCGTAGGCCTGCAATACAGCCCACCAACGGTGAACCCTTGCAGTCAAATCACGTTTTGAGTGAGAAGCTTTAAAGGAGTTATAATCGTGAATACAGTGAATTTTCGTCCATGCAAATAATGACGAAAATGTTCGATTGCTTTTACTACCGCAAAGGTCTCTAATTCGTAAGAGTGATATCGTGTCTCTTCATCTATGGTCTTCCTACTACAATACGCTACTACACGAGGGGAGGGGTACCATTTTGTTTTTGGATAAGAATTGCAACATTATACTACTTGCATCGGTATGAAGTTCAATGAGCACGGAAGGGTCAAACACTTACGAGAACCCTGCATTGGACAACGTTTAAGTAAATTGTCTAAAAGGTTAAGCCCCTCATCAATATCTTGAAATTGAAAGTACATCATCCGTGAAAACTAAAATCTTTTCATCTTTCATCGGCTTTAAAGTAGTAGTAGCATTTTGCAAAATGGAAAGGGACATTGCTAAGCCAAAGAGCGAGAGAACTGAGTTTTCAAAGTCTCCAGTATATCATCCCATTGATATTGACTGGGAGGTAACTTAATCAGTAATGTGGCTTCTTATTTTTAGCGCGATGATAGCAATCCAATTGCACTCGACCCAGAACCCGGCTACATACTTGGCGCCACCACTAGCGCCCGCCAGTTACTGAAACGTGCAGCTGACGACACGCAGGACACGATAACCAGCGTCCCACCGCTTGAGGAACAGCACCACATCCACACTCCAAGGCGGAGCCATCTATGAATCTCCACCTGAACAGGCCCTCCCTGCCTCGGCCAACCCAGGCCCAGAGTCCGTCCAAAGATCCCCAAGGCCACCCAAGGCAACTTATGTCCAGGAAGGAGGTCCTCAGCGGGTGGAACAAACGGCCCGGGCAATTAAGCACTGTCTCGCCACATGCTTCAATCCCCCCTACGACGGCTGGCCAGTGAGTGGGACGAAACACCTAAAAAAAACCGTTTCGGCCCCTCAGCCCCTGTGGCACAAGGATGCCGCCATGCAAAGGATGTCGCGTGTCGGAAACCACTTCCGCCGGAGCCCACCACCGCTCCGGGAACCACCGGCAACGCCACCCCTGCCAGCGGACACAGCACACACCTGCACCGGTGTGGGCTCCAGGCAACTAGCGATGATCCGGTACGTCTCGCCCAAAGCTGCATCCACCAGCTCCGCATGGGCAGAACTCCACACGGGGCACGCGAATCCCCACCTCGATGAGACCAGTCGACGAAGAAGACCGCCGCGAGCGCGCACCCTCTGCTCGATGTTCCCGCAGTTTTCGCCGAATGTCAAAGACCTGTCCAGGGCAACACCAAGATATTTAGAAGAGCCGCCGTGCTCGATGGACACCCCATCCCAAACGATGCCAAGTCTGCGGCCCGCACCTCCACTGCGGAGACCAAATATGTAAGACTGGGCCCCGCTCTGATTGGGCTTGAGTGAGTCAGCGAAGCAATGCGGCCAAATCACCAAGAGCGCCTGACAAGCGGGCCCCAACCCACCCAAAGGCGGTGGCTTGGGAAGTGAGGGCAAGGTAGCCTGCATAGAGGAAGCGGGACTCGCCGGGGCTGGACGGTTGGTCGCTTGCGTAGAGATAATAAAAAGAAGCGGTGCCAGGACACCACCCTGCGGCAGGCCGCCCCTACGCGCTCCCCAACGACCTCCCTCCGAGAGAAGGCGGACCCGAAACCGACGACTATGGAGAAGTTCTCGGAGCATTCGGACAAAGTTCCGATCGCTTATCAATGTCTCCACCCTCCACAGCAACCGCCTGAGGTCGACTGCACCATAGGCAGCTGACATATCCACAAGAAGATGTGGCTGCGCGGCCTCTAAGACAATGGGTCAACGTCCTGATTAAATCAACACCTATCAAAATTTTGCTCTTAATTATGATGTCTGACAGCAGACAACCAGCTCTCTATGTTTGAATTGGGGTCATCAGGATCAAACGGTATCAACGCTGTAAAAGGTTATGGTGGTGCATTGAACCGGGGTAGTAGAGCATCAGTTAATTTTGAAAAAAATGCTTCTAAACTATTTGAGGGTAGCGGAATATTTTCCTGTATATTCTGTGATGAAAGTGCCAGAGGTGGGCGGAAAATCCGATCCCACTTCTGATGTCGGATTAGGCCAAGACATCAGAAGTAAAACTAATACATAAATTTATTTCAATCGAACAATGAGTTATCTTAAATCTTTAAAATACAGAAATTAAATTAATTCATTATTAAATAACTAATAATGACATTGAGGGCGGTCACATAGGGCAGTACTGACTGTCAGGGACAGTGGTCCATGCACCCACCGCAATAAGGACAGTACTAGTTGTCAGAGACAGCGTTCCACATCCAATAATCGGACAGTACTGACTGTCGAGAGACAGTGGTCCGTGCACCAAGACGCATCCATTGGAAATGCGTACAGACTCAACCGCGCAGCTCCTTATAAAGGCTGCTCGCTAGTGGGGGGGAAACGTTACAATATTTTACTGGATTGGATACCAAGTCCTTTAAGCCAAATGATCGATAGAGTGAATGATTTGTCTATGATGCGTCCGGTGCACGTTCCACTAGCGCCACCTAGTCGTCGTCTCTCGCAGCTGCTAGACAATATGCCGTCATATGCATATGGGTTGTCAACATTACACGCCCATATTCGACTGTTTGAGTGTGTGCTCCACATATCGTATAGGACGGAACACAAAACATGGCGCGTAACTAAAAACATCAAAGAAGCAGTAGAAGAAAAGAAGCGCGCCATTATAGAAGAATATCGTCGTCGAACTGGGCTCCTTGTCGATACAGTAAAGTAAGGTAGTGGCTCAACCAATGATGGGAATACCGCGCGAACATTCTTTGAAGACCCTACTCTCGCAGCTGAGATAACTGGGGTCGACAAAGATCTTATTACAAGATTCTCTGTTATACTCAAAGCGCTTTCGTGCTCGTACGATGTAAATCCAGTGGCCTTTAAGGAGTATTCACTTGACACGGCTAGACTCTTCGTCACCAAGTACCAATGGTACAAAATGCCTTCTAGTGTTCATAAAATATTGATTCACGGAGGTGATGTCATTGGATCCCTTATGCTTCCTATAGGTCAGCTTAGCGAAGAAGCTCTGGAGTCTAGACACAAAGACTGCCGCTATTATAGAGAGCATAGCACGAGAAAAATTGGAAGGAAGCAGACTATTGAAGACCTGCTACATGCTCTGCTCATCTCCTCCGATCCATTAATATCTAGTATCAGACCATTTCCAAAGAGAAAATCGGGTACTTTGGCGCCAGAAGTTTTACAGTTATTGAAAGCTCCTGAAGCGCCTGAAAGGACGCACTCATCCGATGAAGAGGCAGACAGCGAGTAGACAAAAGCCAAAAGCCTTTTTCAGGGCCGCCTATCTAAAAATGTCAAATGTCTAAAAGTTAACTCTAATAAAATACTTTTTTTTATTTAAAGACTTATAAATATAACAATACTTAGTTAATACATGTGATTTTCTCATATAAGTCCACACGCATGTACCTACCTACATTTAAATTAAAATATTCATATAAAAAATTAAAGTAGCTCGTAAAATAATCATTCCGAACACTGTGCGGCGGTGTCTCAACCCCCCCGCCTCCCCACTCGCTTCCAAGGCTCGGATACCGGTTAAATTTTCAAACCGTTATTATGTACTTGACGCAAAACCTTTACATTTCGGTTTAGTTCGCATAAACCGTTTTTTTTAAACCGGTTTTTGGAAGAGTATTTACATAAAGGTTTTCTCGGATTAAACGGTTTAGAGCAATAAATACCGGTTAATACGGACGCACAATAAACAAACGTCCCGCACTGTTCACTTTTTATTCAGTGGTAAGTTTTTTTGTTTTGATCGGACGGTTATTTATGTCATTGCATCAATAAGCTCCGTTGCAAAAACGTAAAAAATGGGTAAGTAGCTATCAATTTTTTTTTTGGTGAAATTACGTCAATGACGACAAACAATCGGTAAACATAATATTATTACTTTTCACAGATCCCATGGACCAGTTAGATAGTCAGCCATTTTTTACTGAAGAAGAAAACTCAATATCTAGGTAAGCAATCACTTTCATTCTGTATCCAACATTAAAACTCTCAAAATTGAAGTAAAATAGGCCACAAAACGTGTATATCAATCGTAATTATAGATAACTAACTTCTGCCCGAAACTTCGTCCGCGTGAAATTTCTTGTTCCTCGGACCCACCCCGTCGCATCGCCTGCCCGTCATGGTATACAACCATTTCACGAAATGGTCGAGTACTTCATGAAATGATCAATTTCATGATCTGGCCACAACACATAGATATGTAGATGATCTAAGGCCCAGTTTTCACTGGTGGTATTAACGACCAGTGAAACTGGTCGCGTGTGTGTGTCTATGTGGTAAAGAAAAAACTATTTCAGTGTTTATTTAAATGAATGTGTTATTACTTTGTAACAGGTGAAACACGAAAAAGAAGAAAGGAATATTCTGATGATGAAGATCAATCCCAATCATTGCTAGCACCTAAAAAACGTATCATCAACGCATCTAACACGTATAAAATAAACACCCAAATTGTGAAAGAGGATGCACAAAATTGTTTCTGATAGTACCGAAAACAAACCAGGCGAAGATATCAGTGCTAAACCAGGGGAAGAAACTACTTCGGATGTCAAACAAAGTGTTTTATGTATATTTGATAAGGACGTCGATGAACGAAACTATTATTTTGGAAATTTGCTAATAGGTGAATTGCAATTTTTGCCCCTATGTATGCGCTCTGAAGCATATATCAATATTCTAAAGTATATAGATGCTTTAAAACATCAACACCGTGAGAAATCAAACAAATAAATATTTAATTTTTAAATTTGGCCGGGACAAATTTGCGAAATATCAATGTGATCGCTCTTACTGAAATGTTACCATTAAAAAATAAATCAAGGTAGGTAATTAAGAGCGAAGTTTTATTTTAAATTAAGGAATTTACCAATCTGCATAAATGTATACAATTTTTTCTCAAGGTTAATTTGACATTTTTACAAATATTTGGAAAAAGAAAAATTAAATGCTTTTCAATGTATCAGTTATTTAATCAGTCTTCTTGTTTACATGTATTAGGTACAATTATTAGGTGGCTTAATTAAAAGAAATAGTAAAACTATACGCTAGTCTAGATCAATAGTTCAACCGTTAAACAAGTGAGACATTTTTCCCAGTTACTCCACTTGGTACAATTCCTTTTAACGCTTGAACTTCTGAGACAAAAAAGTTGAACCTACCTTTTAATATCACAAAGTACAGAAATACGTATAGGATCTACTTTTTATTCGATTGCATTGCGCAAGTTAGTATAATTATAGTTATTTACGTTTTGATTGCGTAACCAACCTAATTTGTAAAATTGAACAGGGTTCAACTATCAAAAGAAATTGTTAAAATAGTAGCAACGACAAAGTCTAATGAACAAAGTAAAATACTTGGCTTAATCAGTCACACATTTTTGGTTATTTCTTAGAATTTTGCTTTTGATATTTTTACACAAAATAAGAGCTATCTCATTTTGGTAAAAAAATCAAAAGCAAAATTTTGGTTATTTTTATTAATAATTCTTAAGTAATAAAAAAAAGAACATTGTCTGGGAGGTAACATGAAAATGTCATTATTTTGTTACTGATTCAAAGTCTTTTGTTACTAATGAAAGAAGTTCTCTAAAAATTAACTGAACAAAAGACCAACCAGTCTACCACATATTATGTTTTTACTTTGACAAAATTATTTGTGATACAAATTGTTATTTCTAACAATCAAAATGTCGTCAATGGTTGTATCCTTTAACGATATTCTTAAATTATTCATTATGAACTTCAAAGATGAGAACAGCCTCTCCACACTAACCTGTGTCGCTGGTGTAGCCAAAGCAATTTTAGAAATTAAGTATAATTGTGGATCAGTAACCTTCTTTGATTCCCAATAATTTAAAATGTTGGTAGTAGAAGGAAGCAACGGTTCATTAAGAAAAGCAACCAAACTAACTTGTAAATTATCACTGTGATTTAAATGAGGTAAATCTTGGTACCGGTTGCCTGAACTGCGTTTGCAAAAAGTCGTCAAGCATAGAGGATGAAGTTGATGGCATGGGATCACCTGGACTTTCGTTTTCTATTTCATTAACGTTCGAATGCAACCTTAGATGTCTTTGATAAGTTTGGACTAAATGGGCTCGAGCTGTTTCCAGCTGTTGATTAGATAACATCGATAAAAAATATGGCAAAAACCGTGTTCATATTTTCTATTTCAAGGATACATTTAAGCCAGGCAAGATAGAAATCTCCAAAAGTCAATTGTTCATGTTGTATAGTTTTCGACAAAACACGGCATGGTTTTAAAACATCAAGAGTTTCATTAAGTTTCTGCCATGTATCTTCTACAGCAAATGTCTGAAACACCGGTTCTTCGCGTCCACTCAAGAAATCCTTGAATAATAATATGCGCTCAACCATGTCCGCTGTAGAATCCCATCTCGTAGGACAATCGATGATCGCTTGAGGTAAGCCCTGAACTTTTAACTGAAGAGCATTATTTGGTGAGCGGAGTACACGAGCTATCTGGCGACATTGTTCTAACAGATCACGAAGCTCGCTACAAGCATCTCTTATAGCGAGCTGCAACGTATGTGCTGCACAACGCACTGTAGTCAATTTGTTTTGGCCTTGATTATCAATATTGAGATTTAAGTTACCTGCTTCGGCGAACCACATCTCATATCCGGTCTCATGCTCAGAATCTTCGTCGTCAAAGTAGTCATGTTCCTCAGATGTATTTTCTTGCATCTCTTCCTCCAACTGCTTTGACATTCGAATCATATTAGCTCCATTATCAGAGGTTACGGAATATAATTGTTTTAGCTCAATACCGAAGCGACTTAGGACTATCATCACTGTTTCTTTTAGAAAATCGGCAGTGTTTCTCTCATGTAATTCATGGACAGTAAGGTTCCTAAGCACAATTTTACCATTTGCAATATACTGAATGTTTATACCTAGAAATCTTCTAGATTTTACCGAAGCTACATCAATTTTTAACGATATAAATTGATCCTTTAACTCATCATGGACATTCTTGCGTATGTGGGATTGTATGGCAAAATAAAATAACGAATTTTAACACTTGAGACCATATTTTATTCTAACCGAAAAAAACGATCAGCGTACACCGTAAGTTCGTCGTGAATCTAACTGTCGCCATTCCTCTCCTTTCTCTCTCTCACACATACCTTTCTTTCTTTCACCCGCTGCGTTCCGTTTTAACAATTATAGCTGCGTTCATACTTTAAGATAATACAATAATTTTATCCCACAGTCGGCCATCCTGATCCATGTCTGTCCTCAGACATCCACACAAACATCCATCACTAGTTTTCAACTTAAATTTAACTCAACTACTAGTACAGCATCACAACATCAAAGTAATAACATAACATCGCTTAATTTCTACAATAACATCACTTAATATCTAAGGTTTATTTTAAAAGAGAAAGTACAACATAACATCATCAATATTCCTCTATAAACATGTTTACTGACATTTCACATTGCCATAGGTACTGTGTAGCAGACACAGGACTCTTACTTACATTAAACTAAACTAAATATCATCACAATAGATGGTGTTAACAAACATTGCACACAACCTGAAACAAAACAAAGTTAACAAACAACTCTCACCTTTAAGGGTTGGAGTTTACACTGGCCATGCCTTCATACAATCTGCTGAACTAGAGGTCACCCCAGGACCTTCAGTATTAGGGTCGAGCTTTTTCACATCATATCTGTGGTTTCTCTTTACTTTCACAACTTGATAGGGCCCCAGATATTTGGCTTTCAGCTTCATTCCCGTGCCAAACTGCGTGCGCTTTATTGCCACTAAGTCCCCTTCGTTGTACTTCATACTTTCTTTTCTCTTCCTATTGAAATTCCTTATGTTTTCTTCTTGAACTTGTAGAATTTGTTCTTTAGCTTTCTCTCTAAGTTTTTCTCTCTCCTCTGAATAGCTTTCTCTTTCCTCTTCTAAAAGCAAGTCATAAATCTGGATGTCTTCCTTCATTCTCATCTTAGTCCCTATTAATAGTTGATAGGGTGTAGTATTTATGCTTCGCTGAAAAGTACTATTCAGAGAGCGTTGTAATTTACTTACATGCCTGTACCACAGGGCAGGGTTTTCTATACACATCTTTGTTAGTACGGAGATTATAGTACGGTGTACCCTTTCCACTTGCCCATTTCCTCTAGGCACTCCCGTCGTAGTTTTGATGTGTTGTATGTTTTCATTTTTACAGTACTCTTGAAACTCATTGCTTGTATAAGCCGTTCCTCGATCGGTAATAAATCTGGTTGGATTGCCAAAATGTTGTTGGTGAATCTGCAACTTTTCAATGGTTTCTTTACTTGTGGTACTTTTAGTGGGAAATATCCAAGTAAACTTCGTAAATGCATCTACAATCGTGAGAATATGGTTATACTGCTTCTCCGTCTCAGTCATTGGACCAATGTGATCCAAATGTAGTGTATGCAACGGTGACTCTTCCTTTTCAATTGGAGTTAGAAATCCTTCTTGTTTTCCCTCTTTACGCGTAGCTAATAAACATGGAATGCAACTTGTAATAAACTCTTCTACTTTCTTATTAAGGTTCTTGATGAAATAGTCTTTACTTATTAATTAAATCATCTTTCTTTTTGAAAAATGTCCATTTGCATGAGCCCTTTTTATGATTTCATTTTCCATAGACTTTGGGATCACTAAATGCTTTTCCATTCCTTTGTACAGCAATCCATTATCCACATAATAATCGTCATATGTTCTCTCCTGTAGAATCTCTAATATAGCTTTTAGACCGTCATCCAACTGTTGTGCTCGTCTGATCTCATCGTGTAAAGTTACTACTGCTACATATAGGTTTCGGCTCAATACATCAATATGCTTCATCCTCGACCTCGTTCCTGGCCGGTGTTCAACCACAAAATCAAACTCCTGTAGAAGCAATGCCCATCTTGCAACCCTCGTAGACAAATCTTTTTTCTTAAGCGTCATCTGGAATGCTTGACAGTCAGTTACAATCTAGAATCTTATACCATACAAGTAGTGTCTAAATTGTTTTACTCCTTCTATAATAGCTAGACTTTCCAGCTCATAACTGGTATACTTTTTTTCTGCATCATTTGTTTTACGACTCATAAAATATACTGGATGTAGTCCACCATCATCATCAGATCGCTGCATGAGTATAGCAGCATAAGCCAGACGAGATGCGTCTGTATGCATTTCTGTCTCCAATCTTGGATTGAATATTCGTAAAACTGGTTTAGTAGTCAAACGTTCCTTCAAACAATTGAATGCACACCGTAGCTCATCATTGAATTCGAAATTGACATCTTTCTTAAGTAAATCTGTAAGTGGCCGTGCTATAGATGCAAAATTCTGGATATACTTCCTAAAATATGACGCCAGTCCAATAAAACTTTGCAATTGCTTAACAGTTGTTGGTTCTGGAAATTTTGTAACAGCATCAATCTTTTCACTGGCGGGCCTTACTTGTCCATTCTCAATTGTATGACCTAAATAAGTTATGCTTCGACATATCAGCTGTGCTTTCTTCCAATTAATTTGCAAGCCATATTCAGATGCCACTCTTAAAACTTCTCTTAATCTATTAATGGATTCCTGTTCATCTTTTGCTGGAATTAGAATATCATCAACGAATATTAGAACAATCCCTTTAGATATTAACTCTCTGAAGATTATTGTCACAAATCTCATGAAGTAGTTTGGGCAAACAGACAGGCCAAATGGAGCTTTCAAAAACTCGAACTGCCCGTGGTGCGTAACAAATGCAGTGTACTTTACCGACTCACTGCTAACATTCAGATGGAAAAATCCATTTTTTAAGTCCAGTACACTAAATACTTTTGCTTCAGCCAACCTGTCAATGTAATCTTCAATAATCGGTAATGGAAACTCATCTTTTATAATTTTACTATTTAATTTTCTGTAGTCTACACACACCCTTATAGCACCATCTTTTTTGCGAACAAGAACCAACGGACTAGCATATTCAGAGTAACTTACGCGTACAATCCCTTGCTCGAGCCACTCCGCAACTTGTTCTTCAACTACAGCCTGTTCCTTTAGTGATATGCGTCGTGGACGTTGCGCCATCCACCGGGACATCATCTTTCACAATGATTTTCAGCTGGATAGGAGCTTCTTTAATTTGGCATGGTTGATAGCTCTCAACCATCCGAACAACTTCTTCCTTAAGGTAAGGATTACTTACATGACCAACTTCGACACTGCAACTAAAACAATTTATTTCTTTCATCCATTCCACAGGTTTCATCCACACAACACTACCATTCATAACCGTTATAACATTCTTAAAAAATTCGTGACCTATGATTACATCAAAAGGCATACAGTCTTTAGGCACCACGTAGAATAACACATCGTCGTATTTCGTACCGTCGATTACAATATTTGTTGTTATACAACCTAATGACTCCACTTTACCGAAACCAAGTCCAGCCAGCGTTATGTTATTGTTCATCACTTTACTGACATTAGCACAATACTCATGTGATACTAGGTTCACATCACTGCCCGAATCAATAAGCGCACTTGTCGTTTTTCCACATAATTCTACGATCTTCATAGGTTTTTCCCGCTGCGATTGTTTGTTTACGTCGTAATTTATGCCATACTCGCGGTTATCTTTGTCGTCATCTGTCATCTTGTCACTGTCATTCTGCGAGTTTGACATATCGTCCGTATTGTTGAACGATGATTGACCGAACATCGCTTGCTTGCTCACTCGTTCGCCGCTCCCGCTCCCACTTGTCGATGCGCCGCCGCCGCCGCCGCAGACTGTATCATTATCACGATCTAGCGGAACTTTATTCATTCTTGCGCGAATCTTTTTTTTTAATTTCAAGTGACGTAAAATGTTAACATTATGATGTTATTTTGTATATTGCAACTTTGTTCTAAGGATTTTTTTAGTTTTTAACAAGGTAAGTATTAAATACACAGGAAATATATTTTAAATAAACACCTTAATATATTTTAAACACTAAAAAAGAATTTGCAATACATCCTACTCGTCTTCCTCCGTCGAGGAAGTTTCTTCACTCATATTCGGAGCCTTCAGCAGTGCAATTGTTTCAGAAGGAAGAGCATGGCGTTTTCTATTGTGCACTGTTGAATTGGAAGATAGAAGTGGATCCGAAACTAGCAGAAGTCGGTTAAGTACATCTCGATTGGTGTTTATTCTGCTCGTTTTCCTGGTGAAAAACTCGCGATTCCTCCGATATTCCTTATTGTTAGCTTCTTGAGCTTCTTCTGCTAATTGACCCAAAGGCAAAACGCATGATTGAATTATTTCTTTTGAGTGTTCAAGGATTTTATGGATGCTGCATGGCATGTAGTACCAGGAATAATGTACTAGATAAAGTTTTTTTGTATCTTCGGCATATATCTTGAATTTTTCAGGGTCTATTTCTAAGTCACATGACAGTGCCTCCAAAATAACATGGAATCGTTTAATTAAATCCAGATTTATCCCTGTTATGTCTGCTGTTAGCTCTGAATTTCGAAAAAATCTACGTGCGGTATTACCGTCATTCGTATTACCAGCAGACTGTTTTGGCATATCCACCAGTAGACCCATTTCAGCGAAAAAGCGATCCTGTATATGTTTCTTTCTAGAAGCTACTGATTCTTTATCTTCTTTGGTTCTGGCCTGCCATGTTTTTATATCGGATTTATATGCAATGTGTAGAAGACATTCATAGGCACGTATCCATGAATGCAAAGGAGATATTCCAAATGAATACATGTCTTCATTTGCTGCACGAATAGTATTTGTATTCATCTCCTTTGGCGTTTTTCCACAGATATAACACTTTTGAGTCGAATCATACTGTGATAAGGTACTACATATTTTTCCGTCGACCATGGTAAATACTAAGTCATGGATGCAAATCAGATTAATGTCATGTATATTTATTTCACTTGGAACTACTTAAAAAATTTGACTTTTCATTATGTTCACCTCTGATTTGATTACTTCTTTGGTTTCCTTTTTAAAAGAAAAACGTATCATCCTACAAAACCTTGTAGAATTTGGCCGAGGATTTTGCCAAATAATGTTGTTGGAGTCTTCTTGAATTAGACGTAAAGGAACTAATGAAACAGAAAACATATGTTCGTCGTCACTGTATTCCGAATCTTCCCCTGATATCCTTTGTTTATAGCGACTTTGTGCTGAACTCCCATCGCATCCCCATTTCGATATAAGTCGCAGCTTTTTACGAGATTCAGAAGTACATACCTTCTCAATTACATCTTTCTGTGCTTCACATAGTCTTTGTGAAGTCAGATTTAGTAGTGCTTGCAGTTTGATCTCCGCACATGTGTCTGTAACTTTGATACTATCTTCTGGCGGGTAACATTTGGTTTTAGCCTCTTGTACTAAATAATATGCATGCATGCATGCATGTATATATATATATATGTGTATAGATTACATTTTACAGTCTTTGCTACTTTTCGCATAATCTTATATTGTTCGACGCTTAATTTTGCATCCACAAGGATACCTAAAGCGGCTTCCGGGGAAAGTTTTGGTTCAGATTTCGTGAATGCAGCTCTTGCCATCTTTATTTTCGTAGCACGTGAAGGAGAGGCAAGAGATATTTCTTTCACAATATTAGCTGCATCTCTTTTGCCAGAAGAAACAAGTTTCATTTCCATTGCAAGTGCCAATTCTTCTGGAGATTTCGACGAAACAAACTCTTTTAACTTCCTTTTTTTTTACTTTTAAGTGACAGTTTTCAAAAGGTTTCTCCGGCCGACCAATACGCCCTATTGTTGGAGTGGTAGATCCGCTGCAAGAGGGCATCATAGACAGAAATTCAGATGGGAACAACACCTCTTCTTCCAACCAATCTGCATTTTCTGCCAAGAATCTTGTTTTGTTTCGCTTACATTTCTCCCATTTAAATTGTATTCTTGCGGTGAGACTACTTATTGACATTTGAAGTGATCGTGGAGGATTTTCACAGTCATATATGTCATAATTATCCAGAATTTTTTCAATTATAAGGTTATTTCGACCGTGTCTTCCAACTTGCAACCATATATCAAAAATATCTCGTCTTTTCATGTTGCATCAATCTAATAGAAAAGAAAAAAAAAACGTATGAGCGGGGCAAATAGGAGCGAGGAATTTCAACTAAATTTCAAAGAATATTAACCGTAGAATGGTATAACAGTGATTTCCCGGTGTATACACATGTATACTTTTTTAAAAGTCAACTCTAATACAAAAAATAAAATATTTTTCAAGACTACCGCAAAAACTTAATGTTCTAAAAACATTCAATAAAAAAAAGGTTCAAACCTACCCTCAATGTATGCTCGATGATATAACAAGCAATAAAAATTACCACTTATTAGCACTTTAAAAGACAAGAACACTTCTGTTCGCATTCAGTAGTAAATCTGTACTAAACAATACCGTGCGTGCTAGTACGCACAAACATGTTTCGGGACTTTCCCTGAGTTATGTGGTGTTGCTAACTTATTAATTTGGTTAAATATCGGTTATATACTTATACAACTGTACAATGAAGGGCATTTTAGGAATATTTAGAGAAATATTATTTTTGAATTAAGTTCCGCTAGATCTCGATTATAATACAGCGTGCGCCGTCGTGATATTTTCTATCGCCGGAAGTGCCGGAACTACGCCATCTTGATGAACTCGAATCTTCTTTACGGCCGCCTACCGCCATGTTTGTTTTATGCGGGCACTTAGGTGAAATATGGCCATACTCATTGCAGTTAAAGCACTTTGGACCTTGCGCCTTCTGCGGACAGTCTTCTGACACATGATCGCCGTCACCACAGTTATAGCACCTTTTCGACGTTTTCCCGTGACGTATGCTGCCGCGTTTTTCGTTCCTGTAGGTACTTCTAGAATGTTCCAGTTTCATCTTTTCCTTAACAGTCTCGTAGATTTTAAATTTCTCTTTAAGGTCAGGATACGTAGTTACACCGTATAACATGATTTTATTTGTCTCGCGGTCGACTATGCCATAAACGATGTATTTAATAGCCACGTAATCTGGTATCTTTCCTCTTTTCCCCAATTCCTTCATAGTCATCATATAGTCGATGCAACTCTCGTCACGTCCTTTCTTTCGTTGGCTCATAAGCTCGTGTATCGCTTTGATGTCGACGGTGTCAGAGAACTCTTTACTCAGGGCCGCCTTGAGTTCTTCCCACGTTTTGTGAGGGCGTTCAGCTTGCATCCATAGTTGTGCGGTGCCTGATAGGGATTTCCGTGCCATCAGCAGCTGTTGTAACGGTGTCCAATCACATATTTCTCCATTTTCTTCCACGTCTTGTATCCATCGCGTCACTGGATACGTTTTATCTTGACCGGTGAATTTAGGTATTAGATCCGAAGTGAGGTACAACATTGAGCTTAGGCCCGTGCGTGATTCTTCTTTCGTCATTCTCGTATTCATAATAAATCTTCGTTAGCGCCGGCTCACCGTTTGCCGATACCGTCGTAATCTACAGCCGCCGTTGATTTTTTGAATAGGTAACCTTCGTCGTCGTTTCCCACGCCACGTGCCGGTCGCGCCGTTAACTCGAATCCGTGTCGTTATTTTGCCAATCCCGGACGAGCCCCCAATTTTGTGGGATTGTATGGCAAAATAAAATAACGAATTTTAACACTTGAGACTATATTTTATTCTAACCGAAAAAAAGATCAGCGTACACCGTAAGTTCGTCGTGAATCTAACTGTCGCCATTCCTCTCCTTTCTCTCTCTCACACATACCTTTCTTTCTTTCACCCGCTGCGTTCCGTTTTAACAATTATAGCTGCGTTCATACTTTAAGATAATACAATATTTTTATCCCACACGTATATCATAAGCATGTTCTTGAATCATTGTTTTAATGTTTTTAATATTCACAGATAGTGGACTTGAATTTGGTATTAATGATATTAAGTTTTTAAAAGCGTTATCCTCTAAAATCGAAAACGGCCGACCATGAATCGTAACTAACTCAGAACAATGCTTCATTACTTTTATATGGTTATCATGTTTTTCCGGAGGTACATTTTCTTTATTTTTATTATTGTCTTGAAGGATTTGGTCGTGCAACCGTCTGTGTTGTGTGTAGAAATGTCTCAATAAATTAGCACCATGATTTCCCTAAAACAAAAATTGTACTTAAAAAAATCTTTCACAAAAAGAAAAGATCTATATCTATAGGAAGCGTACCTACCTATTGAATGTACATTTAGTATTTATTACATAATAAGCACGTAATGGACAAAAAGGTCACAATTTGTTCAGCCGAATAATATATTTGTATTGTACTAACTGATCGCCCAATGTTAATGTTATTATACTGTCATTATAGTCCGCGCGGAACTAGTTGGCCACTTAGGTGGGGATTGAAGGCAGGTGTGAGGCGGCGGGTTGCAACGCACGTACTGAGTAGTGCGCCCGCGTCCGCTCCGTCCCACCGCTCATATACCTAAAGCGCGGGCAACTCGTTCCGCGCGGACTATAGCTATACATGCAAATAAATAAAATTTGCAAATACAAAAACAACTTGAATATAATTATATTACAACAAAATTAGCTATCTACCTACACGTTATGTTATAATAATTTCGGCAGGAATAAATCTGACCTAATTATCCATCGTGTTAATTAACCACAGAATATAATAAAGTACCTACTTTAGTAGTTACTTTATTATACTGTGCTGTAACATACCTACTGTTCACTACCTGCAAATTTTAAATATTTTTATTAAGCAAATAACTAAATGCCAAAGAATTGTGTACTTACCCATAAAACTTGTGCACAGTTTTCTATTAGACACTTTGAAGTTTTGTTGTTTTCATTGTAGTCAAAGTATGTATAAATTAAATTCGTCCGCTTTCTACCCATGTTGAACACAAATAATAAAATTAACCGGTGATTATCACAGAATAAATCCGCTGCGCAGCAGACGTCTACACACAAAGTCACGAACGAATCGAATGAAAAGAAATATCGTAAATTCGTAAGTGCCTACAGTTCGACCGATGTAACGTGGCAGTCCGTGACAGGAGCGAAGTTTGCGCAGAAGGCTGCGCACTAACGTTTTTTTGGAACAAAATGGTGACGTGTACATGCGCGAAAGTTCGCATTTGCTATGTTCAGTCCTGCCACGATACATCGGTCGAACTGTACGTCTACATACCGCACCGCTGTGCGCGGCATCCTTACAAGTAGTCACAAGTTGCAACGCGTTAGCCGAACTGTCGTTCGTCGAATAAACCGGTTAATTTAGGTTAAAATAAAGTTCTTAAAACGTTTACGTTCTTAAGAAAAGTTCGGAGGAAAACCGAAATAAACCGGCATTAACCGGTTCCGAGCCTTGCTCGCTTCACCCGTACACATCATGCGTGCGTGAAGCCTAGTCGTCATGCAGTTCAGTTTGCGATCAGAGTGCAAGAGTACAGCCGTTTGTGGAGTGATAGCAGATTGCTGTCGCATTAATAAGTCAATTAGAGAGGAGAGACACACTGGTTAAAAAGTTGATAAGTGGCAGATATAGGTAGTTTGAGCCGCTGCGCTACTTACGTAGGTAGGTATAAGTGTGCCTTGCACTATTTAGGTTATTTTAAGTGGCCAGATGTACTTTCTTACCTACCTATTAAGTTTATTGATATTTTTCAGAAAACATGCCGTTTGAAATTGTGTCAACTCGTCGAAGAGGCAAGGTAGAACTATGTACTGTTCCGGAAACATGGGAAGACAAAGGAATATTGCGTTGGCCTAAGATGTACGGTGATATATTCGCCAAAAATGATAGTACCCAGCCCCAGTCAGATTGGTTGACCTATAATTGTGTAGTGAAAAGAAGAAACTACCGTACATACGAAGAAGCAGAGGATGAATTAACAAAAATGTTAGGCAGAACAGACACGGACGACACCGATTACGGTGAACAATCCTACAAACGTACTACTACTCCAGAAAAAGTTCCAAATTTGAACGCTGCAGCTCAACAAATAATGGTGAGTACATATATACCTAATGTTTGGTGACTTTTCACGTCTTTTGTGGAAGTTTGTGATAAACAAAGTAGAAAAGTGCGCCACCGTACTTACTTACGTACGTACCTACCTACCTATCTACCTACCTACCTCCCTACTTATCTGCTTATCTTTTATCTACTTCTTCTAGCTCCTCACGCAAGCAGGTCACCAACTCCGGGATCACGTGATTTAAGTAATTCAAGAATTCGTTGCTTGGTAGGGACCAAATGTAACAAAGTGCCTTACCTTAGGTACTACTCTGTTTCTTTCTCTCTTGCTTCTGCGCGTAAAAAAATATTAAATTCAGCATGTAGGCGCAAGGCATGCCATGCAAGGGGGCTAAACACAACCTGCGCCGCGGCCACGACTAAACTAAGATTTAATTTGAATCTAGCTAGCAGCCGCGTTACCCATTGTTTTAAGCAACTTAGAATTCTTGGTTTTGAAATAATTTACAGTTGACTTTTTTTTAATAGTTCAAAAAGGTTTTTTGCATTGTTGCAGATTAAATCTGGAAACCCAAAGAAAATAATGAAACAACCAACTTCAACCTTGCAAGCGAGGCAAATCTGACAAGAAAGTTCAACCATACCAGCAAGTTCAACCATACCATCGATTGTGGTCGCACTTGATTTGTACTTGGATCAAATGAACTGGAAGAACTTATTGTCTCAGCCGTTTGTTTGGCACAAATAGAGTTTTTTATGTTTTCATAGCAAGCACTTTCTTCGTATGCCTCCTGTTTTTTTTCTATTTTTCCATGAATTTGAGTAGTTTTTAGCAATTTTTTTAAAGGGAACATTTTTTCACAACCCCCGAAGCGCCGAACTCAGTCATATGTCAACTACTAGCCGCTAAATGCTTACTAATGTTGCAGAATAGTTCTTCTAGCTTTAAAAACGTCTTCTTTTAGTAGGTATTGTAGTAGTTATTGTATAATAAAATAATTAAGTTGTAATGCCTAAACAAAAATGTAATTGTAATGCCTGTTGTATGTATGTATTTATTTTATTTATTTATAAAAAAAAAAAAAAAAATTAATAGCATGAAGTGCATGAGCATGTATGTAAATATGTATCATTATAATCATTTTATATGTAAAAAAAAAAAATTATATACACCGTGTTCCGGACGATATACATAAACTTTGACCTGATGTTCAGACCATGGAAATAAGCATTTTTCATTATGGACACATTAATGAATTCTTATTTTTTAGTTTTTGTTAATTTTCATACAAACTAAATACCTTGACGTAAATCACCCAATATGCATGCCTCTTTATTCGAATTGACAACGACGTAATTTTCATTCATAAGATTTGGCGGGCTGAAACTTGTCAAAACTAAGTTAAGATGCTTTCTCACTGCATAGCTCAAGTAAATTTCATTAAATGAAATTACAAATATCTATGTAACGAAGCCTTTTTAAGTACTATTTTCTTTTTAGATTTAATTTGTAATAGCTATAAAAGCGTTTGACAAAGTTTATGGATAACGTGAAGAACACGGTGTATATACAAAGTGGTTATGATAATACGACAATAAATTAAACTTCGCATACCTCAAGACATTCTCAGACTACATATAAAAAATCATTTGAATATATCCAGTAGTTTAGTCACAGGAAATTATTTTTCTTTTTTAACATTTGCTACACGATGTATGTATTAATAGGGAAGTACTGACAGGTTAACGACCCCCGCATCGGTATGCACAACAAAAGATTAAAGACACATTTCCAACCAGCACCATAATAGTTTTTACATTTGATTCAGTGCAAATTATACCTTAGGCCTAAATTGTAAGAGTCATAAAGCTTGTCATTAGAGTCCTAACTCTAACAAAATAATACATGCGGAAATAGCTAAGCACTCATGAAATAGAAAAATTGGTTTGTGCGAAAGAGATAAATCTAGTTTCGTTTGTTACTTCGCTTTCTTGTTGAAACATTGCAACAACAAATTTAGGTCACGGTCAGTGTGTCGCTACAATCCTGTGACGATTCACGCGTCATCGCTTTCTAAGCGCACGACATACTTTGAGTGATTCGCCGCCGAGTACCTACCACCTTTGTGTACCGCCGGCGCCGCCCGCCGCTCTCGTGTGTTTGTTTTGTAATCCTTATCTACGACGAATTAGTGCGATATTGGACGCTTATTTTAGTGACAGGACACGTAACGTTTTAATAGGTATCTAGTTTAATAGTTACTCGTAAGTGAATTGTGCGAAGTTAGACGTTTAGTTTTTATTGTTTTAGTGTTTTCTTTTGTTTTAATTATGCCTCGTTACAATTACACAGCTTCGGAGTACACGGACATGGTGTTAATTTATGGAGAGTGTTTAGGAAACGCCGCTATGGCTATACGGACGTACCGACAGAGGTTTGGGGACACTCGAGTTTGTCCAACCAACGGGCGCACTATTGTCCAAGCTGTCCAGAGGATGCGAGAAAATAGATCCTTAATCCCGCATATTGATAGTACTCCTCCACGTGCGAGAGTGGCTCTTGAGGAACGAATTTTAAATTATTTTGAACGCAATCCGACGTGTAGTTTGCGTAGGGCAGGTCGATATTTTCGTGTTAACCATGCAACTATACCAAAAATTTTAAAACGCGACAAACGGAAGCCGTATAAGTATAAGTTCTGTCGTTGCGTCCGGCGCGTACGCACGTTATTGCCGCGATGGAAAAACAGTCGAGTAAAACAATGTCCTCGGATATTGTCAAATGTGTTAGTTGTAACGTAGTGATTAACGAAGTACTTGCTTTTATATGTAATAAGATCGATGTGATGGATGAAGAAAGTATCAGCCGCATTTGTGTTAGTGCTTTCTCAGAGAATGATATTCTGAACGCCAAAAACTTGTTGTTTGAGTCAATAACGACAACGAAGCGAAAAAAGTTAAGGAAGAAACAAGGCAAAACACTACGTAATATTGACGATATAGTATGCCTATTGAAAGAGACTGAACCTGACGATATTCCTATTTTTGTTGCACGGGACCTGCAAAAATTACCTCCAGTACTTTTTGACCATGTAGACGTGACTAGGATACTTAAGGATATTGTAAAAATGAGAAGCGACTTGGATCGCATTTTTGAAGATTACGCCACCATGGATCAAGTGAAGAACCTTCGGGTGGAGGTAGAATCTCTTAAAAATGCATCGATTGTAAATAACTTCCAACGAAGTGTCAACATGAAAAGGGGTGCTGCCTCCGTGTTGTCCAGTTTTGAGTGTGAAAGCGGACCCATGGGATTGTCCCCTCTGTGTAATGCACCAGTAAATCACAGGAGAAGTCCAACAGTCTCTCCTGCAAAAAAACGCATAACTTTTTCTGATGAGGGTACTTTGAAAACTACGCCGAGCCGAGAGTCTAACGGTTTACGTTTCGTCGGAGCGCACGCAAATGCTGATACCAACACGTCATCGGAGTGCCGCCCCCCGGCCGCCACCGCTGCATCAGCTACGGCAGAGCGTATTATTATCAATACTCCGAAACACACAACTCTAAAGGATACCTCACAAAAAAGTTTCTCCGAAATTTTACAGGAGAATAAAACCGATTTCAAGTCACAAGCCGAGGACGACGGGTTCATACTAGTTCAAAAAAAGAGGTTGAAAAACCGTTTCCAGGGTAAAATTGGAAGATGTAATGTGGACATAAGTTCAAACTTCAAAGCCGCTGACATTAAGGTTCCGATATATATCTACAAGGTGTCCAAGGAGACAACTGAGTGTGACATTAAAAAATACGTTACAAGTAAAACAAACATAGACATTGACCTTCAAAAAATGAATATGAAAATTACAAAGGACTACAATGCTTATAAAATATTTGTACCCGAAAATAAAATCGACGTGTTTTTAAATGATGATTTTTGGCCCAATGGAGTGATGTTTCGTCGTTTTGTTGACTTTACTCATAACACAGTGAGACGTGAATATCGGGATATTGATAAAACTAACTTGACATATGGATCTGACAACCAAACTCATATCGTTTAATTGTAAAAATATCTCGAGGTCTATTGAATGTGTGAGAAGACTGTGTAAACAAGCAGACATCATTGCGCTGCAGGAAACGTGGCTGCTGCATCACGACATTCCTATGCTGGGCAACATTGATGGTGCATTCTCCTTTACTGGAAAGTCGGCGGTAGACCTGTCTGCGGGTGTGCTTCGCGGGAGACCGTACGGGGGTGTGGCCCTGTTGTGGAGATCAGCTGTGTTCCCGGAGGTGGTCGTTATTCCGTGCAGTAGTGTGCGTATCGCTGCTATAAAAATAATGTGTGAAAACCGGTCTTTGCTAGTGATAACGGTATATATGCCTACGAATTCAAACGAGAATCTATGTGAATTTACGGAGTGTTTGAGTGAACTAAACGCCATTATTGAAAGTAACGATGTTAACTCGGTGATTATACTTGGGGACTTCAACGCTCATCCGGGTAAGCTGTTTCATTCAGAGTTGTTGTCATTTTGCACGGAGCAATCGTGGTCGTGCGTAGATACGGAACTTTTACCTAATGACACTTATACTTATGTGTGCGGTGCGAGTGGCAGTCACAGCTGGCTCGATCATTGTGTAGTGACGAGCGCTGCGCGTCCGGCCATATTAAGTGCGTCTGTACTTAATAAAGATGTATATTGGTCCGATCACTATCCATTATTGCTTGCTTGTAATTTAAATTTTATCCGCTCAAGCTGCCAGCAGCCGACAAAGCTAAGTAATAATATATTTTATAATAGTGTAAAATGGGCGGACAGAGACTCTGATCAAATAGATAAATATCATCGTATTTGTAATTCCAAATTAAAGTTAATTGACTTTCCCCCGGAATTTCAATGTTGTGCTGACGGTATGTGTGATAGTGACGAGCATAAATTGTTATTAAATGACATGTATGACAAAATAATCTGTATTTTGACAGAGGCTGCAAAGGCTAGCTATTATGTGCCTAAACGTAACAAGCATAAGTATGTTACTGGTTGGAACCGCTATGTCAGTGACGCTCACGGGAGGGCACGATCTTGCTTTCAGACGTGGGTGTTGGCTGGGAGACCAAGGTCTGGAAATCTGTATATAGAGATGTGTGAATCTAGAAAAATATTTAAATCAAAATTGGCTTTTTGTCAGAAAAATGAATCACAGATAAAAATGGACATTATAGCAGAAAATCATATCAATAAAGACTTTTGTAGTTTTTGGAAAAACACTAAAAAGCTAAACACAAGGTCGGGCCTTCCTGCTAGCGTTGGTGGTAGACATGACCCCCATGATATAGCTTGTGCATTCCAGCGGCATTTCAGGGTTGAGTCCCCGCTTGGGCCTGCGTCTGGGGTGCCCGCTGCTGAGAACCACCTCACCGCACTTAATGTCAGGTTTTCTGCGAAGACTGTTGCTACGGTTATTAATAAAATGGTGAGGGGCAAGTCTCCCGGCCACGATGATCTCAGCATCGAGCACTTAAAGTATGCGGGAATACACCTGCCTAGAGTTCTTTCGATGTTCTTTAACCTCTGTATTAGTCACAGTTACTTACCCGAGAGCCTTATGTACACTACAGTGGTACCGATCGTAAAGAATAAAACAGGTGACTCATCGGATCTATCAAATTATAGACCCATCTCTCTGGCTACTGTTATAGCAAAGGTGCTGGACAGTTTGCTTGACAAGCAGCTGGAAAAGCATCTTCAGTTGCATGATGCCCAGTTTGGGTTCAGACCGGAACTTTCGACAGAGACTGCTATCCTCTGCCTCAAGCAGACTGTTCAGTACTATACTGGTCGGGACACACCTGTCTATGCATGTTACCTAGATCTATCAAAAGCCTTCGACTTGGTGTGCTATGACAAGCTGTGGCAGAAGCTGGAGAGTGATACGGAGGTGCCTCGGGAGGTGATTTCATTGCTTAGGTTCTGGTACGCCAACCAACGCAATAGAGTGCGGTGGGCGGGTGCATATTCGGATGTATACGGTTTGGAATGTGGGGTTAGGCAGGGCGGAATTAGCTCCCCCCACCTCTTTAATTTATACATGAACCGGCTCATCGGTGAGCTCAGTGACACTGGTATTGGTTGCTCCATAGACGGAGTAAGTGTTAACAACATTAGTTACGCGGACGATATGGTGTTACTGAGCCCATCGATTGCAGCGTTACGGAAGTTGGTGTGCATCTGCCAATCGTACGCGGAAGCCCATGGGCTCAGATACAACGCGAATAAGAGTGAGTTCATGTTGTTCAAGTCAGGAACCAAAGGCTACTCCCATGTTCCTCATGTAACTCTATGCGGCATGCGTTTAAAAAAGGTAAGTGCCTTTAAGTATCTGGGTCACTGGGTGACCGAAGACCTGTGTGACAATGAGGACATCGAGAGGGAGCGCAGGGCGCTGTCCATCCGGTGTAATATGTTGGCTCGTAGGTTTGCACGTTGCACTGATCAAGTAAAGATAACATTATTCAAGGCATACTGTCAGACCTTCTACACGTGCAGCCTATGGACTAAGTTTACTTTGAGGGGGTACAGTGCTCTGCGTGTCCAGTATAACAATGCGTTTAGGATATTGTTGGGGCTGCCACGCTTTTGTAGTGCTTCCGCTATGTTTGCTGAGGCGCAGACTGATGATTTTTACGCTATAATTAGAAAAAGGTGCGCCTCGCTGTTAAGGCGTGTGCGTGGCAGCCCGAATGGTATTCTTAGCGCATTGTCCCAGAGGTGGGACTCACCAATGTTGAGGAGGTGGATGCGGCTGCACGCTAGCGGCCCCTCATACTTATAATAGGTACTAAGTATAATATTTTATGTGTTTTGACTATCTATTTATTTATTTATTTCTGTTTAAATTATCTTTTGATTATTAGTATTATTTGACAGTTTAAATTATATTTGATTATTATTATTATTTGACTTAATTATTCTTTTATACATGTTTTGACATTCAAGATTAATTTTTATAATATTTTTAAATTACTGTATTTTTTAATTTATTCATCTTTATGTTTTTATATTGTTTTGTATGTAATATTATGGATTTTTATTAACTGCAATAAATTGAATTGAATTGAATTGAATAAGAAATTGCATGCGTTGTTGTCTCGAGACAAACCAGTCAGGGAAAACTTCTGTCGCTGGATAGAAACAAAACATTTAGGGGATCCGGATTTCCTGTTCAATGTGATGTGGACTGATGAAAGTACATTTACAAGAAACGGGTTATGGAACAGACAGAATTTACGTTACTGGAGCCGCGTGAATCCGCGTCTAGGACGAGAGACTTCGCACCAGTACAGATTTGCTGTCAATGTTTGGGCTGGCATTCATAGAAATACCATAATAGGTCCGGTTTTTATTGATGGAAATTTAAATGGTGAAAAGTTTTTAGAACTCCTCAACGGACCCGTTTCCGAGTACATGGATGAGCTTCCGCTTGATGTGTACAGGCAGATGTGGTACCAGCTAGATGGAGCACCAGCTCATTCAGTGGTGTCAGCAAGAGAGCGTTTGTCTCAAGTGTTCGGTCAGCAGTGGATTGGCCGTTATGGACCAACGCGGTGGCCAGCGAGGTCACCCGACCTCACACCATTAGATTTTTTCTTGTGGGGTCACATCAAAAATGAGGTGTACTCAACAGCTGTTGATACGGTTGATGATTTAAAAGATAGAATTATCTTATCTTTTAATAAATTAAAACATATGGCTGCAAACGGGGACCTTTTGTCAAACGTTAGGAATAATCTCCTACGGCGGTGCAGTTTGTGTATTCAAGTTAATGGTGGCCATATTGAAACACGAAAAATTTAATAACTTTAATAGGTACCTACCTAGCTACGTGACTGAACAGTGATCCTGATAGTGATTAATAATTTGATTAATAAATAACATGCGGGTGAAAGGTGCCTAATTATTTCGTTAATACATTTGTGATTCAGTGTTATTATTTTTACTGAGCATTAATAATAATGGCGCCAAAAGATCAAGTCGCTACAGGACCGCGCTATTGCTACTGTATCACAGGTTAGTGAACCATTTATAAATGGTGTTCTATTTTCTTTCCACTTTTATGTCATTTAGTTTGTTTGAAATTTTAATTTTTTTAATTTTGATGTTAGGGTTTTTTTGATAGCTTACAATTGTTCATATGAACTAGTATTGTCAATGTTTTCATTTTTTGTCGTATTATCATAACCACTTTGTATATGTGTATAAAAAGATGGACTCACGTAGATTTAAGCTAGTATTGTAAGTTTAGAGTAATATGGATGTGTCCGATGCGGGAGTATGAAACTGTTCCCTAGGAAAAGAAAGAAATTTAATGTAAACAATAAAATAGTATAAAAAAGGGCGCGGACCACCAAGTCCGCGGTAATTAATGTAATAAAAAAAAACAAAAAAACTGGCAATACTTTTTGGAGCAGCGTACTGTAAAGCGGCTACTATACAGAACACCGTGTCTGGCTTTACTAAAACAGGCATATTCCCAAAGAACAGGACAGTATTCGGTGAAGCAGATTTTGCCGCGGCTGAGAAGACGGAAATACCTTCTACAACATCATCAACTTCCGCTGATGCATATGTCAACCCGACACCATCAACTTCTTCTGCGCCACTCGTTCACTCAATATCATCAATTTCTCCGCTACCGCCGCCAGTTCCTACTACGTTGAATCTGAACCGTGTAACAGTGTCTCCGGCGAATATAATGCCATTTCCTAAAATAAGCGTGGACCGAAAAAGAGCAACCGATCATCGAAGAGGAAAAACTGCTGTTATCACTTCCTCCCCCTATAAAAATGAGTTGATAACTCAACACCTCTCTCAACAACTCTCACAAAATAAAACTCCTAAGCTTAATTTTAATCAACCGCCTAAGACCAAAAAACCAAAACAAAAAATAATAAATGATACATACAAATAATGAATGAACATTTGCTTGTACTGCCTCGAAGAATACGGTTCAAGCCGCGTGGATGAAGGTTGGGGGCAATGTACGGAGTGTAAAGGTTGGGCTCATGAAGGCTGTACAGGTTATGACTTAGAGGATTTAGATAATTTTGTATGTATGGGATGCGAAATATCACTTTAAAAACAATTGAAGGTGGAGAGTACTGGCATAACGGTCTCACTGCACCATTAAAAAGTGTTTTTAATGCTGTGGAGGAAGTACCAGATATTGTATATTTAAATTTGAATTTCGATGGTTTACCAATATTTAAAAGTACAAAAAAAAAGAATTTTGGCCAATACTGTGTAATTTTTATGGAAAACCGGAGATAGAACCTTTTATTGTGGGAATTTATTATGGATCTGGAAAACCTAAACACAAATGAACCTAACCTAAAAACAAATGAATATTTAGATTTTGTTACTGAAATTGATTATATTCTTAAAAATGGAATTCAAATATCCAAAGAAGATATAACACGCACAATAAGTATAAAAATAAGATGCTTCATTTGTGACTCTCCAGCAAGAGCATTTATTAAAGGTAAGTTAAAATATGTAGTTTCGTTTATTTTTAACAATTTCAATATAATCAACCAGGTAACTAGCTGATACTTAGATATTTTTCGACGATTTTATTTTTCGATTTTTCTGCTTTAAAACCTTTTCAAATATCGATTGGAGATAAATTCGTATCATAAATATAGTTCTACTAGCACTTTGCCCGCGACTTCGTCCGCGTGGGTTTCGTACTTTCCTCTAAAAAATTCGAAGGCTGATTTTTCAATCGATAGATAATTTTTATTGACATCTGACAGTTTTTGTATGGAAGAATTGGCTACGTGAACATCTAAAAATAGGAAACAGTATGTATCCAGAAATATGCGGGTTAATGGCTATAACAAAACAATTAAGTTTTTATAATATTTCTTTATAGACTACATTCTTGGTCGTTCTGGAGGGTGTTACCAATATGACCAGGCTGCAAGATGAGCTCACACGAGAGCATGCTACGTAGAACTGACCATGGGAGAAACAGGGCTGTCGCAAGTCAACTCCTGCAAATTTAAGGGTTTGACCCTGTGATTTATTTATTGTCATCGCAAAGCAAACTTTTAAAGGGAACTGAAGTCGTTTGAATTCGAAAGGGAGATCGTTCGGGATTAATGGAATACGTGGAATGAAGACTGTTTCTCCCTGGGAAGACCCAGTTAAAATGGTAGCTTCAACAATATTACGATGCAAAGCTTTTACTTGTAGCCTAGTACCGTTGCATAGTTTTGGGGGTTTCAAATTTCTAAGTAACATCACAGGTGTGCCCACGCGCAGTGTTAGTTTATGATATGGAAGTCCGGCTGGATTAATAGTGTTCAGAAACTCAACCGGATAATGGACTGCTTCGTCTGTATTTACCACCGTGTCTATTGAATTATATACCATTTCTGTGCCGTCAAATCATTTCAGCAAAATATCATTAATTACTGCTGCTTGGTCATTTTTAGGTGTCATTATAGCTCTTTCACGTAGCCATTCTAAAGGCTTGTCCTTTATTTGAGCTACATTCATAATCTATTTCATGGTTATATGACATTCCCGAAAGATACTTGGTCTTCCATGGCCGTGTAATTAAACGAGATTGAGCCGCTCTGTGAACTTCGGGATTTAATTGCTGGTAGTCAGACGCAGCTTTCCTGTGCATTTTAGTGTTGTTTTTTTATATTTACATACGGCCTTCCGGTGTGGCATAGGATTATTTTCTGAATATTTTTTTTGAGCTCGTCTGACTTGTATGTTCCTTGTTTTGTTTGTAAATCTGGCCCTACGTTTCTTCTCCTTTTTTTGGGATCCCGTTGTCTGTAAAGAAATGTCTGCAGAAATTGAAGAATCTGATCTAGAAGAACACAGAGATTCAATTTCAAGTGCATTACCTGAAATTGTAGCTGTGTGAGACCTTTACGACAACCTGTTTCATTTTTTTCGCGGGGACGTTTTGTTGGTTAGAATTTACCACCATAGGATTTAGTTCCTTATAGGGAAGGTAAGCGTCGAAATGTCCATTTGATAGATTTTGTGTAAAGCGAAGCCGTTTTATTGGATAACCTCGAGTACCTGCATCTACATATAATTCACCGTTGCGATAAACTTTAAAAAGGAAATTATAAACCCTTCCTGCTGCGACCAATTCACATAATCCACCGTATGTTGAAGGTTGAATCATCTCTGCATAATAATGGTCTGCTGTACTGTAGTTGTCACCATTGCAATCATGTGACATGATAGAAAATTCATCCCAACGATCTAAGATGTAATTGACAACTTCTTGACGTACGACAACAGCCTTTTCTTGATTGCCATACATCAAAAACGAAAGTGATCGAAACAGGCAAGCCCCGTCCCCAATAATGGGTACAACCACTTGTTACACCATTTCTCCGTCAATTTTAATGGTTTCCACTTTCATTTTTTTTATATTATCAATCAGTGCAATAATAAAAAAGAATACCAATAAAATATTTAAAAAATCGAATGGCCTTTACAAAACTCTACTAAAAATTATAATATTTAGTAAAGTTTAAGTAACCACAGACCACACTCTTGAACTCTACAGTCAAGAGACAACTCAATAAATTCAAGTAAAGCGAACGAAATCGAACCGAAACGAAAGATGACAATTTTCAATACGACAGTACGACACTGACAGACCAAAGACAAGACACCTAACAAACGACAATTATTTCAAATAATTTAGCGAGGGTCATTCTTCCGTGGAAAATCTTAACACCGCGATTCAGAAAAATGACGTCACAGCACAACGCCAACTATCGATCATGCAAGTACAACATACTTGATTATGGAAAATTCAGAATTTCACATAAAAGTAGTGATAAATACCTTATGACTTTCGAAGGAGCAACAGTAGAAGTGATAGAAATAACTGTAAAATATATTAAAGGGCATAAAATAGAAGATACCTTTGAAATATTCGATAAACCTATAAAATCATCTTATTTTAATATGTTCAAAACAAGTGCTCTGAAGAAGAGTAATCGCAACATTAATGTTAATTTTTCTAACGTCAAACTGAAATTAGTGAGTAACACATACATACAATAACGAAATTTATTTTATTCCTTTGTTGCATACTTTGACACCATAAAAGTGACTTGTAGAATAGTAGGTAGTCAATTATTATAAATAAAAGCGTTTAAAATAATCTCAGTTTCTTTTATTTCTTATACTTTCAAAAAGACAACAGTATATAGTGAATGTCCATGACACATCTGTGTTTCAGAACTTAACACAATATCAACCATATAAAATACAGGACGATTTTCTAGTGGTTGCAGTCTTGGAATGAGGAGATCGTACCCATGAAACGTAACAACTTTTACTATGGAACCAATACTGAATGCGCGAAAGTAAATAGCTGTATGTGTACAATGTAAAAGTTAATACCTAATCCAGCAAGTTTGGGAAAATTGATTTTTCCGCATAGTAAACATTTTTAGTTTCGTAAGTACTATCACCTCCTTCCTGAACTTTAGAAACCTAGAATTCAACCTGTAATCAAAAACAAAAAAAAAATATCAAAAAGAAATAAAAAACTACCGCTTACTAAAAACTACTACTAACTAAAAATAGACAAGTTAAATTTGTTCTAAGTCAACAATATGTAGGCCCAGAGCCCCAGATCCCACTAGCGTCAGCTGGACGTTGCTCTAGGGTTTGCCATAGGTAGGTACCTACTATCGAAACAAGCCAGGCCTTTCCAATTTTGAAACAATTTTGCTTGCAAATTTTTTGCGGGGTAATTCGTCAACTCGTCCCAAATGCCTACGGCCCATCAAAATAAATAATATTATGGACCGTAGGCATTTGGGACGAGTTGACGAATTGCCCATTACATTATGGGCCACAGGCATTTGGGACGAGTTGACGAATTACCCGTTTTGCGCCGTTCCGACTTTCTATTGTGTTAGACGACAACAAAGGACTATAGGCACAGGGTTCCATCAATGAATCGGTGTAAACAAAAATTAATTTTAAGGTGTAAAGGCGTCCGTTTTGTCGATAGTAGGTACATGCGTAAATAAGGCGCACACCCACCAAACGCTGCTGGGATGGCCAACAGAATTGAAAATCAACAAATGTGTAATATACCAATATTCAAAACAAACTACAATAAAATCAATACCTGCTAATACTTTCTGAGGGTGACTAGCATTGTAATTATAATTATTAACCAACACAGCAGACTCTCGCCTCGGCGCCGCGCCGGTGGAAAAACAGCTAAGACTAAAATTAAAAAAGTAACAAAGAAATAATTTTGATATCGCACGTACCTACGACATAATTTTGATCAATTAACAATCTTGTTTGTACATGCACAGTAACATACAAACAGACACATAATGTACACAATCATATTCTTTCGCTGATTCAACATACGAACTGACAAAACAATATAAAACACTTAATCTAACAAAGAGATTCTTCAACCTCCTCTTCTTTCCGAGCCTGACGGTTTTCACCACTCGGATTTTGCGGTTTCCAAAACATTGATTTCAGGACCATGTTCATTGTTGTTATCAGAGTCAGATTTATTTTCGTTATTAGTCATTTCTAAGTCATTCTTAGATTCATTTTCATTGTCTTCGTTACCATTATTTTCAATTCCGTTTAAATTTTTGTTACAAGTATTCTTCTTTACCCTTTTCTTCGGTGCTGATAAGTGAACATTTTTGGAATCTTTTCTCTTTAACGCATTTCTTAATACAGTTTTAAAAAAATCTTCATTATTTTCCATCGTGTAAGTATTGTCCCAATTATTAACCATGACAAAAAAAAAATTATTATGTTTTTATACCCCTTTTTTTTTTTGGATGGGAAATCATCTACCATCTATTTTTATACCCCTTAAATCATATTTTCACATTAGCTGTACGACTCCCTCCAGTCCAGGAACATTTGCACAAAAACTCCTTCGTAAACAAAGCATCTAGTAGTCTGTAGGCACAGTTGGTACCATTGCCTCGTACTGAACATAGATTGTACTTTTCTTGGGGGCTTTCAAATCCCTCCGGGGTCGAAAGCTCTGTATCTCGTTGTTGCAGGCCTTGAATATTATCAATAGCTTTTATCAGAATTCGTTTTGTGTGCATACCTTGAGATTGACTCAACGTAGTAACGAATTGCTCTCGATTACGTAGCGATTCTTCCAACTGTACAGAGAATTCTGATAAATTTTATCAGTGTCAGTATCAGTTTTGTTCAGCATTTTAGTTAACTCTTCTTCTGCATCTTCATAGGTTGGAAAATTCTTGCTTTTTAAGGTACAATTCATTGCAATCCAATCTGGACCAGGTTGAGCATTTTCGTCTTTACAAAGTGAAATCATTCCCTCGCGCGGACCACTGGTCAAATGAGCCATTTCGTCGCGCGGTTAGCCCGGTCCTTACGCTAGTAATATACGTCTAAGTCAATGATAGCAGCGAGCACTTACATAATGGACTCTATACTATCGAAATATATAGGGAAGGTCTCTTACATGGCATACAAGAAAATACGTGGCTTATGCGACGCCGCATTCAGTTTCGAGACGTTAGGGCAAAGCAATACTTTTGCTATGTATTCATAAACTCAAATAATAATACAATTATTCAACATTATTGTATGTACATGGTTGACAGGTCGGCGCACCGTGGGCACCTGTGCGCATATTATTTCAATAATACTAGGTACCCCTAGGATATGCTAGACATAAAGGTTTCACGGAACCCGCAATTTTGAACAATGTAATTATTGACGATGTTTAAAAATATACTAAAATGTAACAGCTGTTTTATTTTAACCAAAATGTAATGAAAGTAGAATTGATGGTAAAGGGTTGAGCAGGTGGTTTGTATGTACTACCCGTGCGCGATAAGTTGAGACCCGCGTGGAATGCGACACTCCTCCCCCATCCCCGCGCACCTACCCGCGGCCGCCCGCGGTGTACAGTTGAAGCCACATTTTTTATCTATTAGTTTCGTACTGGCTTACGTCACGTATCGACGCGCTCCGAATAAGTTGTTAGTTTTGTTATAATAGTCCGTGTTAAGTTTATTTGTTATTGCTCCTGTTACGTTTTTTTATTGTTAAAGTTTCTGTTACGTTTTTTGACTGTTTTATTGTTATTATTTTTTTAATAACAAGCATTGTAATGAGGGGTAAAGCTTTGCGTAGTGGAGAAAGAAATCTCGTGCTGAAAGTGTTCGAGTTTTTCGAAAACGAAAAGCGAAACCAGCAGTTTTGTTTACCTGTTGACCAGGCAATCAAGAGAACCTGCATGGCAACGGGAGTTTCCAAGGCGACGTTGATGAGGATCAAAACTGAAGCTAAGCGCTTGCAAACTGCTTCACCAACACCAGGTTCGTCTTCGGCACTAAGTGATGTGAATTTATCAACACCGGGCAAGAAACGTAGACCTAAGAGTAACCGCATCCAATTAGACAGTTTTGACATGTGTGCCTTGAGGAATATAGTTGATAGTTTCTACACGGTCAGGAAGGAAATACCTACCTTGAATAAGATACTCAGTTTGGCTAAAAGAGACCTTAACTTTCAAGGGGAGAAAACGTATTTAAGACGAGTGCTAGTGGACAAACTAGGATACAAATTTAAAAAATGCAAAGACGCGAGACACTTTCTCGTTCAAAAACCAGACATTCGAGCGTGGAGAGCGAGATATCTAAGAAGATTAAAAGAAAATGATGATTTGGGCTCGGCAAAAAGGCCAGTCATTTATATTGACGAAACATGGATTCACTCTCATTATACAGTTAGCAAATGGTGGCAAAATAGTACTGATGCTACTATTAGAAAAAATCACAGTCCGGGGCAAAGATGGGTGATTGTTCACGCAGGGGGAGAAAATGGTTTCGTGAAGGGGGCTGAGTTGCTTTATAAATGTAAAAGCAACACAGGTGACTACCATCACGAAATGGATACAACAAATTTTAAAAAATGGCTTATCGAGAAGCTGATCCCCAACTTGCCGCCGAATAGTATTGTGGTACTAGATAACGCACCATACCACTCTACACAAGTAGAAAAACCACCTACAAGTGTAGCAACGAAAGCGGTAATAAAGCAATGGCTGTTAGACCACAACATTGAATTCGACGAGCGAATGACGAAATCCGAGATGTATCACCTATTGTACATAAATAAGCCTCCAAAAAAATATATTATTGATGATCTTTTAAAAGAGCATGGCCACGAAGCTGTTCGTTTGCCTCCCTATATGTGTGACCTCAATCCCATCGAGTACATTTGGAATTTGGTCAAACAACGAGTAGCCGATAAAAATGTGAGCCAGCTAGAAAGAGACATAGAAAAATTAACACGTGATGCTATTAATAGTATAAATGAGAGTGACTGGAAAAAGGAAATAAACCATGTTGACAGGCTTAGACAGAAGTATTGGGAAGATGATCACCTGCAAGAAGACATTGAGTCCCAATTAATTATTAACTTGCAGTCTGACACCACCAGCTCAGATAGCGAAAGTGAGAGCGAACCTCAACAACTACCAGAGGGAATAGCAATAATTAGTAGTGATGACGACTAAATAATTACTGAAAAGTTATGTGATATGAGGGCCATTATTTTTTTCCAGGGCCCAAATTGAGTAACTATGTCGTAAAAATAATTATAAAACCAATTAGTTTATTTTTTTATTTTTTAGGTTAATTTAGTTTTATCAATATTTAAAGTAAACAGTACAGGCATTAGCAGCGATGTTTTTTTACTATTTATTGTTTTGTTTGATATTAATACAAGGAAAGGAGTAGAAAAACAACAACTGTGTTACTTACTTAGAATAATTAGTTTTATTGTAGGAACTTTTACCTCAATTTTAAAAACCTATCAGACATAAACTTAGACAAGAATTACAATAATCTTATAATGTAAAATCACAATCATCTCAGTCTAATATCTTATTTTCTAATTAAGTTTACCAATGCGTTACGTTATTTTAATTTAAGCTACTGTAATTTCTCAAAATATGCATTAATAATAGCAATTTAAGCTCAATCTTTATAGCATAGTTTGAAAAAAGGTAGATAAACAAAAAAATGTAAAATTTGTGGTGGTTCAAAATTATATTAAAAGCTTTATAACTCTTAACGTATTCAGAAAAAGAGGGACAAAAAAGTAACGCAGTAGTTGTATAAGTAACACAGTGGTAATCTTATCACAGCACTAGGTGTTTTTTTTTTTTGCTTTAACTAATAGAAACGCTCTAAAAACAATAATAAAGTAGGTATTTGAAATAAAATAAAACTTCTTTAAAACAAAAACAAAACGAAATATCCTCTCAAATTAACATTTTTAAACATAAAATCTTTGTCTCATCAGTCTTATTTCTCAAATATATTTAATGGAACATCAAATTCGTAATATACACGTTTACCCTTCATAATTATTTTAGGGTTAGGAACTATCTCGACAATATTATCATATGGTTCGTACGAAACATCCCTTTCAACAAGCTTGAACATTTTCCCCGAATCGTCAACTGCTTTTAAAAACGTAACTTTAATCTCTCCCTCGTCATCGACATTGCTTTGGGCAACACCCAAATAAAAGTACAATTTGTCTTTGTCTGAAGAAACTTTAACAATAATGTAAACACCGGAAAATATTTTAGACGGATGCACATTTTCTTTTTCCATCAAGTTTCTTTCATATGTATTAGATACTGAAGCTTCTTGTTGTATTTTAAGCTGTGAAAGAAGTTCATCATCTGAACTCGAAATTGGAGAATAAACCGATTCGTAATAAGATTTCTTAGGGTTGCCCACAATATTAGATATGTCAGTTAATACTTCAATTTCGTTCATAGTTTCTAAGCCGTCTCTTTCTGGAATTACATCAAAGGGAATTTCTAAATCATTGCTTCCTTTAGGCGAGCTAACGGGGCTAGTAGAAACAGGAATTGGCTGATATGTTTGAGGTGAAAAGCAAGCGCAAAAGCCCCTTTGACAGAAGCAACTAAGATCACGATACTGCAATAATCCAGGAGTGTCTGAGAAAACTTGATGGACCTGCATTGTACCGCGGAGAGGAATTATGCCTTGGGGAACAGCCTGCTCTACCTTTTGAATGTCATCGTTAGTGATGTAATACAACTGAATCTTGCTAGAGTCTTTCAAAGTGTGAAAGAAAGTCTCCGCGTCAGGAATGTCTAAGCCAGTAGCTACTTTTTGGTCAGCTGTGCGTTTTAGATAGCCACCGACACCATCAGCCGCACCCTTACCATGGCCAGCTTCGAAAAAGTTCCAGGTTATGCGATCAAAGCCATAATCTTCAAAGGTTTTCGAACAGATAAAATAAAAATTTACCTTCTGTCTGTATTGCGTAGCTGGACCGTCGGAAAAGACATGAATTGTTTTTATATGTGGATGATTAACCTTTAATGTGCTGATAACTGGATGGAGGTGTGCCCAAATGGATGCAGGATTATGAGAGTTATTCGGTGATACACTGCAAAAAGAAGTAACTTGTGCCTTGTCTGCTTCCTGTGGTTTTATATACAAAACACCTGTATGCAAAGTAACTTGCTGGCGCGATCCACCGAAATGATGATGCTGGATTTCTTCAAAATATTTTCCATTATAATTTTCACTAAAATCTACATGCAGGAGAGCTTCGTCATTTTTAAGATAATCTATTGCGAGCCGGTAACTTCTGTATTGCATTTTAATATTATAAATATGTTTTTTCAATACTGGTATTGCCAATTTAAATTTTTCTATCAACTCTGTGACAGGACTTGTGATAATTTCCTTAATGTTCTTTGTGATTTTGACTTTCTTGCCCGATTTGTCAATAACTTCAGATCGTCGAACCCACTGTTGGTATTTTACTATTCGGGACTGATTCTCTGTATTGAAGGATATTTCATTCGTGTTGCAGGATTCGCAATCACCTGTCATGCATAGTCGGTTATCAGTAGCACACACAGTTTTCTCAACAGTTTGAGTCATGTTTGACTCTGCTATGATTTTATTGCAGTAAAGAGCATTAAGCATATATTGTGTATTGGTATGCGTTTTACATTGACATGTATCTCTGCCATCAACTGCTGGGGGTTTTACATAGAATGGTCTATTCTTGGTGAAATAAGAATATGAGCAACACTCAATAGGATTCTCCCTTTTGAAAGAAATGAAAAGATTCTTCATTGTATCAAGCAGATATCTCTTCTGCGCCTTATTTTTTTTGTAAGTCACGGTTTCTCGTCTCCCAGCAGTGATCCTAGAAACATCATCACGATCAAAAAATTGACGAATCTTTTTTATCAGAGTAGCTTGTCTAGGTATGGTCTGCCTATTTTTTAACTTATTGATACCGAGAGTTTCTTGAACAATGGAAGTTTTCAGCCTGGAATCTTTTATGAAATGTTCGTCAAAAATACGCCTGATAGCTAAGCGGTCTTTAAGTTTCTTTATTCTGGAGTAATGGTTTTTAATAGCGTTAGACAAAGCTATGTATTTTTTGTCTCCGTCCTGTGACTTTTTTCCTTTTTGTCTTTGGTATCTTTTCTTGTACTTGTTACATTTTCTTTTCAATTTCTCGTTTTCTTCCTCCAATTTCTTATTTTGTCTGTATAATGCAGATCTGTCTCGTCTTACTTGTCTTCTTCCTCTTGACCTTGGAGAAACCGGAGTTCCTGATCGTGGTGTTGAAGCCGGTGTATTATCTAGAATAACTTGCACTCTTTTCAGACGTTCTCGACGTTTCTTGTTTGCCACCTTCCATTTACGCTTTGCAGATCTATGTTCTCTTTCCGTCATATCCTTTACAAGTTTTTTAGTAGCATGATATCTCTGAAGATGTTTTCTTTTAGCCTCAGCATTTTTCACAGGGTCCTGTTTCAATTTTTCCCTATAACGCCGTTGTTTTTCTGCCGGTGTTAACGCCATTATATTGAAAATAATATACTGTAACAAAATAACCCAATAATTAATTAAGTGAACTGTAAAATAGATAAATACACTTCGAAAACTGTTTACTTTGCAACGGCGTTACTGCACCTACAACTGCGTTACTTCTCGTGGTAACGCAGTGTAGTGGTAACGCAGTTGTAAAAATAACGTGTATTCTAACATTTGGGTCATATGATAATAAATACCTAATTATTTTTGAGTGCATGCAAATATTTACTTATTCTATTACAAAACGCAATAAAAAAACAATCAAATATTTAAAAAACTCACCGTTTGCCGTCGGTAACTCAGCGGCCGCACAATAAACACACGCGCCTCTCCGGACGACTCGAGCTCGACTGACGCGGCCAGCGTCTAGGCCACGAACACCCGCCTCACCCCGCCAGCAATTCACGTTAAATCAAACGAACTTAGTCGAAAATGCACGAAAAAAGTCGAATTTAAGACTCACTTTTGCTTGGTAACACAGAGTACTTACGTTTTCTTACTTCAACAGAGACAAGACAAGAATTATTTCGTAAATAATACACGGTTAAAGAAAACATAAACTTATTAGCCTGTTAATAAAGTTCATATTTACCTTAATTTCCGTAGATATTTTAATTTAATAGTGCCGTGAAGAGTTTTAATGTAATGTCAATGTATTTGAAGCGAGTTGCTTGCTGGGACAGCCGGATTTTGTATGAGATACGACTGCGTTACCGAGAAAAGCGACTGAGTTACCGTCATTTACGTCAAATTATAAAATTTTTCACTAATGTTTATGTCTTCTTAGAGGGATATTATTATTACGTTTCTACCAATAGCGATTTTATTTTAATAATCATAGTTTTTTTTCAGTGTAAGAGGCTTTGTTCTTGAGAGACCGATTATGGGCCCTGGAAAAAAATAATGGCCCATGAATGATAAGGGTAGGAGGATGATGATGACGACTAAATTATTGTTGAAAATAATCTAATAAATACTTATACATAAAAGCATCTTTTATTTAATATAACACCTATCGGCTTTCACTTTTAGTGATACATAATAAATCTATAGTCTGACAATTACGATTAATTATTGTTATAAAATAACTTAATATTGTAAATAATTTCACTATGGAAGATGACTACCTAAAATTCGCAGATACCGCCGCATGCGGAAGCTAGTTACATTTTTTGTTTGAACTGTACTTGTCAGTGACGTCACCGCGCTCAGGTCTCAACTTATCGCGCACGGGTAGTAGTGCTGTGTTGGTTGCTATGGGAGTGAAAGTTGGGTATAGGATCCAGTCTCTGCCTACCCCTCTGAGAGACGGGCGTAATGTATAGGTATGTATGTAAAGAAACTATAAAAATAAAAATCATGTACTTATTTTCCACTTTCGAGCAAAAAATAAATACTTAAATCCTAACACATTACGGTAAATCCCAACATATCATTAAATCTCACGGTCGCCATCTTGATTTTTTTTCACATTTTATGTACCCTATAACACTGGACAGATTTATTCCTTTCATTTAAGATCTAAATCATTAAAATCGGTTCACCGTTTGAAAAATATATCAAAAATAATCAACATTATTTAATATTCAAGGTACGCGTACTCCGATCGGACATCATATCAGGACAAGCGCCATACCTATTCGTGCTCTATGAGAATATACCTTTCTAACGATATGCTATGTACTCGTATTTCTATTGGGTCCAGGACCAGAGTCCATACATTTGTGCCCAAGGTCCGTGTTTAGTTATTACTAGCTGCCCGGCGCGACTACGTTCGCGTGGTGTCCTACCCCTTACCCCTACCCAACTCCTACCCTACCCCTACCCTACACGAAAAATAGTTTTAAGATTATGAAAAAAAATAGTTTACGTCCTATTCTCAGACCTACTGAATACTCGTATATTTACACACAACATTTCATAAGAATCTGTCAAGTGTGCTGTTTCGGAGGAGTTTTGTTACAAATACTGTGACACGAGATTTATATACAGCGGGGCAATTGCGTAACACATTATCAATCGGAATCGGTTTCATTTTGACAGTTCAACAACATTCATTGCGTTACTTACGTGTTGAGCAGACAAATTTTTCAAACTTATGAAGCAATGGATTAGCAATTTACTTCAAAATGATTCAGATTCCGATTGATATTGTGTTACGCAATTAGGGTGCAGGGTCCCATTAAAATTTGTCTGTTTACGTATAGATGTATCTAACCAAATTTTTTTTTTTCACACAAAGACGACTCTATTTCTTGTATTTGTACAATTACATTGCTTTGTTTAAACACTCTAGATAGACCAATTAGCTTCATCCAACTGGAGGCAATTCAATTCTTGCTCACTTGGTTTAATGTCTGATACATCCTCAAGCTCGAGGCGATCCATATCAAGATCAGGAGCTAAGGAGAGATCCAACAGGAAGAGTCCTCAAAGGAAGTACAATATAAGTCCTACTGCTTTGTGGGTTGATTCTACGACTTCAAAGAAAAGTTTTGTTGTTCCTAGCGTATCTTCAAGCAGCATCATGGAATCAGCTTCTCAAACTAACATTGATGACTTTAATAAATCTCTAAATGCACTACCGAGTGAACCAATATCGAATGATGTCGAGTTTAAAAAGCTTATGGAACAGTTCCTTGAGACAAATAAAGATAAATTGACTGATTGGGTCAATAGCAGTGTAACTTTTGCTGGTTTTGATGCGGCAATAATGAGGAAAAGTATCAACAATAAAGCATCACCACGTATGATATTCATAGCTGTGATTGTCGGTTTAGTGAGGGGAAACAATATTGACAGAATCTCTAAGACTTTAAAATCAGCTCAGACTCAGAAAGACTTTAATGATGCTGTGAGAGCTTGAGAGCTTTAAAGATAAAAAAGAACGTTGGAGGAGACTTCTCTGCAGTAACATTATCAAGAATGGTTGCTTGCTTCCCTGAGGTAGTTTGCTACATGTTATTCAATTCAGATTGTCACATGGCAGTACCTTTCCATGAAATGACCTCTATCCATTCTGAGTATCCCAGAGTATCACGTCATCAAGTGTGTGCTAGCATCATACCACACACGCTGTCAAGCAGTGATTTAAGCATGGCACTAGATGTTATATTAGTTCCATACCTTAAAGTATCGGAAGTCATCAATACTAAAGTTAAAGAGTGGTCAAAACTAAACCCAACTACCAAGGCTGAAACCTCTAGCCTTTACCTTCACAATTCATATAATTCTAAAGGGTTAAGTTTAGAGGAGAGAACCATGTTATCAAAAAGGTATGCTATTATCAACTCAGATGGTAGTCTCACTGCTGCATGGAAGGCTGTTGCAGGAAAAGCTAAGATCTGGCTCAAGTCTCAGTATGACTTCACTCACACTGATCAATAGGCTACCTAGAATTATGAGATTTTGATTTAGAGTAAAATTATAATTAAGTTTTTAGTTTACTTGTCTTCTATGCTATATAATCTAGTTGTTATGTTCCTTATATTAATCATCATATTAATTTTATCATATTATTTAGATGTTAATCAACTATACTATATTATCATACTAATCATTATTAACACTTTATTGCCTTTATTTTAATCATTCTATTTTGTTTAAGATAAGTTAGGGTTATTTAGATTAGATTAGTTTAGTAAAAAAAAAAAAAAAAACTAGACAAAATCAAACTGGTCGCTAATTTAATTTATATATTTTTTTATGACATTAGTTTTACTTTTTGTGGCTACAGTAACTCACACACTTGTTAAAATTATATAAAAATAATCTACTTTAACAATAGTTGTAAATATGTGAGCACCATGTATCTATCACATAATTGATTTACCTGTCATTGCTTTATTTTTAATTCTTTTTACCTTTTGTTGGCAGACTAATTTTTATTCTAGATGCATCGTCTTCACATATAATTATATAATTAATGTACCTATACAGAACTTGTAAAACATTTTAAAAGAGTAACGGTGGAGTTTCTTGCCCATTCTTCTCCATACGAAAACTACCTTTTGGAATGGGCGACTAGAATCAATTGTTTTTACTATAATTTTTAACGTTCAAAAGTGCCTTTACTGTGCCTAATTGAAATAAATGATTTGATTTTGACTTTGAAAGATATCCAAGCAAAAAAAAACACTGATTAAAGCGATTTTATTTTGACCTAAAATACAACTCCTTCAGGTGTCTCGACTCTAGCATCGCTCGCCATGACTGCAGTCCAAAGTATAATCTCATCAGGTCCAGGTGCTGAACCGGCTCCGCTTCCAGTCCTAACCCATAATGAATCAACTACAGTGCCGTCGACATCAAATGACGAATTAGTTCATTCTCAATTCTCGCGCTGTTTAAGGGCTCAAGCCAGACGAAAATGTTCCATAAAACCGGCTGAAATCAGTCCTTTTTCCACAATCCAGCGAAAAACCAAGAAACCTGATCAAGTATCACAGCTCCGAGGAGGGAAGCCTTCATTAGTCACCAGTTCACCATACAAAAATGAATTACAGGAACAACTAAATAAGAAGCAAGAAAAACCAGGAACATCTAAAAGTAATACGAAAAAGGCGATGCTTGCTAAGAAAAAAACTATAAAGAAAAACAAGATTACAAAAAAAAAAAATGAAAAAAAGAAGATATCAGTAAAGAAGAAGATTTTACAAAGTAGCTCATCTAGTGAGAGTGCCGATGAAGAGCCATCACTGATGAGCTCAGATGAAAGCGAATGTAATGAAGACGTTGAATGCATATATTGCCTAACTGAATATTCAAATGACATTGCTGGAGAAAAGTGGATACAGTGCACAAAATGTTTTCGGTGGCGTCACGAGTTGTGTGCTGGTGTAGAACCGCATATCAATAACTTCAATTGTGATCTTTGCCGAGATTAGGTAGAAGATTATATGATTAGGTACAATACTTCAAGACTGATTGTGTTCGTAATTAATATACCTACCTATATATATATTTTTTTTTTACTTACAGCCTAATTACAACCCACAAAAATAGATTATTAGATAGATAAATAGACAGACACTTTATTATCTAAACTATAATAATAAAAAATACAACCCCAATATGGGATATCCATTATAGGTGCCATAAGCCTTATTAATAAATGCGGAATAAAGTTATGCCAAAAACCTCGAAAAATGTATGGATAGTCAGTAGTTATAACTGTTTGTCACTTTACTCCGTGTTTATTAATAAGGGGGTAAGTGTTTCCTAATATGGGATATCCCATTTTGGGAGTATATGGTAGGTATCCCATATTAGGAAACAGTTTATTATTTGTCAATATACATGATTTTTTAATTTTTTGTTTGTAGTTTCAAATATATGAAAATTAGAAGAATACAATTGCATGGCAATGTAAAACATTAAATTTTGAATTAATTATCTTGTTTTGAGCAGAACTACATTAGTTACAAGTTTTTTTTTTATTAATGTTCAAGAAAATCTATCCAATAATGGGGCCCGCTCCCCTAATACGTTTATTAGTAAGGGGTTAATAGATATACTACACCAGGTATTTGCTAATTTACATGGTCTAAACAGTAAAAACGAGCAAGATATATTTTTATATGGTCTCATAGAAGTTGTACCAATTAAACAAAAAAGGTACAAACAATCCCCAGAAAATAAAACCTAAACAGGCTTCCTATTAGTTTTATGTAAAAGTTGCCAATTCGAAAGTACTGGTTTGCAAAAACGCTTTCAGGAGTTCGAACCTACGACCTACAACTCGTAAGTCGCGGCCGATACCACTGGGCCACCACTGCTCCTCCACACACAAGCGCTTTACTTTGTGTAAATTATTACATCACCAATGCTCTCAAAACGGTGAAGGAAAACATCGTGAGGAAACCGACATATCCTAGAACCAAAAATTCGAAGACATGTGATATCTGCCAACCCGCACTGGGCCCGTGTGGTGGATTACTTCCCACTCCATCTCACTGAGAGGAGGCCTGTGTACTAGCAGTGGGAACATTATAATCTAAATATGTATGTATGTAAAAGAAGAGCAAACAAATTTTACGCCAGTATTAAACAAGTTCAAGAACTCAGTAAAACAAGTGATGATGTTCTCGGATTTTGTTTTGAAAACATGCAAAACATTCTACTTTTATGTATCCCAGTACAAGAAATGTTCTATTATCGACAGCTTTCTTTGTGCCCTTTCAGCATAATAAAACTGATGAGTCGTTTCTATCTTTATCATGAGGGGATTGGACTAAAGGGCCCCAATGAAACATGCTCATATTTATATCATATTAGTTATAATAAGTCACATAAGTAATACCACCATGATTTTGCATGGTTCTTTTTTTTGTTAAATATTTCTTCAAGAGCATTGTAAAGGGCCCTATAAAATATATAAATAAAACAAAACAACCTGACATTTCAATATTTTTTACCAATATTACGGGTTAGACAAGAAATATCTTCTCTTGAAAAACATTTGTAAATGTAAAACCTTGCAAAAGAAATAAAAACAAAACCAACTGGTATTTAAACCTGCTGTTGTTGGGAAAATCAATCCCACCTTTCTTAATTAGTGGAATGGAATTTGTGATGATGAATGAAGTTCACTTTAAGTTTTGTCTTTGTCATAGGGAGCAGGAAAATTTAATGATCAATTATAATCATATGTGGATTATTAGATCATTATGACATGACATAAACTAAAGAATTGACAAAGGAAAAAAATTAGTAGACTTGTGATAGGTCTGTTTTTTAATTATAACATAGCTAAACAACAGAGGGTAATGTTTTGCAGTCAGAAGTAGGTGCAGTTGGCACAATATAATAGTTCTCCGCATGAACTAACCTGTACACTAAAAACTATTCTACTGAAGCACCTTAGGACCAAAAGCGGAAACAAATTACAGATAGCCCGCTCCTAACATTACCCTGCAACCAATATTAATACCCAAAACTGGTAAACCAAAACAACACCCTATCCAAAATGTTATTAATATCACCAACATCAGACAGCATCTATATTATAATACCAGTCTATTATTGTCCCACTGCAGTGCAAAGACCACTTCTCATACCGAGAAGGTACAAGCATTTGATCACCATGCTTGCAAGACAGGTTTGCAATTTCAGACTTATATTAATTATAAATTCCAGGTTCCTTTCCACAATGTTTTTATAACAGCATCGCAACAACGTGCCTGGTGAGGCACACTGTTGTTTTTAAAGCATTTCACTTTCTCATTTTATTTCTCGTGTTTCATGAATTGTTGCCACATAACGGTCAGTGGGTCGTCTTACTTTTGCTTTTCTTACTTAGATGTGTTTTTGGTCAGTGGGTCGTCTTAGGTTCAGGTAAAACCTTCAATGTTCTAGGTCCTCGATTCCGCAGATAACAACGATACAATTAGTTAAGTCATCGCTATTTTTATGGCAGCCAGATTTAAATACAATTTTAATCGATAAAAATCACCTTGTGCCACCAGCGATTTTTTCTGGCCGGCACTAAAAGTAGATTTCCTTGTGTTGAACTTATTTCTCGACGAGACATGATAGAAAGATAAAATTATGACCACATTCCAAACGATACGAAAGCCAAACAAAGCCAAAGGTCTATTAAATTCTAAGTCATGCGAAAACTATCACTCTGAGTCTGAATTTCAAGTACGATAAATTCTAATATTTAATTATACAACGAGAATAGATACATTTTTCAAGGGCTACGAACGAAACTAAATCAATAAAATAACCACATCAATAACGAACTTGAGACTTTGACAGATTGTTAACCACAGAGTACTTTTTGATAGTGTTGTTAACCATAACCAAAACCATAGTTGTTAACCAATGACTAATAAAACAATGTCAGTTTATGTCAGGCAGGGCAGGGCAGAATGGGCACTTTTCCGGTAATATCTTAGTCAATGGAAGGTAATTCTCTTCTTAGTCTGTGGTCCATAGCACAGATAGTTATCTGTTATCTGTGAAAAAAATTTGTCTGTGTCTCAGAATAATAACTAAAGCAGTCTGTGTTATCTCAGTTGGTTTCTCACCAGGGGGGGCACACTTAGCACTGTCATCAATTTCCATAGACGACAGCGACATCTGCAGTTTGGTGGGTTAAAAAAACTTGGCAGCCATTTTCTTGTTTGTCAAATTGTCAAACAAATGTCATTGTGGTCATTGTCGCCGCCGGCCATCCGCCATTATCATTGTCAACTCCGCAACTCCGGCTTTCCCGACGTTGATGCGCTTCCCGAAATCCCGATTTTGTCTCAGCTAATTATGTTAAAATTGTTACTTGTTACTGTTATTTGTTAAACCCTGATTGTGACCCTAAACATTATAATAAAGATTCGCTACTTATAGTAAGTATGCTTAACTATAGGTATGTGTATATTTATTAGAGCCTTAGGTCACCCACCAAACTCAAGGTGGCAGCACTTTCCATACATGCAAATTTTACCACAGAGTTGTCACTCTTTCCCTCTATAGTTACTTTACTCTTTGTTTCTCACGTAGACAGAGAAACTACTAGTTTCTCAATTCTCAATTCTCAATTCTTTATTGCGTACCATAATGTATATATAGTTGGTAAGAAAATAATAATATTAGTCACAATAAAATTATGGACCCTGTCGGGCACAGCATAGATAGTAGGAGAGAGGAGGAAGAACACTGGGTGTTTATTTATTGTGATATTTTATTTATCGATATTTTATTTACTTATTATTATTTTTATTTATTATGTAAATAATATTTATTATCCCTATGGCAAGTTATTTATTGAACGCTTCATATTTATTTAAAAAAAAATATTCTTCGTATTATGATTAGGTAGGCATATCTTTATAGTGAGTATTTATAAGTCTATTCAAGCTCATATTTCAAATTGATGTTATTTCAAGTTAAACAAATGTCAACTTTATCCCAATGGTAAGTAAATAAGTTTAATCGCGAATGAAGATTAGATGCAACCAGATAGATGAGAAGTTACTTATGATGTATCACTTAAGTATTCGCTTATACTATAGTAACACTTGCTTACAAGGAAAAGTTTCAATTTATTGATAAAGATGTTATATTTATTTGAATTCTTTATTTTTTCGGGTAACTTATTATAAATTTTTATGGACATGACAAAGGTACTATTGGAGTGCATTTTTAGTCGCGATGTTGGTAAGTTTAGTCTATTTTTATGTCTTAAAGTAATTTTTGTTTGTATGTCCTCTCTTTTTGTAAAGAATTCTGGGTACTGACGCACGAACTTACAGACTTCAAATATATAGATACAGGGTAGGGTTAAGATATTTAATTCCTGATAGTGGGGTTTACAGCTATCGGTGGTTTCAATATTTACTAAGATTCGAATTAGTTTTTTTTGTAGGGTAAATAGCGTGGGCGCGTCAGTACTATTGCCCCATAAGATGACACCATATTTGAGCCATGCGTAGGCGTACGCGTAGTATGTCACTAGTGCAGTTTTAAGGTCTGTAGTTTTTTTGATCTCGCGGAGGGCGTATGAAAATTTTGATATTTTTGCTCTTACTTTCTGGATGTGAGACTTCCAATTTATGTGGGTATCAATGTTTAGGCCTAATAGGGTGAATTTATCAACTACTTCTAATTTATTATTTTTAAAACTAAAGTTTATATTTATTGGTATTTTTTGACGAGGGTGGAATGAAATTATTTTAGTTTTATTGAAGTTAATTTCTAGGTTGTGTTCAGTCATCCAATTTGTTGTAGAATCTAGTATGTGAGTTAATTTATCATTTAAGTTGGTGTTATTTTCGCATGAGGTGAGTATAGATATGTCATCCGCAAACAGGACACATGGCTCATTTATATTATTAGGTAGGTCGTTTACGTAAACAAGAAATAAGAAACACCCTATTACGCTTCCTTGCGGGATGGAAGCAGTAATTTGTTTGCTATCGGATCTGATTAATTCTATTTCATTTTTGCTGTAGTTGTAATGTTCAATTTCAACTATTTGTTCCCTATGTTTCAAATAAGATACAAACCAGTCATGACATTTGCCGCGGAGTCCTATATTATATAGTTTGTTTAATAATATTTCAAATTGTACTTTATCATATGCTTTAGTCATGTCGAGTAGAAGTCCTATCGCGTACTTTTTATCATTAATGATATCGAGGGCTTTTTGAATATATTTGTAAACAGCCAAGGTAGTTGAACGGTTTTTTCGAAAACCGTTTTGGCAGTCATTAAAGATAAGATATTTTTCACAAAACGCATATACTCGATTACACATGGCTTTTTCGAATATTTTGGAAGCTGTCGGTAAGAGGGCAATGGGGCGGTAATTGTTTGGATCAGTTTTACAATTCTTTTTGTGAATAGGTTTTATAAGAGCTTTTTTTAAAAGATTGGGAAAAGCTCCTTCTTCAAAAGATTGGTTTAATAGTATATAAAATGGTAAAGTTAATTCATCTGCGCACTGTCTTATTAAGGTCGGTGGAAGTTCATCAGCGCCGTGACTTTTTTTATTTTTCAAATTTTTTATTAATGTGTTCACCTCGTAGGGATCAATTGGACTGAGGAAGATTGTATTCTCTGTAGGGCATACATCTGAAGATCCTTTCTGTTTACCGGTTGAGTTGTTCGTAGCCTCCCCGATAGAAGCAAAAAATTCATTAAATATGTTTGCTACCTCTTTGGGTTCAGAAGTTAGGCTATTATTCTTTTGTAGGGTTATGTTACATTTTTCACTTGCAATTTTTTTGTTTGTGCGTTCATTTACTATGCTCCACATTGTCTTAACTTTATTATTAGATGTAGTCATTTTATTTTTGTAGTGTAGTTTTTTTGCTGTCGTTACTGTCTTCTTTAGAATTTTTTCATATTTTTTGTAATATTGAGTTAATATCGGATCGTTTGTTTTAGTCGTTAGTATTTTTAATAATCTTTTATTTTTACAAGAGTTTTTTACGCTTACTGTGAGCCAATATTTTTTATATTTTGGTATTAACTTTAATTTTTTTAATGGCATACACTGATTTAATATGTTAATAAGTGTGCAATTAAAAGCTTCGTAATTACTGTTTATATCTTTTCCAGTTGTTATGATATCATTCCAATTTATTTTTTGTAATTTAGATTTAAATTTTAATATATTTGTATGGTTGTAGAATCTTTTCTTCACGTACCAGACGATTCTTTTTGTTTGTTTAGGCAGGTTTAAGTGTAAAATTGTACTATTATGGTCTGAAAATCCTAGCTCTTCTACAGTTGTGTACATATCTTTGAATTTAAAATTTGTAAATATTAAATCTAAGCATGTAGTTGTGTTTGGCGTTACACGTGTCGGGCTTTTTATGTATTGGGTAAATTTATATTCCTGCATTAAATTTATGAATTGGTTTGATTTAAGGTTATCTAATAGTATGTTAATGTTGAAGTCGCCTCCTATAATTATATTTAGTTTAGAATATTTATTATTTATGTACTTTAGAATTAGTTTTAGTTGCTGGTAAAATACTTCTTCCTCTCTTCTATTCCAATACATAGTTATAATTAATAAGTTTTCTTTAGGCAATTCAGTAGCACACAACTCTAGTACATATTCTATAGATTTATCTGTTATATCACTTCTATGTATACTGTCTATATGTTCTTGAAGTAGAATACAGACACCGCCGCCTGTTCGGGTACTGCGACAGTACGATGCTGCAAATTTATAGCCGCTGATCTTAATTAGTTCTAGTTTTTCTTCTGAGAGCCAGGTTTCCGAGATACATATTGCTTTGTACCTAGAATTTTGGGTAGTGAAAGCGTCAAGTAAGTGTTGTTTGTTGTTTAGACTTTGGAAATTTTGAAATAGTATTTTAAATGGTAGTTCATTGTTTGCGAAATGTACGGTTTATGGATTCATTCGGCATATATGTATTATCAATATGGTGAGATTGGTTAGTGATGCTCATCGTTCTCATATCGTTTTCCTGGTAAGTTGTATCTACATGTAGTGGTTTGACGTTGTGATATGTTTTGTTAACAGGTTTTCCATCTATGTATAATTGGTTGTTTCTTATTATTGCGTGGTGTCCGTTTTGTCTAGCCTTAAATAATTCTTCTCTCATTTGAGCCCTTTCTTTTCGTGATTTCGCATCTAAAAACTCTGAAACACCTAGTCCAGTTCCCTGAAAGCACTGGTTGCTGTTGACAATATACCTGGTCATTCTTTTACTGAGCAATTCTATTACAAGCGGTCTATTCTTTGTGCCTTTTCTTCCTACTCGATATATATCTTCTATGTAACCTGACAGATCTACGTTGACTATATCGTGGAATAGCTCTATCAGTCTGTTATATAGTTCATGTTCAGGTTCTTGATAATACTCTGTAAGGCCATAGAGTACCAGTTTGTGGTGGTGGTTTTCAGGTATGCTTGGCGTTTGGATTGACCGAGTTGATAGGTCTCTTACTTCTTTCTTTAAAATTTCGTTTTCTAACTGTAGTGTTGCTACTTTAATGTTAATGTTTTCTATTTCTTGCTTTCTTTGTTCATTCTGTATAGTTAAGGTATCCATTTTGGAGTCAAAATCTAGTTTCAATTCCGTAATGGCTCTATTAATTTCGGTTTGTATTGTGCTCTGTAGTTCTTCAATGATAGTTTTATTGTTTTCTTTTAAACGTAGTATAATTAATTCGCTCAAAATTTGCATGCTTAATTGTCCCTGTGTGTTGTTCGACAAATTTGTATTTTCGTATGTAAAACTTGAATTTTTTATTTCAGTATTGGCAATATCCTCTGTCTGTAGAGTGTCTCCTAACAAACTCAGGTCTTCAGAGCTAGTTGTGTCATTATGGGAATTTATAGTTCTCTTTCTCATAGTAACGTTGTTGCTTGCTGATGATGTGGTTAAATTGTTGTTTTCAGGGCTTTTTTGGGATCGTATGGGAGTATCAGTGTTTCCTGTCTTTGGTATTTTACAGACGCATGTCTGGCACTTCCAGGAGTTTCTAAGTTCCAATGTCATCGATTTCAAATAATACTCTTTTGTTACACCAGCACACTCCAGATCATATCTACACTTGCAGAGCGAACAAATAATATTTTCCCTTATTGGCAACTTTTGTCGGCATCCTGCACATAGGGAAGCAGCAGGCGCCATCTCTTAGATAATTTCGTAGGAAGTTTGAAAAACTACTGGTGGTGACACTTTGTGACAATAGGTAATCGACTTTTGAATCTCTGGTTATGTTTACTGACGATAGATGGCTTTAGTCTCTCTGTGGCTTTGGTTTTTGCTTCAGTTTCTTTTAGGGTAGGATAGATGGCGCTTATAGACAGTAATGAAGTAAGGATGACTTGTAATTTTTTATCTTATTTGGATGTTAGTGCTATAAAATATTTGATTATGTACCTTTTAATTACATATCTTTCTTCAATTTTCCGAGATAAGCCAGTGAACATCCGTTTTTTGAAGAGTATTAATCACTTTTATCATCACTTTTGAATTTTATAAGTAGTCGTTATTTTTCAAACACTTTTTTGTTGTTATTGTTATTAGTCAGTTATATTGGATATTATGCACGTACTTCAATATCACTCACTTTATGTCACTAATGCTTTCTTTTAAACACTATTTCGTCAATGAATAATCACTTATTCTATATTTAAGAATTATTTTTACGGAGCTGATTGATTGTTTACGCACAGCAGCGCCCTCCTTCTCTGTCTACTGCTTCTCATGGGTTACATTACAGACAATTTTTTTCGACAGAGTGAAGAGGAAAAGTTTTTGTTTCAAACCAGAGTTGCCAGCTCTTCAAAAATGTATCCATAATGATTTGACAAAGTGTTTGACACATCGTTTGATCAAACTGTTTGATGTATACCGCTACAAGGTCATTTTGGCGCTTGGCCGACATTGGGCCAACGCAACGCTGCCATCTTGTTTTTTCAGATGAATATTTAAGCACGCACAGTATTGATTTTATCGATCGCAATTGAGTTTGTATTTCATAATATTTTTCGAAAATAATGTGAACAACAAAGATAACAACCTCCTTCGAGATAAATCGAAATTGCTGTACTGGCCAAATACATGCGAGCAGCGGCCGGCAAAAGTTGTATGAAATGATTAAATGTAATGTATCCTGTAGAGACTGAAATGTCATAATTATCATTAAAAAAAAAAAAGATGACTTAAAGGCCTCAGTAACCAGGTTATTACATTCCAAAAAAAGTAAGTGTCTGTCACAATCATAACTGAGCTAGTAATGCAATGGGTTGTAACAGGCTAAACATATCTGTTATCACTGTTACACATAAACAACAGATCCAAATATCTGTTATTAAATAATAAAATAACAGGCTAATATTTTTTATTTTAGTAGATACCATTTTCGTTTAAATCGAAAATTGTATCCGAAAAATATTGACTAGGAAGAACGGGGTAGTGTATATTATATTTAGTTTTTTTTTTATTTTTGTAGTTAAACGTTTTATTGTTCACAACTTATTAAACTAATTTTAAAAAAATGCTACAATCTACCTAATCTATAAAACGAATAATCTAACTATACGACATAAATCGAATATGCACACTAAACACTATTACGCCGTAAACACAGAAATGTTTTAGAAAAAAATAATATTCACCAGTTCAGCTTTCGTTACTAAGAAAGCACTGGAAGCAACCAAATTTTAAAAATATTAAAAAAAAAGTGATTTGGCTGTTTTTGTAAATTACTTTAAATTGAATATCACCTTTATTGGTTTATCAAAAATATCGTAAATACCTGAAATTGTAAATACTTTTCGCGATGAATTCCGTCAAACTGGCAAACCAAAGATAATAAAGGCATTCGGATACGATAAATTTTTTTGGTTGCATCACAAATTGCTTAAAAAAATAAAACAAAAGTTATGTTTTTCTTTGTAATCATCACTGGTCAGATAACACGACCTAATTTAGGAGTCACGTCCTCGAAAATGTTTGTTCGCGTAAGACCACCAACTGTATTTTAGGGATAATAAACACAAAGTGCTATTTTAGCGTAGTTTTACTCTCTTAAAGTGCTGCCAACGAGAAAATGAGTTCTTGACATGTCAGCTGCCAACTCAGACCAACAAAAAAAGATGCCAACGAGAAAATGAGTTCTTGACATATCAGATTTATACAAAGGAACATGTGTTTTGCGAATTCGATCTTTACTAAATAATAGAATTATCGCATTGACAGGTGTCAGGAACGCATTATCTCGACAGCCGGACTATAGTAAGAGTAAAGAAGAGCGAGTGAAGAGAGTGAGGAAGAGAGAGAAATCGATAACTATGCTGTACCTTCCTTGGTTTGAGTGTAACGTCATGTCAATGTCACGACTTTTGGCTTAGCGGCAAGCGGCGCGGTTTATTTTGTCTAGCGTTGACGCTGCAAGCGGTGCGTCGTGGCTTAGTTCGAACCCGTTACGGCCTGGCCACGACCTCGCCGCTATCAGCGGCAGCTTAGCTCGGGGCGGCGAGCGGTAAAAACAAATATACCAAAATGTATGAACCATGCCATGACGCACCACTCGCAGCGTCAACGCTAGACAAAAGAAACCGCGCCGCTTGCCGCTAAGCCAAAAGTCGTGGCCGGGCGGTAAGTGTGTATCAGTAACAGCCGCGGATAAACAGGCTACGTGGGGACTGATCTAATGAAATAACAGAAAGAGCTGTGGTAACTTAGTCTTTGAGGATCTGTAATTTTAAGTAACAGATAAGTTATATTGGTATCGACAATTTTGATGGATTATTTTTAAATGTATTATGTTCTGTTACGCAAACCTAGACAGGGGTCGTCCATACTTGCGAAATCGAGTACCAGGGCGGGCTTCCAAATACGTCCGTCTTAAGAAACCAGGGCCTAAACCAGGGCTCGAGATACTTTCAAGTATTTCTATCTTCATCGAAAATTGATCCATGACTTCATACAAATAAGAATTAGTACAATCGCGTCTTCAAAAGCCCTGTTGGAAGTAAAAATACTTGCATAGGAAATTGATCCGTGATTTCCTATAAATAAGGAGCACAATCGCGTTTACAAATAAATACTTTTACAAACCATTAAAGTAAAAATACTTGCATACGAAATTGTTCCGTAGACTCTTAGGGTCGGTTCACATCTGACGGAAGATGCGTCGGGCGTCACTTCAATTGCGTCTATTTATTCGCTCGACGCACTAACGCATCATCAGTTAAGTGTGAACGGTCAAGTGTTTTTCTATACATTTGTCTTGTTCTGGCGTTACGCGACCGATGATACGCGACGCATGTTCCGTCAGATATAAACCGACCCTTACTGATAAGGAGCATGATCGCATTCGCGAAAACTAACGATTAACGTGGCTGACTACCTACGTAGTTGAGCGAGTAGCCGTATAAAATACTTTGAAGTCTTGCAAGTATTTCGGGTCGGTACCTGGTTGGTGTGCGTACTTGGAAACAAATACGGAATACCTGGTAAATATGGTACGTAGCTTCCTTACTGTCACTGTCAGTTTTGTTTGTCTCGCTCGTATTTCATAATTAAGTAGTCCTAAGTATTTAGTCTCGTTCTATAAATATATGTGTTTTTACGTATAATAGAATCAATCGAATTTAAAATTATGAGTGATCGTTTTTAGAAATGGAATGAGTTAGAATTTTATCGACTTTTGGCTTTGTTTGGCTTCGTATCTTAAAGAATGTGGTCATAATTTTATCTTACGGATTTCTAGCATGTCCGGTCGAGAAATAAGTTAAAAAAAAGGAAATTTACTTCCGATCTTTAGTGCCGGTCAAAAAGTATCGCTGTCAGCGTGTGGTGGATTTTATCGAATAAAAATATAGGTAATAAAATCTGTCTGCCATTAAAATCACAATTATCCAATTGTATCAATGTCATCTGAAGAGTTAGTTTGTGGACCTCAACCTATCGTGCCCATCCCCTTCAACCAACTACGCAGGTGGCTACAGGAGCACACCCACACACAAGCAGAAAGATGATGGTCGTCGTCACCAGGCTGCAGGCAATCCAAGGAAGCTATGCCATTATTGGATGGCAAGCTCACCAGGCGTTTATTACGACTGGACAGGAAAGGTCTGCGCCTGCTGACAGGGACCATCACAGGATACTGCTTGCTGAACAAACATTTCCACACTATAGGCATAACGGACAGTCGGCTTGCATGGAGGCTGAGGAAACCATTGCGCATGTGCTCTTTGAGTGCACAGGTGTCACCCAGATTAGATCAGAAACCCTCGGGACACCCAAATCGTACACAGATGTTCTTAACAGACCAGGAGTCTACATCAGCTTCTGGAGGGAGGTGGGCTGGTTGGAATAACCACCGACGGCCGCCATGGCCCACGCACAATGGTCCATTTGAAGGACTAAGTGCGGAAACCAAACCCATAACATAGGACATAGATAACAGCTGCGTAATGTCATCCACCGCAAAAAAGTACAGACAACAAAAAAGTCAATCTTTTTGTGTGAGGTGTTGCCACCTCTGGTGAAAAAAGTTAATTACCTAGGGTTACAAGTATTTATATTATTTTACAATTGTGTAAAATGTGGCATTTACAATTTGCCTTCAAAATATTTGAATTTTCATTTTTTAAGTTTTTGAAAAACTGAGTTATGAAGTCCATAGTTGACTGAAGCATTATCTGCGGATAGAGAAGATACTGATGTCCAGGATAAGTCATTTTCCTGTAAAACTTTACAGAGCTGTGTTTTAATAGCTTCATTAGTTTCAGCAGGGTCTTGATAAAAGTCAAGTAAACCTTGTTTCAAACCATCTTTAAGCGAAAACCATTGCATAGTTACCGGAAACATTTTTAAATTTCCTTTGTTAGAAGAATCTGTGCCAATAGAAAAATATGTTGAATCATGCAATTCAGATAGCAGTATTTCTTGCGACAGCGGGGCTAGAACATTTTCACAAATAGTTGTAGCTTTAGTTCGACCACACGCTATTTTCTTTGCAACTTCTGAAACTTATTATTACAGTCTTGACTCGAGTAGCTGTGATGGTGTTTAACTCCATGATATACAGATGTGACTTCTGCGGCAGTTATAAGATCTTCTTCTTGTAAATGCTTTTGCACAAAAAAACCGGAAACGGATGGTATTGAAGACTTATTTTTTAGAAATAACTTATGTTTCTTACCTTCCGAATGCACAATCAGAGCTCTTTTGCCTTCGTATTTTACCGAAATATCGGTTTTGCATAATTTAAATTCAGCGGAGAAATGATCTCGCTTTTTAAGCCAAGAACTAAACAGAGGATCGTTCAACCAGTTTACATCAAAGCTCGTATGACATTTAACTTTTCTCTTCTTCGGTGGTGTCTGCGCCGTTGAGCTATCCGAATCCGACATTAGGTACACTTTATTTAGAATAAAACAGGGACAAAAACAATACTCGCATTCCCGTGCAATGTTTACAAATACAAAACGCGTCCAGGATTCTGGCTGTTTATTATGCAACTAAATGCGGTCGGCGGCGTCGCGGGTCAGGGAGGGGGCGGGGCGGGCGAAGCAAACGGCAGCGCCGCGCGCGCTGATGCAAAATCCCCGCGGCCGCCCCGCCCGCACCACTGCCAGTGGCGGCAGTGGCCCACTGCCCGCCAGCAGGCCAAAAATCCGGGAGATTTTAGCTGCGTTCCTGGAGCCGGGAGGTTTTAAAATCTTATGTCCATTTTCCGGGAGAATTCCGGGAGAGTTGGCAAGCCTAGTTAAGACACATGTCGGCTTATACAGGGTGTCTCATAACGACCCAACTACTTTAGTTGAAAAAAAATACATTAAACTTATTTTTGTATGCGTTTATTGATATGAATTAAAAGATAAGGAACAAAATTTTACATTTTAAACACGACGCGTTACTTAAAAGACGACCATCATAAATAATCAACAATCAAGTAACAAATAGGTTTTTTAAATAAGCTGACACACACCAAGCGGTGTCGCTGATGTGCTGCATTGCGTCACTGACAGTAAATTTGCAAATGAATGAATTTGAATGTGAAAATTCACACCAAAAGTTTTAAAACATTTGGTGTGGGTCAGCTTTTAACTTTTCACCCTGTATTTTTGTGAAAATTACAATAAAAAATATAATGTAGTAACATCGTCTGTAAAAAGATCATTTAATATGGAAGCATCCGAATCTTCACTCAAATTAGAAACGGATGGGATTGCTGGAATTTCGTCTGATGTAGACTCAAGCTGATTATTAGATGTCTGTGTTTGAGACCCTGGAGATGGATTCGTAAAGTAGCCGCGTTGTTGTTCATAAAATTCCGAATCTATGTTATAATAATCTCGAGTATACAATTGTGGCGTCGCGTATTTTCGGATAATTCCAATAATGTCGTATTTGGCATCCATTTTACGACTTTCCGGGATCCTCTTAAAGTCGTTTAATAAAGACAATAAAAATATCTATCTCCATCTTCGGAATCATCTATTGTCGCATTTTTTTTATTTTGCAATCTTTCTGCGAGTATTTTTAAAAGCACTTTAGTTTCTTTGTTATCGTCGGTAGATGAACGTTTAGTTTTACTTTTTGATGTTGACGCATTAGGATTGTCACAAAACTGTTTATTTTTTTCATTTTCATCTGGTTTTGTTTCATACAGTTCCGACAAAAACTGCAGCCGATCAAAATAAACATATTTTCGTTGTTTTTTAGCTTCGGATCCACTCTTTGATTCACGCTGCTTTTTCAAGTCTCTTGCATATGCATCTCTTATATGCCTCCATTTCTTTTGAAGTACCATTGCTGAAATAAATAATATATTATTTTATTTTATTTATTGAGGGATAATAAACAGCTACAATATAAAATATGACATGTTGTAAAAATAATATAAGGATTGTTAACAAATAACAGAATAACAATAAGCAAAAATAGAAATATTAAAAATATATAACTAACTTTCACTAATATTGTCATTATCATTACATAGAAGTTTCATAACATTCCATTTGAATTTAGATTTTGAGCATAAAAAAATATCAATATCAATGAAATCTTGATTATAAGAATCTACCATACGACGAATAGGGCAGCGCAAACCAGAATTAGTACGAAATATGTTGACAGCAAACAGTTCCTGCACGAACACTACGCTTATTAACGGTGCGAGGGACTGCATAACATAATTTGCTCGTGAGGTCAATTGAGTCAAAGCCACTATGAACAATAGCATGTAGTACAGTGACTTCCAAGAGTTTACGTCTGGATTCCAGGGTTATCTACTTGTTTTTATGTAACAACTGAGTATACGACAAGTATATCCCGTGACACCTACAATGCAAAGCTCGAAGAAACTTACGCTGGACCTTCTCGATCTCATCTTTGTATTTCTGATAGAACGGGTTCCAGATTGGAACGGCATATTCAAGCTGTGATCGTACAACAACAACAAGCACGTTGATATAGGTTCATTGTTGCAACCACTAGACCAATTCGACTTAACAAGTATTGTTAAAATTAACAACTCCGTTATGTGACAAAACAGTATTCAAAAGCTTACCTACCCTAAGGTTACGTGTTAAAGATCAAATTGGCATAATTGTATTCTATAATATTTGCCTACCTTGAACAAGTCGTTCTATGTAGTTCGTGAAGCTCGAAATCGAATAACACATTTATATACTGCTACTTACAGAAGGTTCAAATTCGTCTAACTTTTAGGTGGGTCAGCTAACAGCTATCACCGGCTGTACAAATAGCTGTTTCAGCTTAACCAGCTGGTCTGCTGGATCATCTTCACAATTAAAAGTATCTGAGTGAAATTTTATAAATCTCGTTATTAGTAATGATCTAAAGGTGTTGACGAAGGTATGGCAATTCGGGTTATTATTTCTGAAATTGTACGCCCGTACTTGTCCAAAAAAGTTTTCCATAGGATCTGAGGTAAAATAGCGCGGCCACATTATTTTCACGTTTTTCTTTTGGAAGAATTGCCACAGCCTTAAATAACTTTAAAGAGTTACAATCCAATTTTTTAATGAAGGCACAGTTGTCTCCCTACCTTTAACGTCCACAAAACGTATTTCTTTAAATTTTTGTATCGCTTCTTGCCAAAATCGTTGGTGTGGTGACCCTGATGTACAGGCTGCGCGTAAGGGTTTCCCTGTTGACTTTTTACTATTTAAGCTTGCACCATTCACCGAGTCGAACAGATCGTCAAAAAAATAAACTGTTTCTGCAGTATTTTCGAGAGTGGAGCTAACTCCTCTCCCATCAGCATATTGAGTTGGAACAAATGACACTTTAATTAAACTTGGATACTATGGTAAGTTAATTGAAATATACTTGGAGTTAAAGGTCAGAAAAATATATCAGAAGTATTAAAATTCACGATGATGAGACTAATGACTGGTTAAATAAGAACAAAAATTGCTTGAATTTATTATAATACTAGCTTTTGCCCGCGACTTCGTCCGCGTGGAATAATGACTTCCGGAAAAAAAAAACAATTTATCCCCCTTTTCTCCCCGTTGGGAGGGAATTTCCAAAAATCCTCTCTTAGTGGTAGCCTACTCCTCCCAACAAACACACACTACACTACGTCTAATATATAAAATAATATATAATAAAACCTACTTCACTTAAAACTAAATACCTATAACTACTATAATTAATAAAAGTACCTACGCTTTTACCTACTTAATATAAAAAAAAACGAACATAAATTAACCAAAACTTACCTACTACTAACCTATTACTACTTCACCTAAAAAGAAATAAAATGTAAACTATTAATAATTTGTAATTTGAACGAATATAATACACTACCAAAATAACTAATACCTATTTTATAAAATAACAACAAAAGAAAAATAATTAATTTAAAGACTAAAAGTCGCGCTGATAAACAATATTGTCTGTCAATAAGGTATTCGACCTTATCTCGGAACGTCTACTCGCATCAACAGCCAAATATTGTATGAAGTTCGCGTTTTTATTTTTTAGAATATGGCATCTCGTAGTTGACCTTGAGAGGTCGTGACTACTTAACCGGACTATCCTGTGGTTGCCTTAAGTAAACTCAAAGCCTCCAGCCAGGGGCAAATATCTTATATACTAAGCGACTACACGCTAAGGGCACCCCCTGTGGGGTACGAACCTCGGCTTAGGGCGTCTCTGGGGGAGGGCAGCAAGATGGGATAGGCTGGATCTGGTTTTTATTATTTAAGCTTGATGAGGCCGGCGTTTCCTAGCTGACTACTCTGAGAAGAAACGCCGAAACAAACTCAGAGGTCACGGTCGGGAATTTAGATCTACTGGCTCAGCTGCGGCGCGGGCTGGCACTTCTTCGAGCAAGGGTCGGGGGGAGGCATTTAGTTGGAGACGTCGCGAGGGACCTCGGCGGCGAGGTTGGAATGACGGTGTTCTGTATTTGTGCACTGTACTGGTTGACTTATTGCTCTCCTGGAGAAGGGTTATGGGGTCGTCAGGGTTGGAAAGGAGAAGTTCGCGTTTGGATCCCCCGCCCTTTTATACCTCCCGCCGCGAGCCGCGTCGAGCGCGGCGACCGTTACACAAAAATAATCCTTATAGCATGATTCAGTATTCACGCGCGATGGCTTATTAGCGTATTTCATGTATAACTTTGGTGTTTCTGTACCGATTTCTATGATTATTTTTTTATTAAATAGGTAATAATGTTAACATTTTTTAATTAGAGATGAGTGAGAGTGTTATAAACGTAAGAGTAGACAAATATAATCAGAAAGCTCCGAACTGCTAAGCTATCGGGAGTTACACGTATTATTGTGAGTCAACCATAAAAGATAGACATTTGCTGTCGTGGAATATTTTTTATATAATTTTATGGAGAACATTTCCGTCATACATGATTTCTGTGTAGCTTTAACCATTAAGGCTGCACACGCGACGGAAGCTTCAAAAATGGAGTAAGTTCTCCTGTTTTCCCAACATTTCCCTTCACTGCTCTGCTCCTATTGATCGTAGCGTGATGAAAAGTATACTATAACCTGCCCAGGAGTATGAAGAACAATTGTACCAAGTTTCGTTGAAATCCGTCGAGTGGTTTTTGTTTCTATAAAGAACATACAGACAGACAGACAAAAATTTTACTGATTGCATTTTTGGCGTCAGTATCGATCACTAATCACCCGCTGATAGTTATTTTGGAAATATATTTCATGTACAGAATTGACGTCTCTACAGATTTATTATAAGTATAGAAGATAGATAGATAACTGGTGCAATTGCTAGTAATTATAATTATGACAAAATTATTATTTCAATTTTAGTTAACAGAGAATTAAGTAGGAAAAAACTATTAATATCACAGAAATACTTACAAAATTGAGACGTGTAATTCAAAGTAGCTGCAACCGTTTTGCTGAAAACTCGTGCACAATTCTTTACCCATAAAGAAATAAACAATGTTTTTTTATTTTTAATATATACAACACAAAACTTTCTACGACTATCGGCCGAATACTTGAACGCAACTTAATTTTAAATCACCATTGTTTAGTTAACTTACCTTCATCTTTTTAATTTTGTCTGGTAGAACTAGTTCGTCATTTAATTTAGGCATCAGCCTCATTTGCGCATGACTGCAGTCCGTTTGATGAATTTCGACAATGTCACTCCATTTTGACATTTTTCCATTGTATTTAATATTTTTGGTCAAAAAATTGTTTCTTAACCCTTTGATTTAAGTGTGGCGGATCAAATATGACACTTATTTTGTTCCCTTGAATTTCAATGACACCATCTCAAACAGAAATAATATTACCATAATTATATCTATAATAATATTAATAACTATATAAAAAAGGATCAATAATTTGGTATATTGAATAACTTTAAAAGGGAACCAGTCTGACTGTTAAAGATTTGAATAAAAGACATTTGTTTTAATCAACCAATTAGGTAAAACAAAAGAATGGCAAAATCTTCGTTAATACAATGGAGCCATTAATTAAACAGTGTAGAATTCAGTATGTACCTGTATTTTCATCAGCCAGTAGTTGATCTCTTCTTGTTTCTTCAAGAAGACTTTTTATGGCGGACTGAAAAGATGTGCCCTGGTCACTGACTAGTGCCAGACGCAAAAGACCAGCATCAATGCATGCAGTAATGACAGTTTTTAAAATGGATTTCAGTTGTAGGGAAGATGTTGCGCCCTTGCAGAAATAAAAAACAATAGGCTGCTGCCATTTGTAAATTGCTCCTCTAAGCACAAATGCTATAGCATGGTCTGCAAAGTCATCGGAAGCCATTTAAATCTACAAAGCCATGGATTATGTCTCCGTGTTTATCGTATGTTAGGCCCGATTCTAGGGCCATCTCGTTGAACAATATTGAGCAATATTTTTTGTTCTCACACCAAGTGCTAACCTGAAAATAATAAAAATATTTTTGTTTATCTTCAAATTAAATTACAATTTCATGAATATAAATGTATCAATAAATATTATAAATCCCTAAATAAGGAATCAATCTTACCTCTTGCTTTACTGCTTCAAATATTTGAGGATTAATTCCAGTGCCAATATTCAAACCGAAATCATTTTATTTAGGAAATAATAAATATTTTCTGTAAAAATTTGTAACATTTCGGACTCTGTTTTAAAATTGAGAGACCAATTAACTTTTCTTCATCAGTAAATCGACGACCATTTGAGCCCTTGCTGCACTGCTTCATTTGCATCCACATAATCTGTTTCGCCAAAGGATAGGAATAGTTAGACGCCAAAATTTTGCGTTTCCACAGTTGCAACTTCTCAGTGTATGCTGTGATAGCATCCCGATGATAAATTATGTTCGAGTCTCCGCCTTGTAATTTCAAGTTTAAAGTGTTCAATGAATCAAAAATATCTGATAAATAAGCAAATATTACTTGGACCCATAGTTTTTTAAATTCCACAAACAATTCAGTTTGTTTTTGAATGTCTAAAAACTGAATTACTTCATCTCGCAGTTCAATCAATCTTGTCAAAATATTTCCTTTTGAAAGCCAGCGCACTTCTGTATGAAATAACAATGTCTTGTGTTCTGTGCCCAAATCTTCACAGAGAGCCGCAAAAAGCCGCGTGTTTAATGCACTTCCAAACTAATATTATAAATGCGAAAGTAACTCTGTCTGTCTGTCTTTCTGTCTGTCTGTCTGTCGGTCTGTCTTTGCTTCGCGCCTAAACTACTGAACTGATTTGTGTGAAATTTGGTACAGACATCGTTTGGAACTTGAGAAAGGACATAGGATAGTTTTTATTACAAAAAATAAAATAAAAAATAAAATTTATTCCGGACATACAGCGTCATCTATTGGTCAAGAGTCGGCATCAATTCAGTACTGAAAATTCATCGGAAAAATGTAAATAAATAGTAAGTGAGTATACATATCTTCAATTCAAACGCAGAGCTCATTATGTTGATTTTTGAAGAGTTCCCTAGAATATCTTCCACATTTCATTTTTGAAGAGATCCCGCGAGATCGGGAACTATGTGGGTAAAACCAAAAATCTGCCGGAAGTCACTATTCCACGCGAACGAAGTCGCGGGCAAAAGCTAGTTTTAATATAATTTACAATTTTAATGCATAATTTTAAGACGTCAGAGTTCGTTTGGAAGTGTTTTAGATGCCAAGGAAGATGGCAGTGAAGCCACTCGAAGACCTGGTGGAGGCGTCGACCCAATACGTCGATGCCGCAATGAATGGGACCATCATTTCAGACGCTATACGACTCAAAATATTGACTAAGGGGGAGATCCTCTCAGCAAGTGGTAGAACCTTTAGCCTCACCCCCAAAATCCTCATGATGACCTCCAAGCTTGGCGAGATCAGGAGGCTGTCGGGCAGGACTTACCATCAAGTCGTGAATGAGCTACAGAGACCAGTGCCCGCGGTCTCGGGAAACTGAACGACCCCACACCGGATCAACCCACTGATGGCAGTGATATTGACTCTGACGAAGCTCTAATACCAGAGGCTGAAGCCACCTTAACTGATAGGTTTAGAGGGATAGCAACTAGTGCCATAGATCGGGTGTGGGGTCGCACCAGCAGGGAGGCCTCTCAAAATGAGAGAATTGTCCTTAGGATCAATTTCAACTTGCCAAGAATTGATGACACGCTGGACATGCTTACTGGAGTAAAGTGGTTTAGCACGCTGGACCTAAAAAGTGGCTACTGGCAAGTTGAAATTGATCCTAAGGACAAGGAGAAAACTGCATTCTCGACAGGAAAGGGTCTGTGGCAATTTAAAGTTATGCCGTTCGGATTGTGCAACGCTCCGGCAACGTTTGAAAGGCTGATGGAACTTGTACTAACCGGGTTAATTGGCGATGCCTGTCTGGTCTACTTGGATGACATCATCATCGTAGGCCGTACGTTTGAAGAACATCTTCAAAACCTGGAACGCGTGCTCATGAAGATCCAGAGTGCCAACCTCAAGTTGAGTCCAAAGAAATGTTCACTATTCAAACGGCAAGTTAGCTTTTTGGGGTATGTAGTGTCGGAAGAAGGCATCCGCACGGATCCAGAGAAAATCGCCGCTGTCAAGGATTGGCCAGTTCCGAAAGACAAGACGCAGGTCAGAGCATTTTTGGGTTTGTGCTCTTATTATCGGCGATTTGTTAAGAACTTTGCGGATATAGCCAAACCCCTGCACAAGCTAACCGAGGAGAAGCGACATTTCTGCTGGGATGAAAGTTGCGACATCGCATTCCAGGAGTTAAAGGACCGACTGTGCAAAACACCTATTTTGGGGTACCCTGATGCAAGCAAGGAATTTATAGTTGACACAGACGCAAGTGACATAGGACTTGGCGGTGTGTTGTCTCAACGGAATGGTGATCAAGAGGTTGTGATAGCGTACTTCAGCAAGTCGTTGTCAAAGCCGGAAAGGAATTATTGTGTCACTAGACGGGAATTGCTTGCTGTGGTAAAGTCATTGCAGCATTTTAGCAAATATCTTCTGGCGCGGAAATTCCATTTACGAACTGACCATGCTGCACTGAAATGGCTATTGCAGTTCAAAAATCCAGAAGGACAAGTTGTGAGGTGGATTGAGCTACTGCAGGAATACGACTTTGTGGTCGAACATCGCAGCGGGAAATCTCATGGCAACGCAGATGCATTATCAAGAAGACCTTGTCCTGAAGACTGCAAGCATTGTACTAGGCAAGAGGGTAAGGAAGTCGTACCTGTGAGGATGCTCAAGACAGACCTCAGCAGCGAGTGGAACGAAAGCCTACAACGTGCACTACAGGAAGATTCAGACCTCAAGCCGATTCTAGAGTGGAGGAAAGCCAGTGCACCTAAGCCCACGTGGAGCGAAGTCTCAGCAATGAGTTCGATCACGAAAAGCTATTGGGCCCAATCGGACAGCTTGGTGATTCAGGATGGAGTCCTGTGCCGTAAATGGGAAAATGCTCGGGGGGACAGCTGTCATTTGCAAATGGTTGTCCCTAAAGCTCAAGTACCGGATGTTCTACAGCTGTACCATAATGGTTGTTCAGGAGGTCATCTGGGAGTAAAACGGACTCTACTGAAGATACGAGAACGGTTTTACTGGGTCCACTGTCGGGACGATGTCGAGGACTGGTGTCGCAAATGTACGAGTTGTGCAGCTGTAAAGGGACCTCAGACTCGTAGTAGAGGTGCATTGAAATTGTACAATGTTGGTGCAACATTGGAGAGGATAGCCCTTGACGTTGCGGGGCCGTTTCCGGTAAGTGAAAGTGGTAACAAATATTTCATGGTTGTAATGGATTACTTCACTAAGTGGCCGGAAGTCTTCGCCATTCCAAACCAGGAAGCTTCAACGGTTGCCGATAAACTGGTTCATGAAGTCTTCTGCCGTTTTGGAGTACCCTTGGAGATTCACAGCGATCAGGGAAGGAATTTTGAGTCTCAAATATTCCAGGAAACTTGCCGAGTCATGGGTACTCATAAAACGAGAACAACTTCTTACCACCCACAATCGGATGGATTGGTGGAACGATTTAATCAGACATTGGAGAGATACCTGGCAAAAGTTGTGGAAAATCGGCAACGAGATTGGGACAAGCACATACAACCGTTTTTGTTGTCATATCGAAGTGCTATTCACGAAAGTACATCGGTGACACCAGCTTTCGCAAACTTTGGAAGGGAATTACGGCTGCCTGCAGACCTGATCACCGGAATACCACCTGATGCCCCACGCAGTATAACCGATTATGCGAATGACTTGCGGAACAAAATGAATAACATTTATGAGCACGTCAGACAATCGGGCCAACAAATGTCTGAAAAGATGAAAACCCCTTATGACCGCAAAATGAACAATAAAGGGTTCGACGAAGGTTCACTAGTGTGGTTGCACAATCCAGTCCGCAGCAAAGGGAAATCTCCTAAGCTTCAAGCTAAATGGGACGGACCGTACCGGATTGTGACAAAGATCAATGACGTAACCTACCGAATACAGAAAGGTGCAAGAGGTACTCCTAAGATCGTCCATGTAGATCGACTGGCGCGTTATTACGGGGCCGATAATGCTCGGGACGAGCATGTCTTAGGAGGGGGCAGTGTTACGCGCCACAATTAATGCCTGACATTTGTTACTACTAGCGCCATCTAGTATCGAGTAGCAGAACTAGTATGTCAAGATGCTTCCAGAACTTTCGATACTAGAACATTCTAGAACTATCGACATCGGGTCAGTCGAGTCGGGTTATACGAGTGGTGACCCTCAAGTGTAATGGATCGTCTATCAAACGACCTACATCAAAATTGTGCATTTTGCCAATTGCAAAGTAATGTAAACTTTGTATAAGTAGACTTTAAGTTTGTTAAGCCATTTTGTATATTGTAAGTTAGATAAGTTTATACAGTCCACAAAGTATTGTAAGTTTTTTTTTTGTTTCAAGGAATAGGTAATTTCCTGAAATTGTTGTAATTTTTTATGTTATCACTTGTCGTTGCACAAGCAAATTATTCTAGTTTGAGCCCCTGACCTCATGGTGGGCGGTTTTGTGTAATGAAGGATATATCATTATGTCCTTGGTGGGCGGTATGTTAGCATTTAATTTGTGCAGCGAAAAGGTTTGATGGAAGTTAGTTCCATCAACCTGAACTAGATGGCGTTGTTCAATTACATCACGATTCTAGATCTTGATGTTATGACTCTCCGTGAATAGATATAACGTTTCTGAATGTAAGTTTTTTTGTGTTTAAGCTGATAGGTAAGTGTGATTACAAGCTACACATAGACTCACGCTGTATGAAGTTGAGGTTACTCTTGTGCTTAGGAAGGGATCGGCAGAGTGTGCAGCGACCATAGCCGCATCATCTGCCGTCGTAGTGGCTCTCGCGTAGAGTTGGCGGTGGTGGGCTTCTATGCTTCCGCTTTCTTCCCACCGCCGAAGCCAGAAGTAAACCGTTTTTTTCTGGAACGAAAAAAATAGCTGTAGTTTTTTTGCCCATTATTACTCAATTACTGTAGGCAAAGAGACCATTGATTTTAGGACCATTTTTACAAGTAAGTAGGTAATTTTCTCTTGGTTCTGACACTATAAAGCCCTGCTTTTATTAGGGATGCCTCGATACGCCTTTTTGCCGATACGATACCGATGCTCTTATAAAAATATCGGCGATACCGATACGCTTATTGAATTCAAAAATGAAGGTAAAATAAATAAAACACAAGCCAGGTTACCCGAGTGCGAGGCCAAGCGGGCGGGCGAAATAAGACACTGAATAAAGCGCGGGGTTTCCCCGAGCATAGTTAGTTCGTGCATCGCGGTAAAATCCAATCAACCTACTGCAATGACTTTTGTTTAGAATTTTCCATGACGGAATCAAAAGCAATAGTTCATCCGATTCTGTTTGTTACTTAATAAGTATAACTCTGAATTTAAACTTTCACGGTTACATACACTACATTTTAATGACGCTTGGAACAGCGCGCAGCATTAAACTTAAAAACTTACAATATCAAGAACTCATTAGGAAAGAAAACAAAGAAAATACCTACCTACCTATCCCTTCTCTTAACTTAATCCGAAAATTCTATAGAAAAACACCATTGACACATTTTTTCAATACTAACCTTTGTTTATTTTAGTTTAAAAATTATAATAACAAAAAATATTACTCACCGTTATGCCCGTCTGCCGACAAATATCGATCACACGGCATCCACTCAATCGAAGGGCTATGATGCGCTCCCTTTCGATTTGCGTCAAATGAGGCGGCATTCTTCAATATATTATTTACGCACAGCCCGAATAATAAATAATCTATAGTTACTTTACTCTTTGTAAATAATTATGCACAGTTGCACACAGTACGACTCCAAGTGACGTAATGAATAACGTCAAAACTCAAACGAACGATGTGATGAGTGAGAGTGACTCGTTTAATTTCGTGAACGTTCGGGATAACTCGGGAGCGGTGGCGGACGCGCAAGGGCACGTGGGTGTGGCTTATTCCTAGTGAGACGTGATAATTGGCTCCCAATTATTAGTATGTGCAACCATTGGGCAATTTTAGAAACGTTGAAATCTCCACCAATCATGCCAAGGATACTTTCTTTCTAACACTATACGGCGCGTCGTAGTTATAGATATGTATAGAGTTTACTTTGACGTGCTGCCGTGTGTACTTATATAATAAAATTATTATATTAAAAAAAAAAATTAATTCATGAAAAATATACCAAAGAGTTTTTATTCAGTTTCAATGTTTTTATTTTTTTTAATAGGTATCGAAATCGATTAGGCTTTATGACATTTTTGAATCGGAATAAGAAAAAACTTTTTTACAAAAAAAAAAACAACCGACTTCCAAAAAAAAACACTACAAAGTGAAAAATAACTTTAATTTCGGAAGTCGGTGTCGTTGGTTCCACATTTTCGTTTTTTTGACACCGACTTCCGTAATTAAAGTTATTTTTCACTTTGTAGTGTTTTTTTTTGGAAGTCGGTTGTTTTTTTTTGTAAAAAAGTTTTTATTTTTCGCTTTTTAGTTGTACCTACCCCATAATACAAATTCATATAACACTACTTGCTATGTGATTATTAGTGACAGGAAGATAAACATCATCAATATAAACTAAGTGGAAAACAAACGTATTGTTGAAGCTAATTCCAAAACTACCCAAGCAAAGTTCATAAAATTTATATGGGACCACCTCCGAAGCATACCTTATTCATTAATTAGACTAGATGCTGATAATCCTGGCTGCAGCATCAGGCCAGACTTATGTCAACATTGCATTGAACTTAAAATTTAGTCCCGTTTAAAACGATCCCAAAAACGACTACGGTGCTGTAATTTCAAGGTTTCTACTTTTTCTGATGCTCCTGGCTTCAGCATCAGGTCTCTCTCGTGTTCCTCATTAACAGTACGTTTATCCACACATCGAGCCCTTTTCAATGAGCCTAAACACGATATATCTGCTGTTAGTTGTCGAGGAGTTAGGCACTCTGCAGACTATCCTGACTGCAGCATCAGGTCATGACTTGATGATCATGAGAACAAATGTGGCAAATGCCCTATCAAACATCAAAACAATTTACTAAAACAGTCCTTGCCTGTTTGAGTAACTTCTTACTGTTAAGGAGTTGTACCTTCCATCATCAGCCCAGCTACCTGAGATGGTGACAACCATACGCAAATACACAAGATACTTCATAAAATATGCGAAAAACAATAAGTGAGCCTATAAAATTTGAGGGTTGCCCTCGATTTCTCTAAGATCCCATCATCAGATCCCGACTTGTTGACTATGGGACCATTAGGGAAGTATACCCTTTCCAACAAAAAAAGAATTTTTCAAATCGGTTGGCAAGCGACGGAGTTATGCGCGAACAAACCTAAAAAAAAAAAAAAAAAATACAAACATTCGAATTGAGAACCTCCTCCTTTTTTAGAAGTCGGTTAAAAATTGGATGGATGATCAGCACTAAGAAGTGTCACGTCGCGACACAATTTTTAATAATTTTTATCAAGATTTGATCATGTTTTTTTGTAGTTTATGTATGAAAAATGGTAAAAGTAAGAATGCAGAGTGAATGACAATATCTTTATTTTTCCCTTTTGCATATTTTCATCAAGAGATTAGGTGGTTTATGTACATATTTTCAGCGATTTTAAGGTGCCTACCTTTTGGATAGGTGTAGTAATATCGATTTTATACAACTTTCGCAGTAGAATGACGCGGTTTGACCGACCTCAGCATATAGTTAAAGATATTTGCCACAAAGTTATTATACAAAATAGGCACTTTAACACATTTTTGTTAATAAATTCGAATGCTGAAAGTTGATGTAAATTCCGGAAAATCATGACGTAATTCGCAACATCCCGTCGAGTCAGCTGATGTGTCACTTGTCAAAATCTTGTCGAGCAGAGAGGTTAAATTCGTCCTTTTCGACAATGATTACCGGCCGACCGCGAGGCTCGTTCTTCAACAAAAAATTTCCAGATTTAAAACGATTGAACCAATAATGGACCGTGTTTATGCAAGCAGTGTTAGACCCGTACACGTCGTTAATGTTTCGTGTTGTTTGCGCAGCGGTATTTCCACGTAGGAACTCATTTTCGAAAATTGTACGAATTTTCAGTTTATCCATGGCGCCAAAAACTACCACAATTTAACAAAAACAAAAAACTAACTAAAAACAAATGACTGAATTTGAAATTAAATTAACATGGCTTTCGAATAAAGTTTATTTGAATTTCGAATTGCGCGCCAATCCACAGATAATTAAATCTGAAAATGCTGGTTATAGAATCTCCAATTACATAGGTAAAGACCTATTATTAATTGGAAATGTAAGTTTTTTAGCTTACTGCCACACTCAGAAACGTTTAATAGTTACTTAAGTTGCTCCTTAGTATAGATTTAATAAAAAAGTTCGCTCTCAGAGACACTTAATGGTCCGTTACCTTACCTTAATGACAATTAAAGTTAAGTACGGCAAAACCTTCACTTAACTTTCTAATGATTGATTTTGACATTTACGTTTGAGGTTATAGTTTACTTATATTTAGAGAATTCACAGGAATAGAAGTGTTTTAACAATAATAAAGATGAGTGATCTGCTAGACTTTATTGATTTTGTAGACTATACCAGAAGGTATAGAGTAGTGGGGCCGAGACGGTATTTACGTGATTGTTCTGATCCCTTTTCAAAATACTCAGTTCAAGAATTTCATGCACGCTATAGATTTACGCCAGAAACCGTAAAAAGTGTAATATTGCCTTTGCTGGCACCCGACCTAAGTAAACCAACCAAAAGAGGATTACCATTCGCCCCGGAAATAATGTTACTGCTGACATTACGCTACTTCGCTACAGGTAGTTTTCAGGTTAGTGCCTACTTAAAGCATACCTATTTATTGAATTAAACTGCATTAGGCAGGTATTGTAAATAATAATAGAATTTGTTAGATAAGTACATATATGTCGTTGCCTTTTTTTACAGAAATTGGATGGGGATGTCATGAATATCTGCCAGCAGTCAGTTTCACGAATTATTGCAAAAGTCTCTACATTGATAGCAAACAAAATGAAAGATTTTGTTAAATTGCCATCTACTGTAGAAGAAATGAACACAGTGAAGCAAGTACTATTTATAAAATTAACATACATAGCTGTACCTACTACATATACCTATATTGATGAATGTACTAATTGGTTTGTTTTCTTGTTCCAGCCCGTTGGCCTGGCAGTACCCATGATAGTTTTATTTATAACAGCAGTGCTATTAAGCAAAGACTGAATACTGGTGTGTTAAAAGGGATAATTTTAGGGGACAGCGGGTATGCAGTTAGCAATGTGCTACTAATACCATTTTTATCACCAAATTCAACTGCCCAAGAAAACTACAACAGAAGCCAAATTAAAACCAGGAATACTGTGGAAAGATGCTTTGGTATTTGGAAACGAAGATTTCCTTGTCTCCAACTGGGCATGGGTATTAAGATGGATACAGTTGTGGCTGTTATATGTGCATGTGCGACAATGCATAATATTTCCGTATTAGTTGATGATTTGGTTCCAATGAACTGGGATTCTCATCTTAATGAGAATGATGATGTTGCACTGATTAGTGAAAGCACCACCAACAGCCATGGATTTATGGTGCGACAATCTATAATTGATAGGTTTTTCTCTTAATATAATTTAAAAATAAAAATCCATAAAATAATAATAATACTTTTATTTTTCAACCCTTGAAAAAGAGACTAATCATAGGATGTAGAAGAACTGAAAAAATCTATTGCCATTAAGTAGTAGTTTATTTGACAATAGATTTCTTCAGTTCTTCTAATTCTATTTTAGCTTTTTCTAATAAACAGTTGTTCTTCTCTTCTTCCAACAAACTCTTCGGCAATACATGGCGCTAAACGTCACCTTGAGACGTTACAAATAGAATGAAGAATTCGCCGCGGCAGGTGAGAACCTCGGTAGCTCGGTTGGAAATGAGCGTCGGATGTACTGAATCCGAAGGTCGCAGGTTCGAATCCTGCACGCGGTTCTTCGAATTTTTCTTTCCAAAGAAAACTTTGAAAATTCGCTACGCATGCGTTAATGCGTTTAATATTTATAAAATGATGTAATAAGTATAGCATTTATTCCTTTAATTTTACTTTAACACAAAACTGCCAATAAAATAAGTTAAAGAAAAGAAAACTTTACTGCTCTTTTTAAACATTCATCTCACAGAACTTTAAACATGCTGACATGATGTTCTTCCATTAATCCGCAAATACATACACAGTCAGGATTCAGGATAGACCGTTTGATAAGGTTATAATAATTCTTCGTAATTACTTACCCAAGTCATCTATTGATACTGAAGTGATAGTTGATGTATCATTATTTTTTGCTGTCAAGTCCTGTTCTTGACTGTTGGCAATAGCATGTAATATGGCACCATCACTATCAAAGGATTTTTTTATCTCTGTTATCACCACAGGTGCAGCCTGATGAACAAAAATTGTAAATTAGAAGAGAGTAGGGACACATTTAAAATAAAAAGAGACAATTTACCCACACAGTGGTCACCGTGGAATTCAGAGGATATTAATACCAACCTCTTCAACCATGCTTATGATGGCCCCATGTTGTGGTGATAGAGGAGGTGCATGTGGTCCACCTCCAGTCCGAATTAAATTTCCTCTTTCTGTGGCACGTGCTTTACGTGTGACAGCTTTCATATTATCCCAGGCCCTTTTTAAAGTTATAGTTTCACGCTGAAATATACACATAATTATACAGTCAACAAAAATTATCATAACAAATCATTCACAATGTATTTTTTACCAATAATAGTGGCCTCCTACCTTGTGTACATTGGCATTACAATTAAACTCCTGTGTTATAATTTCCCATGCTGCTTGTTTCTTGGCGACCGACTTGCCATCTGTTATTTTGGATTCCACGATTGGTCTCTTTTTAATTAATTGTGCCAATAAAGCTTTTTCATCGGCGGTGAAATTAGCTACACGTTTGCGTGGTGTTTTTGTTCCTGTAGACTCCTAAAATGAAACAAACACAACTTAATTTCTTCAAATACATGTGGGCCTATTTTCTTAGAAAATAAAAATATAAAAATAAGTAAAGATAACCGTGAAATGAAACATTAAATTCGCTAGTAGAATGGAACGTAAGATGATTGAATGAGAGATGAGAGTGAGGGAATGGAATGGAATGAAAAAGGAGAATGAAGATGGAGGACGTTAGATAGACGACGACGTTATGAAGATGAGAGTTAATAATATTTTTGTGTAATAACGAGCCGAAAAATAAACGAAGATATCCAAAAAAAGTGTTTCTCTGGTCAAGCCCAACTCCTACAATTGGGGACTCGCCCGGGATTGACCAGAAACATTTGGCTGCAGGAGATCGCTGGCGTGTGCCACGCGGTACGCGACACGAAAGAAACGAAGAAAGACGAACGACGATGTAGCTGGGTAATAAGCGGCAGGGTGGCTGCTACTACTCGCTGCAAACGAAGATTTCTACAAGAAGATGCCTGTGGATAAGGAGATGAGGGCTGTTGATACCGGAATACCTACCGGCACCGGTTCGGCCGTGACGGCGAAGGCGTCGGCCATGACGTCGCTGGACGCTACGTACGGCATAAGCAAATTCAGTGGCGAGGACAAAACCTATTCTTCGTCAAAATGGGCTGCCGACATCGAGGATAATGCTGAAATATTTGGTTGGACTACCCAGCAGAAGCTTATCATCGCTCGACGGTCGCTTGTGGGTACAGCGGAATTGTAGCTTAAATCAGAGAAAACGTTTAAGTCATACGATGATTTAAAGACAGCTGTTCTCAAAGAGTTTCCAGACGCGCTAAATTCAAAAGAAATGCATGAATTCATGGCAAGCCGCAAGAAAAGGAAAGACGAGACTGTGTATCAGTATATGCTCATTATGAAAGAGTTGGGTAAAAGGGCAAAATTTCCCGATTACATTGCTATACAATACATAATAGACGGCATATCTGATTACGAAAGCAATAAGGCGATATTATACGGAATCACATCATACAGCGTGCTGAAAGAAAAACTCTCAATATACGAGACAATGAAATCAAAGATGAAAAGAGGCAACGAGAGGAAGCATAGTGAGGGTGAGGCCAGTGCAAGTAAACAAAGCGGTGACAGTAAGCAGAAAACAGGCGAAAAGCGGTCAGCACCATCCGGTCGTGTGTGTTTTAAGTGTGGCGAAAAGGATCATGTGGCCAGTCAGTGTCCGAATGGCGTGAAATGTTTTCGGTGCAATAAGTTCGGTCACCTAAGTAAAGATTGCAGCGGCCATGTTCCAGTAGTTCATATCGCATCAAGATCGAACACAAAGAACGCAAGCGGAACCGGACATTCAATGTGTGTGACCGATAATGTGGGAAGCAGTGACAGTGACAACACCGAACGAGTGAAAGAGTCGAACGGCGACGGATCGACGAATGGATCAACCAGAGACACGTCTTGTGATGTTGGTACGTCATCTGTTGGCAGTTGTCAAAGAAGCTGTAGCTGTCAAAATCACTTTGACGTTTTGAACGTAAACAACAAGAATTCGAACAAGTCTGTGAAAAGTGTTAAAATGTGTGGTGTTACGGTTGATACGTTGATAGATACTGGCTGTGACTATAATTTAATAACGTCTGAATTGTTTTTCGACTTAAGCGACGTCGCATATGTCAAAGATAAAGTTATACTAACGGGACTAGGATCGGCGAAGGTGTGTACTCTGGGTAAGTTCACAACATTGTTAGAAGTTGATAACAAATGTTTTGAAACCTATTTTTATATTGTTCCATCAGGTGTTATTCCCTATCAGGTCATATTAGGTCAATCTTTCTTGGTAAATACGACTATCTTATTAGACAAGGGTGCAGTCAAGCTTATGCCACAAGACGATTACAGTTTGTGTTTGTTAAGTTTACCTAGCGAATCTGAGGAACCTATTTCTCAGATCCCTGCGGTTCAAGAACTCATTGACAACTATAAGCCATTAAAGGTTAAGGAGGCACCTATCAAATTAAAGATTATTATGAAAGATGATATCCCAGTTGCTCAGCGTCCAAGAAGATTAGCTATTAAAGAAGAAGAAGTAGTTAAGCAACAGGTGGAGGAGTGGTTGGAGAAGGGAATAATAAGACCTAGCTATTCGGAGTATGCAAGTCCATTAGTACTAGTCAAGAAGAAAGATGGTAGCTTTAGAGTTTGCGTAGATTTCAGAAAAGTAAATCAAAATATGGTTAAAGATGAGTTTCCCTTGCCAGTCATAGAGGACCATATTGATAAATTGAGTAAATCAAAAGTTTTTAGTACACTGGATTTGAAAAATGGTTTTTTTCATTTGCCTGTAGAAGAGGATTCAGTGAAGTACACTTCATTTGTGACTAGCAGTCCGGAAGGGCAATATGAGTTTTTACGGGCACCTTTTGGTCTGTCTGTATGTCCAAAATACTTTAGTAGGTTCATTAACATCATGTTTAGAGATTTAGTTGCTCAGGGAATAGTTTTAATTTTTATAGATGATATCGTAGTCCTCGCTAAAGAGGAAAAAGAAGCTCTAGGTCATCTCAGTCTTGTTTTAAATGTTGCTTCTGAATACGGGTTAGAAATTAATTGGAAAAAGTGTCAGCTATTACAAAGAAAGGTAGAATATTTAGGTCATGTTATTGAAAATGGTACTGTCAAGCCATCATCTGGTAAAACTGACGCCATTGTTCATTTTCCAGAACCAAAGACAACCAAGCAGGTTCATAGTTTTGTGGGGTTAACATCATACTTTCGCAAGTATATTGAAAATTATGCAATAATAGCTAGACCACTAACTGAATTAATAAAGCAAGATAAGGCATTTTACTTTGGAGAAGAAGAGAGAAGAGCATTTGAAATTTTGAAAACTAAACTTTGCAGTGAACCTGTGTTAAAAATATTTGAAGTTGGATTAGACACAGAGATGCATACAGATGCATCAAAGTATGGATTTGGAGCAATTCTTATGCAGAAAGATAGTCAAGATGGAAAATTACACCCTATTTATTACATGAGTAAGAAGACTAGTGTTACTGAACAAAATTATCACAGCTATGAGCTGGAAGCCTTAGCAGTGGTTGAAGGTGTTAAGAAGTTTAGAAAGTATTTATTTGGAATTCACTTTAAGATTGTGACTGACTGTTCAGCATTTCAGAAGACATTATATAAGAATGAAGTATCTACCAAGGTGGCTAGATGGGTCTTGTTCCTTCAAGATTTTGATTATGAAGTGGTTCATCGGTCAGGACAGAAGATGTCACATGCAGATGCACTAAGCAGAAACCCACATGCTTACCTTATTCAGTCAGAATTGCATGCAAGAATATGCAAAGCCCAGAAGGAAGATGAAAATTTTAATTTAATAAGAGACATTTTGAAGGAGAAAGAATACAAAGATTTTTATATTGAAAATGATTTAGTTTACAAAGGAGTAGAGAAGAAATTAGTTATACCAGAAGTTATGGACACCGAAATTATAAGAAAAGCTCATGAAGTAGGACATTTTGGGAAGAAGAAGACCATTGATATGATAGAAAAAGATTATTACATAAAAGATTTAACGAAGAAGGTAGATAAAATAATATTGGGATGTGTTCCATGTATTTTGGCCTGTAAGAAGGAAGGAAAGCAAGAAGGTTTTCTCAACCCTATAGAAAAAGGAGAACTTCCATTAGAGACGCTACACTGTGATCATCTTGGTCCATTGGATGTTACTAAGAAATTGTATAACTACATTTTGACTGTCATTGATGCTTATACTAAAGGAGATTGACCAATCTGGACCAAATGCTGCCCAGGCATGGGAATATTTTTATTTTTTTTAGTAAATGAAGAGAAATAAAATAAAAATAAATTAATAAATAAATAACCACGGGGTGATACAGTACCTAAGCTTTTGTGATTTAACTTTTTTTTAACGCATAAGTTAAATAATATTATTAAGTACCTATCTTACTTATTCTATACTCTCGCTCGAAGCAAGTTTTTTTTTTGTAAGCTCTATACGAAATGTATGTGTTTGTCTCTTTCGCGCACGGTGGATTTCTCTATACCTGCTTGCGCGCGCGCCATTTTGTTTGAATCGCAGTCTAACATCACTCTTTGACGTGAGCCGTTGTGTACTGTGCGCTTATCTATCTCCTTATTTTTTTACAACCTGGCATTACTTTTGGACTATCGTATCTGCTTCACCTGTTGACCTGGCTATTCGTTTTCACTACACGATGTATCAACCACATCACAGAGTGTGTTTGTTTTGTAATCGTTCTGTGGAACGAATCAGAAGATATATGTTAACTCGAGATCTTCAAAACGAACATCAACATACAGTTCAAAACATTATTCAAGCTCTACCACGTGAGGTAAGTACTTAACTTTTATTTTAGTAGTTATATATGTATACAAAAAATAAACCATTATCTCAATAGTTAAGACAATTATTTACATTACTTAAATCATAACAAATGCGTTCTTAGATATCTACTTAGAAGTAGGTACACATACCTACTATAAAATCTAGACTACACTTGGATAGAACTATAAAGAACCGCACAAGAAATCTTTATAAATATAGTCCACGCATTATCAGTCATGGGACTTAAATGTCCAACAAACCGGTCCAGTTATCGGTAGTCCGCTACCTGCGCACCGAGATCGTTGAGTCACTACGTCCCTCCTAATTACCTGCCGGTTCCTGATTGATGGTTAAAATAGGTTGAATGTTGTTTTGTTTGTACCTACTTATTTTAATTAAAAACTACTTTTTGTGTTACCACAAGTTGCGTGCATTTTCTTTCGTTGATTTGTAGAAGTTACGTGGTGACGTTGAGATAGATAGTATTATTATTATTATTATAGGGAAATGATCTTACCCGACAAATTATTTTAAAACGTGTTGAATGTAGTTACCTGAACGTTTGCTCTTATCTGTTCTTAAATACCTATTCGCGAGTCACCTGCCCGGTTCGAGTATATAATTATAATTCGACTATATTTCAGATTCATGTTATGCCGTAGGTTATTTGTTTATCATTTTTTAATTGGTTCCAGATAACATTCAATAATGAGGAATACCTCTGCCACAACTGTTGGACAAGAGCTCGCCGTGGGTCGCTGCCTGCAATGCCTGCTGCGGAAGATGCGCCTGCTGTGCAAGATGCACCTGCTGTGGAAGATGCACCTGCTGTGGAAGATGCACCGTCTGTGGGAAATCCACCTGCTGTGGGTAATCCGCTTGCCGTGGAAAATCTACCAGCAGTGGAAGGGCAGCCCGCGGAGGAAGACATTCTAGGACAAAACGTAACATTTCACCTTCCCGGTTACTGCCGAGCCCCAAATACGTCAAATGCTTGCATGATGTATAATTGCACAAATAATACTCGTCGGCGAGTAACAAAAAGTTTGAAAGTGCAGTTACTAATTAATAATAATTATTATGTTCCATCATACGCACGTGTGTGTCAGGAGCATTTAGAAGACAACACCTGGGATGTTCTTTTTACGGCACCAAATCGTTGTTTTGATTTTAGACCCCAACAAGTTTTAGAAATAATAGAATTACTAAAAGAACCCAGAAGTCGAATTATCGATTTTGAGAACCTTAATGCTCTGCATGATGAAGAATTGCATTATTGGACAGGCCGGAGTCGAGATGAATTCGAAAGATTATTTAATCAAACTCAACTTTTAACACAAAGGTGTCAAAATCCACACACTGCATTAGGTATAATACTTGCCAAACTGAGAACTGGGGAATCCAATGAACGACTCGCGACGTTTTTCAAAATGTCTCGTCCAAATCTAGAACGAAGAATGAAAATAGCTAGGGAGTGTCTGGAAAGTGATTTTGTCCCTCGCCACTTCAACCAACCAACAACCATATTATTCAACCCATACCAACCATATGGATTCAACCATATTTCTAGAGAGCAGATCGTTGAAAGAAATCTAGCAGTTCCTACCGCATTGTTTGCAAATAATCAGGAAGCTGTTGTTATATGTGACGGTACCTATATGTACATACAAAAGAGTTCCAATTTCTCGTTTCAGAAAGACACGTACAGCATGCACAAGTACAGGAACCTTTTAAAACCATTTTTGTTAGTTACATCCGATGGACACATTATTGAGGTTTGTGGTCCCTATGCTGCGACTACAAATGACGCAACCATTTTAAACAATCTTCTAGATGGGCCGGATAGAGTCATTAATTGGCTGTTACAGCCGGGTGATATTTTTATATTAGACAGAGGTTTTCGTGACTCTATTGCGTCTTTAGAAAGTCACGGATATGTCGGCATCATGCCACAATCGCAGACCAGAGGAGGCTCACAACTTACCACACTCGACGCCAATAAATCGCGGTTGTGCACCATTTGTCGGTGGCCTGTTGAGGTGGTAAATGGACGACTAAAACGAGATTTTAAGATTTTTCGTCACGAATATTGCAATCTGGCCATGAGCCACTTTTATACAGACCTTCGGATCGCTGCAGCAATAACGAATGCCTTCCATGTTGATATTATAGACAATGGCAATGCACGTGAATTTATTAATATAGCCAGAGAGCGGCTGAATGTTGCCAATCACCTAGCTGAGTATGTTGATCAAAGGAGGCTAAACCGGAACAGAGCCAACTTCGAAAATATTTCAGTGGTTGGAGATAATGTTGCTTCATTTCCCATGTTAACACCGGAGGAATTGACTCTCTTTGCAGTAGGAACGTACCAAATCAAACTTGCGCCGAGCTATTACAGCGAGCATATACGCACCACGGAGACATTTATTATCCAAAACTATAACGGTCGCCTTAACGACCTCTCCGATTTTTCGATGCCCACCAGCGATGTGCAACTAATTCGAGCGCACATAAAGAGCAGACATACATCGTCAAAAGTGTATCATTGCTACATTTTAATTGACGAGAACAATCATGGGCTCGATTCCATTCAACATTTTTGCTGCTCATGTTTTACTGGGCGAAGAACGATTGGCAGTTGTGCCCACGTTGTTTGCCTAGTTTGGTTTTTGGGGTGGGCTAGGCACCAAGACTTTGTGAGGCGCCCTGCTTTATTTTTAGATAGAATCATTATAGACGACGATGAAGATGACGATTGATTAGGTACTTTTATGTTTACATGTGGCCTAACATAGAGGACCATTTATTATGTTGTAAACATATGTAACGAATTAATAATTGATTGATTGAATGGCTATTCTTAACTTAAAAGTGTTTTTTATAGTAATTATAATCCATTGTTTATATTATACAGTCTTTTATTTTAAAAATAAGGTTATGATTTTTCGTCAATAAAACCTAAACAAGAATTTTTTTCTCAATACTCCTCGGATAGATTCTGAAGCGCTTTGGGTTACAGACTAGTATTAGTCTAAGGAACATGATTCACTATCATTCAATGTTGGGCAGCACTTGGTCCAACGTCCATACAAAAATGGTCAATCTCCTTTGTTTGGATATATCCCACAAAGAGTTTAACAGCTAAAGAGACAGTAGACAAACTGAAAATTCATCAAAAAGATTATGGAAATCCAGCAAGAATTATCACTGACAAAGGGACAGCCTTTACAGGAAAGGAATTTCAAGATTACTGTAACCAAGAAGGTATTCAGCATCACACTGTCACTACAGGCATTCCAAGAGGCAACGGACAGGTTGAGCGCATCCATAGGGTAATTATCTCTGTGTTGACTAAGATGTGTGTACAGGAACCAACTCATTGGTATAAGTATGTTAGTCATGTTCAAAGGGCTATCAATAGTACCTATCAGAGATCGATAAATACCTCACCTTTTTACTTGTTTATTGGAACAAAAATGAAGCAGAAAGAAGATATTTCAATTTTGGAATTAATAGAAGAAGAGTGCAGGCAAGATTTTATTGAAAAACGACATAGTTTAAGACAGGAAGCTAAAGCACAGATTCTAAAAGTACAAGAAGAAAATATCAAGTCATTTAATAAAAGAAGGAAACAAGAGCAAGAGTATAACGAAGGGGACATAGTTGCCATTCGCAGAACACAATTTGGAAGTGCAATGAAATTAAAACCAAATTTTTTAGGGCCATATAAAGTAGTCAAGAAAGTAGGTAAAGCGAGGTATCATGTGCATAAGGTAGACCTTAATGCGGAAGGACCTCTTAAGACTTCAACGGGTGCAGACTGTATGAAATTGTGGCCGTGAGTTTGTATTGCACTCACTGCTAGACTAGTTTATCTCTTACTCATCCTATTTTGTCTAATAGAATGTGATAGGTGGTTGCTAGGTATATTAGGTGACATCACCTCCGTCAAATCTTTTCTTAACGATGTGGTATAACTCAATCTTTGAGGTGCCAGTATGTCTTCGAATTTTGATTAAAATTTGGTTATTTGAAGTATTTAAAAAAAAATAGAAGTTAAGATGTGTAATGTGTAGGATTAATTAGTTGCTTAGATGAAGTAACTCATCATTGTTGTAGTAATAAACTTAATTTAGTTGTAGTTCTGTATCAATGACTAATGTCACACAAACAAATGTTAACATAAAATCTGTCATGTAAACAAGATTATATTTGTCCTATAATGATGTAACACATTGTGGTATTGCATAACAAAGTTGCAGTACTGATTAATTTTCTTAAATTTGAGTAGTTAAAGTGCATGTTATTGTAAACATAAATTCATAAGTTTTTAAGTAATGCTGTATAATTAACTTAAGTTCATGGTAAAATGATGAAGTATGTAAGGTGGTAGGGGTGATAGAGGATAGGAGTTAAGTAAAAATTCATTGTTATATTTAAGAGAGTAAGTTTATTTTGTTTCGTTTCACAAACTAAGTTGTATTATTTTATGCTTGTTACCAAGTTCCACATAATGTTTTGTTGTAAACTTAGAATCTAAACCGTAATATTGTTGTGTAAAAGAGTTCTCAGAAGTAATTACTGAAATGATTTTTAAATTTGAATCATTGTATTGTAATCTGAAATAAAGTAGCCTAATTAAACTTAGCATAGTCTGAGGTCAGACTATAGGTCAGAATGGCCGAACTGTGGGCCTATTTTCTTAGAAAATAAAAATATAAAAATAAGTAAAGATAACCGTGAAATGAAACATTAAATTCGCTAGTAGAATGGAACGTAAGATGATTGAATGAGAGATGAGAGTGAGGGAATGGAATGGAATGAAAAAGGAGAATGAAGATGGAGGACGTTAGATAGACGACGACGTTATGAAGATGAGAGTTAATAATATTTTTGTGTAATAACGAGCCGAAAAATAAACGAAGATATCCAAAAAAAGTGTTTCTCTGGTCAAGCCCAACTCCTACATACATGTGATGTTTAGATACTGACATATTATAAGATTCATTGAATGTACATAGAACGAAACTTACCATGATATATGTTAAGATAAAGCTATAGTTAAACTTTATAACACGAATTTTCTTTCCTGGCGGTTTAAACGCAACAAGCTTTAAACATAACCTTTACACTGACAGTTTGAGTTTACAACATTGACAGTTAGTGATACCAGAAAAAAAAGGGTCCGTGTACTTTATTTTATTTACATGAAAATAGCTGTTTCGTTTTGTTTTTATGTAAAAACGATCGGCAAATGAACGAATTCTTATTTATATTGTTGATATAAAAGGTTTTAATGTATTTAAATAAAGTTTTTTGCTACTTAATAATATCACATTTTCAAGTGTGGCTACACCAATCGTTTATCGATAAGCAATCTCAAAGACAATTTGACGTTACCTGCCCTACGGATACTTAAAGTTGTCATTAACTAATGAACCCTTAAATATTGTCTCTGAGATGTATCGTTCATTAACAGATTTAACGATAAATGATAAATGATTTTAATTCTGTAAGTAGGTTTGTACAAACACTTTTACACGTCAATCATATTTTTTTAAAGCTAGATGAGGTCGGCGTTTCCTATCTGACTACTCTGAGAAGAAAGGCCGAAACAAACTCAGAGGTCACAGATAATTAGTTAAATACTAATTAGGACTAATTTAATGAACCTTTCTGAGTGTGGCAGTTAGTGTCTTGTTTGCTAAACTTAGACAGGTATTTATTAATTGCTCTCAGTGTGGTAGCTAATTTGAGTAGCTGTCATTATGAGCTGTCCTTATCTCACAATACAGAATCCGCGCATGCGGACAGGGACAGCACATGAGTACTCAAGCTAGCTGTCACACTAAGAGCCATTTATAAATACAGGCCTTAGATCAAGGCATTGGATAGTTCATAGTTATCATTAAAATCTTTATGTCGTCTTCATGAGATTGGATAATGTCTCTGGATTCGGGTGAGGTGCAGCTGTCACAGGTGAAAACATTGGCAATATAATCGAGTTGGAGTTGCCGGAGGTGCTAAGGTTTCTGCACTTTCATAACCTCCCGGTGTCTGAGTCTGCTGAAATTCTGGCATGCTGAGTTGATATGCTTTTTCAGTATAAATTCGGTGTCCTCAAGGCCCAGCTATTTGTACAATTACAGCCGCCCGCCGCCACCGGTGGTGCTGGATTCGGATATCAAAGTCAGCTGAGTTTCCGGATCTTTGTAAGCTGCAGTCTGTTTTCTTAAAGACCCAGCTGTCTGCTGAGTCGAGGTAGCTGAAGGTGCTGGACTTGTACTAGATCTAAATGTAAGAGTCTGCTGGGTTGTTGCACCTTCATAATCTGTCTCTCGAAAAGGAGTTCGTGGATAATATGAAGGATCATAATCTGTCTCTCGAGAAGGAGTTCGTGGATAATATGGTTGTCTCCTAGAATAACTAGGTACCGGTTCATTTAAAATTTGCTCCGATAAACTGAGAACGCCCATTTTAAATCTCCGTTTTTGGGCTGGAGTCATTGTCTTCATGTCTGGAAGCATGCTTTGAAAAAAGCTAGATCGCGCTCTGTTTCAGGTTCAGCTCTATGTATGGTCTCAATTTGTAATGCTTTTTGACTGAAATATTCAGTGCTGATTTATTAACATCTTTTAAAGTGATTGGTCTGGATTGGTTTGATGGTGGTGGCAGTGGCGGTGTTGGTGTGGAGTGATAGGAGATGAAATCCGAATCCTTTGAGTTTTCAGAAGCTAGGTTGATCCCACATATTTCCATTTGGTTGCATAATTGTGCTTGCTCCAATTGATTTAATTTGTTTTCAAGAACTTCATATTTTATGTTTGTGTTTTTAGCATGATTTTGTAAATCAGTGCAACGGTTTTCCAATTCCTTCATTGATTTCTCGTATTTTTTAATCTTGGTGTCTGTTCATTGCAATAAGGTTGTATTTGGTTTACTAGGACCTTTAGAAATAAATAGACGTGTGTTTGTCGCGATTTTCAACTAACTTGACAAATCGTTTGAGTGGACTGTATGTGTGGTCATCTACATATCGATAGCTAGCTATAGATATTAACGCAACATTAATTAGTATGTAAGTACTTGCTTAAACATTCCGCCCCCCAAAGAACGCAGTTCTTTACAAATGATAGGTATACAACTACAATTTTAAAGCAACAATTAATTATAACATCTTAATTGAGGTGATAAGGTAAGTTTAACAACACTACAATTAATTAGTACCAAAGTAATATCCACAGCATTACAACATAATAATATCACTACAAAGGTAAGGTTTACAAGTTACTACATATCAGTGATGGGCGTAACTAGTTATTTATGTAATCTAATTAATAATTGAATTACATAATAATTTGATTAAAATGAAATTTAATTACATATTATTCAATTACATTGTAATTACTTTGGATGTGCTATGAAATTAATTACAATGTGTTTAATTACGAAATAATTTTATTACAATGTAACCTAATTACATAGTATTTAATTATATTATAATTGCTTTGAATATGAAATGTCGCATGCTTGCATCACACAGTTGCGATATAGATACTGCAAGTGCGGCCCGTACGACGTCATCGGGAAGTAGTAAGTATAATGTGCGGGGGAGCGGGGGGGTTCTATGCATTGTGCTCGTGCGTCGCCGCTCCTAGCCACCCCGCTTCACCCGCCCCCTTCAGTTACTTCTAATCTTTTGTATTGTAAGCACGTAACATTTTCTTAAGATTACAAGTCGTATGTATTTTGGTGATTAGTGTAAAAACTTTTGTGTTACGTACAATGAATGAAAGTGCAAGACTACTTTTAGAAGATGACAGTTCAGTGGACGAATCTGTGTCTGCAGATCAATCGACATTACCGTCACCAAGCAATATTTCTGCAGTGCAACCGACTATACTTGACGGTAAATTCTTTGAGATACTTCATGATTCATCAGGAACTGATAAAATAGTCGCCATTTGCAAGAAATGTCTGCCTAATAAAATAGAAATATAAGGCTCGAGATTGTGTACATCCAATTTCAAAACACATTTAAAACGGAAACATGGACAAGAAACCATACAAGAATACCAAGAATATATTGTAATAGGGTGACGTGCGTATTAAATAAAGAGAACTGTTTGGCTCTACTATCGATATAATAATGAATAATATTATGCGTGCAGTTACAGTTATATAGGGTTAGGCGTGCTGCACACTACACCTCCCCCTTTTTTGTGTTTTTTTTTTTTTGCAATTAAGTAAGTACTGTAATTATAAAATCAATAACCGATAACTATATTAACTTATATAAAATTATTTGGATTTATTTTATATTAAACTTATATTAATTTATAATAAACTTAAATTCACCTGACAACACAATATGAATTTATATTAAACTTAAATTAACCTGACAACACAATATGATTAATTTGAAAAACATTCGTGGATGTATAATAACAATACTTTAATATTTTAAGTTACAAACAATTTAGTGTTGTTTTTATGAATTACATACTCTTTCCCGTTTTTTAAAATCTTAACATTAGGTGCTGTTTCTTCTATTACTCTATATGGTCCTAAATAAATTCTATTTAACTTATCTCCTACCTGATTCTTTATTAAAACTAGATCCCCACTCTTATACTTTACTGGATTGACATTTTTATCAAAATTGATTTTTCGCAACTGTTTACTTTGTAATAAATTTTTTTTAGCTTCTACTTGGGCTCTCTGTAGTCTATATTTTAGTTCTAAAGGATAAGAGTCGGGATTGTACAATGGTTCAACAAATGTGTTTTGTTCTAAATTACTAGGTAAAATACATTTTTTCCCGAATACCAATTCAAATGGAGTGTATTTTGTCTCAGTGTGAACCGTGGTATTATAGGAAAAAGACCAAAATGGAATCCAACTGCTCCAGTCAGTTCTGTTGCTGTCGCACTGTATTCTAAGATAAGTCCCTAAGTTCTTATGAGTGTTTTCTAACGCTCCTAGAGTTTCATGGTGATATGCTGTCGAATGCAGTTTATTAATACTTAGTAAACTACAAATCTCTGCAAACACTGAGGACATAAATTCTGTACCCTGGTCTGTTATTATCTCCTTCGGGATACCGTACCTTAAAACGAAGTTATTAACAAATAATCTAGCCACTGAAACACTATCCTTCTTTTCTATTGGATATGCTTCGACGTATTTTGTCAAGTCGCATTGTAAAGTTAAAATGTATTTATAATTTAAATTATCTACATCTAATGGTTCCATTATGTCTAAGCTAACTCTTTCGAAAGCTGTGGATGCCGTGGATGTGATGACCATAGGTTCCTTGGTGTGCCTATTGGAATGTTTTTGAATTTGGCAACTTTTGCACTTTTTAACGTATTCGTTAACATCATTCGTCATTCCTGACCAATAGTAATATTTCCTAACATTATTTATCATTCTGTTAACCCCTGCGTGGCCACCGGTGGGTAACAGATGAAAGTCATTTAAGATCACAGTCTTCGTGTCTTTGTCTGTAACTCTCGTGACGTCTTGGACTACAAGTAATTTAGGAATATCGTTTAGCTGACTCATTTCCTTTAAAATCATATTTATTAGTTTTTCATAGCGCTTACTTTTAATTATAACGAGCTCGGATAATTTGATTTGTTTGCAAAATTGTTGCAATTCTCTCGCTAACACACTTACGGTCGATAACGATCGAGACATTACAAATATTGCCGATTTTTCAGGCAAAAAAATGCAATTACCATTTTCACTGGCGAAATACGTACTCTTTTCTATCTGCTTTAAGGCAGTCTTGTTGTACAATAAAATTAATTCTACACTGTCAATTGGTCGCTTGAGGATTTCCACTACCTTAGGTTGATCAGGCCTTAGAATAGAGGGCACCTCAGAAGTCATGTCATTATTGTCAGTACGCAACCTACGAACTTGTGCTCTAGTCATGACCGATACTACATGCTTATGCATATTTTTCAAATCGGTGGATGTGATGGGTATCCGGCTCAATGCATCTGCAGCTGCGTTGTGCCGTCCCGGAACATAACTTATCTCAAAATCATATTCCTCCAGATAAAGTCTAAATTTAGTCAGTCGGCTTGAAGGATCGGTCATGTTGAACAAATATACTAATGGCTTATGGTCCGTTTTTATTAAAAACTTTTTTCCATATAAATATGGTCTAAAATGTCGTACAGCCCAAACAATAGCAAGTAACTCCAGCTCGATTACAGAGTAGCGTGTCTCGGCGGGTTTCAAGTTACGGCTTGCGTACGCGACTACCTTGCTATTGCTATTAGACAGTACGGCGCCTAATCCAAGTTTTGATGCGTCAGTCTGTAGCGTAAAAGTGTTACTGTCAGTGAAGTCTGGGTAGTCTAGTACCGTTGGACTAATGAGACTCTGTTTTAAGTTACGAAACGCACGCTCGCAGTCTTCAGTCCAAAAAAACTCTACATCTTTTTTGCATAATGCGTTTAAGGGATGGGTTATTACTGCGAATTTAGGTATAAAACGCCTATAATAGTTAGCGAATGCTACAAACCTTTTTACCTCGTCTACGTTTTGTGGAGTGGGATATTTTTATTGTTATTCCTAAGTTTACATTCAATTACGCAAAAATTACTAAAACTTAATATAGAATGAGTACACTGTTTAGGTACGAAAAAACTCTACGCGATCATCATTATTTGTGTTATTGCTGTGTACGTTGCCCTCCTGATCGTTGGACTCTTGCACGTTCACGTTATGCTGAACGCGCTTAAAAGCGGGACGACTACCGCGTATTTGCTGACGCTGTTCGCCCGTGTTTTCACCTCGATTGTCATAATGACCGTAGAAAGTTCTTTGACCTCTATAATTGTTTTGGTTGTTATAACTGCGATTATTGTTAAACTGGTTAAAATTACTTCCTCGGCCTCGGAAACCTCGTTTGTTCGTAAAACCGCGTCTACTGTTGAATTGGGTGGGTCTAAGCTGCATGACCTGGTCCTGTTGCTGGGTACTCATGGATTGCTCATCTACGGCAGCCCTAATGGCTTCGGGCAAAGACGAAAACGGCCTCGAGGCTATGATGGTGCTGAGCCGCTCGTCAGCAAGACCATCACTGAACCGCTTAATCGCAGTCTTCTCATTGAGTGGTCGCAGAACCTCATAAGCATTCCTATCATCATTTGCTTGTGCTATCGTGAGGTTTACAAATAACTCCTCGAGCTCCAAACCGAATTTCTCGATACTCCTACGACCTTGGGTAGCCTTAAATAACTGTGTTTGTAATGCTACAATAGACTTTTTGGGCAACAAAAATTTCCGAATATCGTCTACTAAACCTTGAATATCTGCATAGGTAGTCTTAAGACGCAATTTTGCGCTTGGTGAAAGACGAGTTTTTAACACAAACTCAATTAACTGGCTTTTACCTGAATCACTTATCAGCGAACTATAAAGTAAAATACCGTCAACTAACTGGTTGATCACCTGTTCCTGGCTATCTATTACTGGTAATAGGGAAATTGCTGTTTTAATATCAAATGAATTAGCCATTTTTTGGAAGCAACTAGACTGATCTATGAAGTTATCAGAACTGGTTTGGCTACTATTATCTATCTGAGACAATAATCCCTTTATTTCCTGATATCGCTGTTTTATTTCATTAATTACTTTCTGAAAACCCTCACAAGACTCTGTGCTTAGCTTATGCTCTTTAACCTCTTGGTTCAACTGTGCCAAAATACTCTCCAATTTAATGTATTCCTTGGTAGCCTCATCTAATTTTTTATAAGCCAATTCTTGCTTACGTCTTTCTGGACCAAGTTTTATTAAATACTCTCTTAAATATTTCAACTTCGAATGCAAATCTAGCAGCTGTTGGGACATAATACAATATTATTTATTTATACGTGACCTAAATTCGCTAACGATCTACTATTAACAATTAAAGATGAGTAATGCAAAAGTAAAAATAAAAAAGTATTGCGAAAACTTACAATACAATGTGCAACAAGTATGTCCCGGCAACGGTTATGTAGGTCACGATGACGTCCGAGGTGGCGTGGCGTGTTGATGTGTCTGCTGGACCCCTGTTATTGACCTCGAACTGACTCCCTGCTGCTCCTCATCTGACCCGTACATATCTCCCAGCGCCCTGCATATCCTCACATCATAGGCTTGAGCATTCTCCCAGCACCCGGCACCATCACTCCTATTCTTTCTTCTTTTACGTTTCTGCACCGTTTCTTTCTTCACATTATTTTGGATAAGTCTTGTGTCTTCTTATACTGTTCTTTCATGTCAATTTTCAACTCGTTCGCCTTCTTGCTTCTTTTCCACCTTCTCCTTTGTTCCGAATATTTGTTGTCAAGATTGCAGCTTCAATTTTCTTTGTTTGCTCTTCATGATAATTATGTTATTTCTCAATCGTAAATAAAAACTGGCCAAGGGTCGCCATGTAATAGGGTGCCGTGCGTATTAAATAAAGAGAACTGTTTGGCTCTACTATCGATATAATAATGAATAATATTATGCGTGCAGTTACAGTTATATAGGGTTAGGCGTGCTGCACACTACAATATTAAAACTAAAAGATCGAAAAACGTTCGTACTACGAAGGTCGTCAAATGTACCCTCATATTCTCAAGCTGAATTCGATCGAGATATTGTTAAGTATTTTGTCAACTCAATGATTTCTCTAAAGTGCACTGAACTGAAGACCCTTACTTCCGACAAATTTTACGTCGATGAAATATAGGTGCGAATAATCTAAGAATCATGAGCCGGCGAACACTTGGAAGAATGATTACGGAATTCTTTGATGAAGAGTCTACTTTAGTGAAACAAGAACTAAATCAAGTGAAACACGTTTGTACGACAGTTGATATTTGGTCTGGACGTCGAAGAAGCTTTTTAGGTGTAACAGCACACTGGATTGATTCACATAGTTTAAAGCGTGTCTCAAGGGCATTAGCATGTCAACGTTTTAAAGGCACTCATAGTTATGACAAAATATACGAATTGTTGCAAGAAATTAATTCAAGGTATGGCTTAACTAGCACAAACGTTGTGGCTTGTGTTACAGACAACGGCAGCAATTTTGTGAAAGCGTTTAAAAGTTTCGGTGTACATCGTATCAATGTTTCAAACGAGCAAAACACTATTGATTCTTATGATGAAGACTCCGATACTGATAGTACAGACGACGAATTAACGTATCTTAATGACCTTTCTTCAACAATTACCCATTTAGAGACTCGTTTGCCATTACACCTAAGATGCGCTTCACATACTTTGAGCCTTGATGCCACCGACGCTAACAAAATACTAGAAAACCAGGAAACGGAGCTATCGAAAATGCATGACCAAACAATCAAAAAATGTAACACATTATGGAAAGCTGCAAATAGGCCAAAATCGGCTGAAATTTTACAAAATATTCTCGCATCCATCGAGACCAGAAATGATCCGTGAGCCTTACGGCTCTGCGCCAACCGTCTAGTCCGATGATATCCCGATCCGTCAACGTAGCTGGGATAGGTCTTCCTGAGGACGATCCCAGTATAAAATGCATTGGTGTCAAGGCTTCCTCACAGTCTGGGTCAACTGGAACGTGTGTCAGTGGACGCGTATTCAATAAATTCTCTGACTCTAGTAGGAAGGTCTGTAGAACTTCATCTGAGGGGGAGCGTTCTCTTAGGGTGGTCTTGAGTGCTGTTTTGATTGATCTTACCATTCGCTCCAACGCTCCACCCATGAATGGGGCCGACGGGGGAATGAATCGCCATGAGAGGTATTCGAAGATCGCGAAGACCCTAGCGACCGTGTGGTGACCGACTTAGGTGTGTCGTGTGGGTGTTGTGGAGGGGAGTCACGGCTACCTGAGGGCACACTGCTGTCGTCATGGACATGCGGTGCTTGGTGGGCCTCTAATAGGTGGGGGAAATATACAGACTTTGAGTTAGGTTCATCAGCTGTCGGGGGCACGCTGCTATTAATATTGACGGGCGGCGCTTGGTGGGCCTCTGACGGGTGGGCTGCGCTTCCATTGTCATTTCCTCTAGGGCCGGCGACTCCGTTTGAAGCTCCTGGTGGTGGTTCACTATTTCGATTTTTAGATCTTGTATTGTAAACCATGGCTCACGGTTTTCACGTGGGAGAAGGACCAAATATTACCGATCGTGATTAAAAAGGCGCTGGTATAATAGGTAGCCACAGTATTATTTTACATTCCATCTAAAATCAAAAAGTCACATCTGTCACCTGACAGCAAAAATCACTAGAATTTAGAATACAATATGAATGTGCCGAAAAAAGGTTATGTATAAGGTTGATTCGCAACACGCGGAGTAGGCATTTTTCTAGAACATGCCCCTGATTTCTCGCAGTATCTGCAGAATGGATGATTTGAGGAAGTTTGATGAGATTGATTGTTATTAGGCCTATCGTGTTTATTATCGGGTTAATTTGGCTTAGTATTTGGACATTGTCGCGAAATGATTTCGCGGCTAGATTTTGTTTGTAGTATTGTTGCAGTTTTTCTTCGGAAATCGCGTAATTTATTGCGTCATTAAGATTTTTCGGGTCCCTGCACCTGACAATGTTAGCTATGCGAGGGGTAAGGCCCATCGTAAATGTATGTAGAGCAAGGTCCTCCATTGCAGCTACTCTGTCGGGGATTTCACTCTTCCTGTGACAGGATATGGAGATTTCTGTAAGTAGTTTAGACAGGCAGGTTTCTATTCTAAGTGAGAATTGGTTAACATTCTCCTTGACGCCCTGTTTGCAATCTTGGAGCTCTGCAAGAAGATGAGCGTAATGTTTTCGCTCTCCAAATTGTTTCTGAAGGAAATCTTTAAGGGATAGTCACGAATCAATTTCCTTAACCGGTTCAATGCCGTCATTACCGAAACAATTAAAAAGCCATTGTATCTCGCGTGGATCTACGTTCCGGCATACAAAGGGTTAATTGAACATGCAATCTCGGCTTTACCATCCAAATGGCTGATGACATATTTGAAGACGAAGTCAACTTGATAAGAGGAGGCTAGGTGCGCCTTACTTCGCGGAACTCGGGGTAACCGTAAATGAAACACCGTATACCAGATAGTATAATTTGGTATTGGATCTTGACGTGATCACAATACTCGGTTTTACATCTACTTTTAAAACAACAAATTTCTGGATATTGGTGGTTTATTTATATTAGTTTCATGTAATACAATATAGACAGAAGCTTAAACTTTTAAATTATATAAATAAAAACACACAAAAGTAATGATTAAATTGTTTATTTCATAATATGGTGCGACGTGTATTTTGTCATATATTTGTGACGTTGGCGTTCAGGGTAAGATTTCGTTTGTCACATATATGGACAATGGCGTTCAAAAGGTTAAGCGGCGAGCGCATTCCGAAGATAAATATTCAAATATGGAAACAATTCGGCGCGAAATTCAATAAATGACTATGGTCAAAGGTCCTCAGGTATTGACTCAGTTTCAATATAAGTACTTAATGTCCAAAAAATTATTAAAATTACGTTAGAAAAGCATAAGTCATTATTATAAACAATGCTTATTGTATTTAATGCTTAAAATAATTTTATTTCAATTTCCGAGTATCGATTTCCGACATTCGACATATTAATTACCCGAGTCAATCGAAATTAAAAAAAAATCGTTTGGCATAATCGCTTTCGCACATCATTACGATAAAAAAAACAATAATGGACGGAGATTTTGAACACAAATTGAGTAGTGGTAATGAATAATACGTGTTATTGGACCTGTGTTTCAATATTACGTTAAGATTTTGGCATGTTCGTGTCGTTCATAATATTTTCAATAATATTTGTCTCATTTTAAATCTTATCTACATATGTGTGTGTGAAATTTGTGAAAAGTAAAAATGTAAACACGCACGATTGGCGCGAAACTTCGGCATTAGATATAAAAAAACTTCATTACCACTACTTATTTAACTTGAACAATGGATGAATTCGTCAAATAATTAAATGATGTATTATTCACTGCCCCTGTGATGGAGTTTGGATGTTCGAAATCCCCAAATTTTATGTTTTTTAGCCTCTGGCGCCAATTTCAACAAAATGGCGATTATCGCATTTACAGACTTGAATTTAATAAAGGTAAATGAATAAGCTTGCGCACTAAATATTAAATATTTAATGGCGTTAACATATGAGTTTTTTATCCATTTCTCTTAATTAACGCACATTCATACGATTTGATGGGTAGCATAATAAATATTTACATAATCAATGTAGGGTGTCGTATGCCGTAATTCTTGGGTCCGAAAGGGGTCATTACCGAGCCGGCGGAGGTTCATGTGTTCGGGTCCTTTCGGGGGCGCTACCGAACTATACGGTTAAGGCGATAGTGGAAGCGGATCCAACTCAATCTACGGCTGAGCTTGCTGCGGGCCTTGGAGTTAGTGTCAAAATAACATTGAAGCACTTGCGTCAAATCGGAAAGATAAAAAAGCTAGATGAGTGGTCGATCCGTGGTGCCACACGAACTAAGCGACCAACAGCGAGACTTACGCGTTGATGCATGCATAGCACTACTGAATCGGCGTAGAAACGAGGGAATTCTTAATCGAATTAGTGATTTGATGGAAAGTGGATCCTGTACGACAACCGTAAGCGTTCGTCTCAGTGGGTGGACCCGGGTACAGCACCTAATCAGTGCGCTAAAAAAAGATTACTCATAGGAAGGTGATGGTGACTATCTGGTGGATCAGTGCCGGACTTGTACATCACAGCTTCTTACCGAATGGCACAACAGTGACGGCAGATGTCTATTGCCAAGAATTGCAAAAAATGATGCAGAAGCTCGCAATTCAACAACCAAGACTGATCAATCGCTCTTCCCCATTGATTCTTCACGACAACGCGCGAGCTCACACTTCACTACAGACCATCGCAAAGCTACAAGAATTACATCTGGAAGCTCTCCGTTACCCACCGTACTCAACGGATCTTGCCCCAACATAATTCTACTTTTTTCAAAATTTTGACAATTGTTTAAGTGGGAAAAAATTCAACACCCGAGAAGCAGTACAAAACGCTTTCGCTGACTTCATCGCCTCCCGTCCGGCAGACTTCTACAGTAAAGGGATACACAAACTGCCATCAAAATGGCAAAATTGTATAGATAATTTGGGCCAGTACTTTGATTAGCTGGAATAAAAAAATACCAAAATTTTTATATTTTAAAATTTTCATACAAATCTCCAATTTCATAGGTAAAGACCTAATATTATCTTTTGATTTGTCAATAAAAGATTGAACTGTAAAAAATTGTTTCACTTACCTTAAAGTTATCAGTAGTGTTTCTTCAGGACTGATAGGTTTCCTCCAATTAGTAACTTGCTTCCGAAATACTTTTACTTTTGACAATATGATATGGTAATATTCCAGTGACATTTTATAAACTGTGTGAAAACGATCAGGATATTCATATAAAGTTTCCATTTCCGCCGGCTGACCGGCTCACCGCTGTTCTGTCTCGCTCGCTCCCTCACGAACGAGCTCGCCTTGCGCTCCTCTGCGCCTCGCGCCTGCACCCGCCCGCGGCGAGCTATGATTCGTCGGAAATGATCGGACGGAGACGGAGTCGCTCAGAGATTTTATTACTGGAAATTCGGCCCTAATCACGTTACATTAAACCAGAAATTTGATTTCGGTTTTATTTAAAATGTTTTCAAAGGAGATCACCCATTCTGGGCTAATTTTTTTTTTTGGGTGGCCCTCGATAATTCTTACATATTTTAAAAATATGTATAGAATACATTATTTTTTACTATGGCACCAAAGACGAGAACAATTTGGGTTCGAAGATATGTTGCGTGTAAAAATTAAAACAACAATTCGTTTTGGATAATTATTAGGAATTATATTTGGTACAAGCACACCCCGGACACTCCATACAACGCTCGCAAAATAATTACCTACTACTACTACATTAAAAAATTACGTTTGTATACGTACGAATGTGTGCGTGAGGTACTTGTGTTTCCGAGCGCTCTTGTTAAAGAGCCGGCGACGAATACGACGAAGTGCGGGGTGAGGTGCGGTAACTGATGTTAGTGCGGGGAAGGGAGTGTCCTTTCTGTACGTAGTACTTTAAGTATTCTGTGGTACAAGTAATACGTTTTGCGCGTTCAGGTAAAAACCTGTTCTAATCTTGCACGCTCCGCGCGTCCCTCACTTCCCCCGTGCTCTGTGCCGTTTACTTGTAACACAATAGACACGCGCGCGCGAGTCGTCTCAGTCCGTTCAGTGACGCATCATCTGTTGCCTTGTTCACTACTCACTGTTTTTGCGAATCAGCTTATTTCTCGGCGTGTGTTATAAGGACTGTTTTTTTTTATAATCTGTGACCATTGCGCAAATAACGGACTTGATGTTATCATGGAAAGGTGTGTGTGTTGTAATCGTTCAGTTGTTAATAGAAGACGATCTTTATTGACGTCTGAGTTGTTTCAAAATAGGCCGCACTTACGATTGTATATAACAGAAGTTATACACCCTCGACAAGTAAGTATAAGTACATATTTTTTGGTCAAATGTTAAAAATGTTTGTACTTAATAATTAATGTATGTATGTAGGTATCTAAGAATTACCTATGTACAACCCGGTTAAAATATCTCTGCACCTGGCGTCGATGACGTCACTTTTGTATTCTGATAAGGCGTGAAAAAGATAAGGGCACGTGTTTATTTGCCCGCTGCCTTACGATCTCGCCCCTACAAGACGTCCTCGTGGTCAGGCTTTTAGTTACGATTTTTAAAGTGAATCAGTAACCGCTTTGAGTAAATCAATGCCAAAAAATAGATTCGAATTCATTTTGTTGTTTCTTTTCAGATTCTTCTGAATCATGAAGAATTTATCTGCCGTCCTTGTGTACAACGAGCAGACAGGAGAAGAAGAGCTGACGTTCCGCCAGCAGCTGACGTTCCGCCAGCAGATAACGTTCTGCCAGCAGATGACATTGCGCCTGTTGATGCTGCTGTGCCTGTGGAAGTCGCTGAGCCATCGGCCAGAGACTCTTCTGTCCAAAGTAGCAGATATCGACGTGTTCCTTGCACAAGTTCGCGCTGCTTAATATTTGGTTGTCCAAATACCACCCGGCGTCGCTTGCCGAGTTCTTTACGGGCGAATGTTTTATGCAAGTATAACATATACATACCTAAAGATAGTCGTGTTTGTCAAGAACATTTGATCAGTTTTGATTGGGAACAATTACAGGAGGCACCAAATCTATGTACCGATTTTAGTGGGGCTTACTTAGATGATATAATAGATGTGTTAAAAGAAGAAAGGAGTTCCTTTCTAGACTTTGTCAATTATAGGCAAATGAGCCAAACAGAATTATTTTACTGGACAGGTCTTAGTCATGATCAGTTTCAACTCATATTGTCTGAAACACCTAGTCTGAGAAACCAAAAACGTCCTGAAGCCTGCCTAGGCATTATACTAGCAAAATACAGAACTGGTGATTCGAACCTACGTCTAAGTAACATGTTCAGAATGCCAGAGTCTACTCTACAACGAAAACTTGGAATTGCTAGAAAATGCTTGCTTCGAGATTTTGTTCCTCGTCATTTAGGATTCGATCACATTAGTCGACAGGAAGTAGTATCCCGGAACTTATTAGTACCAGAAACGATTTTCGGTAATCCTGGGTCGCCGCCGGAAGAGAGAAAGGCAATCGTAATATGCGACGCAACATACGTTTATTGTCAGAAAAGCTCCAATTTCTTTTTTCAGCGGGAAAGCTATAGCTTACACAAATATACCAATTTACTGAAGCCATTTCTATTTGTAACTTGCGATGGATATATAATTGATGTGACTGGCCCATATTCTGCTACATCATCTGATGGTCGTATCATGATGAATATGGCAAGAGACGAGAGTGGTTATGTGTTCAATTGGTACTTTCAAAATGAAGATGTCTTCATCCTTGACAGGGGCTTTCGAGACTCAGTTGCATCCTTAGAAGAATGTGGCTATTCGTGCTATTTACCACTCTCTAAAGAAGTCGGTGCACTACAATTATCCACAGCTCAAGCCAACGAATCAAGACTTGTTACTATGTGTCGTTGGGTAATCGAAGTGGTGAATGGAAGATTTAAGCGCGATTATAAATTGTTCCGTCAAGATTTTTTCAATAGAGCTATGCCTCATATGATGGATGATTTTAGAGTAGCAGCCAGTCTCGTCAATGCATTCCATCAACCAATAATAGATAGCATACACGCAGAAGACTTTTTGGAAATCATACAACACAGGCGAAATATAGAGAACGATCTTGCCGATTATGTCATAGAAAATAATATGAACAGGCAAAGAGTTGTATTCCGACGAATGACGGCTGATGACCCAGAACTAATAGATTTTCCTCGTCTGAATGAAGAAGATTGTATTCTTTTTGCTTTGGGCACTTATCAGTTCAAATTAGCCCGATCATACTGTGGCGAGCACATCAGAGACGGGGTATACACGATTGAACTGTATAATGATCCTAATATTATCAACTTGCCTAATGTTAATAATACAACGAGACTTCTAAGAGGTCGTATTCAATCGCGACATTCGAGGGCCAGGACGTACTATGTTTATATTATGGCAGATTATACGGAAAATGGCAGAAATGCAATTAAAAAATATTATTGTACGTGTCTTACTGGCAAAAAAACTCTAGGCTGCTGTGCTCATACCATGTCAATTATTTGGTTTCTCGGCTTGGCTAGACATCTAGATGAGCCCTTACAAACACCGGCAGGTTTTTTAGATTATGTTATCGTTCAAGATAATGAGCATAATATGTAAGATCACTGTATAAAAAAAAAAACAATAAATTGATACTTTTGTACCCTTTTCTTTGTTTTATTATAATCCGTACAACGCCTATTATATATATCTAGTTGGTTAGTAGATAGCAGTGTTGTAATCATAAAATATAAAAAATAGGGATCGAATTCAAAATGTATATTTTTTTAGCTGTTTTTCCTAACCCAAAAGTTGCCTGGTAGAAATTACTGCCAAGCAATAAGGCCGCCCGTTGCATTATGTTCTTTCCATTTTGTTATTTTATGAATACCAAAAACCATGAAAATCGGTCCAGCCGTTCTCGAGTTAAAGTGTTCGAACAAACCCGATTTTATTTTTTAAAGACCGTTCTATATCTTTGTCCCTAAATTAATTATAACGTTGTCACCATACAATTTTCTTTCTACTCATGTAACCTTTCAAATAAAATGTATTTCATTCCTGGCCGCCAACTTTTTTTTTTTAGCCCGAGTCGCCCTACTAAATGGGTGATCTCCTTTACAGTATTTTTGAATTTTTGTTGCAGTCGCTAGCTCTCACTTTCAATCGAAACTACACTCAGCCAGTCACAACTCACAGCACATTAGAGGCACTCAGCCACTCGTTTTATTAAGTTTGCAACATTCAACTGTGGTAGCACATCTAAATCAAGTGTGCGAGTGACTCTTTTTGACAAAGTGAGTCGATACAAACGTGCTAGCACATGTGCTGAGTGCCCAACTCTAGTCAATATCACGTTCTATAATGACTTATCTTGCCGTACCGTTGCCGCGGCTGTTTGCGCAGATATCGCGCCTGCACCGTATCTGTACCTTACCTTCGTCGCGACACCTTCTGTTTGCGTTGCGCCTAAGACTTCTTCATCTTGATCTGGAGGAGGAGGTCCCTCGTCAGCAGATGTAGCAACCCCGGGGCTAAACAAGCCGGGAGGTCGAAGGCCTGGTGTTAGAAATAAATTGTAAAATTAATGTATTTCGTGTATAATTATATCAAAAAACGTGCTTATTTTATATAGATTTAGTTATAAATAATAAGGATTTATGTTTCTGAGTTATTTCATTGAAAAATCAATAATCTAGTACCAGCTGTCATCCAACGGACGGATTTGAAATCAACAACTAACCCGGGGAGTATTTCTTTTAATTTAAGCTTATTCATGTAAATCTTGTTAGTTCGTATTGCACCTTTCCCCATTTAATGTTTATGCTCATCCCAGTAAACAACCTGTTTACACAATGAAAGATGTATTCAATGAAATTAATCTTTATCTTGAAACATATTTATTATGAGCACGTTATAGGATTACAAAAAGTTTTTTATGTTGACAGAGAGCACAGATATATATAAAATATGGCATGGAGTTGCCATCTCATACTTAAATTAACTTATTATAAATTTATGTCTTGAACATAATCTGCCGAGGGCAATTTGGTGAAACAAAACTATTAAACGTTAACAAATCTTACTACAACAAACGATAATGGTTAATGAATACAAGGGAACAGTGACAATAACTATATATCTTTAATTAAGTGTGTCTGTTGATAGTGTTATTCAGTTGGTAAAACTACAATCTTTGATACAGCTCTTAAGTGAAGCTTGCCATTAGAAGTTTGCACCTCAACAACCCTTACATTGCCATCCTGGCCCTGGATTGCTCTTGTGATCCTGCCCATGGGCCACTGAAGAGGAGGAGTGTTAGAACTTATTAATAAAACAATTGTACCTATTTTAAGATTAGCAAAAGTTTTCCTCCACTTCGTTCTTTGATTGAGTGTTGACAAATAATCTTTAGACCAGATTTTCCAAAAATGTTGCCTTATTTGTTCGCAACTTCTCCAAAAGCGAAGACGGTTGAGAGATACGTCTGTTATGTCTGGTTGTGGTACAGCTGTTAAAGAAGAACCAATAATAAAATGACCCGGAGTAAGACAAGAAAAGTCGTCCAAATCCTGAGAAGTAACTGTAAACAAAGGTCGAGAATTTAATATACCTTCTATCTCTATCATGACAGTATTGAACTGCTCATATGTGAAAGTTCTACATCCTGAAATCCTTTTCAGGTGGTGTTTTGCTGATTTGACAGCCGCTTCCCAAAGACCACCATGGTTGGGGCTGTATGTAGGAATGAAATGAAATTTTATTTCCCTCTGAAGGGCATAACTATGAACTGCCTCTTGAAAATCTTTACTGTTATGTAATTTAAATAAATCTGTAAGATGGTTATTTGCACCTTTGAATGTGGTGGCATTGTCACAGTAAATGTCTGATGGTAGCCCCCTACGAGCAACAAAGCGCTTAAAAGCCGCCAGAAAAGTATCAGTGGACATATCTGACACAACCTCTATATGTATTGCCTTGGATGAGAAGCAAACAAACAACGCAACATAGCCCTTGCTTATAAAGCTATTTCGCTTCGAAGACTGTTTAATGTCGAAAGGACCACAGTAGTCCATGCCAACCTTTTTAAACACTCGGGCGGAGTTCACTCTATCATAGGGAAGCGAACCCATGAGCTGCTTGGAGGCTTCCGCCTTATGCCTACAGCATACAATACATTTATGTATTACATTCTTAACCTCTCTTACAGCATTTAATGTGTAATATTTTTGAGACAAATTGCTTAAAACTAGTTTTATACCGCCATGTAACAAGGTTAAATGCTCTTGTTGTATAATTAGCATTGTTACATGACAGTGTTTTGGTAATATGATAGGATGCCTTTTTGAAAAATTAACTTCAGCATTTTGTAGTCTACCACCCACGCGACAAATACCCTTGTCATCAATAAATGGATGAAGAGACTTTAGAGAAGTTTTAATATCTCTCTTCTCTGCAATACATTTTAACTCTTCGGAGAAATAGTACCATTGAATACCTTTGATAATGTTAGTCAAAGCTTTTCTATACTCCCCTGCTGTGATTTGACCCGAATTTATTTTAATTTTCTTACAACTATTAATGAATCTTAAGATATGGACTGTAACACGTACCATTTTGTACAGGCTTGAATATTTTTCAAACAAGGGATGAATAGCCTCATTATTTGAAACAGTCAAACAAGTATTTTGCTTACAAACATCATGTAGCAACAATGGATTTTCAATGTTAGCTAAATAAAAATTATAGTTTGAAGGTTTAACCTTTAAGTAATCTGGTCCATACTTCCATAGTAAATTATTTTGAATATCCATCGGGTCAGCTCCTCTGGACAAAATGTCTGCCGGATTTAGCAACCCAGGAGTAAAATGCCATAAAAAGTCATCAGTTATTCTTTTTATTTCGCGGATTCGATTTCCTATGTAAGCAGGGACCTTTATAGGCGACAATTGTAACCAGCCAAGTACAATTTTGGAATCACAGAATAGGTGTACATTTTTTATGTTTAGAACTGAAGATACATGAGACATAAGTTTAGCTAGCAGCAGTGAACCATTAAGTTCTAATTTTGGAATAGTTAATTTTGAATTAATACCATTTAATCTAGACCTGGAACAAAGCAAGTGAATATAATGATTATCACCTTTCACAACCTTTACATAAATGCAGCAGCCGTAACCAGTGGAAGAAGCATCACAATAACCAATCAGCTGGACCTCATCTGCACCGTCAGTTTGTACATATCGTGGCACAATAATTTCTGGCATAGTAATGATGTTTGCATAGAATTGGTTCCAAGCCTTTTCTAAATCAAATGGCAGAGGAGAATCCCAATCTAAATTGCGCTGCCACAGTTCCCGTAGGAAAAGTTTAGCACGCATAGTCAGTGGTCCTACTAAACCTAGCGGATCATAAAGGCTACTTACTGAACTTAATATGCTTCTTTTGCTATGTATTTTAGTGGGAGGGATTACTGAACCGCTTATTATGAATACATCCTTACTTGTGTCATAAGATATGCCTAATATCTTGGCTTCAGGTCTGTCCCGATCCAAATTCCTGCAAGTAATACCTAACTCGTCCTGTGGGACATTCAGGAGTACCTCTGGATTATTTGAAATCCATTTATGCAAATTTAAGCTAGCATGTCCCATCAGAGATATAAGTTCTTTCTTAAGCTGATGAACACCTTCTAATGTTTCATGACCGGCTTGAATATCATCGATATATGAATTATTGATAATTACAGCGCTGGCCATTGGATATTGAGTTTTGTATTTTCTTGCTAATTCAATAAGACATCTTGTAGCTAGGAAGGCGGATCCAGTTAAGCCATAAGTCACAGTTTGCAATTGTAATATATTCATGACCCCATTCTCACGCCAAAGAATGTTTTGTAGGCACCGGTGATTGGGAGCCACTTCTATTCTTCGGTACATATGACTTATGTCGCATTGAAGCGTGTACCTGAATAAGCGAAACATAAGAAGTATGTCAAAAAGTGAGTTTTGTACAACAGGGCCAGTGTACATGTAATCGTTGAGGCAGAGATTATTTTTGTTTTTTGCACTGCCATCAAATACAACCCTAAGTTTGTTGCCCTGTTTTAATGGCCTGATCACTCCATGGTGGGGCAGAAAAAACCGGGGTTCATCTATTGGATCACAGTTCTTTGTGTCAAGTATTTTTGCATGTCCTAATTCAATGTATTCCTGTATAAAATGTTTGTATAAATTATAATATTCTGGATCCTTTGAAAATCGTTTTTCTAAATTATATAATCTTTGCAAAGAAATTGCATATGAGTTGGAAGGGTCAATGGCCTGCAATTCGACTTTGAGCGGATAATTGACTTGAAATTTATTGTTATTTAAAGAGACTGACTCAATAAATACCTTTTCACTATACTCATTCTCAGGAAGTGACTCATGATAGTACTCTGGTATCTTCTCTGCCTCCCAAAACTGACGGACACAGATGTCTGGATTGGGACAAATGGTTGTATGCATAGCGATGGTTGTATTAGACTGAATTGGGCTGGTAGATGAGATGATATATCCCAGTTGAGTATTTAATAATATAGGATCAGCTGGGCCGCCTTCTATCTTGCCATCCAAAATTATCTTGAAAAATATGTCACTGCCAAGCAGTAATGATATGTCACCTGGCATGTAGAATTCCTTGTCAGCCAAAGCAACATGCATTGGTATTACGAAATTGCATAAATCTACTTGTTTTTGTGGTTGTTTGGAAGTTATTTTGTTTATTATTGAGCATGTGACATTCATTTGAAATGAATTTACTAATGACTCAAGATGTAACTGTATACCCTTAGTACTATTATTGTGACAAGTATCGCCCAAAGTGGCTATACTCTTTTGTAAGTCAAACTGAGGCAATCCTAAACGATTGGCCAAAGCTGTGGTGCAAAATGAAGTCTGACTTCCACAGTCTAATAAAGCTCTGACAACAATTTTTTTGTTATTGACTCCGTTAATAAGTACCTTGGCTGTTGGAAGTAAGACATTTTCAAAAATAGGCTGAGCAGTATGCAAAGTTACCTGTTGTGTATTTTTGTTTTCACCCTGCTTTGCTTCAGGTCCAGGCCTTTCATCATGAGGATGTATTAATGCATTGTGAGCGCTGGAATGACAAATTGAACATTTGAACTTATATCTACATTTTTGCAAATGTGAAACCAGACAAATTTGACATAATTTATGTTTAGTTACAAATTCAATCCTTTTTTGAGGAGATTGTGCTATAAATGCTTCACATTTGAATAATTTGTGACTTTGACTACACAGTGGGCACATGCTACTAACATTTTTATTAGATGTGGTGGAAATATTAACTGAAGATTTAGTTTTTCCTGAAGCTTGCTTCTCACCAGGTGAGCTGGCTTCTAAGGAAGCTGCCCGTTTGTCCATGAAGGATAATAACTCATCGATGGAGACAACCATTGTGGTATCCCGATCAGCATGAAACAGTCTCACCGTCAAAGGGTCGATTTTACGTAGTATAATGCGTGAGAGAATAGAATTCCACTGTGTAACTGGCTCCCCAAGATTTTGCAACGCAGTAAGATGCTGTCTGACCGCTGCTACAAGTTCTCTAATTGGCTTCGCTGTACTGCGCTGTATATTGGGTAAATCAAGCAATTTTGTCACATGACTGTCGACTAATAAGGCCTGATTGTCATATCTGTTTTGGAGAAGCTCTAATGCACTTTCATATGACTTACCAATGATCGGCAAACTATCGATAATTTGCAAGGGCTCCTCCTGCAAATACTTCTTCAAAAAGCACAGTCTTTGGACATTTGTGATTCTTGTGTCATGATGTACAACGGCTTTGAACATTTCGATAAATGGTTTGTAGGCAGATATATCCTTGCCGTCGAAGTAAGGTATGTCCAACGCAGGTAACTTTGCCATTGTGACAGAACTGTCCCTTGGAGAATCCTTTTGGTGGTCCTTTGACTTTAAGATACGCTGTATCGTCGCCATCATAACTAAGTATCGCTCTTCGCAATCGTCGTCGTCCTCATCGTTGTCTGTATCGGATTGAGAATCCTCCAAAACGCTCAAACTGATTGTAATTTCTTTGTAACGCGTGTAATTCTCCATTAAATTTTGTTTTCTAACCTGTAAATCTTCCACATTGAGTTCAACGCTGTCAGCGGCTAAATATTTTTCTAGCCTTGTAAAAGATGCTTTGCATTGGCCCCTCGCGGCCACGAGTTTTTTCTTCTCTTGCTTGGACATCTCATGTACATGTAAAGAACTTTATACTTCAATAAAGTTTGATAACCTTGGAAAATGCGATGTTGATTGAACTCGCTGTAAAACTGTATTTGTAGAAAAAATATTCAATCAATGCAATGATGAGCTCGAGGCCTCGTGCTCTTGGAGGTTAGAGCCCACATTGTTTTGTTCTCGTTGCGCCTGAATTGTAGTCATTTGATTGACTGTCCAACCACTCACGTTCCAGAAAAGTCCAGTCGGAGCCGGTGCGGGGTATGCGGCTGCGCTGCTTGTGCAATGAGAACAAACTTGTTGTCGTCTCTGTCACACGCGGATTTCTCGCTTGCTCCACAGGGATCGGGCGGCTGTTGCGACGCGTGGGTCGCCAATAAAAAATGGCGAAGCCCTGTACCGGTCGAAGAAACGCACAAAACTCAAAACTTGAAATGCACTGCAGAAATAGTTTGTTACTGGGAGATTATATTACTGAAAGTTTTCGGCACCATGTTTACACAATGAAAGATGTATTCAATGAAATTAATCTTTATCTTGAAACATATTTATTATGAGCACGTTATAGGATTACAAAAAGTTTTTTATGTTGACAGAGAGCACAGATATATATAAAATATGGCATGGAGTTGCCATCTCATACTTAAATTAACTTATTATAAATTTATGTCTTGAACACAACCCTATAATTGTCTTTATTGTGCTGAACCTTATGTTCATGTATTATTAGGATTAAACCACATAAAATACGTTAGATACCTCTTACAAATCATTATACTTTATTATTAGACATACCGCTATTAGGATTAATTACTGAATTAGAACCACTTTAAGAAATTAATGTAAAAGCTAGATTTTCAATAACTTGACTATAGTAGTACACACGACTACACATCAAGTTATACATAACCAGTATAAGCCGACTTTTGATTTTAAGGAAAACCTATACAATGCGGGGTCAGCTAAAACTGGAAATGTATAGCTTGATGTGTAGCCGTGTGTACCTACCCCCAAACATTTTGCAAACTTACATTTTGTTGTTTTTCTCTTTTTATTGTCAAATATCACTATCTCATTTAAGACAACTAGTATTTTCATCCCATACCCTAAGATTACACACTCATCATAACTTTTTATTCCTGTTTTGTTCACTTCATCCTAGTACTAACTATCCACATCCCTCTCTTATTCCTTTCACTCACTTGGCTTTCTCTTCTCTCGTTCCAGGGTGCCTCTAGGGTTGGCCTGTCAATATGTTGACCCGTAGAGCAGCATCCTTGGATGAAAAACTGAGGGCTACATTGAAAGAATTGGAATCTACTATAAAACAGCTACTACAGGAAAGGGATGACAGCGAGGTAGAAATAAAGTTAATTAATGACAAGAACACTGATATTCTCGCAGTCATGGGTAGTGTGGAAGAAGAGGCAAAAATTGGACCTCCGGCACACAATCAAATTGCGCAACGGTGGACACCCATCCTAAAAAAGGGGCTTAAAAAGGAGGAGAAGGCCCTTTTATTAAGAGACTACCCCCCTTTTAACAACCTGCCAGCAATGGTGCCTCCAAAACTGAACCTGAACTGCCAGCTGCTGTTTCGGAACAGGTGAAAAAGCGAGACATCATAATATAATACCGGCAAAGAAATGTGACCGCAGCCTTAGCAGCCATTGGATGTGGATTAGAATGTTTTCTAATGAAAGGAAACAAAGTTGAGGGAATCAAGAAAATTAATGATGCATCAAAGATTCTCTGCGAATTAATACATAATGAAACTTTAGGCAGAAGAGCGCTGGTCCAAGCGGTTATAAATAAAGAATTAAAAGACTCCTTGCAGGGAGGTCCAGACGAATTCCTATTTGAAATTGACCTTATTGAAAGAATCAGGACGGTGAAAGCAGTACAAAAGTCTGCACAGGACATGTCGAAAGTAATGGCAACCAGACCAAAGACTTTAAACTCGCGCACCCCTCCTCAACCACGGTTCAGACGCCCAGGGTTCAAGATAAACAACGAGACCCAGCAAGGTGTAGGGGGGGAAAAGAAGACTCCATATGTGCCCAAGAAACGGCGTCAGCCACCCTAGCGGCAACCGGGAGTGGAACCACAACCGACGCAAGTGATCCAGGACAGAGAGGTAGGCAGATTACCTTATTTCAATAGAAATTGCGAATATATAACAGATGACCCAATAATCCTATCATAGGTGTCTGGATATTCACGTGGTTTTTCCAAAGACCTTATCAAAGGGATACACCTCTAAATAACAACTTTTCTCATTCAGAGACAATCCTTATTCGAAAAGAAATTAGTAATTTACTAAAAATTAAGGCAATGGAAACTTGTACACCAACAGCAGACCAATTTTGTTCCACAATCTTCCTAGTTAAAAAACCCAATGGAGAATACCGCTTCATTCTAAATCTCAAAAATAAAAGGAAAGGAAATGTTTTGATGATCTTAATAATTTTAAAACCAAAACTCCGAATTCACTTATCGCTAATTGCATTATGTATGGACGCAAATAAAGGGGTAATAACTTTAACGCGTTATTAACATTAATGATTTATAATTTAATCATAATTATCCCTAAAATATATATAAATATGTACTGAGATCAATAATTCATAATAATAAACATAAGTTAACAAGACATGGTTGTTTTATTTCTCAAGAATTATCCAACTGATCAAGTGTTTTTTTTACTTCAGGTAGGTACTTATTAGGTACAATTTTTACAATTACAAGACAACGCGTTTCATTATTTCTTTGAACAAGGAGATGTATCTTAGACTGGGGGTTTCGTGATGCAGTAAATTAATTGGAGGAGCACGGTTATGTTGCTTTCTTACCACCCTCTAAACAACGAGGTGAAACTCAGCTCACTACAGAAGAGTCCAATAAATCACTACTAATAACCTTGTGTCGTTGGGCTGTAGAAACCGTAAATGGAAAGTTCAAAAATATTTTCAATATCTTCCGCCACAAAATGTTCAATAACCTGGTAAACACTTTTACAGACTTTAAAATAGCCGCGGCCTTAATAAACCGTTTTTTGGAGCCTTATGAAGACAGCAGATATACAAACGATTTTATTGCATCCATAAACCGCAACTTACATAAACCGAATCTTTTGGCAGCGTATGTTCTACATAATAATTTGAACAGGCAAAGAGCAACATTTACCAGGCTGGACGCAAACAATCCACAAGTATCAGATTTTCCGGAGCTAACGTATGAGGAACTCATAAAATTCGCGATAGGCACGTACCATCTGAAAATCGCACGATCATACTGCAGCAAACACACGAAAAGAACTGGCGTTTATGAGATCGGGGTGTATAGACACTGAACAAATTGAAAATACTTTGGAGTCTCGCAGTTTATCGATTAAATCTTCAATGACAGGTAGTGGATACTCATCCTTTACCATCTTTTTGTTGAGTTGTCTGTAGTCTACACAGACCCGTGTTGAACCATCTTTCTTCCTGACTAATACCAAGGGACTAGCATACTCTGAGAAACTTACCCGTACTATGTTGTTATCCAACCATTCCGTTACCTGATCTTCAACTATCTGCTGTTCCTTTAGTGACAATCTTCTAGGTTTTTGAGCCACTGGGATGTCATCCTTCAAGATAATTTTCAGTTGTATGGGTGCTTCTTTTACTTGGACCGGCTTGTAGTCATCTACACAATGTAAAACCTCCTTTTTGACTGTTGGGCTGACTGTGGAACCTACAACCACACTCAAACCTACGGTAAAACAATTAATTTTTTTCATCCATTCTTCACCTGAGGGTAACAACAACACACTTCATTCATAATCATCGTCACACTAGCGAGAAACTCATGACCTAATATTAAACTATAAGGCATACAGTCTTTAGGCACAACATGGAATGTAACTCCGTCGTAACATCGTCCGTCAATCACAGCACAAGTTATAAACTTCCCGAATGAACGCACTTGTTTTAGTCCGAGACCTGACAACACAACACTATCTTCAGTCGTCTTTGGCTGGCCGATCACGTCATAGAAATCTTCTGACATTAAGTTAACATCGCTTCCTGAGTCAACGAGCGCCATTCCTTCGGTATTTTCAACAAGAATACTCAAAACCGGCTTCCCCGACTTCTTGTTAGGTTTGTTTACAATCTGCAAAACTTCTTTATTTTCCCGACAGTGACAGCTGTCATCTGCGTCATCGCCTTTAGTGGTGCCAACATAATCCGTAGTGAACATGGCGGACTTCGAAGTGCTGGGATTCGTCGGATTTCTGCCCGAACGATGTCCGTCACGTTGGCAGCGCTGTCGGTCGTCTCCGCCGCTGATTGGCCGATTCGATCGGCTGTCGATGTTTTCCGAAGGCTTCCGATCGTCTCCGCGTTTCGTCGCCGCCGCACATTGGAAAATGGTAGAACAACGGCATATCAAAAATCGTTTTTTACTTAGGTCGTTACTGACGCACTTTAATTTTTTTTTAATAGTATAAGAGTGGAACTTTAATATAATGTAGTAATTTTGCTTGAATTAAGTTTGTTTTATTTTTTTTTAATACGACAAAGTGTCAATTCTAAAAAATGTCTACTTCAGGTCTGTTCGCATCAATATTTTAAAATTGATTTCTTTCAAAAATTTACGATAATAGATATAAAGTGTTATACATTTCTAAAAAGCCCATTGTATGTAGATATTAAAGCAATTGTAATGTTGTAGGTTTTATGATTATATTTCTATAAAAAAAAACTTAACATTAAGTGAGGGGAAAAAATACAGTTTTTTAACTTCATCGAGACTTTTGGCAGTTACCGATGCCTCCCGATGCTTTACATTTAATGTTGTTTTGTAGCGTAGATATTCATAAATAACATTTATAAAAATTAGTTGCGGATACGTGCGGTTTCTGAAGTTATCGTGAAAAGTATCACACAAGTCAGGGAACAGAAAACCTCTAACTTTAGCGGTTTCTAATGTAAATAGTTCACTGATTAGTTTGCGGTATATTTTATTTAAATATTAATTATTTATTGATAATAGGGCGTAATGTCTACAGTTTGCACTCATTTTGCGGTACAATTTTAGTCAAAAAAATGCACACTACCTTTATTTATCAAATAATATATAAAGAGTGGATTCACTTCATATCGCTATTACAAATTCGTAATAAAACTAAACAGACATTTGACTGTTTCGTATCTTCACTGAATTTCAAAATGAATACAACTTTCAAGTGTTCTAAGCGTCAATTATTACTTCCATACATCGAAAGAAGAAAAAAACTTGAAGTTTTAACAACAGTTTTAAAAGAAAACTATCATGTTTTTTTACAAGCTCTTTCACCTGGTATAATGCTAAAAAAATTGGCAATTATGCCATGGAAACTGCCAGAATCTATGTGAACAATTATGATTGGCACTACATGCCATCTTCAGTACATAAAATTTTAATTCGTGGTGAAAGTATCATTAAGCATTTTGATGTGCTTCCTATTGGTCAACTTTCAGAAGATGCACAAGAATCCCGCAATAAGGATTATAAAAAATTCGGCTACATCATGCCAGGAAGTGCTCTCGTACGGCTTAAATGAGGATGTATTATTATACTCTTCTCAGATCCATACATTTCCAGTCTTAGAAAAACACTTAGCAGAAGTGTGAAGTCACTTGATGAAGATACCCTAGATCTTTTAAAAGTGAAAGAACTCATTGTGGATTCCGAAGTTCACCAAATATAAATAAGCAAGTGTACATTATGCTTCATATTAAGATACATAATGGACATCAACCACTTTGTATGGCGTTTGGGCTTGAACATGAACATAAAAATATTGCACTATTATTAATTTTATTGAGTGGCTTACAGTACAAAGAAAACATATACATAAGAAGTTTTGTATCAAATTGGTTAAATAATACAAAAAAAAAAACTTCAATACTTTAAAATAAATTGTTTATTTGCAAAACTATTCATTTTCATAACTTAATAAAACATGGTCTAAAAACTGGGCAGGTGGAGTTACATTTTCATACCTTGCCCAGCTTAAATACCATATCACAGACATGATATGAGCGCAGCAACCTACAGTCCTTCGGCCGACTATGCAGTTGCAGCAATACTGTTTAATTGCTTGTATGCCAGGAGTGTGATTTTGGTATAATATATAAATGAAATATATTTTACGGCTTATGTATCTACTTTGTATTTTTCCTCGCAATAATGTGCAATTCTCAACCGAAGGAAATCCTTGTAAAAGGTCACTGGCTCTATCAATGCACACTTCGATTGTATAGGAACCATCATTTCTTATGTGCTCCCCATAATAAGACTTCGCCTGTTTAATCTGATATGTTCCACAAGCTAATAATACAAGTTCATTAAATGTTAATCTAGGAAATTCAACATTATCAATAGTAGCATTTAAGTTGGAGAACTGTGTCCGTCTTCGATTCAAGTTATTTTCAATGACATAATCAGCTAATAAATTGTTTGTGTGCAGTTTTTCATTTACTACATTAAGAATTTGTCCAGCGTCTGGTCTATCTGAAACCCTTTGGTGAAACTTATTTATCAATGCAGCAGCTATTTTGAAGTCTGTCATAGCATGGGTGGATGCAGTATTGAAAAATTCACTCCTAAATATTTTATAACACATTTTAAAAATCCCATTTACTGCCTCAACAATCCACCTGCACATTGTCACCGTTCTTGACTTATTTGCTGCCGCTGTTGACAATTGAGTTTCACCCTGTTGCAGGGATATTGGAAAATGAACTGTATAGTTACAATGTTGTAGTAAAGGGACACTGTCTCTAAAACCCCTATCCAGCAAAAAAACATCCCCAGGTTGAAAATACCTTCGTAAAGTATTTGTTTCATTATTAAATTCATTAATCATGATATTTGCATCTGATGTTGTTGCTGGATAGGGACCGAGTACATCTATAATATAACCATCAGAACATACCATCATAAAAGGTTTCATGAGGTTCCTATACTTGTGCATAGAATAAGTATCTTTCTGGTATAAATAATTAGAACTTTTCTGAACATATAAATAGGTACCATCAAGAATAATAATTGGGTTCCTATCTACTCCCCCAAACAGCTCATTGGGTATCATTAGATTTCTTGCAGCAATTTGAGCTCGTGTTATATGATTTATCCCTAAGTTCCGTGGAACAAAATCATCAATAAGTATTTGACGAACCTTTTTTAATAATCTTACTAAAGTGGTAGGGGGAGTATTTAATAAAGTCGATATCCGCTCGTTGCTGTCGCCAGTTCTTATTTTCATAAGATATGCAGCAAGAGCTAATGTGCCATTTCGCATATTATTTATTTGTTGCACATCGGCTTTCAATTCAAAAAACTGGTGCTTGGTTAAACCAGTCCAATAATGCAATGAGTCATCAGACATTTGCTGTATATTCGTAAAGTCTAATATTACTCTTTCTTTTACAAATGAAGCAAAGTCTTCTATGTGACTAGCAGTAAAATATTGAATTGATTGCATTTCATTTCTCAAAATGTCAAAATTGTCATTTCTTAAATGGAATTCACAAATCCTACATTGCTGTGGTACATAGTAATTGTATTCACTAAAAATATATACTCTAAGCCACAAAGGAATCCTTAGTCTTTCTTCAGCATTGCAATCGGGTAAGAAACAACGTGATTGTGTATCTGGAGCTCTTCTCATATTGGGTAAAAATATGGAACCTACTGGTAACTGGACTCCACGGTCACTACCTTGCTGAATTTCTACATTATCACCTTGCTGTACATCATCAATAGCATCTCTCCCAACATTACGCGTGCTGTGTCTGTCAGCTCTTTGCCAACAAGGATGGCAGATTCTATCAGATGCTGTCAGCTGAAACAAAAAACAACTTTACTATAATGAAGAATTAATAACCTTGTCATCGTCATCATCATCATCAACAACAGCCTATAATCATTAAACTCTCCCATAAATGAGAGGTTTTGCATAATCACCAGTTGGGTTAGGGATCGCTGTTGTTGATCATTACATAGGTGAATGCTACTGGCCATTCCCTGACATTTATAGGTGTCTTTAAGTCGGCTTACACAACACTTACAAGGAGGAGCTGGGATGGTATACTTTGGTGGGAACCACATGGAAAATAAATAACCTTGTAGATCTCTGCAATTATAATAATGCACTATGTGGAAAGACCATATAAAGCTTAGCTATTTTAGAACCTCCATTACATAAAAAAAAAAATTACCTCATGTGGATGAATCCATTGTAAAATAACACTTCGGATATGTCTCTCTCGTTCTGTGTCATTGCTTATCCCATGAGATCGAATCCTTAACAGTGAACATCTGCAGTTCACACATAACTGTCTGTGACGGCCTGGATCTGAGCTTGTTGAGGCATCAGATGATGAACCTTGTACACTGATTGATGCATTCAATGCTATAATCCAACAAGGATGACATACAAAGCTGCTGTCTCCAGTCTGTAAAAAAATATTTATGTCATGTATATAAAATGAACCATGAAATACAACAGATTAATTTTTCAATTAAAGAACCAAATTGCATTCTAAATAGCATTTAGAATTTTCAATCCTAATGAATGGCTAACACCACGTCTAAAACATCTTGCAGACAGGCAATAAAACATTATACCCCATCGCTTATGATTAAGACGAATCTAACAACACCTCATTTATGTTTTAATTCACCATGCCAGTTTAGCTACAGAGTGTGCCAAAGAAACAGACAATACATTTTTTATATTCCACTATGGACTGCGAGAGATATCTGCTAGAGATAGGCTCACCTTCGTAAAGCAATCATCCTTGTAAAAATGTATTTTTTATTTATGTGCAATAAAGAGTTTTAAATGATGATCGTCCAGAACCTTTATCTAGTGGTGGATTTTAGCAAACTCAAATATTCAATTATGTAAATAATCATCTCAGAAGTTGGAACTTACCACTTGCGGTGCGATCCATTGCAGTATAACTCGCTGCACTTCCACAAGATTAACAATATGTCTTCTCCTGTGAGTGATTTCAGTACCACAATTTATACAATGTATAGATTCACTAGGCAAAATCGGAAAGTCCATGTTCACGCGTAAGTCTTCATGTAAAGCGGGTTCATTATGCGAAGAAATGCCAGGGTTAACGTTTGAAGCGGGTACTGAGTCCAAGAGTGAGCCGGGGTCGTCGGATAGAAAATCATCAGAATCCATTTTGAACAGCACAAGTCGTCAAAAATAGCTAAAGTCGAAATAATATTCACAATACGATACGAAAAAGAGCGCAAACGCAAAGCGAATGACATTGACAATCGATCGCCAATTGGGTCTGGGTCAGTGTTGCCACTTTGCCAGCTCTCTGCACTGTCAGTCGAACACTCGATTTGAAATCGATTCCATTGTGCTGTGCTATTTTGTTTTGAGTTATAAAAAAAATTGTTTTACGTAAACTATATCCTTTTTATTTATTTAAGGTTTAGATGATGATGGTGATACTGATGATAAACTCTCCAACGGCCAGAGCAAAGCTCGGTCATCCAGGAAAACATTTAAATATTACAAAGTTCTCGAATCGAAACATCAAAAATATCGATATTATTTTTTCTGTTTTTATTCTTTAGGCAACCCTAACTCAACGCGCCCCGCTCGCCGCGCCGCAACTGTCACCATACAAATCAATTAAAAATCTTTTTTATTCGTTTTTAATATTATTTATTTTGGCACTCCCGAATAGGGACCAATGTTCAGTAAATATTATTACTAAATTATTTATGAATTCCTTTTTTCCCAATACGGTTGTTCACGGTTAGCCCATTTTGGTTGATGTCCTTTACAGTATTCATTTTACTTAGAAATTTCGTAACTTTAAATATTTTATGAGATAAATATTTGTAATAATAATTTTAATGAGTTATTTAAATACGAAAGAGCTATATTACTATTGTTTTATAATAAACTAATGTAATTATACATTTTTATTCACAATATTAATAGTGTTGTCCTTAAGGAAATAAATAAAGACCATTTCTCAAAGGTTTTTTTTTTTGTATATTTTTTTTAATATTTATACTTTAATAAAATGATAGTATCTGAACTTTATCTAAAGCCTTATTTAATACTCTAAACATGTGCAAAAATTCAAGCGTTTTTCTTAAAAAATAAACAAGTTATCGATTTTTGATCTGAAACAGACCTCTATTTTCCATAGTGCGCCGTGCACTTTGAAGAAATATGGCCGAATTCATTGCACTTTTTTGAATTTCGATTGTGGCCACTACATCCTTCATTACGTTGCGTGTCACGTCGCGCCTTAATTTTTTCTTTCACTTGTTCATAAATTTTCAGCTTTTCTTTTAGTTCACTGTAGCTCGTAACACCATACAATATTATTTTATTAGTTTCTAAGTCTTGAATGCCATCGACGATGTACTTGATCGCAACGTAATCGGGAATCTTACCCCTTTTTCCGAGTTATTTCATTATAAGCACGTAATCCATGCAGCTTTCGTCAGACTTTTTCTTACGTGCACTCATAATCTCATGAATCGTCTTCTGATCAATCGCGTCGGGAAACTCCTTGCTGATGGCTTGTTTCAATTCGGCCCACGTTTTGAACGGTTTTTCGCTTCTTATCCATAGCGCCGCTGTTCCCTTCAGCGATCTACGCGCAATCACAAGCTGTTGGAGCGACGTCCATTCAAATATTTCCGTATTATCTTCAATATCTTGAATCCAACGGCTCACTGGGTAGGTATGGTCTTGACCGGAAAAATTAGTTATAAAGTCTTCAGCATATTGTACACCTCGTGATGACACGTCTTCTGTAGTTTTCGGCATCTTTCAGTCTTCGTCGTAGCAGTCGTAGATCGTAAAATATACGGTTTTTCGTTGCCGTCTTGCCGCCACGCACCCAACCACGTGCCACGTGCAGCGAGAAAAAACTTCGATTCGTCTTTAAATCCGTCGTCAATCGTCGCGTCTTCTTCCCTATATCTCGGACGAGCCCCCAAAATTGTGGGATATAGGGTTCTTGAATTAAAATCCATCTTCACAATTATTTTACTTTTTATTCTTAATTTTTTCTCGTAGCGTCTTAGCGGCACATCGCACACTCAGTCCTTCCATCTCCTTCCTTCCTCCCGTCCCTCGTCATCCCGCCTTTCACTCACACCTAGCACTCTATCTCTTTCTTCCAATTGCGTTCCGCTTCCCACATATATGTATGTACCTGCGTCTTTATTATTTTGTTGTTGTTTTTCTTTAAAATCGTTGAATAAATCTTTAATAGTTTTGCTGCCTTCTATATATTCCTTTGTTGAAGAAGCTCGTACGTAGTGAGATTCAATTTTAGGGATAGAATATATGTGCTGCTTGATCGCAGCTTGTAATTCGGGATCATTTTTCTTATGATTTTGATGTCTTCCTCTAAAATCGTTAAGAGAAAAATCATTATCCTTTATTTTATGTTGTGTCGTAAATATCATACGGTTCGAGATGTCTAACGTGGCTTTATAGAAAGTTTTGCAGACCCTAATCATAGTGTTGTCGACTGTAAAATGAAATGCTTTATTATTGTGCCTAGGTCGATTAGAGTTCGTATATTTGTATTTAGGCTGAACATCAATCATAGATGCACTTATGAACGCTCTTTGTTTTGCCAAATCTCCCAAATCAAATGTGACTAATCTACACAATGATATTATGTTGGCCGCAGAACATGCCTTTGGGGTACACACTACTTGCAAGGCTTATTTTTGTTCGAAGGTAGTAGTAGATGAAAAAATAGACAGGGACATTTTCACAAATTATTTGTGGCATCGAATAAAGTTTGTATTGACACATATAGCTGCTCACTCAAGAAGCTTAATTGAAGACGTTGACGGCAATATTGTAGAGATACCACAGTATTGTTGCAAAGTTTGTAGGGGGTAAACGTGTTAATTTTTGCCAAAAGTATCAATACCATATTGCTTTGCCTTAAATCAAAACGAGACCCTAACAATGGTATACTACAAGTGACATTCAAGCGGTACAGAAATTTTTGTAATAATTTACTTAAAAAAATTAAACTGGAATATGAACGAACTGAGTTTGAGAGACATCGTAGGAATCCTAAGGCTACATGGAATCTTATTAAATCAATTTCTAATCTTCAAAGCAACAAATCTTCTGCTACTGAACTTTTAACCATTACTCCCGATCCTTCAGATTCAGTGGATAATATAAATGACTTCTTTGCAAATGTGGGGATGACCCTTGCGTCAAAAATAAATAATGCACACTGTACGCGCTCCTCTGACAACAATACCTGTCCCTACTCAATGGCCCTTCTCTCAACAGACGGTGAAGAGATTGAACGGATCATCCTAGGCCTCAAGGCCAATTGCGCAGTGGGTTGGGATGGCATTTCTGCTGCCTTGATCAGGGCTGCCCGAGACACCTTAATCCCTATTATTTCGCACATATTTAACCTTGTACTCACATCAGGAGTATTCCCGGCTGTCTTTAAAAGAGCACTTGTTCATCCCATCTACAAGAATGGGGACAGGGGCAGTGTCAATAACTATAGGCCTATCTCTGTTCTTACAATTTTGTCCAAAATTTTAGAAAAAATTATAAATAGTCGGCTACTTAATTACCTCAACTCTCAGAATATAATTTCCGCGAACCAATACGGTTTCCGATCAGGTAGAAGCACGGAAGATGCAGTCTTAGAAGTAACTGGAACTATAGCAAAAAATATAAGAAATAAACTCAAAACAATAGCAATCTTCCTAGACCTTTCAAAAGCTTTTGACACTGTCTCTGTTCCCCTCTTGCTCGAAAAGTTGGAGCGGATTGGTGTTAGAGGAGTGTGTCTAGACATTTTTAGGAGTTACATGAGTGAGCGTTCTCAAACCGTAAAGATAGGGAATCACGTTAGCAAACAGCAATTTTTAACCTATGGTGTCCCGCAGGGTAGTGTCCTTGGACCTACCCTGTTTCTTATTTACATAAATGACCTATGTAATCTAGCTCTAACTAACACTAAAATTATAACCTATGCGGACGATACCGTCATGCTCATTCATGGGAAGGATTGGATGGAAACCCGCTCATATGCAGAGTCCACGCTGCTTGTTGCAATGGAATGGCTGAATAAAAACCTGCTTACCCTCAATGTAGAAAAAACCAAGTTCATTACATTTGCTCCATGTAGAGCCTCTCAACCTCCTTCTCCCTATACTCTGACGGCGCATAAATGCGGGCTAATATCGACTGCTTGCACCGGTTGTGCTCAGATTACGCGCACCCATAGTATTAAATACTTGGGTGTTATATTAGATAGTACGCTGACATGGAAGGAGCAAATTGAGGCTCTGGTTTCCAGGGTCAGAAAATTAATATTCGTTTTTAAAAACCTGCGAGCATCTGCTGATTTTGCCACACTACGAACAGTATACTTCGCTCTGGCACATTCTATCTTAAAATATTGTATTACGGCTTGGGGTGGGGCTGGGAAGTGCTTAATGCTCCGACTGGAAAGGGCTCAGAGGGCAGTGTTAAAAGTCATGACCCACAAACCTATTCGATTTCCAACTTCTGAACTGTACGCTCTTTGCGAGTTACCAACAGTCAGACACGCATACCTTCTTGCTGTAGTGCTGCGTAAACACTCGGACCTTCCATTCGATCCTGTTGTCGTTACCCAAAAACGCAGATCTGACAGAATCTGCCAGGTTGAATCTGCCAAATTTCAAGTTGTTCGGCGGCAATATCATTTTCTTAGCTCCACTTTGTATAATCGAGTAAATAAACAACTCAATATATATCCACTGACCTTGCGTGAATGTCGAAGGATCACTGATAAATGGCTTCATACACTCACTTATGAAGAATTAGAAGCATATGTAAAAACCTAAACTCACTTTCCTAGTGCCTTTTATTGTATAACATGCGCAAACACACCCTTACACATGCACGCACACCCTCAACACACACACACACACACACACACACACACACACACACACCCTCACACCCTTACACATGTACACACACCCTTACACTTGCACACACACCCTGACACATGGACACAAACCCTTTTACACTCCATGAACAAACATCATCACATCATCTCACACAAAATTACAGTGAAAATATTGTTTAGTTTTAATTAAGTTATATTTTTAATTTTGTTTTATATTGTTTTATTTTTAAGTTTGGTTTTTTAGCCTTTTAGTTTTGCTTCTGTCGACTTTTGAAGGTGGGCGTTAATGACTGCGACACAGTTTTATACTAATGCAGTTGTTATCGAACACAGAGTTTCTGTAAACGAGTTTTTGCTGCAATAAATTTAATTTAATTTAATTTAATTTAATATGCGTTGTAATGCAGCAGCTTTATCTTTTAATACCCATAAACCTTCTTCATTGCTGCAAAAAGCAATTATAGGCAAGAGTCCGAGGGGTGAATTAAAAAAGTTGGAAGTACGGAAACGAAAACGCGTGCAACTAGCAAAAAAGTATAATAGAGTAAGGAAAAGGCTGTATGACCGCAATGCTGAAAGTTCAAAAAATTATGGAGACCAGTGTTTAAAACCGGATATGAGTGATGAGATGTTAGAAGAATCAAAAAAAAATATTTTTAAATAATTTGGTGGAAGCCACCAAAAATCGAAATGAAATAGAAAGGAACACTATATTACAAAGTGGTTCTTCTGAGTGGTTAGAATTAAGGAGAAAAATTTTGACCGCTTCCAACTTTGGGCGTGTTATTAAATAAAAGACGCAATGACGTAAGTTGCTGCAATGTAGTAAAGGATATTTTATACAGCGGGTCGATAGGACACGTCCACTCTATAAAACACGGACAAGATAACGAAAATATCGCAAAAGAACAACTATCAATACAAGAGAATGTTAAAATAGAACCGTGTGGACTTTTTCTTGATCAAGAAATACCATTTCTAGGCACATCACCAGACGGTATTATTGACGAAAATACCATTGTGGAAATAAAATGTCCAATTACAGCTTACAAACTAGGGTTAGGAAAAGCTATTGAAGAAAAAAAAAATTGTTTTATAAAAAAATGGCAAATGGTAATCATATAATAAATAAGGAACATAATTGGTGGTATCAAATACAGGGCCAACTAAGGCTAGGGGCTTGTGGCTAAGTAATAACAGCTACACGGGTCGATCGATCAGGTTAAGTTACGCTTGCCGCGGTTGGTCCGTGGATGGGTTACCATCTTTACATACCAAGACCCCTCCGTGCCTCGGAAAGCACGTTAAGCCGTTGGACCCGGCTATCATTCGTGGTCTTTGACAGTCGTTACGGGTAGTCAGAAGCCTGAAAGTCTGACAACCAGTCTTACCAAGGAGTATCGTATTACCCAATAACAGGGTTATGGAGGTCAGATAGGCAGTTGCTCCATGTAAAAATACTGGTATTCAGCTGCATCCGGTTAGACTGGAAGCCGACCCCAACATAGTTGGGAAAAGGCTAGGCAGATGATGAAATACAGGGCCAACTACACATATCTGGCAAATCTAAATGTATGTTTGGTATTTGGTCTGGGGCCAAATTTCCTGTGAAAATAGAAATTATTTTCAAGGATGACATGTTTTGGGACACTAAAATGAAAAATAAATTGATTAAATTTTACACTGATTGCATTCTTCCTGAACTGGTCGATCCAAGACATACAAGGAACATGGTAATAAGGGACCCCTCTTACATAGTTAGTGATATAGAGGGACGCAAAAGGAAACCGGAAGAGGTGAAAGAGAATAAAAAAAACAAAGCAAAAAACGAGCAATAATGGTGGAAGACAATAACCAAGACGATACAAACAACCAAGAGACACTTTGTAATACAAACACACGTCGTGTATATGATTCTGTGAAAACACTAAAGGGAAATGCCAATTTAAGGCCTATGATCTAGTGTCTATGATAAAATTCAACGACCTGACTGAGATATCAACGCACAGCCTAAACCGCTGGTCCGGTAGTGTGATACGTGACTTAGAAAAGTGTAACACCGAATAACACGTCCCCGTAAGTTTACGAATACGAAACACTTAAGGCGGAGGTTCCCGAAAACGGTCAAAAAGTTGGTTTTTTAAAGCAGTGTATCTCTTAAACCGTAAATACTTTTGACCAAAGAAAAAATTATGATATTTTCAAGTCTTACTTTAATACAGTGATGGAACTGAAATCATAAATAAATATACATTAATGCATCAAAATAATGTTCAAATACACCTCTTAATTTTCTTTAAAAGCAGTTTATCCCTTCATTAACAATTTTAATTACAATTAAAAATATACCATTAAATGCCTAATGCCAAACTGCATTCAATGATGGATTATTTATTATTAAATAGTTTTTGTAAATAGATAATTGCTTCATATTTGCAATAAATTACCACCGTTGTGTCATCGCGCTTCTCTTTCTTTTCTATGCAGTCCGACAGTGACCGCGCTTTAGGTCATGTAGTCGCCTTAACAACGAATGCACGCTACCACGAAAAACTTAACGCCGTAGCAATGCCATCTCGAATAACTAAATCTCTAATATTCACTTTTTCGAAACACTTCACAACGAATGCACGCTACCTCGAAAAACTTAACGCCGTAGCCATGCGATCTCGAATTTATAACTAAATCTCTAATTCACCTATTCGAAACACTTAACAAAGAATGCACGCTACCACTAAAAACTGAACACCGTAGCAATGTGATCTCGAATAACAAAACCTCTAAAAGTCATCGTAAAAAGTCTTTATTCATTTATCAATCACATCACACAAATCAAACATTTGAGAAAAAAAATGTCATATTATGTGTCACTCAACTAAAGTCCGTCAAATCTAAGAAGTACCGTTTGACGTTTCATATTTTTCAAACCGAAACAACTTTGTTCATACGTACATTATTCAGTTTCGATAACCTTTTTCATAAAACCATGAATTTAGAAAGATTTCATTATTGTATCTAAAAATGTACAATTCTTAATATCTAAATGTAATTGAAAACTTTCAAACAAAGCAAAATAACACATATTTACACAGTAAATAATTTCTAATAGTTATATTCTTGACCTCATTACAAAGTTACGTAGTTAGGTCACTGCACGTAGTGTTGCGACTCTTCGGATACACTTGTATGCAAAAAAATCGTTTACATATACGAAAAATCGAATGTATTATTTACAAATTACACTTGACAACCAAACAAATATTTTTTCATGTGAATGGGATTTATCTCACATATTACGATTACATAACTAAATAGTTATGTAATCGTAAAATATGAGATAAAACCCATTCACCAAAAATACGTATTTATAAATCAAATATATTTGCTTCTTTAAAAAGTTGTCGAAAGCGATTTGTCGATTTTTGATTTTCGCGCCCAAATAAGTCGGGGTTTCTCGCGCTAACGCTGTCGAAATAGTAAATGGAGTCAGGGATAGTGTTTTTTACATTTATTTTTGTGTATGATAGTATGGGTTTGCATATTACAGAGAAATAAACAAATTTTTAACAAGCACATCCATTGATTTTACAATTACAATTTTTTCTTCTAAGTCTTATTTCTACGTCTAAAACTAATAAAAATAAGGTATGTAGAACCCATTCACAAAAATGTTGTTGCCTGATGTTATAAATTAACGACGTTACTGCGCGACCGCATAATGCACTGAATACACAGATACCCTAAAATAAATTAATTTAATTATTTTTAGGTCAATAGGCAAAATCGCAGGTGTCCAAGTCTCTACAATTTTTTTTTTCTGGCAACACTGCCAACTACAAGCGCACGCGGTCCGCTCGGTCGGTTCGGCGTCAGCAGTCTCTCGCCATCTTGGAAGCTGACTGTGCGCGTACTTGCTTTCTCGTTTGTGTTTTACAATTTGTGACTTGGCTATTACTTTTCTGGACTGATCATTCTTTATCCGTTTACCTTGGCAATATTTATACTGGACTCCGAACTAAGCAAGTGTTTATTAATAATGTCGAAAAGAGGACGTACTTTGAACAGCCAGGCTCGTGAATTGGTGGTGAAATTACACGAGTATTTTGAGCGTGAATCTCAAAATGGTGGACTTCTACTGCCAGTTACACAAGTTCGGGATCGCGTCGGTGAAGCTCTCGGTATTGGTAGCCGCACCGTTGGCAAAATATTAAGTGAAAAATATGGGCCTTCGGGGAGTGACAGTAACGTACTTCACACACCGAAAAAACGAAAAAGAAATAAACCTGTGACAGGCATCGATGAATTCGATAGTCATGCTATTAGAAACCATATATACGGGTATTTTACAAGAGGCGAATTTCCAACATTGGCAAAGTTATGTGCAACTTTAAAAGATGCCGGGCTGTATAAGGGAAGCATAGAGTCGTTGAGAACGGTAATAACAGGAATTGGCTTCAGATACAAAAAAGTTGACAAACGAAAAATTGTTATGGAGCGACATGACATAATTATGCAGCGACTAACATTCCTGCGCGAAGTTAAACAAATTATAAACTGGGATAATGTAATATTTTTGGACGAAACCTGGCTAAATTCCAACCATTCTGTGCCGAAAACATGGACTGATGATTCTGAAGCTTCGTGCTCGAAGGTGCCGATAGGAAAAGGTGGACGCCTCATAATATGCCATGCTGGGTCAGCGTCTACAGGCTTCGTGGAAAACTCTTTATTAGCTTTCCAATCCAAAAGCACTAAAGAGTATCATGAAGAAATGGACGCAGTAAGGTTCCGAGAGTGGTTCTTAAATTTATTACAGAATATCCCTCCTAACAGCACAATTATAATGGATAATGCCCCATACCACTCTGTGCAAATTGATAAAGCACCTACGTCAGCCAATAAGAAAGCAGATTTGGTGGCATGGCTGCAAAGAAAAGGAGTGGATGCCGACATGTCACTATTAAAAGCTGAATTATTACAGTTAGTGAAATTGCATAAACCACCAAAACCGACATATGTAATTGACCAATTGGCCGAAGAGCACGGGCACAAAGTCATACGACTTCCTCCGTACCATTGCCAATATAATGCCATTGAACTGATTTGGGCCCAAGTTAAAGGTAATATTTTATAATATTATAATAATAACACGAGTACTTCTAACATTTATAATTTAAACAATGGTTTTCGTCTGCTATCAAATAGTTACATTATTGTTTTACAGGTTATGCAGCAAGACACAACACAAAACCACCCTTCAGTGTCAAGAAAATGGAAGGTTTATTAAAGGAAGCATGTGCCCAAGTTACACAGGAAGATTGGAGTAAAGTAGTACAAAAAACAAAGAAAATAATAATGGACGACTTCGAAAGAGACGTACACTTTGATAATGTAATGGACAATCAACTGGTCATTAATTTAAATGACGATGATGACGAAGACGACGATACTAGTACTAGTAGTGAATAAAAAAATATCCTAAACATTTCTTTTATTTAATTATAACAATTGATTTCTTAAAATTCGGATATTATAGTAATCGATCTCTTAAAGTTCGGATATTATAGTAATCGATTTTTTCATCCCATCCCTATCATTCAATTGTCAGAACTGTCAAACGGTACTTCTTAGATTTGACGGACTGTAAATAATTATATTTTTCCTTAGAGGGTACATGGGAAAAAATATTAGCTGTATTACCCCTTCTTAGGTACAATACTTGTTACGGGAATTTGCGGTCAGTGATGATGGCGCACTTACAATTTCTGTTATCTAAAAAGAATAAAAGACTATTGCTTCACGAAGGATATTTGTTTACTTTAGACAGACGTTTAAATACAAAATGTTATTGGCAGTGTGTAAAAAAGTGGGCATACTGTTGTGGTTCGCGAATAATAACTCAGGTAAGAAGTATTTATTAAGTACTAGCTTTTATTTATTTATTTATTTAATACTTTAAGCACAAATGTACAGAGGCGGACTTAATGCCATAGGCATTTTCTACCAGTCAACCTTTTAAGCTTTTGCCCGCGGCTTCGCTCGCGTTAATTTAGAATTTCGGGTCGGAGCGAAAGACACGTGGCGTGGTGTGGTGGACCTTTCCTCCCGAATTATGTACTGTTGCCGAAGAAAACAACAATAAAGTTCTTATGATAATAGATGGCGCCACGTGTCTTTCGAATCAAGATTGAATTTTATTATTATAGAAACTTTAGTAGTGTAATAAGTGTTTAATAGTCAAATTCTAAATTAACGAGAACGAAGCCGCGGGCAAACGCTAGTGATAAAATGTATTAAGTGTAATATAAATAATATATTAAACTTGTATTGTAATTGTATTATTATCAGTAATTAATTGCAGGAAAACAACAGCGGAGTTGAGGAAATAATAAAATATAATAATGAGCATTGTCACAGTCCTGAACCAGAAGTAATAGATGACTTAAAATTGAGAGCTAGATTGAAAAGACGAGCGAAGCATAGTATGGATGGACCGGCACAGGTAATACAGGCGGCGATTCAAGATATTCCTAGTGGAAGTGCCCCCTACTTACCCAGTATAAATGCGATGAGAATGGTGGTAAATAGAGCAAGGATGAATGGTGTTCCTACATCTCCAAAAAAGCTCCATAATCTAGTCATTCCAGATAAATACAGTAATTTTCTGCTGGCTCACTACAGTACTGAAAAAGATTGTATTTTATTGTTTGGTACGTCAGAAAATATAAGACTTCTCCAGCTGTCACCATTTTGGATCCTAGATGGTACATTTCGTACCTGTCCAACCGTTTTTTATCAAATTTATACGGTGCACGGATTAATTGGAGTGCACGTCGTGCACGATACCGTGCAAAAGGTGGTACCATTGGTGTTTGGGCTCCTGTCCAACAAAAATGAGGGAATTTATTGCTTATTTTTTGAGCTTCTCAAGTCGCGAGCATCTCAATTTGGAACCAATTTGCAACCTGACGTAGTAATTACTGACTTCGAGAAAGCGTCAATAAATGCGGTGAAACAAGTGTTTCCTGAAACTAAACACAAGTGTTGTTACTTCTATCTGGCTCAAAATATTTGGAAGCATATCCAGTCTACTGGTCTCTCCAAACAATACTCAGAATCGACATCTTTTGCTCACAAAATGCTTCATTTGGCCGCGTTAGCCTTTTTAAAACCAGATGAGATACCTGAGGCTTTTAAAATACTAAAAGAAAAAGTGTTACCCAAGAATGCAGTGAAAGTCACTGATTGGTTTTCCAAATACTACGTCAATGGTACTTATAAGAAAAGGACTACTCAAAACCTCGAAACATTAAAGACAAACTTGCAAAAAGTGCCTCCATTGTTTCCGCCTGACATCTGGTCGGTAAATAGCTCGATAGGGACCACTGTTCCAATTACACAAAATGAGGTGGAATCATGGCACCACCGCTGGAACACCCTATTGGGCAGAAAGAAATGGAATTTATATAAGACCATTGAAGAATTAAACAAGGAACAAAAACATACAGAATTAATAGTTGAAAAATTAAATTCACAGTCTCAAGAAACCAAAAGAGCAAAGAAAAAAGAAAATAGGGAAGAAAAAATTAAAAAACATTTGGAAAAAAAGGAAACAATGGACTTAACCACATTTTTAGATGGTCTTGCATACTTGTGCTATTTTAAACGTTAACAGATTTTTTTTTAAATGTTCGATTTGGTTGATTGTATTGTCACGGAAAAACGATTGATTTGGTTGATTAACACAAAATTATTACCTTTTTTTCTCTATTTGGTTGATTGTTATATTATTATGAATAAAGACTTTTCACGACGACTTTTAGTAGTTTAGTTATTCGAGATCACATTGCTACGGTGTTCAGTTTTTAGTGGCAGCGTGCATTCTTTGTTAAGTGTTTCGAATAGGTGAATTAGAGATTTAGTTATTCAAGATCGCATGGCTACGGCGTTAAGTTTTTCGAGGTAGCGTGCATTCGTTGTGAAGTGTTTCGAAAAAGTGAATATCAGAGATTTAGTTATTCGAGATGGCATTGCTACGGCGTTAAGTTTTTCGTGGTAGCGTGCATTCGTTGTTAAGTGTTTCGTATTCGTAAACTTACGGGGACGTGTTATTCGGTGTTACACTTTTCTAAGTCACGTATCACACTCGGTCCCAGGGACATGAATTTTGGAGGGTATGTTCTTTGTGAAGAGTAAGTATCCAATAAGCAGGGGTTTTTGAAAATTCAACCTTTAAGGGGGTGAAAAGGGGGGATTTTGTTTGTACGAAAAATCTTATTCCTTGAGTTAATAACCTTGAAACTTGGCACGAATACTTATCTACAGTATTCCCAAATTAATAATGCGCATGCAGATCTTTGCTAATTGTCGTATTCCCGGAAACACCCGAATCATTGAATCGTAAGAGCCCTAAACAATGCACTTGCATTTTGCACCTTGTTCGAAAGAAATAGGAGTCAATATCATATGTACATACACAATCGAAAACAATTCGGGCGGTCGGCGGCGGTCGCCGGTCAATCAAAGCTCCGTAAGTCGTCTTTATATATTGGTGGTGACTGCACGTGTTCTCCCTGTGTGGAATTATATAGAGCTGATATTACACACCCTTCTTGGTTTTGTTTTCAAAGGTGAATTTAATTTCAACTTTAATTATTTTATTCAAATTTAAATAGTTTATTTTGTAAAATAGATAAATATACTAACATTTTTCACGTTTTTTTAATATTAAAAAATTAAAAATACCTACGTTAAATACATATTAAGTACTAGAAAAAACATGTCAAAAATCCGATTTAGGCTTATATAAATTTAATAGAAAGATACACATGCATAAATAAACAAATAGATATAGGAATAAATAATATTATAAAGTTTTTTTTTCCTTGAGAATATTTATTGTGATTACTTGGAAATATAATATCTATGTATATCTAATACTAAAAATAACAAAATTAAATCCTAACTTAACCCTTTAACCGCCCGACTTCACATCAGTTGGCGTGCCCCCAGCGCCCGGCACAGTGAATCGAAAAATAAATACCTACAACAAAGAGGGGTGTGCAATACTTAACTTTTCGATGTCGATATTTCGTTTTAATAACGACATTTGCACTACAACTCGACCAAGCTAAGTTTGCACCTCGCGTCGATTACATCACACTGACGCTTAGGTACGGGCTGCAAAAAGAATTCGCTATGACTTGTAAACAAATGTTTGTTAGATTTTACTTTGCATTTATTGTTTTTAACATTATATATATTATACCTACACGGGTACACGCCGCATTCCAGCGAGGTGCAAACTTAGCTTGGTGGAGATATAGGTACCTACTATTTACCTTACGAAATTATTCGGCATTTTTCGCAAGTTAGTAAAACAAAAAGTGTTAAAAAATTTGAACGATTTATTAATTAGTACTTAGGCTATTCACAGTAAAATCAGTCCAGAGAAGAAAAACTATTGAGAAATAAAAGTAGTGGTAGTCGTCATGATAAATTTCTGTCATGTGCATTTATCGACATACGAACGTAAAACTACATGCACAATCACAACGCTGATGGAAAATTCCAGAAGTCGGCACGCGTTTATGACGTAAGAAGCGGTCGTCTTTATCCGACCGTGGCGCAGGGCGTACTAACAAAGTAAGTTTCGGAACATGTAGGTTAGGGATGGGAACCGTCAATTCAGTCGCTGACATTTCACAAGTAAATTTACTTAATTTTAAAGGAATTAAATGAAATACTCACAAATATTTGAAAAAAAAAAATGTTTTATTAACAATTGCTGTATTTGTTTTAAAGTAAATTAGTCTGTATAACGAGAAATATTTTGATTTATGTTTATTTTTGTATCGGTAAATCTTGGCATATGTCCCGTCCCTCATGTCGGATTTTGTCGTCATGGGCGTTGCACATCAATACAATTTTCTAAAAATAATGTTAGTAATTCATCTAACTTTGAACATTATTTTTAGGAATTCTAATTAAGAGACTTAAAGTGTATTAAACTGTAAATGATTACTTAGTTAACTATTTACCTAAAATAAACATATTTTTGATAGAATACAGCGTAATTAAATAACAAAGCTGATTAAACAAGCAGTGATATTTTGGTCGTAAATATACGACTCTGGCGAAATGGGCCCGAAAATATTTGTCGGATTAATCCGACGTCGGCGGTTAAAAGGTTAACTAAAACTATACAGAAACTAAAATATAGCGTCGAAAAATTCATCCGCATCGCTGTCGACTGGTAATGTTCCCAAGAGACTGGCGGCATTGCCACGTTGTATGGCAATGCTTAGCCTTTGGCCAAGGTAAAAGCCAGCCCTTGGGTCACGGGAAGTGTCAACCAGCCGTTTTGAAATTTCTTTAAAAAGACCATGAGCACTCGGACCCCACGGCCCGAGGGTTTCAACCCCAAACGGCTCGAAAATATGAAATTGAATCAATCAATGAAATTTTCCACACCGAAAAAAGGAAAACCTAAAAGTAGATTTCGGCTGGGGCTTGATGATTTTGACTAGGGTAAGGATGCCTATTATGAGATACCATTTCTATTTTTGACTATAAAACCAAAACTGTTACATTTGAAACTTTCTGAGATAGGAAATTTAATGTACTTTAAATGTGTAATAGCTATTCAGTGCTAAATACAATTAGGTTCCTTAAAATTTTAGGGATAAACAAACAAATAAAATAATATCAATGTCATAATCACATTTTTATTGTAACTTATTAATTAAATATTATTGACAAACATCAGTCTTCATATTTTGGTACTTTAATTATTAATTATAGACTAGCATCAGTCTTAAAATGGCTTCACAATAATTATTGTTTGTACTTTAGTAACACTTAACAAATATTTGAGCAATGCTAACTTATCATAATCATATTTAGCATTTTTTAATAAAAATATCAAAAAAAAAAGTTATAACATACGGTAGTAACAAAAATAAAAATCTTTTCTAAAATATTGTAAGTCTTACCATGCCTTACATATCTAAACATAAAGAACACAAAAAACCTTTGACACTTAGCCCATTTTTCTCCTCTTGTATCTTGTGAAAAGTTTCCGCTGCAGTAGGGACATTCAGCATCATATTCATCCCCACTGCTATCTGCGAGTTCAGGCATGTCTTCGTCTTCGGAACTGGAACTAACTTCTTCAACTTTCTTCTTTTTAAAAGCTTTTTTTTTCATCGTCTGTTGTTTTTTATTTGACCGTTTCTTCTGTCCTTTCTTATTTTCTTTTTCTTGCTTTTTATTTAGGGATTCTTCTAGTGAATTCTTATACGGAGAAGCCGTAATTATAGAAGCTGCTCCAGTTCGAGTTTTCTTAGAAGAAGAATTGTTCTTAGGTAGCCTGGGCACTGGGTTAAGTGCAAAAGGTGAGACACAAGTCGATGTACTAGGTACTGGATTATCATAAACACTAGCTCTTGATGATACCTTAGAAGATGCCAATCCTTGAGGCTCATCAGGTGGATTTCATTTACTAAACCGCTTTGCTCTCTCTGATTTTCATTTGTAATTCCGCTATTGGATAACACTTCATTTGGCTGTAATTGGTTTTCAATCGAAGGAGGCACACAACTTGTATTCTCCGGATTTGCGTTTTCGTCATTAATCTGAACATTTGGCTTTTCCATCTTTATTTAAATTGCATAATATTTATGACCTTATCACATAGTTTTTTCAATTAAATCCATGTTAATGTTATTTAATTTTTTTTTGTTTGTTGTCCGAACATGCCCTTGTCTGCACAACCTGCTGGACGCAAACAATGGAAAATGTGCAGATTCAGCAAGAAAATGAGCAAGTGTCGCAACTAAGAATGGCAACTTGATCAGTTCACCCACACAACCAGCTCTAGCGAAAATTGTTTCGTGTCTCTATGTACACATTCAGAAAGATTGCGTGTGCCACATTACCTTCGTAAACGAATTCTCACTTTCAAAAAGTATTTGTCACAGAGAATGCAAGAATTTGTAATGAACACAAATCATTATACAGGATGGGCCAAAAAGTTTTGCACTTTTGAAACATGAATAAAAATAAAAGTACAAATGTTACTTTGTTGATAATTTATTCAACGTAACAAACATCTAATGCAATTTATTTCTTAAAAATAACATCGTCGACATGTGCTCCGTCTCGTCATTGGCACTCCTGCAATCGGCTACGCAAATTTTGGAAAACTCGCTGACACATGCTACGGGGAATCGCGACTATCCCCTCATGGATGTTTTGTGTTAATTTTGATATTGTCGTCGGTTTATTATGGTAGACTCGACTTTTCAGGTATCCCCATAAGAAAAAATCACAAAGTGTAAGGTCTGGGTTCCTCGGAGACCATGGGATATCACCTCTGCGCGAAATCAATTTGTTCGGAAACATTTGTTTGACTACCGGTATAGTCACGTTTGACGTATGGCATGTTTGTAATCGTTTGGTTTCATGTCCTGCACAACTTGAAGCCTGTATGGGTGCAGTTTAAGGTCCAGATGCAAAATTTGCCACAGACTAGTTCTAAGTATTGTCAGAACCGCCGAACACTAACGCGTAGATGATTCTGGATCGTTCCTTACGGAAATTTCAACCAGCTGAATGTTTTCATTGCTTCTTCTTGAACGTGGTCGCCCTGTTTGTTTAATATTCGTTGTGAAACCAGTTTGCCCGAACTTCTCGATCCAAGCTTTGATTAAATTAACACTTGGACACTCACTTACACGGCGTAATCCGTGTTCAATTCTAAACAGGCGTCGTACAGTAACGAAGGAATCATAGTTTTTGTAAAAAAAAAATAACGAAAAGCACGCTGTTGTTCCGTGAACCGCTCCATCGTGAGTAAAATTGCATTAAGTGACGCATATTTTCCCGCCAACCGCGCGCCCTTCTGTCAAACGGTTTTCGAGATATTCAGTTTTGCTATTTGCAAAACCTTTTGGCCCACCCTGTATAATTGGGAGTTTCTAGATCAGCATGAATTTTCCAATACTTTTACCAAAAATGAGATGGAGTCAATGCTGAATCTTAGTGTCCAGGAAATTAACCAGTATTTTAATTTTGCAAATATGAATTCCATCGAGATGATCATATGTTTGTGTTCTGGACTGGCTTATCAAAAGAAAAATATTTAAACATTTTTAATATACGTCCAGCATTGACGTCAGCGTTGATGTGAGACTCCACATTCTGCATTGGGGGTTTATTTAATAAAAGCTCGAACTGGAGACTCCCATGAAAGAATCTCCACTCTGTTACGTCTGAGTAAATCCTCAATTACACGCTTGCTCAATGCAGCCAGCGAGGCACTGTGAAGTTTATTTGTGCTACATAAATAATTATGTAAGTACCATCACAAATAAATATAAATAAATAAAAAAAACAAATAGATATAAATCTCCAAAAATCTTAGAATTACTTGTTTAAAAAAGAAAACATATCGTTTGCACAAGTACCGCAATTTAATAAAACAATGTTTGCTTGTGGCCACTGATAGTCATATAATTGATGTACTTGGGCCCTATCCAGCAACTGAGTCTGATTCAAACATTATGAAGGCCTTGTTCCAAAATGAAAATGGGGACTTCAGAAGATTTTTCAGGGAAAATTATGTTTTCATTTTGAACCGAGGCTTTCGTGATGCGATCCCATTTTTAGAATTTGTGGGATACAAAGTACATCAACCTGAATCCTTAGAACAAGGAGAGACGCAGTTGCCAACTATCAAGGCCAACAAGTCAAGATGCGTTACTTTGTACAGATGGGTGGTAGAAGTAGTTAATGGCCGGTTCAAAAGGGACTTTAAATTATTCCGGCAAGAATATTTTAATCTAGCTGCCGCCCATCATCTGATGGATGATATTCGGATTTGTGCAAGCATTATCAATGCTTTTTATCCAGAAATTGTGAATAGACTGCACATATGTAGATTTCAACTAATTAGGCAGCCAAAAACCAGTTTTCCGAATTACAATTTAATGATGAATTAACCATTTACCCAGGTAGTACACAGTTTCAGGAATACAATGCTACCCCTTCCAGCGTTCATCGACGCGCAAAAGACGCCCTCGAGCAGTCGGAATTCGATAGTCGCTTTAACGTTTACGTGTCTGTTCTCGGCGTTCTTAAACTTACAACTTTTGAAAATTTGCTTAATTCTTTTCAAAATAATTATTTACGAGTGACAGTGATGGATTGCGATAATTCAGATAAAAACCTATATTTTACCATACTAATTTACTTTATTTTCGTTTTTCTAAATATTTTTTTAAGTAAGCAGTGACAAACATTTTTCATTTTTTAATTAAAAAGAGGTCTTTTTAACCTACTTAAGGGTCCGTCCGTGATATAATTTCTTTTTTTTTTCAATACTCTACATATCTTGCAACAAAACACCGAAATAATTAGCCGCGGAAACCCGCGCTTTTCAAAATTAAGAGCATTTTAATATTTTGAGTCAAAATTACGCAAAATTAATGTTAGTTAGTATTTAATCAATTTTTATTTTGTTTTAGGTCCATTTGGTACCTCGGGTACCAAAATAGTGACACGCAAATACTTGTTTGACGAGATGCAGGAGCAGAATTTACCAAGTTTAGCCGAAAAACTTTCGAGATTGGTTAGAAGGAACTTTTGAAATACCATTAGAATCGCCATCGCCTCAAGGCAGACCACCAAGTCTTTTGGAGATTTGAGTGAGCGCAGCAAGAGAAGGAAAACGGAAGAAGTTCGCGCCACTTTGGATGATTACGTCATCATCCACGCTGCAAAATCCGTGTTACAAAAAACTGGGCATAGAGATGCCTCAAAAGTGCTTAAAGAAATCACGAATTCGCCCACAAGAGCCAGCAAATACAGAACTGCCTATTCGAAAGTCAATAACGACGACGATGTCCCTTAGTTGACGCCTCTGCAAGCACTCCAGATGTTCGTGGAACCCGATCATTCTAGACGGCAATAAGAAATAATAAGGGCAACAAATCCAAAACATTTCCCTTGCTACGATCTTTTACTGAAGGCGAAACAAGAATGTTATCCGCCAGAAGAATCTATGAGGGTTACGGCTACTTCCGCGGAAAGTAACTTGCAATGCCTAATGGACCTTACTGTGACACGTTTATCGACATTCCTAGAAGAGGTGCTAATTACGCTTAATGACGAAGAAAGAAAATCGCTACTGATTATCTGTAAATGGGGTTGTGACGGCTCACAGCAATCCAAGTTTAAACAAAGTTTTGATAATGACACTGATTCTGATGGAAACATTTTTTGAGTTCTTTCCTACCACTACGCATTGTTTGTGGAAAAGAAAGCGAAAAAATAATATGGCAGAATCCAACACCATCCTCATCGCGATTTTGCCGTCCAATCCGATTTCGGTATTCGAAAGAGTCTACAGATGTTACCAAAGACGAGATAAGCTATGTGCAAGATTCAGTAAAGTCACTGAATAATACCAGTCATCCTAATAAATCAAATAAATAACACGAGATGCTAACAGTAAAGAAATACAGAGAAAGGAGGACCGCCGAAGAAAAGGAATAGGCATGATGACAGCAATTAAATTTCATTGAAATAATTTGTGTGTATAATATACCTAAATGCTTCATTAAAAAACACTGATTCTTTTTATAATTAAAAGCAAGATTATTATTTTATTAATGAAATATAATCACTAAATACGGCAATCCGCCATATTATGTTGAACGCCAATCAGAGCGCGAGACGTCACGTTAGAGTTCTTTCTCTTTGTTTACTAGTAATTCAGTACCAATATTAGACACTCGCTCGTTTTTGTTAATAAATACGCCGTTTTTATTTTGGTTTTAACTCCAATTTCTTTTGTGTAAATTGTTTATAATAATACTGAGTCATGGAACAAGGATTTGTTAAAGCTTCCAGTGCAAATTTACCAAGAATCGACTTGTTAACGCTAGGGACGTTTCTAGGATCAAACAAAGACTTTTGTTCAGCAGAATTTAGGAATGTTAAAACTTCAATGTAAGTACCTTATTATAAAAAATTAAATAAGTTATTTAAATCATAAAAATAAGTACATAGCGATTGTACCTATTTCAGTATAATATCCAATGTTACAATTTGAGGTTATGTTTATGTTAAATATTTCTTTTGCAATTAAATATTTACCATTGTTTTTGTTTATTTCAGGTCCTCGAGGGCATCTTATGGTGATGATGCGATAAGCTATGTTCAGCTCAAACGAATTACATAGTTTTACTATATGAAGACCGCTGATGTTGCATCCGCGCCGATACTTACTAATATCTTTAATCGCTGATGCACCTATGACGTCAATCGATTTCGCAAGTTGTTGTTTGTTCAATAAATTATAAGAATGATTATTCTATTGTCCTACTTCGACCTGGAATCATCATTCATAGGATTAATTTTGTAATTTTTATTCAGTAATTAAACTTAATTAAAATCATTTCGGTTTTTTTTCGATCCTCCGATCGCAGCAAACGTAATTGGCGCAGTCGGTAGGATATCCGCGAGAGATATCGGGACTCTATCTCACATCGATAATCGCGTCGCGAGTCACTCGGGTGGCTATTAAGCACCGTTTCGGGTATCCTGAACCTACGGACCTGCTGCAGACCGGAAGGAGAATCCAGCCATCGATTCACAGAGAGGAACCAGAAATGAGATATCTGTAAGTACACTTGAATCATTCTCGTGTTGCACCCTTTGAATCTTAAACCTCAAGATTTACCATCCAAGGGCCTCCAGTGCGCGGGAGCCTGAACCACGACAGGCCCGCCAACGTACAGTAGATATAAATAGAGATATAACTTTGGATAATTTAGAATTAGACAATATGACTCAAGCCCAGAATAACCCAGATACTATCTTCAAGGCTCTTCGCCTTGTTCCAGAGTTTGACGGCAACCCAAACATCCTTACCCGTTTCATTAGGATTTGTGATTCGTTAGCTGCGCAGTACTTAAGTAATACACCTGGTAGTGAATTTTCCAACTTATGCTTACTAAACGGGATACTTAATAAAATAACTGGGACCGCGGCATGTACTATCAACGCCAATGGAATACCAGAGAGTTGGCTAGGCATTCGAACTGCCTTGATTAATAACTTCTCAGACCAGCGTGATGAAACCGCATTGTACAACGACCTCTCTTTAGCTACTCAGGGTAACAAAACGCCACAAGAATTCTATGATCATTGCCAGACGTTGTTTAGTACGATCATGACATACGTGACTTTACATGAGACCGTACCGACCACTATAGAAGCGAAACGCGACTTGTACAAAAAGGTTACCATGCAGGCATATGTTCGAGGGCTAAAGGAACCCTTAGGATCCCGCATACGTTGCATGCGCCCACCAACGATAGAAAAAGCGCTTGAGTTTGTCCAAGAAGAACTCAACGTAATGTACCTACAACAACGTGAGATACCAAAAGCCCAAGCTCCTTCCAGAGCCACTCATCCCACTCTAACACCTGTAGCGTTTACCCCACGACCTCATAACTTCCCAACACCAGTACCTAATTGGCCAGTACCCATGGGGCAGCGTCCAGCGGGACCAGCACCTCAGCCTTTTAAATTCCCTACACCAGCGCAGCACCAACACCGTATGCCAACGAACACACAAAGAATGTTCAGTGCGGCACCTCCTAACTATAACCCCCGTAGTAACATATTTAGATTACCACCCCGAAATAATGCACCTCAAGGTCCTCAACCGATGAGTGGTGTCCAACGTTTTACTCCCAGACCTCTACCTCCAATAAATATGCCAGCAGCCCATGATTGGAATAAGTTTGGCAATCCACCACCCTCAAATTATTTCAAAACCCGAGAAATGAACATGAATGAGTGCACGACATATGACGACTCGTATTACAACTATTTCTACGAACCGGTGTACAATTACTATACTGACTACAATGACGGTGTCTTTGACCCGAGTCTCGCCGCTGACTCGACTTATCATAACGTGTCAACGGACGACCAAGTATTTGATGAATCGCAAACGGGTGTAACTGACCATTCTAAGCAGGATTTTCAGGAGGCTTCGACGTCACAAAAACCAAAATAGAATTAAATCTTCAAACGCAGAGGCAACTTCCTTATATACAAATTAGGGACCCACCTTTAAAACTTTTAATAGACACAGGTGCCAATCAATCTTTCATTAGCCCCGAAGCTGTCGAAAAATATTTCGCCGAATACCCCTTGAATTTCGACCCTTTTGAAATAACCAACATACACGCAACAAGCAGGAACGACTACTCTATAACCTTGCCATGTTTTGCGGAGTTTAATGACGCCAATAGCATGAAGTTGTTCATCTATCGATTTCATGATTATTTCGATGGCCTCATTGGTTTAGATCTGTTAAACGATTGGGAAGCTCGCATAGATTTGAAAGAAAATATGTTAGCAACTCGATCCGCAACAAACCCTATTGTAATGTATAACTCGTGTAACGTAAATTTATACGAAGATATCATACCAGCTGGGAGTACTAAGGTTATTCGTATCCCTATTGATGTACCAGAAGGCGACGCTTTTATTCGGGAGCAAATTCTTTGCAATTGCATAATTCATGAATGTATTACTACCGTAAGTAATAATCGTGGCTACTTGGAAATCGAAAATCCGACTTTAAACGACGTAATATTTTCACTCGATCGCCCAGCGCACGCGGAATTATTTAATATTGAGTGCAGCAGTACTCAACAGACATCGACACGCGCCCATGAGGTAATATCGCGTTTAAGAACCGATCACCTAAACCCGGAGGAAAAGGCTAACCTTATAGCTCTTTGTTCTCGTTACCCGGATGTTTTTTATATTGAAGGTGAGGGACTAACTTTCACAAATAAAATAAAGCATCGAATAAGAACTACCGACGATGTTCCAGTGCACGCTAAAAGCTACCGGTATCCATTCGTACACCGCCAAGAAGTTAGGGACCAAATAACTAAAATGCTTGATCAGGGTATCATACGACCATCGGAATCCGCATGGAGCTCGCCTATCTGGGTAGTTCCAAAAAAGATAGATGCCTCAGGAAAGCAAAAATGGCGTCTCGTAGTTGACTTTCGTAAGTTAAACGAAAAGACGCTAGACGATAAGTACCCTATACCTAATATCAATGACGTTCTAGACAAATTAGGTAAATGCCACTATTTTACGACCTTGGATTTGGCAAGTGGATTTTACCAGGTAGAGATGCACCCTCAGGATGTAGAAAAGACCGCATTCAACGTAGAACACGGTCATTTTGAATTTCTCAGAATGCCGATGGGTCTAAAGAATTCGCCGTCCACGTTTCAACGTGTGATGGACAATGTCCTTAGAGGGCTCCAAAACGAGATATGTCTTGTCTATTTGGACGACATTATTGTTTTCAGTACATCCCTTCAGGAACATATAATTAACCTCGAAAAAGTATTTCAGAGACTTCGAGAGTCCAATTTTAAAATCCAGATGGACAAATCAGAATTCCTGAAACTTGAAACAGCTTATTTAGGTCATATCATTGGTAAAGACGGCATTAAGCCAAACCCCGATAAAATATCTGCAATTAAGAAGTATCCCATTCCAAAAACATCGAAAGAAATCAAACAATTTCTGGGCCTCCTCGGTTATTATCGAAAATTTATTCCTGACTTTGCCCGAACTACAAAACCACTTACTCAATGCTTGAAAAAAGGACGAAAAATCACCCTTGACTCCGAATACGTGAATTGTTTCGAAAGATGCAAGACCCTACTGACTAACGACCCTATCCTACAGTATCCAGACTTCAGCAAAGAGTTTAACTTGACGACAGACGCTTCGAACGTAGCCATTGGCGCTGTTTTATCCCAAGGACCTATAAATTCAGATAAACCTATCTGTTATGCATCCCGAACCTTAAACGAAAGCGAGATGAACTACAGTACTATAGAGAAGGAATTACTCGCTATAGTTTGGGCTACGAGATATTTTAGACCCTACCTATTTGGACGCAAATTTAAAATTTTCACTGACCATAAACCATTACAATGGATGATGAACATGAAAGAACCAAATTCCCGACTGACAAGGTGGAGACTTAGACTTAGCGAATACGACTTTTCAGTTATTTATAAAAAAGGGAAATCTAACACAAATGCTGACGCCCTTTCCCGCATTGAAATTCACACTAAAGAAGCCATGTCCTTAATAGAGGAAATTGATGAACTCAACTCCTTAATGGGTAATCCGTCAGAAACCATCCTTGGCCAACCAGACTCCTCAACCGAAACAGCACATACAAGCGTTGAGAATCCTATCCTAGAAATTCCCATAACTGACGAGCCATTAAATAAGTTTAACAGACAGATATGCTTCACCATTGTAAGTGACGTTAAAAAACGACCTGTAGTTACTAGGCCATTTGACACCCATACACGTATAAGTATCCAGCTATCCGAATATAACTTAGAGGAAGATGTGATCTGTGCCGTAAAGGAGTACGTTAACCCCAAGGTTAAGACAGCTATTTTAGTTAATCCACCTCTAGCCATGTATTCAATTATACCGATTATACAGGACAAATTCAAAAGTTCATCCTTAAACCTCGTTTTAGCTAAATCTGAATTAGAAAATGTCAAAGATTATCTTCGACAACAGGAGATAATACGACACTATCATGACGGTAAAACTAACCATCGTGGAATTACCGAGTGTCATTTAGCCTTATCTCGTAAATATTACTGGCCAAAAATGAAGGACCAGATAACTAAATTTATAAACGAATGTACGATTTGCGGTCAGGCCAAGTACGATAGAAACCCGATAAGACCCCAATTTAACATTGTACCACCAGCTACTAAGCCATTTGAGACAATCCATATGGATCTATTCACAGTACAGGGTGAAAAATACGTAACATTTATCGACGTATTTACAAAGTACGGTCAAGCTTATCACCTACGTGACGGAACAGCTATCAGCATATTACAAGCCCTTTTGCAGTACTGTACCCACCATGGCGCACAGTGGGCCCATACTGAAAATTAGTGGACTTAGGCAACAAAGTTCCAATATCGATGCGATTTTTTTTTATATGACGTGTTATGATATTCCTGACAACTTTTATTCTTATAACATTTCTTCTAAAGTTGATAGTTTGTCTTGAAAAAAATTAATTCGATTATTTTGTATGGAGCGAATCACGTTTAATTTTTTTTCTTCAATTGTACTAATATGTTGGGTGTGTGGCGTGAGTATATGATAGCTAGGGTCATTCTCTATCCACGAAAAAAAAAACAGCGCCGGCCATCTGCGGCAGCGCGAGTAATCATTCGGTAAAAAAAAAATGTTATGTAAGATTTTTTTTTGCCATTTAAAATAAATTCAAAGTAATTTTTTTGTGTCATTAGGCTAATTCACCTTCTCTTTATTAAATATATAGTTTTAACAGCGCATAGGTACTTATAACTAATTATTCTGGTAGAAATTTAGTAATTATTGCTATGTTATCGGTAGCACCTGCATTGTGATTGATGACTCATTTGTTATTGCGCTCGGCTAAGCGCATAACTAATGAGTCATCGAAAAATGCTCGTCTCTGATTGGCTGAATAATTTTCACTCACTGATAACAGTGTCCACTACTTGAGTAATTAACACTGTCTATAAATATAAAGACATTCATTAAGTCCATCTAGTTTCGCTCTTGTCGCTTATTTGTGAACACAGTGAAATACTTTTATTTTTATATTTACATTAGAACTATGGCTGGATTTTGTACCAACCTAGATTTTTTTGTGAAATTAAGAAGTGGCGGTGATCTGAAAAATCATATGTTTCTATATGAAAGTATCATTTCTGTCTTGACTACCGAAGTTTCTGAAGAAGACAAGAACCGAATCAAGGAGTTCTGTCGACTTTTTTGTGTAAATTTAAATAAAAAGTGGATAGAGTCAAGTAGAAACCAAAAAACTTTTATGAATCGTGTAAGTAATCGCAAGTGGTTGGAAAAAAACATCAACTGGCCTGTTTGTGACAGTGTTGACCTGAGAAGTGAGATGGGCTTTTCGGACGCAGTCTTATCTGAACCTGTGGATATAGATTCCCATGTTCCTACTCTTGCAGTATGTACTGCGGAAGCGGGAACATCTACAGAAAAGGAGCACAGAAAACCATTCGAAGAGTTAAGTAAGAAGCAAAAAAAAAGACGTTCTACTTCCATAGTAGAAGAAAATTCCGAAGAAGAGTTGCAGACCTGGTACATAACAAAATTGAAAGACAACGGCAAAACGAATCTGGCAAAAGTGATCGAATACCTTTCCAGTAATCCAGATGCCCTATCCGAAGTAGACGAGCGACTATTCAAAAAGCAGAGCTTAAGTACTGTCTCTGAAGATAACTGTTTAGCTCTTTATACATCACTTGCGCTCTCGAAATGGAAGTACTTAGCTCTTCGACAATTTCTGAAAGAAGAAAACTGTGCTGCCTTTCCATCTTATCCAAAGCTTGTAAATGCCAAGAAAAGATGTTACCCACCACAAGAGAGTATGGAGATTACCGAAAAAGGAGCTCAAATTAAATTGCAAGCGCTATTGGACCACACTGTGGAAAGGATTTTACTAGGTATTAGTAATTCTGTTGATAGGTCTCAAAATAAAGAACTCAAGTTGACCTGGAAATGGGGACTTGATGGTTCTTCGTCGCAGAGCAATTATAAACAGAAAACGTCTACAGAGTTCGATGATTCATCAGTAGTCATGATAAGCATCGTCCCTCTTCGGCTAGTGTCTACTAGCCCATCTTCTGGGAATGAAAATATAGTTTGGGAGAACCCCACACCTTGCTCAACTCTGTACTGTCGACCGGTGAAGTTCACTTTCACTTCGGAGACAGCAGATTTTATAATGTCTGAAGAGTCTGAGATGAAAAAACAAATTGATGAACGAATATCTACACAGTGTGGAAATATTATTGTATCACATGAATTGCATATGACCATGATTGATGGAAAAGTGGCCAATATTATTGCTGAAGTACCATCATATGCAACGTGTCCTATTTGCTTGGCAAAACCGAGCGAGATGAATAATTTAGACGCTTTGACTTCCAAACCACTTCGTGAAGAAATTTACAAACAAGGAATTTCTTCGCTGCATATGAAGATTCGGTGTATGGAATGTCTTCTCCATATATCTTATAATCTGGATTTTCAACGATGGACTGCTCGAGGCGAACATAAGGCTTTGAAACAAGCTAAAAAAAATACCACGCAACAAGAGTTTCGTGAGCAAACTGGAATGCTGATTGATATAGTCAAACAGGTATGTATTTAATTTTGGCTCTTTTTATGTTGTTTGTGTATTATATCTCTATGTATTGTATATTACAGTATTGTTTTCCCATTTTAGGGTTTTGGAACTACAAATGACGGGAATACTGCGAGGCGCTTTTTCCAAGATTACAAAAGATCATCCAGAATAACGGGAATTGACGAAAATCTGATTTTCAGATTTTCCGTTATTCTACAAGCCATATCATCAGGCAAAAACATTGACTGTGAAAAATTTAGAAGATACTGCAGAGAAACAGCTGATGTGTACGTGCAACACTATTCGTGGTACTACATGCCAGTTAGTGTACATAAACTTCTAATGCACGGTGCAGACATCTGTAACCACTTTGGTGTTTTGCCAATCGGTAAGTAAAAAATAAATATAGTTTGATGTATTATTTGACTCAATTGAGTTTTGAAATTAAAATGTATGTACTTATTCGTTTTAGGTATCTTATCTGAAGAAGCTTCGGAAGCCCGTAATAAGGACTTCAGAAACGTCAGGGAGTGGCACACTCGGAAAACGGGGAGAATAGCAACAAACGAAGACATCCTCCATGGACTTCTAATAAGCTCTGATCCCCACATATCCTACATAAGGCCTAAAATATTGAAACAGGGTCATAATGAGTTGTTGCCTGAAGCAATTCAGTTGTTACAGACTACTGAGCCTCCCTGTGACAGTGAGATTATGGAGGAAGAAGAATGCCTCATAGCAGAGTCCGAAAATTTGCCGGACCCACTAGCACTTCTGGAACAAGAAATAATGTGATCCGGCTCTAGATTATCCTCACAAAAGCCCATCAGGGCTAGGTATATGACAAACAGCCCTTTTCAGGGCTACAATTACTTCACAGTTTCATACGCTTGATTATGTAGATAATTATCAACGACTTGCCCGTACAAATTTAAATTATTTCACCTATCATTAACAAAATTAGTATAACCTGAAACTTATTACGATATTTATTCAACAATAGATAACGTGCAGTTAAAAAAATAACACAGCCAATCAGAGACAAGCATTTTTCGACGACTCATTAGTTATACGCTTAGACGAGCGCAATAACAAATGAGTCATCAATCACAATGCAGGTGCTACCGATAACATAGCAATAATTACTAAATTTCTACCAGAATAATTAGTTATAAGTACCTATGCGCTGTTAAAACTATATATTTAATAAAGAAAAGGTGAATTAGCCTAATGACACAAAAAAATTACTTTGAATTTATTTTAAATGGCAAAAAAAAATCTTACAAAACATTTTTTTTTACCGAATGATTACTCGCGCTGCCGCAGATGGCCGGCGCTGTTTTTTTTTTCGTGGATAGAGAATGACCCTAGCTATCATATACTCACGCCACACACCCAACATACAAGGTGTCTCAAAAGTAAGTTCACATTTGCTTATCTTATTACGCGAAAGCAACTATTCTGAGGGGCGCGGGGGGTATGTCAGTCGGTAGTCTGGCTCTTGGGAATTTAGTCGCTATGGAGCGTTTCTCTGGTGCGGACCGTGCGTTGTGCGTACGTGAGTTTTACAAAAACGGTAATTCGGCGACTGTAGCGCGTAGAAAATTCTGCAGTATTCGACATATTCGTCACTTAAATGATGCGCCTAGCACTCGTCTCATTGCAAAATGGGTTGAGAAGTTTGAAGAGACTGGGTCAACTCTGGAGAAACCAAAATCTGGGCGACCAAGAACATCAAGAACAGCCGAAAACGTGGACAGTGTTACTCAGTCTATTCGAGATGATCCAAACCTCTCGATTCGGAAGCGTGCTGTTGCTTTAAATGTGCACAGATCTTCATTATGCCGCATTTTACACAAAGATTTAAAGCTGCACCCGTACAAAATTCAGTTAGTGCAAGAACTGAAGCCTCAAGATGCTGGTCAGAGGCTTGCCTTTGTAAATCAGATGATTGAGCGCTTTCCAACGTTCACCAACATCTTGTTTTCCGATGAAGCCCATTTTCACCTGAATGGGCATGTAAACAAGCAAAATTGTCGTTACTGGAGTGCAACCAACCCAAAACAAAAACATCAGAAACCGCTACATTCACCCAAAGTCACCGTATGGGCAGCGATGTCGGCGCGAGGAATTATCGGCCCTTACTTTTTTGAAGATGGAAGGGGACGCACACTCACAGTGAATTCAGAGCGTTATGTGGAGATGTTAGACGAGTTTTTCGTACCCCAACTGCAAAACTTTCCTGGTTACAACCAAAGAACATGGTTCCAGCAGGATGGAGCAACTTCACACACGTCCAACAGATCTCTGCCTCGAGTTCGAGAAATTTTTCCGAACAAATTAATCTCCAGGCGAGGTGACATAAATTGGCCTCCACGGAGTCCCGATTTAACGCCTATGGATTTTTTCCTGTGGGGTTATGTCAAATCAAAAGTTTACGCTAATAAACCGACTTCCCTGGCACAATTAAAAGAAAATATCCGTCATGAAATGGCAGCCATCACGGAGACTACCTGCCGAGCTGTCATAGGCAATTTTAGTGCCCGACTAAATGAATGCCGAGAGCGCAACGGTTTACATTTGGACGATGTTATTTTTAAAAAATAAATTCCCAAACAGTGTACTTCAATATAAAATAAACATTTTTTCAATAAAGCTAAGACTTTTCTTTTAAAAAAATATTTAAATGTGAACTTTCTTTTGAGACACCTTGTATTAGTACAATTGAAGAAAAAAAATTAAACGTGATTCGCTCCATACAAAATAATCTAATTGATTTTTTTCAAGACAAACTATCAACTTTAGAAGAAATGTTATAAGAATAAAAGTTGTCAGGAATATCATAACACGTCATATAAAAAAAAATCGCATCGATATTGGAACTTTGTTGCCTAAGTCCACTAATTTTCAGTATGGGCCCACTGTGTGGCGTCCCTATAACTATTATCACCGACAATGGGACTGAGTTTACAAACCAACTGTTCATGGAATTTACGAGGCTTCATAAAATCAATCATCACCGAATATTAGCTCACTCACCCAATGACAACGGAAACATCGAACGACTACACTCAACCCTTCTAGAACACCTTAGACTCCTAAAGTTACAACATAAAGACGAACCAATAATTAATCTTGTGCCCTATGCTCTAATAGCTTATAATAGCTCTATACATAGTTTCACAAGATGTCGACCCTTCGACTTACTGACTGGTCATTTTGACCCCCGAGACTGCAAGGACATTGACCTAACACAACATTTATTACAACAGTATACGCAAGTCCATAGAGATAAAATGAAACATGTTTATGACATCATTAACTCGTCATCACTTGCTAATCGTACCGCGATAATTGAAAAAAGAAATGAAACCCGTGAACCCGAGATAGAATACGCACCTCAGCAGCAAATATTCATAACAAACCCTCTCGCAAGTCGACAAAAGACAGCCCCGCGATATACACAGGACACAGTTTTAGCAGACCTGCCGATCCACATGTATACCTCGAAAAAACGTGGCCCCATAGCGAAGTCAAGACTTAAGCGTATACCTAAATCAGCAAAATTGTTACAGGATCCTACTGATAGCAATGCTCCCAATGACGCAATCTCAGGAGATAAGACTTGAAAGCCTCGACGACGGACCAGGACTTCTACCCTTTAAACTTGGACAAATGAAAATTACGACTCATCATCATACCTTCATTCAGTACGTACAACTAAGTAATATCGAAAATAATGTTTACTCCCTACGGACCCAACTAACGAACTGTCAAAATCAAATGACTAATGACACTTACGCACTATACGAAATTCAACTAGAGTATCTTGCTAGCAAACTTGGCAATGTCCTAAAACAATTACGATCTTTAGAACCCAACAGAGCCAAAAGAGGTCTTGTAGACGGACTAGGTTCAATAATAAAAAGCCTAACCGGGAACCTAGATCACGAGGATGCGCTAAAATATAATCAGGCAATTGAAATCTTAGAACGTAATCAAAACAAATTAGTAACCGAACTCAATGATCATATTAGTATAAGTAAGGAATGGATGTCTAAATATAATAGCGTAATTACACAGATAGTACAAAACCAGAATAAAATTAACATTACCTTAGAGACTATACTACAAAGTAATGCACTAAGAGAAAATAGTTTAATAAAATATGCTCATTTTGCCCAACTATTAGAAGTTTTAAGTGATAATGTAGAGGATTTAACTCAGGAATTAATCAGGATAGAAAATAGTTTAGCTTTTGTTCGTGCGAGTAGTACGCACCACTCCATGATAGACATAGAAACACTAGAGTCAATGGTAAGAAAACTTAAGACTATTTACGCCGAAGAGCAAATTCTAGATCTAGAACTTAGAGATTATTATGATATTATAAAACCGGGATCATATTATGTAGATAAGCAGATAGTATTCGTATTTAAATTTCCAATCTTTTCTAAAAATAGTTATGATTTTTATAAACTCTCTGTGGTACCTAATAAACATGCACAAGCCCTTATTCCACCCTTCCCTTTCCTTGCAACTAACGAGATGTTACATGTGTACATAGAGGCTGAATGCCCGAAGTTGAAAGACTGGTACCTTTGTGAGAAAGATATTACCCACCAGACTCGCACCAAAGCTGACTGCGTCCAGGAGTTAATCACCAACCAAGTTCTACAAGACTCCTGCCAGTTTACTACAATCACCTTAATAAGAGAAGCCATGGAGAAGCTCGACGACCAACATTACGTCCTATCCTTTCCTCAAGAAACGAAGGTACAACTAACCTGTAACCGGAAAGACTACACATCGCTTCAGGGTAGTTATCTTGCTACGATTCCTATTGGATGCTATCTGAAATCTGAAGAGTTCACCATTGCAAACGTTTACAATGAAATCAACGGCCAACCCTTGAAGTTAATGAAGATACCCTATGACGCTGTAAAACAGGCCACCACAGCTACCCACGTCAATCTGAACTCTATTGATCTCCAAGGACTACACAGCATCCAGGACCAACTTATGATCCAGAATCCTGTTCAACTTGAGAACGTGCATACCGACGCACTTTACCACACCACAATCCCATTCTATGGAGTACTATTGAGTGCAAGCGTACTCGTTATCATCGCAATGACCCGGCGCTACCTATGCAGATGTACGAACACTATGAAAAAGAATCAGCCACCACCAGCCGCAACCCTGGAAGAGAATGAAAATCCTGGCAAACATCCGGCAACATTTTCACTCAACGTGCTAAAATAGTTGCCATTCTGAAGGGGGAGGAATTACATAGTTTTACTATATGAAGACCGCTGATGTTGCATCCGCGCCGATACTTACTAATATCTTTAATCGCTGATGCACCTATGACGTCAATCGATTTCGCAAGTTGTTGTTTGTTCAATAAATTATAAGAATGATTATTCTATTGTCCTACTTCGACCTGGAATCATCATTCATAGGATTAATTTTGTAATTTTTATTCAGTAATTAAACTTAATTAAAATCATTTCGGTTTTTTTTCGATCCTCCGATCGCAGCAAACGTAATTAACGCGAAGGAAATTTGTGCACAATAAAAGCTAAAATCTGCCCAGAACATAAAGTACATGCAAAGCTGTATGGAGTGTCTTTAGTAGTCGACGAACAGGAAGAAACAGTGAAGTCAGTAGAATGTCATGATTGTGTGGCTTCACAAGGAGGCTGCAAACATGCCATGGCATTCTTGATGTGGGTTCATCGTAGGAGTGAGGACCCGTCTTGCACATCCATAGAATGTTATTGGATGAAGTCCAAGCTTTCCAGAGTTGGGAATACCCTTAAATACATAACTGCTAAGGAATTATCTAAGGACAGCCCTAGCTTACCGTCTGATACTGATGTATTTGAGAAGTTTTTAGAGGAAGGTAAGAGAAGAAAGCTTACCAAGTGTGAAATAATGAAATACCAAAATGAATATGTTTTGGATAGACTACGAAGTCTATCGATGGACCATTTAGTGCTGAAATATAAAGAAAAATCTTGTGATGAATTTTTGAAAAGAGTGATATTTTCTGATGATGACATCAATAATGTAGAAGAAGAAACAAGGGAGCAACATAAAAGCAGGCTTTGGTACGAATTAAGGTATGGCAGAGTGACCGCTTCAAGAGCTTATGAATTCTGTAGGTGTAAAACCAGTGATGGCACTCTGATGGCAGTAATTATGGGTGGAAAAATTCCTGACACAACAGCCATGAAACGTGGTAGAATATTGGAGGATGATGTGAGGAAAACTGTTAGTGCCAACCTGGGAAAAAAAATTAAAATATGTGGTTTAATGTTGTCTAAAAACTATCCCATGCTAGCAGGTTCACCTGACGGGATCTGTGAAAATAGTGTTATTGAAATTAAGTGTCCTATGAGTGAAAAAGCTGTGAAAAATTATGTAAATAATGGGAAACCAACCCAGAAGTTTTATGGTCAATTGAAACTTCAAATGTTACTGACGGGACATAAAGAAGGCTACTTCTGTGTAGCTGACTGCAACTACAGTGCCAATAAGAAAGTAGATATAATGGACATTAAGTATGATGAAATATATATTTCAGATTTTCTTAAGGTTATAGTTCCTTTGTGGAAGGATAATGTATATCCAGTACTGTATAAAAGTATAAATAAATAAAAAGGCAATTTATATTTAAGATAAACTTTGTTTTATTTTTGTAGGATAAACCTCAACTGTTTGTCACATAATTATATACACACATCAAAAGTGTCTAGGGATCAACATATATTTTTGCAATAACTTTTCTCCTGATTGATATTAATTAAAATTTTCTTTAAGGATTCATCAAATAAAGTGTTTTCGTTTGTCACAGTAACGATAAACCAAGTCACCTTTGCATTAATAAAGAAATTTGCCATTTTCCTAATAAAGGGATTTTTGACATTTGAACCACTAACACAAAAGTTCGAAAAAAAGACTGAAATAACAGTTTTCTTTAAAATTTTATTGGGTAACTTAAACAATTAATAATCCGTGTTTCTACCGCGAACACTAACAACACAAGAACATCGGTTTGGCATACTCAAAATGAGTTCATCCAAATCACGCTGTGGAATGGCAGCCCATGTTCGTTGCAACAACAAAAAAAGGTCTTCTTGCGACTGGATACCCTCCATATTCGGCAGAGCTCTTCTCTGTAGCATATCCCATGCATGCTCAATCGGGTTCAAGTCTGGCGACTGAGCAGGCCAGGGCAGGACATTGATGTTAGCTGCGGCGAGAGTCTGTCTTACAACTCTTGCGGTGTGCGGTCGTGCATTATCATGCATTAACTGAAATAAGGGACCGATTTGCACTTGTAGAGGAACGATGACGTCTGATACAATCGTCTCAGCATAAATTTGAGCGTTGAGGTTGCCTCTGATCCAAATCAACTCAGTTCTTCCGCCGATCCAAATACCCGCCCATACCATGATGGTTCCACCACTATAAGGATGGACTTCCTGGCAGGATTTTAATCGCTGTTGGCGTCCAGGGGTTCTCCAGTGTCGTATACGTCTTGTATCCGGTCTCATACCAAAACGAGACTCATCAGAAAATCACACGAAACGCCATTGTTCTTCTGCCCAATTTCTGTGTTCAAGAGCCCATTGATATCGAATCCTACGATTGTGCATTGCTATAGGTGGTACCCGTAGCGGTCTTCGGGAATGAAGGTTCACTTCATGCAAGCGGTTTCTGACTGTTTGGTCGCTAATTAAGTTCCCTGAAGAGTGATGAAGCCTCACGGCTAACATCATGGCGGTTATTGTTGGAGCTCTTCGAGTTAAGATTTGAATGTATCGGTCTTGTCTCCGTGTGGTGCAGCGATACCGTCCTCCATGGCGCTCAGCCACGGTACCAGTGCTTCGGTAACGTGTCCAAAGTCGACTGATAACACTCTGACTTGTATTCAGAGCTAAAGCCACAGTACGTTGCCGGGAACCAGCTTCTATCATTCCCACGGCTCTGAGCATTTCTTCCCTGCTTAAATGACGTCGCCGCTCCATAATAACGTTGGTTTTAATCAGTAGTAGGGAAACAGTAGCACTAATAATGTCTTCAATGCGTTGTATGTTTTTATAGGGAAAATATTGACAGCTGATTTTCATCTTTTACTCGAATTTGATTCACAGTTCCTGATTCAAATTATGAAATGCACCAAAAAGGATCCATATAAATTTATAAAATCATAAATTTATTACAAAGCCACATCTCAATCTCAAGAAATCCGCATAAAAATGCTTGATCCCTAGACACTTTTGATGTGTGTACTTACCTACAATACATATAAATGTTCACTTAAATTTACTAATATCTATTTTTCCTACAATAGTAATACAGAGATAGTGTTGGTTTCTAGTGAGCAGTTTACAGGTTAAGTCAGATAGCTGTAGTTATTTTAACAAAAGTAATAACAGATTTTATATTGTATTTATACCACACAAACTGGTTGAAACTAAATTTAGGTAAGTATTTATGTGTTTACAAAATAAAGATATATAGAGAGTATGTAGGTCATTTTTAAGTATTTATTTAATCAATGAATCTTGCAAGTTAATTAATCCGCAGGCAATGGTAATAACATCATCTAGTACTTTGACAAGATTAAGATTTAGACATGCATGTGGCTTCAACATATTAAATTCACGCAAGCGTCTAATCACTCTCTCCACATGAATTCTTACGTGCTGGCCACGGACAATTCGCTATAGCGAAAATTCGCGCGGCGCGACCGGCGGCGCGTCTTGCGAATGAATCAAATGTATGGAAATGTACTGGGCATGCCACGCGCAGCGGCGACCAGCGAGACGACCGGGGAATTTCCCCGAGCGAATCGCGCGGCACGACTAGCGATCGAAACAAATGTATGAGTTATTACGGCGCAGGCCACGGAGTCGAGCGGCAGACGCGGCGACTACTGCCGGAGCGAACTTAATTTAAAATAGTTTGTTTTTTTTTCGCGAAAATGGAGACGGAAGCTTTTATTGCAGAAATTCTAGCTAGACCAGCTATTTGGAAGTCTAGCCACCCGCAACATAAGTTTAAAAATGTTGTGAAAAAGTTGTGGGAAGAAATAAAACAGCAATTTCTAGATTCTGATGGTGAGTATTTATTTTTATTCCCCGACGCAAAAACGACTTCTACTTTTTTAGAGGTTTTTTTTTGAGTAAGGGGTTTTTAGATTTTTAATTTAATTTATTAACAGGTACCAATAAATATTTATCAATAGTTTACAAAGTAGTCTTTGAAATTATTTCTTATATCTATGGCTTGCAATGAAGCTCTATTATTACGCCGTGACGTTATAATCCTCCTAGACCTAGTTCTCGATCTCATGTGTCGCCGAAAATCGGGATCAGAATTTCCATCTCTTTCTCTTACAATATTATGTAGCAGACATCCAACCTTAATTATAAGTTTTGCATGTTTTGTGTCAGTCTCGATTGCTTTGAGGAAAATGCGCCATTTATTCGTCATAATACCATAAGCACACTCAATTGTCACTCTGGCTCTTGATAACCTTTTGTTAAAAATTCGTTTCGAATGATCTAAATTGCTGGATGGGAAGGGTCGCATAAGAGAAGGTTTCAGTGGGTAGGCTTCGTCACCAACCAGGACGTGTGGGCATAATATATTTGATCCAGGCAACGTTTTCGGCGGTGGTAAATTAAATCGATTGTTAGTAAACAACTCGTTAAGTTTAGAAAAATGGAACGTGCCTCCGTCACTTTGTCTTCCCCTTCCACCGATCTCAATTACAGAAAATTTGTAATCAGCGTCGGAAACTGCTTGTAAGACCAATGAAAAAAAATGTTTATAGTTATAATATTGGCTTCCGCTTCGTGGGGGCTTTTGTATTCGAAAATGTTTCCCATCAATGGCTCCTATACAGTTAGGAAACTGCCATCTTAAGAAAAAGTTATCAGAAATTCTCGTTAAATCTTCACTGGTCAGTTTTGGTGACATATGCTGATTGACGAATTTATTCCATATTGCCTTTAAAGTTTGATAAATCGTTTTAGCAACGGTACTTCGGCCTAGAGAGTATGAATGAGCCAGAGATTTAAAAGTCATCCCAACTGAGAGAAACCTGAAACAAAAATATTTTCTATAAGTATATACACTATACAGTCAGCTATAGGGGATATCCATAAATTATGTCACATATTTTGAAAATTTACATCTGAAATTATTAAATTAAAACAGTATTTCCGAAATTAGTTTCGCTTTATTTTTCGACATCTTACGTTACGAAATTTAGTAACCCCTTAACGTGTGACGTAATTTATGGATAATAATTAAACTAAGTGTAACATGATGATCATGTGAACGTCCTTAACTAAATAAATAAGTAAAATTAGGTAACAATTTAATTTTCAGTCAACGATCTTAAGAAGAAGTGGAAGAACTTAAGAGACACATACAGTAAAGAGTTGAAAAGAATTCCTAAGCCCCGATCTGGATCCTCAACTTCAAATTATGAACCGTCGTGGAAGTACTTCACACTTTTAGGGTTTCTGAAAGATGAGTACATGCCTCTTGCGTCCGAATCAAATTTAGATGAAAATGCTCCTACAGTCAATGAAAATGACGACATATACGTGGACGATTTCAGTGGGGTATCTTCACCAGCAACACCACTTTCTCCTGCGCTTACATCTTCACCAATTGAACCCTCAACATCTAGTGGTCAAGATTCTACTAGAAAAAGACAAAGTGTAAGAGACATTCGAGCCGAATACTTAGATATTGAGAAAAAGAAATTAAAAATTTTAGAAAAAGAATCTGCTAAACAACATGACAGTGAAAGACAGGAAAAAAAATCTGAAGATTATCACTTTTTGATGAGCATTCTACCTAAGATGGAAAAATTACCCCCTATGCAGAAAATTAGGCTTAGGAATAAAATTAATCAAGCTCTTTTAGACGAAATTACTGTGACTATGTATGGCGAACCTTATGGGAGATATGGATATTCTACTCAACCAAACCAGCTGAACAATAATTTCAATAATGAGTAGATAATAATATTGTTAAAATTCAATTTTAATCATTGAGAAGACTGATTGTTATTAGATTTATTATTCAATTTTAATTAAGATAATTATAGTGATCGTAAGTGGTTAGCTGATTAAAGGGGAAGTAAATTGGAATGATTTTCAGGGTAAATAAAAATTTGACTGTGATTACAAAAGGCTGATTAAAATTGAGAAAAGTTGTTATTACAATTAAAAGTTTAAAATAAATAATTTTTTAAATTGTTTTCGTTTGTTTTTTTTTTCTAGTAAAGTGGGTTAGTACTGTAAAGAGCACGTCAAACTTGACACTAAAATGGTTTTTTCTTATTCTATGGCAAATCTATAACATTGATTAAGAGCGCGCGTTTGTACCTTTGTATGCAAGCTTGATATGCTCTATACTGAATCAGTATATGTATAGATATACGCACAAATAAATACCTTAACGTCAAAAACAATTTTTCTGCAGCACTTAAAACCCTGCTTGAATTCATCTTTTTCTCCAGTTCTGATTGAATGCTCCCAAGTATATAATCGAATGTTTCGACGCTCATTCTGGTGTATTGGAAAAAAAAATCTGGGTGCTGCCTATATTTTTCATATTTTTGGTGGAATTCTCCGTCTGTAACACGATTTCTATTTAATTCGTGTACTCCACTATATCTTCCAAACATTAAATCTTGAGCAAAAAAGCTGCTACTCTCCAAACAACGTCGAGCTAACTTTGATAAAGCCATCTCGTCTCCTCGTCTACACTGGTCGCGGCGGCGAACGCAACTGCCCGTGGCGTGCTTGCCGCGCCGCGCGAATTGCCGCGCCGCCCGCCGCGCCGTCGGTCGCGCCGCCCGTTCCCGTGGCCAAGGTGTTAAGCTGGCAACTTGTTTTGTTTCTCTCGCCTCATGTTTTGATAGCATCGTACCAGTTGCAACACTTGGAGGTCGTACTAAGTGTACTCCCTGTTTTCTCAAAAATTGTTCTACATGTTTGAACCCCCTGTCAGCCATCACACACATACCTGGTGCAAACACTTTATAAAGTCACAGGATTCAACTAAACATGTGTCAGTAATTCTTCCTCCATATCCTGGAGAAATATAATTAACTAATCCATTAGGAGTACAAGACACGAGATACTTGATGGTGTTACCTTTTTTGTATTCTGACCATGAGAGGGACTGGTTCAATGCTTTTGAAGGCTTTTGTATCTCAATTTCTAAGCAGTCTATACTGCCGCGCTAGCGATATCAGCAGTAAGTGCAATTTTTGACAAAACGAGTTAAAATATTGATCCTGAATCAGCGCAATGATCATATTTATGAATCAATATTTAACTCATATTGTAAAAAAATGCACTTACTGCTGATATCGCTAGCGCGGCAGTATAATACAGCTTACATTATAATATTTATGCCTAAAGGCCATAGGCAATTTTTTTCTTATGGAATCATTATCTAATGCAACAAGAAAAGGTCGCATCAAACTAGCTATCAGGGGTATATCTTTTAGAAATATCTTGCTAGCATATGTTGGAGAAATAGAAAAATCATCAGAAAGCTCTCTGAAACTATTATTTAATTTAATTTTTTTTAAGCACATTATTATATGGTGTGCGGGAATATTTAGCTTTTTTTTCAATTAAATCTATAAGACAGTAACAACTTTTAGGAACTCCGATGTAAGACTGTGGGTTATTAACTATTTTCTGCAATGTATATGTCAAAATTCTTGATGCCTCTTGTTTCTGATCATATTCAATTAATTCGCTGCAATCGGAAGACGAAATCATTTTTAAAGATGTCACTGATGGTGATTCACTATGCACCACAGACGGTGTGTATGAAATATCACTGTCAGAATCTGCCTGAAAACCTATTAATTTCTTGGTGCATTTCTGTAAGGTGGATGTTTGTGGTTTGGCACTTTTGTCACTGTTGATTTTAAATGGGGAAGTAAAAGCAGACCGACAAAAGGGTTTTAACGGTGATGTCATCTCATCCACTGAATTAATTTCTGTTTGAACAGCTCTACTTCTGAACTTATTTGTCATGTACACTTGTATGGATTTATTGGCCATCTTAGGTGCATCTTGTGTAATATTTTCCTGCATGGCTGATGTTCCTGGTGAAGGTTCTTGAAGTTCTAGCTGTTCTGTAGTGATAGTTGTAGTTGTTCTCTTTTGTAATTCTTGCTCGAATTCTTCAATTACTTCTCTTCTTTGCTTTTTCGCAATGTATTGTCTTTCGTTTGAGTCGGAAGTTCGTTTTCTTCTACCAGGTTGACATTCAAATTTTGAGGGAATGCACCCTCGTTTCATGTGAATCTGCGACACTGACCCCATCACATGGTATTCCATGTAATTTTCCATATCATTTGGTAACTGAAAATGAAATAAAATACCTTTATAATAGCTCATTGAGGATAAGACTAAGTAAGAGATTTCTAACCTCCAAAAAGTTTGTTTATCAATGTTTACACCATATAATGGTCACATTTATTTAGTATCAACATGAAATCTACAAACTAAAAAAGTAAATACTTACTGTTTGGGATCTTGATGAAAACCACCATATATATACACTTGATTATTTATTTGTGACACTGGTTTACACTGTATGTTATATTATTATATTATTGAATAATGAATTACACTAAATTATTGCGAGAAGTAAGGAGACGTGTGTTCTCTATTCGATGTGGAGTTAGAAGGGCTGAGCCAACCAACTGTCAAGTCTGTATTAGTTTGACAACTATGACAGATGACGTTGACAATACTAAACATTCTCGGGCCTCCAAAGAAAGGAAAGCCTCGGCAAGTATTTAACTGAGTTTACACAATAATAAATAAAATTATTGAATTTAAATAGAACATCGAGTTTCATTTACGTAGTTTAGAGCCTTACTATTAGTAGAGAACAGTTACACAATAACAATTTAAGTATAGTTAAGGAACATATCATCTTAAATATATTATGGTATAGCATTAGCTAGGTAGTAGTCTTGTTTCTTCTATTAGGTACATAAGGATTTATTTATCAGATAAGTTACCTATATAAGTTTAGTAAGCATAACAGGTAGTTTAGATAAGTAAGTTATATAAAAGTAAATCTAATGAGTTTAACATAGTGCTTGAGAACATAGAAGTTAGATAAACATAGGTAAATCTTAATCTAGGTTAAATCTAGGTCTTAGAAATAATTAGATACACACACTTATGTGTACAGTATAGTAAGTTACACATAGGTATATGTTAATAAAAGTAAAAAATACACAATATTATAAAACTTGTTAATTTTAATCTTTGCTTGGTAGCAATATTACTTTATTTACAGGTCTAGTAAATTCTCCTTTACTAGTTCGAATCTTTACAGATCAACATAAGCCATCTGTCTTGTTAGTGTTTACAGCAGTAATTCGACCTAAAGGCCAGGAAGTGGGTGGACAAGCTTCATCTTTAATTAAAACCAAGTCTCCTATACTTAGGTTATTTTGCACTTGTAGCCACTTATTTCTAGTTTGTAATTCAGATAAATAGCTAAAATAGAATTGTTTCCAAAATCTTTGTTTAAATTGTATTATTTTTTGGTATACATTCAGTCTAGATTCGCTAACATCTAGTACATTAGGTTCTGGTAGGTCAGTTATAGCAGTACTTATAATGAAATGAGCAGGTGTCAGGCAAGTTAAGTCATTAGGTAAATCAGTAATAGGATACAATGGTCTTGAATTAAGTATTCCCTCAATTTGAACCAGAATAGTATACAATAACTCATATGTTAACTTAATGTTAAATAGGTGTCTCTTGAGGAGAGATTTCACGGCTTTAATCCCTGCTTCATATATCCCCCCCATGTGGCTTGCAAGAGGACAGGTAAACTTATATTCTATGTAATTTGTGGTACATAAGTCAATAATTTCACTGTAGCTAGTATCATTTTTAAACATTTTATAGAGTTCATGTAACTCAGTTTTGGAACCTTTAAAATTTGTTGCATTGTCTGTATATAAGCAAGTAGGTATTCCTCTCCTAGAAATGAATCTTTTAAGGGCACAAATAAAGGCTTGTGCGGATAAGTCAGTCACTAATTCCAAATGAATAGCTCGTGTAGCTAGACAAACAAATAGGCATATATAACCCTTAGTGTATTTGCAGTTTCGGGTCATTGAACTTCTTATAGCTATAGCGCCACTAAAGTCTATCCCTACATGAGTAAACGCACGGGTCAACGTTACTCTGGGAGCAGGAAGATCTGACATCTGCTGCCCACAGACCTTGCCTCTATACCTAGTGCATCTGACACAGCAATATAAGCATTTCTTTACTTCACCTCTACCATTGATTGGCCAGTATTTCAGTCTTATGTTACAGAGTGTGTTCTGAACACCTGAGTGCAGTAGCTTGAGGTGATAATGCTGTATCAAAATCTGTGTGATGTGGTTTTTGGCAGGAAGTATGATAGGATGTGCTTGATTGTATGGAATGTCTGAGTGTTGTATGCGACCGCCTACTCTTAGTATGCTGTCTCCATCTATGAATGGATTCAATTTCCTTAGTGGGCTGGATGTGAATGTGTAAGACTTTTGTGTATGTGAAGTCTGTGAGTTAATATTATTTTTTATAGATTGTAGTTCATGCATTTCCTTTGAGAAAGAACGACTTTGTGTTGTGTGAACTATAAAATTGTGAGCACATTTTAGTTCTGTAACTGTCAAATGTGATGTATGTTTGTCATGTTTGTTTTTTATATTATGTACAAATCTAAGTATGTATGCGACAATTCTGATAAGCTTAGAGAAACTGGAGTGTTCTGTGAATTTATCAAAGAAGAATAAATGATTGATGAGCGAGTCCGTGCAGAAATTGACTACTTTGGCTTCTGAGGTTTGATTGTGTAATGTATTTATGTTTACATTAAGTGTCTGTGTCATTGAAGATGGCCATTGTGATTGATCTTGAGTCAACCATGAAGGGCCTTGCCACCATAGTGTACAAGATTGAAGTTCTTTAGGCATGACTCCCCGGGTGATCAGATCAGCTGGATTTTGTTTTGTGTTTATGTAGTACCAGTCATCACCGCTGGTGGTGTCAATGACCTGCATGAGGCGGTGTGTGACATATGTGTCATGTTTGTGCTTGTATGGAGCTTTGATCCAGTGTAGTACAATAGATGAGTCTGTAAATAGATAGGTTTTCTCAATGTTAATTTTGTTATATATAGTGTTTATGAACTTTTTTGCTAATTGAGCTAGCAAGAGCGATCCACATAGCTCTAAGCGTGGTATAGATTGTTGTTTTTTAATAGGTGCAACCTTAGATTTAGCTGTGATTAGTGTGCAGTTTGTAGGTTTGTTAAGGTAGGTTGCTCTTAGGTACAAGCAAGCACCATAAGCTTTGTGTGAAGCATCACAGAACCCTAATAATATTATTTGTGTAGGTATATCTGTAAAATAATATCTAGGTATGTGTATAGCTTTCAAGCAGTGTAGTTGCTGAACATAGTTCTGCCAGATGACTAGAGAGTCCTTTGAGATCAAAGAATCCCAGTCAATACTTTGTTTCCATATGTCTTGCATCAATATCTTAGCTAGAATAGTTGCAGGTGCTAGGATACCTATAGGATCAAATATCTGAGCTACTTGTGAGAGTATGTTCCTTTTAGTGCAAGGAGCAGCACTGTAGTCAGGTATGTTGACCTGAAGTGTGTCTTGTGTAGGTAGCCATTGTAAGCCAAGCGTTTTGACAGAAGCTGATGTGAAATTGTATGTCTCTTGTGTAGCTGAGTCTACATTGTTATATAAAGATTGTATATGTTTTGTGTTTTCTGTAGAACTTATGCCTACATGTGATAGAATGTCAGAGTGGTTAGATGACCACTTGTGCAGTTGAAAACCTGCTTTGCTCAATAAGTCTATAAGCTCAGAGCATACTTGTTTACATTGCTCTAGAGTTTGAGATCCATACAAATAGTCATCCATGTACCCAGAGCTATTAATACAGTCAGCTGCCTGCGGGTGAGTATCTGAGTGTGTGTCAGCTAAATGTATCATTGTGCGACAAGCTAAGTATGGGGCACACTTTGTACCATAGCAGACCCTGTCGATCTCTAAACACTTGAGCGGTTCAGACCTGGAGTCTCTCCATAGGACTCTTTGTAAAGATGTCTGTTGTGAATTTATTTTTATAGCTCTAAACATTTTGACTATGTCACAAGAGAAAGCATATTTGTAAAGTCTAAATCTGAGGATAATTTCTAAAAGATCATTGTATATGTTTGGACCTTCATACATTATATCATTGAGTGATATACCAGTGGTTGTCTTGGCACTAGCATTGAAGACTGTACGTAATTTTGTTGTGATACTGTCAGGCTTTATGACCGCTAGATGTGGCATGTAGTAGGCACGTGTATCTGTAGGTGAGAAGTCCTCTATGTAGTGGGCATGTCCTAACTGTATGAACTCATGTATGAACGCTTTATACTGTGTGTAGAGATTTGTATCTCTTTGCATTTTAGATTCAAGTTTTAGTAAGCATCTATAAGCTGTGTTGAAGGAATTACCTAGTTCTTGTATTCTATCAACCTGTAGTGGTAGGTCCACTGTGTATCTGCCTGAGCTGTCTTGTGTTGTTGTAGACATGTATAACTCTTCGCAGTGTTTGTCCTCAGGTGAGAGTAGCTTTTTAGGAAGCAGCTCCTCTTGCTCCCAGAAGGATTGTAGTATGTCATCTGTTGATGAAGGTGTAAAATACATGCTAGCGTGCATGGTGCATTTTGGTGTATGTATTTGCGTAGCAGGAAGGTAGGAACCAGAAACAACCCATCCAAATAGTGTTTCGATTAGGAAGGGTAGGTGTGAACCAAGCTCTATGCGCCCAGTTTGCAATGTAGCATAGAACACTTCAGCGTTAAGCAGTAAGTCAATAGAACCCGGCATGAAAAATGTGGGGTCAGCAAGTGATTGAGCTTGCTTGTCTGGTATATGCCATGTTTGTGTATGTACATGCGTGTGAGGTAGTGGCACTGAAATACTGTCCATGACCAAGAAAGTTTGATTGCTTTGATAGGTGTTGTACCGAGATGCAACATTCATGTTTACACTTACTTGAGTACGCTCTTGGCTATTGCCTACACCAATTATAAGGCATGATTGCTGATTGACCTGTAGTTCCAATAGAGTTGCAAGTCTGTGGGTCACAACATTGACTTCACTTCCTGTGTCCAGAAGTGCTCGGGCAGTGATCCACCTGCCTGACGCATGTTGAACCCGTACTAGAGCTGTGGAAAGTAACATTTGATATCTATTAGTGTTTGTTACTAATACTGTAGAAGGTGTAGTGAATAATGTGTTTGAAGATTGAGTGTGAGTTGGCTGTAAAGAACCTTGTTGTATGTTTGCTTGTACAGTAGCTGTTGTCAAAGTGTTTGCTGTTGCAAATGTAGAATCTACCGCCTGTTGGCTTTGTGAAGAATTGTATGTCTGTTGACTGTGAGTTGGGATGTTTGCCTGTTGGCTGTCAATAGTTGTAATGTGATTAACCTGTGGTTGAGGTCTATCTTCATGTATGGATGTGTGATGTTTACCTTTGCATTTTAGGCAGTGAAATTTGGAGCACTTGTGCCTGAATTTGTAGGGCTGTAAACAGTTATAACACAGTAATTTAGCTTTTATAAGTTCAATGCGTTTCTGAGTTGTAAGTTCAAGATATGTAGGGCATTTATGCAAAGCATGACCGCTATTGCATAGGATACAAGTTTCCTTGACTGTTGTAGATGCTACATGAGAGACTTTAACATTTTGAATTTTATCATTATTAGATTTGGCATCATACATTAACTCGAAGGCTGTTCTGCGTTGGTTTAAGAAATCAAGCAGCTCGCTTAGGGAGGCAATAGAATTTTCTTTGCGGTTGATTTCCCAAGCGGCTCGGAGTGAATTGTCTAATTTTTGTGTTATTAGAAAAACCAACAATGCATCCCAGTGCTCCACAGGGAGCTGGATGGCTCTTAGGGAATCTAAACTTTGTTGTAGCACAACCAAATACTCTTTGAGGTTATTTCGAGTGATAGTACTAAAGCTAGTGATACTTTTTAAGTGAAAGTTTACAATAATTGTTTGATTTTCATACCTCTTAGCTAGGATTTCGAGCGCTTTGGAATAGTTTTCCTGTATGATGAGCAGTGAGGCTATGAGGCCCGCAGCCTCCCCCGTCAGCGCCGTCTTCAGGTACTGCAGCTTGTTAACCACGGGAAGGTCGGTGCTGTCCACGGACGCGTAGAAGATGTTCTTGAACGCTGGCCATTGCCGAATGTCCCCATCGAACTTAGGGAGTTCCAGTTGAGGCAGCTTGACACGTGGCTTGGCGTGGTCGTAGTGCGTACAGTTAAATTGATCAGTGTGGCGTGAATGTGATGCCGCCGGCGCGGGTGTTGGTGATCTTGCCGTCAAGGCGTTCATCATACCTGCCTTCAGTCCATAGAATCTGTCCTCGAAGGCGCTCCGCTCCTCTTCGTGAAAGTCTAGTCTGTCCGCGGCGTCGTCGATCGATTCGATTTGTATTTGAAGTTCCTCGAACCGCTGAATCAATTGTTCTAAATCGCCTTGTCGGACTCTGATTTCGTTCATGGAGTGTCGATCTATGTCGAAGTTCTGTAAATATCTTTCCATCCTAGTAAGCTTGCCTTTGATTGCGCTTCTCTTCTGTTTGAGGGTTTGTAGATTGGTTTCGATATTTTCTTCATCATTTTCAGACATTGTAAGTATATTGAGATTGTTCCGCTGTTGCGTATATTGAAGATTGTTCCGCTGTTGCGTATATTGAGAATATTGAGATTGTTGTACGGTGCGTCGTAGCGTCAAAAAAAGGAACCGCGTGCGCGTGCGTCGCTCACCGCATGGCGCGTCGGGCCGAGAGAAAAAATGGCGTCGCGGAAGTTCCGATTCCTAGTGTGTGGCGTCCTGTAGATGACGATGTTTGCTGATTGGCCAATTAGAGATGCCGGATATACGATGTGTGGCTGTTGCCTATGTACGAGTACGAATGTAGAATAATATTGTAGATTCACTCACTGTGTTCAAATTTTTTTTAGTGTCGGTAAAGCAGTGTCTGATTGATTCTTGAATAAATTGATTTTCGGCTGTTGCCGCTGCCCGCTGCTGGTTCGCCGCCCAAATTCCCGCGTTTGCGTGGTGCGTAGGAGTGATGTTTTCTCCGCCTCCACACCAAACGACGCCGCGAAGAAAAAAGATGGCGATCCTTGTTGTCGGCTCTCGAAGGACCAATGTTTGGGATCTTGATGAAAACCACCATATATATACACTTGATTATTTATTTGTGACACTGGTTTACACTGTATGTTATATTATTATATTATTGAATAATGAATTACACTAAATTATTGCGAGAAGTAAGGAGACGTGTGTTCTCTATTCGATGTGGAGTTAGAAGGGCTGAGCCAACCAACTGTCAAGTCTGTATTAGTTTGACAACTATGACAGATGACGTTGACAATACTAAACACTTACGTCAAAGTGATCTTCACAAAAATAAAGCTGACTAGTAGGTGATATTCCTTTCAAATCGCGTCTTGCAAGTTTAAGCCACTTATTTCGCATCGTCTTGTTGAAAGGAACCCAAATAAATAACTTCTCAGGAGTTTTTATGGACGTGTTAGTACACAGGGGGACAGAACACCACCTATATGCTTTGGAATTCATGTTTAAAATGTAAAATTTAAAAATTATCAAGAGTGTGTCAATGTTTACAACTGTCGTATGATCCTTGTACTCTAGAGTGACGTAGCAAGTGACGCCATGACACTTTAGAAGTGTTTTGGTGCATATTTTAAATTTATGAATTAAAAAGTAATTTTTAAATACTAAACCTTAATTTTCAGGCGAAATATTATGTTTGTTGTGATTAATATATATTTCCGAATATTATAGAACAGTTTTTCAAAATTTGTCATCATGCCTATTGGAAGCACAGTGGAAGGCTGAAATGCAAGTTCGGTTTCGTAATGAAACTGGCCTTCTTATAGACATGCCAAAGGCCAACTTTGGCAATAATAATGACGGCAACACGAGTAGAAGATTCTTTGAGAATCCTGAACTGGCATCGGAAATCACAGGAATCAGCTATGAACTATAGGTTCAAAGTTACATTGAAAACAATATCGAGTGGTCACGAAATTGATGTCACTAAATATGACCAATACGCTTACGATACTGCAAAATTGTACGTGGAGTTGTATGGTTGGCATCCAATGACTCCAAGCATGCATAAAATCCTGATGCATGGAGGGGAAATCATAAGCAATTCGCTACTGCCTATTGGTCAACTATCACTATTAAAAAAGAAATAGCAAGTTTCTATTTACGCGATGATATAAGCAAATGCACTGCTGGCAAAAGAGAATGCCGCACGGAAAAAATATCTAAGAAAAAAGAACAAATACGTTACCTTACCGATACATTTAGCAATCTTTATAAAATATACAAATCTGAAGGTGGTAAATACGGCTTAGCTACATTCTACAAATATAAACCTTTTTATGTATTAACTCCGGGTATACAAAATAGAGATACTTGTATATGCATCAAACATGCATTGCAAGCACTACTCAAACAGAAAATATTGTTAAATTGTAAAACGGCAAAAGACGTATTAATGTCTTTGAGTTGTAACTTGAAGTCATATTTATGCGTGTACGGAAATTGTAACGACTGCAATAATTTTAAGTTGGATTATACAGAAACTCCATTAAATTTGAAAGTTAAATGGATACAATGGGAGCGCCAAAACTATGAATACAAGAAAACAGAAAATGGAGAGCAAAAGACAGTCGTTACAAAAAAATCTGTTAAAATGTGTAAGGAAGGCACTATTCGTGCTTTGATCGACTTATTTGAAACGAGCATCTCCCAATTTAAACAATATTATTTTACATGGAAAAATCAGTCTGAAAAGTACCAACAATGTATTACCTCATTAAATGAAGACGAGGCCTTAATACTGTGCGATTTTTCTGAAAATTATACATGTAAAATGGCTAATGAAATCCAATCAATGCACTTTGGCGCATGTAAACATCAAGTAACGCTCCACACAGGTAATTTTTATGTCACTTGTGTTTAATCAGTTATTGGACACAAGCTGGCACCCAGTTAAGGGCTTAACCTGAACATGATTATTAACAAATATTTTTTATTACGTAGAATAAAAAGGTTATATTCACAAATCAGCTGTTCCTTACACGGAGAGGTCATTGGCATCAAGATTTTATTTATACCTATCTTAGGTTTTATTTGGGTTTTATAGATTATTCTAGATCTTTATTTAAATTTATTTTATTACATTACAGGGATGGTTTATTGGAAACTAACTAGTTAGGCAACTAGCAATAATAGTTATACGGTAATATCGCAAATGATTAATATCAAATTACGTAATGTTCGGTCATTGAACGTACAGATACATACCTAATGCGTAGCTTTCTGTTCCCACCTACTAGGTAGGCACGCGCACGAGTGTGCGCTATAAGTGTGTGCGGGTACTTAGTCTGAACGGCCCAAATCGAATGGCACGTGGGCCATTCGCACGTAAACAAAAATCGTCTACGTTCAAATGGCCCGGTGGTAAAATGAATTTAAAAATAATTCAAAGTACAGTCGCAAACATTGTATTAGTCACATAGTTTATGAATTTTAACTAAATAAATATTTAATTATTTAAAATCGTCGAAATAAACGGAATACATCTTCATAACCTGTCGGTACGATTTCAGGTAGCTAGATAAACAATGACCCTTTCTTGTCATCCAATCACAAGCAGGATGCTTATCTGTGACGTCAGACGACTGTGGAGAAATATGTTTAATATGCAGCTTAGTAACACCACTGTTAATTTTGCAATTGTCTAATAATGTTGTGCGTTGAATTTTTACTTTTGAAGTTTTGTGTTTTTGTTTACTGTTGGATCCTGGTAAGTTTTTTTTATATAATAATATATTATAAGGCTAATTGCATATACTGCAATATTTTTCTCAAAATGTTTCTTCAGTTAAAGGCGTTTCATATGTACATTATATTCTCTATCTTTTTGGGTCCATGAACATAATATGATCGAATTTAATAATATAAGTATATCTCTCTAAACTCGTTTGCAAACAACATCAATATTCGGGCTAAAGACTAAGCTACCAGATTTTAGAACATAAATAATATATGACCGGGACTAGATTTCGATGCATACAATATACAAATCTGCTGCAATCTACTTTCACACTTCTAAGGCCCATATTGTATATTCTAGGTTTAAATAATCAAAGAAATGGATGACGCACATCCCTCTACATCACAATCTACAAGTGAGGGTAAATCAAGAAAAGGTGGTCGCCTTCTACGTAGAGGTGGTTATGAATATAATTGGAAAAGGCTGAACAAAGACGGAACAGAACATTGGCGTTGTGCAAAAAAAAGTACGTGCAGTGCTTCTATTAAAACCAAAAGTAACCCTTTAACAGTTGTACGTGAAACATCACATAATCATGGACCTAAAGACTTAGAAACAAGGGAAATTAAAGAGCAAATGGAAAAATGTATTAACGCTGTTCAACACGATGTATCTATTCCGATTCCTCAAATATTTAATGAGCACATGCAAATACTTACACAAAAAGGAGTACAAATTTTACCTAAGTTTGAAAATATAAGCAAACATCTATACCAAAAACGAAATAGCTCAATTGGAGCCAAGAGACTTTGCTTTAGAAAAGGAGCTGACGTTATTATCCCTCAAAAATATTTATTTATGTTATTTGCGGATTATCAATACAGACAAAAAAGAATATTAATATTTGGACATAAGGATTTCATTGTTTATTTGAGGCAGTCAAGAAGTTTCTTCTTTGATGGGACATTTAAGATCTGCCCGAATGGATTTTATCAAGTTTTTACAGTTCATGCAGATATCGGAAGCACTCAAGAATTTGTTAACGTGATTCCTATTTTGTATGCTTTACTACCTGATAAGAAGCTTGACACATATCAGTTACTATTTGAATTAATAAAAAGTCAGGAACCAGAATGGAAACCGACTTATGCCACTATGGATTTTGAAGCGGCTACCATAGTTGCATTACAAAATATGTTTCCAGATGTTAAAATAACAGGGTGCAATTTTCATTTTAATCAATGCTTGTGGCGTAAAGCAAAGAAATTAAATTTACACAAGACCCATTCAGGCAAGGCACATATAAAATTATGTACAGCATTATCACACATTCCTCCACAATTCGTTGACGATGGTTGGCTTTATATTATGGCAGAAAGTCCGTGCAGTGATAATTTTACAAAATTCAACGATTATTTTGTTAGCACATGGCTAGAAGATAAGGTGAATTCAAGTATCTGGTGTACATATAATAAATATCATAAAACAAATAACATTGTAGAGTCATGGAACAATAGAATTAGAAAATTCATAAAAGTCAAACCAAATATTGGTCAACTTCTACAAGGGTTGCATAACGACTTCAAATATTATTCAAATCAGATAAGGAAACCTGATGGGATCAAAATTTCAAAAAGGAAACCTGAAACTTTGACAAGAAACTGGAAAATTCAAAGTACAGTAGAAGAATTATTGACTGGACAGATAAGCTTGGGGCATTGCTTAGAAAAATTAAAGTTTTAATCAATAATGTTGTATTTTCTTTTTACTTTGTTGATTTTTTATATTAAAATAAGCCCGATTATAACTAAATCTTATTGTTTAATTGTATTTTTATATTTTGTTGATTTGTTTTTCTAAAATAAGACTGATTTTAGGTAAATCTTATAGTAAATTCTCATATTTTGTTGATCTGTTTCCTTAAAATTGCTGGCAGGTTTTGACTGAACATTGTTGTACAATTATATTTTTATGTTTGTTAATTTGTTTCTCTAAAATAAGACTGATTTTCACTAAATCTTATTGTTTAATAGTAAATTCTCACGAATTGAGGATTTTTATTATTTAAAATTAGGCTGCTTTTAACTAACTTCTTAATTGTATTTTTTTATACTTTGTTGATTGGCCTATTTTGGCTTATTGTTTTATTTTATCTTATTGTTTAATTTTTTTATGTTGATTTGTTTCACTAAAAGTTTTTTTTTAAATATGACTGCTTATACATAACATAATGGCTATATTTAACTTTTGTAAACATTTTATATTGCTGTTGATTGTTTTATGAAGATAATACAAATCTAAGAAAAAAAATTATTTTATTTAAACTTTTTACTTTTGCACCCGAATGTACATAATGTAGTTTATCCATTGAATTAAGATAGATTTTTTAACCAACGGGCCATTTGAACGTAGACGATTTTTGTTTACGTTCGAATGGCCCACGTGCCATTCGATTTGGGCCGTTCAGACTAAGTACCCTGTGTGCGTAGGGATAGAGTAGTGTGCTCGAACGTTTTACGTTCAGTCAGGACAACCATTTTATTAAAAAAAACTGGGTGTTCATTAAGTAAATTAAATTACAGATGTTGTTTTAGTTCTATAATTTAATATTCTAATTGGGGTATCTGAGGTCTTGCGTTTATACCGTTACAAGTTGTATAGGCATGCAGCCGAGCCAGCGCTGTACGACAACGTCACATCTCAAGTCATCAAAGGGGAAATGACGGGGTCGTACATGGTAGCCTACAGCGCGAAGAGCGGTTTTGTAGCCATGGACGTGGAGGAAACGGAGCGCGGTAAGCGTGAGAGGAAAACCAGCCTTAGATGTATAAAGTGAAAACATTGATACAAACGCACTGGTGGTGGACCAAAATCTCCTAGTCCAAACCCGGATAATTTAGAAACCTTAAGCATGATTCCACAGGAAATTGAGACAGATTTTAATGTTTTTGAAAGCGATGGCATTGCCGTAAGTCCAAAGGTAAGATAATTTAAGTTCAACACCTTTTTAGTAGCTTAACTTATAACGGTGTAATTGCATCTGGGAAACTGGATTTTACGCACTTCTAGTTGTTGTAATGTTTATGACATTTGTGGCTACTTTCAGTTTATACTTAATTATTCTACATTTATTTCAGAAACAAAATATAGAATTGAAAGCTAGTATTAGAATTTAGTCTCACACCAGAACGAACGTACGTTCGGCAGATGATGATTCATCTGCCTAGTCTTTTCCCAACTATATTGGAGTCGGCTTCCAGTATAACCGGATGCAGCTGAATACCAGTATTTTATATGGAGCGACTGCCTATCTGACCTTCACAACCTAGTTACTGGGTAATACGATACCCCTTGGTAAGCCTGGTTGTCAGACTTGTACGTTGATGTTGCACTCATATTGCACAAGTTTCTATTTCTATTCTACCATCAAACAATCTTCAAGTATTATAGTGAATATGGTGCACTGTAATCAACTACATCGCCATATTTTTTTAATAATTATTTTCTAAATTAATTTTAGTTTTAATTAACTATTTTTTTTTTGTTGTTGTTACAGAATATAACATAACACAAATACCCTTGTGCACGCCATCGTGTGCACCAAGATTAAAAACCGTACTGTACCGCGTGCGACGACGCGTGCGGCACACCATTTAGCGACGGTGGCGGGAGGTGCCGTGCGCGGGGCAACATTGGCGCTGCTCCTTCGCGCGCAGTGGTGCCAACTTTGGGGTTTTTCCCCTAAATTTAGGGGGAAGAAGTGTTAAAAGGGGAATTTTTAGGGACAGTTTTTTTTTGGGGATATTAATAGGGGCTTGCTAAAAGTTTGCTATGGCGTTATTGACGTTGCCCATATACATATGTAACGCCTCCGTGGAGCGTGCCTTTTCTATTTATGCCATTATTAAAAATAAACTTAGGAATCGTTTATCCCTGAATATGCTTCAGAGATTTTCCCTGATCAGAGAATATGGGGCTTGCGTTAAGTTTGAACCTAGGGCAAAACGTATGATTTCAAAATACCAGTGTATAAAAATCGCTTGCGATGATGATGATGCCGTTCTGGAACTGATCAACAATATTACAATAATTTAGTTAGTAGTTTCGCAATAGGTATTTAGGTACCTACTCTTTTTTTTTTACCTTGACCTAGCTGCTGAGAGTCAAAAGTTCCTGTTACTTAAATATATCATATCAAAATTACAAGGAAAGGCACAGATAGCGTACTCAAATAAAATATTTGACAACTTCGACGAGCTACGAACATTCTTAAGGCAGAATTTCGGGGAAAGAAAACATTATAATCATCTTTTATTGGAGCTGCAGTCATGCAAACAATTACCAAATGAAACCGTCGCACAATATGCCCTTAGAATTGAAACCTGCCTGACAGATCTGCAATCTGAAATTCATAATTCAGATTCTCTAAAAAAGGAACTTCCGGGTCGCATTGCTATGACAGAAGATCAAGCTCAATATACGTTTTGTCTGGGACTTCACCCCAGACTAAGTACTATTGTTCGTTGTCGAGACCCCCGAAATCTTAATGCTGCTATAAATGCTGCCACAGAAGAAGAAAAAATCTACAACTTCTCAATTAGTTCGTCTTGTAAAGTTTGTCGTAAGGTAGGTCATTCCGAGCTCGAATGTAGATTTAAAAACAATCAAAATAAGGCTCTATTTTCATCTAAGGCAAGGCAGTCAAATAACATGCAACAAAGTTCTGGTTCCCAACCGTTAATATGCCACTGTTGCAAAAATATCGGGCATGACATTTCGCAAAAAGGAAAACGCTATATTATTTTTCATGCTGGCAGCGAAAAAGGGTTTATCCCTAATGCTTTGCTCATATTTACTGGAGCAAATAAAAATGCTGATTACCATTCAGAGATGAACAAAAGTAATTTTACTAAATGGGTTGAAGAAAAGCTGATTCCCAACTTACCACTGGCATCGATTGTGGTTATGGATAATGCGCCGTACCATTCAGTAATGTTGAACAAAGCGCCCATCTCTGGTACCAAAGTAGCCGAAATAAAAGAATGGTTAGTTCAAAATGAAATTCAATTTGATGAAACATTAAAAAAGCCTTCACTTTTGATGCTCGTGAAACGTCACAAGCCAGAGCCGATATTTGAAATCGATGAGCTTTTAGGTGCACACGGTCACACTGTGATAAGACTTCCACCTTACCACTGTGACCTCAATCCAATCGAGCTAATCTGGGGGATAATAAAACACAAGATTGCCGCCCAAAATGTAGGATCGATCGACATAAAGGTATGGCTTATTAAAGTATGTGATAAAAAATGTTTTACTTTTAATATTGATAGAGGTATATGAATTATTTCATCTTTTCAGGAAGCAGCTGAACGTGCATTCCAAGCTATTACCGAGGAGGATTGGAAGAACTCATGCCAGCACGTAATAAAAATAGAAAAGGATTACTGTGAAAGAGAACGAACTATGTACGAGGAAATTGAGCGATTAGTCATAAACACTGAAGATGATAGCAGCAGCACCTCTGAATCTGAACAAGACTCAGATGAGTTTGCGGCCAGCTCTAGCCAAGATATGGATGTCGCGGGGGTAGAATATTTAGAGGAAGATTTGTTGGAATAAAAAAGGATAATATTATCCATAACGTTTCTTTTTTATTCCTAAAAAAATGTTGTGAACTCAGGAGTATTTCTCTAAATACTTATTTTTAGGTAATAAGTTATCAGTTGCATATCGAGAAGAGGACCTTGTTCGATTTAACAATAGGTACTTACTGATTTGAAAAAGTAACATATAAAGTGGGAATAAATTTGTCTAATTGAAAAAAAAATCAGCTAAGTATCAAGATTAGGTTGGTGCGCTATTCGGTTGCAACGGGTTGCCTTACGAGCAGCACAGTGGCGCCTCCATTATTTTCTACTCATTTTTGCCGAGCTGTATGTTATGCCTTTTGCCCCATTCATAGGCTCAGATTTTGTGTTTATGCACGATAACGCACGGCCCCACACTGCGCGCATAGTGCGTGGTTACTTAAAGGAGACTGGTGTAACCCAGATGGACTGGCCTGCACGATCACCGGACATGAATCCGATAGAACATGTCTGGGACATGATTGGACGAAGGGTTCATGAAAGAAATCCTGCCCCTAGGAATGTTGAAGACTTGAAATTGGCGCTGGTTGAAGAATGGGACACTTTGCCTCAGGAAATGATTGAAGGTGTTAATCAGAAGCATGGCTAGACGTATCCAAGCCGTATATAAGGGCGCGTGGAGCAACACGCGCTATTAATTCTTTTTTTTAATTTAGCTCTGTTCTTACGCATAAGAAAACATCAAAATTTTTCAGACGAGCATTTTTTTTATTTTTTATGAAATAAATCCTAATAAACCCTTCAATTTGTTTTTTTTTTTCTTGCATAAAATAAACAAACAGTCTCAAATTAAGCATAAACATATAAGACAATATTTTTTAATTTAACAGGAATTGTAGGAATTATTGTATTTTTCAAATAAACAATCGTGTTGCTCTGTAAAACAAAGATTTATTTTAGTATTCACATACATAAACTAATAAATACACTGTAAACTTAAATCATTCTATCCTACCTGTAAAACAAAGAAACGACATTAAAAGTTTATTAATTAATAACAATTCCTTTATATTATATTTTATGAATAAAATCACTCTCACGGTGAAAACATGACAACTTGTTAACATCCATCCTGCTTTACTCACAGAGTTGGCTGTCTTGCGAACAGCACCATCTATTGAAGTACTTATGTACTTGGTTGACAATTCCTCGACAGTGGTGCGCTATATAAACTAATTATTAAAGAAATGATCATTTCTTTACAAACATTAAATAATAGTCATTCAATCTCAAAAAATTCTGATTTTGTTTTGTGTTCCTCTAATTTTGCCGGTGTGTCTAGTTAGTCAGTCATACTTTGAACTTCGTGGCGGACACACAAAAACTGGACTTAGAACTTGCCCCGTAACATTACGTAACTGGGTTGATTTAATTTCTAAACAAAAAGTTTCGTGAACCTACCTGTCACTAGCTGTGTAAAATAGTAAACTTGTTAGACAAAATGTCAGACGGTGAACAAGAAAACGATAGTTCAAATTCCATTTTAGTTAAATTAATCCGTAGGTAAATGGTCTGGCATACGTAGTCGTGTAACTTATTTTAAAAACTACGTCACTAAGTTTCAGTTAGATAAGTTGGATAGTGTAACTAGTTTAGATATAAGAGAATTATCGGTAAAATTAGCACAGTCACAAAAATTAGTTCAAAAATTTCAACCAGAAATCAGGTTCAGACAGAAATTGAGGAACTTTCTGTAAATGCAGAGAAACAGTACTCGGAAAGAGATATCGCTGAAAGTGAATTTTGTACCGAAATTGCATTAGCGCAGGCAATAATGGATTTTGTTTTCATCTAAAAACAAAAAACGCGATCAATAATGATTCAATAAAATCTAATTCTGGAGTAAATGCTTCCATAAAATTGCCTACTATTAATCTACCAACTTTTGATGGGAACTTTGTGAAATGGTTAGAGTTTCGAGACACATTCCAATCTCTTATAGATGAAAATGATTCTATACCAATAATAAATAAATATCATTATTTGAGAAATTCGTTGGTAGGTAGCGCTAGGATTGCTATTAGTTTAATAAATTTTGCGGTTAAGGATTATAAAAGCGCATGGCAGGCTTTATGTAAGAGATATAATCCAAATATTCATATGAACTATCACTTGAACGCGTAAGTATTGCTTCTATTCAAAAGGAATCTTTCGTGGCATTAAGGGATTTAAGTGATATAATTTTTAAGAATTTAAGTGCGCTAAATACTTTAGGAATCTCTAGAGATAGTTGGGATCCTTTAGTACCTAATACATTTGGTGGCTGCAAAGTTGGATCCTAGGACTAAAAGTAAATGGGAAGATCTTAAAGGTAGTTTGTCATCCCGTCCATCACTTGAAGAATTTCAAGTTTTTATAATTCAAAGAGCTAACGTTCTGCAAATAGCTAACCATAGTCATAGTAATCAGGATAGCAAAAACTCTTCTAGAGAAAATAATAATAACAAGGAAAATAAATCTGTAAGGTCGTTTGCTACTGTTACAGATAACACTAATAACAAGACATGTTTTGTGTGTGATAAAAACCATTATATACATTAGTGTTTTAAAGTAAATGATAGGCTTTCCTTAGTAAATAAACAAAAGCTATGCATGAACTGTCTTCGTAGTGGTCACACACAGAATGTACTTTGAAAGGTTTGTGCCGGAAATGCCAGGAGAAACACAATAGTTTATTACATAAAAACAGTACAGTTGTAAATGTAGCTACTGAAAACACTGAGCCTTCGGTTACTAAGTAGTGTCCCTGTTAGTTTAGCTGCAGTCTCACCGGGACAAGTTTTATTGTGCACTGCACAGGTTGAAGTGATTAATACAAAATCAAATTGTACTCACCTAGCTCGTGCATTGCTGGATACCGGGAGCCAGTCTTCATTTATGACTGGCAACTTGAAAGAAAAGCTAGGACTACAGACTGAAAAACTGAATGCCTTTAATGTAACAGGCATAAACAATATACAGAGTCAAATTACCGAACGGTGCAATATAAAATTAAAATCAAGAATATTTAGTGTGCATGTAAATTGTTTTATTCTTCCAAAAATTACTGACAATTTACCTAAAGTTCAAGTTAATGTAGAAAGGTTTGGTTTACCAGATAACATTCAATTGGCTGATTCTTTGTTTGACTAACCGTCTGAAATAGATATTTTATTGGGCGTAGATCATTTCTTTAATATTATATTACCAAATAAAATAAGTTTAGTCACCAACAGACCTGTCTTACAAGATAGCATACTAGGGTTGATAGTGGCTGGCCCCACCGGGGATAGTCATAATAATAAGAAAATACATTGTAACTTTGTTCAAAAAAGTTTAAGGACGCTATCACATTTTTCCACGAATAACAGTACTTTCAGGTACCATTTTAATGAACTTGGAGTCACAACTGCAAGGATATCTTGGTTTCAAATTAAAGATAATATATTCATCTCCAGAATGGCCCCATAACAATTAAATAGCCCCATACAAAATTTTCACACAAATACGTTTTTACCATCACAATAATCGCAAAAAATTAAATAAAAAGGGGTTTGAATATGTACCAATATAGCTAAATCCACTGCATATTTTGACTTAAAAATAAGAAGATATTGTTGCTTATATAGTCCTCTATACGACAAGCTAAATATTTTGTAGATAAATAAATAACTTTTTCATTTATGAGATAAATAAGAAACGCTCTCAAATTTCTCCATACATTTTCTACCTGCGGACACTTGCGGTTGGTCATTCCGCGGTCAGACGCGCTCGTGAAAGCACGCCTGTATCGCATTAGCCGCATACTGACTGAGCGAGCAGCCTCGTGAGGCAGCCGCGTGAGGCAAATCCTCGGTCGGTCAAGACGAGCCTCGCCCGAGGCAAACCCACGCGCTGCCTCGCCCGAGCGTGCCGCGGCCCGAGCCAAACATTGTCGGTTTTTGTCCATGCTCTAAAGCGCCTCAGTAACTTTGCCGCGCGCACTCAAGACGGTTGTGTTTTGCCTCGCTTCTTCGAAGAACACCATGAATAAAGAACAGTGTCTCAAATTAATACAATTATATGGCGAATATAGACTACTTTGGGGTGAGCTATGTCCTGATTATACCAACAGGGGACTAAGAGAAGATGCGTGGAGAAACATAAACCGGGAAATGAACATTCCAATAACTGACTTAAAAAAAAAGATTGTCTTTGTTTGTATATATATATATATATTTCTTTGTCAAAAAGATTGTTTTAGTCTTTGTTAGGATCCTATAGGCGGGAAAGGTCACGTGAAAAGAAAAGCCGTATCACAGGATCAGGTATGTTTATGTTCTTTTATTTCATTATTTACATATAAATTATATTTTTAAATATTAGCATATAAAATATAGAAAAACATTTAAAAATATAAAAAATAGTAGCCCACCGGTATCGGGAACAGGGTCCAAGCTACCGGCGGTCAGGGCTCCAGAGAGAGGAACCTCCGGACAATGCGGGCCGTGTCCAGAAGTACCGATTTCTGAATCAAGCCCTTGATCCAGCTGCCCAACGAGAGCCTCCTTAGGTGTTATGTTTATTATTATGTTAATGCCTTTAATTTAAACTACACTTCAGTGTATTTAGCCGGCCACACTTTGGATCGTAGACAGAGAAAACTATAGACTATAAAAATACACTAAAATTACAATTATATTGAAAAATAAAAACATTAATGTTATTACAGGTCGTGGTGACATATATAAATCACATTGGTGCGCCTATGAAGCTTTCAGCTTCCTGGGCGATAGAAACCACCCAGGAAATACGCAAGATTCTTTACATGAAGAAGTGAGTATTTACTGATAATTATTCTGCCAAGCAATTGCTCCATTTGTAATAAAATGTCGCCCTAAATGTGAACGTATTTCTTTTATATCTGTTGGCCCTCGCCGTGGAATAGCTTGAATAGGTAGCATTGATGACATTCCTGTATCCTGCCGCCATCGCCCGTGTATTATTGTTCCTTCAGCTTCGGCATCGAATGATCCCGGGGGAGTGAACCTTTGAGAGGACTCTTGATCTCTTCGCAAGTAGTTATATAAGTATATAGTAGTTAACACGACTTGTAGCTATTTCTGGTTCCAATAGGATGGGCTTCCTCAATACTCTGAACACAGAACTTAAAATTCCAAACGCATTCTCCACAACTCTCCTTGCTCTGGACAGTCGGTAATTAAAGATCCTTTCCATTGAACCTCGATCTGGAGTACCTTCATAAGGTTTCATTGTGTACTCATTCAATGCAAAAGCTTTATCGCCTAGAATAAAATATGGCACTGCAGTTGCATAAGGCGTTTGTAAGATTTCTGGCGGAGGAATATTAAGTTCCCTTCTTTCGAGTTTTTTATATAAATTGGTATTTTTAAACACACCGCCATCCGATATACGACCTTTGCTACCAACATCTACGTACAGGAATTTATAATTGGCGTCAACTAAAGCAAACAGAACTATACTGGGAAACAATTTGTAACAATCGTAATCATTGCCACTATTTATGGGCGACTGTAATATAACATGTTTCCCATCCATTGCTGCAATGGCATGAGGAAAATTCCATTATGTCTCAAATTCTCTTGCTGTAGTAAGCCACTCTTCTTCGGATGATGGTATCTGTAAATAAAATTATGATTTTTCACTTTACAGAATGTAAGTCAAAGTGAAACTCAAAATGATGGAAGTCAAAGTGAAACTCAAAATGATGGCAGTCAAAGTGAAACTCAAAATGGTGGCAGTCAAAGTAGACAATGAAAATACAGTTGAAGAAACCAGAAATGAAAATACGAGAGCAAAGAAGAGAACTAAAAGAACTGAGCCAGATGATTTAACTAATAATGCTATATCAGAAGCCTTAACACTTTTACAACAGTGTGCAAGTGATAGTACTGCTTCGGAAAAACATGATTCCTATGATGTTTATGGGCAACACGTCACAAATGAGTTGCGAAAATATGATGCTTTTACTTTAGCAAATGTAAAGCATGCTATAAATAAAATTATTTTCGAAGCGGATATGGGAGCATACCAATCATACACTGGTTATTATACTCAATCATACAGTGGACTAAACAGTTCGAATTATACGTCTTGTCCTTCTTCCTCATCAATACCTCCTACCTCACCGATGCCTCCTATCTCACCGATGCCTCCTATCTCACCGATGCCTCCCCCTCCTCCGCCTCCACGTCCTCATTGTTAAATAATTGTTTAATTAAGCGTTTTATGCCAACTGTCACTTTGTCTATTTCTGTCATGTTTTTGTAATAATTAATAAAAAACGTACGAAAACTGAAATAAAATAATTTTATTTTACCTTAACATAATCCTTTAGCACCCCGATTAACGCATCACAAACTTCAGGTACGATTAGGCATTAAGTCCGCCTTTGTACCTTTTTGTGCAAAAAGTTTAAATAAATAAATAAATAAATTACTGATATTCTTTGTTTTGATATACGAAACAGATACTGCAAACTGGTATACCTGTACCGCCACCCCTTCCGCAACATACCTCACAACATTCCAGGCAACCTTCTCAAGCAAAAGCTAAAATAACATCAGCAGTATACAGACGTGCTGCTAATACAGCTAGTCATTGCATATTTGTTAACTGTTTCGAATCAGAACGTTTACTTATACCTGCTGCCATAAAGGAGCTTTTACTTTTACATCACAAGTTTTATATACCTCCAGGAGCACGAATATGTAATTATCACTTAAATCATGGCCATTGGAATGAATTAACCTCCCAGTTAAGAGACTTTACTGGTACACAGTTTGACAACATTTTAAATATGTTGCAGCGAGCTGCCAAATACCACTTCGATTTTTCGAATATTGCAATTATGCCAGAATATTTATATCATTATTGGTTAGGTATGACTTCTAATCAATTTTATTATTTATTCAATTCTATACCAAATCTATCAAACTCTGAACCTAATGCCATATTGCTTTGTGCATGTATTTAGTTAAGCTGAGAACTGGTGACAGCAATGAAAGATTGGCTACACTATTTGAGAAATCTCGAACTACCTTAGAACGCTGGATGAATTCAGCTAGAGTGTCTAACTAGACAGTTTGTACTGATGCATTTGGGATTTAATCACCTAACCGTAGAAGATGTTGCTTCTAGAAATAGAATAATCCCAGAAGGATTATACGGCAATCCTCATTTGCCCTCAAATACCAAACCAGCAATAGTTTTGTGTGATGCAACTTATGTATTTATCCAAAGTATTGCTAATTATTTATTTCAAAAACAAACTTACAGTTTGCAGAAACTTTACTGGATAATCTAGTTAAACCGTTTATGATGGTATGTTGTGATGGTCACATAATTGATTGTCTAGGTCCTTATAAAGCTACCAATAATGATGCTACAATTACTAGCTTAAACCTTCGTAGTGAGGAATCTGGTCTAAGGTCATTTTTCCGGACCGGTGACATTTTTATACTTGATAGAGGATTTAGGGATGTCATAAATGAATTACAAGAATGTGGCTTTGTCACACACATGCCAGAATCTTTAATTGAAAATGAATTTCAATTAACAACACAACAAGCAAATCGGTCTCGTTTTGTAACCATGTGTCGCTGGGTTGTAGAAGTTGTTAATGGGAGAATTAAGAGGGATTTCAGACTCTTTCGGTATGTATTTAATAATCGTGATGCTTTGCTTTGCGTGCGACTTTAACCAAAGACGTTGTTGATGACTCTGGCAGGGTGTTCCCACTGGAGTCCCAGGCTAGTTAATCAGGAACCACCATCAGGACCATATCAAACTAAGGACCAATCAGAGACATCACAAGCAGAACAAAATCACTCCGACCAGCAGACGCACTCATTAGCATAAGCAAATGTAACATTCAAGAACTTTTCATGGCTAATTGGCGATTAGGACGAAAATCACAACTCTGCCTCAGCAATAAAATGCTTGTCTACAAGGCCATCATAAAACCAATTTGGACCTATAGAGTAGAACTCTGGGAATCTGCTAGCGATTCCAACATTGAGATAATTCAGCAATTCTAAAACATTGCATTGAGAATGGCCTCCAGTCACAGATTAATATGTGCTTCAGTGCACACTGGATACTAGATTGTAAGACAATCTGAAATACACAAATACCTAGCAATGTCGACAATAAGAGAAAAATTAAACAACTGCCACAAAAAGTACAATTAACCTTCTGCGACTGAGGTGGTAGTCTATCGGACACCACCAAACACAAAAAACGTTGCCAGATCGTAACATGGCGTGATGTAGCTCTGTCTCGCTCAGTACCTTCCTGTAACGGCTCGCGCTAACGGTCAGTGAGGCGCGGGCGGCCCTGCGGTGTGCACGTTTGGAGTTTTCGACTGCCGGTGTCCCACAGACGTAAGTACAGCAATAAACGTTGATTCTGATAGACGTCACCTCACCAATATCGTTTTAGATTCATAGTGTCTGTTAGTCGTTTCATCAGTAAAATATTAATACTACCATAGTGTCTCTCAAACATAACCTCACATTTAATTGCCTTAACTTCTAATATTCATATTTTTTTAGATGGTGACTCAAAGTACAGATAGTAGGCCACCAAAACGAGACAGCATTGGAAGATATACAAATGATGATGGCGAAAAGAGAACCAGGGAGCTCCTTGTATGGGTTTATCAAAGACTTTACATTACTTTCCCACGTACCAAAGTAAAATAAAGCCGTAATATTGGTTTCATCATCTCATCATATTAGAAGCTTAGATGATAAAACGATGAAACCAACTATGATCGCCGACTATAACCATTCTAAAGGTCAAGCAATCGTAAAACACGCCGCTGGCCCATGACGATATTTTACTGAATTCTGGATTTAGCTGGTACTAATTCATTCGTCTTATACCAATATTGTCCAGGTGCCCAGCTGCGAAGATGGGACTTTTTACTGTCTTTGGCAAGAGAGTTGGTTCTTTGTAGCTTAAAAGAACGCGTTTATAATGACAGACTGCCCAGAGAACTCCGTCTTACTATAACGCGAGTTTTAGGCAATGATTTGCCTACCCCTCCATCCGTGGCTCAGCTTCCAGGTCCAGCTGGAAGGAAGCTATGCAGCATATGCCCCAGTAAATTGAAGAGGCAAACAAGGTACCATTGTTGCGCATGCAAAAAGCCAATTTGTCTACAATGTTCTTCTCCACTATGTCAAGACTGTAAACCTAAGTTTTAGATTTAGGGTTAACTTTGAGACTGATTTGTGCCTAATTGAACCGTGATATCACGTTGTGTTTTTTGTTTTAGAACTATAAGATAACGCTTAAAAGATTAATATTAACATTTTTAGAGAAGTTTTATTATTTAGTTCATTTTTTAGTAGTTTTGTAAGTTTAAGCGTAAATATAACGAAAATACCGATCTCAATAAATGATTCCATAATAAACTCGTTTTTTGTTTTGAGCATGCTTATTCATTTTTATGTCATTATACATAAACCCATTAATAGTAAAACAAAACTAGAGCCCTATTATTTCTAAAATTTATAAACGAATCATGCTGTATAATAGTGACGCCTGACAGACTACACCTCAGTCGAATGTTGACGAGAAACCCACCTCAGTTGCAGAAGGTTAATAAAGACTATACTTCTACAGTAACACATTAGCTAAAGTTCTACTTCAAGACAAAGACCACATAAAATGCCTTAAAAGTTGGCACATATTGGAACTGGACCAAAGGAATTCCACAACAGATGACATCTGACTATGGCTAAACAGACAATTGTAGATAAAAAGGCAAACAAATATGTGTCATGCCTTGCTTCAAAAGCTTACATGCTACTCCAGGAGTTGAGGAAAGAGAGACAAGCTGCTCTACGGGCTAGGGCAAAATAGTTACCATATAACCTCTATGCAAAAGGCACACAATGTTCACATAATTACCACCATGGTTTCGTGCAATTCTTCTTTTAAATTAAAATTTTCTCCAAGAATATTGTAGCCTTCTCATAAATATTACAAAACAATCTACCTAAGCTACATTCGCTCATTAAAATGAAGGCACTATGTCATAGTGCCTTCATCAGCTTCATCATGCAGCTCCTCATCTTCATAGTGACTATGAAGATGAGGAGCTGCTGAGGAGATGAGGTGCTTGTGGGAGGCCTATGTCCAACAGTGGACGTCTTTCGGCTGAAATGATGATGATGAAGATAGCTTGCCACCAAACATTTCCGACCAATATTTATATATTTATGTTAGGTATTTATGTATGAAGAATGGGATTCGTAAAGCTATACCTGATTACAATGACAGGTTGAGGCACTTTAAAATGATTAGCTTAAAAGAAAGACGAAGCCATTCTGACTTACTAATACTCCATAAAATTATAAACGGTATCATCGATGCACAATTGGTAAACTATTTTAACTTCAGGTTTAGCCAACGTAGTAAGCGTCATCATCGTATTTTTGAATTGCCTACATACACCTTAAACACCACATTTAATAGCCCTCTAACACGTATGGCAAGGCAATATAATGAAAGGTCCAACTTGACAGATTTTCCTATTGATATTTTTTCCATGAGTTTTGCTTCATACAGACGTTCCCTATTTAGACAGTGTGAAGAGTGCACGTCTATGTAGCTTAAATTGTTTTGTTTTTGTAGTGTTCTGGAAGATCTACTAGACACACTATTTATTGTTCTCCTTTGTCTCTAATATTTTTGAGTTGGATGTCATGCATACCTGTTATTTGCATGGTTACTGAAATGCTAATTTTTGGTTGATATTTAATTTGAATTGTAAGTGACTGTGCTGTTGGTGTGCTTATTATAAATAAATAAATAAATATGCAAAACTGGTACTTAAGCCAAAACAACACCCCAAAATATTAAGATATCACCAACATCAGACAGCATCTATTTAATAATACCAGCCTAATATTGTCACAATGAATGGCAAAGGCCACTTCTCATACAGAGATGGCACGAGCATAGATCACTACACTTGCTCAAGACAGGTTGGTAATTTCAGACTTTTAATTACTATAAACTCCTGCACTGATGTTGAAATGGACGCTTTTGTTGCAGCCGTGAGGCATACACTGTTGTTTTGAAATCCGCCCCTAAGACGACCCACTGACCAAAAAGTACAATAACTCGTATTTTGGGCTTAATTAAAAGTTAAAGCCCAAAATTAGCAAAATTGCTGATTACGGATATGTAACTTTTTAAAGCCCAAAATCAGCTGAATTTGTTGATTACGGGTACGTATGTAACTTTTTAAAGCTCAAAATCAGCAGAATTTGTTGATTGCGGATATATATGTAACTTTTTAAAGCCTAAAATTCGAGCTAATTGCACATAATCTTCAAAATAAATGTCTTCAATTCAATCAACCACCATTGACATTTCACCATTGAGTTTGACACACAGAGCATGTAACAGTAACACCTTTGACAGATTGATGCCAATGCTTATTACGGCCACAGAACAAATATACCCTGACGGGATTAAGGGGGCGGAGGCGTACGCAGCGGTGCGCGGCGCATGTCTTGCAAAGTCTATTTTCGCCGTTAGGTGTGTTATATGTGCGTAACAGATGGAAATAAAAGATATTTAAAAACAAAAAATAAAAATTGTTACTACCAATATAACTTATCTGTTACTATTCAGGTATTTACGATTTTTTTGATAAACCAGTAAAGGTGATAATCAATTCAGCCAAATTACTTCTTTTTTTTTTTATCGCTTTCAGTGCTTTCTTTCTAAAGAAAGGCGAACTGGTGAATAGTAATTTTATTTTTTTCGAAAACATTTCTGTGTTTACTACGTAATAGGGTCAGCGTAGACCGAACTGCAAAATGCTCGCGCATGGTCGACCAAAATTGAGGAGCGTTTTCACAAAGCAATACATCAATCAAAATCTCAAAATTGTTTTTTTTGTCGTTTCGTACTCAATCTCTATAGGGCTACACGATGGTTTTTACGAATTTTCTGTAAACGATACATAAACCATTCTAAAAGTACAGCGAAGTGCAATAGTTTTTTGAAAGTGATACATCTACATCGATCGAATTTTTTCAAAACGATACATCAAACGCTGTTGAAACAAAACAAAGACGATATTGAGTTTTATGCTTGGTTAGAAAATCAAAGTGGGCGGGGTGCTAATGAGAAAGTGTCGGCACTTCAACATTATTTGAAAAAGATGGAAGAAAAAAAGAATATGAAACTTGAACTGTACTCCGATTCTTGCAGTAGTCAAAATAAAAACTTCATATGAAATGAAAAAAAAATGCTGGCAAATTTCATGGCTAGTAAAGTTTTTTGTAAGCTGTCCCACTTTTTCCCCATTCGAGGCCATAGTTTTATGCCTCCTGATAAGGTGTTTGGAAGGGTTGAAAAGGATTACCGCCGACGTGAAGTTATTGTATCGCCAAATGAATACTATTCCATTCTAAATAAACATGGCCACGTCAACGAATGGGGTAAAGATTGGTTTAGTTATGACATGAAAGCTAAGGCCAAAGATATGATAAAGGCAAAACTTCCATTTAAAATAAGCCAAACCCGAATACTACATTATACTGTATTTGGATCCCGCGCTTTAAAAAATATTGAAATTAGTGTTCAGGAAGTTTATTCTGCTGCGCCAGTGATCGTTGATGTTAAGAAGAAAAACGTCAAATCTTTTTTACGATTCGACTGTGCTCAGTTGCCTAAAACCAACATGGTTTCTTCAAAAAAGAAAGCAGATGTTGAAATTTTACTAAAATTCTGTGATATAGCTGATGATCCTTATGCTCAGGCATTTTATGCAGATGTTCTCCAGGGTTCAGCTGCCGAAGATGAGAATGTACGACGAAAGTATGACGATGAAGAACCCGTTATATAATCCACTAATATTATAAAGGTGAAATCCCGTATCCGTGCAGCAAATTCGAACTAAATGTATAGGGTTTTTATCAAAACGTGACATCAACAGTAGATGCATCAAAGTTGAAAAAACTCGATGTTTTTGATGTTATTTTGTTGGTATGTTTATGTGTTCCTTTTTTTATTGTATAAGTAAAAAGTATCTCATTAAACTAATTAATACATTAATAAGCAATTTCATTTAATATACTTTATAGAAACCTTTATAATTAAATAAATCACGTTACTGAAAAAAAAGTCATATTACGATGTATCGTTTTGAAAAAACGCTCCTCAATTGCGCTCGCGCATGTAGAATGCATACTCGAACACGCAGTCGGCTTGCTCGAACGTGGTCGAGCATCAAATTTGGGCGTGTATTCAATTTTGCGAAGTATGATAATAAGCATAAGATATTTTTTTCATTATTGAAAAAAATATCTTATGCTTATTATCATACTTGGGTCAGCGCACACCAAGAGCAGAGCAGAGCAGAGCATTTTCCGAGATTATTCTCGGAAAATGCTCTGCTCTGCTCTGCTCTTGGTGTGCGCTGACCCATAGTGTTTAGTGTGCATATTCGATCTATGTCGTGTAGTTAGGTTATTCGTTTTATAGTTTAGGTAGGTTGTAGCAGTTTTTTTTTATTAGTTTATTAGGTTGTGAATAGACAGAAGTTATGAGGAAAATTAATTCCATTGTCATTATAGTCTTTATAGTCATTATAGTCTTTTTTTTATGGTATAGATTAATAAAAAACTGTACACTTGTACTTAACTGTCAAATAAAACATTCTATTTTTCAGAAAGCCTATGATAGAGAAGCTTAGTTTTCCGACCACTGTGCGACGCACCGCTTGCAGCGTCAACGCTAGCAATGCATTTGAGAAAGACACCGCGCCGCTTGCCGCTAAGCCAAAAGTCGTGGCCGAGCGGTATACACACTACGTGATATAAGACACTGTTTATCCTCATTCATCAGCCATTATAGTGAATAATCTAATATGTTTTTCTAACCAATCAAATGATAGCAGATTTGTTGTTAACGATTTAAAATCAGGTGTGTGGACGTGATGCTAGATACACACGCAGAGCACGCCAGCTGTCAAAATCTGTTGTGCATATGAGATTTTGAAATGCCAGCGGACCGCTGCGCTCGCGACTAAAGTCGTGCGTGTGTATCTAGCATAAGCTGTTGCTTGTTCCATTATAGCAACGTGGGTATGTACAGACGCCAGCACAACAACCTACACCTAACTGTCAAATTTTCCCAATCAACATTGAACCTTATGCTTTAGCGATAAAGTTGAAAATCTATTACAGAAATCTGACAGATTGTAGTAGGTTGATGTGCTGGCGTCTGTACATCTCTAAATTATTTTGGCTAGTAACACAGACCGATTAACTTTTTTTGCAGTTGTGCACATGAGGTGCACACAAGAAGCTTATAGATAAAAGTGGAGGCAACACTCTGAATACCTATCTGAAGACGACTGTGGTCGGACACTCTCTTTCTAAATACACACATAAGAACGAGACAGTGATATGAGCTTTCTTTGTCATTTGTATGTATTTAGAAAGAGAGCGGCAGCCCACAGTCGGTTTCACTTAGGTATTAAGAGTGTTGTCTCCATTTTTACCTATAAGCTTCTTGGGTGCACATACTGCAATACTTTGTCTATTCTTAGTTTGTCTGTAATGCGTCCTATGTAGGGTATATATGTTCTGTGGTCCTATGCACAGATTAAGAAGAGAATTACCCTTCTCCTATGTATGGGCGCGTTCCGAGTCGTGCTGTAATCCTTTTGTATTAGTCCCGCGTGAAATCGTCATAGATGACGTCATGACATACGCCATCTTGCGATAACGCCGACCATGACCACGCCCTAAAATAATATCACCGTGAGCGCTGTCAAAAATTACAGTTTTGCTGTTTTGTTTTTGAGTCGCATCATAACGTGGCATTTTCGAAATTGTGCTTCTAGCTACAGTTGCCACCTAACCTACAAATTGTTGGTGTTTAAACAAGAAGTGAGCACTATGGTCGATGACTATGAGCGCGTTCACGAGCGTTTCGAATTGTTGACAGCCTTCAGCTGTCATAATTGTAATATCTAAATCGGACGTTCGGAACGCATGTGAGATTGTATGAGTGCTCTGAGCGATTATAGCTAATTCGGAATGCATTATGCAGCATTATTGTTTGTCAATGTCAATGTCAATGTCAAACAGTGAAACACACCGACAATGACAAATCTTAAATTCTTAAATTTCTTAACAATAAACCAATAAAACACAAAACAATGGTGAAATAAAAAATTTGGTGCATTATTCTGAGCTTTCGTTTTTAGTTTTTGTCGGTTACTTGATTTTAATTTAATGATCTTTGCATTCGGGCAGTAAATTCGCAGTTTTATATTAATTATATTTAATTTTTGAATAATGGGTTAGAAATGTGTTTTAAAATAACTAGAAGTACCTCGGAGGTATAAGTTGATGAAGTACCTAGTCTGAGAGATGGTCGTCTTTTCGCTGTAGAGATTTCAAGACCAAATAGCTTACTATAGTGATTGAACATGCTTTCTTATTTAGAGGGAGGGTCATCAAGGCTTTTTCTGTTGAAATTGTTTCAAAAACTGATTTGCACCAATTGGATTGGTCTGATCTTTCAGCGAAGGAATAACATAGTTGACATTTTGATTGTTGTTGTCATACACGTTGTATTATTCTTGAACGGAGGAATAATCATGATAATATTTTGCCAGTTTTACTATACAAAATCTGTCAAATTTCAATTTTATTTCACACTAACTGTAGTAATAATTGGAAATGGCTTCATGTTCAGAGGGTTATCTTAGGGCTTGTTACTGTTGAAAGTGTTTCTAAAACTGACACACCAGAGGGATGGTTTGCATCCATCTTTTTTCAGTCAAGGATCATCATAATATAGTTGACATTCTGAATGTTGTTATCGTACATAGTCAAAGTTGAACATACACTTTGTTTTATTCTTGTCTTGAATTATTGGACTGATTTTTCCAATGTTACATATATCTTTACCTGAGGAATAATCACCCTGTAACATTCCCACTGCTGATGGGACACAGGCTTCTCGGTGAGAGGAAGTGGGCTGTAATCCACAGGCCCAGTGTGAGTTGGTAGATGCCACATTTCTATGGATCCTTGCTTCTAGGACATGTGGGACTTTCTTTTTCATTCAAAATCTGAAATAAACCAGGTTTGGGAAAACAATCCTCACAGTTCCTGTCAAAAACATAGCGATGTGTCGCTATTGTAGTGATGTTACATGATCAAAGACACAATTTAAGAAAGAATTATACATAATTAAAATGTTGTAAACTTACATCTGCACATAACACTCAACACATTCTCGTGCTTGTTCCACTGATATTTATTTTATGCCTCACAGACTTGAAAAACACGCTCCATCTGCCAGTTTCGTTATTTGCGGATGATATGAAGTTTTTTGGAATCCTCATGACCAGTGGCAAGATATCCAAAATGATCTAAACGCTATATACAAATGGACTCAAGACTGGTTGTTGACGCTGAATGTTGACAAATGCACTGTTATGCACATAGGTAAAAATAATCCACAAACTTACAAAACTTACCGTCTCAGACTCCACAAATTCTCAGCTGTTGAGTCACAGAAAGACCTAGGTGTTGTTATCTCCAATGACCTAAAACGGGAAGCACACATATCCAGTATTGTCAAATGAGCAAATTCTCGTGTGTGGACCCTCCTGTAGTCCCTGGAAGGTACCGTGTCTCCGAGAAATACAATGCTGCCGAATGAAAGTTGTACCAAGGTCAAGTCATAATACAGTCAAAGGTTTTATTCATAATCTATATCTTTAAACTTATAATAAATCTGTAGAGAGGTCAATTCTGTACATGAAATATATTTCCAAAATAACTATCAGCGGGTGATTAGTGATCGATACTGACGCCAAAAATGCAATCAGTAAAATTTTTGTCTGTCTGTCTGTCTGTCTGTCTGTATGTTCTTTATAGAAACAAAAACCACTCGACGGATTTCAACGAAACTTGGTACAATTGTTCTTCATACTCCTGGGCAGGTTATAGTATACTTTTCATCACGCTACGATCAATAGGAGCAGAGCAGTGAAGGGAAATGTTGGGAAAAACGGAGAACTTACTCCATTTTTGAAGTTTCCGTCGCGTGTGCAGCCTTAATGGTTAAAGCTACACAGAAATTATGTATGACGGAAATGTTCTCCTTAAAATTATATAAAAAATATTCCACGACAGCAAATGTCTATCTTTTATGGTTGACTCACAATAATACGTGTAACTCCCGATAGCTTAGCAGTTCGGAGCTTTCTGATTATATTTGTCTACTCTTACGTTTATAACACTCTTACTCATCCCTAATTAAAAAATGTTAACATTATTACCTATTTAATAAAAAAATAATCATAGAAATCGGTACAGAAACACCAAAGTTATACATGAAATACGCTAATAAGCCATCGGGCGTGAATACTGAATCATGCTATAAGGATTATTTTTGTGTAACGGTCGCCGCGCTCGACGCGGCTCGCGGCGGGAGGTATAAAAGGGCGGGGGATCCAAACGCGAACTTCACACCGTCCAGCAGTTCATGAAGCGCCTCGCCAAGCGTTTCTTCGACTCTGCTATAAAGCACCCCAATTGCCCTGATTACGGCGGCCTCCCGATATACTCCCTCCCGCATAAGTAGGATTCGCCGACCAAGGCATACCCTCACCATCCTCGACGACGCCACTACCCTCTTACAGGAGAGCAGGAAAGCCACCAGCACAACACGACCCGACAACCGTCCTTCCGTCCTCGCCGTCGAGGACACCCGTCGCGACGCCCCGTAAATTCTCCTCCCCGACCCTTGCTCGAGCCAGCCCGCGCCGCTGAGCCTGTAGTATTAAATTCGCCCCTAAATAATTCCGATCCAGCCTGTCCCTTGCTGCCCCCCCCCCCCCCAGCGACGCCCTAAGCCGAGGTCCGTACCCCACAGGGGGTGCCCTTAGCGTGTAGTCGCTTAGTTTTTAAGTGTTTTTTAAGCCCTGGCTGGAGGCCTTAATTTTGAGGCATCCACAGGCAAGCCCGGTTAAGCAGACGACAACCTCATAGGTTAAACTGCGAGATGCTATTCCCAAAAAAAGAAAAATGCGAACTTCATGCAATATTTGGCTGTTGATGCGAGTAGACGTTCCGAGCATTCGACCTTATTGACAGACAATATTGTTTATCAGCGCGACTTTTAGTCTTTAAATTAATTTAGTTTATTTAGTTTTCTTTTGTTGTTATTTTATAAAATAGGTATTAGTTATTTTGTTAGTGTATTATATTCGTTCAAATTACAAATTATTAATAGTTTACATTTTATTTCTTTTTAGGTGAAGTAGTGATTTCGTTGTATAGGTACTTAAGCTTCATGTGAACGTGATCTAAACAATATTACCAATACATTAACTTAATAACACACAAGGAATTACACACTGACGGAGTTGCGGGCACAGCTATCTATATCAGTGGCGAAGGGTGAATTTATGACAGAGGTAGGCCGTAGCAAAAAAAAAATACCCAAAGAAAATTACAATGATGAATTGACTATAGAGTGGTTATGCTCTGAATTTTCGAAGGGAAGCCGGCGGGAATCGAGTTGTATGGTACCTTCGCCACTGATCTATATCTATATAAATATAAAACTCTTCCGTTACTGAGTGACTGACAGACACGCACAGCCGAAACTACTGGCAGTAGAGAGCTGAAATTTGGCATGTGTTTGTTGGGAGGATTAGGCTACCACTAAGAGAGGATTTTTGGAAATTCCCTCCCAAAGGGGAGAAAAGGGGGATAAATTGTTTTTTTCCGGAAGTCATTATTCCACGCGGACGAAGTCGCAGGCAAAAGCTAGTTAAAGAATACACTGGTCATCAAAAAAATCGGCCCACCTGCAGTTTTACCGCAAATCACGTTTTTTCTTCAGCGAAATAAAACAAAATGGTGTAATACTGATATGTTTAATTTGACTTGTTTATTTACACCAACTTTAGCACAATTTAAACATAAAAAGATGAAAAAAAAAAGAAATTTGATTATAAAAATAAAAAGAATAATTTTACACTGTTTTTGATTAATCTTAAACACGCTCTAATTTTTCAGTCTTAAGTGTTATGAACACATTTTTTGCCGTTTAATATTGAGAATTCCCCCCCTCTTGCTCGAAAGACTGCATTGCCTGCATTCGCCGTTTTAGTGACCTAATCAAGGTTTTGATGGTCTATTGAGGGATTCGGTTCCATTCTTCCCTGATAGCGATTTGCAGGTTTCCTAAGGATGTAGGGGCTGGATTACGGGCTCTAACCTTTTGTTTTAGGGTGTCCCATATGTGCTCTATAGGGTTAAGATCAGGGCTTCTCGCTGGCCACGACATAACCCGAATGCGGACCTCTTCAAGATAATCGGTGACAATGCGCGCTACGTGTGGCCGTGCATTATCATGCATTAATTAAATTTTTTCTCCAATATAGCCGGCATATGGCACCACATGGTCTTCCAAGATCTCTGTGATGTAGCGTACCGCACTTAAAGCACCACTTCTTATGAAAACCTGCTCCGTGCGTCCAGTTAAAGATATACCAGGCCAAAACATTACAGAGCCCCACCATAACTGACTGTTTCTCTTATGCAACACTGGGAATAACGTTCATCTGGCCGTCGCATGACATTACGGCATTCATCAGAATCGTATAAAGCCATCCGACTCTCATCGCTGAAAAGAACTGAATGCCATTGGCCGATAGTCCAGTTGACGTGATTTTGCGCAAATTGAATTTTGGCTTGTCGATGAGCTGTGGTCAATTGTGGACCTGTTGCAGGCTTGTGTGGTCTTAAATTCTACTCACGTGGTCTCCTTACAGTACTGTCACTTATAGCCACACCCCGATCTTCACGTAAGCGTCGCTGGAGATCAACGCCAGAAAGGTGTCGATTTCGTAAAGCTGATACCACTATAAAGCGGTCATCCCTTTGAGTTGTCACCCTATGTCTTCCAGATTCAGGTCTTCTTCGATACTGCCCAGTCTCCAGAAACCTTTGGTAAGCTCGCCGAACTGCAGAACGGCTGAGATTTAACCTCCTGGCCACGACACGTTGACTTAAGCCTTGTTGCAGCAAAGCTACAACTTGGGCCGCTTCAGCGTCAGTAGTGTCCATTATTTTTAAACAGAATTTGTCAAAACTACAGCTTCAGCAATTAAACTTGACGATATTAACATGAAATCCCTAGAAAAATCTGGTTCTGACTGAAAGAACGGGTCGAATTGCTCCGATGTATAACCATCAAATCAGCACTCAACAGTATTTCTGTATAAAAAATTGTTTACCTTCAAGTGCAATAAGATTTATGACAAATAAGACGTCAATCATCATAATATCGACCCTCAAAATAAAAAACAAACATGTGAAACAGCTTATCTGTGAAACAATCGATCGTTATTGAACAAAAATTGGGTGGGTCGATTTTTTTGATGACCAGTGTATAAATAATGAGTCAAAGGATATTTGTAACATAAAGACAAGCAGTTGTTCAACAAAAACCTTGCAGTGTCATCTCTTCAGTCTTTTTAATACCTACTTTAAATTAAGTCTCATTTATTGGGATTGAGCTCGTATGTGGGCCTAGATCATAGAGAGACTCATCTGTTGGCTCCGTTTCGTCGCGAGCTCTAAAATCGTAGGATGCAGCTGCATCCGTCTTCGCTTCGGTCTTCTTAGGACCATTATTTTTCTTCCAAGCCGCGCTACGCTCAGTACGGCCTGGAGGTTTAGCTGGGCGTTCTTCGTATTCTCGTATATCGTTCCAGTTGTTAGTGATGTTCTTCTTCTGTTGGAACTCATATGCTCTGCGCTGATTCCTATTTTCGCGCTGCTCTCCACTAGTGGGCTGTCCACGCTGAACTGGTAGAGCGGTACGTCCGTTTCCACGGGAATAGGCCATCCTGGCTGCGATTGCAATGATATAACTTGAAAAGTTGTCTAAAAACGACACAAGGGCATGACCTAATGAAATAGATATGGGAAAAATGTGTCATTGAAAAGAAAAGATAGATATGCATCTTTCAATCACTCGGATATGAATCACTCTTTTATATCTACTAACTACCTACTAAACTAACTTCATTACCTATTCAATTAGTCCCGCCACCCAGTCAAGATTTCCTATACCTATCTATTAACACGTTCATCGCCACGTAGGTCACCGGTGACCGGACCCTGCCCAGTATTTAGGCGCCTCGTAGGTCACCGGTGACCTCGGTGCAGACCTGTTTTCAAATCTATTTTGTGAGCCGTAGGGTACTTATTCCGTAAATTTTGTGTATGTATGTGACCGCTGTGGCGCTGTACTACAAGTGCGCACAATGGTTTTCGTTTACCTTGACACTTGTTACATTCACATAGAAAAATCTGCCGTTTTTCGCGAACTCGTTTATGTATGCGGAGGTTTGGGTTTTTTAGTACAACATAACTTTTTATTTTAAATACTTTACGTAGCTTATTATACTACCACTTATATAGGCTTTTTAACATTAAAGTAAATTTTTCAAATGCATCGGTAGTTTCCGAGAAATTTTAAAATAAGCCTCTGCTATTTTACAATTTATTGGATAAGTAAGGTAATAAAATGAAATAATAACTACAATAATTATCTAAGTTATGAAAGTATTTATTATAAAATGAATTACAATAATTAAAATAAAGAAAACACGTTACCTACTTCTTGTGGATCATGTTGAAACACTGTAAACATAAATGCGGTTTATTTTCGCATTCATTGCAAAATGTTGAGACTTTTTTTGTTTTATTTCTGGCAATTTTTACTACGGAGTACTTGAAAAAGGAACTTGTTCATGCTTCAAAGCTCCGGGATCTGCAATTAATCATTATATGACTTTATAGCATACTTATGTATGTTGCGCCAATGTTGTATTATTATTCATAATAATTAATAGGTCTTTACCTATGTAATTGGAGATTCTATAACCAGCGTTTTCAGATTTAAATATCTGTGGATTGGCGCGCAATTCGAAATTCAAATAAATTTTATTAGAAAGCCGTGTTAATTTAATTTCAAATTCAGTCATTTGTTTTTAGATAGTTTTTTGTTTTTGTGAAATTGTGGTAGTTTTTGGCGCCATGGATAAACTGAAAATACGTACAATTTGCGAATATGAGTTCCTACGTGGAAATACCGCTGCGCAAACAACACGAAACATTCACGACGTGTACGGGCCTAACACTGCTTGCATAAACACGGTCCATTATTGGTTCAATCGTTTAAAATCTGGAAATTTTGAGTTGAAGAACGAGCCTCGCGGTCGGCCGGTAACCATTGTCGACAACGACGAATTGAAGGCGATAGTGGAAGCGGATCCAACTCAATCTACGGCTGAGCTTGCTGCGGGCCATGGAGATAGTGTCAAAACTACATTGAAGCATTTGCATCAAATCGGAAAGATAAAAAAGCTAGATAAGTGGGTGCCACACGAACTAAGCGACTAACAGCGAGACCTACGCGTCGAAGCATGCATAGCACTACTAAATCGCCATAGAAATGAGGGAATTCTTAATCGATTTGTTACCTGCGATGAAAAGTGGGTCCTGTACGTCAACCGTAAGCGTTTGTCTCAGTGGGTGAATCCGGGTACAGCACCAATTCAATGCGCTAAAAAAAAGATTACTCATAGGAAGATGATGGTGACTGTCTGGTGGACCAGTGGCGGACTTGTACATCACAGCTTCTTACCGAATGGCACAACAGTGCCGGCAAATGTCTATTGCCAAGAATTGCAAACAATGATGCAGAAGCTCGCAATTCAACAACCAAGACTGATCAATCGCTCTTCCCCATTGCTTCTCCACGACAACGCGCAAGCTCACACTTCACGACAGCCCATCGCAAAGCTACAAGAGTTACAGCTGGAAGTTCTTCGTCACCCACCGTACTCACCGGACATTGCCCCAACAGATTTCTACTTTTTTCAAAATTTAGACAATTTTTTAAGTGGTAAAAAATTCAACACCCGAGAGGCAGTACAAAACGCTTTCGCTGACTTCATCGCCTCCCGTCCGGCAGACTTCTACAGTAAAGGGATAAACAAATTGCCATCCAAATGGCAAAATTGTATAGATAATTTGGGCCAGTACTTTGATTAGCTGAAATAAAAAAAATACCAAAATTTTTACATTTGAAAATTTTCATACAAATCTCCAATTTCATAGGTAAAGACCTAATATTACTTTAACAAATGAAGATATACACACTGCACACGACGACCTAATTATCAAGCTATACATTTCTTGTTTTAGCTGACCTCGCATTGTATAGGCTTTCCGTACAGTCACACACATGCCAGCTTATACTGGAAATGTATAGCTTGATATGTCGTCGTGCGTACATATTGGAAGTTCTCAGAACTTTTGCTGGATATCAGTTGATTTTAACCTAACTCTGGTAAAGCCAAAATTAAACTAATTTCAAAAAGTTTCGTTTCAAACTCGTTATATTTTGTGGTCACTTAAAACTGGAAACTTACAAAGTTGTTGTTTGATATTTTTCTTGGGTATTGGAGGATTTCCAAGTGGCATGTTATGCTCATGCACTGAAGTGTCCGGATCTGAAATATGAGTTTATTTCATTTTAACCATATGCAAGCTAACAATGTTTTATTATCAAATACTACAAAATTTATTTAATATACAATATTATAATCTTGTAGTAAAGAGTAAGACCAACAAGTGGCCAGTTTTTAAACAGTTCATAATAGTTATTGTTAACAAGAAAGCAAGTTTATTATTTAGAAAAAATATAACAAAATATCACGTCTGTTTTCCCTGGAAGGTTGGGCAGAGGTGTAATTATACTAGGTACACCACCTACATTTCGCCAGGTATGTTTAAGTCCCATTTAATAGGGAGCGAGCCTATTGCCATCAACCGGGCAGAAATCCAAATTCCGGACTGCTACTGAGAAATTCCAGATAGAAAAAACCCAATAAGTTACACTTTGTCCAACCTGGGAATCGAACCCACCTCATGCTCAGCAGTAGCGCTTGCGACCACTAGACCAACGAGGCAATCCATTAGTCAGTATAAAAAAAAAAAACAATTATATTATTTTCAGTTCTTTGTGTTTCTTCTCATATAAGAGAGGTTAAGAAACCTTACAGAGTATGTAAGGCGAAATTTAGATAAAAAATGTTGATGACGATTATTGTTGCTTAACTTGTCTTTGAACTTTTGCATGCTATGTTTTATCCTAGCTAAACATGCTTGTGCCTCAATTTGTATTTAACACCTTTGTATACCATGTTTTACGCAAATAAATATTCTATTCTATTAAAATCTAGATATTTGCATTTACTCTATTCATCCGTTGGCTCGATCGATTCACCTGATGCGATTGTGTAACTGTTATTTTGAAATGTTTCTTTTAAAGATAAAATTTTGCACTTATTTACTCAGAATGATATGCAAATATAGTCAGAAAATTGTTGTGTTGATTATTATTATTATTATGTTTTCTTTGCTAAAAGTGGCTAGGTTTATGTATTTCCTACCACTTTTTCGGGTTTCTTAAAAGATCAAATCTCTATGGCAGTGAAAGAAAGCTTCATGATGAATGATGCTCTTTAAGATTGAATAAATGAGCAAAAATCTAAATTATGTTTAATTCAATCAGAAATAGGTAATAAATACTTACCAATATTTTCTTTTTGTACTACGTCCTTTGCAATGTTCATTGATATATGCGGCACGTATTCAAAATTTAAAGTGGGATCTGGAAGAATAATGCATCATGATTAATTTAAACTAGCTTCGCTTCTCCGCGTGAAAGTTCACCCTCCCCCCATTCACACTCTTAGGGTTGGAATTTCGAAAAACCATTTCTTAGTGGATACCTACTCTTCACAAAGAACACACCCTTAAAATTTAATGTCTCTAGAACCAGCGGTTTAGCCTGTGCGTTGATATATCAGTCAGTCAGTCAGGACTTCGAATTTTATATATTAATAGCACTTTGCCCGCGACTGGAAAATATGCGCCCAAAGATGCACTATCTGATAATATTTATCACACTAATATTATAAAGGCGAAAGTTTGTGTGTGTGTGTTTATATGTTTGTTACTTTTTCATGCTCAAACGGCTGGACCAATTTTGATAAAATTTTGTATGGAGGTAGCTGACACCCTGGATTAACATATAGGCTACTTTTTATCCCGATATTCCCCCGGGATCGACATTTACGCGGGTGAAACCGCGGGGCGCAGCTAGTATAAAATAAATATTTTGGACAGTTACATTTTAAGAATTTATTTTAAATGAAAAGTTCACCTAAACTTCATGATTAAAAAAAAAAAAGTATTTTTACTTGTGCATTGTAAATGCATCCTTTGATCGATAAATACCATAAACAGCAGAAGGATTTTTTTTTAATCAAATGGAACACTGTGTGTCACTCAATATTCAAGCATCACTTACAACTAAATTCAAGCCATTTGATTGGTTGAAACTAGTTTTAAGTAATGCTTGAGTATTGAGTGACATTCTGTAATATGAGACTAAGAGTACAAATATAAGTACCTGATGATGTTGAGGGCAGATCCAGAATTTGTTGTAATGGCTTTCTATTAACAGATGTAAATCTTTTCAGTGCCAATGGTGCTGAAAGAAAGAAAACATAATTATCTAAATAGAACCATACATTACTAAAGCATCAACGTAAATCCAACAGGAATACGTACAGCACAGTGGAGTATATTCTTTTATGTACAATGTTGATTTATACAAACCTGGCATATTTAATGTAGGAACAGCAATGTTGCTGATTTTGTTGTTACGACATAGATATTTGTCTTCGAAGTGTGAGTGACACACACGGCGGTACTTAAATATGCGCTCGTTTTCCAAGCTCAAGATATCACTACCAATTGCATAAAGCCTCGTGTTGAAGCGTTCTCTATCCCTTTCAGGATTTGGGAACCCATGGAGCACTCGACGTGTACCTAAAATAAATAATGTACTTCTTAAAATAGGAAAATAATGAAGTACACAAACACTAATTTTGTTATACTGTCAAGATCTCTACCATTCATAAATAATAGTCAGGCTTACAGCTTTGCTACAATGTTGGTGAACTTTGGGCCGATTGGTGCTAATGGTACAGTATCAGTATGACTTGATCAAAGATGACAATGAGAAGGTTTTTTACATTGGCCGATTGACTTATATATTACTAGTTTTGAAATCATTGCATTGGCCAAGTTCAGTCAGTGTTTTCATAAGATAATACACAAGTTTGTCTTGTGACAGTGTGATAATTCATTTAAATAACATCAAATTCATGGACAACTTTTATAAGCAATGGATCACAGAGTACATTTACAGTATTCTTATATACGAAAATTAAGGATTGACCAACAGATTACTTATGTTAGATTGACTGGTACTGGGTGGCGCAAAAGTAAAGACCCTATTTGGTTCAGCTATAACATTTTTTCTAAATTAGAAAACTAGATTTAGATTTTTTTAAATGTATATTTGTGCCATTAAATTTCGTACCATTAGGATTTAAAGATGATGTCTTTTAAATGGTGACCTCCAGAGTTGATACACATTTGAGCCCTATTTATGACATTTTGCATAACTTGCCGTAACACTTCCTGCGATATGTTCGTTATTTCTTGACGAATGTTTTCTTTTAGAGCTGCGAGAGTCTGTGGCTTGTTCACATACACCCGAGATTTCAAAAAACCCCAAAGAAAGAAGTCTGGACTGGTCAGATCGGGTGATCTTGCAGGCCAAGGCAAATCGCCAAAACGAGAGATAACTCGGCCTGGAAAAGCGTCCCTCACTAAGTCCATAGTGTCGCGCGCTGTGTGTGCCGTAGCGCCGTCTTGTTGAAACCAGATGTGCTCCAGCCCCAATTCGTCCAAACTGGGTATCAAAAACTCACGTAACATGGTTCTGTAGCGTTCTCCAGTGACAGTAATCGCATTGCCTCCAGCGTCTTCGAAAAAATAGGGTCCGAACACTCTGTCAACACAGATGCCACACCATACAGTAACTTTTAGTGGGTGTAGAGGTGTTTCTTGAATAATGCGCGGATTATCAGTGCCCCAGAACCGAGTATTCTGCTTATTGACATGCCCTGAGAGATGGAAATGCGCTTCGTCACTCATAACCAATTTTGAAGGAAAATCATCCTCTTCAAGGTTGAGGTTTATGACGCGCTGGCAGTAATCTAGACGAGCTCGGTGGTCAGCAGGCAGCAGCTGATGAGTCATTTGAGTTTTATACGGGAACATCTTTAAGTCTTTCACCAAAATACGCTGCAGGGTCCGTCTGGAAATGCCCAATTGCGTGGCACGTCGCCTCGTTGATGTTTCTGGACACTCTTCCACATCTTCGCGCACAGCATCGATATTTTCAGCTGAACGGCCTGTTCTTGGTCTCCCAGACTTAGGTCTATCCAATGTTGAGCCAGTTGCTTCAAGGCGTGTGGCAAAGCGTCGAATTGTGCGACCAATCGGTGCCGGACGGTGGGGAAATCGTCGACGAAATTCACGTTGTGTTCTTATCACTGATGAATTATTCCGTAAGAACATTGACACAATTATTCCACGTTCTTGGGGAGTAAAACGGTCCATGTTTATTTTCAGTGTATTTTACATTTGTTCACTACACAATTTTCAACAACAGAATGACAGAAAATGTCATATAAAAAAAAAAAAGTATTTTCTTTAGTGCCAGTACTTTTGCGCCACCCAGTAGATAATGCATGGAAAGAAAGAAAGAAGAAAGAAAAAATTGTTTATTCTGCACAAACAAAAAAACATGGCCGCCTTTGTACAACAGTATTTTCAACAAGCAAGTAAAATAACTAAAAGTAGATTAAGTCAGACATACCTCCGCTCTCCTTGCACTCTGGAACACAGCAGTGCTTGTCCGAAGACATGGTGCAATAAAACAGATGCACTAAAAGAGTCCTATCTCAAACACAACACTATACCAGAGTCCTGTCTCAGTTTTGGTATAAAATCACATAAAATTCCTTTCTGGTTACAATTGTGGATAAGCCGGAGGAACTTTAGCTCAACTCAACGACAAGTTCAAAATGAAACACAGATCACAAAAACAAAATAGGAAAAATATAGCATGAAACCGGCACAGACGTCAGGTATCAGCAGACATTTGCATTTGGGGATTGGGGCTACCAGTTTATTCATAAATAGACCACCAATGAAATTCTACCATCGCTGCATTCTACAGATACAGGAGAAAAGTTATGATAGATATTAAACATTATTGGAATATTTTTTTATTGTTTTCCAATAACAATGAAACGTCTTTTTAACTTATTTATACTATTAAAATCTTTGGAATTGGTCATTAATTGTCACAAATTATAATAAAATCTACTATTTTAGTAGCAATCAGCCTCACAAAATTGTCAATGTTCTATTTTTTGTGGTGCCATCTGTTGGAATTTTAGGGAACATTAGTGCAGAGCTGCCATCTCTTATCACAAGTTATCAACTTATTCATCTACGTCACACTATAATCCGACAACATAAAAAAACACCTTTCAACTTGTTCGCTTATGGACTATTACATACTTCGTGATTTAGTATCATTATAACCACTGCCTTCCTCAGTTTTTTGTACTAAGATTGAACCGCCTGAACAATACTATGCGAGCCAACTAAGAATAGGATCGCGCTTGCTGCCAACTTCACACGATAACTGTCAAATTAGTACTGCCAGCAAAAAGAAAATAAAATGTTATATTTTTTTATTCATAGATTTCATTATTATTTATATTCATTTTTATAATATGTTATTCTTGAATTCCATAAATAGATAATTTTGGATAAATTAATAATATATGAAAACGATATTCATTCAAAAAGAATTCACCAATATCTAATTAACTTCATGAAATGCTACTGGTCACCCTAATATGTCGCCATTTTGCTACGCAACTAAGAATCTACCAGAGTGCCGTTAGCTACGCTTCCGTGTATACGCGCGTGTGTGTTATTTCTGTTACCTACTGGACTTCATTGTTATTTTTTTGTTATTGTTTTTGATTTTGTTTCTTCATAATTTGTTAAGTTTGTGTGTTAGAGTGAACTTCCTCAATATGAGTTCGAAGAGAGGGGCGGTGCTCCATCGTAGAGCACGTGAAATCGTTTTTAATGTACAGACGCCAGCACATCAACCTACTACAATCTGTCAGATTTCTGTAATAGATTTTCAACTTTATCGCTAAAGCATAAGGTTCAATGTTGATTGGGAAAATTTGACAGTTAGGTGTAGGTTGATGTGCTGGCGTCTGTACAAAAGTACTTTGAAAATGAAAAAAATCGTGCTAATGAACTTCTGCGCAATTTCACATTGGCAGGAATACAAAGTACTCCAGATGGTGACATATCCATATCCAGAGAACTTTATGACCAATTGGGAGATTTTTTAAACTCTAATTGTAATAATTACTTTTTTTGTTATTTTTGCAGAAAATTATAATATTATAGTTACCTGTATTTATAATGAAACTAAAGTCATCGTCCTCGTGCCGCTCAATTTCAGCATAATCTGCTTCAATCCTTTTTACGTGATTCACCTCCCGTCTCCAGTCATCAACTGTGATTGAAGCTACAGCTTCTTGTCAGACCCTCGATCTCACTTGCTAACTGACTTACATTTTTATCAGCTACTCGCCTTTTAATCAAATGCCATATATACTCAATCGGATTGAGGTCGCAATTGTATAGGGGCAAGCGTAAAACATCATGGCCGTGGCTGGGAATTAAGTTAAGTATAGTTGATCTATATAATTTTTAGGAGGCTTATGTTTTTTTATAAGTTGGTACAACTCGGCCTTTGTAATATTGTTGTCATATTCAATGTTTTGTTCAGACAACCACGCCCGTAACTCTGCTTTATTTGCGTTCATATTAAGTGGCTTATTATCTTCTAAGCTGTGGTACGGAGCGTTGTCAATGACAACTAGACAATTTTTGGGCATGTTTGGTAACAGCTGCTGGGTTAACCATTTCATGAAAATTTCGCTGTTCATTTGGTCGTGGTAATCGCCCGTTTTTGTCTTAGCCTTGAAAATCAGGCAGGCTCCGTCCACGAATCCATTTTCACCTCCGGCATGGGCAATGATCCATCGAGGTCCAGCACTCGAATTTTTGAGGACCCCAGGTATTATTAGTAAAATAATACCTTTGTTTAAATCAGGTAGTACATCAGACCCCACAAATTATAGACCTATTTCTGTACTACCTTTAGTAAAATTTTTGAGAAATAAATTTTAGACCAAATGCAGAGATTTTTTAATAAACATAAATTATTACATAGCAAACAGTTCGGCTTTTTTCGGTCGTTCAACTACTGATGTTGAACTTTTAGGAAATATTTATAATGCTTGGGAAGATAAATGCGATGCCTTGGGCATCTTTTGTGATTTGTCCAAGGCATTCGATTGCGTTTTTCACGAAACGTTAATCAGGAAACTCCGCCACTACGGGATCCGGAATCGTGCTCTGGATCTTCTTACTTCATACTTGAGTAAAAGGATTCAGAGCGTTGACGTTAATGGAAAAAATTCACCCAGATCTATAGCAACAATGGGAGTCCCACAGGGCTCAATTCTTGGTCCTTTCTTGTTCCTTATTTATATTAACGACTTGCCGTACCTCATAAAGGATAATCATGATGTAGTGTTGTTTGCAGATGACACTTCACTTTTGTTTAAACTTAAACGTCAGCAGTTGGTTACTGACGATGTAAATAGCGCGATCTCGAAAGTAGTCCACTGGTTCAATGTTAATAATTTACTTCTAAACGAGAAAAAAACTAAATGCATTAAGTTTACGCTACCTCACGTTAGGCAGGTTTGCACATGTTAGCATAGTTGCTCACATTTGCACATGTTAGCATAGTTGCTCACGTTTGCACATGTTAGCATAGAATTTAACGCATCTTTAGCTAATTTGTCGTTATTAACGTTATTGCTAAAATTAACTAATTCTATGCAATGTTTGCCATCAAAATCCAAACCTTTTCTATTGCTATTTCATCAAAACTTAGGGCGCATATTGTTTTGTGTAAAGTGCTTTTTTTATATTTATTTCATGAAACAATTTAACAGCTTTGATAGATTCTGTGGAAATATCAGGAGTTCCATAGATGTAATGTACTATCGTGATAGTGTACGCGAATGAGGTAAGCAAGTGTTAATTTGTTTCCTAACAAAGGTGTAAGCTTTGAGACTGATGTAGTAGAGACTCAAGACAAATTTCCGCAGTTCAGGCGAGTACTTCCGCAGTTCAGGCGAGTACTTCCGTTCAATTATATTTTTCCACAAAAACTTTTTTAAGAAATCTCGATTGGTTGCATCGATCGAAGACAGCAAGTCAGTCGTTTCTTGGTTGATTAATGAACGGGTTTTTTATTCCTCAATTACAGTAGATTGTTCGGCAGTTTTCTTTCGCAAACGCCAGGTCTTAGGGTACCTACGTGAGAGATTACGAGAGTACGAGAGGATTGATATACATGTTGTCGATATTGCTGAGCAGGAACATAGCTTCGTTGATTTTGTTTAAAAATATCTCTCATGTTAATATAGGCGTGCTCAGGAGTAAGGTGTCCTATTTCTGCTTCAAAAAGTAAATCATTAATAAGTTTTTCTGCGACTATTATTTGTTTCGCACCTAAAGCCCTCAATTTCATCGCCACATTTTTGCCAATAATATCGCACCTATCTTGTTACAATTGGGCGAGGGCGCTTAAAGTGATCTCATACCGATTCCAATACTTCATTTGCTATTGTTACGAGCTTGGGGTTCGTGACAATAAAACTGCCGATTTAATAACCAAAAATAAACACTTTAATTAAATAACACCAATAAAACACAAACACACTAATTATAAAAGACAATCGCACTACTGATCACTCTTTAGTCGCACTTGAAGATCGCTTCGAATGTTATCGCTTGTATCGCAGAATCAATACTGATCCGGTCGCGGCCCATACCGGCCTTATATAGGGCCTCAGATAGTTCCAGAACCTTTTACTGTAGAAACATCTAGAATGTTCGAGTACATACCGGTCCCGACTGACCCGATGTCGATAGTTCTAGAATGTTCTAGTATCGAAAGTTCTGGAAGCATCTCGACCTACTAGTTCTGCTACTCGATACTAGATGGCGCTAGTGGTAGCTAATGTCGCCATCAATCGTGGCGCGCAACACTGCCCCCTCCTAAGACATGCTCGTCCCGAGCATTATCGGCCCCATAATAACGCGCCAATCGATCCACATGGACGATCTTAGGAGTACCTCTTGCACCTTTCTGTATCCGGTAGGTTACGTCATTGATCTTTGTCACAATCCGGTACGGCCCGTCCCATTTAGCTTGAAGCTTAGGAGATTTCCCTTTGCTGCGGACTGGATTGTGCAACCACACTAGTGAACCTTCGTCAAACCCTTTATTGTTAATTTTTCGGTCATAACGGGTTTTCATCTTTTCAGACATTTGCTGGTCTGATTGTCTGACGTGCTCATAAATGTCATTCATTTTGTTCCGCAAGTCATTCGCATAATCGGTTATACCGCGTGGGGCATCAGGTGGTATTCCGGTGATCAGGTCTGCAGGCAGCCTTAATTCCCTTCCAAAGTTTGCGAAAGCTGGCGTCACCGATGTACTTTCGTGAACAGCACTTCTATATGACAACAAAAACGGTTGTATGTACTTGTCCCAATCTCGTTGCCGATTTTCCACAACTTTCGCCAGGTATCTCTCCAATGTCTGATTAAATCGTTCCACCATTCCATCCGATTGTGGGTGGTAAGAAGTTGTTCTCGTTTTATGAGTACCCATGACTCGGCAAGTTTCCTGGAATATTTGGGACTCAAAATTCCTTCCCTGATCGCTGTGAATCTCCAAGGGTACTCCAAAACGGCAGAAGACTTCATGAACCAGTTTATCGGCAACTGTTGAAGCTTCCTGGTTTGGAATGGCGAAGACTTCCGGCCACTTAGTGAAGTAATCCATTACAACCATGAAATACTTGTTACCACTTTCACTTACCAGAAACGGCCCCGCAACGTCAAGGGCTATCCTCTCCCATGGTGCACCAACATTGTACAATTTCAATGCACCTCTACTACGAGTGTGAGGTCCCTTTACAGCTGCACAACTTGTACATTTGCGACACCAGTCCTCGACATCGTCCCGACAGTGGATCCAGTAAAACCGTTCTCTTATCTTCGGTAGAGTCCGTTTTACTCCCAGATGACCTCCTGAACAACCATTATGGTACAGCTGTAGAACATCCGGTACTTGAGCTTTAGGGACAACCAACTGCAAGTGACAGCTGTCCCCCCGAGCATTTTCCCATTTACGGCACAGGACTCCATCCTGAATCACCAAGCTGTCCCATTGGGCCCAATAGCTTTTTGTGATCTAACTCATCGCTGAGACGTCGCTCCACCTGGGCTTCGGGGCACTGGCTTTCATCCACTCTAGAATCGGCTTGAGGTCTGAATCTTCCTGTTGTGCACGTTGTAGCCTTTCCTTCCACTCGTTGCTGAGGTCTGTCCTGAGCATCCTCACAGGTACCACTTCCTTATCCTGGTGCCTAGTATAATGCTTGCAGTCTTCAGGACAAGGTCTTCTTGACGATGCATCTGCGTTGCCACGAGATTTCCCGTCATGGGTTTGTGTGATCGAAATCCTCGGGGCTCTTTGAACATCAGCCAGCACCCGCCCCACAGTCCTGGCTATTACTCGTTTTCCCTGCTGCTGCTGGGCGGTGCTGTTAGCCGCACTACCCTTTGGATACCAGCCATCTTCTCTTTCTGCAGTTCGCTTAGGGCAACTGGATCGAAGGTGGCCCCTTTCCCCACAGCCGTAGCACTTAGGGCTGTATCCTTTATTGCGGTCGCGAACTGTAGCCGCTGCAACCTCCCTGACGCGATGGGAACGATGATCCTGCCGCACAGCTTCCACCTCCAGTGCATGGGCCAAGGCGTCCTTAAGCGTCCCGTGGTGACCGAGCCTTACAGCAGCTCTAACTTCGAGGTCGCGGATGCCATCGATGAATACCTGCACCAGGTTCCCATCAATAAGCGCAGGTACAGACTGGTATGCTTTCCGAACCAGCTTCTCCACTTCAAGGGCCCACTGCTGCAGGTTTTCGTTGCTGCGTTGCACACGATCCCTGAGCTGCGCACGAAACACGTGTTCCAGGTGAGCGTCGCCATACCGAGCCTCCAATGCCTCAAGGAGCTGCTCGTAAGTCACTTCCTTACCGAGAGCTTCCAAGACAGTTAAGGCCTGGTCGCGCAGGCCTAGGGTGAGGGCAGTCATAGCCTGACTTTCATTCCACCCGTTCGCCTTCATGACAGCCTCAAACTGGATTTTGTAGGCCGACCAGGAAGAAGTTCCGTCGAATGGTGGTACTTTAAATCCACGTAGCGAAGGTGTTGTAGCTACGGGAGCTGCGATTTCATTACCAAGATGAAGGTAATCCAGCGTTTTCTTCACGTCAGCCATCACGGTTTTCTTCACGTCAGCCATCACGTTGTCAACACGATTATTCACTTGGTTGATTCGGGTTTCAGCTTCGGACAGGCGGTTGTCATGTTGAGCAACCTTATCCTTCACCTCCTTCATGTCTTTCCCGAAGGTAGCATGAAGGTCCTTCATAAGGAGCATCTGCTCTTCCTGGCGACGCGCTTGCTCCTCCTGTCGGCGGGCCTATTCCTCCTTATTACGCTGGAGCTGTTCTTCCAGCCGACGAGCCTGTTCCTCCTGACGGAGGGCCTGTTCCTCCTGACGGCGAGCCTGCTCCTCCTGTCGGCGAGCCTGCTCCTTCTGTCGGCGAGCCTGCTCCTGCAGCATCATCATCAGAGCAGCCAAATCTGGTGCTGATAATCCTGGAGCAGCTGCGGACGGGCCGGCCTCCGTGGTCGGCAGCTGGCCCTCCGACATCTGTGGCGCAGCTCCACCAAAACGTCTCTGGTCCGTCTCCTGTTGGCGTTGACTCCGTGTACGGATACCCTCCGTGTCGTCTTTGGGTAAAATCGGCATGATTTTAATCCTTGCTTCTGACACCAATTGTTACGAGCTTGGGGTTCGTGACAATAAAACTGCCGATTTAATAACCAAAAATAAACACTTTAATTAAATAACACCAATAAAACACAAACACACTGTAACGGGTACTATTGAAACGTAAGGTCAATATAAACAAATGGTTTATTGCAGTTCACAATGTTGAGTATAAACTAGGCTTATAGGTACGACGGTAGATAATATGACACGGTACGTTCCTAACAAGTTCGTGATGCGGGGTGCGTCGCGAAACAAGTAGGATGCGTCACCGCGGGGAGTGAGGCGAGGGGAGGCGTCTAGACTAGGCGAGCTCTTCCAATGCGTGGAAACAGCGGCGCGCTAGTGCAGACTGACCGCTCGTAAAGAGGTCGCTACGCCCCCGTAAGGGGGCGTGGCGAGCGGTATCGGGGCTGAGCCCCCCGACCGCGGAAGGTAACACGGTGGCCCGTAAATACGGGCCCCTCATTAGGTCGGCGTCAGTGGCCTAATGAAATATTGGCCGCACGTAAATAAGTTACGTGCGTCCATGTGAATAGTTTATTTATTTATTTGAATAGTTTATTTATATCCATGTGAATAGTTTATTTATAAATGTCTCTCTGATGGTGGCGCGTGTGTTGGATCATTTAGCTCCCTTCAAAATGGTTGATCTGAATGGTGCTAATACATGCGTCATGTTCGTGAACGGGCGCCGTCAGTGGGGACTGGTCATCTCTTTGCTGCCATGGCTTATTTTAATTTAATTTAATATTTGAATTGCTTTTTTTTCTCGACTTATCATTATGGACGCTTTTAACGTTCTGCATCGTTCTCACATACATAATTTTTAACATGAATGATGTAATCAAGACTTTGTAAACATATTATTTTGATTTAAAAGAGTGTCCATGGAGTTTCTTGCCCGTTCTTCTCCATAGGTACCTACGCTTTGGAATGGGCAACTAGCTTCATTTTACTGACTGACCGACCCTTGACAATTCAAAAGTGCCTGTAATTGGTTTAATTGAAATAAATGCTTTGAGTTTGAGTTTGAGTTTGATTTATTTATTTATTTATTTATAGGAGAACCAACAGCTGTAACAGAAGTATAACAATATTATATGAGACATAAAGCCAATTACAGGTTCTCACGGGTAAAAACAGAAAATGTAGTAGAAATCTTAGGATCACTAACAAGCACGATAGAAAAGAATAAAAATATAAGGTATATAAAAACTATGCACTTTTAAAAAAGTCAGCGTTAAGCCGAGCGCGTGCAGAATAGGTTTTGGTGCATGTTGTTTCTCTGTAGGCGCGCCGCGACGCTGATTCATACAGCGCCGCTTTCTTCACGACACCTCGGCGGTCTGTCCCCGCCAGGTGAGACCCCCAGTTACCTGGGGGAGGCCCGGCGGAGGACGACCAGCGACGGAGGTGCCGACTCGACGCTCCTACAGAGTTAGGTGTTTTGCCCCCGCCCGCCCCGCTTCCAGAGCTAGCCGGTCACGGTCCGGGCTAAGAGGCAGTCGTGTGTGTGTGAGCGGTATTGTATTGTGTAACACCGCCCAGTGTCTACGCGCCCGCAGCCCGCACTGCGCGGTCACGTGTGAGTTTAAGCGTCTGTGTAGTAATGAATGACTGCGCTCGCCGCGTAACGTGCCTATATTAACCTAGCACACGCTACGCCACGAAATGTATGTAATAAAGTGTGGAGTTCTATTGATTCAAGCGAGCCGCGTGTAACCTGGGTGCGGCTCACTTGAGGTGTCGGTCCGGTGCGATGGGGTCGTCGTCCGCTACCAGGTCGCGGGGCAAGGGTCTCGCGTCGGGGGGGCGCGCGTGCCAGGGCGCAATGTCCTGGACATGGGGCCAGGCGGATGCGTCGGCACGCGCGAACATTCCCGTCGCGAGGCGCCGCACAAACTCATCCAGGCTCTCAATCCCGAGGTCCTGGTGAATGATATCGTTCCTCACGAAACGAGGCGCGCCTACTATGGTCCGCAGCGCCAGACTTTGCTGCGCGCGGAGTAGCTTTCGGCTCGGCTCGCTCGTGAGCTGACTGACCGCTCGGCGCAGCGTCGGCCCCATATATACGCGAGGCGGCCTAACGATGTGTGCGTGAGTGTTGTCCCGACACAGCAGCGTTGTGTGGCGCGTAGATGTAGACGTTCGGTGGTGCTACAGGCTCCCCCTCTGGATGCGAAGTCGCCCCGACGAGTAGCCAGTCAAGATGAATGTTCAACTGACGAAACTGGGCGAGATGCATGTCGCCGTGGTCGTCCTCGTCCACGAGAGGGCAGAATGGCGCCCTCAGGGTTAGGCCTATGTTTAGGCGGACGCCCGCGTTTCTTCAGTGGGCGCACCGGCGGAGGAAGGGGACCTGCCGCATGGCCTTGGAACGGAGTCAAGGCGGATGTATGATACACTCCAAGGGGTTTATCTGGAGTGGTGGGATCTGAAATCAGATAAGATGAAGCACCATGACGTGCTAGGATTAGATAGGGACCATCCCTACGAGGACAGAATTTAGCACTTATTCCTCGAGCAGCATTACTGATTGGATGGGTAGTTGCTAATACCAAGTCACCGGGAGTGTAGCCGGGATCTTCTCTACGTCCTTGGTCTACCATCTTCTTCCTGCGTTCTTCTAGATTCTCTCTGACATCTCTAGCCTTGTTCAGTGTATTGGCGAGAAGTAGTAACTTCGGCGTAATTTCAGGCACAAAATTTTCAGACAGTAAAATCTGACGAAAATCGTGGGTATTGTCATCCGGAGTACGGAGTTCTCTTGCAAAAGTTAAATACGCTGGCGTATGTCCTGTAGTGAGGCAAGTTGCGGTATTCATCGCAAACCGTATGCTAGGTAGTTTATCACTCCAACTCCCATGTTCATCTCCTACTAAAATGGCCAGTTGTGTCTTTAAGTCTCTGTTTTTCCTTTCCACCGGGTTTGCTGCTGGGTGATACACTGGTGTGAATGTGTGCTTAATTCGCAGACAATAAGTTAATTGTTGCATCACAGCACTCACAAATTGTGGTCCATTGTCGCTTATCAGGCGTCTGGGCACACCGTATCGAAGGAAAATCTCGTTCATCAAAACTGTCGCACAATTTTCAGCGCTGGCAGTTTCCAAAGCAAATAATTCTATCCAACCCGTAGGAATATCTTCAGCTATCAGTATCCATGTCTTACCGCTAGTCGTTGACGGCAAAGGTCCAAACAAGTCAAAGGCGAGGGTTTCGAAACGTTGGTTGACGGGCGTAGTTTGGAGCAACCCAGCTGGTTTTAGGTTAGACGGCTTAAACCTCTGGCATGCAACACAGTTCTTAACATAGGCTTCGATATATTTCCGCATACCCTTCCAATGATATCGCTTCGAGATGCGTTGATATGTCTTATCAGCGCCGTAATGTCCCGCCAAAGGGTCATCGTGGTATACTGAAAGAACGTGTGCCCATTCATGTTGAGGAACTACGAGTTGAGCCTCATCTGAGTCATCCGACGGGTGATATCGGTATAACAACCCGTTATTCATGACGTAGCCTTTGTTGCTCCAGTACACGGCATTATCTTTACGATCTACATCTTCTAAGGCAGTTACGATGCTGGCGATATTTTCATCCTTCAGCTGTTCCGCCCTAATTTCAGATGACGGTCTCTGCGGTATATCCACGACTACGCTACACACTCCACAGGTGTTTTCAGTGTTTTCATCGCAAATAGGCCTGGAAAGCGTGTCTGCCACCACATTCGTCCTACCAGGTGCATACTTGATGTTAATATCATACGCCTGTATCTGCAAAGCCCATCTAGCTAATCGACCAGTTGGAGACCGTAACGACATCAACCACTTCAGGGCTTGATGGTCCGTAACCACTGTTACTGGGAGGCCTTCAATGTATCCACGGAATTTTTTAATCGCCCAAACCACTGCGAGAGCCTCCCTCTCGGTTGTGGAATAATTGCGTTCTGCAGGGATCATCAACCTACTGGCATATTCGACGGGATGCTCGTCATCTCCCTCCCCCTGCACCAGAACTGCTCCAAGCGCATAGTTGCTTGCATCACTTTTGATAATATAACCTCTTGTCTCGTCGGCTTGCCGTAGCACAGGGGTGGATGTAAGACGTGTTTTGAGCTCTTGATAAGCCTGCTCCTGTTCCGCTGACCAAGTCCACACCGAGTTTTTCCTAGTTAAACGGGAAAGTGGTTCACTGATTCCGGCAAAGTTTGGTATGAATCGCCTGTACCAGGAACAGGTCTGCAGGAACGTCATCAGATGTTTCAGATTCTTGGGTGCTGGATAGGCTAGTATTGCTGCTACCTTCTCGGGATCAGCCTTCAGACCCTCTGGAGTAATAATGTGCCCTAAATACTTAATTGTTGAGCAACAGAATCGGCACTTACTAAAGTTTACATGAAGATTGCTTTCTTTCAGCTTACTTAGTATCTCACCCAAATCTGATAGATGTGCTTGATAGGTAGCCGAGAAAATTATTAGATCGTCAAGGTACGCTAGCATCTTTACATTCTCCAGGCTAACTCGAATCCTGTCTATCAGACGCTGGAACGTAGAGGGCGCATTGCGAAGTCCAAATGGCATCCTCTTAAAACGGTACATACCGAATGGAGTTATGAATGCCGTCTTGTCCTGATCCTCAAGTTTTACTTTCACTTGCCAGTAGCCAGCGCGTAAATCCAGGGTCGACATGAAAGGCGTTGGCTTAGCAGCATGAAGCAGATCATCCATGCGTGGGATAGGATACTTGTCGGGGACCGTTATGGCGTTAAGTTTACGGTAATCAACGCAAACTCGTACTGAACCGTCTTTCTTTGGTACCATTACAACGGGTGCGGACCAGGGTGATGAGCATGCTTCAATTACTCCACTGTCCAACATCTTCTTTACCTCTTCCTTTAACACAGCCATGCGTGGCGGTGAGAGGCGGTATGGAGGTACAGAGATGGGGTTATGCTCACCCGTGTCGATGCAGTGTTCTGCGAGGGTAGTCGGTTCTCCACCTTCACCGAAAACTTCTTGATAATCCCATAGCACTTCCATCAGCTGTGACTTTTGATTTGCGTCTAGCGTGTCCGATGAGACCTCTTTCACTTCCAAAGATCCAATTTCGACATCATTGCTGTTATTACTATGGTCGCTAGGGAAGAGTGCCTTGGAGTGTGGAGATAGTTCACACGGCGCATCATGAAGCTGCATTTGGGCATCACGGACCATAAAGTCTACGAACCTTGGAGAATACCCATCGAATAATGGTCGGGATCGCTTCCTTGGAATAGGGGACAGCTCAATTGGCACTACGCGATATGGCACCGTATTTGTGGTGCAGGCACTCGTTTCCGGGAGTGCTGGTTCTCCGTTGGATAATGGACTGCCAGTTGCTGAAGTGCATGCACTGGATTGTGGCAGCGCCGGTTCCAGTACGCCTTCGCCTGGTGGAGTTATCGGAAAAGGAGAAATAAATTCAGGCAGCTCGACATCTTTTAGCATAGACCGTAACCGAGGATTAAAACAAACGGGCGTAGCCTCTACCTTGGCCATTGATATCTCCTCAACATCTTCGTCTTGAAGGTCGAAGATGTCATCAGGGTAATCCTCGAAATACCATGTCTTCTGCGGAACGTTAAGTACCATCTTAGCATCCTGGATAAAGCCGACGCCTAACAGTGTGCGAGATTCTCGAGCTTCCGGGAACACGATAAAAGATGTTTGCACAACACGGTAACAGATACTGACAGGTGCTTCTACGGTCAAAACCTCTCTCGTCGTCTTCGTGCCATCAGCTAGTTTCACCACAAGCTCTTGTGTCTGGAATGCAAATCCGAGTCTTCGTAAGCATTTGTATAGCGTGTATGATGCAACACTCGTTTTCGCGCAAGTATCCACATAGGCACTACCGATTATTTTGCCTATGGCAATACCAATAACCGGCCTAAGACGTATATCTGCTTGAGTGTTAACGGAGCAAAAACTTACATCAGCCTTTCCCACCTTTGGCACAGCCTTGGCGCAGGTTGTGCATTTTGATCGGACCACTCCTGGTGTACCACATCCGTAACATGCAAACGTTGGTGTAGAAGGTGACGGCGCTTGGGTGCCTATAGCAGCATTTGTAGGCGCAGGTTTGGCGGCAGAAGCACCACTACCAGAAGCGAGATCCTTCTTCTCCTTCTTGCGACATGTCTCAACTGAATGTCCAGGCAATCGACAGTACGTGCAACGCTTCTTTTTAAATGACACCTTTTCTGTCTCTTTTTCCTCTGTCCTTTCTTCTGGCATTTCCTTTTCAACCAGGAGCTCTTTCACTCCTCTGGCTGCCTTCACTAGGGCGTCAAAAGTATTGACAGTCTCGCGTGCCATTTTTACCCTTATCTTGTACCTCAATTGCCCATAGATCATATCAATTTGTTGGGTCTTTGTGTGTGGCTCTGGCATTTGTGCAATAAGAGCCCTCTTCTTAGCCACAAACACTTCTGTCAATTCATCCTCACGTTGTTTAATGTTCACAACGTTCTGGTACAGCTGGTAGGCAGGTCTTTTAGGAGCAAAGGCGTGGCGAACTCTCGACTCAAACTCATTCCATGTTTTCACCTGGTCCTTTATCCCATTCCACCAGGTGGCTGCCTCTTCCTTCAAAATTAAGGGGACGCTCATGATGGCATCTTCGTCGGAGATCTGTTCTACGGACTTGAATACTGAAGCCGCAGCAAGAAAAGATTCTACCGATTCAGTGTCTCTGGTACCATTAAAAGTAATCTTGCAAGTGGCGAACGAGCTTCGTCGCTGTTGGTTACCAATCACTGACAGTAACTTCTCGAATTGCTCAGTTGACAAATTCATGGTAGTTAGCGGTTCTTCCTTTATTTTCCTTCGTAATCTTGATTTCGGGCTAGCCTGCTTCCGGGCCTTTACGTTGAGCGCCAGATTGTAACGGGTACTATTGAAACGTAAGGTCAATATAAACAAATGGTTTATTGCAGTTCACAATGTTGAGTATAAACTAGGCTTATAGGTACGACGGTAGATAATATGACACGGTACGTTCCTAACAAGTTCGTGATGCGGGGTGCGTCGCGAAACAAGTAGGATGCGTCACCGCGGGGAGTGAGGCGAGGGGAGGCGTCTAGACTAGGCGAGCTCTTCCAATGCGTGGAAACAGCGGCGCGCTAGTGCAGACTGACCGCTCGGCGCAGCGTCGGCCCCTTATATACGCGAGGCGGCCTAACGATTTGTGCGTGAGTGTTGTCCCGACACAGCAGCGTTGTGTGGCGCGTAGATGTAGACGTTCGGTGGTGCTACAACACTAATTATAAAAGACAATCGCACTACTGATCACTCTTAAGTCGCACTTGAAGATCGCTTCGAATGTTATCGCTTGTATCGCAGAATCAATACTGACCCGGTCGCGGCCCATACCGGCCTTATATAGGGCCTCAGATAGTTCCAGAACCTTCTACTGTAGAAACATCTAGAATGTTCGAGTACATACCGGTCCCGACTGACCCGATGTCGATAGTTCTAGAATGTTCTAGTATCGAAAGTTCTGGAAGCATCTCGACCTACTAGTTCTGCTACTCGATACTAGATGGCGCTAGTGGTAGCTAATGTCGCCATCAATCGTGGCGCGCAACACTATGCTTTCATCTTTTCTTTTTGTTTTACAAGGTTTTGGTGGGCGAGATGAATTATTATTTGACGATGTCGATCGGGCCTCGTTGTTGTCGGTAGATACGCTGTTGGATGAATATTCTTCATCGGCATTTGAAGAATCTTCAGTGTTGTCTCTCTGAAAACAAATAATTTTGATACATGTTTGTGTCCCGCCGCTATAGATATTTCACATCACAAATAGCTACTTATTTTATAAATGATAAATCTGTTATTTTTATATTACAGTTTCCTACATCTGAAGAAGAGTGGAAAGAAATAGCAAAGATGTATGAAGAACGATGGAACTTTCCTCATTGTCTTGGTGCAATAGATGGAAAGCACATAGCGATTGTTCCACCGGCTAATAGTGGATCGTATTTTCATAATTATAAAGGGCAACATAGTGTGGTTCTTATGGCAATTGTTAATGCAAAATACCAATTTGTGTACATAGACATTGGCATGAATGGTAGACTTTCTACAAAACACTAAATTTTTTGAAAAATTAGAAAATAGTGATTTACATATTCCAAGCAGTGAATTGTTAACAGGAAGTAACCGAAATTTACCATATGTATTTGTGGCAGATGACGCGTTCCCATTACGCCCCGATATGATAAAACCGTTTCGGCAGGCAGATTTAACATCGCGAGAAAGAAAAATCCTGAATTACAGATTATCTCGCGCGAGGCGCACTGTTGAAAACGCTTTCGGGATAATGGCATCACGATTTCGGATATTTTATACTCATATAAATTTAGAACCCGAAAATATCGATAAAGCAGTGAAAGCGTAACTTTTTAATTGAACACTCAAAAAAGTCTTATGCACCTCAAAAATGTTTTTATCGAGAAAAGTACCATGGAAAACTTGGAAAGAAGAAACCCAAGAAATACACACATCAAAAGTGTCTAGGGATCAACATATATTTTTGCAATAACTTTTCTCCTGATTGATATTAATTAAAATTTTCTTTAAGGATTCATCAAATAAAGTGTTTTCGTTTGTCACAGTAACGATAAACCAAGTCACCTTTGCATTAATAAAGAAATTTGCCATTTTCCTAATAAAGGGATTTTTGACATTTGAACCACTAACACAAAAGTTCGAAAAAAAGACTGAAATAACAGTTTTCTTTAAAATTTTATTGGGTAACTTAAACAATTAATAATCCGTGTTTCTACCGCGAACACTAACAACACAAGAACATCGGTTTGGCATACTCAAAATGAGTTCAAAATGAGGCAGCCCATGTTCGTTGCAACAACAAAAAAAGGTCTTCTTGCGACTGGATACCCTCCATATTCGGCAGAGCTCTTCTCTGTAGCATATCCCATGCATGCTCAATCGGGTTCAAGTCTGGCGACTGAGCAGGCCAGGAGATCAATTCTACTAATATCTAACAATAATCGAACTGTTTCGTTTATGTTTCGATTCAGTTTCGACCATTAGGGTTTTTGGTATTCTACTATTTTAAAACTAAAACTGATAAGGAACCGCAACGCAACTACAACGCTACTGTAACGCGAACACGGCGCCTAATCAGCGAAACGAAATTGTGCCAAGAATTGTATTGCACAGATTAAAAAGTACGTATGCGAGATACCATAAGAAAAAAGGAAAAAACTTCTAAAATATAAAATTACGTTTTTGGAAAGCCTATAGGTTTTCACAAACTCACGATCGGTTAAGTCAAAGGCGAAATTACGTAGCCTTGACGACAAATTTCGTCTTCTCACTCTTCCGATGTCTACTTGATCGGCGAGACTAAGATATTCATTGTAGAACATCATCTTAATTAAAGGATAAATGCGAACAGTCAAGAAAAAGTTATACAAAGCCAACTTTCCCGTAGCGACTAATTTTGACAGATGAGACGCTTTAGTTTCGTTCAAGTTTCGTTTTGGTTCGAGTGACGCTTGCGTCAAAACATTAGTAGAATAGCGATTATAACAAGTTAACGTTTCGTTCGGGATCGGTTGTGTTAGTAGAATCGAGTTTTTAACTTCAACTTAACTAGAACTAAACTTATATCGTTGTTATTTTAGCAGAATAGAAAAACGCTCAATAGCTGTCGTTTAGTTACGGTTCTGTTGCGATTTCGTTGTAAATTTATTAGTGGAATTGACCTCCAGGGCAGGACATTGATGTTAGCTGCGGCGAGAGTCTGTCTTACAACTCTTGCGGTGTGCGGTCGTGCATTATCATGCATTAACTGAAATAAGGGACCGATTTGCACTTGTAGAGGAACGATGACGTCTGATACAATCGTCTCAGCATAAATTTGAGCGTTGAGGTTGCCTCTGATCCAAATCAACTCAGTTCTTCCGCCGATCCAAATACCCGCCCATACCATGATGGTTCCACCACTATAAGGATGGACTTCCTGGCAGGATTTTAATCGCTGTTGGCGTCCAGGGGTTCTCCAGTGTCGTATACGTCTTGTATCCGGTCTCATACCAAAACGAGACTCATCAGAAAAGCACACGAAACGCCATTGTTCTTCTGCCCAATTTCTGTGTTCAAGAGCCCATTGATAACGAATCCTACGATTGTGCATTGCTATAGGTGGTACCCGTAGCGGTCTTCGGGAATGAAGGTTCACTTCATGCAAGCGGTTTCTGACTGTTTGGTCGCTAATTAAGTTCCCTGAAGAGTGATGAAGCCTCACGGCTAACATCATGGCGGTTATTGTTGGAGCTCTTCGAGTTAAGATTTGAATGTATCGGTCTTGTCTCCGTGTGGTGCAGCGATACCGTCCTCCATGGCGCTCAGCCACGGTACCAGTGCTTCGGTAACGTGTCCAAAGTCGACTGATAACACTCTGACTTGTATTCAGAGCTAAAGCCACAGTACGTTGCCGGGAACCAGCTTCTATCATTCCCACGGCTCTGAGCATTTCTTCCCTGCTTAAATGACGTCGCCGCTCCATAATAACGTTGGTTTTAATCAGTAGTAGGGAAACAGTAGCACTAATAATGTCTTCAATGCGTTGTATGTTTTTATAGGGAAAATATTGACAGCTGATTTTCATCTTTTACTCGAATTTGATTCACAGTTCCTGATTCAAATTATGAAATGCACCAAAAAGGATCCATATAAATTTATAAAATCATAAATTTATTACAAAGCCACATCTCAATCTCAAGAAATCCGCATAAAAATGCTTGATCCCTAGACACTTTTGATGTGTGTACTTTGAACAACGCGAAGATAGTCCGAAACAATTTTATGAATTATTTCAATCAGGAGGGAAGGGTGCCATGGGGTACCATGGCAAAATGATCATGTAAATTATTAATAAATTAGGCTGAACGAGCGGAGTAGGTAGTTCTAAATACATAGTTATTAGTGATGTACCGGATCGTTAAAAATGTATATGCGCGGATACGGATACGGATCTTTATTTTCGATGATACGGATATCCGGAACATCACTAATAGTTATATTATAAGCTTTGGTAAGAATGACGGTAAATACAAAATAATTAAATGTGTTCTACGAGTATGTATTCAACTTAATAAAAAATTATACTACGAAGTACGAAATATTTTACTTACCTCACAACTATTTTCGTCATCACTATCTAAGTTAGTTGAAGATTCCCTTGGAGTGCATTGATCATCAACGAAATTGAACAAATCGTAGTAACACAAATTAATACGGTACACATCATCAGCAGATGCCCCAGACTTTAAAGATTGGTCATATTTCTTCTTTTCCTTCCTAACATTGCTTCTTAAATTATTATTATCTTTAATTATATACTACTTCTTTGTTCGCATCTGGCTCAATTTCTCTCAATTTTTCTATGAGTAATTTATAAGCAGCTTCTTTTTTGTCTCGATTGTGGTTATCTTTGTTTTCAATTTGCCAAAGACATGGATGACTTCTATAAATTTCGATAAAATCTTCAAGGATTTTTTTAGTTAAATTTGGTGGCGCCATTTTCAATTGCTGTATTACGTGGCATTCGTGGCAATACGATGCGAGCGACAAGACAACCGTCCGAAAGAAACACTAGAAAAGAACTGACGCGACCTGCGCAGGCGACCGGAGTACACGCACACCAGTGTCTCCAACTCTATTTGTCAAAATTACGGTGTTGCTAGTCTAAAAATACGGTATTTGACGAAAAATTACGGGAGATTAAAAATGAAAAATACGGTAAATTTACGGTAACTTTATTTCACAATCAAACATTAAATTTCAGGCGTTTCAGCCTTTTTGTACATAGAAACATTAATACTTTTAATCATTTTATCAGTAGGATGGAAATCTACGCAGTTTTTTCCTGTTCTCTTAATGAGTTGCTGCGTAAATAAATTCCCAGCAATAGTTTTTGTAGACAATTGGTTCCTTTTTTTCGTTTTCAAGTCAGTAATGTGGCTGAAAATGCGCTCGCAATCGGCGTTAGAGTGGGGCAATGACAGCATTCCTAGCATAAAATGTGCTAAATTATAGAATGGTCCGACTGATCGCGAGCCTTCTTTAGTTTTTGATTGGGTATATCATTTTTAAGGCGCCACTCATAAAGACGAAATTACGGTAGAATTGAACATGTCTACGGTAGGTGGTAGATATGTTGAAATTACGGTAGGTTTACCGTAATTACGGCGTTGTTGGAGACACTGACGCACACACGCACAGGTACACCGTACGGTGTCACTCGAAAGAATTGATTTTAGATCTTGCGCCGGTCGCCTGCGCAGGCTCAAAAAAATGCACAGGTCTATTCCCACACACATTCCGGTCTACCTGCGCAGGCATACCTGCACAGGTGGACCTTTCCGATGGACCGTAGCATGTATGGCAGCTATAAGTGCGTACAATCACAGGCGGTTGCATATTAAACTGGAAAAGCGGTTAGCTGCGCGGTTTGCCGCCCCTGTGGTTAACCGTTAGTGCGTAGGAGCGCAAACAGTCGTGGTTTGCGGTTGGATCGACTCATTTCCAAGATGAACGTAGAAGAAGTCGCAGCTATTTATTATATTTACTCGCGTTATATAAAAAACTAGCTGCCCGGCGCGACTTCGTTCGCGTGGTCTCCTACTCCTACTCCTACCCTACTCCTACCAATCCTACCCCTGCCCTTCTACTTTACTCCTACCCCTTCCCCACCTCTTACTACTACCCTACTCCTACCCTACTCCTAACCTACTCCTACCGTACCCCTACCCTACTCCTACCCTACCCCTTCCCTACTCCTACCGTACCCCTAGCCTACTCCTACCCTAACCCTTCCATACTCCTACCGTACCCCTACTCTACTCCTCCCCTACCCCTTCCCTACTCCTACCCTACCCTACCCCTTCCCTACTCCTACCCTACGCCTACCCCTACCCTACTCCTACCGTTCCACTACCCTACTCCTACCCTACCCCTACTCCTACCCTACTCTTACCCTACTCCTATCCTACTCCTGCCCTACCCCGAGCCTACTCCTACCCTACCCCTACTCTACACGATCATCCTATCTTCTCTTTCGCCGCGTTGCTCGCTGCGCTGCGTGGAGCCACACTGGCGCGTCGGCGGGTATTTTTTGTTTATATTGACATTTTTAATTTCGTAATATCTTTTGAATGGAATGTCCGATTTCAATAATTCAAAAAGTAATCAACAGGTATAGATACAGTCTTGAATACGAAATAATTTTTTTGGATAAGAATTAATACAAAGGTATGGATAACATGGTCTGATTTTGATCGGCATTTCTATCTACTTTTAAAATGTAAAAAAGTAGTTATAGTGACATAACTACAATAGTTGGACATATGGTCTCGCGGAGTTTTTTGTAGATATTGATATGTTCTATAATATTGTAGAACATTTTTTTGTTCTATCATCAATACTTTCCGCAGCGCATGCGATGAAAGACATTTTATGCCTAATTTTTTACACCTTGGGTTGGTTTTAGTAGGGATTTCTAAGGATCTCTAATTTTTTTTAGAAATAAATATAGCCTATGTTACTCAGTGATAATGTAGCTTTCTAACGGCAAAAGAATTTTTGAAATCGGTCCAGTAGTTTTTGAGTTTATTCGTTACATACAAAAATACAAATCTTTCCTCTTTATAATATTAGTGTAGAAAGGTACTTGGTGCATCCTTATTTGCAAACACGAGATGAGCAAGTATTTTGAATTATTTTTCTAAGAGCTCAAAAAGTATAGAGATAAGTTTTTGGATGAACTAGAATGAGTCTGAAATCGTTTCAAGAACTTTTAAGCATTTTAAAAACCAACATAACTAAGAAAGAAACACAACTTCGCAATTGCATTAAGCCGCAATTTAACAATAGTGCTAAGGTAAGTAAAATCAAATATGTGGTTAATTTATTATTATTTATCAAAAGAAAGTGGGTTCACATTTTAAACATTGTCATTATCATTTAAATAATTAAAAAGTTCCAAGTAAGTCGAGTGTTCACTGTTCTGAGACTTGGCTGGTTGATAATGGCGATTGTACAGACGCCAGCTACCCGAAACTGTCAAATTTTCCCAATCAACTTTGAACCTTATACTTTTGCGATAAAGTTGAAAATCTATTAAATAAATTTGACAGATTGTAGTAGGTCGATGTGCTGGCGTCTGTACATCCAAGTTTTGCAACAGACTCGCTGCAATCTTTAGAAGGTGGTCGTCCAAATTCCGACGAATGCATAGGCTGACTGTTGGGATTATTTCTTGAATAATGCGCCGTTTGGTATCCACGATAGGTATTGGGCCTTGAAGAACTCCACGATGTATTTGCATAGTACAGAAAACTTGTGCATCATAAATTACCCTTAAAACATCTAACTTGGTTTGCATTCGCATGTGATCAGGGGGGCAATTCTCGTACTTTTAAGAACGTTCACAGTCTGCGGGGCAATTGCGTAACACATTATCAATCGGAATCGGTTTCATTTTGACAGTTCAACAACATTCATTGCGTTATTTGCGTGTTAAGCGGACAAATTTTTCGAAATTATGAAGCAATGGATTAGCAATTTGCTTCAAAATGATTCAGATTCCAATTGATAATGTGTTACGCAATTAGGGTGCTGATCTGTCTCAATATGTCAAAAAATACTTCTTATTTCCCTACATTTTGACAAGTTTTTGACATTTGTTTGTCGCCGAGATGAGACTGCAACTAGATTTTGAACGTTTTAAATTACGAGATTTTTTTTTTATTTGACCTTGGCGTTGTCCTTCAGGTAGTTTCTTAAAAATCCTTTACCAATGACGAGAAAAAAATGCGATAGTCGTCATCTTCCAAATTCTTTTTTTCAAAATTTTTACTTAACACCGACTCCGGCTAACTGTGTACCGATGCAGATGGCAAACAACAAAAAACCGATACCCAAATAGAGATAGAAAAATCATGCTATGTCCTGCTCACCCATACACATTTTGACATAGTTATATGTCATCTCTCTTTCGCAATTATTATTATCTTAAGAGCATGTCTACCTTTGTCAGGCCTGATGGTCTAGTGGTTAGTGACCCTGACTGCTATGCCGGAGGTCGTGGGTTCGATTCCCACCCAGGACAAATGTTTGTGTGATGAGCACGATCATTTGTTCTGTGTCTGGTTGTAATTTATCTATAATATGTATGTATTTAGAAATATATAAGTATGTTTATCAGTTGTCTAGTACCCATAACACAAGCTCTGCTTAGCTTGGGACTAGATGGGGCGTTGTGTGATAGTTGTGGAATATTATTATTATTTGTTGGTATACATTTTTGTATCTCGGCTGCTCAGCCGGTTTTATAGGGTAACACGGGCCAAAGCCAAGTGCTACCCCTGAGAGTATTAACCTAAGTGATAGTTGATGATAATGTATGACGTGATGATGGTATGTTATGACTTTGTGTTGCACTGGTGGATGATGTTTGAGCATGTGACATTTTAGTGTCATTGTCGTTCTGCAGGAATTTTCGGACAATTCTGCAAGTGTTCAGGATAGCAGCTTTCTGTAGGGTTTGGTAGGTGGAGGGAGCTAAATCCAGCGTTTTTAGAGATAAGTGCAGTTGTTTAGGAATGACACCCGTGGTTGAGAGTACTACAGGGATAATGGCAACGCCTCCTAAATGCCACATTCGAGTAATTTCTATTTTTAAGTCTGTGTATTTTAATAGCTTTTCTGCAATAGTGTTTTTACCTCTATTTTCTGTCTACGACTGGCACACTTGCGACAATAGACAATGAAAGTGACAAAAATCCATGATGTCAGAACTGTCATGTGTCAAACCTCACTTTTTCAGTACAAAAATAAATAACGGTGTTCTATTTTTATTTACTTGCCATACATAATAATAGAATAGAATACGTAACGGTATGATTGATCATTCAGCCGGGCTTTACAAATAAATAAAAAACACAGGAAACAGTTGAGAACGCATTGTATCGTTTTCGAAACTTTGCATTTAAGGGACAGGTGTTGCCATGTGCACCGTAATTACGATAAATGCACCATTAGGTTGGTGTATGACGCACTTTTGAAACAATCGACCGAAGAAAATAAAAATGCAACGTTTCGAAATCAAATTTATATGACGGCGCATTGCTAGCGCCATCTACTGAGAGATACGTCGGAACGAGATTTGACAACTGTCAGTCTGGCGGAGCGTCGAAGCGATGGTCAGCGCGGCCAGTGTCTCCAACAACGCCGTAATTACGGTAAACCTACCGTAATTTGAACATATCTACCACCTACCGTAGATCTACCGTAATTTCGTCTTTATGAGTGGCGCCTTAAAAATGATATACCCAATCAAAAACTAAAGAAGGCTCGCGATCAGTCGGACCATTCTATAATTTAGCACATTTTATGCTAGGAATGCTGTCATTGCCCACTCTAACGCCGATTGCGAGCGCATTTTCAGCCACATTACTGACTTGAAAACGAAAAAAAGGAACCAATTGTCTACAAAAACTATTGCTGGGAATTTATTTACGCAGCAACTCATTAAGAGAACAGGAAAAAACTGCGTAGATTTCCATCCTACTGATAAAATGATTAAAAGTATTAATGTTTCTATGTACAAAAAGGTTGAAACGCCTGAAATTTAATGTTTGATTGTGAAATAAAGTTACCGTAAATTTACCGTATTTTTCATTATTAATCTCCCGTAATTTTTCGTCAAATACCGTATTTTTAGACTAGCAACACCGTAATTTTGACAAATAGAGTTGGAGACACTGAGCGCGGCCATGTTGAACGTCACTTGTTTCCGGACGTCAGCGGCGAGCGCACCACGTATCCGACGAATCGCTTTTGTTCCGATTAATCTTGTCCCTTTTTGTTTCAAAAATAATTAAAACTGATTAATTAAGTGATTTCCTAACTACTAGTGAATATATTTTAGTGGGATTATTTAAGGAAGATATTTTGTGCGATTAAATAACTTTTGATTGTGACTCGAGTGATTCTTTGTTGGGTCCTACCCACATTACCACTTATCGAAGACATGGCCGATTCTGATGATGACGGGCAACTGCCTATATCAGAAGTGGGATCCCATGTGCTACCGACCGAGGAAAAACGACCGCCTGACGAAAATAGCGCCTTGAAATTGTTGAGTAATATGGAAGCCCTACTTACTCGTATGTTAGCAACGTCGCAACCGCCGGTGGCAAGAGCTAGCGCCCAGTCCAGTGCAGTGCAGCTCGTACAGTTTAATCCGGAGGATGCCGACGCGGATATAGAAGGTTGGTGCAAGATTACAGAACTTATAGTCTTGAGTAAACATCTAGAGGGTGTGGATTTGCTTGTAGCTCTTACCGGTGCACTAAAAGGCCGCGCAGCCTCTTGTTTAACCAAGTTAAATTTGAATGAGCTTACATGGGAGGCTGTAAAACAAAGTTTAATGGCCAGATTTTGTAGACCGAAATTATTTCAAGACTACTTTGATGAAATATTGCGATTTCAAATTGGAGCAAAGGAAACCGCGTCAGAAACTGGCCTACGCTTGTGGAATATGATCGAATGTATACCTAAGACCCAAATGCCAGAAGATGTTATAACCGGATTCGCCATATCGGTCTTATGTCTGAAGGATGGTTTGATGCGCCGTGAGTTAAACGCACATGCTGTCACTACCAAAGCTCAGCTATTTAGAATCTTAATTATCTATCAGAATTATAATAATAGAATCTTAATTAATTATCTTATTCTAGTACATGAGACAACTAGGAACCAGCTCCCCTAATCACCCATAACTCTTGGAAATTACACCAATAAAGCAGCATCCAGTCAAAACACCCCCTGGAGTTTCCTTTCTGCCGGAACGAGTGACGTCATCGACTTGGAGTCAACGCAACCCCCTTACATAATTTAATATCTATGTACATTACATTGAACATGAAATTAACTGGACATTTTCAAAATACTATCAAAAAAATCAAAATCAAGACATTTATTCAAACTAGGCAGAGAATCAGCACTTTTCGAACGTCAAAATTACAAAAGACAGTCCTCCAAAACGCGCCCCCCCCACTCCCCCCGCTTCACCACTTCCTAGTGCTTTCACTGGGGAGAACAAACTCCCCAGCAGCACAGCCGCCCGTTAAGTTAGAAAATTCTTGATTGTATATAAATGATAAATTAAGTAAATATAGACTACATATAAGTTTAATAATTATGCAATGTAAATAAAATCTTATTAAAGCTTAAAATAATCTCAGCATGGCTCTTCCTTGAATTAATTCGCTTTGGCTACCCATAGTCGCAGTGGGTGTGGGATAGTGCATGGTTATATCATCCCCATCGTCATGTGATGAAAGAGACTGGACCTCACGACACAGGGTATCCTAGTGTGGGGTCCAGTGTTACTCGAAACCAGAATGTTAAGTTTTTTTTTGAGATTAAATAAATTATATTATTATATTATATTATGTGCAGCAGAAAGTGGTTGAAGTGGTGGTAAGCCAGCTTCCAAAGCTATGTTGTGTAACACACAACATGCCATTGTAATATTGCAATATTGCTGGCTACATGAGGATGATAGTGAAGAACCCTTTTTTTTTTTTTTTTTTTTTTTTGTGGATGGGAAATCATCTAATGACTCCTCCCGCTCTGGGTGGAGCGGAAGGGAGTGTCAGACTCTTACTGACTAAAACCCACCCGTGTTCCTTCCTTAGCCCTTTATGTTCCGGGGCAGCGGTAACCCTTTCGGACGATCCCGGTACCCCGGCAGGCTTCGGCCCTGGCGGGCCCCTTCCTTTATGCTGACATCTCTTTGAGGCGCGCGTGGAACACATACGCGCCGTCCGGCACGGGCCTGGTCCTGATCGGACGGAGAGCTACCCATTACTCTCCGTCCGCAGGCCCGCGCCTACGGTGGCCGGGAGTCGTCACGCGGCTCCCGACGCCCGTAGCGTCTCCCGCGGCGGCTGAGGCGTGCGGCTCTCTCCCTGAGCCGTCCCGCCACCTCCTTCGCTAGCATGACTGCTTCGCAGAAGGAGGTGACCGCCTCCCACTCCCTCTCGCCCCGGACCATGGCTTGAACCAGGGCCGGACGCGAGAGGTCGCCGCCGTTGCCGATCGCCTCTACGAGGACACGGCGGTGCTCCGCCCAAGCGGGGCAGACCTCCACCGTATGCTCCACCGTGTCCTCTGGGCGATCCTCGCAATGGTGACACCCGGGCGTCTCCTCCCGCCTGATGATATGCAGGAACCTCCCGAAACATCCGTGTCCGGTGAGGACCTGCGTCAGGCGGTAGGTGAGAACGCCGTGACGCCTCTCTAGCCACTCCTCAAAGAGGGGCCTTATCGCCACTATCGTGGCGTGCCCTGCGCTGGGTTGCGAAAGTCGCTCCTTCCATACCACCATGAGATCGCGCCGGAAGTCCGTCCGCTCCGCCGCTATTTGCCGCGGAAGCGGAGTTTCCCCCCGGCGTAGTGCCTCCGCGCGCCACTCATACAGGCGCGCGAGGACTATCGCCTCCAGATCCCATGGCGGCATTCCGGCAAGGAGGCTTGCCGCCTCTAGTGAAGAACCCTGTCTCTAAGCAAACATCACCGTGCTTTGAGTAATCCAAGACAGCGCTCAATGCAGTTACGGGCTTGCACATGCTTTTGAGTGTATCGTTCTTCAACAGAACCTTGAACTGCATTGAGGATAGGTATCATAAGCCAAGGGCGTTGTGGATATCCAGAGTCACCTGGAAAATTAATTTCTGTAGACAAAACACAGGAAAACTCCTATAGATTAGATCTTTTTACTATTAAAAATACATACCTAATAGCCATGCTTGTTCATTATTCTGATGAAGTTCACGCATATATGATTCAACTCTACTAGAAGACCATATGTATAATAATATTATGTGAATCATGTATAATATTATGTGAATCATGTGTAGCTCCACCAAACTTTGCATTCACATTTAAAATTAGAAGATTGCTGTCACATATCTGAAAATAAAACTATTATTATGATGTGATGTATCCAGCTTTAACATGCCATATAGTAATATAAAAATATAATATCTACCATCATCATTAAATGTTCAAATGAACATTTAATGAATGATACCCTTTTCTATTATAAAAAAGATGCTCTTCATCGTTGGGCTTTACCAATGCTACGTGGGTACAATCTATGCACCCAATTACACCAGGCAGGCCAAATCTCCTTTGGAACCTGAAACAATAATTGTTAATTTAAATTAAATTAGATGCACTTAATAATATAATTAAATATTGTTAAATCGTTTGTTAAGTACTCACTCTTGTTTTATAGATGCTCTGTCTTGTCGTGTTTTCGGAAACACAATCCATTTTGCCATGACAGCAGGGTGGTTCAAAGCATCTACAACTTGTCTGATGCACGACTACCTGTGCGTTGGGCAAGATGCTGAGTGACGCCAACAATTCGCTGATAAGATCCTGTGGCTAGGAAACTCAGAGCGCACAACACCTACAAAAACACAAATATTGAGGAAATTAAATGACAGATAAGTAGGTAGATACCTAATAAAAAAAATTGCTAATACTATATGTCAGTCAGCTTAATAGGCACTAGCCTTAACTTTTAGGGGAATCTCGTTGGTTCCTTTTAGCGAAGTTTTTTATCAGAGTTCTTGACAAAGGGCTCGAAAAGTCGTCTTGTCTAGCCGAAATTGTTGCACAAATAACGTCTCCGGCATTTCGCGTATTGTCTCCATGCACTGACGATTTATGTTTCTTTTTGGCGCCTAAGCCACGCTTCTTTCTACGAATTTCCTATTCGTTTGTTCTGACCACGTGACTTAACGTTGAGATGATGTCATTCCTATTGGAATGACATCATCTCAACGTTAAGTATTAGAAAACTAATCACATGTATAATAATACATTTGATTAGTTTTCTAATAGCGTTAACGATTGTAGATTGTCAACTTGGCTAAGCCTGCTGGCAAGTCTCCTCTAAATAATCTTTTGCAGATTGAAAAGAATGTGTATAATTTTCTTGTGATTGACTTGTGTGCAAAATTACAACAATAGGTAAAGCACCAATTTTCGTTGCAGCAAAGATAAATGTAATACAGGCCTTTGTTTTGAAAGGCGGAACTCAGTAATCAAAGCCAAGTTATAAGTATCGTGTTTAATCAGGATAAACACACCAAGGTAAACTATTGCACTCACGAAGCGGACCGTCGGTGGTATCGAACGGGACGTGCTCCTGATACAAATTGGGTTTCCTGACTGGCGGCTGGAACCAAGGCCGCGTACTCGCAGCGGCGCCGTCCCTCACCCCTCTCCCGCGCGCGCCTGCGCAACGGGAGACCCATTTCTTCGCTTTTTCAGTTTGATCACAAGATCCACTTGTATCCATAAACACCATTTCATCAGCTAAACCAGCCATGAACACTTTGCATAATAGGTGTTATTACAACACACACAGTTGGTTCTTCCTGTAAACATATCTCTAAAATTTTCAATCTTCTTTCATTCATCATTCGATTCAGTTGTATGCGTAAATAAATTAGTTTTATTTTCGTACCGCATTTCACTGAACGTTAAAATATTTATTTTCCTGATGTATTATGTTTTATTTCCTCGTGTATAACTAGCCTTTTATATGCACCTTTAAATTGCACAGCAGTTGGGTTATTGTTAAACCTAACTTTGGCACGAATAGAGCTAAAAAAACATTCCAGGTGATCCTAGCTCATTTTGTGCAAAGGGCAAAAAGTTCAAAATCTTGGGAGCAAATTACATTTCGGTAAACCTTTTTAAGACTGAATACAAATATAGAATCCGAAAAACCCTATCTTTCTGTTAGTCTGTAAGGGTGTTACCACACCAATCGATCGATCGTCGATCGATGCCATCGATCGACATCGGTCGACGTTGATCGATTAGTGTGGTAGCTTTAATTGATCGACGGATACCGGTCGACTAACCAATCAATCGATTGCCGGTCGATGGCATCGGTCGACGTTGATCGATTAACCCCGACTATATTCCATTAGTTTCTTTCGAAATGTATTCATAAGAGGACGCGTTGTTGTTGGCCAGTACGATGTTGTTCGTACTATTATTACGGAGACGCAAACGCAGAAGACTTGGGATGCGACCGTTTTTTAAAGTCAAAGATCGCTTATCTTATGCAAATTACATTTTAAACAATGCTTTTTGGATTATTTTCGAATGAGTAACAATGATATTGAAAATCTCTTATGGTGGCTCCTTCAATTGCAAAATTGGATACTAATTACAAACAATCAATTTCACCTAAAGATCGGTTAAGTACTTATAACACTCCGATTTCTAGCCAGTGGTGATTCATATTCATATCAAAGTCTATTGCTAACGTTTAAAAGTTTCACAACAAAGTATTTCTTGTTTAGTTCCAGAAGTATGCAATGCGCTTATATGTTCTCTCAGGGATTACATAAAAGTAAGTATTCTGGGATTTGTAATCGTAAGTTAAGTTATAAGATGAGTTTAGTTGTAAAGGTCGCAATTTCGAGTCTCGTCAACCCCGGTGTGTACTGTAAGTAACTCGTCAAGCTACTCATTGCCGTTGCATTTTCATTATGCTTTTATTACAATGAATAGAGATCTGAAGAAGATACTCAGCTTCAGTCACAGAATAAATAATAATACTACCTTCAATCATGTATCTCTGACATAAGCTAGAGGAAATAAAAAATATACATAGTATTTCAGGTTTATTAAAAATCTTTTAGATAAAGCAGTTCTCCAATCATTTTTTCTATTATGCATCTTTGCAGTTTCGGTAACTCTTTCAATTGAGAGCTCACTGAGCGTCCAAAAGCATCTGCTGAGGTGTCTGACTGAAAGACTGAACAAAAATGGCAGTTCAATCGTTTTGTGGGTGCAATTGACGGAAAGCATGTTCTTATCGAAAAGCCACCAGACTCCGTTTCCATCCGTTAAATTCAAATACTGTATTTGATTTTAGAGAAGTGAAGAAACGCGGCAGTCAATCATACAAAGCAATACAGATTTTAAAAGAAAACAGCTAGAAATGATAGAAGTGGAACACAAATATATTATAATAAATAAATTGGAACTAGAAATAGCTTTATTGGAAAGTAAGAAACACACCAACACTGAAGAATAAAAGAGACCGTCATTGTGTAAACAGAATTGAGTGACGAAGATTTTGAATAGGTTCACAAAACGTTGGGGGAAAAATAGTGCATGTTTTACGTGAGGATTTATCCCACATAACAGTTACAGACAGTTCCCCGGCACGGTGCCCTTCACCAATGTTCAGCTTTAGACTATAATTATTAAAATGTTTGTATAGTTTTAGTTAAGTTAGGATTTGTTAAAGTAGTTTTCATTAATTAATTAGGTATTGGTTATTATTTGCTTACTTATTATTTTATTTTAGAACAATAAATTGATTCGTAATTAATTGATAATTGCCAATTTTTAATCACGTCTAAACTTGTCTATGGAGGACTAAACTAATATTTATTTATATTCTGTCCTTTTCTTAATGAAATAGAAAGAATAAGATGCACTGAACTTAAATTTAGTTTAGTTTGTGAACAAAGGAATCGGCGCCATTAAATAATTAATAAAAAAAAACCACTAAAAATGGGTTTCGATAAACTGCCTTCTCCTAATATTTCCCATTACAAAAGGTGGAATATACCTTTCTACTACAGGTTCCCTAGATGAAGATTGCTCTATGTTATCTTCCTCGCCAGGAAACAGGTCTTCTCTCATGCCGATGGCAATGTTGTGGAGGACAGCACATGCAACGATGGTTTTTTTTGTTGTTTCAATGTCCCCAAATATGCCTCGTAATAGACAACGAAACCGTTGCTTCATTAATCCAAAACACCTTTCCACTGTGTTTTGGGTACGAATATGGCTGCTGTTATACCTCTCTTCAGTGGGGTTATGCAATGGTGTAAATAAATATGGAGTGCAAGGATAGCCACTGTCACCCAATAATATTCCAGAGAAAGCGCCAGCCTCAAACCTCTGTTTCAATATACATTCTCGGAATATTCTGGAGTCATGTACACTTCCACGCCATCTAGTAACTATGTCCATGATTTTCAGACCAGCATCACAAACCACCTGTAAATTGACACCTTATTAGAACTTTACACTCCTCTCTGTTATTTTAATATGACATTGGTGGTGACATTGGTGGTTTAAGATAATCAATTAAATTATTCACTGTTGTATCAAGCATTTTGGGAGCAAACTAAAAAGTAATTTAAAGACAATCACAACTTAAAATATTTGTTTCAAAATGACCTGTACATTGATTGAAGAAAATCCTTTTCTATTAATATACAACTGACCTCCATCAGCATTTACTTTCTTTACTCGTTATGTGAGTACAGTCTATTGCCCTAATAACTAGGAAAATTTGCAATACTGCGGAATTTCCTAATGGTTTCCTCCTGTTCATTTAAAGTAGTAGGCATTTTCATGTATCTTCGGGACATCCGTGACAAAATTTCCGCTACCTTATTACAAATTATGCTGACAACTGGTTGAGACACACCATGTAAATCAGCTGTATCGTCTTGAATCTACAAATAAAACAATAATTATTAACTACCGTAATTAAAATGCGCTGGTTCTGGTAGTAAAACACAAGGTATAAAAAAGTAAAATATCAAAAAGGAAGAAAAGACTTGCACATTCTCCCCTTTTTTATGAAATGGGCAGGTTAATCAGCTTTTGGAGAGGCCTCCTGAATGTGCTGGCCACAGTGGCAACATCGGCCACCCGCACTACTCCATCTGTGCCGAGAAACAACCTCGCGACCCGGCCTTTGGGCCATGAACCATGCGGTAAATTTGAATCGCATATTACGACCATCTCCTTCAGCAATTGAGGAAGATGAGCGTATTTTTTAGCTTATAGGTACTACAATAAATACCTAATTATAAATTGTAAAAATATTACAAGGCCACAGTCATGTTCGCTATTACGGCGCGAGGCCTGGGGCCGGGGCGCTTACCTACCTACCTAACTATTCTATGTTACGTTAAAACGAACCATCGATATACAAGCAAATACATACTTACCTCTCTGAAACAACTGGTAGCTTAAAAAACGACAATTCACCGTTTAATGTTGAATTTAAACAACCGTCCACTAAACAGTGATAATAACTTTTTTTTTGTTGCTCCATTTTTGCACTTCACAGACGCGTGTCTGAAGCGGATGCCAATCGCTCTCGCACTGTTTTCAACCGTTCTGAGATAACGTGTCCGTGAGCGGTGTCTATGTGTGCGTTGCTCGAGCGCACTTTGTATGTAGATTGACTTCTGTACTCTCTGTATTTTGTGCTAGGGGTTTCCGCGGACTAACTTTAGTACCTTAGATAGTTCATGAACTAGTGATAAACTTCATTTTATAATAACGTTTTTTTTGGCTTAAGCCTGTTCCTCCTTTGGTTTGTAACCAAACCAGCCTTAGAAAAAAGTCGCTCTTATGGAACAGAAGAAGCCGGTATGCACAAATACTTAAAGGCTATTCGATAAAGGGTTGGAAAAATATGTTTTCGCTGTTCCCAAAATTGTAGCGGATTTTGTTTTCTGTCTAAGTAAGGCAAATCTAAATATTGTTTCAAAACCATTGAAGCGGACGATATTGGTGTTTGTTGTGTTACAGTTTCACTTAGTTTTTATGTCAAAAAAATCCCAGATTTCATCTTCTGTAGAAGTTTGCGCCGTAGATACAGTCGGCAACCGATTTTTTTCTTCAACTGGTCGGTATTGAGCAAATTCCTCACATGGACAAAAAAGTACATTCCATTTACACATACATAGTAAATAATATTGGATATTAAAAATAGAAAAATGATGGGCTTAACATTATTTTTTCACATATCAAAATACATTTTAATACCCAAACTTTCCTTGACTGTCATTATTCTCTCTTAATTAAGGCTATAAGTTTGAAATATCTCAAAGTTCGTATTCATTACGCAACTAAAAAGCTTTCAGAAAAAACTGACAAGGTCAGAAATTTTTATAATAAATTAGTTTTATTTAAAGGTCAGTAGTACCCAATTAACCTGTTTAACAAGTAATAGGTCTCGTTTGTTTTTCAGTAAACAGATCAAATGGAATTATCAGTTTGCCCTTTAGTCCTAAGTACCATTTTATTATGTATAATTTTGTCATTCAGGATTTTAATTAAACTATACTTGATCTACAAAGTTTTTTTATTGCATTTAAAATTATAGCACATCTATGCTACGCGCGCGAACTGAATTCTTTCAGGACCTGTGATAAAGCGCGGAAATAAATGTGTTAATTATGATTTATCTAACTATATTATTTACATCTTGAGGTGAAAATAAATTTATATCGTAGTTTAAATTTTAATAAAATAACAATTAAAACTCATTTGTTTTTCGCTTCACCTTCACCCCAATTGCATTCAGTTCGCGCGCGTCCTGATTTTATTTGCCACACTACTTTAACTAATAATCTTAAAGAACATTTTCGAAATGTCTTATTTTAAAAAAGATATATCTGATAGAAATCTCTGTTTCTATGGAAAATTTAAAATCGGTCTAATTTGACTGTAACACTATTAAGGCGGGTACAGACTGCTGCAACGCAACATGCAATGCAACACGAAACGAGCATTGCATCAGTGTAGACGCGGGGCGCGCACAACGTGCGCACGAACCGCGCATGTACCTACTCACATCTGTTTCCGAGATGCGCGCGAACGGATCGCTCAGTCTGCAAAAGAACACGCAAAGGAATGGATCGTGACGACCAATTGCGGGCTCTGATGATAGTCAGTGCTTCATTATTAATAGTGAATCATGTGATAAAACGCAGAAGACATCGACGTTGGTGGCGTACAGAGTTGTATAGTCAGAGAGCTGGTGCAAAACTAATGGCCGATATGAGATTAACTGGACAATTTCAAAATTTCTTAAGGATGAGTCCAACGACATTTGAAGATCTACTCAGATTAGTCGGACCAAGAATTTTTCGGAATCGCACACAGTTAAGGGCTCCAATTTCAATCCAAGACAGACTGGCAATAACACTTCGTTTTTTAGCTAGTGGTGACTCTTACACAAGTTTACAGTATACCTTCAGAGTATCAAAACAAGCCATAAGTGGCATTATTACAGAAGTATGCTCCGCCATAATTGAGGAATTAAAAGATTATATCAAGGTAAGTTTTATTCTTAATAAGTCAATTAAAGAACAGTATTATCACATCAAATCATTAAAGTCGTCATAGGATTGGTTAGATTCTAGTGACGTTACAGACGATGGCTGTTGGTTCATATATTCTTCGTTCCTTGCCGTGGTATAGCCATAGCGTCCGGCTTGATTTGTATCTGGAGTTTGCGCGGAAGGCGAGGGACGATTAAATCCGGAAGTTCCAGGACGATTAACATATCCGGTCAGATCCACATAATCTTGTCCTTTCTTCTGTGATGCATAATAGGATTCTTGGTATGAACTGGGGTAGTTATCCTGCTGTCGATATGATGATTCATAATAACCTCTGTCAGCCTTCATCAAAATTTCAAAAATTCCATGTTCGACCGAATTCCTGGTTTGAAGGGAATAAGTATTCATTTTAGCTGATATATAGGAAGCGAAAGTTGTAGTTAAATCTGGAGCGCCTGAATTTCCCAACTTATTGGCAGTAGTTTGTAATATGCCCACTACATCGGCCAGTACACTGCTGCTTTCATCTTTTTTTGCTTGTTTAGCTCGCGTAGGTTCATACCGTGTACGTGGAGTAGCAAATTCGTTCTGCAGATTTTCTTCATTAATCGGTTGTTGAACCGCCTCCTGAAAAACATAAAAATAATTTATAACTGTAGGTCCCATCTCTTGATATAAACTACTAGATAGTAGATATAACTCTCCAGGAAGGTAGGTATCGTGGCACCGATGGACAAATGTCGAAACGACTAAATATTTAGTTCGTTTTTTAGTCTAGTTCAATATAGCTAGCAATAAAATCAAGAGATGCTCACTATAATGGCACCTCAAAAATTTTCACCAGCGAGTGTTGGGCTACTAAGTACAATGACTGTCTCGTAGCCATAAATTAAATAAAAGTTTTTTGTTTTAGCTTCCAACGACAGAAGAAACTTGGTTGAACATAAGCAAACAGTTTGAAGAGAAGTGGAATTTTCCACACTGTTTAGGGGCACTGGACGGAAAACATGTTGTGCTTGAGGCACCTATCAAAAGTGGAACTGAATTCTACAACTATAAAAACTTCTTTAGCATCGTTCTTTTTGCTTTGGTTGACGCCGATTATAATTTTCTATTTGTAGATGTGGGATGCCAAGGAAGGATTTCAGATGGTGGCATCTTTAAAGATACAAAACTCTGTGAAATGATAGAAGATCGTACAATAAACCTTCCATCACCTGATTCACTCCCACGGAGACATATTCCAATACCATATTTCTTTGTGGGTGATAGTGCCTTTGCTTTAAGTGAAAATCTGATGAAACCATATGCTGGGGCACATCCAAAAGGCACTTCAAAGAGAGTATTCAACTACAGGCTAAGCAGAGCCAGAAGAACTGTTGAAAATGCATTTGGTATCATATCGTCTGTCTTTAGAGTTCTCAGAAAACCAATGCTTTTACAGCCTGATAAAGCTGAGCTAGTGGTTATAGCAATTGTCCTTTTACATAATTATTTGAGACGTCACTCTAGAAATACATATATGAATGACACTGAAGATGAAGTTACGAATGAAGACACACGTAGGCAAAATAATGAAGATATGAGATCACTACTACCTATGAGAAATATTCCTCGACGATCGCCTGCACATTTGAATGCGTTAAGAGATGAGCTCTCCGATTATTTTATGAAAGAAGGGAAGGTTCATTGGCAAGACAGATGTTCGTAAAAGAATCAATCCAGTTTTACTTACCGTGTTCGTTCTCTTTCTCGGTTTGTTACGGTTGTCCAAGAACTTCAAAGAATCAAAGGCAAACCATCGACTTTTGTATGTCTCCGAGGCACCTGAAAAAATAAAATAATAATCATGAAAAAAATTAAATAAAAAACATAATTCAGTCAGTTTTAAACATAGTTGTTTTTAAGTAAACTTGACTAATAATAATTAATAATATTTAATAATTAATTTGTGATTTCAATCCATTAAAATATTGTAGTTGTTGTCAAAGTTGTCATTTTGTAGAGAAAAAAGCCAATTTCAATATTAGTCGGCTATGCCAATTTACATTTCAATACACAAACATTTTTGCGGTTTCCAACCTACGATTGTACTAAGAATAAAGTATATGAATAAATAATAAATAGTAAATTATTATTATTTATTTACCTTTTCCTGTTCCTTTCGATTTCTTTTCCTTCGCTTTTTCACGACGGTAGGATGATAAAATACTAATCATTTTACTGTAACATTTTTCTTGTGTTGTTTCCACCAAATTAGCAATTTCCATCCATGCATCCTCTTTAAAATGTTTTTTATAAAAATTCTCATGTTGTGGATTCCACAAAATTTCCTTTGATCTGTACACTTCAATTAATTGAAGCACTTTTTCTTCACTCCACGTAAATGTAACCGCCTCCTCCGCCGCAGTAGCGTCGTCTTGTTCCATGTTCGCGCGCGTCTAGCCGTACACACCACACAACCTGTCCACACTGACGCTCCGCGCATACTGCGCGCCTCTTTGTGTTCGGGGAAAAAACCGACAAATTTCGGGTCGCTACGCGCAAGAGTTGCAACAATCTGTTCGTGCGCGTAGTAGACGCGGTTCGTGCGCGCAAGGCGTCTACACTATGGGAATTCTGTTACTTTACATGATACATTGCAGCAATGTGGACGTCAAATTCTTGCATTGCATGTTGCATTACATGTTACATTGCACCAATGTGTACCCGGCTTTATTCGAAAATGTTCTAAACTCACTTTTTAGATCTTTGTATCCTGCTTATGCGTACAAAGTTTCATTAGAATCGGTTCACTCATTTCGAAAAACAAGGGCTTGGAAATGACATGCCGTACGTCGTAAACGCTCTAGGTACCTACCAAAAAGATACAAATACGTCACCCCTGAAAGCCTAATAACAATTATTAATTGAATGACTCATAGTAGACAGTACAATCAAAATACTCAATAAGTACCAGATTACCCACATGATGGGGGTAAAAGTCTAAGTATGGCAATATTAATTGCACGTAGCTGTAGCAATGTACTTATGTCGAACTATCGCTATCTCATACTGCATACGCTGAGGGCTTGTCTACCTCTATTCTCGGTCTACGATTCAAAGTATCATTTGTCAACGTCTGCCATAATGGACCATAGAGAAAGATAAATATAATAATGGGCGTTCCACACCATGCATACTACTTGTAGACATGTGATATGGACGACAAAATGTTTTTATTAGGAACATTTTATTCATACAAAACTGGCTTCATCGGTATTTGTCGCATTTAATAAACTTATCTTTCCATAATGTTGATGCGTAAGATAGTTTTTTTTTATATTTCACACAAAAAAAAACTTAAAACGGAACGCGTTTACTTGTTTGACAATGTGTCATTGTCTATGTCAATGTAATGTTATTGCAGATTCTTCATTGCGTATTTATTGTGTTTGTTTCTGCGATTATTTTCTAATATTTTTTACCCCTGCTTATTTCTACGGACTGATACCGTCTACCACTCGATTACCTTGCTATTAACACTGGACTCTGATTTGCATTGCGTTTTGGATTTGTTTTGTGGATCAATATGAGGTGCATCAACTGCGGAATAGCTTTCAGTATATTATAGTGTACTCTGTGGGAATAGCCATGCAAAGGTTGCAGAGGCATCTCATAACCTCGCTTTCTGCACACCATCAAACAAGACTTTCGCGTTGGATAACCAATGCTCAAACCCAGGTAAGAAGTTGGACTAGAAAAAACTTCTGATTTATTTTTATACATTGAGGTAATATGTAAGTACATATTATTACCTCAATGTTTTTATATAATTCTGGTAGGCGAAATTAACTTACAGTGCATCTTATTTTCAGTTGCCTATGGATACATTTATTTGTCATCCATGCTTATTATTATTAAATACCGAAGCTGGTGAACACGAGAGACTACTGGGGAATAACATGGTTTGCCTTGGTTGTGGCAAATCTGTGAGGAAAATAAGACACCATACTGTCAGTATGGAGTGTCCATTGCTGGCTGTCCTTATCACAAAATACTAATTATGTGATAAGCATTTTGTTTTTCATTATTATAAATACCTAGTTGTATTAATCTATAAAAAAAGGAGTTTTCATACTATGTTTCTGTGATTGTAATATCTGCGTTTTATATATTTTCCATCTTTAACATATACTTGCCTAAAGAAGGCATGTGTAACAATAACATAATACTTGAAAACATAAAGAGATGTATACAAAAGATACTCTTGTTACTAAAAATTATATAAACATAAGCATTTATCTGTGTTTATTCTAACTGGTTTATTTTCAGCCATCAAGAAACAACTATGTTTGCCATGTGTGTTGGATGCGAGCAAATAGACAGGCAGTGCATGACTCATCACGAGACATGCAGGAATTGGCTTTGAACAATGATGCAGCAGCCCCTAATGTTCAAGTTGTTAGCCCACCAGAGCCATCACTGTTGCCGCCTGTTCAAAGAGGGCCACTTCAATGGGATAGTAATACGATATCATTACCTAATTATAAGCCAGCTTCAATCACATCTGTTCACTGTATATTTCAACAATGCAGAAACAGATTGTTACATTTGTTATTTATGTAATTACGGAAGCCCTATACTTATAGCGGGATCGTCCGAAAGGGTTACCGCTGCCCCGGAACATAAAGGGCTAAGGAAGGAATACGGGTGGGTTTTAGTCAGTAAGAGTCTGACACTCCCTTCCGCTCCACCTAGAGCGGGAGGAGTCATTAGATGATTTCCCATCCAAAAAAAAAAGCCCTATACTTACACTTTATCCAGGTTAGTGTATTTGTGAAATAAAAATGCTCTGTTTTATCAAAGCTGGTTGATTGACCTCCCTCGGTCTCTTTATTAACACTATTGCTGCATTGCTGTAATGTATGTTACCTAGGTAGGCATTTAAGATATAATAATTATAATATAGCAAAATATTTTTATTTAATAAATAAATATTTTTTTTTACTCTTTTGTTTTATTTTGTGCTTCCCTTGTTTATTGTTAATTGAACTATTTAAAAAAATATAAGGGCAACCTGTAAAAATGTACTTTAAAGAAAAATATTAGTTTTGAATATGCTTTGTTAATATTGTTATTATGACTGCCTCGTTGGTTTACTGTCCTGAGTTCGATTCCCAGGTCGAGCAAAGTGATATTGGGGTTATTCATCAGGAATTTCTCAGCAGGAGCCCGGAGTCTGGATTTGTGCCCGGTTGATGGCAATAGACTCGCCCCCTAATAAACATAACTGGTGAAATGTGGGTGTACTCTATAGTACACCCACATTTCACCAGTTATGTTTAAGTCCTAAGGTGTACCTATGTACACCTCTGCCCATGCCTTCGGGGAATACAGGCGCGATGTTATGTTTGTTATTATTGTCACATTTTTTGAGACTATTACCCAGTTTAATAAATGTAAATCAATACACAGTTTAAAATCCTTCATTTAGGTGGCCATTACTTTGTTTAAATGCTTAATAATACTAAAACCATATCAGTTATAAGTAATAATTCACAACTGTTCGCTACTTTAAAGCGTCTTTAAGTTTTTTAATAGCGAAATTATAATCTATATAAGTATATACCTTATTGCTAGCGTTTTGATTAAAAGATTTAATGAAATTGTTTTTTGTCTAGTATGTTGTGATGACAAGTTCTCAGAGTTTTTTATTTATAGCAATTTAATAGGCCAATATTCACGAATATAAAACACCAAAAATCATTGGTGTACTTTAAAGTTGATAACTATGCCGACGTCCTTACAAAAACTGGCCATGTTCAAATAACCGTATTTTCGGCATTGCTCTCTACACCAAAAGCTTTTTTTTTAAAGCGTGGATCCAATGAGGTGGCCTTTGCTGCTGTTCTGTTGGACTCATAGACACTTAATTTTCTATCAATGACTTCCAGCAGCGACCGCTGAATATCCTTCCAGCTTCGGTTTTTGGAGACTTATTGTGAACCGAACTTTGTAGTCCTCTGACTGTTGGAATAATACACGGTAGCGTCGGATACGATTCGCCAGATAACACGGACGTGACTTTTTCCATTAGCTGTAAAAGACCAACACAGTCTTCTATTATCAACCAGTCCAAGTCCAGCCTGCTTAAAATGAGTAACTATGGCGCGACTTTTTGAAATGACCTCTAAAACAGGCTGTGTCTGTCTGTGTAGTCTGCTGCTGAGAAAGTTTCTGAGCAGCAGGCTAATCTTTGAAGCAGCATTTTTTATCTGAGATCCAACAATGCACAAATTGAAAAAGTACCACGTGTTTGCCCCAATCTTCTTTTCAATTGTCCTCCAATGATCTCAACGGATGTGGCTACATCGGGTTGGATAGTAGTTGGAATTTTATTTACATACACAGTTAAAAGGACTCTTGTAAATACAATGATGAGACTCCCGGTTACATATTCCTCACCACTCATCTCTTGAGTGACTTCTTGTAATGTTTTTAGAATGCTAAATAGGGCCTTGCATATTTGCCATTCTTCTACAGATAACATTGGTACGTATCTGTCCAACAAGCCCGCCGTGCTACGCAGTGCATCTTGCAATTCTAAGAAACGTTCCAACATATAAAACACAGATTTCCACCACGTAGGAAGTGCTTGAAGAAGCCTCAAAGGTTGCGATATTGCTTCGTTTATAATGCGCATTAACTTTTTCTATTGTTGATTTTATAGTGTCAACCTCCAAAGCTGTCTCCACCACTAGATTTAATGTGTGGGCAAAGCAGCCAAAATGTTTTAAGCCTAACTGCTGTTTAACAGCATTTTGCATATTAGTTGCATTGTCGGTTGTTACCATGAGAATTTGTTTTTTTTTTTCAATGGCAAGATCATCGATTGTGCGGGATATTTCCTCTACAATATTTAGGGCTGTATGAGAGCCGGGCAATGGTGCACATTCCAGTAATAATTTTTTTAATTTAAAACCTATGTCTATGTAGTGCGCTAATATGGCAATCTAGCTCTCTTGTGACGCCGACGTCCATAAATCAGTTGTGCAAACTTAACGAAGTGATGTTTTTTATTTCACTTGTACGAATTCTATTTAAACATTTTTAGTATAGTGCCGTCAAAAGCGTATTGGATTTCACCCTCCCCCCATTCACCCTCAACCGTTTCTTGGTGGATACCTACTCTTCACAAAGAACACACGCTCCAAATTTCATGTCTCTATAGCAACACTATTGGCCTCGGTAGTCTATGATAAAGGAGTTGTCTATGTTCTGTGTACACGGACGTCTGGTCCTGCTTGAAGGAGGTGGCCTGACAGATGCGAAGCGGCCAGTTTTGGTCACCCAGTCTAATGCCTAATAAACTGTACTGATTTTCATCAATCGTATTATTGTATGGTTCACCCTCAAGACATAAACCTAACATGATGTCAGAAGAAGAAGACGCAGTCAGTAAGGTTGAGGAGAAGAAAAAGTCCACTTCACGATGCCAAGATGGCGCACGTTCCGGCACGGCACCGGGATTATCCGCAGTTCCAGGACACCTCGGACCACTAAACCTAAAAAGTCACAACACGGCTGTGACATGGAGGAACTGGATCTCATGGAAATATTTACCTGAGCTAACAATCTCGAAAACGGGAGAGACAGCCGCAAGGTGGCCATCTTGCTTTACTTTATCGGAGCCGAGTCCCTTGCAATATTCTACTCATTCAAAGTAGATATCGATGTAATCACATTCCACAATCTCGTCTCAAGATTCACCAACCACTTCACGCCACAGACCAACATAACGATGTAACGCCACAAACTATTCAATAACGTCACGGCCCAGACAAGACAATGCGAGTTCAACACTGGAGGACAGTCTCACCAGGGATATATTTAGCTGGAATCTCAAACCCCAAAACCACTATATAAAAGAAAAAATCTTAGTCAAAAAACCGAAACCATTGGAAAGCCCTACAGTTAGCCAGATATATAGAAGCAACCAAAATTCAAGCCAAAACACTAGAAGACACAGCAATGGTCGGCCAAGTGCATGCAGGAAGACAGGAACGTAAGACAACAACAGCCAAGCAGCTATAGACAACCAAACCGCTCCACACAGACAAGTAGCCCCAGACATTCAAACAATCCAAGCCATCAAGCAGTACCCAACCAGACACGTGCTACCACTGCGTTCAAGTGCACCGATCCAAGTGTCCAGCCAATGAAGAGTCAAGTGCAAGAAATGTGGAAAATTCAACCACTTCGCTGTTGTATGTCGCAGTAACAGGCAGGTACAAAACATTGAACTAGATACCGATCAGTCAGATAACTCCCTTTTTACCGACTTCACAAAAAGGAGGAGGTACTATGTTCGGCTGTTTGTATGTTTTTTTTTTTTTTGTATGTTTGTTCATCGAATACTCTGCCAATTGTCGACGGATTTTCAAAATTCTTTTTTTGTTTGAAAGTAGATAGTTCTGAGGTGGTCCCACTGTCACCAAGTTAGGTTCCCTCAAATTTTATAGGCTCACTTATTGTTTTTCGCATATTTTATGAAGTATCTTGTGTATTTGCGTATGGTTGTCACCATCTCAGGTAGCTGGGCTGATGATGGAAGGTACAACTCCTTAACAGTAAGAAGTTACTCGAACAGGCAAGGACGGTTTTAGTAAATTGTTTTGATGTTTGATAGGGCATTTGCCACATTTGGTCTCTGGTCTCATGATCATCAAGTCATGACCTAATGCTGCAGTCAGGATAGTCTGCAGAGTCCTAACTCCTCGACAACTAACAGCAGATATATCGTGTTTAGGCTCATTGAAAAGGGCTCGATGTATGGATAAACGTACTGTTAATAAGGAACACCGAAGTACATAGAGACCTGATGCTGAAGCCAGGAGCATCAGAAAAAGTACAAACCTTGAAATTACAGCATAGTCGTGTTTGGGCTCATTTTAAACAGGACTAAATTTTAAGTTCAATGCAATGTTGACATAAGTTTGGCCTGATGCTGCAGCCAGGATTATCAGCATCTAGTCTAATTAATGAATAAGGTATGCTTCAGAGGTGGTCCCATATAAATTTTATGAACTATGCTTGGGTAGTTTTGGAATTAGCTTCAACAATACGTTTGTTTTCCACTTAGTTTATATCGATGATGTTTATCTTCCTGTCACTAATATTCACATAGCAAGTAGTGTTATATGAATTTGTATTATGGGGTTGGTACAACTAAAAAGCGAAAAATAAAAACTTTTTTACAAAAAAAACAACCGACTTCCAAAAAAAACACTACAAAGTGAAAAATAACTTTAATTTCGGAAGTCGGTGTCAAAAAAACGAAAATGTGGAACCAACGACACCGACTTCCGAAATTAAAGTTATTTTTCACTTTGTAGTGTTTTTTTTTGGAAGTCGGTTGTTTTTTATGGGATCAATCCATATTAATAGTCTTCAGTCTGAGTCATGGCGTGCTAATTTGTCAATCAATAATGTAAACATTAACTTTCTGTTAGACACAGGAGCAGACACTAATGTCTTGTCGGGAACATTCAACACATTGAGTATTTCACTTTCACTCGACACACAAAAAGTACACATAAACTCTCTACTTACAGTGGACGGTCAATACCCACTATTTGACAGTGTATTCTACCACTAAGTCATAAAGGCCACATTTATAAAGTCTTGTTCTATGTAGTAGATTCACAAATTACAATAGGAAGGCAGTCATACAACACACTCAATTTGATCAGTATAATAAATTCTAGTTAGCCGTATGTAAACTCAGTCTTCCGCCCCCTCGGGAGGATGTTACGGAATGAAAATATTTTATTCTCTATGGTCTTGTTTTACAGCAGTTTTTAAATAATTTATTGAAGAAGTATATGGAATATATATGGAAGGATGTAAATCTATAGCAACACTCATAGAACAAGGTTTAGGCTTAGAAAAAGAAGTAGCTACAGATATAGAATTGATAAAAAGGTGCAGACAGTTAATAGGAATGATATGTCACAGGCATTTGATTATGTAGATCATAATAATTATACTAATCAGCATAAGAGGCAATATTTTAGATTTAATCCGGTCCTATTTGAAGAATCGAGAACCTGATAACAGTAATAACTAGAGTGAATCCTAAAACAAAAAAATAAGAAACGTCAGCTTCATGAGGAAATATGTCACATACGGTGTTCCTAAAGACAGTCTGTTATATCAACGACTTGCCAAGGGCAACGATTCAACCTATGACATTATTTGCTGATGACAGTACAGTTTTAATTGCATGTAAGGACATTAATCATTATAAATCTGACATAAATAATTCACTGACATCTATAATTTCTTGGCTTGATAATAATAATTTTAAAATTTTATCAAAAACAAATATAATTCACTTAGGACAAAGATTTCATAATCCATTAAATGTAAATTTGATTCATGATAATTAATTACACTATAAATGAAATAACTAATGCCCGTTTTCTCGGGTTAATTATAGACAGTAAACTAAATTGAAACGAACACATTGACAAACTATGTAAAAAATCAGTAGTGAATTATATGCTTTGTACCAACTTGCTCCATCCATCAACACTCATGTGTTAACTCTTGGCATATTATGGACTTGTTGAATCTGTCCTCAGATATGGCTTTATCTTTTGGGGCAACTCATCAAATAAAGATAATCGCGCAGAGCAATTCAATAGCATCGTGGCTAAGATGGTAGGTGGGAAACGAGTCAACTTTTCGTTGAAAGACTCCTACACTACACGATGCTATGCAGCAGTGGTATCGTTTAATACCGGCAAGTCACAATACACTTTTTATAAAATAATCTGTCACGCTAGTCCAGGAAAATCGCTAAAATCTTTGGAAGCCAGGAAATATGAAAAAAATACTCGAGAAGTAATGGCTCGTAGAGGTAGTGCTCGCAAAAAAATTAATTATAATCCAGTAGATGCACATTACGGAAAAGAATGTGAAAGACCAGATATGGACGCCGCAGATTATGAACAAGGAAAGCATCTATTTTTAAACAATTTAAAAGAACAGGCGTCAAATCGACATGAAATTGAGAGGGCTACTGTATTACAAGCCGAAAGCTCTTTGTGGCTTGAACTCCGAAGGTGCATACTCACCGCGTCCTCCTTTGGGAAGGTTTGCAAAAGGCGAGCGAACCAAAACTCTGCTCCCCTGGTGAAAGCCATTCTATATTCATATAACTTGAACCATATCACCTCAATAAAACATGGTAGGGACAACGAACCAACGGCTTTAGCACAACTTAGTGTACAAGAAAACGCAATCATAGAAAAATGTGGCCTTTTTATAGACGAGGAACATTGTTACTTAGGTGCAACACCGGATGGATTTTAATTTTTCATACAAACAGAGATTTTCAGTTTTTTTTTTGTGTCTGTGATGTGATAGTCGGTATCATGCTGTTTTTCAATCAAAGCTTGTGACTGCGAAGATTTCGTATGATCTTTTATTTCTACATCAGGTGAACTAGATTTTTGGAATGTATTCGTAGGTTTTATTTGAACAGTGCACTGTTTTTTTGCGGGTATTATTTCAGGTGAAGTTATGACTGACCCTTTATTGTCTAAAACTAAGTCCTTTGGTGCAGTCACATTCGAAGTGACAATCAACTTTATTTAGTTGTGGTTGTAGCTGCAGCTGCTGCAGTGGCTCATTTTCTGGAGCCATCTGATTAGATTTGGGTTTCTTTATGCGACGACGACGTCGTCTTGGATTTTGTACAATTTCAGGAGACTTTTTTCCAAGATCATAATTAGAACAGGTATCGTTAGTCCACTTGTAAGTTGCGGTATTTAGCATGGGATCTTGTAAAAATGGTAATATTTCGTCAGAAATTGGCGAATCAGTACGACTTGAAGAAATGAATGCGGAACCTAAGATGGGCTCTGGATGTTGGAACTGCATTAAATCTTGCTGAATTAATGTATTGATAGAAGGTTCCTTGCCAGAGTCCTTCAAATATGTAACCTCGTCTCCAACAAAGCAGGAATTCTGATATTTTTTTTTTCACTTTCTATTTCAGACTCTTGCATTCTGTAATGAAATAATAAGAAATCAGAACTCGGATGTGTATAAGTGAGTTTTCATTGTTAATAAAAAATCGCTAATAAACACGCATTTGCCCATACGAAAATTTAATTTGTGTGATTTTATCTTAGGAAATTACGTATATACCTAAACGAGGTTTGTGTAAAAAAATCCGGAAGTGTGAATAAGTGTTAAGGCATATACATGGTTGCATTTAAAATGAAAACCTCGTAAAGGTTTATAAAAGATTCTAAATATATAAGTGTGAATAACTTCTTAAGGCTTATACGTAGTTATACATGGATGCATTCTAAATGAAAACCTCGTAAAGGGTCATACAAGATTATATCTATATAATTCTTAAAAATCAAAAAGAAATATTAGATAATCAGAAATCCATCACGAATAATCAAAATATCATCCACGAAACACAAACACATACTAGAAAAACGGCAAATTTCTGACGTAATTGTTGGTGTAACTGAAGGCTTGCAGAAGGCAAAAAACATTGTCAGTGGTTAAACTTGCTGAAGCCAACTGTATTGAGTCGGAATCTTTTATGATTAAACCTATATCGGACGCCAAAGAGTTAAATGAATTAGCGATAAACTTATCCGACCATAGACAAAAGCAAAAAATGCATTTGCAATTCGCGCTTTCGTGTAATAAATCGGATGGCAGTGGAATCAGTCGTGCATATAAATTGCTGGACGGTCTACAGTAGCCCGGTGAACCTTTATAAAAGCCAATTAATGCCGCCAGCAGTATAAATACTCACACGTGAACAATCATTAAGCTAGAGGCCAGAGAAAAGACTTTTGATGAACCACCGTCGGTAGTGCTATTGTCAGTAGTTCTATGTGGATTCATCGGTATACCAATAGACTTGATGTAGACTGAAATAGTATCAATATTTGAACGTAATTTTGGGGATCCTTGAGCAAAACAATAAAACCCATTTCAGAATTTGTACAACTTGAATCCGTTTGCCAAGAGTTAAACCGATTTTGTCAGTTCAGTTGTGAGAGACTCACATGGCGGTTGTGTTCGTGCGTTATTTACTTCATTCCCGGTGTAGTGTAGTTTAAAACAAATCATAACAAATTCTGTTGACTACCCACAATTATTGTAATTGACAACCGTCTCCTACATATATTTCTGTATGGGTGATGCTTTTTAATAATACCTATTGTTTTCTTATTTTCAGTTATGTACCGTTTTTAAAATGCCGTACAATATAGTTACGGAAACGGTTGAAGAGGAAAGACTATACTTGTAATTGTACCTTCTTTGTGAACTTGTGGTGGCCTCCTAAAAAACTTCAATACAAACTAATGAAGGATAAGCATTCCAAGCCCAATGTAAAGGAATGGAGGTTGATGAAATGTTGTTTAAAATGACATAGTATCCGGACCTATCAGCTTGCCGAAGCAGAATTATCGATTATGGAAGAGAATTCCGATACAGACGCTGACACAACACCCCAGACGACCTAACAAAATCAAGAAGACGTAATGGAATTTGAAGTTATAGCTAACAACTTGGTATGTTCATTTTTTATGTACCAAGTGTGCATGTCGTTATTCGCACTAAGGTTACGTCCCAGTGCCTTCCATGCTTATCAAATCAAATCAAAATCAAATCAAATCATTTATTTGCATAGAACGTAGGTGTTGTACAATAAAGTTGTTATAAAAAATAAAGTGAGCCGGGTACATTCTGCCTGAGTTTTGGCATGCAAAAATTAACAAATAATGTCAATAGCAATATTATTATTAAGTAGCTTATTAGTAAAATTATGAAAATTAAATAGTGATGATTAAGATACAAATAAATTATTTTAACAAGTCCAGAAATAATAATAATTTAAATAATAATATTTTTGTATCAAATTAATAATGTCTATAAGTAATATTAAATTGTTGAGATGTCACACATAGGGTCATTCAAAAAATCACTTATCGAATAATAACATTTCTGTATCAAAAAAGCCTTAAGTTTCCCATGCAGAAAACACTTTTACTAAGTAGTGCTGCTTTATAGCCACCGGTAATTAAGAGGTTTTTGTATTGACTTCTCACGGGACCTTTCATGGAATCCGAGAACTTAGCAAACTATTTTTTATTTCTTTTTACAAAAATTGCCATTTCCAAAATATATAACGACGGATAAGTAAGAATTTTCAAAGACTTGAACAGAGATTTACAACTACCAGTTTTAAGATTACACATAGCTCTAACACAACGTTTTTGTGCTCTAAATATGTTATCTCTTAGGCTGCAGTTACCCCAAAAAATGATTCCAAACCTCAGGACCGATGCCACTAAAGCAGTTTTAAAGTAAACTTTTTTTGCCAGGTTAAAAAGAACATAGGCTGCAGTGCTCAACTTTCTACACACCTCTTCTGCTTGCGGTTTCCAAGTTAATTGATTGTCTATATAAATTCCTAGAAATTTCGCGACCTTTGTTTGATTGATCACTTGGCCATTGTACTGTACATTAACGTTCGGTGGAATTGTTCGTTGGTGAAAATGCATCACATTAGTCTTTGGTAAATTTATTACCAGGTTATTTTTATCAAGCCATTCAACAATATTTCTAAGGATATGTTGATATTCTGTTCAAAATTATTGATATTATGATATTATATGCTTATGCCCAATAGTTGTCACCTCTATTGCTAATGGCGTAGGTTTGAAGATGACATGTAGGATTGTAGGCACTTGGACAGTGACGAGCACTCGGACGTCTACCTGTCTATAAGGAATATTCTCTTTACCTTCAGTATCAACAGTGTCAAATTTTGCATTCACTTCTATAGATGTTTTCACAGGTTTTGATTCTGACATTCTAAAACGCTTTAATATAATTTTCTTGATCAAGCATCACAATTCCTTCCTTACGATTTCTAGTGATGATCAATCCAATCAACTGTTTTGATTCTCCAAGAGCTTTCATATGAAATTCACCTTTTAATTTTTCTTTAATTTCTGACTTTATATTAATATCATTTGAAAATATAATGAGATCATCGACCCTTACAGCATCAAAAATCATTGTTTGTTGTTTTACACAATAATAGATACGTGGACCTATTTTTGATCTAGAAAGGCCAATTTTCTGGTGCACACTATCTAATCTGACATTCCATTGCCGGCTGGCTTGCTTTAGACCGTAAATTGATTTATGTAACAAGCATACTTTTATTCCTTCTTCATATAACTCAGGTTGAATCATATAAACAATTTCTAAATATCTTTGCAGAAATGCTGTTATGGCACCCATCTGGTCAATAACATGGTAATTTTTTGCAGCCAATGCAATCAGGTATCTTACAGAAGTGTATCTTACAAGTGGTGAGTATATTTCATCATAATCAATGCCTCTTTTCTGTGCATAGCCTTTAACTGCAAGTCTAGCTTTATATCTGTTTAAAGCCCCTGTTTCACCAGTTTAAAAATCCATTTACAAGGAAGAGCTTTCTTTTCAGAGATTGAAATTCTTCATCCATGGCTATTCTCCATTTATTAGCATTTTCTGAGGATGAAGACACTGTAGCTGCATCATCATTTATGCCAACGCCGCAGCGCGCCGCGCGCCCCGCCGATTGACCGACCGTGGAGCCGTTAGCCCTAGCGCTCTGCTACCGCCACCGCGATAGCGGCGCCCCTGTTGAGAACTCAGCGAACCACAGGCTATCGTGTTGTGTAGTGATTGTAATACGCGCTTTGCATTGATTGGACAATAATCTCGTAAGGTTTTAAAGTGCCCACTATTGTATTTTATGCCGATATTTTTGCCGATCTATTGATATAAAAACATAATAAGATTTTCGTGACACATGGCCGGGACTTTATTTTTGCTCGAATCAAATAAGGACTTATTCCCCCTAACCTGCTTAAATTGACATAGTCCTCTCTGCAAACTTCTATTGTGTAAAGGCCACGAAAGCGTAATTGTTCACCTATGTTAGCTATGCTATGCTAGCTTGTCGAATTTGATAAGTGCCACAAGCAAAGAGGACCAATTCTTCTATAGACAGGCTAGGGAACACAATATTTGAACTGTTTATAGTTGTAAATATAGAGTTTCTTCTATTGAGATTCTCTTCTTGTACTATTTGTGCTAGTTTTGTCTGCAAAAAGCCTTTCATTTATAATATTGACTATTTGTCTCGCATTACTTGGATCCACAGACATATTGGCAAATGCATTATGCAGAGCTGCTGCAATGGTATGGTAATGGTGGCCAGTCGGTATGCATTTAAGCGGAAATTGCAGAGTTACTTTCAAAACAAATAGTTAGTCATCTCAACATCTCTCTCCCTTGAATTTGTATATATGTATAAATATATATATTATAAGTATATATTATATTAAATAGTATGTATGTGTATTTAAACTATTTATGTCTTTGTGTACCTAGTTTTAATAGTTTTTTTTTTTATCATTGTTCCTCTCAACCAAAGCACCTGCCATCTAATCTCTTCACCACCCTTGGTTGACTGGTAGAGAATGCCTAAGGCATTAAGTCCGCCTTTGTACCTTTTTTGTGCGAAGTTTAAATAAATAAATGGTAAAGTCCTTCATCATGTGAGGGCAAAATATTCATGCCTGAATATTTTGAAGTCTTTTGATCCTGCCATTAACGGCTTCCACAACCCATCTTTTTATTGTCACACAGCGAGACCTGTTCCCTTCTAGCGTATTGACCTGGTGACAGGGTATCTGGTAGATGGGCGAGGAAGCCACGCTGATGTATATATAGCGTCTACACTATCCCTAAAGCCTCTATCGAGAACAAAAACATCATCTTCTCTAAAAAAATCCAAAAAACCTGTCTTTGTTTAATAAATCCATTATTATCGACGCGTCGTTAGTAGTGGCAGGATATGGCCTTGTAACATCCAGGATGTATCCATTGCAACATACAATCATGAATGGTTTTATGAGATTTCGATATTTATGGAGGGAATAAGTCTCTTTTAAAAATAAATAATTTGAGCTTTTTTGGGCATAAACATAGGTGCCATCACAGATAACAATTGCATTTTGTCTTTCCAGAGGGAGATCAGGTCTGCCATATAAACTATTTGCTATATATGATTTTTTACTAATGACATTACTCCGGCGTATATGATGCAGACCCAAATGTTGAGGCACATACTCCTGAGCTAATATGTCCCTAGCCTTGTTCATCAGGGTTTCCACAGTGCGCGTTGGCGTTTGAAATAAACACGATAGCCTGTCTCCCGAGTCTCCCGTCCTTAATTTGCATAACAATGCAGTTAATTCAAAACTTCCTCTGTGCATTTCACGAAGTCCTCTTGTTTCGTTCATTATTTGATGATGTTGGGATAAGGAAATTCCCAGAAAATAATGTGCCAAATTTTCTGGTAGACTGGATGTCTTCAAAATTAAAAACACTTACAGGTTCTGATAGTATGAAAACCATATCTTCAATTTGGAACAATTAAAATTGTTTAGTGTGTTTTCAGATGTGTACAGTTCACCAAATATGTTTCTACCCATGTGGTAACCGCATATCCTTGCACCTCTAGGTATATAAAAGTTGCAGTCACTCAGCACCCGTCTTCGTATTGTGTCCGGAATATGATATCGCTCAGAATTCCTGCAGTCAGGAAACAAGCAGTGTCTTCTAGTGTCAGCAGCTCGTCTAATGTTTGGCAGTGTAATGTATTGCTGCGGTGGTATTTCCTGATTTCCAGATTGTTGCATTGGATTTTCTTCTGGAATTTCAGATAAAACCTGGTGGTTCGCAAGCTCCCAACAGGTGTGGACCACATAATCGGTGTCCACAATCTATAAATAAAGTATTTACAATTTATTTCTCATTGAATTTTTGACTTTAACTTACTAAAACAATAAAAAAATTATGATTATAATAGCCTGTAACTTACGTTTCTAGGATATATCCACAGCTCTATAACTCTTATAAAATGTTCACTTTCTGAAGACAGACAATGCCTATTTTCTGCAGACAAAACTATTATTTTGCACCAAGTGTGCACTCGGAAATTAATGAATTTCAAGCGGCCACTGAAAGTGTTCTTTGACTCACCAATGCAAGCTCAAAAATTGCCTAATAAACGGAAAAGGAGTGTAAATTATTTGCCTCTTAAAGATGAACACATTATGGAAAATTATGAAGATTATGTTATAAATTTAGCAATCTCACATGGTAATACTAAAATGCCAATACTACAAACTAAACTCTTTTGCAAAAAAAACGGGCACTTTAGATTTTTTTTCTCTACTTCAATGAAGAAGAACAAGAAAGAGGTTTTATTAATTTGACGATGTATTGGCATGTTATTTAAAGCATCCTGCCATGATTCTTTACGTTCCAAATTTAAAATTGAAATTAACATAACAAAAATAATTATTATTGTGGATTATTGTAAAATTGTTTCACTAATGGCGCGAATTGCTGAAACGATTTTTTTACCGATTATTAAAATTTTAAAACTTTTTGGATATTTTCTGCAAATTAAACAATTTAATCTTTCTTTTTACATTAAATACCACTTTTTGATATGAAAGATAAAGCGATAAGGGTCGGTAAAATTATAGCCCTACTTGAAGAAGGTTGTTCGCAAACTTACGTGTCTCAGCGGCTAAATGTGAGTCGTTCAACGTCCAGAGGACTTGGCAAGGGTATCAAGAGACCGGAACGGTAGAAAGAAGACCCGGTTCGGGAAGAAAACGATGCACAGAACCAATAGATGACCGCTTTTTGGTGAGTCAGGCGTTGCGGAATCGTAAGGCGTCAAGTGTAGACCTGAAGAAGAGCCTTGAAGAAGTAAGAGGAGTAGAAGTTAGCTTGTGGACGGTCAGGAGGAGGCTTTTGGTTGCCAATATCAGGAGTTACCGCCCGGCTCGGGGCCCTAAATTACTCCGTGAGCACCGTGTTGCTCGACTTCAGTTTGCTCGAAACTGTGCTTCATGGGCTCTGGAGGACTGGAATAAAGTATTGGTTTCTGATGAAGATAGAATCTCTTTGTGTGGAGAGGACCGACGCCGGCGAGTGCTGTGAAGACCACGGGAACGCTATGCGGAAGTGTGTTTCGAAGAAATCACTCCTTATAGCGGAGGCTCCGTTATGTTTTGGGCAGCAATTAATTCGACGGAGCGTACGGAGTTAATTTTCATAGAAAATGGAACATTAAATGCACACCGGTACATAATAGAAGTCGTAATTCCATATGTATAACCCGCATTGACTGCACTTGGGGAAGATTCCATTTTTATGGACGACAATGCTCGCCCGCACCGTTCTGGCGACGTGGAAGCGTACATGCAAGAAGTTGGGATCCGTCGGTTAGATTGGCCAGCTTGAAATCCTGACCTCAATCCAATTGAGCATGTCTGGGATGTTCTAAAGATACGGGTTAGATCAGTGCAACCTGCTCCACAAAACATCAGGGAGCTAAAAAGAGTCATTGCAGAAGAGTGGGATCGTATTCCTCAAAACGTTATTGAAAACATCGTGGAAGGCATGCCCAGAAGGATTCAAGCTGTGATTTTGGTAAGAGGAGGTCACACTCGTTATTAGATTTTTACATTTGTAACTTTATTTAATTTAAAAAAGAAAAAAAATCTTTTTGTCTTTATTGCCGACCACTTCTTATTCTGGTCGTGTACATCGGTTTTAAAGAATTCATCGAATTAAAAAAAAAAAAATTGCCACAATTCACGCGTATTAATTTACACGATTATAAGTATACAGACTACGTCAAACAATTAAATTTCATTTAATTAAATCGACCTTAGAACGTAAACCTTAGGTGCCCGTTTTTTTTTTGCAAAAGAGTGTATAAGGCCTGCTAACCCATATGCTGTAGAGTGTATAAGGCCTGCTAACCCATATGCTGTAGAGTGGGATCATAAATACTCGAGCAAAAGCTCTCAAGATATTGATCCTGAGAGCTTTGAGAGACATTGGTTTAGAAGACCTGCTATTGAAAAATGTGACAAAACTGAAAATAAATTATGTTGAAATGGAAACAAGAGGGCAGCAAAAATGCGAAGAATGGCATAAGCATAGGTTGTTTAGAATAACAGCTCGCAATTTTTATACTATTACACACAGCAAGTCATGAACTCAACAACATTTGTCTGAAAAGTTGTTAAATCCAAAACCCTACGAGTTCAGGAAGAACACTAATAAACGTATATAACATTGATTCCCCTCAAATGATCCGGAAATACTTACAAACATGTACGATTGAATGAAACATTCTTAACTTTCTTCCAATTTTAAAAATAATAATTTAAAAAAAAACCTCCAAATAATAATAATAAGTTCACATTTATAAAGTACTGTTGCGTTGTTTTTTTGTACCTACCACGGGTTGGTGTAACATCGCTACGTTACTAATAAAAAACCAATATCTGCCTGTGTCTGCTCTGAGAGAATTCAATCTGATCACATCTTATAATATTCTTATTTTCCCACAAATAATCCATCAGCAGTAGCAGTCGTCGTGGGCGAGGCGTCTGACAGGATGAGGATTTTCCAACCAGGAAACAAAAAAAAAAAAACACTCGCTACGCTCGGGAGCCCTGGAATCCTTCGTTGCTTTCAGGATTCAAAATATCGCCCGCGACATTAAGACATTGCTTTATCCCCTTAGTGAATGATCTACTATAGAATCATTTTGTCGTCAGTCTTGGTGTTCGTTACGAAAATGGACGAAATTAAATTAGCTACAACGCATAACGATAAGCAATGTTTGGTAATAAGCGGTTACAAAATGGTGAAGAATAAAGTGAACGTTAAAGGTGTGCGCTACTGGTATTGTGTCGTAGTACTTGTAGCAGTGTGATCTGTGATTCTAATCACGTATTAAATAAAGAACAATATGACAGCTCATAATCATGCTCCACAACCTGGTAAGAAAAAAAAAATTAATTGAATGTATAAGAAGCATTTAACATTTTCGGTTTGATACGCGGTACGGCGCGTAGCCGCAAAGCTAGCTAAGCATCGGCCGCGCACCGCGCATGCGCGCTGCTCACGCGCCGGCGCCGCCGCCTGCGTCCCTCTCCAGCGCTTCGAGTCAGTCGCGCACCCGCTCCAACGAGCGCACGTAACGTTTTGAACACCGTCCATGGCTCTCGTTCGCTCCCGCCAAAACTTGTCATTAATTGTAAATGTTGTAAAAAGTTAGGGTCAGATGTCCAACAATGAAACAGTGGCACACAATAAAACACTGTAATATTTCTAAAATGCTGCGTTGCCAGATCGTGCATTATATCGCGTAAGGACACTCTCGAGAACCCCCCGCCCCACCCCAGTTTGCGTCGGCGCCACGTGGGAGTAGACGTGTCTGTGGAGCATTTTAAAGTTTTTTGACAAAAATGTAAGTATTTTCGTCATTCTTTAAAGATTTTTTATTAAATTATGGTTGAAAAATTCATATTTTTCATAATTACCTAGCATTAAACATATTTCGTAGATTAAATGGAATAGATCATATGTTAAAAGTGTTACAATTTAGTGTTTTTTTTTGAGGTTAGTAAAATAAACCCTATTTAGTCAACAATGAAACAGTTGCACAATGGACACAATGAAACACTGTTTGTTTCATTGTGTACTATCTTGTTTCATTGCGTACCATATATCAAACAACATCTACTATCCGTGCAGATTAATCTGTTGACGCCGTATCCGAACGCATCAACCGTAGCTGACAACACACGGACCAATGGCGTAACAGCAACATCACGCCATACGCGTCGCCCGCCGGAAACCAGAGACTAACGTCACTTTTGCTCCACTTGCTCGACCGCCATACCGCCAACTAATTACCATGCACTTTTATACTCCATTTTTCCTATTTTAAACTAATTGTAACTAAGGTAACTATTGTCAAAATGCGGTTTAATGCATATTAAACCCCATATCAAGAAATACTCAAGTTTTATTTAAAGTTTGTTCCCTATCTCGAACAAAAGTGGCGACCGTGACTGGACACGAATCGACTTCAATAATCTGGTGTCGAGTTCGAAAGGTCCTTACCAACAAAACTACACCAAGCCGAAGCGGATTTATCAAGAAAGAAATCTCCTTATCGCGGAACATTCTACACGAAGAGGATTTTCGTCGGATTGGGATTCCTGCGACGAAGACGAACAAGTCTGCCACGTGCCTACGCATAACCTAACCATCCACGTGGCGCATTGCGGGTGCCTACGTCCTGGAGCCGCCTAATCAGCTAAGGATAAAGCTGTGGAGCCTGGAAACATACCTGCTTGCTTGTTTGCCATCATTACCGTGAGCCCGTTCCTATCATATTTTCCTAGTTTGTCCTCTTTTATCTGTGTTCATCATACTCAGGAGTCGTTTCTCTAAATGCTTGGTGATCATTATCCATCTATCTGGTGCCTGTGAATTTGCGTGCCTATATTTTTAGCTCTAAGAATTTTGCCTAATCATTCATAGGGAATCTGCCAGCTAAATTCCATTCACGCCTTCACTTTGTGATCTAATATTTTCACTATTGCACGTTGCCTTATCTATTTCAAGTCGAGTGAGCCTAAATATATCTGCAACCTAAATGCCTAAAGTCATTCTAATTTCCCTAAATCCGCCCCTAAGACGACCCACTGACCGTTATTTCATTTGCCTATCTATTCTCTGCAAGACTATTTACCTATTGTAACGCACCTAAAGATATTCTCATCTGTCCCTCACTGCACGCTTATCCAAGTCAGCTGTTTATTTGCATTTAACATTGATTCCAGCGTAATCTGGCTTGCGGGTCAAGTAATTGCATGCACGCTGGTTCCTGTGGTTGCCTGGCTTTAGTACCTACACTGCGACGCTGATAAGAAACCGGTTTCTGCACGAGGGACTACGAAACGAGGAGCGTATCGTATACATTTTCACTATTTTTTCTTTTTATTCTTTGATAGTTTATCGCAATGTCTACCGAGTTAAATTTAAAAGAAATGCTAAGCGTGGGTCCATTAAGGGACGTGTAACTAAATTTAAAATGTATCTAGATTCATTAGGAACCTTAGAAAGTATTTCTAATGTTGAAATAAATAAACTTGCGATGAAGTTATCAAGAATAGAAGCGTTATTCATTGAGTTCGACAGGTTGCAGTCACATAGAAATACTTAACGAGTCTAATCAAGATGTAGAATTAACTGCTCGTGATATAGTTGAGCAAGATTTTGATACTTGCATTACCATTGCCCAAAACTTAATTCAAATGCACTCAACCCCCAAACAACCTGAAGGTACTGCTAGCTGTTCTCACAGTAATGGTTGCTCTCATCATGAAGATGATGGTTTCAACAATTTAGGTTTCAAATCGCCTACTATAAATATACCTAAATTTGATGGCACCTACTACAAGTGGCTTGAGTTCAAAGAGATCTACTCTTCATTGATTCATGACAATCCTAAAATAAAAAACATTCATAAATTCCATTACCTCAGCTCTTATTTGGAAGGGGAAGCTGGGCGAGTTCTAAGCAACCTAGAAGTATCAGATAAAAACTACATAGAAGCTTGGTCACTACTCTGCAACCGGTTTGACAACAAAAGGCAACTAATTAATAATCATTTAAAATCCCTATTTACTATTGAGTCAGTTCGTGAACCTGATAAGTCTCTTAGATACATTATTGATCATGTGACAAAAAACTTACGTGCCCTCTGCACGCTAGGTCTTCCTACTGATAAGTGGGATGTTCTAATAATCCATATTCTGGTGGCAAGGTTAGACAACAGTACTATGTTTAAGTGGGAAGAACACCGTAACACTATATCTGATATACCTACCCTTGACGAGTTCTTCTCATTTTTAAAAAATCGTGCAGACGTTCTTGAGACTGTTAACAAAAGCAAGACAGATAAAACAGCCGGAGCTAAACAAGTTCCTCAAAACCCAGCCTCTCACAATAGGTACACCACACAGACTAAATCATTAGTTGCAACATCCAAGGAATCCTCCTCTTCTTCTCGACCCATGTTTGAGTGTGCGGTATGCTCAGAGAAGCATCGCGTATACGAGTGTCCCACATTCAAGTCTAAGACACCTGAAGATAGGAGTTCCACTGTCGCAACACTAAATCTGTGTCACAATTGCCTGAGGCCTGGCCACAATAGCAAAGCTTGTAAACTCCCTGGTTCTTGTAGGTCATGTAAACAAAAACACAACACACTACTTCACATACCTGATGCAGTCTCGTCCGTCCCTAGCCAATCTAAATCTGTAGTCATGTCTGCATTGTCCTCCCCAGAGGTTCTTTTATGTACCGCAAAGGTGCGACTAACTAACCCAAACACTAACAAAACTGTTAGCGTTAGAGCTTTACTTGACAGCGGGAGCCAATCATCCTTCATCACCGAACGTGTGAAGCGGATACTCAATTTGACTCCTCAGCCATCAAACATCAGTATTGTAGGTATAGGTAACAACACCCTAGACCTAAACCCAGAGCGCTGTTCTATTAAACTCCAATCTAATTCAACTTCATTTGAAGTTCTATTGTGCTGTCTAGTATTGAAAACTATAACTGATGACTTGCCCAAGCATCATTTCGATATTAGTTCACTAAACCTAAACGAATTTGAGCTTGCAGATCCCAGCTTCAACGAACCATCCCCTATTGATATGCTTATTGGCTCAGACCTGTTTTGGGACTTGATAGGTTCCAATCAGCAGTCCCTAGGTTCCAATAAACCTAATCTTCGAAGCTCTAAGCTCGGATGGCTCATCGCAGGTCCTGCGCCTATTCAAATTCGCACTCCTCCGACTAAGTTTCTAATGTGTAATTTTCTACTAAAAACTGAAAATTCCACCAACATCCAGGAGGAGCTATCTAAATTCTGGGAGCTGGAAAGCGTCCCTAAAATCCAACCTCTATCCGAGGAACAAAGGCTTTGCGAAAGCCACTATCTCTCCAATACTAGCCGTGATAGCAACGGTCGTTTTTGCGTAGGTATTCCACTAAAGGACGAACTAGACTGTTTGGGCGAATCCTACTTCATAGCAAAAAAAAGGTTCTTCAATCTAGAAGCTAGATTTAAAAAAGATCCCAAGTTGAAGAACATGTACTCAGACTTCATTCATGAGTACGCTGACCTAGGCCACCTTTCTGAGTCTATGGAGCCTAAACCCTCTAACTCCTATTTTCTTCCTCATCATCCAGTCATGCGAGAGAAAAGTGAGTCAACCAAACTTAGAGTGGTATTCAATGCGTCCGAACCCACTACTTCCGGTCTATCGGTCAATGACCTTCAAATGGTAGGCCCCCCAATTCAGGATTCATTGTTTGACATTCTTCTGCGATTTCGTCAGTATCGCTACGTCCTCTCGGCAGACATAGAGAAGATGTATCGCCAAGTCCAAATAAGAGAGTCCGATCGCAACCTCCAGCTCATACTATGGCGCGATAACGACGACGAAAATCTTCGTACTTTAAAACTAAATACGGTAACTTACGGGTTTGCAAGTTCAAGCTTCCTTAGTACTAGGTGCATCTGGCAAGTCGGTGAGGAATGCAGCGACTCTAGAATTAAAACTATTATTCAAAGAGATTTCTATTGCGATGATCTCTTGACTGGGGCTGACATGGAAGAAGAACTCCGTTCCATTCAGCGCTCGGTCTCTGATGAACTTACCAAGGGCTGTTTCCCACTAAGAAAGTATAGATCCAACTTGCCTGATCTTCTATCTTCCGACTCTATCAAGTCTGAGGATCTAATTATAAGTAATGCCTCTAGTACTCTCGGCATTGGTTGGTCTTCTCAGACCGACCACATTCACTTCCCTCTCGCCTATGTACCTGACTCGATCTTCACTAAAAGAAGTATTTTGTCAGCAACCTTCAAAATCTTTGATCCCCTAGGTTTACTATCCCTGTGCACTATTAGCGCAAAAATATTACTCCAGAAACTTTGGTCCGAAAAAAAAGATTGGGACGAACCCGTTCCCTACTCTATCCAAGTTGTTTGGGAAAAATTCAGTCGACAACTTAGCACTCTATCGTGTCTCAAGGTCCCAAGACAGGTATGTGCCAATAACTCATGTGAAGTTGAACTTCATTGTTTTTGTGACGCTTCACAGCTAGCCTACGGAAGCTGTATCTACCTCCGATCTCTAGACATGGATGGCAATGTCCATGTCAATCTACTGTGTGCCAAGGCCCGCGTAGCTCCCATCAAGGCTTGCACTATCCCTCGCTTAGAGCTCTGTGGTGCTCTGCTAGGTGCCCAATTGAGCTCCGCTGTCAGAAAAGCTCTAAGACTAGAATTAAAGCGCTGCGTCTATTGGACTGACTCTAGTGTTGTGCTAGGTTGGCTAAAATCGCCTGATAAAACTAAAACTTTTGTAGCTAACCGAATAGCGGCTATAGGTGAACTTACCGACCTTAACGCTTGGCGACATGTTCCCACTACTGTAAATCCCGCAGACCTCGCTTCACGAGGTGTGGAACCCCAAGAGGTCAAAGATTCGGTTCTATGGTGGCACGGGCCTACCTTTCTCAAGGAACCAGAATCATCGTGGCCTTCACTTTCAGCCAAAAAGGTAGTTGACCTACCTGAATTGAAAGCGTTGCCCGCTTTGGTGGCGGAGGATGCACCTGTGGTACCCTTAGTTAATTTTGAGAAATACTCAAAATTATTTACTCTACAAAGAATATATGCCATGAGCTTTAGATTTATCTATAATTGCAAAAATCCAACTAATAAGCTAACGGGAACTCTACAAGTTCATGAACTAAAAAAATCCATGACTGTTCTCACTAAAATTGCTCAAATCGAATCCTTCAAAAAGGAAATAAGCGACCTAAAATCCAACAAACCACTTAAAACTAATACTCACCTGTGCTCATTAAATCCTTTTTTAGACGATGTAGGTCTACTTCATGTTGGAGGACGCATTGATACGTCTGCCTACCCTTATGAAAAAAGACATCCTATTGTTCTAAAATCTAGTCACTATTTAACTAAACTAATTTTTCCGTCTAAACACACTCAACTCTTGCATGCTGGACCACAGCATCTACTCTCGTCTATCCGTGAGCGCTACTGGCCTATAGGAGGTCGCAAGCTCGCTAGAGAAGTAGCAAGAAACTGTTTTGTCTGTCGTCGCTTCAAGGAGACCACCATGTCCAATATAATGGGAAACTTACCCACTGATAGGGTAGAACCTGACTTCCCGTTCAGTACTGTTGGCACTGACTTTGCCGGTCCTTTCCTTATAACCGATCGCAAGGGACGAGGATGCAAGATAACTAAATGCTATCTATGCATATTCGTTTGCTTTAGATATAAGTGCCTACATCTAGAAGTGGTTAGTGAACTATCCAAAGATGCTTTCATACTAACATTAAAACGGTTCATCGCTCGCAGAGGAGTGCCCAAGTTTATTTACTGCGACAATGGCCGTAATTTCGTTGTCGCTGCCAAGGAGATTGGTAACTTTCTACAATCTAATCGTGACTCTATATGTGACTTTGCTGCAAGCCGGAGCATTGAATTTCGCTTCTCTCCCGTATACGCTCCTCATTTCAATGGTCTTGCGGAAGCCGGCGTCAAATCAGCAAAGTTTCATCTTCTCAGAACGATAGGTCACTCTCACCTAACATTTGAGGAATTGACTTCTGTATTTACACAGATAGAAGCTATCCTCAACAGCCGGCCCCTATGTCCTTTGAGTCCGTCCCCTAACGATTTCCAGCCTCTTACCCCTGCTCACTTTTTGATCGGTAGACAAATGACAGCGCTCCCGTCACCGAGCTACCTGGATTCCAGCACAAATCGCCTCGACCGGTTCCAGCGCCTAGAACAAGCCAAGCAGCACTTCTGGAACAGATGGTCTTCCGAGTACGTCGCCGAGCTCCAACAAAGGACCAAGTGGCGAGTGAAGTGCCGGGATCTCAAGCTCGACGATCTAGTTCTGATAAAGGAAGCCAACACGCCGCCTCTCTGCTGGCGCCTGGGAAGAGTTAGCCGACTCTACATTGGTTCCGACCAGACACCTAGAGTAGCTGATATAGCCACAGCTCAAGGCACAATAAAGAGAGCTCTCAATCGTCTGGTTCTACTTCCAACCTCCGAGATGAATGAAGCTTGAAAGCTGCACTAGAGCTTTCAACGGCCGGGAAGTTGTTGACGCCGTATCCGAACGCATCAACCGTAGCTGACAACACACGGACCAATGGCGTAACAGCAACATCACGCCATACGCGTCGCCCGCCGGAAACCAGAGACTAACGTCACTTTTGCTCCACTTGCTCGACCGCCATACCGCCAACTACTTACCATGCACTTTTATACTCCATTTTTCCTATTTTAAACTAATTGTAACTATTGTCAAAATGCGGTTTAATGCATATTAAACCTGTGATATTTGTTTTTCATTTAAGATGGCGCGTACTAAATCTCTGAAAAGAAAGAAAGGCGATCATTTAGGAGAAAATATGCTTCGAGCTATTCTAATGCACAGAAAAGGAAAGAGCTTGAGAAAATCTTCGCAAGAGTGCAATGTGTATTATCCTACGCTGTTTCGATACATACAAAAATATAAGAATATAGATGATGCATCTTTACCAGGTCTAAGATTTACTCCTAACTACGAAGTTAATAGAACGTTTACAGTCGAACAAGAAACAGCACTTAAAGAATATATCGAAGAATGTGCGTTGAAATTTTACGGCTTAGGCTCCAAAGATGTGCGCCGTATTGCTTATCAAATGGCGAAAGTAAATAATATTCAATGTCCTCCTAGTTGGGAAAAAGATCAAATGGCAGGTGTTGCAAATGGCTTCGGTCATATAAATCAAGGCATCCAGAATTAACACTGAAGAAGCCTAAAGCATGCAGCATGGCTCGTGCCACCGCTTTCAATAAAGAAACTGTCAGGTCTTTCTTTGATAACCTGAAAAATGTCATGGAGCGTCATCCTTCCTTTGGTAACGGTTGTAGAATCTACAACTTGGACGAAACTGCTACAACAACCGTTCAAAAGCCGCAAAAAGTTATGGCGCCCAAAGGCAAGCACAATATTTGTAATATAACTAGCTGTGAACGGGGTATATTGGTAACAACATGTGCAATTGTGTGTGCATCAAGACAAGCGTTGCCTCCAGCTCTTGTTTTTCCGAGGAAAAACTTTAAAGATTTTATGATAAATGGCGCTCCAACAGGATCTCTAGGACTTGCAGCTCCCACCGGGTGGATGAATGCGGAGCTGTTCGTAAAAGTTATGGAGCATTTTATTAAACACACGTCTGCGAGCCCAGAAAACCCAGCCCTACTCATAATGGATAACCATGAATCCCACCTCAGTATTGAAGCCTTAGATTTAGCCAAAAAAGCTGGAGTAACAGTGCTTACACTGCATCCACATACGACTGCAAGAATGCAGCCTCTTGATGTGGGCTTAAATGCCCCCTTTAAAGGTTATTATAATAGAGCTGTGGATTCGTGGCTGATGAGGCATCCTGGTAAGCAAATTACTGTTTACAATGTTGCTGAGTGTGTGGGTCAGGCATACACAAAAGCAATGACGCCAGTTAATATTGCATCGGCTTTCAAAAAATGCGGCATTTTTCCGTATGACCCAGATATTTTTACAGAAATCGACTTTATGCCGTCATTGGTGACCGACAGAGAGCAAACAGGGCCATTTCACTCTACAGCTACTGCTCCTGATGAACTGAGGGAGAATCTTACTATTCCTTCTTCAGAGGTTGAACGCGCTGAGAGTCCCTTATCTGATTTGACACGAGCTGAGAGTCCATCAATACTTGAAGCTGCTGAATTTCTATTTGGATAAATTCCCGCACAAGCCACCGAAGCTGCATGTGGTGTGAAGGATGTCGAAATTCTCACGATGAAGTCTAACGAATCAGGTTCTACTTCACTGTTTAGAAGGATGACTCCTCCTATAGAAGAAATTCGAGCAAGTACTTCTGGTATTCAGACTAATTTCAAATCCCCTAAGGAATTTATGGCTCCATTGAAGGCTGACCCACGGACTGGAAAGCGAAAACCAAGAAAGCTTGGCAAAAGTATGGTGGCGACGGACACACCAGAAAAAGACCGGATAGCTGAAGAACGAAAAAAAACCACAAGAAAGGAAATCAGCGGCAAAGACAATTAAACGGCCAGTTTTTATTGAAAAAGGAGGAAAAAAGAAACCAAAAAGCACAAGGATTGAATCAGAAACAAGTAGTGAGGAAGACGAGGAAGTAGTCTACACGGAACAAGGTGATTCTGATATGAGCGAATTAAATGAAGATCTAGATGAAGACGAGAGACCTTTGATAACAGAACATTTCAAAAAATTTACTCACTCACTGTTCGGGATGAATATCCGAACGAAATTCGATCGCATCATCGTAAGCCAATCACAGCACAGCTAAATGACGTGATACCTTGTTGTGATTGGCCCGTTTGTTCCCGTCCCCTTTCCCTCGATCGCTGTATATTTTAGATAAATAAATTGCATTCGCAATCTACCATTTGTAACAACGACTTGTTTTTTTTATTAAAAATCACCCATCCAAAAGCCATCAGCAGTAGCTAAGCAAGCAGTTTAATCATACACGAACACACCCAAACACTCACCCCAAGAAGGTGATTACGTGCTTGTTTTACTGGACTCAAAAAAACTGAAGGTCTATTTTGTCGCGCAGATCACGGAAGTCATAAATACTAATAAATTCGGAGCTTCGTTCATGAGGCTAAAAGTCAAAGACAATATGAAATTTTACATGCCGTTGGAACCTGACCTTTCAGAAATTCACATGAATGAGATAAAAATGATTCTTCCTCCGCCACAAATAATTGGATCGAAATCCAGAAACTCAACTTATGTCTTTCCTGTCCGTGTGACATCAAATATGAAGTTGCGTTAATTTTTCATTTTCTTTTGTTAATTTTGATATTGTTTCTCTTTTTATTTTATAATGCTTATTTGTAATTGTTGTAAACTGGCATATATTAATCGTTAGTCATTTTTTGTCAATTATTGGTAAATTTCTCCTAGACTTGTGATTTTCGTAATTTTGAGACTTATTAGTCGTTAAGTGATATCTTAATTCAAAGTGATCTCTGCCAATTTTTATAGCTAAGTATTGACGTAATGTTTGTGATTTTATAATTTTGAGATGAATGTACGTGCCTAAAAAGTCGTATGTCGTTATTGTTTAACTAGTTTAATTAACGAGTGCCATAAATAGGTATAGCAAAGGAGACGGGAAATCCTGGGCCCAGCAGTTAACTAGTTGAAATGTGTATTAAAAAATCCGCTATATTTTTCTAAAAGAAATCACAAAATGCAGCACCATGTTTCTATCCAGGAAGCGAGAAAAGTTAAATTAAGTTATGAAACTAAATAATCGATTAAATACTCGCCTGAGTTCTTAGTAAATCGAGGTCCTTTAATTTATCTTCAGTTGGCAAAAAAGAACTGGCCATCGACTGACACTACCCTAGAATAAAATGTTCCTTCGACTGACAGATGACAGGCAGAAAAAAACCGGCACTCGTTCGTTTTCTTTCGTTCTGAGTGCGCACGTATTTTCCATGTTTTATTGTATAACCCCACGACCTCGGCTTTGCATATTATAAAGGACTATACGACGGATCTTGCTACTTTGAATTACCTGGCTCTCTATTTTGGACAACTGATTACGCCTATCGATCGGATATTGACGACATGAATCGCTGTGTGAATTGTACCATTGCGACTGGTCGCAGTAACTCTATTGGCAGAAAAGTCTTGGACGATGAGGCGATTTTATCAGTTATCCGTCAGTGGGGTGCATCTCAGCCTGTAAGTACCTATTCAAATCGAGCTTTTAGCATATCAAGCGAACAAAACCAGAATAAATACCGCAAAGCACCAATGCTTTGAGGTATTGACAGTTATTGGGACAATTTCGGTCTCGGCCGGGACGTAGCGATTTGGTTGAACATGCATTAGGATTAGCTACATGTAATGAAGCTTGTTTATGGTTGAACATGATTTAAATAGTTAACTTATTTCAGGTAACCAGTGAGAACTATGTGTGCCAAGCATGCTGGAACTTGGCCCAAGATGTAATTCTTGGGAGACGTCCGATTGAAGCACCGACCCAAGTGGGCCATTCCAGTGTTTGTGTTCGCTGCGGTCGTTCACTGTTAGCACGGCAGTACAACCACCTTCTTCGCAATGATTCTGCTCGAGAATCTGCTATATATAATGTGATCAGAGAGTGGATACTGCCACAAACTGTAAGTTACTTCAGTAATATACTCAAGCTGTATTAGAATAATAAAAGATTTATTTGCAAAACTAAGATAATTTTACTATTATTTTTATTTTTGCAAATACATTTGATTTCACATTATTAATTCAATAAATATAATAATTTTCACTATATTATCATATTACTGTATGTAGGGTAAGTCAGGGAGAGTTGCCTATAGTTTAAAAAAAAAATCATTATTAATTATACATGTAAGATACTAAATGAAATACGCATAGTTTATTTGAATCACTGTTTATTTATGCCATTCAGATTAAATTTGGAACTATTGTGCAACGTAAATTGAATCAAGAATATTTTTTTAAAACAATGTAAAATAGGCATCTCACCCAGACATATGGGTGAGTTGCCTATAGATATCAGGGATAGATGCCCACAAATAATTCACATATAATCAGATGTTACACGTTAGGCACTCCGCTGAATCTTCACTGCAGTCTTCATGAAACCACATTTCGCATTGAACACACTGTAACCAGTCGCATGTCTTCTTAGTGGCGTTATAATACTCTCCACACACTACGCAAATATCTCCAAGAATTTCGTATTCTATGTCCCTTTCTGGTGAACTATCATGAAGAGAAATATGATCGTCATCAATGCTCGAATCATCTGAGTTTTCTTTAAGATTTTTGGCATCTTTTTCTTTTTTAATCCTCTTTGCATAATTTCTATTCGATGGTGGTCTTTTCTTTGGTCCTTTCCCCTTTGATTCTCTACTAAGGCGGCTTTTCAAATCCTTTATTTTAGTTTTATTTCTAATTTTTTCCAAATTTACTGGTGATGTCAACACCTCAGCGTGCTGTTTTCTTTTACTCACAACCTTAGCTCCATAAGAAGGAACTGGATAAACTTAATCTAAGATCTTGGAAGGAGTTTCATCGTCACCAGTTTTTTTTATTATCCTCTCTAATTTCTTAGGAGTAGCCTGTTTTTCTATATTTTCCTTATTCACCCCGCTAGACGAGGGAACTGGGTTAGAATATAAGTTGACCCCACTTGTGGAAGGAACTGGGTCTTCAATAGTATGGGTACTGTTAGTTGAGTAAGCCACGTTTTCTGCAGAAACACCATCAGTTGAGAGGACACTTGCATGGCCATCATCAGTTATAAAAGCGTACTCAGGAATTGCATTTCGGTCGGGTGGAAATATTCCACAAGCGCGAAACCCTGACGCACCATTATTTTGGTTAGCTGATTTTCCCCACGCTTTGCCTAATAAATCTCCAAACTGAAGACGCCCTAACTTTCTGCTGGGGTTGTTACGAATCCATGCATTCGTTTCATTATTAAAATTTGACTTTAGAGATTTAAAAAATGCCCTGTCCAAAGGCTGTAAGTAATGAGTCGTATGACTCGGAAAACAAAGTAGAATGATTTCATTACTCTCACAAAATTCTAGCATTTCTATTGAGTTGCAATGTGAAGTGTGTCCATCCAATAAGAGAATCACTACTCCAGGAGGTTTCCTGGGATAAAAATGTTCTTTCAACCATTTAAAAAAGAGATCTGAGTTGATATAACTTGATTTCTCGTTCATATATACTTCACTTCCTGGAGGCATTCCATCAGCGAACTCTTGCTTTTTGTTTTTTCCTTTGAAAATTGCAACAGGTGGTAAAAAATTACCTTCAGCGGAGCAACAGCAATTTAAAGAAATGTTTTCTCCTTTTTCGGCAGAAGTTAATTGTGGAACTGATTTAGATCCTTTCATTGCAAGAACATGAGACGGTTTGTTATTTAATTGCAAACCTGTTTCGTCCATATTGAAAACTTTATTTGGATTACTAATAAAATTGTGTTCCTGAAATAGTGACTCCAATAAATCAAAAAAAGGATACACTTCCTCTGTTGTCATTCCTTTAGCTCTTTGTAGAGACACTCCCACCGCTTTCCTTAATGAAACTTCGGGATTTCTACGTAAAAAAGATTTAACCCAATCATATCCTGCTTTACCCGTTTCCTTGTTAAAATTATGTTTAAGGTTTAAACTTTCAGCAAATTGAACAGCCAACTGGCGTAAATCATTAATAGTAGGCGCAAACCCACGGCTTTGCAATTTCTTAATATGATTAACAATCTTTTTTTCTTGGTTTCCAAACAGAGAATCAGGTCCAAGTCGTCCTTCTTTAGAATTGCCTGTGAGAAACCGACGGCGAAGAGTTCTGTATGGAATATTGTATTCTTTACTTGCTTGAAAAAAATTTAATGTTTTATCTTTTACCAGAGTAATGGCTTTTTCCAAGTCTTCTTCACTCCATGTAGCTCTATTAAAGCCAGAAGGCTTTCTTCTGTATTCATTCGGCATCTACAAAACATAAAATACCAATAATATTTACTGGGCATCTAACACTGAAACATCATTGGGCATCTCTCCCGATCATTAGGGAGAGATGCCTATCGACTCTGAACGGACCCTAAAGTATTTGCAATACAAAATGGCGATTTGTCAACATAACAAGATCACAATCTTAGGTTATGAAAAAATTTTATACTATTTACGTGAAGAATTTTGGAAAAAAAATACTGCAAACTCTCACAAAGATTATATTCTAACGTTTTAATTAACTACACTTACCTTATTTTAAGAATAAACACCAAAATACTATTTTAAAATCCTTATTTTGGGAATAAAAAGTTTCACACTGACATCGACTTTCGACTGACATTAAAGGGATGCGTTCCGATTCACGCAAATTTTGTATTTTATTTTTTTAATTTAGTAGGCATCTATACCATATAGGCGTCTCTCCCGGACTTACCCTATTCAAATCTCTCTATTGCTCTCAGGTTTCCTGTTAGAAAACTCAGTTCTGAGTTAAGCTCGCCTTTGCATGAAACTCCAATGTCAACATTGTTATTATTAGTATGTGTACAATAAAAAATATGAATAAATAAATGCAATTATCTGATCTGATTAGTAGGTACCTACATACAATATTACCATATTATAAAATAATTATTATCTTTAAAAATATTTTAGTTGTGGATTTAATTTTACTTTTGTTACAGGTGGGTGAGGCGGATCGTATATGCCACTCTTGTTGGATATTAGCAGACAGAGCTGCTGTTCACATGAGAACTGGTCCCTCAACTTCCTCGCAGAGCAACCTACCGCCAGTCCAATCGTCGTCGTCGTTGTCCGTTCAACCAGAACAAAATCAAGATAACGATGCACCCTCAGTGCAACCACATTCACCAGATGCCCCCCCTATTGTGGAACCGGGAAGGCAGCACCCTGAACCAACAATCGTATTGCCAGATTACATGCGGGCAGTTGAATCAGAGCGACGGTGCTTCATAGAAGGATGCCAGAGAACTGAACGATACAGAGTTCCTCTAGAAACAAGAAAAATGTTGCTCAATGAGCATAAATATTATGTGCCACAAAATAATCGACTTTGTGATATACATTTAGTCATTGAAGCATGGGATTTCCTCGATAGTTTAAGGAGTAATTATTTACAAACATTTACTGCGAGGCATATCCAAGATATGATGACATTAAAAGAGTCACGTAAAGAAAGCTTTTTGGACTTTGGAAACATTGATGATATGGAAGACCATGTTGTGCATACCTGGATTGGGTTGACTAAAGCTCAGTTCCGTCAAATATTTGATGAGGTACCGCAATTGTTCGAAATTCGCAACAGTTCTTCAGTTTTATCAGCCTACCTTATAAAATTAAGAACTGGGGACTCAAATGAAAGGTTGGCAACATTATTTAAAATATCAAAGAGAACACTAGACAAGTGGCTATTTCAAGCCCGTGAGGTATTCACTGAACATTTTGTGCCCCAACATTTAGGTTTACAACACATCACTAGGAATCTAATAAAAGAGAGAAACTTAGCCATACCTAGTGCTTTATTTGAGGGAGATTCTAGGCCCATCGCTATATTTGATGGAACGTACTGCTATGTAGAAAAAAGTTCTAATTACTTATATCAGAAAAAATCATACAGTTTGCATAAATACAGAAACTTGACCAAACCCTTTTTAATGGTGTGCACAGATGGCCATATTATTGATGTTTTGGGCCCCTATCCAGCCACCACGTCAGACTCAGATATAATGAAACATGAATTTTTAAGTGAAAATTACCCACTCCGGGAATTTTTCCAAGATGGTGATGTATTTATACTGGATAGGGGTTTCCGTGATTCATTATCATTATTAAATCAATGTGGATATAGGACATACGTGCCTGCTACCTTGGCGCAGGGTGAAACAGCTGTCAACACTTGACGCAAACAAATCGAGAGCAGTCACCATTTGCCGTTGGGTCGTAGAGGTTGTAAATGGCAGGTTTAAAAGAGATTTTAAATTATTTAGGCAATGTTATTTTAATACAGCTTCAAGAAGTTTAATGAAAGATTTTAAGGTGGCTGCTGCTCTCATAAATAGATTTCACCCTCCCATAACCGACAGAATAGACAGTGGGGATATCATTAATCAAATTAATTTAAATATGAATAGACATAACGTGTTAGGTGATTTTATTGTTACCAATCAATATAATAGACGTAGGGCTGATTTTGAAGCAATAACTGTTCAAAATGACAATTTAAATGATTTTCCCCAGTTGTCATACGATGGGTTAATTCTTGTATCTTTGGGTACTTATCAATTAAAGCAGGCACGGTCCTATTTTGGTGAACACATGCGGGGAAATGATGGTTTTATCATAGAAGTGTGCAGGGAGGTAAGCAGCAGCCTTCTTCGACAGCTGTCGGCTTCAAATACTTCTTGGTTATTGCGGGGACGTATACAATCCTACCATATAAGTCGCAAAACATATTTTCTTTACATTTTAGTTGACAGCTGTCGAAGAGGACGAGATTCAATATTAGGCTATTATTGTAATTGTATTGTAGGTAGAAGGACTGTAGGCTGCTATGCCCATGTAATGTGCATAATATGGTATCTCAGTTGGGCAAGATACCAAGAAAATATCGTACCTCCTGCACAATTCTTAGATGATATTCTCATAATTATTGAAGACGAATAATAAATACTTTATACATCAGTGGCGAAGGTACCATACAACTCGATTCCCACCGGCTTCCCTTCTAAGAACACAACCTCTCTATAGTCAATTCAACATTGAACTATAATCTATATATTATACTGTACGTATTTAATAGACCATAAAATTAAAACATTGCAAAACGCCTACATTTTTTGTCTTTCTTTCCCAAAAACAAAAAAATTTGCTCAAAAAAAACTCGTAGGCGCGCTCGGCTTATCGTCGTGAATATATTCCATAGAAAATCTCGACATGACTTTACTTCAGGTCACGTGACTTACTAATTTTTGAGCGCCAATGATGATGATGATGATGATGATGATGGGGCTCCCTTTTCCGCACTTAGACTCTCATTTGGTCCGTTGTACGTAGGGATTCTGGCTAAGAAAGCCAGCCTAGCTCCGCCCAAAAGCACAGAAGCTTCCTGGGAGCTTCGCAGGCTTCACGGAGCGACCTCACTGTTCCGAGGATTTCTTTACGTTGAGAAGCCACGGCCTCGCATTCCAGGATGACGTGGGCGGCTGATTCCTCGGCGTCAAGGCAGCCCCTGCAGAGGGAGCTGTCCGTGGCGCCTATGTTAAAAAGATGTTTGTTGAGGTGGTTATGGCCCGTAATTATACCTATTATTATTCTAAGGTTATTTCTACTTAAGCTTAGAAGTTTTTTTGTTAGTCGCGGATGTACCATTGGTAAAGCCAATTTCGACTGTCTACAGTCTGTTACCCGTGACCATCTGTTGTTATGGAGTTCAGTCGATCTTTGGCGAATCCACGCACGAATTTGTGAGAAAGGCAGAGGGAGAAGTGGGTACGGGCCTAGCACCTCCAAGTCAGAGCCTCTCTTCGCAAGTTCATCTGCAGCATCATTGCCCAGGGATCCACTGTGCCCTTTGATCCACTGGAGTGTGATTCGATTGCACGTCGATAAACTCTCCAAAGCTAAATGGCATTGAGCGCCAATATAAGCCGAAAAAGATCGGGTTATTGAGGGAAAATCACTGACATATAAATAATATGGACTTGGCATACCTACAAGAAAAACGTGTATACCTACACTTTACTGAGAGGATAAAATGGCGGCTAATAGAGTAGCCCTAACGATCGATATGTCTATAAAATAACATCGATAAAAGATTGTGAGAATGTTTTCTTAGTGTCACGTACTGACGGACGGTACAATTCTACGGGTAAAAATACCTCAAGTTTTGTAACTTCACTCTTTCATAAATAAATTGTTTACTTTTTGAGCGATTATTTCCGAAATTATTGATGTTATCAAAAAATGATTTTAGTAAATCCCTATTCATTTTTAAATACCTATCCAACAATATATCACACGTTAGGGTTGAAATTAAAAAATAAACACTTTCCACTTAACATGTACCCTAATAAAACATTTTTTTCCAAATTTTATTTTACTACTTTGTCGGCGTGATTGATATATGTACAGACGCCAGCACATCAACCTACTACAATCTGTCAGATTTCTGTAATAGATTTTCAACTTTATCGCTAAAGCATAAGGTTCAATGTTGATTGGAAAAATTTGACAGTTAGGTGTAGGTTGATGTGCTGGCGTCTGTACATATTGGTACGAAACAGCTTTCTAGTGCTAACCGTCAGTCCGTCCGTCCTCGTTTAATCTCCGTGATTAAGCGAGGGCGGACGGACAGGCATGGCGATACTATAAGGGTTCCGTTTTTGCCATTTGACTACGGAACCCTAAAAAAGAGAACCAGGACAGGAGAAGTAGATGAAGATGCAATGAAGTCTGCGATGAAAGAAGTTTTGGATAGAACTTTATCAATAAGGAAATCTGCACAAAAATATGGTGTCAAGCCCACAACTTTAGAAAGTCGTTTGTCTTAGTCGTCGTTTTTTTCTCTTTAGTCTTATCAGCCTAAGAGGGTATTTTATTGATTTTTGAATTCCTTTATTATTTTCTAATTTGTATCGTTTAAAAGTTTATACGTTTTTAAAAAACAATAAATATACATGAAGACTGATTACTGCTTGCTTTAATCTCAATAAACGTTTATATTACATTTGTAAAATGGTATTGTTATTGACATACGGAGGTTCCCCACTATGTACGAATGCTCCCTACGTGGTGTACGAATCTACCACACGTGTGGGGTAGTTTCGTACGTTTTTCATATTTTAGAAAAGTAACCGTACCTTCGCCATGCTGAAAAGTATCAAGAAAATACTACACTATTTTTATAGCTAGATAAATAGGGTACTTATGGAAATGTCCATAAGTACCCAAATTATTTAAAAATAGTTAATAGTATTTTGTATAAACGGCTAAGAATAAAAACTGTGCGAATCCTACCTGCTTTCCCCAACATGATTCATATTTTTGGTGTTAAGTTTCCAATACCTACTTTTTCTAACATGTAGATGATAAGGGGCTTTAATTAAAAGTCAACAATAGTATATAATAGTATATATATTAAAAAAAAAAAACAACAAACAAATCAAATTAACACAATTGACAAAATGAGATTTCATTCATTTCTGAACAATACAATTTTGTTCAGGTAATTTCTATGTGAAATTCTCTCAGTAGATTTCTTCCCATAATATCTGTACCTCAAATTCATGTATACCTCAATCACACTTTTAATTAATAAGTATTTATGATTCGTATCATGTTCATAATCCCCAGAATCAAATAAATTATTGGGTTCGGCATAGTAATCTATGAAAAACTTAAAAACATACAAATAGTAGTTTTCCTCTCTGTCTTTTATATGAAAAACTCCTTTTAATATTTTTTCGACATTTTTCAATATATCCACAACGTCTTTCGAAGGATAAACCAGACCACCCCGAGATTTAAGTGTAATTAAACTTCTTTTATAAATCTCAGAAACTCCAAAAAGTAGTTTGTTACATGTTTCACATTTCAGTGAACGTGATAATTTTCTAGCCACAAACCCAGCGATATACGTTAATACAGATTCTGTATATCCTGAAAGATTATTGTACATACAGTCAAGTAACTCTTCGTACAAGTCACTATCATCCTCCGGAATTTCTACAAAGGATTTTTTTTCTGTTAAATTATTTATAGTTGTGACTGGGCCAACTTTACTGGAACAAGTTAATATATTAATTTGTTTCAGAGGAATACAGCTGCCGACACCACCGCGCACCGTCTCGAATTTCAGCTCTTATTAAAAGTCTCTTGAACGCAGCTCTGAACTGGACTGCATTCGGATTATTATTAAATCCACCACGAGCTCTGATGGCAGAAAAAAACAATTCTAAGTGATCCTGGCTCACTTTATACATCGGAAGATATGTTAATATTTTCATTTCTCCAACTAGATATTTAAATAGCCGGATTGTACTCTGCATATTTATAATCAAGCCAATAAATCCAGTCTTTCTGCGAGAACAAATGACTAATTGACCAGATTGCAGCTTTAAGTTGCGAAAGTATGTAATGGCTCCTTCAAACAGCGCTTCTATAAATCCGATGTTTTCAGGGCATACAGCTTTTTTCCAGCCCGGCGGTCGAACTGAGTGACTATTCAAGACGTCAAACACATTCTTTACAATTTGTATGAAGTTGACTGTAGCTGTAGAACCTTCAAATTGCTTAAGTTTTAATTCATTCTCGCAGTAGTGCAAGGCGTCAGCGACTGAATTACTCAACAGTTGAGTAGCCAAACGGACCTTCATTTTTTGTTTGTCAAACATCAAATGTGCCTTCGTCAACTTAGTCGCCATGTGCAAACCTTCACGATCTTGCAGTCTTAATAATCCCTCTAAATAATTAAAATCAATTTTCCTGCCAAAATTATCGAAAAATACTTTCATGTCTCCAAAAGCGTTCCGGATCAGTTTAATGGTATGGCATGGATCTATAAAAATGTGTATTCTATTTTCACTTGTTTCGAATGTAGTGACATTTTGATCTTTCATGAGATCACAGCCTAGTGCACAAAACATGCTGAAATTTGCAGCAGGTCCGTCACATGTTATGCTCACTATTTTGGCACCCACCTCCTCACACCTTCGGATACACATTTCCACTAAAGTGGATTTTTGTTCTCCTGTTAGAGACGTGATAAAAAAATATCCAATAGGCAGTTTCCATCTTCCATTTATGCAATTCAGTAATATCACGAGGCACTGATTGGCGACATCGAGGGCATAATATTTTTTTGTTTGCGGATCCCAGCACAGCGACTTTCTTATTGCCATTTCATCGAACATTAATGCACATAGTACTGGCAAATTACTACTATTAACTTTTGCTTTTAAAGTGTCAAATGCTTCACTGCAGAAGCCGGGCTCAGCATTTACGTGTTGATACCATTTACTCAGGGTACGTGGATGTGGAAGACAGGTATTGTAAGTACTGCGCACAAACTCATAAGCTTTTGGGGAAAAGAAATGTAAGGTGAGAGCAAAAATTCTGATTTCTTCAGAATATTGCCTCTGTAATGGCAAACCTTTTGATTTAGCAACTTGTCGTTTTAGGAAGTCTTGGGGTCCTGCACATTCTGCAAGCAAAGCTTGGGATTCTGAATTTAACAAATTTATTTCCTTTAAATCTTTGATAATGTTACTAAAATGAGCAATTTTTTTCGTCTGTCTTCTAACTTTCTCATTAAGTCTCTTTATCTTCTTAGACTGTTTTTGACATGTCCTTTAACTTCTTTATCACTTTAGATGTGTGTATCTGAAATCAAATAAAATAAAAGTAAGCTTTAATAGATATTGAAAACAAGCGAGAGATATCTTCCACGCAGTCTCAATTCAGTTGATGAGATGACTTTTATCACTGAGACAATATTCGCAAATAATGATAACAAGAAAAACTGAAGCTATTCATACCGATAAATCTGCCGTAGCGGAGGTGGTAGTGGCGGTATTAGCGGCAAAATCTGGCGCAAAGGAGGTGCTAGCGGCTATATCTGGCGCAGCGGAGGTGCTAGCACCTAAATCTGGCACATCAGAGGCGCTAGCGGCCAAATATGGCGCAGCGGAGGTGCTGGTGACTAAATCTAGCATAGGGGTTGTGCTAGACGCTAAATCTATGCCACTCCTCTTTAAAATCTCTCCAGGTTGATTGCGAATGGTAGGCACACCAACAGCTTCAACCTGAAAACGGCTCTTTATTAGTAACATAATATACACAATAATAAAAATAGAAAGGCAAATACTCAAAAATTTTATGACTTCAAAAACAGTAGATGATCTTAATGTTTTTATTACAAAAAAAAAAAAATACCTTATTAGGAGCACCACATCCAGATAATGATTGTGAGTTTGTTACATTTGTATCAGTTTCAAGTAAAATGCCAAACATGTTTGATTGAACGGCAGGCTGTAAACAAGAAATAAAATGATTAGTATTTTTGATGTTTCTCGATTTTATTAAAAGGATTTTTAATTAATCTAAAGATCACACTCGAACACATTCTTTAGATCACTCTTTGTGTCCATTAGAGAAGTTTTGCAATAATGAGGACATCATCATAATATGTATAACAACCACTACGCAATGATGTTGGACAATTTTATAACATACAATGTTACTTACCAATAAAGTTCGTGTAGGTACAGCATCGTCACGCAATGTTACTTTATTCAGTTTTCGGTTGAAACATGATTCTTCAATGTGAAGAGAACAAATATGAATGGTTTTTGTTGACATCTTTAAATTTTCAACACCAATTGTTTCCAGCCAAATTTTCTTTTTTTCTTTATTAGTCGGCAGCCTTAAAGTAAAATAAAACAAATAAAGAACCATAATATAGCATTATCGGTAAATATAAAAATGTCTAATGCACTACTCTATCCCTTCAATAACAAGAAAATGATTTCATGAAATACATGTTGAAAATAAAAGCAAAAGGGAAATTATGAATGTTTTACTGTTGAAACTCTTCAACGAATGCAGAATCTTTTGTTTGTTAACTAAATCTAAAGATATTTCAGATAAAATTAAGTACGTACTGGTGCAAAGTTATGTTCGGGCGATTTCTGCTTCTTTTGATGCCACATCCGATTATATTGCAATTGGGCATCTTGTTATAGACGATTTCCACTATAGAACCGAGTTCAAACACAATAACACAGCAAATAACTTCATAATTCACAATTTTTATCCAGAGCTCAAGAGCATTTGACAGTTGACGTACCCAACTTTGGTACTAAACAGCGAGAGAATATAATGGCGACCGGCCGCAAACAGGTATTTCAATGACGTTAGGAACTAAGAGTTGCCATCATAGTAACTCTCAAAAACACTATTATCCTTTTTCACTTACGCAAAATTAAGAGAGTTAAAAAGAGATGGCAGTATTTTTATGATTTTGGCGTCGATAAGCCACATATTTGTATAACTCTTTTTTCTATAGTCAAACATTTCAAGTCCATATTATTTATACGTCAGTGGGGAAAATGCATGCGCGTGAACGAGATGGAGCAATATCGCCATTTCGGTCGGTTCGTGGAATTTCGTAATACAATTGAGACGAAGTTTAGTGAAGAACATTAATTAGACATAATAATTTGTTTGACACTTGTTCATTGAATTTATTATTGGTGATTAGTGTCTAGTATTTACTAAGTATTTAGTATTAGAATTATTGTTGAAGTTTGTTTTGTTTGTGTGCCGGTGTAGTGAAAATACGTTGAAATTAGGTATTTGGGGTAAGTAGATAGTTATTAAGTTGAAATTACTTATTTAGAATAGATTTTTTAGGATCTTTAGGATGGCATTAATAACAGTAAATTGTTGTTTAACGGATTATTTGCTTTGTGAGGAAACATGCTCTTCAAGGTTAAGTTTTGAAAATAAGAAACACGTTTACTTTTCTCAGATTCTAGTAGATTATGGAATAAAGGGGGTTTTTACAGATATTAATAATCTGACGAATTCATATTATTATAAGGAGTTGTTTAGCATTACATGAATTGGGTACTGTAATTTTTCGATAATTCGCACCTTAGAAAAGTAGATCAAAATAGGAAGCAATTTAATGAAACTGTTTATTGACATATTTTTTGGCATTTTTTTTTTTGCTTCGGCTTACCTCTGTCATAAATTCACCCTTCGCCACTGTTATACATATGGTCTTTTATTTTACTTCCTCTTCTCCCTTTTTTTAAAAGGTGCTTCTAAGTGCAGTTTCTGAAGTTGCGCTGTCAACTGTACATTTTAATCCAAAATAGGCTTGGTAGTTTCGGTAATTGTAAACGACACTACTGGTAGTGCGGTTGGTAGTGTCATTGCCAAAACATGAGATATTGGATGTAGAGACTTCTCATCGACTGTAGCAACTGTCCAGGGCGTGTTAAGGTGAACGCAGACTTGGCCGCACCGCAGTCTCCGCAGTCCCCGCAGTCATCGCTTTTTGTTAATGGCCTCGCACATCTATCCGCACCGCAGTCACTGCAGTCGTTCCCGTCGCCGCACGCATCGCACTTGATTTCTTTCATTCGGATTGTAATATAAATTAAGAGTGGGCGTGTATTACAGTATGGCTCTTGACGAACAATTTGTTGTCAGTTGTTTATTATTAGAGGAAGAAGAAAATGAAATACCAACAAGAGTTAAAAAAATGTGGATTCATAGCATCAACTTAAAACGGCCGCTATTTGGGGAATTTCATACATTATTTCCCGATTTATTGAATGATGATAAGCGGTTTTTCAAATATTTTCATATGACTAGAGCTAACTCTATGCAACTGTTAAATATATTAGAACCACAAATAACAAGACAAAACACAAGGTTCAGAAGGGCGATTGGACCAAAGGAAAGACTTGCAATTTGTTTAAGGTATGTAATTATATTTTTTTTTTAAATAATACATAGTCGCTAAGCTTATATTGAAGAGGAGTATCATCATTATCTTCATTAGTATCATGTGAAGTGATAACCTGTGATTCATCTGCTGCATATTGCTGCGCTGAGGTAATTAATACGTCTGAAGAATGAGACGTTGATGGTATGGCCTGGTAGGATCCAGTTGAAATATTATAATTTGGCTGCTGTAAATTGCCTACTGGACGTGAAAAGTTTATTGTATGAGATGATGGTTTCAAAATCTGATTGGATTGAATAACAATTTGAGTCTTATCAGGCGCCCGCAGTAGTACGTCTGAAGAATGAGATGTTGACGGTATGGCCTGGTAGGATCCAGTTGGAATGTTAGAATTTGGCAGCAGCAAATCGCCTACTGCATGTGAAGAATGCTGCTGTGATACTTGAATTGGCTGACCTGCGTTCGTTTCATTAGTTAATCTGAACATGGATTCGTTTATAATTTCCTGCTTTGCTTGCATGCATGCTTTAATTTTTAACTGTTTAGCTAAAGGAAAGTCCTTAAAAGTTTTAGCCATCGTTAGGAAGAAATCAGTTATATGATCTGAATCCGAGTACGGCTGGGGCGCAGAATTTGATGTCGCTTGGGCCTTCGTGCTGTCTAAATATTCCTTTAGCACTGATGCAGCAGTGACTGATTGATCAGAGGGATTTGAAGTACACGTTGAAGTGTACTGTCTACGCTTTGGAGTAGGTGTACGAGCAGGTGACGAAAAATCCGATAGCAACGAATCGTCATCTTCGGGAGAATTGATAGAAGACTGAGAGCTTGATCTATGTGAATAGCTGTCAGGTCTTGGTATGTTAGAATGCCTGTTTTCGTCATCGTTCAGATACGGTATAAGAAAGCTTAACTCCTTGAAGAACTTTGGTGGTTTCAGTTTTCCTGCGGCCTGACCACTTTTCGTTTTACGTATATTTATTGCTCTTCTAAAATTTTCTCGGATTCTCTGCCACCTCTCTTTACATGCTGCACCTGTAATAATACATTTTTTTAATAAAAGTATTTTGTTTCAGGTTTCTAGCAACTGAAAATTCTTTTACATCGTTAAGTGATAATTTTCGTGTTGGCGAAAGTACAATACGAGAAATAGTTTACTCGACTTGTAAAGCAATATGGCAGTTACTACAACCGATCGTCATGCCCACGCCTAATGAAAATTTGTGGCTTGAATCTGAAATACGTTTTCGCGAAAAATGGAATTTCCCGAATGCAGTGGCAGCTATTGATGGCAAACATATATTAATTGAGGCCCCACATCACAGTGGCTCTAATTATTACTGTTACAAAAAACATTTTAGTATTGTATTACTAGCAATGGTTGATGCAGATAAAAAATTTATTGCCATAGATATTGGAGCTTTTGGTAAAAACTCAGATGCCATATTTCATAATTCAAATATGGGAAAGAGATTGAGAGAAGGAAATTTAAATATGCCTCCACCAAAACCGATTTCAAAAGGAGGTCCTGTTTTGCCAAATGTGATCGTTGGAGACGAGGCTTTCCCATTAAGCACCTACTTAATGAGACCTTATTCGCGAGATATAATTAGACGCAACGAACAAAAAAAGATCTTCAACTACCGATTAAGTCGCGCAAGAAACACTGTTGAAAATTCTTTTGGGTTGTTAGTGCGTAAATTCAGGATATTTGAACGCAGACTACATATGTCTCAAGATCACACTGTAACAGTTATGATGGCTATATGTTGTTTACACAATTTCCTAAGAGATGACATATGTTACTGGTCTGAAAGAGATATGAGGGTAATATTGAGAAACATGCATGGGATTAGAAATATGAGAGGGATTGGAGGAAATTCAAATTATAATGCTTTTGAAATTAGAGATGCCTTTAAAGATTATTTTTGTTCAGAATCTAGATCAGTTCCGTGGCAACTGGGCAGAGTTCGAGCTGGAAGAATACTACAGTAATTTGAAATCCAAAACTCCAAATACAAGTAAGATATAATGTTTGAGCAGTGGACGTGTTCGAAAAAAAAAAAACAACAAACTTCAAAACCCATAAATCTCTCAAATTACATCGATATGTAACGATACAAATAAATAGAGCGATCAAACTCTGAAAATATTTTTGTCCAGCTAGCATTTTCTAGGCGAAACACTGTCCGTATTTTAAATAGAAGCTAAGCCTTATGATATTATGGAAATAAATCAATATTTAAATAAATAGCGATTGTTTCATTTTTAGGTATTTAACTATGAATACATTTTACTTTCTGTCGGCGACTAACGAGTCAACACCGTCGGAAATCACCGCGCTACGAATTTATGTAATAAGTAAGCAAGCGAAGCGGTTTCTGTCTTTTTTAAGGCATGTTTATAGATAACAGATTTAATTATGGACATTTTTAAGTTACCAGATTGTTTTTTAGAAATGATTCTCTAATGCTAAAAATGGCCCAAGCATTTTTTTAGTCTGTAACATTTTTTTTTTAACTTATATTCTTTTAATCTGTGCGTAGGTGCGTAATCTGTGCCCAGTATTTATGTATGTCCATGATTTTCCCAAACAAAACTACTGATGCTATTTCGATGAATGAATATACAGGTAAAGTACCTACTTACTCAAAAGATAAATAAACAATAACATATTATATATCCCTAATTTTTCGGAAAAGATAAATGTTCATATTCATAACACAAAACTCATAAAAAATGATTGCAACTTTGACAAAATGGCGTAGAGGTTTTGTATTCCGAGCTGTCTATGGTTCAGAGATATTATGAGAAATATTTTTACAATTTTGTTAAATTATGTATATTATATGACATCGGTTACTTCATTCGTTCATTACTCATTGTAATATTAAAAATAATTACTCACCTGTCTGGCTAAACTGATCTCCGATTTCGTCCCAAATGTTTGCTCGTCTTTGCTGGTTCATATAATTTTGATTCTGTACATTATACAGCTCATTGTATTTTTGAACCAACGTAATTAAAGTAGAATCGTCCATTCTTGTAAGTACATAAATCAATCGCAGAAACACAAATTAATAAACTTTTTGTGGAATAGAGGAGTGGACTGTAAGAAACGCTGGTCTGGTCGTAGAATATGAATTAAGGAGTTCTGTTCGAACGGCGCTCACCGTTCACCCAATCCAGGAACAAATTCAACAGCAAAAAATCTGAGTACGACTCACCTTTCTCTTGCTGCAGCACGGCTTCTCAATGGATCAAAATGGTCTTTTGAGTGGACCGTTGATCACGGAGACTGGCACGAATAACACCACACGGTGATGCACAATTTGTCCTGGTTTTATCAATTTTCACTCACGGAGCCAAAAATTAGATAGTTCATCGGGTAATGGCGGCAAACAGACTAAGCGTCGCTGTGCGTTCTCACTCCTTCTGCAGATGGCGCGCTCGTCGCTTTCGCGCCATAATGTTTAGCCGCTCGTGGATACGGCACAGCCAATCGCGTGCCGACTTAGCGAGCGCATACAGACATTCACTCATTAAATTCGTCCAATCATGGGTTATTAACAGAACATACCCCCTACCGAAACCATAGTGATGGTTTCAGAAAAGAAAACTAAGATTACCTTATTACCTATATCATTAAAGAGAGCTCTAACATAAAACACTAAACTAGGTACCTATATCTAACAAAAATATTTTATTTGAATCTAGTTGGTATAAGGTAATAAGCAGAGTTTATTAGTTGGTCTTTGTAAGACACTTTTTTCAGTGCGCAGCGTTACACACCGAACTATACCGTCGGGACCTGGATGTAATTTTTCTATTTTGCCAAGAGGCCAATTACAGGAGGGAACATTATCAGTTTTTATTATTACTAAATCTCCAACCTTTGGGTTAGAGGAAGACGTAAACCACTTAGCTTTCTGCTGAAGAGTATTTAAATATTCATGACTCCAACGTTTCCAGAAAAGCTGGGAACATCTTTGAATATACTGCCAACGTGACAGTCTGTGAATGTTTACCTCTTGAACGTTGTACTCGGGTATAGATGTCAAGCTTCGACCAATGAGAAAGTGTCCGGCGGTTAAAACATTAAATTCGTTGGGATTATCGCTAGCAGGTAATGGGCACAAGGGACGCGAATTTAAAATGGCTTCCGCCTTACAAAATATCGTGGAAAGTTCTTCAAACGTTAATGACTTTTCCCCCACACTTCGTACTAAGTGATATTTTGCTGACTTTATGCCCGCTTCCCAGAGACCACCCATATGTGGAGCGCTGGGAACATTAAATTTCCAATCAATCTGTCTTTTAGAGCAGCCATCCGAAATATCATCTTGATTCTCACGCAAAAACCTGTTCATTTCAGATAGATGTTTACTTGCACTAATAAAATTAGTACCACAGTCAGAGTGTAGAACAGCGCATAGACCTCTACGAGCTACGAATCTGTCTAAGCACGCAAGGAAACAGTCTGCGGAGAGAGAAGATAATACTTCCAGATGTACTGCTTTTGTTGAAAAACAGACAAACAGTGCTAAATACGCCTTTGTCACTTTAGCATTGCGACGTAAGCTTTCTTTAATTAAAAAAGGACCTCCGAGGTCAACTCCGACGTTAGAAAATACCTTATTAGGTATCAACCGAGTTGGTGGCAAAGGTGCCATTTCGGGTTGCAGTAAAGACGGTTTACATTTAAAACACGTTTTACATTTAGATAAAACGGATCTAATGACGCTACGAGCAGACAATATCCAAAAATTTTCATTAATTATACTTTGCAATGTTCGCGGTCCTACATGTAAATATTTTTTATGTAAATAACTAATTAATAGTTTGGTAAATAAACTGTGTTTTGGAAGAAGCCGCGGATGTTTAAAATTATACGGGAGTTCGGAATGACCGATACGACCCCCTACCCTGAGGAAGTCGTTGGAATCAATAAATGGAGATAACTTTCGTAACGATGAAACGTGTTTCTTATCTTTAATCAATTTTAATTCCGCTTCAAAATAAGCATTTTGAACTAATTTTATTAACTTATCAAGAGCTTCGTTTAGTTCGAAGGTTGATAATACTCCCGATTTATGGATAGTGTTCATGTCACTAGTTTTTCGTTTAAATCTTAAAATCCAAGCAAACGATCTTTGCAATTTGGAAAATGATGAAAACTGTTGAAAGATTCTTTCACAAAATTCTGTTTTAGACTCATTAAAATTATCATTATTTTTATGTTCAGTCAAGAAATTAATAGACGTTTTTAATTCCGGTACTTTATTATTACTCTCATTAACAAACACTGTCAGGGGCCAATCGGTATAATTTTGATACATCCAATCAGTGCCCTGTAACCAACGTTGATTACAACTGACAAGTTGTTCCGGAGACGCTCCGCGAGAACAAATATCGGCTAAATTATGTTCACTACACACATGCCGCCAAAAATGAGGGGGTAAAACTTCAATAATTTTCGTAACGCGATGACTGACAAAGGTTTTCAGTTTATAAGGTTCCGTTTGAAGCCACGACAGTACGACTGTCGAGTCTGAAGCTGCTGTTATTCTATTAATTTTAACGCGAGTGAATGTGTCAACCACGAACTTTATTAATTTGCTCAACAAAACAGCACCCATTAACTCCAACCGAGGAATCGTTACGGGTTTTATTGGTGCGACTTTAGACTTCGCGGTCACAAGACGAACCTTTACGTTATTCTTTTGGTCGCGGCTGATAACATACACGCATGCTGCATAGCCACGCAACGAAGCATCACAAAATCCCACTAAGTCGCATTCCGTCTCCCTTGGTAATAGCATGTGACGCTCTATACGTAATTCCTTTAACAGAGGAAGTTCCAAAATAAAGTTTTGCCACGATTTCTTTATGTTATCGGGCAACTTTTCGTCCCAACCAATGCCTAGCTTCCACAGTTCTTGCATGATCTGCTTCGCCACAAAAGTGCATGGTGCGATAAAACCCACGGGGTCGTAAATCGACGCTAACAATTTTAGTACTGATCGTTTGGTTGACACGTTGTCAGTTAAATTAACCGAAAAAACAAAATTATCGGATTTTGGAATCCATTTTAGACCTAGAACCTTAATGGTATTGTCGTTTTCATCTTTAACGAATGTTACGGAATTCTCCCTATTTTCTGAGGGGACGCGTTGTAGTAACTTCTCACTGTTACTCATCCACTTTTTTAAAGTAAAGTTGGCACTTTTAAAAATACCAATTAATTGATCCTGTACTAAGCAAGCTTGCTCAAAAGTATTACATGAATATAGAATATCGTCCATGTAAACTCCCTCACGGAGGACCTGAGCAGCGAATGAAAAACGTTTTCCTTCATCGTTAGCTAACTGAAGTAGCGTCCGAATTGCTAAGAACGGTGAACAACTAAGTCCGTACGTCACGGTTTTTAGTTCGTATAATTTTATTGGATCGTTAGGCGATTCCCGATATAAAATGTGTTGATACAAGCGATCTTGTTTTCTTAATAATATGGCACGATACATTTTACAAACATCACTTACTAGACAATATTCAAATAGCCGAAATTTCAAAATGATTGCCGCAATATCTGGATACAACTTAGGGCCGACTAATAGTATGTCATTCAATGACACGTTATTGCTACTCTTAGCGGACGCGTCGAACACTACACGTAAGGGAGTGGAGGTACTAGTAGGTCGCAAAATACTGTGATGTGGAATAATGTATTTGCTAGGCTTGTTACCCTGATAAAGTTCCATATGACCGAGGTCTTCATATTCTCGCATAAAGTCCTTATACTTCTTATTTAAATCAGTAGTACGCGCGAGTTTACGTTCCGTGTACAGTAACCGGCGCTCAGCCACAGTGCGCGTTGCACCTAGCGGCGAACGCTCAGGCGCAAAAGGCAGCGGAACTACGTATTGCCCGTTCGACTCCCGAGTATGTTCCTTAGAGAATATCTCCTCGGCTAACTCATCCATTGGATTTATTGAAGGTGTGCACGGCACTTCCTCAATTTCCCAAAAACTGCGTAAAGTTTTCTCAATCGACTGTTCTTCGTTATATGAAACCGATAAATTAAGATTTTGCGAACTATTATTATTAAGTGGATATAATTTTCCGCTAATAACATAACCAAAAACTGTTTTAATAACACTCGGAATACCCTTCTTAATAACTAATGGTTTATCTCTAATGATATCTGGCACTATGTCGTTACCTAACAAAATATCTATACGCGAACGCTTAAAAAACAATGGATCTGCTAACTTATAAGTGTCATATTCGTTAATGACATTATCTGTGAAAGAGACATTAGGCATATCCGCGGAAACCTTAGAAATAACTACTAAATTAACACTAAAGGTTGGACCCTTCGCATGTCTTGGTTTTAATACACAAGTAACCATGCCTTGATTTTTAACTATGCTCCCACCTATACCGTGAATGGAAAAAGGACATTTTTTACGTTGTAATCCTAGTTTCTGAGCACATTCAGTAGTTATAAAAGAACTCTGAGCGCCTGAATCAATGACTGCACGGCAATCTTGATATTGACCAACACAGTCAATAACATGCGTAAGTGTAGTACCTAACACTACTCCATAATCGCAGTTGTTATTAATTAATGCTTGCTGTATCGGTGCATGTGTTGCATCAGTTACGAAGTGAGACGACACTAGCGCTTGCTGTGTGTGCGCAAGAGACGGCTGCACGTTGATGGAGTTCGTCACGGACGACATTCCCGCGCTTTCTTCCTTCGCGTTATCTTTATGTAATAAATAATGATGCGATGATGCGCACACCCCGCAATTCATTGTACTTTTACAAGTATTAGACTGATGATCAGATTTAAGACAATTATGACAAAGTTTTAGTGACTGAACACGGTTCAATCTTTCATCAACAGACAATTTACGAAATTGTTCACATCGATAAATCATATGATTTTGTTTACAAATTACGCAAGACAAAAAGTTATTATTATTACGGTTGTTATTATTGTGCGGAGCTCGTGCCGTATTAAGAACTGACTTAGACGAAGATTTACTTTGGTTTTTATTTTGTGTATTATTACTATTCGACTTTGACGTGTTATTCGATGAGCTGTCTGTAAAAGTGTGTTCTAGAACTTTAATTTGTTTGTTTACAAACGCTATTAGTTCCGCAAACGTAGGTATCAACTTTTGATCACGGCATTCTTCGAATAATTTTCGCGTATGAGGGTCGAGTCGTTGTAATGCCAAATGACACAATAAGAAATCGTCTAAGTGATTAATTTTCAATGCTTGAATCGCTTTAAGTGAATAATCAAAGGTTTCTATAAATGAAGTTAAGTTCGCCGTAGAATCTTTAGTTAACGGTGCGAAGTTTAACATTTTATCGAAATACCTACATGCTAGTGTTCTGTGGTCGTGATATTTATCAACTAAACTTTGCCAAACTAATTTGTAATTAGCGGCAGTGATAGGTAGATTTTTAACGATATTTAAAGCAGGACCTTTGACGCATGAAAGTAAATAATGAAATTTATCGATATCTGAGAAATTTCTATTGTGAACTAACGATGAAAAGGTGTCGTAAAAAGTTATCCAATTTTCAGCTTCTCCGTCAAATTGGAATAATGTTATTTTTGGTAATGCGGGTGCGGGTACTACTGTGTCATTTTTGTCTGACGCAGTACCGAAATCGGATTCTGATTTAGAATATTTACTAGCGATTAACTGACACGCATTATACATTTCGTCAAATGATTCAAGTTCACTAATTGACATTTTTGCAGTAGGTTTTATTTGCACTTCTATTTCGTACAAATCAAATATGGTGGATTCAAACTTCGCACGAACACTTTCCATTTCCGACAATAATACCGTAAACAATTGTAATGTATCTGGATCTGTTCCCAACTTTTTGGAATAGTCATATAGCTTTTGTATCTTCGTAAATAAATATTGCTTTCTAACTATTAAGATTTTACGTTTCGTTTCTAAAACTTCCGCCATTTTGGACGCGTGGTTTTAATAAAATAAAATTAAGAAATACGGGCTGGAATAACCAGATCCGGGCTCGAATGGACCAGAATGTGGAATAGAGGAGTGGACTGTAAGAAACGCTGGTCTGGTCGTAGAATATGAATTAAGGAGTTCTGTTCGAACGGCGCTCACCGTTCACCCAATCCAGGAACAAATTCAACAGCAAAAAATCTGAGTACGACTCACCTTTCTCTTGCTGCAGCACGGCTTCTCAATGGATCAAAATGGTCTTTTGAGTGGACCGTTGATCACGGAGACTGGCACGAATAACACCACACGGTGATGCACAATTTGTCCTGGTTTTATCAATTTTCACTCACGGAGCCAAAAATTAGATAGTTCATCGGGTAATGGCGGCAAACAGACTAAGCGTCGCTGTGCGTTCTCACTCCTTCTGCAGATGGCGCGCTCGTCGCTTTCGCGCCATAATGTTTAGCCGCTCGTGGATACGGCACAGCCAATCGCGTGCCGACTTAGCGAGCGCATACAGACATTCACTCATTAAATTCGTCCAATCATGGGTTATTAACAGAACACTTTTTCAATTGCGCACGCACAATACACATCCTCCAGCTCCGGTTCGGCTCGCGCCATGGATGCGAATGACGTCACCCGCGCCGCGCTAGCCGCAGCGTCCGCTGCGTGCGGGCCGGCGTTGGTGACGTCATCAGCTGCTGCTTGGGGAGTTCGGTCGTTTCAGGGACTGCGGCGACTGCGACGCGGGTGGGTGTGCGAGGTTGCATAGAACTTCATATAAAGAATTCGAAAGCGAAGACTGCGGCGCGTGCGGTGCGGCCAAGTCTGCGTTTACATTTAAACGTGTCGGATCTTCGACACGTCACACATGGTGTCCGTTTCAACCGGTAATTGTAAACGACACTACTGGTAGTGCGGTTGGTAGTGTCATTACCAAAACATGAGATATTGGATGTAAAGACTTCTCATCGACTGTAGCAACTGTCCAGGGCGTGTTTAACGTGTCGGATCTTCGACACCACAGAGTACTTTTTGATCGACACGTCACACATGGAGGCTCTATACTTGCACTCGATGCATAAAACCATTACAATACCCTATATTATATCGTAGTCTGTGCATTAAACAACTGAAGCCATTCAAAAATATATCATAAATACATTCAAAAATATATCGCAGATAACATCAGAAAACTACAATGTAATAATATAACCTCACTTTTACTATAATACACATAACTTGATTCCTGGATAGCCAAATTTCACCAAATTTTCAGTGAGGCCTTATTATTATATCCTCTTACAAATAAGGCTAGTTTGATTGAGTTAACACCTGGGCCCAGGAAACTATGGAGTCGTTCCCTTCTCCTTTAGCAATGTGCTACCTAGTTTATTATAAATTGTAAGGCGTTATCTTAATTCGTTATTACCTATTAAAGGTAACGTGAAGAGTCTGATTAAAGTGAAATTAGTAATAAAACCTTTTTTGATTGAACTCAAGCATTTTTTATCATTCACCTACTCCATAAATTTCACAAAACATGAGACAAACACTTAATTATTATGTCTCATTGTTGAATTAATTGTGTTTCATTGTGTACACCACTGTGGACACAACGAAACATTTCCAATTTTTTAGTTTTTATTTTTTTGCTGATTGATTACACATTAATTTAAAAAAAACATAAATGACATCCGATACCTACCCAATAAAATTGCCTATATACCTTCAAAAAATTAGACTTATATCTGTAAAAACAAAAGGTGTACGAGACATTGAATTTTTAGGCTGGGTTGCACCATCTTACTTTAACATTAACAAACATCGAAACTTCAGTTAATGTAACGGTTAGGCCAAAAATGAGTTGCACCATTTGAAAAATAGTTAAATGACGTCATAACTTTAACCGTAACGGTAACCGCTCACATTTCGCCGGTTAGTGCTATTGTTTGTGTTAAATTAACCGTCAACTGTCAAACGCGTTGAATATAACCTCTAAACATCATGTCCCTACTCCAAGAAATACTCGCGGAAACCAGTTCTGAAGACGAAATCGATGATCTTGTCATTGTAAATAGAAAAAGAAAAGTGTACTTACCTAGACCCGATCGTTTTTCCACATGGGACGACGAATGTTTCTTGGCGAGATTTCGAGTCTCTTAAATACGTAGCTAGGTGGCTGAGTTTACGATTGCACCGCTGGTTAGAGCATCCTACGATGAAGTAAGTTTCCTTTTCTAGCATAGTATTTACTTTTTACTTACTTAATTAGTGACTGTCTATCATATTTTTGAAATGCTCTCAATTACGTTTATAATTACTATAGGTATGGTATCTTTATTTTTCAGAAATAAAGCAGTAACTCCAGTACAGCAAGTACTCATTGCATTAGAATACTATGCCTGTGGTTCATTCCAAAGATGCGTTGGCGATACAGCTGGTGTTCATAAGTCTACAGTATCACGCATAATATTATAGGGTGAGCCGGGCAATTGCAAGCATGCGAGCAGAGTGGATATCCATGCCACAGACCATTGAGGAGATGGAGAGGACAGCGACAGAATTCTATGATTTAAGTGCTTTTCCGAAAGTAATCGGAGCAATTGATTGCACTCATATACCGATAAAATCTCCAGGTATATTATTAACACATTAACTAACAACCTAGTCCATGAGGCATATATGCTAAGGAATCAATTAGAAGAGATGACACATAATTACTTTATTTGCAGGTGGCCCAGATGCAGAAAATTACAGAAATAGAAAATTGACTTTTTCTATGAATGTTCAAGTTATTTGCGATGCAAAAATGTACATTACTAATATTGTTGCACGTTGGCCTGGTAGCAGCCATGACAGCCATATATTTAACTCCAGTGTCATCAAGGTAGAAACATTTATTTATTTATACATACTTACCATATATTACCTACCAGATTCAAAATTTTAAAATGCTTTGTTTTTAATTTTAGGGCAGACTGGAAGATGGCGAATTCAATGGATACTGGTTGGTTGGTGACAACGGCTATGCAGTTAAGCCATATTTGCTAACGCCTTTGCGTGATCCAGTTACTGACGGAGAGAAGCTTTACAACGAGAGCCAAATCCGAACGAGAAATGTAGTAGAAAGGGTGTTTGGATGTTGGAAAAGAAGATTTCCTGCCCTGTCTATGAAAATAAGAACACATCTAGAAAGAGTTCAGCCCATCATAGTGGCTACTGCTGTACTGCACAATATTTGCAAAAAATATCGGGATCCTATGCCACCATTATTGGCACCAAATATGGATCAGGACAATGAACCAACTAATGAGGAATATAATTTAGCTTATACAGTGGCAAGGAATGACGATCGTAACAGGTCTCAATTAATCAACACTTATTTCAATAGGCTTCGTCAATAAGTAAACAATAAAAAATTTGAATATAAAGTAATTACTTTTATTTAATTTTCACCAGACTTTTTTAATATTCTTATATCTAGTTGTAGTTTTTCTATTTCTAATTTGTGCCGCTCCTCATTGTGGCGCAGCGTTTGCTCATGAAGCTCCTGGACGTGCCTGATGGACTCTCTAATTCTTTGGAGCTCCAGCTCCTGCAGGTTATCCATCACTGACAACTTTTTTTCCCGCAGCAATTGCCGGACAACGTTTGTGTTTTGATGATCTGTTCTTCGTTTTTTAGCTCGACCTGTCAATAAGAAGAGTACTTTATATAAATTATTACATTCCTCTACATATTTTAGCCCATTTGTGATTATCATTTACATTACTTTTCAGTGGTGATGACATTGGTTTCTTGAGAGAGCTGTAGGGTGTACTCGGATCAAAGTCCTACTTCTCATTATTTGTAGCCTCGTTTTTTTTTTCATTATCAGGAATCTGTAAAAATAAGTACACCCCATTGGTATAATTTACATTGATTCATGTAGGTACCTAATTTTAGATCTATATTTACATGTAAATTTTGGCTAATAAATGAAATGAAAAAAATAACAATATTGATTACTGGCTTCAAAACAATAATATGTCAACATGCCAGCCCTATTATGGTGACAGGTAGGTTGATTGATATGTTAGGTGTTTTTATTTTAAAATGTAAATAATACCTTGTTTTGAAGATGAGCCTCCTCAGTCATGTCCTCGACTACTTCAATGATAATATTCTCCGGACAAGGCTGTAAATAGAATATTGAATAGATTCTTATTATTTTTGCAAGAACTATTCGTACAATACATAAAGTCACGCCTGTATTCCCTGGTGGGGCAGGCAGAGCGTTAACGGAGTATTAATTAACAATGCAAAACAAAATAATAATGAATAATACCTTCTTTGGTAGATGAGACTCTTGAGTCGTGTTGTCCTCAACCACTTCATGTAAGATTTTTTCCATCTTTTTTGCAGGCTGTTAATAAAATTTTACATACAAATTATTTTAGAAAGACACAAAAGTAAATAGGTAAATGTGTAATAAACTAGCACTTACAAAGACAGTAGGCTTTTGATATATGACATCATCGTCATAAATTGCCATATTTCCATCAATTGACGATGGTATCATTTCCCTCAGCCAGTCTGTGGCATCACTACTGGAAGCAGATGGCGGTGCAGGTGGTGGTCCTCCTCCAATGCGACGCATTTCTTGGCGCTCTTTGCTAGCTCCCTGTAAACATAAAAAAAATTGGTTTGTGTATTTACCTATAGGAAATACATAAAGCTTTAGATAAAATATTATTTACCTTCTTTGCTGTTCTCTTTAAATTTTCAAATTTATATTTTAGTTGTTTCACTGTACGTGGAGTGTCTGCAAGAGCATTGAACTCGCATTCGATTTTACTCCACGCACTTTCCTTTTGTTTTGTTTTGAACTAACGCCGTCTGTCTTTTTGCAAAATAAAATACTTTTATATTTTGTTAGAAGTGTTTGCAATCTGTCCAATTCTATTTTGGTAAAGTTTACACTTCTTTCCCTAAAACAATAAAATATAATTTAAGGCAAAGGCGTAACAAGAATATTCATCGTAGGTACGTAAAATTGTTCAACCAAAAAATAACACGCGCTTTAAAGACAAAGCAATAAAAAGGTAGGTACTTACTTTGTTTGAATGTTTGCAAGCAAATTGTCGTCCATGTTTTTATTTTCTCCCACAGCGCACCAGAACCCGAAAGATTATTAGTAAATTAAAAATATTTCTAAGCTTCCTTGAGAAAAATATTTATAATTAACAGACACCGAGCTAACATCAATGAAATGAAGTGACACTGATGACAGCGCTGAAACGAGTTTTGATGTTTATGTTTAGTATTGCCATATTTAAAAATGTTACCCGCATCGAACTTGGGGTAAATCACGCCTCATTTGACTTGCAACACTTTTAACTTTAACAAAGCTAATGAATTCGTTGGTGCAACTCATTTTGCTACAACTGTTAAAGGCAGCGTTACTGTTAGTGTTTTTGATACAAACCTTTACTATAACTTCTTCTGTGGTGCAACCCAGCCTTAGTGTTTCATTGTTGAACACACTATTAATTATTATGTTTCATTGTTGAATTTGTGGTGTTTCATTGTGTACACCACTGTGGACACAATGAAACATTTCCAATTTTTTTGTTTTCATTTTTTTGCTGATTGATTACACATCAATTTAAAAAACCATAAATGACATCCTATAACCAATAAAATTGCCTATATACCTGTAAAAAATTAGACTTCTATCTGTAAAAACAAAAGGTGTATGAGACTTTGAATTTTTAGTGTTTCATTGTTGAACACATGACCCTACGCCAATACTCTTGTTGTGTTGTGTATCAAAATAAACTGTTTCGCGGCATATAAATCAACGTTTTTCACTTGTATAAACACCCACGCCTTCTACAAATGCCATTACTTGCACCTGAGGATTTTTTATAGCAATAAAATGCACATTTATGTATTTGCAGGTATTAATAAAAGAGAAAATGTGAAAAAAGAGTCAAGTACAAACACAATGGCAAAACCACAGACATAGATCTACATAGATAACGCAATTATTACGATTTGTATTGAAACCAAGCGTGCCGACTTTTTTATACCTACTGTGACGTCACAGCTGCAATTTAGTGACGGGACATCCAAACCGATTCAAAGCCATCGATGCCGCCGCACGCTGTATTATAATCGAGATCTAGCGGAACTTAATTCAAAAATAATATTTCTCTAAATATTCCTAAAATTCCCTTCATTGTACAGTTGTATAAGTATATAACCGATATTTAACCAAATTAATAAGTTAGCAACACCACATAACTCAGGGAAAGTCCCGAAACATGTTTGTGCGTACTAGCACGCACGCTATTGTTTAGTACAGATTTACTACTGAATGCGAACAGAAGTGTTCTTGTCTTTTAAAGTGCTAATAAGTGGTAATTTTTATTGCTTGTTATATCATCGAGCATACGTTGAGGGTAGGTTTGAACCTTTTTTTTATTGAATGTTTTTAGTACATTAAGTTTTTGCGGTAGTCTTGAAAAATATTTTATTTTTTGTATTAGAGTTGACTTTTAAAAAAGTATACATGTGTATACACCGGGAAATCACTGTTATACCATTCTACGGTTAATATTCTTTGAAATTTAGTTGAAATCCCTTGCTCCTATTTGCCCCGCTCATACGTTTTTTTTTTCTTTTCTATTAGATTGATGCAAAATGAAAAGACGAGATATTTTTGATATATGGTTGCAAGTTGGAAGACACGGTCGAAATAACCTTATAATTGAAAAAATTCTGGATAATTATGACATATATGACTGTGAAAATCCTCCACGATCACTTCAAATGTCAATAAGTAGTCTCACCGCAAGAATACAATTTAAATGGGAGAAATGTAAGCGAAACAAAACAAGATTCTTGGCAGAAAATGCAGATTGGTTGGAAGAAGAGGTGTTGTTCCCATCTGAATTTCTGTCTATGATGCCCTCTTGCAGCGGATCTACCACTCCAACAATAGGGCGTATTGGTCGGCCGGAGAAACCTTTTGAAAACTGTCACTTAAAAGTAAAAAAAAGGAAGTTAAAAGAGTTGGTTTCGTCGAAATCTCCAGAAGAATTGGCACTTGCAATGGAAATGAAACTTGTTTCTTCTGGCAAAAGAGATGCAGCTAATATTGTGAAAGAAATATCTCTTGCCTCTCCTTCACGTGCTACGAAAATAAAGATGGCAAGAGCTGCATTCACGAAATCTGAACCAAAACTTTCCCCGGAAGCCGCTTTAGGTATCCTTGTGGATGCAAAATTAAGCGTCGAACAATATAAGATTATGCGAAAAGGAGCAAAGACTGTAAAATGTAATCTATACCCGGCATATTATTTAGTACAAGAGGCTAAAACCAAATGTTACCCGCCAGAAGATAGTATCAAAGTTACAGACACATGTGCGGAGATCAAACTGCAAGCACTACTAAATCTGACTTCACAAAGACTATGTGAAGCACAGAAAGATGTAATTGAGAAGGTATGTACTTCTGAATCTCGTAAAAAGCTGCGACTTATATCGAAATGGGGATGCGATGGGAGTTCAGCACAAAGTCGCTATAAACAAAGGATATCAGGGGAAGATTCGGAATACAGTGACGAACATATGTTTTCTGTTTCATTAGTTCCTTTACGTCTAATTCAAGAAGACTCGAACAACATTATTTGGCAAAATCCTCGGCCAAATTCTACAAGGTTTTGTAGGATGATACGTTTTTCTTTTAAAAAGGAAACCAAAGAAGTAATCAAATCAGAGGTGAACATAATGAAAAGTCAAATTTCTGAAGTAGTTCCAAGTGAAATAAATATACATGACATTAATCTGATTTGCATCCATGACTTAGTATTTACCATGGTCGACGGAAAAATATGTAGTACCTTATCACAGTATGATTCGACTCAAAAGTGTTATATCTGTGGAAAAACGCCAAAGGAGATGAATACAAATACTATTCGTGCAGCAAATGAAGACATGTATTCATTTGGAATATCTCCTTTGCATTCATGGATACGTGCCTATGAATGTCTTCTACACATTGCATATAAATCCGATATAAAAACATGGCAGGCCAGAACCAAAGAAGATAAAGAATCAGTAGCTTCTAGAAAGAAACATATACAGGATCGCTTTTTCGCTGAAATGGGTCTACTGGTGGATATGCCAAAACAGTCTGCTGGTAATACGAATGACGGTAATACCGCACGTAGATTTTTTCGAAATTCAGAGCTAACAGCAGACATAACAGGGATAAATCTGGATTTAATTAAACGATTCCATGTTATTTTGGAGGCACTGTCATGTGACTTAGAAATAGACCCTGAAAAATTCAAGATATATGCCGAAGATACAAAAAAACTTTATCTAGTACATTATTCCTGGTACTACATGCCATGCAGCATCCATAAAATCCTTGAACACTCAAAAGAAATAATTCAATCATGCGTTTTGCCTTTGGGTCAATTAGCAGAAGAAGCTCAAGAAGCTAACAATAAGGAATATCGGAGGAATCGCGAGTTTTTCACCAGGAAAACGAGCAGAATAAACACCAATCGAGATGTACTTAACCGATTTCTGCTAGTTTCGGATCCACTTCTATCTTCCAATTCAACAGTGCACAATAGAAAACGCCATGCTCTTCCTTCTGAAACAATTGCACTGCTGAAGGCTCCGAATATGAGTGAAGAAACTTCCTCGACGGAGGAAGACGAGTAGGATGTATTGCAAATTCTTTTTTAGTGTTTAAAATATATTAAGGTGTTTATTTAAAATATATTTCCTGTGTATTTAATACTTACCTTGTTAAAAACTAAAAAAATCCTTAGAACAAAGTTGCAATATACAAAATAACATCATAATGTTAACATTTTACGTCACTTGAAATTAAAAAAAAAGATTCGCGCAAGAATGAATAAAGTTCCGCTAGATCGTGATAATGATAGAGTGTGCGCCGATGCCCCTTCGCCCCGCTACGATTCAACTGAAGCTGCCACCGTGATCGTCTCGCTCGCTCGCTCATACTCATATATTTTATATCTGTTGTCCCGCTCGCTCTCACAGCAATCGTCAGTACGCCGAGTTGTTTAAAAGTGAGCAGTCGCGTCGCGCTTTAGAGCAATTTCATTCTACATTTTGGATACTTTCGCATAATCTCAAGTAAGTTTACTAAAATATATTTGTTGATATTTCTTTGAAACACAAAGCATTAGTATAGACATGCATGATTAAGATAAGAAACAGTAGTTTAGATAACCTAAAAATTACAAATCGATTAATATGAATGACATCGATTTTCAGACAGACTAATGATATAGACAGACGAATGATACATAGACAGACGAATGATATATTTGAATGGGAGAGTTTCGAGGAATTACCAGTCCACATCCTACATGGCGTTTCATCTTTGAGGTAGCCAACTTTTTTCACATATTGAGGCAAAGGATCCTATGAATAAAGCAAATTGGTCAAGCTGGATGTTTGTTGCACAGATATAGTTTGTTGTATAAGCGTGAGTAGATGAGTACAAATAATAGTACTGTGTTTAGTCGGGAACCAGTCTTTCCGTCCCGTGGCCGCAATCCATTTTTCTTTTATGATTGGATCATGTGGGAAACTAAAAAAAAATATTTTTAAATGCAATAGAAAATAAACACATTAAATATATAAAAATAGTCGTATAATGTTGAAAGGATAGACAAAAACACATTAAATACATCAACCCTAAAAAAAATATCCTCCTTTTTATAGCAGTCCTGTAAAATTAGGTCATGCATAAATGAGCTTGTTATATCTACTAAATTGGCTTTCTTTATATCATTCGTCAGTCCGATATCGATTAAAATCGATTATTGATATATGTTGTAGAACGAACAGCACTAGTTGCTACAATTGACAGACGAATGACAAATTGCCTGTATCACGAAGTCGAAGCGATGCGCGACAGTATCGCTTGTGCGATATTCATCGTCTCCTAACACACAACGTCAGATCAAACGTCCAAAGCAAACGCGGCAATGTAATGTGAATAAAGTTTACTTAACGGTAATTTATAGTTAGGAATATTCTGGAACGACACGCAGCTTGGAATACTTAAAAATAGTTTTAATATGAATTTACGCATAATATAATTTTAAAATAACTTACCTGTGATAGGAAATATGTTCCTGCCTTTGGGTGTTCGAAATTTTTGGGCTATTGCAGTTAATTATCACGCAACGAGGCATTTGTTTAGTTTTTTGCGGACGTTCGGCTGCAACAACGGACGCGCGGGACTGAAGTTAGCGGCGACCAACCTCGACGCTTGGCCGGGGTTCAGACACGCGAAGTGCATGCATTTGCGTTATCTATGTAGATCTATGTCTGTGGGCAAAACCATGTCAAATAATGAACAGCAATCTAGAGATGGTGCCAACATCTTGTGCATGTGTATTACCCAATAAAAATGCATTAAGCAGGTGGTAAAACGATCCCGAGCAAAGAATAGGCCATCAGAACCACAATCTATAGATGAAATTCAAGTAACAAATGACTTGAAGATGTTTGATGACGAACCATTTTTAGTTTCAAACACGTTGTAATAAAGATGGTTGCGTGCAAATTTTTTGTACAATTAAAAACATACAGCTGGTGAAAGAATCGCCGATATGGATATATGGGAATATGCCCAATATTATTTGCACAACTTTATTCTATACGTACATGGAATCGTTGGTAATGCAGGGTATAATTATTAGATTAAACGAACTTACCTAAAGTGAAGTTCAATCTTAATTATACGAAGCTCCTTGTCCGAGAGGTTTACAAGTAGTAGCGGTGATCGTAACAGCGCACAGTGGTTCCGGTAGAGGTCAATATTCCAAAAAATGCATGTTGTGTTTTCAAATATGGAATGCTGTCATGCCATTTGCCGATACTTACACTATAATTAGGTATAAATAGATCCTGGATAACTAATTACTTCATTCTTCAATGTAACTCGAAAGTGAACACAACTCCTGTTGCACGTGCACCCTTATCAGTGACTCATTACGTGACCCGTCATTAGTGGCTGTTTTCTCAGAATTTTGTTATTCAAGTGATATTGTTTACAATGGAATTTCAAGAATCAGGTATGTTGTGTTGCTTTCTATATTTATTATGCTATTTTATTTAATAATATTGAAATAACCAGGGGTCTACGCAACCAAAAAATTTCATTTAAAAATTCTTTTGGTTATTTTTTACCTAGACTTTTAACTATGTTCTGAATAAAATTGAACGATATTTTTTTTTTAATTAGGAAGTCAAATGTGTCCAAAATAACGGCCATAAGTCATTGTCTGCAGAAATTTGCAGATTGACTAGTTACAAGCTTGCTACGCCTCCGTAGACGAAAGCTACGAAAATATTGAAATAATTAATTTTCTTATTTTTTTTTTTCCAGATGCTCAGTACATCGGAACCTTCTCCAGGGGTTTTATATTTGAACTGTGGCTATCCACAAGTGGTTCAGATACAGAAAGACGCTGTCAAGTGATACAACAGTTAATGGGCATGATGTCGGATGCAGTAAACGTGGATGTCAGCAATTTGGAGAAAGTTGTGAAATATATTTGCGACCGACTTCTTGTTTTATGGAAATCTTGTTCTCGGATGAAAAGCACAGTCCTCAATAAACACTCTAAGTGGCTAAGTGTGAAAGAAAGTGTCAATCTACCGAAAGCATCAAGTTTTAAAGAAAACACTTCTCATGATATTTCCGACCAACCATCATCATCAGGGATCGCAGCTGCTGTTGGGCGACCAAAAAAAGATTTCGCGACTTGCAGTAAGCGGTCACAACGAAGAAGGCTTGCAATGCTATCTCAGTTGGATGAGTCAGCAGTCAGCAATCTAATGGAAACATCAGACCCCGGTACAAATGAAATAATCCCACTCGATGCTGTGCTATCTCTGATAACGGAAGCTAAACTTACGAAGCATCAATACCTTTTAATCCGCAACTTTATAAATTCTCGGCGCAATCCAATTCTACCTTCCTACAACAAAATTTTAGAAGCAAAACAAAAATGCTATCCTGAAGATGTCAGAGTTACCGAAACCACGGCGGAGGTGGAGTTGCAAAGCTTGTTGAATCATACTGCGGCTCGTATAATCGAATCGCAAAGAGAAGTTTTGTCTGCCATTCCTCAAGAGTCAATGGGTGATGTATTTTTAATAGGGAAGTGGGGCTTTGATGGCAGCACTGGCCATAGTGAATACAAACAAAACTTTGCTAGCTCCGACGACGTGACTGACGATGGAAGCTTATTCGTGACTTCGTATGTGCCGCTTCAATTGGTTTCGACGGACACGTCTTCAGAAGAGACCATACTATGGAAGAACCCTCGCCCATCATCTACAAGATATTGCAGACCAGTTCGCTTTCAGTTTATTAAGGAGACCAAGGATTCAACTATCAATGAACTGAATTATTTTCAAGAAAAAATTGACAAGCTTGTTCCTACAAAATTATCCTATGGGGATAATAAAGAAATTAATGTGAATCACATTCTACAGTTGACCATGGTTGATGGAAAGATATGCAGCGCAATCAGTAGCGCTTCCAGTGCAAAGTGCTACATATGCGGAGCCTTGCCAAAAGACATGAATGATATCGATTCATGCATCAAAAGGGATATTGATAAGAATAGACTGGAATTTGGTCTATCGCCGCTACATTCATGGATTCGATTTTTTGAATATTTTATACATTTATCATATAAATTACAAACACAAAGATGGCAAGCTAGATCAGAGGAAGATAAAGAGCTTGTAAAAGTAACGAAGAAAAGGATCCAGGACGAGTTTCGGCAGAAATTAGGGTTAATTGTGGACAAACCACGGAGCGGAGGTAGTGGTACATCGAACGATGGAAATACTGCACGAAAATTTTTCAAGAATCCGGATATATCTGCTGAGATCACCGGTATTCAACAGTGCCTTATCGAAAGGTGTGGAACCATTTTAGAGTGCATGTCATCAGGCTACAAAATAAATACCGCAAAGTTTGAAGAATATGCCTTAGACACGGCCAGGCGACTCGTAGCAGAATACCCATGGTATAACCTACCTTCATCCGTGCACAAAGTGCTCATTCACGGAGCCGTAGTAATTGATAACGCATTGGTTTCTATTGGTGAACTATCCGAAGAAGCCGCAGAGTCAACTAATAAAAATATTAAATCCTTTAGGCTCAAACACACAAGAAAAATTTCTCGAGTCACCACAAACACAGACCTTATGAACAGACTTTTGCTGAACTCAGATCCATTAATCACTTCCTGCAGGAAATTGCCCAGAAAAAAGAAGTCGCTACTGTCCAGTAGCGTTTTAAGTTTATTGGATACGTCTAATTAGCATAGAATATAAGTGTGCAGCGAGTGGACTGTATGGTTTTATTGGGGCTGCAGCTAGTCGAAACTCCTCTGGTTCCAGGACGGCGATAACTCTGTACCTGTTTCTGTAGCGGCTCACTGGGGACTTCAGGAGAGGGTTTTTCTTCTAATTAAAACTACCATTTACTACTTAATGTGACTGGGACTCATAATATATTCCGGAGCCAAATGGGCATAGTGACGTCTTGACTTGACTTGACTGGTTTTCTCGACTGGTTTACTGATTTACTGATTCTGACTGACTGGTCTACTGACAAATGGGCATAGTCACGTCTTAACTGACTTTAACTTGACTGGTTGGTCCACTGGCTAGTGCAACCCCTTTTATACTAATGGCAAATTAGTCTGGCCAGTGGACCATTGTGTTTGCACGATTTTACGAGCGGCAAACTCGCGTCCAAGCTCGTCATGACGCGTGATTGGCTATCTGAGTCCCCGCCCCTTTTTTATTAATTTTCGTACATTTACATTACTTACAAATCTACTTTATTCTAATTATGTACAGCACAGTTATTGCACGACCTTTGACATACGTCGTGTCTGCGTGCGACAGTCAGGGTCCATGGTGCGACGTGTTTTACCTTAAGTGTAAATCTATAAATATAACCAACGTTCGCAACCATTCCGCTACCATTCAGGATTTGACCGTCGCACCGAAAGGATCTATTCTTACATGAACTTATTATTAAGTATTAGATAATCAGGTATTAGATAATCAGACAAGTAATGGTACAATGTTTCTTATAATTAAGTATTTGCGGCGGCGCCGCTCGGGTTTCCCTTGCTGTCGTGCACATTTCTCCCGCCGTCGCCATCAGGCGACCCCGTGGGGAGCACGACAATGCGCTTCGTTGGTCTTCGGAGTACGTGTCCTTTGGTCATCACGTCTACGACACGTACCTCGCCGTCTGCGCCTGGCAACACCTTCGTTATCCTTCCCTTGGGCCAAGTGTTACGGGGGAGGTTGGGGTCGCAGATCACGACGACGTCTCCGACCTTGGGTGGAGTACCGCTACCGTAGGGCTCCCGCCGGTTTTGTAGGAGTGGTAGGTACTCACGTACCCATCTTCGCCAGAAGACATCTGCGAGTGCTTGGGCGCGCCGCCATTGTTGTCGTGCTGTGACGTCAGCTTCGGTGAAATTACCCGGTGGAGGTACATGTGAGTTAGGGCCGATCAATATGTGGTTAGGCGTCAGGGCTTCGGGCTCGTCTGGTGCCACGTTGACATGTGTGAGTGGCCTGGAGTTCACCGTATTTTCTACTTCTACGAGTAGCGTAGCGAGGGTCTCGTCTGATGGGTGAACTTCTTTCAGTGTGACGTACAGTGCTTCCTTGACTGCCCTCACCATCCTCTCCCATGCTCCGCCCATGAACGGCGACGCGGGTGGTATGTATCTCCAGCTTATGGACCGCGCATTGGACTCACTACCTAAAGCACTTAAGGCGCTTTGTCCTAGTTCCCTATCAGCCGCTTTGAAACAAGTAGCGTTGTCACTCCATATTTCTTTTGGACAACCTCTCCTACCTATAAATCGCCGGAGGGCGGCGATGGCTGAATCTGCACTAAGTGAATTTGCTATCTCTATATGTATAGCTCTACAGGTTAGGCATGTAAATAAGGCTCCGTACCTTTTTTCTTTATGTCTACCTACAGTAACAGATATGGGACCGAAATAATCTAAACCAGTGAAAGTGAAAGGTCGTACATGATGAGCTAAACGGGGGTATGGTAAATTCCCCGTAGAGGGATTGGCTGGCTTTGCCTTTTTTATTCTACAGTATAAACAGCCCTTTAAAACATTCTTTACAGACGGACGCAGTCTTGTAATCCAAACACGCTGTCTTAGCTCGTTTACTGTTATCTCTGTACCGCCATGATGTAAACTTTCATGCACATGTGCTATGTATAACTTCGTATATCTGTGCTTACCCTCAAGTACAATTGGGTTTTTTATTTCTTCATTTACGTCTTGTACCGCTGTGATTCTCCCGCGCAAACGTAAAACACCTGCGTCGTCTAGGTATGTACTTAATACAGATAACGGGCTGTCGCCGGGCGCCTGCGCCGCTTTGTTTTCTATTATGGCGGCAATTTCCTTTGTAAAGCTCTCGGCTTGTGCGCCCTTGACCCATTGTTCCTCGGCGCGTAGGATATAAGTAGCAGGTATAGTTATGTAGTTTAGGGTTTTTTCGGTAGTTATTTTTTGCTTAACTTTTTTATTGGGTTTATTTTTGTTTCGTTTTTCCCACGTTGAATCTTTTAATGCATTTTTCTTAGTACGCTTATACTCGACAGTGTACCTGTTTGGTCTACACAAGTCAATAAACTGAAGTACTCGTGCGGTTGTTCTTATCAGCCGTGTCCATTTGGAAAAACGTGTAATATTTGGCAGATGATCGTTCATTTTTACGTTATTGATTTGATGACATTTGACACGTTCTTCGCCCGTGTTTGTGGGGGCTATGACCTTTTTGTCTTGAGGCCATTCCTCTTGTTTCGACAATAGTCCGGTTTCGAAGCTGCCATCGGGTAATCGTCGACTTTTCTGTTCTAGGATGTCTAAGGCTTTCTGTTGCGGGTCATCTCTAGGTATCCTAGGTTCTATGTCTAGTGATTCTAATTTGAAAAAGTTTCTCCTGCTTTCTTCTATTGGTTCCAGATTTTCTTTAATTTTAATGTTGCCGCAAAATACAGCTTTAACTTTATTTATAGAGTACTGACATCCATGCAATACCCATCCGAGTTTAGTGTACGATGCTACCGGTTGATCACGAGCACCTGTCCGCGTTTCTATGGCTACCAATAAATGCCAGTTATCTTGGCCTATTAAAATCATTGGCCGCGCGTGTTCATAAACAAGGGTGTTATGAATGTCCTTCAAATGTTTACAATTTTTTATGTCCTCGGTATGTACAGTTTGCGTCATAATATCAAGCCTATCTACGGTGCGCGCCGCCTCTATCTTCTGTGGCTCGCTATGATGCTTGCCTTGTATGTGGAGGCTCACGGTACGGCTTTGCTCATGCTTGACCTCCGTGCCTATGCCTTGTATCCACATAGGTCTGGCTGGCCCATCCGCACCTAGGACATCTGCTACTGATGCGTCTATCAAGGTGACTGTACTGCCATCATCTAATAAAGCGTATGTGTCTACACTTGTATGTGGTCCGCTCAATGTGACAGGTACTATTTTCAAATACGCGCGGCAATTCTGAGGCGATGTTGTTGTTACTGTTTCCCGCGCTGACGTAACGGCTTCGTGTGTGATAACGGGCGTCGGCGCCGGCGTCGCTACATTGTTGTGTGTCGCCTCTACTTTCCGCTCTTTATGCAATAGTTTGTGATGTTTCATGTTGCATTCTTTTATGTCACAAATAGGCGCTTTACACATAAACCTTCTATGCTTGTTTCGTAGACATCTAAAACACATGTTGGATTTTTTTGCTATTTCCCATCGTGAGTCTATATCTAGCTGTTTATATTTATAGCAGTCTGGTAATTTGTGGGCGTGTTGCTTGCACGCTGGGCATTGCTCGTTTGACGTTTCCTTATTTACGTTGAACGTACGCTCTACTCGGCGCCGTTGTCGTACACCGTTGGCGTCATCATTGCCTCGTTCCGGCTGTGCGTACGCGCCACACTTATCTGCCTCGTCATTCATAAACATAGATAAGCGCTTTAGCTCGGGAATATCTTCATTCTTTCTATTCGCCGCATAATCGTACCATTTGTTTTTTAGTATCGGCGTTAGTTTTTCTACTATACAACGCGACATTTCGGGGCTATGTAAATACTGTATTCTGTTTAATGCTTCTACCGTACCCACCGTATTTGCTATACGGCTGGCGAATATACAAATCTCCCTAGGATTATCATTTAATTTAGGTAATGACTTTATTTTATTTAGCTCGGCTATAATCAAGGCCTCGGGCCTACCGAAACGTCTTTCTAGTGCGTCTAAAATGACCTGAGGGTCATGTTGGCTAAACAATAGGCAACCTACAGCTTCCTTTGCGGCGCCTCTGAGGCTTATCCTAACTCTAGCAACATTTTCTACACAGGAAAAATACATTTTTGAGTCACAATACGCGGCCTTAAAAGCTATCCACTCACCGGGTTTTCCATCGAAGATTGGTAGCTGCTGGATGTACTTGGGGGGCTCTCTTGAACTGCGTGCGGCTTGTGCTAGGGCCGCGGCGAGCGTCCCCACGTCTATCACTTTATCACTCACTGTATTACCGTGTAACACTTTACCACTCGCGATATTGCCCTCGTTTATTTTCGCACTCATTTGATTCCGTACACTTTCTTCGTAGCCGTCGTCATACAGCGGTTGAGCGCCTGTCGTGGCGCCGGTGTCCTTCGCTGCATCCCTGCCGGTCCTCCCGCCGCTGACGTCGTGTGGCGGCGGTCGAGTCTCACCTCCGGGTGGCGGCGCCGGTCGCGCTAGCCACGTTCCAATCCTTACGGAGGCGAGGTCGTCGTCCACCATGTCATAGTCTTCCTCACTCGAGTCAGCTTCCGCTTTGACGCGCTGCAGGTGTATCTCTTGCAGCTCTCGCTCTGCCTGCGCTTGCTTCACTTTCATTTCAGCCAGCCGCTCTCTAGCCTCGAGCTCCGCGAGGCGCTTTTTCTTTGATACTGTAGAGCGACGTGACCTGGTGTCGCCAGGCTTGAGCGTACCATATGAACCAGTAGCCTTGGTGCTACGCGTGTCTTCTGTCGTAGTCGTAGTCTGCGTGATGTCGGTGTTGGTAGTCTTCGTAGATCCGCTGCCTGTGTCCGTTTCAGCGACCACGCTCGTACCGGTCTCTGGTGCCGGCTTGCTGGCACCCGGTTCTGCGGTCGCTGACGGCTCTTGCTGGGCCTTCTCTCTCTTGGAGTCTCCGCTACAGCTACGAGTCACCACCATCCTGCTGGATCTTGAAGATCCGGCTCGAAGGACCAGAATGTGCAGCGAGTGGACTGTATGGTTTTATTTGACTGACTACTTCTGACTGACCTACTGACAATTGGGCATAGTCACGTCTTGACTGACTTTAACTTGACTGGTTGGTCCACTGGCTAGTGCAACCCCTTTTATACTAATGGCAAATTAGTCTGGCCAGTGGACCATTGTGTTTGCACGATTTTACGAGCGGCAAACTCGCGTCCAAGCTCGTCATGACGCGTGATTGGCTATCTGAGTCCCCGCCCCTTTTTTATTAATTTTCGTACATTTACATTACTTACAAATCTACTTTATTCTAATTATGTACAGCACAGTTATTGCACGACCTTTGACATACGTCGTGTCTGCGTGCGACAGTCAGGGTCCATGGTGCGACGTGTTTTACCTTAAGTGTAAATCTATAAATATAACCAACGTTCGCAACCATTCCGCTACCATTCAGGATTTGACCGTCGCACCGAAAGGATCTATTCTTACATGAACTTATTATTAAGTATTAGATAATCAGGTATTAGATAATCAGACAAGTAATGGTACAATGTTTCTTATAATTAAGTATTTGCGGCGGCGCCGCTCGGGTTTCCCTTGCTGTCGTGCACAATAAGATTTAATTTAATTTGTTTTAATTTATTTTTTTCTTCTCTGTTTTTGATTTTATTAATACATTCTTCATGATATATACCCACAATTGTGTTTCTATTTCAATATTCTATAATTATACAGGATGGCCGGGGAGTTGACGTTCAAACGTAAAATTTAGATACATTATGATGAGGAGTATCCGAATCACCCCCATGTATGTTCTACGATTTTTCGTAGTTTTCGAGATAGAATTTTTTAAATGATTTTTTTCGTAATTTTCACCTAACATTAGTTTTCGATTTTTTTCTCGTTCCGTTGAACATTTCTGGTTCAGTTTTTTTGTGGTAACTAATTAGCATAGTCTAACATAACACCATAAAAATTATGGTTTATCTAGGAATTGCAGAACTTACTTAGAATTTATTCGATAGTTCAAAATTAAGATTTGAGCTCTATACTCACAAATTTTCAAAGTATCAAAAAAAAAATAAATGGGGAGATTTTGGGTTCAAAGTAATTTTAAAAACTTCCTAAGACATTAAAGTTTAAAACAAGGCCAAATAAAGTTAGGGTTAATGGGAGTTTATTTTCTGTAACTGACCTTCAAAGTAAATTAAGGCATTTTTTTTGGAAAAAAAAATATTATTTTATTTTATTTAAATCTTTGACTTTCTTTGCGTTATGCTGGATTTGAGTAAAACACAGTTAAACTGAAATTCTATGAGAGAGATGAGTCAAGATTTGAGCGAACGGGGGTTTTCAATATCCACAATTATCACATTTGGGCCGTTGAAAATCCACATGCCGCCAGACCTTCATCATTTCAACATCGTTTCAGCGTGAACATGTGATCTGGCGTCTTGAATGGCGAATTAATAGGCCCATTTGAACTGCCATCCAGATTAGACGGCGACACGTACAAAAGTTTTTTAGAAGACGATTTACCAATATTACTGGAAGATGTAAACCTTGAATTGAGAAGGACAATGGTGTTCCAGAACGACGGCGCACCATGTCATTACGCTGCGCAAGTGCGTCGTCATTTAAACCAGACGTACCCCAGCAGGTGGATCGGAATCGGACGACGAGGGCCAATTGCCTGACCTCAACCCCATAGATTTTTTATCTGGGGCTACTTTAAAGAAATAACGTACGCCAGGGAAGCTTCAAGTGAAGAAGAGCTTAGAAGAAAAATTCGCGAAGCCGAAACCACTGTGAGAAATAACTGCGAAGCTTTTAGGGAGTTAAGACATAATTTTTTGCGCAGGTGTAGATTGTGCATTTCTGTGGGAGGACGAAATTTTGAAAATTTACTTTTAATAAATGTATCTTATTAACAATTAACTGTGTTTTACTCAAACCCATCATAACGCAAAAAAGTCAAAGATTTAAATAAAATAATACTTTTTTTTTTCTTAAAAAATGTCTTAATTTACTTTGAAGGTCAGTTACAAAAAATAAACTCCTGTTAACCCTAACTTTATTTGTCCTAGTTTTAAAGTTTAATGTCTTAGGAAGTTTTTAAAATTACTTTGAACCCAAACTCTCCCCATTTAATTTTTTTTTTGATACTTTGAAAATTTGTGAGTACTGAGCTCAAATCTTAATTTTGAACTTTCGAATAAATTCTAAGTAAGTTCTGCAATTCCTAGATAAACCATAATTTTTAGGGTGTTAGGTTAGACTATGCTAATTAGTTATCACAAAAAAACTGAACCAGAAATGTTCAACAGAACGAGAAAAAAATCGAAAACTGATGTTAGGTGTAAATTACGAAAAAAATCATAAAAAAAATTCTATCTCGAAAACTACGAAAAATCGTAGAACATACATGGGGGTGATTCGGATACTCCTCATCATAAAGTATCTAAATTTTACGTTTGAACGTCAACTCCCCGGCCATCCTGTATATACTTTAAAAACATTTCCAATTGGTAAAATATATTTTTTACGCAATTAAGTAAATATGACCGCCTTACAAAGGCGCGCGGACCACCGTGCAGCGCTGTCACAATTTTTAAAGCTAAAAAAAAAAAACAAAATTTTATTCCTTCGTGTGGCAACCCCGTTATGTCATTACGGTTTTTTGTGCACAGCGCGGTCACGTATTCCTCGTGATAAAATGTCTAATAACTTCAATTACTGCATAATTTATAGTCTAAAACGATATTTTAACAGTATTCATACGAAGTGATATGTTGTGTTTAGTAATTACACTATTTTCCATAGTGATTTTATGATAACAAGTTAACAAGTGATGAGCTGCAATTCAAGGTCAAGGTTTGTTGTTGTCAAACAATTCATTGAAATCATTGAATCCCTGTTGGATTCAGGGTTACAGGTATGTTTTAAAATTGTTACTGTGGTTGTAAGTGGAATACCATCATAACCAGGTAATTAAGTAATCACTCACGTAACCTAAAAATGAATTAAATAGGTACGGTACCTATTATTTAAGGTTTTGGTAAAAATTTAGTATCGTTTGGCAGGAAATGGGGGTTGGGAGGGGGGGAGGGAGAGGGGGGGGGGTTACCCCTCTCCCCTGGCACCACTCCCATTACAAGGTAACTCACCGTTTCCGAGAAAATCAATTTTTTGTAACCTAACCTCAAAACACTCAAAAGTTGCCTAAAAGGCGTAGTCGTCAGGTTTAAAAAAAAATAACCACGAAGGGGATGACGGGGTCTGTGTTCGCTCGCTTCGCTCGCTCACTAGACCCCGTCATCCCCTTCTAACCTAACCTATCCGAGTCGGGGTGCCCCAAGTCCCGAGCTCGCTTCGCTCGCTCTTGAATCCTAAGGTCTGCTAGTAACAGTAGTAACTGCCTTTTGTACACACATACAATCAGTGGAAGTACACTAACTTTCTTGTAAGCAGGATTTCTAGCATATTATTCAAACAAATAAAACAACAATACATTCATTTATATATTTATTTATTAAAACTATAATTTATGACACTTATAAGTTGTCATATCGACTTTAATGCATTAGCACAAATGCTTTATAATATTTTCATAGACGACTAAATGTAATTGTTAGTACAGTCAAAAGCACGTTAAACTTGACTCTTTGGACTAACTAGCCCTGTTTTGTATGGCACGCAGTATAAATCACAGCTTAACTTAAGCTAGTCGTTTGACAAACTTGACTCTTTGGACTAACTAGCCCTGTTTTGTATGGCACGCAGTATAAATCACAGCTTAACTTAAGCTAGTCGTTTGACATGTTTTGGCTGTACTAATGAGTTAATAGGTATATTAATTAACTTAAATACTGTTATTATTCCTCAAAGATTTTCAGTTTGAGAATCAAGTATTTTATTAGAATCATTATTTTTTACGTGAAATATGCTTTTTTGTTTGTGGAAAAAATGATTTTTGTTTAAAAATTACGAGGGCTGCTATTTATGTATCCGGAACTGGCCAGTTATAGAACAATATTAAAAAAGTAATTATAACATTTAAAAATGGAACTCTTTGGCTGAAGAATACAATTTGTTTCATGTAGTTGTCATTTGTTTTTCCTTTGTGGCGTCATTTTGAAGATTGCTTGTCTTTATCACCATGGATTTAACTCGTGAAAATTTTCGTGCTATGATTTATTACGATTTTCGGCGAGGGCTAACTCAAAAACAGTGCATCGATCAACTCATTTCGACTTTTGGCGACGAAGCACCATCGAAAATTACTGCGTATCACTGGTATAGTGAGTTTAATCGTGGGCGGTCTGTGCTCACAGACGAATTTAAAGAAGGTCGCCCTAAATCGGTTGTTGTACCTCAAAATATTGATGCTGTGCGGGAACTAATAATGCAAGATCGTCATGTTACATATCGCGAGATAGAGGCGTCTCTGGGCATAAGTATGACGAGTATATATAAAATATTACACGAACATTTAGCTGTAAAAAAATTTGTTCACGTTGGATTCCGCACAACTTGAGAATTGACCAAAAACGAACTCGTGTCGATTGGTGTAAAAAAATGTTACAAAAGTACAATCAGGGTGCGTCAAAAGCTGTCTATAATATCTACACAGGTAATGAAACTTGGATATATGCGTATGATCCTGAAACTAAACAACAATCTATGGTTTGGGTGTTCCAAGATGAGCCGGACCCAACAAAAGTCATTCGTTCAAAAAGCGCTTTGAAGCAAATGGTCGCTTGTTTTTTTGGTATAAATGGGCATGTGGCTACAGTACCACTAGAGGATCGTAAAACGGTTAATTCTGAATGGTACACAAGCATTTGTTTGCCAGAAGTCTTTAAAGAAATAAGAAAGAACAACCGACAACGCAGAATCCTTCTTCATCATGACAATGCTAGCTGCCACACATCGGCCGAAACAACTCGGTATTTGGAAGGTCAAAAGATCGAATTAACGGGTCATCCGCCGTACAGCCCTGACTTGGCCCCCAACGACTTCTATTTATTCCCAACCGTGAAGAATAAATTACGTGGTCAACGTTTTTCGAGCCGTGAAGAGGCTGTTGATGCGTTCAAAATGCACATTTTGGAGATACCTCAATTCGAATGGAAAAAGTGCTACGAAAATTGGTTCCAACGTATGCAAAAGTGCATCGATCATCATGGCGAATATTTTGAAAAGCAATAAAACCATAATAAATGCTATATGTTTGTTTCACTTTTTTATTCCGGATACATAAATAGCAGCCCTCGTAATACATTTTTGCTGAAAAGTTTTTTTTTTAATTATAAATAAACCCAATAGTTTTTGCAACTAATACAGGCTTTTTTGGGTCCCAATGAACAATACACGTTTCCCATGACTGTTGTAGGGTGGGGACGGGGTTCATACAAAATGCCCCATGGTCCTTTATTAGGAGAATTAGGGACAATACATTGTGAATTTAGCGTGACATATATTTTTGAAAGGCTCTTTTTGTTGATATTATCTGGAGTGCCGAGATGATAGAAACCTGTACAAGTGAGACTTGTGTGACCAACAATGTGCGAAGAAAAATGACATTTCTTTCACTTGAGTCAACGAAAGACATTTCCCAAATAAATGAGGCAGTTGTATCCATGTCATAACATGGATACAACTGCCTCATTTATTTGACCGAATTGCTGTCGCCCCATAGGGCGACAGCAATTCGGTCTTATGTAATCGAAATGGCTGTAAAGGCATGTGAACGTTTGAATACATACCCCAAAACATCATACTTTTTGAATATAGTCAATATTCCGTTAGAAATAACACTCTACGGTAATAATACTTATTATATTATAGGAGTCCTTGAATATGTACCGTCACGCTTAATTTTTAAGTATGACGCAATTGGGCACAATAAAGCGCATTTGTATAGGGGTGATGGTATATGGATGTGCTGCGCGCGGAGGGCGGCGCGCGGCGGTCGATCGGTAACAATAGAAAAAGTAATTGTGTCTCATTAGTGACAATTGAGGTACTGCCACGTCTTAAGAAACCTAAACAAAACTATTAAAAAAATGGCTCGTTCATTTATTATAATATCGGCATTGGAAGAGGGGAACAATGCCGACAACGAAACAAGCCGTCGGCAGGCTCAATTTATCAGAGGAAATTTTTTTAACACAAGAGCCGACGACTTTGTTTTATCATATCGCCTAACTGAAAACTTAATAGGTAAGGGGATATAAGTTGGTGATACAAGTAATTTGGTGATAGTTTTTTAACAGAATATCACACAGTTCCCTATTCAAGCACATGCATGAGACAGCGCTAGCGAGTTGTCGCGAGTGCGAGAAGGATAAATATACATCACTTGCTAGCGGAGCGCGTTCGTGAGTTTAGTAAACAAACTTTTTTGACAGTCGCGAGTCAGAACCGCCATTGTTTGTTGATTTTAGTTGCGATCACGTATTGGCATAAAATTAAGTCGATTAATAGCGGTGTTTCGTGTTAAAACTATATGCAACCACTAAAATAAACTAACGAACTGTTGAAAAAAGCTGTATTGAAGTCGTGATTCAGTGAAAGTAAGTTTTTATTCCTTAAATTGCGACCGTGGTTTCTTAAGCGGTCCCTAGACGGTAATGCAGCATGACATGCGTTACGTGCTGTCATGCATGCATGATCGTTTAATTGTATTGATTGATGCGAATGACATGCAAACTACGTGCTGTACATTGATTGACAATTCGTTTTATTTTTCGTCCTGCAATACATGCATGACATGCGCGCATGATCGTGTTGTGATCGGCATGTCATGCAACAACTCATTTCGATAGCAAACGGCAACCAAGATGGACACGGTCAACGAGGCACCGCACGAGGTTCCTGACGATAATGACGAAATCAACGCGAGCGCAGATTCAAAGGAATTTGTTTTATTACTAATATCCATGTATAAAGACTGCCCAGAGTTATGGGACTCAAAAAGAAAAATATACATGGACAGAAATAAGAAAACTATAGCATTAAACAAAATAACCAACGCATTGAAAAGATTCGCCTTTGACAAATACTGATCCATAGCAACAAAGAAGACCTTCTCACCGTATTACATAGAAATGACTGATAAAAATGATTGATAATGCTGCATGATGAAACATGGGCGTTCATGCAGCAGCACGTAACGCATGTCATGCTGCATCACCGTCTAGGGACCGCTTTAGTGTTTTGCCAACATTTTACAATGCTTTTTTTAGAGGTTAACTTGAGATCTAATTTGCTCTTATATTTAAAACTAGCTTCTGCCCGCGACTTCGTCCGCGTGAAATTTCACCCTCTGGGGGGGGAATTTCGAAAAACCCTTTCTTAGTGCACCCCTAGACCTCATAAGGAACCTACATGCCAAGTTTGGAATCTCTAGACCCAGCGGTTTGGGCTGTGCGTTGATATGTCAGTCAGTCAGTTCTCCTTTTCTAGAGAAGTCAAAAATAGTGTGTAAAAGGTTATGTTTTGAGGTATTCGTGAATGTATTTTATTTTTCAAAATTTCGTTCTTTTTTTTTATCGCCAAATTACCTATACAAGTTTTTTGATATCACCAAATAACCTATTTTATTTTTTTATTTTAAATTAGCAATGGAGAAAGAGAGTAAATATAGAAAATACAGTCATCAGCAACTTCAAAAAGCTGTCAGGTTAGTTAGAGATGAAGAAAAAACAATATACAAAGCTGCTAAAGAATCAGAAGTCCCTTGGAGCACTTTGAAACGTTTGTGAGACTCTCATGGCGGTTGTGCTCGTGCGTGTCGTTATTCATACGTCATTAGGATATTTTTTCCGAAACAAGTTTATAAAAAGGACCGTTATTTACTTCATTATCGGTGTAGTGTAGTCAGGTACAACAGTAGCCATCAAATATATCTGTACACTTTAGAATGGTCAAAAACTTAACTTCAGAAAACGCAATAAATTTTTTTTTATGGGTGATGATTTTTAATTATATTGTTTTCTTATTTTCAGTAATTTTTGTACCAACCATAAAATGCCGTACAAAATAGTACAGAAGATAGAGAGAGGGAAACAATACTAGTTATTGTACCTTCTTTGTGGGAGGAAAATGGTAACTTGTGGTGGCCGCCTAAAAAGACAGTACAAATTAATGAAAGATGAGCAATCCAAGCCCGATAAAAAAGAATGGATATTAATGGACTGCATTTTAAAACGGAACAATATTCATACATATCAGCAAACCGAAGCTGAATTATCAATAATGGAAGACAATTAGAAAGAAAGAAAGAAAAGAATTAAACCTAATCAATAATCATTATATGTAATTGAACACGGAAATTGTTACATATTGCACAATGGGCAGTTCTAAAATATCCTTCTCATTCTTTTTGAAACAGTAACATAAGTCATCAATAAGTATAATTTTTTTTTAACACAAGTGTAGCCTATACAGTTGAAAACATGTGAAATCTACCAACCAACGCTGGGCCCATTTGGTGGATAACAGACCACTCCCTCTCATCGAGAGGAGGCCTGTGTCCTAGCAGGTAGAAAGGAACTAGGTACATTTATTATTGTATATAATACCTGTCTTTTAAATTTCAGGCATCCAGAGGCTCGGAATCTGATAACCCAATGCCCAATTATTTTGAAGATGTGTTTGGGAACATTGATGTATTTGACTTGGAGGAGGAAGAAGAGTATGATGTTGAGGACCCTGGCTTCCCTCCTGATTTATTCGAAGAGTCTGACGACGATTGGGAGGATCCAATCCTCGACACATACATGGACGATGAAGTAAGGCAAAAAAGGGCATTTGACATCATTGTCAGCGTTGATGTTGAGGAAATCTCGGACCCCAAAACTGCAATGGTCAGTATTATGTCATTTATTTTTTTTTTTCATTATTACCATTGTAGACCGTAGGAATTATGTACACCATTTCAGTATATACTTGATCAGTACCAGCCTGAGTCATTAGGGAAAGCAACTGCAAGGGTTTTCATTGTCCAATGTTTTGCAGCAAGCTATATAATTATTTATAGGGAACGATTAGTTGTGTCACAGATAATATAATACTCGTTGTGTTGACAAGTAATTCTATCAATACCTTTTATCGAAATTTGATAAGAATTTGATGGTGCATTCTTTTAAAATCTACTGACATATCCATAAATTAATTATGTTTTAGTACTAATAATAAGAATGCACTAGTTCAGCTTGTAAATCCAAAGATGTTATGTTTGAAATAAGAATAATTTCTTTGCAAGTACAACTAAGTATTATTCAGATGATTCTTCAAAATAATATAATACAATTCAGGATGGCGATTTCTATACAACCGCGTTAGCTACACCTAATATTTTTCATTTGTTCCCAACGAGTAACACCCTCAAATGTCACACTGTTACTCGATGGGATTTTTTTCTGAAAAAATTCCCAACCGGTCACACTACCAGTCACGGGAACTCGCAATTTTCTCTTTCTAGCTCTTTTTTTTCTATTTGCGCAAGTCGTTTCTGGCACTCGCCGGCCGCTGCCGCGGCACCGCTCGCTTCGCTCGCTCGGCTCGTGCGTAGAGGGGTCTCAGTTTTAACCTAACCTAACCGATTGTTCCCAACGAGTCACACTGTGACACGTTACAGTGTGACTGGTTGGGAACACACCATATTTTTTATTGTATTTTTAGTGTTTTTAGTGAGTTCTCGTGCAAAATTTGTTGTGAAACGATTATAAATAAACGATAAATGATTTTATTTCTGTAAGTAGGTTTGCACAAACACTTTTACACGTCAATCATATTTTAAAAACTAGATGAGGTCGGCGTTTCCTATCTGACTACTCTGAGAAGAAAGGCCGAAACAAACTCAGAGGTCACAGTCTCTTTTAAAGTCCAGACATAATCTTGGTCAGGTTATATGAAGACCATGTAGATCGAAGTCCGAGATGGTCTTTTGAAGAAAGAACCACACAGATTGAGTGGACCTGTCCAGTCAGTGCACGCATTTGTCAGAATTCGTGCAGCTCAACTCAAAACTTAAGGAGCTCAACGATTCGACGAACAATACCAAAGAAAGGACATTTGGGTAGGCCACATAAATTACTCAAACTGCCAGACCATGACAAAACTAAACAGAACAAAGAAAATAATCAAAATAAAATAATAAGTAAAAAATAAAATGACCCACATTGTCTTCACACTCACAATAATTAAAAGAATATAATACTTTACAAAGTAAGCAAGTGTCCTTTGATTATGCAAATGTCATTGTTTATATAAAATTCATTAATGTCAATGTGTATATAAAAAAAAAAAATGTTCAAAATACAAAATTGGAAGCAGATCAATCCCAAGCTTTTTTGTCCTCAATGTAATCTTTAACTGTATAAAAGGCTTTCTGGCACAACTTACGTTTAATGAATGATTTGAATTTATTAAGGCTTAGATCTTGAACTTGGCTTGGTAGTTTATTGTAAAAGCGTATACATTATTATGGAGGTCCCTGTAAAACCGGCAACTACTGGCAGACGTCGAAAACGCACACGAAACCAAGAAAACTGGAAGGCAAACATTGCTAAGAGAGAAAGGTTAGTGATGTGCCTCGCGTCTTAACTCCACACAATGTATAGATAAAGATAAATATTTGCTATCGAATTAAATTCATTTTTCGCAATATTTATTTTTGCATGTATTGCTATGTACAGACGCCAGCACAACAAGCTACTACAATCTGTCAAATTTCTTTAATAGATTTTCAACTTTATTGCTAAAGCATAAGGTTCAAAGTTGATTGGGAAAATTTGACAGTTTCGGGTAGCTTGATGTGCTGGCGTCTGTACCATAACGCTAATACTACCTAACTGTAACTAAAATTGGGCTAAGATAGAGAAGCTTGAGTGTTGAAAATATTTATTATTTTATTTATCTCCCAATAATGTATTATTATAATTTTTGCTATAAATGCAAATCTACCTACAAGTACCAGTACTATACTTACTAAGAATAGCTACTAACTAGTAGTATGTTTAATAACTACCCTTTTTTTCGTCAGGGGTTAAGTCCTTTACGGGTTCCTAGTTCCTAAACAAATGTTTTCTTTTTCACAGATACTCCTCAACTGCTTTACCTCAAAAAGTGAACTGTTCACATAAAAACCCAACACTAAAATGTGCAAGTCTGACAATTAATGAACTTCTAAAATTTCACCAATAATTTTATGACTCAAGAAAAAAAAAGCTATCAAGATGCTTTTCTTCTTAAGTGCTGCCAAATAAAACAAAGTAAAAGAAGGCGTACCCTAACCAAAATAAAAGGTTTAGAAGAGATTTTAATATCCAGTACAGGATTTTGAACAGTCAGAAGTGATTGTTTGCCAAAAAAATTTATGAGTTCCTTGCAAATAAAAAAGTATAAGAGTGGAATTTGTTATGAAGGTGTTTTACTATACGGGACAGTTTGCTAAAGAAAACAGGGAAGGAAACCATAAAATAAACAAGTATAGGGAGCAAAAAGATATAGTTCGACAGTTTATTATTGAGTTAAGCATGTCGATCTGCAACACAAGAGCGAAAATATCTGCACAGCGATTTGCGTATAAACTTTATAAGATGTTCAAAACCGAAAATCCTCAATCTGTTGTAAAGAAGTCTTATTTTCGTGCAATATTCAACCAAGGTTTTGGTTTAAGATTCGGTAATCCGAGAACAGTCGTTTGCTCGAAGTGCATTGAGTTGGATGGGGAAATTAAAATGGAAAAGGACCAAGAAAAAAAGAAACACCTCATGATCGAAAAAAGAGTCCACAAGCTCAGGGCAAAAGCATTCTTTAAATTGCTTCAGGAAAAATCAGAAGATATGATAACTTTCTCATTGGCTGTCAAAAAAATAATCCCCTACCCAAAGGCATACTACAGTCGCCAAATACATCTTTACAATTTTACGATTGTTCAAGGTTCTTCAAGATCACCTGAATAAAGACACAACTTATGCATATTTGTGGACAGAGAACGAATTTCCAAAAACATCCAACCAGATAGCCTCTGCAGTGTACGACCGTTTACATAAAACTAATTTTGATGGGATTAGCACTGTTCGTCTTCGTTCGTCTGGTCCCAGTGATGAAATGCAGATGTTGAATACTCATAATCCTGAAACTATAGAAGAAGTTAATTGTGAACCCCAAGAAGAAATTGCGAGCATGCTAATTTAATTTTCAATTAGCCACATAACTATAATTATTATTGATTGTGTGTGATTATTGTTGATTTATTGATTGCGTCTGTTCATATTCTGTGTGCGTTTTTTTTAACCCAGTCAATAAAATTTATAATATTAGACATACCTCATTAAAGTATCTAATTCATACGTCCTAGTATACACAGTTTTAAATATGGCGTCCATTGGTGCAATGCCAGCAAAATCCCAAAGTAGGAGATTCAAATACAGCAATATCCTACTGTCAAGAACAGCAATATTCAGTATTTTTTCAATATTTTTACGTCATCGTTTAGTTATTTTATTATATAATCGCTTGCGCATGTGTATTTTAACATCCCCGTTGCAATACAATAAAATTTTGATCAAAAAACATAGTTATGATTATCAAAATTAGTTTTATTAAAATTTCCCAAAATCACCTTACATGGATATTGCTATACTTACTTGCTTCTATATGATTCACATAACAACAACAAAGAGTATTCTATTGTAACAACTTTATAATGTAACTTAAACAGTATGAAACTTGAAACATTAACTTTATAGTTTGTTTTTTTTTAGGACAGAGACCAACAACATGAAGCTATCAGCACACCTTCCTTGCTTTACTCAAGCCATAAGACATTTGGGACAATACTATCAGATTCTATGCACCTACCAATCAAGACAAACTTTCTTCTTTGGTTTTTAGAACTTTGCAGTGGGACAGTATTAATCAGCCTATATAATGTTCCCATTGCTGGGACACAGGCCTCCTCTCAGTGAGAGGGAGTGGGCCGTAACTAGGGTTACCATTTAGAAATTTGAAGTCCTGACATTTCAATGAAAGTCCGGACATTTTAGTCACAAAACCCAAACATTTACCACTTAGTTTCAGTGGTATGGTAGGCATGGTAGCAGACGTGGGGATAAAAAGTGCGCTGAAAAATATAATAATTAATACCAGAAACTAGTTTGATTATTTTATGTACCTAAAACTATTTTTACTTTTAAATGTTCATAACATTACATATATATATTGTAATGAAATAAGGAGAGGCGAGAAGTATAAATACATAATATTTTGAATTTGCCGCACTGCCACCTGTCGCCGATTACTCCATGACACCGCATTGCATTCGGTAACCTTAGTTCGTTTTCATGCACCCTCACCGCTCGGCTATCTGTCGCCACCGGTCGGCAACGATTACTCAGTCAGTTTAGTAAATTGTGCAGACTGCCAGAACAACACCACTACTCCGAAATCTGCCTTGGAATGTCTAGATAAGTGTGAGCAAAAACTATTTCCAAATATCTACACATTGCTATAAATTTTGGCTATCATACCTGTTTCCACTGCTACCCCTGAAAGGACTTTCTTAAGCCTAAGGAGACTGAAGAACTACTTGCGCAACACAACGAGTGAAAACAGACGGAACGGTTTGGCTCTCATAAATATTCACTATGGGACAGAAATTGATGCGGATGAAGTAGTGGACATATTTAAAACGAAAACCATTGAGTGCGAAACTGAATGCGAAAAACAGAAGATTAATTCTCTAATCAGAAGATTAATAATTTGATAGTCAGTGGGTCGTCTTAGGGGATTTAATAATCAAATCAAATCAAATCATTTATTTCAATTAAACCATGTACAGGCACTTTTGAATTGTCAAAATTAAATAGTCAGTCAGTTAGTCAGAAAGTTGAAGCTAGAATAAACCCTAAGACGACCCACTGACCAAATAGGAACTAACACTTTGTATACTTGCGTGGCATACACACTAAGACGAATTCACGCCATTCGTCATAAGCATTCACAAACAACACAGAGTACTTTAATATCATTCACAATAAGACAACTCGGTACCTAAGCGTGTGTATTTACCACATGTGAGGTGGTTTTCGTATTTACTAGAAAACTACACTAGATACAGAACAACTGCATAAACTCTGTCTCCCTAATTAAACCCAGCCGTATAATACAATATAAGTTGGCTTGGCTGCAAAGAGTACAATAATAAATTAATAATACGGCAGAAGGTTGGCTGGCTCTAATGCTACATCATGCAGCAGCCGGCCGGCAGCTCTGTCGTGTCAGTGCCACTGTCACTGTCAAGTGTCACAGTCTCACACTCGGCCGCTTTCCGAATTAACTGTAATCGCTCACAGCGCTCACATCATCTCACATGCGTTCCGTTTTAGATAATACGATTATGACAGCTGAGGGCCCGCTGTCAACAATTCGGTACGCCCGTGAACGCGCTCACAGTGCTTACTCAATGTCAAAACGATATTACAGCAGTATTTCTTTGTATAAACACCACATTTCTTCTTTTTATTTGTTTAGGTGGCGACTCTTAGCCAGAAGCACAATTTCAAAAATGCCACATTAGTTTTTAAAGATGATGCATCTCAAAACAAAACACACACTAAGACACACACGCATTTTCGACAGCGCTCACAGTGATATTGTTAGAAGGTCGGCGTTATCGCAAGATGGCGCATGTCATGACATCATCTATGACGATTCACGGGACGTCGTTATCGCACTCACACTAATTCGGTACGGGTTGCACGCTCAAATCGATTATTTCGATTACATTCCTAACTCGGAACGCAGCCTAATAATATCACCGTGAGCGCTGTCAAAAATGAGTGTGTGCGTGTGAGGGTGTGTCAGTGTGTGTTTTGTTTTGCAACGTGGCATTTTCGAAATATTGTGCTTCTGGCTGAGAGTCGCCACCTAAACAAAGAAAAAGAAGAAATGTGGTGTTTATACAAAGAAACACTGCTGTAATATCGTTTTGACAATGTTCACGAGCGTTCCGAATTGTTGACAGCCAGCTCAGCAGCCATAATAGTACTATGTAAATCGGAACGCATGTGAGATGATGTGAATGACTGAGTGCTCAGCAAGATCTACATTGTATCAACTAGATCAATCAAATAATTTTATTCGTTTAAAACTTTTTTTTTCCTCTCATGCACACTTGTTCTTCCAGCTCACTTTAGACATTGGCAGAATAGTCGACATCGGCTTTGCTAGCCATTTATTAAAAATAGAATAGACCGAGTGCTGTGAGCGATTATAGCTAATTCGGAATGCGGCCCTAGTCAAATCTGTCAAACTGTCAAAGATGAGGGTTAGGGTTAAAGATGTGTGTAATGAACCTCGTTTGTTTGTTATTCATGTGCGTCTTTTTCGTATTGTTTTGAATTTCTGATCTCCTCCCCCTCCAGACGGAACCAGACAAAACTCTCGGCTATAGACTCGTTCCTGAAATTTGCGTATCAAGATCGATACACATAGTTTCATACTTTCAAACACCTGTTGTGAAAAGCTTGTTTTACCGCATGAATCATCCTGCAGGATCCATCAAGTGGTTAAAAATGAGACAGTGTTTGGTCAGTTTTATCAATTTATGCCTGAATAACTTCTATGAGGTGATTGCGATCACTTACCAGGTACTTGTCGCGGTCGGAAGTTTTATGAACTGTTCTCTTGTTTGGTTTTTGCCTTTGGCAAGGTCTTGTTTTGACTATCGTAAGTCGACGTCTCAACGTCAACATACTCCGATGTAGTTGCCATGTAAACATGTGTTATTAACTGGCATAAACATTAGACATTGTTTATGGGAATTTGATATTGTTCTTGCCTTAGTTTGAAACATACATTGTGACTTGGTGATCAGTGGGTCGTCTTAGGGGCATTGTGACTTGGTGGTCAGTGGGCCTCTTAGGGCGCTTTCAATTTAGACGGTTGGTGCCGGACTGCTGCCGCACGGTTGTTACGACCATGAGCCGTACTGCTGCAACAGCAGTACGACATAAATCGTCTTATTTGAAGAGATACGCGGCTGCAGTCCGATCGAATTTTAGTGATATCCATCGAAACCCAACTTTAGTCGGTGCCATGGACTCTGACGAGGAAGTGTTATTGTTAGTTCTCTTGCTTCGGCAGAAACATAAACGACGCCGTACTAGGGCGTCGCCAATGTTTTCTTTAAAATATAAAACTGGTGATTTTTATACACTTTACCCTAGATTAAAAGAAAGCTCAGCTGATTTTTTGAACTATTTTAGAATGTCTAGAGAATGTTTCTATGAATTATATCACTTTGTTAAGGTGCCACTAGTCAATATTTTTTCCATACAAATTTCGGGAGAGTATTACTCCACTGTTTGACATTGTACATCCAAAGTTAAACATCATATCGTTTTGTCTTATTATTGATTGTGTCTGTACGGAAACAGAATCGTAAAATAACAAGCCATTAAAAAATTATGAGCCAACAAAGATTCGTTTTTCTTGCTAATTTTAACGTAACTTTGGGTGTAAATAAGTGATAAAAGAGGTCTAAAATCATCAAAACCAAGTCCGTACCGACAAAGCTCAGTTATCGAAGAGTTCAATAAACTTTATTTATAATTGATTTATGCAGTGGTTTTTTCCTAAAACTCGATTTTCCAAAGCACGTTTCGAATTTTTTTATGCATCTATCAGTTCTGAACGGTGTTTCTGTGCGTGAGAACTAGACGTTGTGCGTGTGACTAGTGTCTAACCGCTCATCACTGATACTAGGTCTGTCAGACACGAAGCCAGGTGAGACAGCGTGCTTTTTGCCCATGACCACCAGTGAGTTCGAGCTCGCGACTAGTTTACTCTTAAAAATGGAATACAACGTCAAGAAACTAAATTAAAAAATACTATATCTGCCGAAGAGAGACTTGTGATAACGATAAGGTAAGTAATATAAACACATTTAGTATTTTAATAAGTATTTATTGCTACTCTTAAACAGATCCGATAGAGATTTTGATGATTAATGTTTTCTTTTTTGTTGATATGCATGCATTTATACTGTGTCACCATCGCTAAAAAGATCTTCATATAAAGTAAAATCAGAATTCGTTGATGTATTAGACATAGGTGATTGTTGTTGTAACTCAGTAGACGGAGCATGAGCCTGACTACGATATTCGGAAGATTGACCTGTGTAGTAACCCTGTTGTTCATAATAATCAGCGGCATATGAACTTGTCGTCTTGTTAGATTCCAGCCAAGTACAAAGCATCTTCTCTATGTCTTGGTTAGCCCTTTCAACAGACCCTTGTGATTGAGTGTCGGGGTTTACCATGTACGATTTTAAATTCCGGCCACATCGCACAGACTTCTTTGACCACTGTGTTAGCAAATTCCCTACCATAATCGCTTTGCAAAATACTAGGCGCTCTGAATGTAGGGGACGTCGGGGCTGATAGTTCCGATTTTCAAATAACATGGAATTTCATAATGAAAATGAAAGGTTACATTTTTGATAATTGGAACTATTAAAAGATATTTATCGGTCTTTGTCATTTCTGCCAGTATCTCAATAGTTTTTTTTTAACAGGCAATTCTTTGCAAAATTTCGGAGAGGAACATTCAGCCCCACTTTCGGGTAAGTTGTTCCATGTGTGGGGCATATTGTTCTGCTTGGATAAAGAAATAAAATATAAGAATAACATAGGTTTCTTTTAAATAAAACAATCATTTCTATAGTTTCTTATATTGTGTGTTCATGCAATGCTATAAACTAAAAAAAATCAACAACAAAACATTACTGGTTACCTCCAGATAAACTTATTTGGTATTGGCAAACTAAAATTGAGATCTATTAGCTTACAAATCTTACTAGATGCTTAATTAATCTTTAGGATTAAAAAAATATAACTGATAACCTCGAGATAAACACTTTTTTCATCTGTTATTTTGTCATATCCATAACAGAACTTAAAAAAAAATCAAAACACAACTGGTAGGTAACCTTCAGATAACCGTTTCTTTTATTAATTAAACCATATTATTTATTTATTTGCTCTCATGTACATCACACATTTTACACAATAGTTAGAGATTCACCATGTTAAAAATCTTATCTGATGGCATAACTGCACTTATAAAAACAACATAACATAACTGGTAACCTCCAGTCAAACGTTTTATTAATATGTATAATAACAATTATTGAGATCACAACTTACAAATCTAATCAAATAACAAATTTCAAATAAAAAATAATATGAATATTATTTTTTATTTGAAAATCAGATTATTTTTAATTTAGTGGAGTTACGGTTATCAGTCTTGTTTTAATCAGTCGTAATTAACTTTGGCAACTTTCATTCTTATTCATCACTCATTTCTTCATCTGACTCACAATTCGGACACACATAAATAATAGTATCGCCTTTATTTATACATTTAACATGTACCCAATTTTTATACATTCTACTCCACCCACTTATTCCACTGTTCTCTTGGAAGAGAATTTGAATATGAATCACAACAAATTATGCAGTACCATTCCAAATCCTTGTCACTATCACTCTCGCTTTCTTGTAATACTCTTCGTTTAGCTTTTTCTTGAGCTTTTCCCTTTCCTTTCCCCTTGCCTTTACCTTTTCCGTTATTATTGTTGTTTTTCCCCTTTCCTTTCTTTCAATGTCTTCATTCTTCTTTGCCTTCTTCTTTGACTGTTCTTCAGCTAATGCATTTTTTTCTGGCGTGTCAGTTAGAACTGCCGTCTTTCTTATACGTCGTTTTGTAGTCATCTGCAATCTTGGTGGTGCCTTTGGTAAAGGTTTTACGATTTCAGGGCTAAACAAAGCTGAAGCATTTGTCTTTTCTGGTGTTAATTGAAGTTCTTGTTCACTATTAATGGTCGAAGCGGCAGTCTGAGGGGCATCACCCTGATCTGTTATCGAATGCTGAGGTTGTTCCCCATTTTGCTCCGATGTTGAAATGTTTATAGGTTCCGGCTGCACATTATTCTGAGGTAATATTTGAATATTGGATGGTCCAAGCTGGTCATCAATTTGAGCCGCAATTAAACTGCTAGAAGGCTGTAGGGGTTCCTCATTTGACACAGCTTGAGACGAAGCAGCTTCTGGCAATGGACGATATGTCACGAAAGATGGTGCATAATCTTCGTCTGTAAATATGTCAGGGTTAAAGGGACATATTCCAGCCTTTTTAAAAGCGTTCATAATAGTTACAGGGTTTGCTGCTGAAGGCCATGCTGATTTAACAATCCCGGGAATTTCATAAATTGTCATTGTTTTTCCCGGGTTGTTTCGGAGCCAGTTGTCTTGAGGTTTAACACAGTAAGATTTGAAAGGTCCATTGATGCCTACATCCAGCGGCTGCAGCCTGTGCGTGCAGTGAGGTGGGAACGACAACATTATTATTGAGTTTGCTTTTGCTTTCTCAACTACGTTGATGTCTATGTGTGACGAGTGGTTATCTAGTAATAGTAACACCGGTTCTTCTGGAGTGGGTTTCGTGAACTTGATAAAGTGGTCCATATATGTGAGGAATTCAGAGGCAGTCATCCATCCTGAACTATTCCCAGCTCCAATAGACTCGGAGGGGCCATCTCGTAAAAACAAGTCTTTATATTTTAAACGGGGAAACACAAACATTGGCGGAATCGTGTTTCCCGCGGCACTTGCTGCTAGCTCTACGGTAACTAAAGTCCCGCGCTCAGCAGACACTATAGCACCGACTTGCTTTATACCTTTTCGAGCCACTATTTTCTTTGGTTTCAATACAGTTGTGACTCCAGTCTCGTCCAGGTTCCAGATTCTGGAAGGTGCTAACTTATGTTTAAGTAGAATGTCACCGAGCTTAGTAAAAAATTCATTCACGTTATGTTTGTTGAATGCCCGTCCTGCACTAGTCGCTTCTGGTGTTCGTATCGACAATATTGGGTTTCTCTTTATGAATCCAGTGAACCAGTCGGCCCCGGCTTCTTGATTTTTATGCCACGTAGGGAGAATGTTTTCCAAAGAAAATTTCACTGCGCATTCATACGCGAGTTTTCGCACCTCTCCTGGCAGCAGACCGAAGTATATTGACGAACACCTTTACTACTCTTTTTCCTGTTCCGTGGTAAACACTGACCTGCTTTTATAACCCACGGTAGGTTCTTCACCGGCCATAATTTTATTAACAAATCGATGTAACGTCATGTGGCAAATTTCCAGTTCTCTGGCCACCGGTCTTATTTTCTTCCCTCTTTTATGACAGCATTTTCAGCTTGACGCAATAACGTTTCGGAGGTTTTCCCTCTATCAGTTTTTCGTTTGTAGGTACGCATCTTAAAAAAAAAGAAAAATGACCGTAAATATTAATGGTAAAATTGAAGATCAATTGGGGTAAGTTGTTCCGGGGAGCAACCAGCCCCTTCGAGAGGGAACTTGTAGCCCCAAATTACGTTTTTATATGAAGACTGTTATGCTAGCAAATTAATGAAATCAATTAAAAAAAACAAACAATAAGATACCTAACTAATGCCACTACAAAATAGGAAAGTTACACATTAATCGGTCAATAATAAATAAAAATAGACCAAAAAGTTTGAATACGAAAAAATTTACTCACGTGGTGTTTTAATAGCACGGTGCGCACAGCCACTCGTCCGCCGCCGTCGCGTCGGAGCAACTAAGATGGCCGCCAGCGCGGCGCGTCGCCTGTTGCTTAAACGACGCATTTCGCGTGTATTGCTATCTTTTTTCTTTACAAAGTTATTACTGTCGGAACAACTTACCCCAGGAACTTCCAGCCCCTGCCTCCCCTAATAAAAATGTCTAGTAAATGATACTCTACCTCTTCTGCTCGCTTGCTTTTTAGAGACCGCAGCTGCACGAATTTTGTTAGGTGATCTTGATACACCATGATGACTTTATAATCACCATCACCTTGTGATTGCTCGTCTATAAGATCATCTTGGCACCTTGAATTAAGCTCGTTGCTGATAATAATCGGTTTTACAAGACCTTTTTTGGCAAACATTTTTCTTTCTGACAAGATTCACACAGATTCAAATACACTGACGAGTTCAGCAGATACATTTTTATATCTTAATTTTAACTCTTTCATCATTCTGACTCTACCGCCGTGTCCAATACTAATATGACAGTCGTGGATTATTTGAAAAGTTTCGTCTAAGTGAGCATAGTACATAATGGGGTCACCTTCGTTTTTCACCGGAATTATTAGTTTTTCTAATGCTCCAATTTTGACGACATCGTATCTTGCTAGGCGCAGGTAATCTTCAGGTGTTTATTAGTAATCTTGTTATTTGATTCTTTTACTTTTAAAATTAAAGACAAATATTGATAATTTGTAAACAACTGATTATTTTTTCTTTTACTTGCAATAAACGTTTTTTTAATTTCATCTGCCATAATCAGACACTGATACGAATGTAAAAACTCGCGGAAATTGCGGCACACGGCGCAACATCTCATTACAAAATGACAATGAACACTATTGCGTCAGCCACGAGATCGCGGTGATCACGCCACGCGGCAGCGGGATGAAGAGCGGGAGGGGTAACAAGTCAGTTAGACCGTATTTATTACTTTGGCTAACTTTGACCCACTATTATGATTAATATCCGGAGAAAGTGATTAATTTATCACATTGTCTAGTCAATTTATCTATACAATGTCGCCCATGCGCATGTGACCGCCCGTAATATTCTGAATATTCATGAAAAAATATCGAAAATAAACTTCAAAAGGGGGGTCTATCTGTAACATTTATCATGTTATTCAATTTTGAATTTTTTAAGTAGAGTTTGTAGACTTGCTTTCTATTTTTTGACACATCTCCGAAGTTTATGGGTCGATTTGTATTTTGTTTATTATTTCCAAAAGCTTATGAGTTATTTTAACAGGTTAATTAACATTTTACTAAAAATTATCGACTACGAAAAAAAAAAAACGGAATCGAAGTAATTTTTTCGGTAAAAAATTGTGTATTTATTTTAAAAAAACTAGTGTAAGTCCATAAATTATCCCCATAGGACCACTTTTTTAATCATTATTTGTAATCTACTACATAACAGCAAAAAATTCACAGAACATTACTAATACCTATCTCTAAAAAAAAACCAGCAAACAACTTGTTGAACATTTGCAACTATTCAAATAAAAAGGGTCGCTCAGGTAGAAACAGGTTCCTAGAAACAGCTTTTTAACAATTGCGTCCCTACCACGTGCACACCCTTGTCGGCTAGCGTTACTTCATTCAGTCGCTTGATTACTGACCCCGTGACGCTACGTGTTTTGTGATTTGTGCACTACTTAATCTTGTGAGGAAAGTTTGTTAACTACTCGTATCATTGCAATGGTACGATTGCGTGATCTACCGCCGTCTCATGTGGCTGACATGCATTTCATTTACGGTGTTTGTAATGGAAATGCACGCGCTGCTGTCGAAGAGTACAGACGTCGATATCCAAGTAGACCAGTACTTGGGTACCGATCCTTCATTGCCGTACATCGTCTTTTTTGCGAAAGAGGATTATTTCCGCAACAAAATGAGCCCGGCGTGATTGTTGATGTAGACGTGGAAGAGGATGTGTTACGATTAGTGCGCGCTAACCCTATGCTAAGCATTCGTCTCCTATCGATAAGAGTAGGTATACCAAGAATAAGAGTTTGGAGAATTCTCAAAAAAGAAGGCCTGCATCCTTATCATTTCCGACGTGCACAACATTTGGAAAATGTCGATTACGGTGCGAGATCTGTTTTTTGTAATTGGATAATTGCACAGCAAAGAGCTAATCTCAATTTTATGAGGAAGATTTTGTGGACAGATGAAGCCACGTTTACAAGGGCGGGTATAACAAATCATCGCAATCTTCATGTGTGGGCCACTGAAAATCCACACGTCATTAGAGAAACAACTTTCCAGACTCAATTTTCCATAAATGTATGGGCTGGAATGATTGACGGTGAACTTATTGGCCCTTTCGTGTTACCAAACAGACTAGATCAACACGCATTTTTAGATTTTATAGTCAATACGTTGCCGTTGCTTTTGGAGGAAGTACCGCTGGAAACAAGAAGGCGGATGTATCTGCAATTAGATGGAGCTCCAGCACACTTCGCACGACTAGTTCGTGATTATTTAAATCAAAATTATCCGCGATGGATTGGCAGAGGAGGTCCCATTGCTTGGCCGCCGCGATCTCCCGACCTTACACCCTTAGATTTTTATCTTTGGGGCAACATGAAACAAAAAGTGTATGCCGTGCCCATTGAAAGCCGCGAGCAATTAACGGCTAGGATTTTTGCTGCTGCTGCGGAAATTAAAGAAAACCGTGAAGAATTACGTCGTACAATAAAAAGTGTTGCCATGAGAGCTTTAGTTTGTTTACAGGAGGGTGGGGACCATTTCGAAAATCTAATTAATTAAAATTCTTGTATTTTTTATTTTTTAAGTAAAAATCTGGCTATTGCTTGTTTGTTTTTATTTCCATTATCATCCTCCTTATTAGTTTAACCTTTTAGTACTCACTGCTAAAAGCGGGGACATTTAATTGACTTTCACATTTTCTTTTCCTAAATTTGACTCTTAGAGTTTTAGAGTTTTACTTTGGATTTAGTTACAGTTTGGTTTAATAATGTTCTGTAAATTTTTAGCTGTTATGTAGTAGATTACAAATAATGATTAAAAAAGTGGTCCTATGGGGATAATTTATGGACTTACACTAGTTTTTTTAAAATAAATACACAAATTTTTTACCGAAAAAATTACTTCGATTCCGTTTTTTTTTTTCGTAGTCGATAATTTTTAGTAAAATGTTAATTAACCTGTTAAAATAACTCATAAGCTTTTGGAAATAATAAACAAAATACAAATCGACCCATAAACTTCGGAGATGTGTCAAAAAATAGAAAGCAAGTCTACAAACTCTACTTAAAAAATTCAAAATTGAATAACATGATAAATGTTACAGATAGACCCCCCCTTTTGAAGTTTATTTTCGATATTTTTTCATGAATATTCAGAATATTACGGGCGGTCACATGCGCATGGGCGACATTGTATATATAAAAGGAGAACTGACTGACTGACATATCAACGCACAGCCCAAACCGCTGGGTCTAGAGATTCCAAATTTGGCACGTACGTTCATTATGAGGTCTAGGGGTGCACTAAGAAAGGATTTTTCAAAATTCATCCCCTAAGGGGGTGAATGGGGGGGGTGAAATTTCACGCGGACGAAGTCGCGGGAAGAAGCTAGTCTATTATATGTAATGACCAGTCATTGTGAATTTTCCATTTTCTCTTCCCCGTATCCCGAAAATGCATCGCTGCTTGCCCGTCACTCGTAGCTGTCCTTGAGCCTGATAGTACCAGTTACTATTTTTATTTATAGTAACTTGGGTATTCTTTTTGTTATACTTTAGAATTTGGACCTTGTTTTGTTTTATAGCATTTTCTGTGCCGTTTTTTAAAAGCAGCTACTGGGCATTTGAGCTCAACGATGGTATTTTCTCCAACGACTCCGTCTGGTGTGGCACCAATGTAAGGAAATTCTTTGTCCACAAAAAGTCTACAGTCCTCGATCTGTAAATTTTCTTGGTTGCTCAGTTGTTGAAGCACAAATTTTTCATTTTTGAGGCCATGGGCCACTGATGCGACGGTTGAAATATTAGATTAATTTGTACAAAATGTTATTCACCAGGGGAGCAAAACTTTTTTGTCTATTATTAATGATAGTTTGTGGCCGTTATCATCAATCTTCTGATTTGCAACCATTCAGTGCTTTCGCGTTGCTGCGTGGTTCGGTTTTGTATACCCTCCCGGTCATTTACCAGTGTTTCCCAATATTTTTTGTGAAGAGTGTAAAGAGGTATTTTGGTGTTGTAGGAAACAACTGCAGCCGAGCATCTCGCTTGATATGATCGTCGGGAAGCAAAATAATTTTTTTGCCTCCAACAAATTTAGCAACTACGCTGTTGAATCTCTCAACAGCATTGGTCAACGTCTTCGAAAACAGTCCGAAATTTCGCTGCCACCGAATTTAAAATAACTTTTAGTCGAAACCAAAAAGTTGAGTTTTCAAGCTCTGCCACAGTTGAAGACATTGGAGCAATAATCTTTGCAACGTCTGTGGTCCCCGTACGCGTGTTTCAAAGAATTGGTGATGTCTTCGTGAATTTGTTTTATAGGGATATCCTTGGGTTTATTTTTATTATGTTCGATTGAAGTCGTGACGACTTTTCTCATGCTCATAACTTTTTCGTCGGTAATTTATGTTTTCTCTGCACTTTTGGGTATTTTGTGCCTTTGCCTAATGAACGCAGCTTGCGCAGAACGTGATTTCGGCATTCTATTTTAGACAATACATAGTCTGTATAAGGATTTGATGTGAATATTTTAGCATACGTTGCAGAATCACCATCAGCCACAATGTTGCCATATATAAGCCCATACATGTTGATGGATTCCTTGAAACCCTCGCATACGATCTTTGCTTCCATTCCGCTGGACGAGCATTCATAATTTTTATACAGGAATATTTTTTATTCAGTGCGCAAAATTTGGCAAAATAAACTTGGATGAGTTTTATTAAACATCATTTTTTTATTTTGATATGTCTTAGTACAAAAAAATAAAGTTATCGTTAACCAAAGACGTTTACTTTAAAATTGATTTTATGGCTACTCGCCCGGCGCGTGGCGAAGCGAACCGCGCTATGTACGGACGCCAGCACATTCAACTTTGAACCTTATGGTTTAGCGATAAAGTTAAAAATGTAATAAAGAAATTTGACAGATTGTGTGTAGCTTGATGTGCTGGTGACGTTTGTAGAGTGTACCTACCTATCAGCTGTGCGCTCTTGGATCTCGCTCGATGAAATGGAAAATGGTTTCTTCGATTTCGACCGCCAGTCGAGGTCTGCCTGCCAGACCCTTGTGCGTGATTCGGGGTCCTGAACTGACCATGATCAAGCAGCCTTTGAGAGGCTGCTAAAATGGTTCTTTCATTAGGGCCCGCAGGGTTAAGGATACCATGGGCTCGCATTCGAGGTACGCTCTCCGTCGCATACATTCTGCGAGCTGCTCGTAAACTTTCACCACTTAATAAATACACTCGCACCATCTCATAAAACTCGCGGTTACTAAAGTCCGACATCGTGAGCGTGACCGATAGGTACGAGTACGACACACGTGTGGCGCGGGGGTTGCACGGGAAAGCGATTGGACGCGAGGTCACGAAGCGCATGCGACGAGCAGACTGTCGTGTCGGGGTTGGGAACACGGGACTCCGGCTGTGCTCCGGCGGCGGCGGGCGGCTGCCCGGGCACCACTCTGCCGCCGGGGATTCCCCCGCTGCAACTTCGCCACGTGCGTCCATCACCCGGCGCGCGCGCCCATTGTTATTATTACGAATAGATAGTGTCCATATTTTACTGATTTAGAGTCGGATAAAAAGGTGAAAAAAAAGTTTTGAACTAATAATGGAAATGTGTTCTATTACTGATACTGAACCACCAAAATTTTTTTGCGCACTCCTTAAAAAATATTCCTGTATAACTATTGAAGACCAGGTGATCTAGGCGGGGGTGATGGTGTTCCCGTGACAAGAAGTGAATTAAAACCAGCTAGTCAGAGGTAAAAACAGTAGTATAATTGTCTATGCAGGCCACAGAACAGATAAAAGAAGTTAGAAAGGAAATAGTTCCCGATTTTTATTAGAACGCGTGTCGCCGCATGTTTCCCACTCTTTCACTCCACTAAAAGCAAGACGCGGGCTCTACACGCCCGCGAACCGCGGCTGTGATTCACGGCCGCGGTTCGCGCATGGACACGGAGCGAAAAATATAGCCCTCTACACTCGCAACTTTTCGCATTTACGTTCGCGCATTTGACTAAAATGGACGTGGAAGTTGCTGCTGCTCTGACATTGTGCGCTTTAGCGTGTTACAATTATGCATTTATAAAATCGAAAAAACAACTTAAGAATAAATGGAGGAGAAGAAGGTGGTGGATGACACAAATCCATCGCAACAGAACCAGGCAAGTCTAGTATGACCTAATATAAGTTACTACAAATGAGGTTGGCCGGGCGAAGGTATTTCAGATGGCGCTAGCATAAGATGAACCTGTCAGTCCTACCAAAACTGTCAAATTCTTGTTTTTTCGAAATTGTCTTGTTTAGAATCAAGTTGTTTAAGCCAAATCCCATAGAAAAAGGCTTGTGACAGGTCTATAATGGCGCCATCTAGTCAAACATTTGACAGTTGTCAACCCCATTTCCTTTAGCAGATTATATAGCTTGGCTTGTTGCTGACTGTGTGCCTAAATGTGATTTGGTTTCAATATCAAGCGAACTTGAACGCCTTATCAATCAAATTGTCATAATCTGTTAGACCTTCATTAGGTTGGTCGCTCGTGTCATTAGTATAACCTGTGTAGTCTTCGGTAGTTTTTTGGAATCAACTCATTACCTACTTATTATAATCACTGATGATTCTCCTGCGGTTGCTGCTTCTCCTGGAATATGAATTACTGGTGAATGAAATGGTAGTGACTCTCGAGTAGATGCGCTGTTGCATAGGTGCCCTCTGTTGCTGCATTGGCTGCTCGGAATAAGTGCTGCATGAACTAGTTCCCCTATGTTGTTGCATGGGCGGCTCAGAATAAGTGATGCGTGAACTAGTTCCCCTCTGTTGTTGCATGGGCGGCTCGGAGTAAGTACTGCGTGAACTAGTTCCCCTCTATTGTTGCATGGGTGCCTCAGAGTATGTGCTGCGTGAACTAGTTCCCGTCTGTTGTTGCATGGGCGGCTCGGAGTAAGTGCTGCGTGAACTAGTTCCCCTCTATTGTTGCATGGGTGGCTCAGAGTATGTGCTGCGTGAACTAGTTGCCGTCTGTTGTTGCATGGGCGGCTCGGAGTAAGTGCCGCGTGAACTAGTTCCCCTCTGTTGATGCATGGGCGGCTCGGAGTAAGTGCTGCGTGAACTAGTTCCCCTCTGTTGTTGCATGGGCGGCTCAGAGTATGTGCTGCGTGAACTAGTTCCCCTCTGTTGTTGCATGGGCGGCTCGGAGTAAGTGCTGCGTGAACTAGTTCCCCTCTGTTGTTGCATTGGCGGTTCGCGTTAAGTGCTGCATGAACTAGTTGCCCTCTGTTGTTGCTGTGGTGATGGAGACGGTGATGAAACATACGTTTGATCTGGCGAAATATATCCAGGAGTTTCTTATCGAGCTAGTGAAAAATAGGCAGGGGATTGCGGTTCTTTGCGTCAGTTATTACGCTGGAACATTTGATACATTTCACATATGAACTGCTCTCTGTCGTCTTCAGGTAATAATCTCAACTTTTTGGCAATTATTTTACCGTGTAGGTCACATTCATCATCTTCCTGTGGCTGTCGAGTGCTTAATGTCGTTTTGAGTGTCGAAAGACAATCTTTAACTGTTTCTCCAGCAATCAAAAGCTCAAGGGGTTGTTACGACGACGAATCGTTTTAGATATAATTTTTTGACTGTTTATATTACGACTCGGAGACATTATTTGTTGACTGTTTGTGTTTCGACTCGGACCAGCCTCCTGAGCCTCCTCATTTGTTTCATTATTTGCCGATTCTTCCTGAAATATAAAATAAAAATCAATAAAAAATACGATTATTAGCCTGTCCTACCGTGCCTTGGAGGGAAGGTAACTACACACATCAAAAGTGTCTAGGGATCAACATATATTTTTGCAATAACTTTTCTCCTGATTAATATTAATTAAAATTTTCTTTAAGGATTCATCAAATAAAGTGTTTTCGTTTGTCACAGTAACGATAAACCAAGTCACCTTTGCATTAATAAAGAAATTTGCCATTTTCCTAATAAAGGGATTTTTGACATTTGAACCACTAACACAAAAGTTCGAAAAAAAGACTGAAATAACAGTTTTCTTTAAAATTTTATTGGGTAACTTAAACAATTAATAATCCGTGTTTCTACCGCGAACACTAACAACACAAGAACATCGGTTTGGCATACTCAAAATGAGTTCATCCAAATCACGCTGTGGAATGGCAGCCCATGTTCGTTGCAACAACAAAAAAAGGTCTTCTTGCGACTGGATACCCTCCATATTCGGCAGAGCTCTTCTCTGTAGCATATCCCATGCATGCTCAATCGGGTTCAAGTCTGGCGACTGAGCAGGCCAGGGCAGGACATTGATGTTAGCTGCGGCGAGAGTCTGTCTTACAACTCTTGCGGTGTGCGGTCGTGCATTATCATGCATTAACTGAAATAAGGGACCGATTTGCACTTGTAGAGGAACGATGACGTCTGATACAATCGTCTCAGCATAAATTTGAGCGTTGAGGTTGCCTCTGATCCAAATCAACTCAGTTCTTCCGCCGATCCAAATACCCGCCCATACCATGATGGTTCCACCACTATAAGGATGGACTTCCTGGCAGGATTTTAATCGCTGTTGGCGTCCAGGGGTTCTCCAGTGTCGTATACGTCTTGTATCCGGTCTCATACCAAAACGAGACTCATCAGAAAAGCACACGAAACGCCATTGTTCTTCTGCCCAATTTCTGTGTTCAAGAGCCCATTGATATCGAATCCTACGATTGTGCATTGCTATAGGTGGTACCCGTAGCGGTCTTCGGGAATGAAGGTTCACTTCATGCAAGCGGTTTCTGACTGTTTGGTCGCTAATTAAGTTCCCTGAAGAGTGATGAAGCCTCACGGCTAACATCATGGCGGTTATTGTTGGAGCTCTTGGAGTTAAGATTTGAATGTATCGGTCTTGTCTCCGTGTGGTGCAGCGATACCGTGCTCCATGGCGCTCAGCCACGGTACCAGTGCTTCGGTAACGTGTCCAAAGTCGACTGATAACACTCTGACTTGTATTCAGAGCTAAAGCCACAGTACGTTGCCGGGAACCAGCTTCTATCATTCCCACGGCTCTGAGCATTTCTTCCCTGCTTAAATGACGTCGCCGCTCCATAATAACGTTGGTTTTAATCAGTAGTAGGGAAACAGTAGCACTAATAATGTCTTCAATGCGTTGTATGTTTTTATAGGGAAAATATTGACAGCTGATTTTCATCTTTTACTCGAATTTGATTCACAGTTCCTGATTCAAATTATGAAATGCACCAAAAAGGATCCATATAAATTTATAAAATCATAAATTTATTACAAAGCCACATCTCAATCTCAAGAAATCCGCATAAAAATGCTTGATCCCTAGACACTTTTGATGTGTGTATTTATTTTTTAAAGCTTGTCTTTATTTAGTAGTAAGTCGGTAGTATAAATGTGTTGTAACGTTTACTATAGTCTGTACTTTTAGGTATTTAAATAAAGGTAAACAAAATCTACCCTCAAATTGCTCATCAAGCTAAAGCATTCCATGACCAAGTAATGTAGGTTAGTCAGGTTGTTCAGTGACAAATCCGAGCGGTTTTGTATTTGGTTGGCTAACTAATCAATATTATAACTACCCGAAAAGGTGCAACTTGTTTGTTTACCGTTAGTTAAATACCTAAAAATACAGAATATAACGCAAAGTTGAATACATTAAAGAAATATAATTTATTTTATAGATACCGACGTGCGCAGAAGAATGGCTTGAAATTGAAAAAGGATTTAAATTTCCTCGAGCTCTTGATTCAATTGATGGAAAACATGTCGTTATACAATGCAAGTTCGCCACTCCAGGTAACGAAAGCGTCACCATCTTGTCCCAGGGCCTTGGGCCCATTCCTCACGGAATCTGACCCCCCTCCTCTCCTCCTCTGTGGTTATATCTGGCGACTCTAGGTGAGGTAACTCATCTTCATTTTGTTCGGAGTATTCAGGCAACCTACTGTTCCAGTTCTGACGGGCTGCCTCCTCTTTAGCTTTACTCAAATCTGGGATCTCCATATCATCCAAGCATCGGATGTAGTCGCTGAATAGGGACCTGCTACTTCAATTATATAGCCATCACAACAGACTATTAGGAATGGTTTTAGTAGATTTAAGAACTTGTGATGGCTATACGTCAATCTTTGGAAGAGGAAGTTGCTACTTTTTTGTATGTATACATAGGTATCATCAAGTATAATTATACATTTGTTTTGTTCTCGGTTTCCGAACAGAGTTTGAGGTATAAAAAGGTTTCGCCTAAGCACTTGCTCCCTTGTGATGTGATCCCAACCCAAATGTAGAGGTGTAAATTCTTCTTTTATACAGTCTCTTGCGGTTTTCATTTCTCTTTCTAAAGTTGTTCGGCTTATGTGAAACATATCTGCCAGTCTTGTATTGGCTTCACCAGTTCTTAACTTAATCAAATATGCTGCCAAAGCGGTTTTGGGTCTGTTGCTCCTTCTAGACGAAGATGGCGTTTCTACAAACATTCTGTTGAACTGTTCGAAACTTCGACCAGTCAGAAAGTAAACTTCATTTGGATCCATGGTTTCTATATTTTCAAAATCCATCCTTCCCTCTTGCGGCATAGTTTTCAAAATCTGCATCATGTCCATGATGTGAGCTTCGTTAACCTTTTAACCGCCTACGTCGGATTAATCCGACAAATATTTTCGGGCCCATTTCGCCAGAGTCGTATATTTACGACCAAAATATCACTGCTTGTTTAATCAGCTTTGTTATTTAATTACGCTGTATTCTATCAAAAATATGTTTATTTTAGGTAAATAGTTAACTAAGTAAGTATTATATTATATATGAATGGAATGTCACAATTATCACACAATGTCAAATACTTAAAAACTAAAAATAATAAAACTTAGAACTGGAGACAGCGATGAAAGGATTTCTACATTATTGAACATTGCACGCTCAACTCTATCAAGATTAATGAGCAAAGCTCGGGATATACTAAATCAAGGTTTTGTACCTGGTAACTTGGGTATAGGTCATATTACAAGGGAAGAAATAGCAGAGCGAAATCTAATTATACCTAATGGTTTGTTTGGTAGAAATGGCAGGAATCCAATAATTATAATGGATGGTACATATTTATATGTTCAAAAGAGTTCAAACTATTTATATCAAAAAAATACATACTCCTTGCACAAGTATAGGAACCTCATGAAGCCATTCCTAATGGTATGTTCTGATGGATATATTATAGATGTATTAGGCCCCTATCCAGCAACAACATCTGATGCTAATATTATGCAACATGAATTCAGCAATGAATCAAACACATTGCGGCAATACTTTCGTACAGGAGATGTTTTTATACTGGATAGGGGTTTTAGAGACTGTGTGCCTCTTTTGCAATCATGCAATTACTCCACACATATGCCTGCATCTTTACACGAAGGTGAAACTCAATTATCAACGTTGGCAGCAAATAAATCTAGGTCTGTGACAATATGTAGATGGGTGGTAGAATGTGTAAATGGTATATTTAAACATTCTTTTAAGATATTTAGACAGGAATTTTTTAATTTAGCATCTAAGCATGCAATAATAGATTTTAGGGTGGCTGCCGCATTGATAAATAAGTTTCACCAAAGATACTGTAATAGAGAAGATGCAGGCCAAATCCTAGATATTGTAAATGATAGAATGTACCTAAACAATGCTCTTGCTGATTATGTTATTGAAAATAATTTAAATAGAAGGCGTGCACAGTTTTTGAACATAAATGTAAGCATAAATAATGTATCATTCCCAAGGCTGACATACAGTGAATTAATATTATTTAGTTGTGGTACATACCAATTAAAACAAGCAAGATCATATTATGGAGAACATATAAGGAATGACGGTTCTTATACAATCGAAGTGTGCATGGAGAGAGCCAGCAACCTGCTGGAAGGACTACCCATGACAGGCAATTGCACACTTTTAAGAGGAAAAATACAAAGCAGGCACATAAGCCGAAAAATATATTTCGTCTATATATTACATAATAATAATCTACAGGGCAGAGACGCCATAAAAGAATATTATTGCAATTGCCTTGTCGGCCGAAGAACGGTGGGTTGCTGTGCTCACGTTATGACTATTATTTGGTATTTAAGCTGGGCTAGGCACGAAAATAATGTTACACCGCCTGCCCAGTTTTTAGACAATATTTTAATAGTTTACGACGCTGAATAAAGGCAAAATAACAAATAAAAACTAATAGTTTTATTTTTACCACCCTAATACAACCCTATAATCTGTAAATAATCAGATTATCATCAAAATACTACTGGCAAATAATATATTATAGAAAAGAATATGCTTATTACAACGATTTTACCCGGCAAGGTTTCAATTTTTCACATGACAGTTGAAGCATATTCTTGCATCTTGCTACAACTTTATTATAATATTTGCTTTCCTATAGATAAGTAGTTTTCAAAATGCAAGTTTTTTATTAATAAAGATCTTGTCCACGCTTAGCCAGGTCACCCTAACAAAGTGAGCAATTCCCTTTCACATTAATGACTGACCACAAACCCTTAGTGTATCTTTTTGGAATCAAAGATCCTTCTAATAGATTACTCAAATTTAGACTTGCTTTAGAAGAATATAAGTTTAAAATTATTTACGTAAAGGGGAAAGAAAATACTGTAGCAGATGCTTTATCAAGAGTTAGTATAACATCGGATGATTTAAAAAATATGCATGAACAAGTTGTAAATGTGATGACTAGAGCACAGAAAAAAAGGATGGATGAGATGAATGATAATAATGTTTTAAAAGGGAATGCGGATCTTAGTAAATCTAAAGACGATTGGCCTGATCAACCAAAAGTCGTAGATATATTAAGAAAACCGCGTGACACGATTGAGATGATATTTATGGATGGTAAAACATTAGATAAATTGAGAAAGAGAAAGATGATTACTACGGAAATAGAGTGTTTTGCTTTTAGATCAGATATAAAACATTTATACATTAATCTTAATTTCCAGGCGCATTTCTCGCGAGTCGAATTTGTGCAGAAATTAAGTTTATTTTGCAAAAAGATAGGTATCCAAGAAGTCTGCATAGTAAAAGATGAACAAAATGTTGAATATATTAAACATATTTGCAGTGAAATTAAGTCACTAAACGATTGGACAGGACCCCGCATATGTATATTGCGAGGTGTTAAAAGAATAACGGACGATAAAGAGAAAACTCTCATTATGAACGATTTTCATTTACTGCCATCTAGCGGACATGCTGGTATGCGCAGAATGATAAATACTATTAAGAAACGATATTTTTGGCCTAGTATCGAAAAAGATGTTCAAGAATTTGTACGTAAATGTACGAAGTGTCAGAAAATGAAACATAGCCGTTACACTAAAGAGCCAATGGAGATAACCAGTACGGCATCTTCAGCCTTTGAAAAAGTATATCTAGATGTAGTAGGACCTCTAGACAAGTCCATAGATGATAATTCTTATATTTCAACTATCCAATGTGAATTGACTAAATTTGTACAGACAATTCCTCTTGCAAATAAAGAAACTACGTCTATTGCTGATGCATTCGTGCGTAATTTTATTCTAGTATTTGGTATTCCTAAGGTAATAGCCACTGATCGAGGAACGGAGTTTATTTCGTCTACAATGGAACAGGTATGTAAGATTTTGAATATTAAAAAACTCTCCTCTACGGCGTATCATCATGAGTCAATAGGAGCTTTAGAAAATACGCACAAAGTGTTGGGTTCATTTTTAAGAATTCAGTGCGACAATCATCCAGAAACTTGGAGTCAATGGTTACCTTTTTGGTGTTTCAGTTTTAATAATACTATGCATTCGGAAACAAATTACACGCCACATGAATTAGTATTTGGTAAACTATGTAATATAGGGCAGGTGGCCCGGTTCTGGCCATTTTAAGAGTTTTTCACCACTCAAGCGCTTGGTGTTTCATCTTTTTAGTTACCTCGAACATCATTTTTATATCAAGTCATCAAAAATATATTATTCTTACCTTAGATAATCTTCTAATCACCAAAAGCGCAATGGATGCCTCATTTTTTGTAAAAAAATCTTAGATGTGGTATGAGAGCCACTTTTGGCCACATTTTACCCATTTGTGGCCACACTATGTGCCAGTTCTGGCCATTATGAAATAAAACATCAATGAATTCAAAATCGAACGTAGTATTTATTAGAAAGTCGCTGTAACAATAATTCTTACAGACTACACAGTCTCAAAGCCTCAGATTTTATTTAACATCTAATTTTAATTACTTCACTGTTACTTTACATATTATAAATGTCGGGCAAAAATTTCTCCATCTCCGCAATTTTGAAAAAGCCCCTGTTGTTATGTTTAACTGGGGGAGTTATGATTTCCACGATATCACGTATTGTGTACCAAATTTTATCTGGCCTTTCCGGCCATCTAAAAGTATTCCCGGTAGATAGTACCATAGTACTGATTTCATACAGTCTACCTTCTTTTTTCTCAATTTTACCTGGAAAGTATTCCCCTTCGTACGTAATAATTACATAACAACCATTTTTTAAGTTTTTATTCCAACTTTCATTATTAGAGTTTGCCACCTTAGTCAAAGGTAATTCTGATTCCGAACTACTGTCCTTGGTCACAGACCTTTTCCTTTTCCTCTGCTCGGAACTTTTTCTCTGATTGTGTAGTTTTGTTGCTTGATCTATAATTTCTTCAGCATTTGAAGCGTCACTCTGTTCGTTCCATTCACTTTCACCACTTTCTACATAATCAACTTCACCATCTTCTTCGGAGGACGAGGTTTCTTCGGGCATTTTTTTCTTTTTAGCCTTCATTTTCGGGTTTTTTTTTCTTTTTGTTGGCCTGTTTTTCGTTCTTTTTGTTTCCAGCTGCCTTCGTAACTCCACAATCTTGTTCACCACCTGCCTTCATAACTTCGCCATCTTCTTCAGAAGACGATATTTCATTGGTAACATTTTTCTGTTTAGTCTTAATTTTAGTCTGCTTTTTCTTTTTGACTTGCTTTTGTTTCTTTTCGTTTTCGGCTGCCTCCATAATATCTACCCATTTGTTCGAAGTTATAATTGAAGGGATGTACATTGCAGTCTTAGTTTTTTTAGGTACCACTTTCCCTGGATACAATACACATTTTTTAACTAACTCTCTTGCCGTATATTTAGCAGATTTTTCATAGTTTTTCTCGACTTCATTATTTTGTACGGAAACGTCCTCTTGATTGGAGTTATCAAGATTAGTTAAAGTAATGCAAGGATCATTATTAGAATTATATTCGTCCAGGGTGTTACTTTGTTTTGGAGTGCGGAGGGTAGTGTTTTCTTGACCACAAGTAACAAGACGAGTGGCAGATGCGCAAGGTTCTTCAAAGGTATTGTCATCTTTTAGGGTAATATCCTTTGCATTGCAAGTATTATCGTGGTATCTAGTTCCAGTGCCTTCGATAGTGCCCTCTTGGTCACGGGTATAAACAACACGGGAAGAAGATGCGCAAGGTTCTTCAAAAGTATTGTCGTCCTTTAGAGTAGGATTTTCTTCATTGCCTGAATTATCCATATTTTGAGTGCCAGTCCCTTTGACAATGTCATCTGCATTGCAATTATCAAGAAGCGATGGAGACGCACAACATTCTTCGTGGGGGTTGTCCTCATTATCTCCGAGATCACGAAGGGCAGATATATAAGGATCTTCGACCTCTTCCGATAGGACTGCCTGGTTAGTTCGGGTCTTTGTAGCAGTGTTGTCATTTTTAAAAGCCAGCCAAGTATCATAAAGCATTGATGCCTCCTTATTTCCTTCCCAATCCAGGCCCAATTCTAATGTAGTGTAAAAGTCTTTCAGCAAGTTCGAATCTATTTTACTTTCTAGATATGCAAGATAGCTTGACTCAGAAATGGTAAGCTTCGTGACGACGTCATGGTTCTCTTTTGTGTTGCTGTGTTGTTTCACAATTCTTTTATAATTCACGAAATCAGCCCCGAATGGATACAGACCACATGTCTTAAATCCTGCTTTTATATTGTTTGCAAAAGTTTCGTTATTGATTATTAAGCTATACAAAGCTGAAGGAAGGTTATATTTTGTAATTTCTTTTCCATCATTTTCTATACGCCACTTCTTCACGAGCTTACGCCAGTTTTGTTTTAGAGGGTAAAACACCGCGACGTCCAAGGGTTGTAGCATGTGAGTTGTGTTTGGAACAAGCGCCACCACGATGATTCCATTTTCACGACATAATTTGCTAAGTTGCATGGTCAGGTGAGATTTGTGTCCATCCAGGAATAAAATTATAGGTAATTCTATTCCTTTTTCCTTTAGGTAGGGAATAAAGACGTTTCCAACAAATTCATAAAAAGCCTCTCCTGTCATCCAACCTTTTTCAGTTTTTCCGACTCCCCAGCCGTCTGGTGCATTTTGAACAACTTCACTACTCATCCTTTTGTACTTGTAAACAGTTGTAGGGGGCGCATACTCGCCCAGGGCATTTACAGTAAAAAGTGTAGTTATATTTTCTTTGTCGCTGTTCTTTGATGTATCATAGACATGGAGTCCTTTTTCGGCTAACACCAGACCTCCTTTAGGTGCTAGAAAGAAAGCAGTTTCATCGCAATTCCACACTCGTGAGGGGTCTTCTAGAATTTTCAGATCTTCTGTGCCTAATAGTGAAGAAACTTCCTGAAACCAATTTCTTATTTTTTCTTCGGTAATCAATGAACGAGCTTTATTTATATATTCGGCATGTTTTTGTCTGAGATCGGGATGTCTGGCCATAAACGCTTCGAACCAGGATCTTGAAGGCCTGTTATTTATAAAAGGTGTCTTAAGACCTCCCTTCTCCACGATTTTTTTTACAGAGTCTAATAACCCTTCTTTGTTGATTGGAAACCCATTACGAGCAGAATCTTTAATCCACGCTACAAGTTCATTTTCGATTTCAATTCCAAGAACTGCTTGAGGTCCCACATGTCCAGAAGTTTCAGGAGCATCACCAGAAAGTTTATGCTGCAATGTCGTTCGAGGAACATTAAAGTTCTTGCTAGCAGTGGAAACTTTCATTCCATTTCTAATAGCGTCTAACGCTAAGTCTACTTTATGTGGTGAGTACTGAAACAGTTTTCTTTTAACTACGTCTGTTTTTTTTTGCTTGAAGTCGACATCTTTCCCAGAATCTGCAAGAAAATAACATTAACGTCATTCAATTAACAAATACATTAATTATTACATCACATTACATAAGTACAACATCATCATATCAGCCGTAAGACGTCCACTGCTGAACAAAAGTCCCCCAACAAATAAGTAGGCAAATGAAATGCATACCGGGTCTACCTATCCATCGAAACAATTTATATAGTTTACTATCTACATCATTAAGAAAAAACAAAGAAAGAACACATAGTTTATATAAAAAAGACCTCGTTAAACATTAAGTGGCCAGAACTGGGGTTTCTACATGTGCCACTTTTGGCCATCGACTTGGCCAAAGATGGGAAATTGCATAATATTTGCCCCATTTGTGGCCATCGGATTATAACCTTACTTCTCGTATGAATTGCGAGCAAATAACTGAAGTTCTACTTAGACAATATGATTAAAATGTAAAACGAATAATAACATTTAAAAAATAAACAAAGATTCCAGAGATAGTTACTGATTACTCACCCACTGTCCTTAATGGTTTTACTAAGAAATGAGCACGTTGAACGCACATTGACACTGAATGGCTGCTGTCATCTCACTGACGTTTGACACATGACAACTGTATTTGTGTTGCCATAATTCGTTATTGTAACTACCATAGACCATAGTGTGGCACTGTTCCTGATCAAAGGAAGCACCTGTTTCGAGCGCACGTAGCTCGCACCTTCATCGGCCGCGTGACGTGTGTACCCTGCCGCTCTGCGCCCGCGCACCTGTTCGCCCGCGCGCCCCGCGCCGCCGCCGGCGCCGGGACTTTAAAACCGCGATCGCTCGGTCATCCGCGCCAGTCGATAGCCTACTCCGACGGCGAATGCGCGCGCAAATATTTCTACATTAATAATTACGTTTCGCAATCTAGCATACCTAAATCTCAGTTTTCTCTTCTAATTCTTGATACTGTATCTTCCTAGTGCTTGTTTCTACTCATACTGTAAGCTGTAACTTTCCTATTAAAACTGCTGTCTACAACTCTTGAAAACGCCTGTCATTTCTCTGCACACCCTCCGAGCAACCACAATAGAATTGTTTAGTTATCTGTACATTGTTAGCATCGCTTTGAAGTTGAAAATGGCCAAAAGTGGGTCAGTGGCCAGAACCGGGTCGCCTGCCCTACCTTCTAATTTGTCTGATCACGTAGAACCATTATACAATGTAGACAGTTATCCATTGCAATTACAATACAGACTACAGTTGGCGCAAACTGAAGCTAAAATAACTTGATAACTAAAAAACATAGAAAAGCTAAGTATGATATTGCAATGAATCCTGTTAGATATAAGGTAGGAGATTTAATATTAATTAAGATAGAAACCGGACGTAAGTTGGATCCTCTGTATAAAGGACCATATGTAGTTGTAGAAGACTTAGATTTATATGTAAATAATGAAATAAAGGATTATTCCACAACTATCACACAACGCCATCTAGTCCCAAGCTAAGCAGAGCTTGTGTTATGGGTACTAGACAACTGATAAACATACTTATATATTTCTAAATACATACATATTATAGATAAATTACAACCATATGATGATAAAAAATGATGAGATAAAAAATAATTTAAATAAAGAAGAAATAATTCATAAAAATAGGACTAAACCATTCTATGAATAAAAGTAAACTGTACTCTCTTCCTTAGTTTATTATAGATTGATTAATGTTTTTTTTTTTTTATGTATAACATTATCATGTTTGTTTTTTTTTTTTAATTTTCCCGTAATAATAGTATTAGAGTTAAAAAAAAAATTGTACTAATGACATTTTTTTTTCTTCGCCCCCGGGAGGTGAAGTGTGAGTATATTATTATGTAGTACGATACCTATATGTGTGCGCGCACTTAGCTATGTAAGCAACTTTACTTCATATTCCTTTTTATTGTACTTAAGAGTTAGTCTAATAAAAGACACCTAACTGTAAACAGTGTATCCTTTACTACAAGCCAAGGTTCCAACATCACAATCATTTAAAAGCAAATGTTCTTCACAAACGCGTGCAAAAGGTGGTGCGTAGTAGTTAAAATCTTTCAACAAACGGATTTTCATGTGCTTTGGTATTCGATGCCTTGTCTCGCCTGTACATCCGAATAAAATGCAAGAGTTTGAAGTATTCGGTGCCCGACTAATATGTGGTAACTGTATAATAGAATGTTGAATATCTTGTTCGTCAACTACTGCTCCACGTTGATCACCAGCATGCGGTACCACAGCTTGATCTGGTTGTACCTCGGCTTGATCTGGTTCTATCACAGGTTGATCTGCTGGCTGTTCAGAAGGGCGTACTGGTGGTTCTTGTTCTCGTTCACTGGACGCACGACGTCTTGGTGGGTACGCCTCGCGTCGCCAGCAAGGCTGACAGATAAACTCGGCGTTGCTAAATTGTATCTGAAATAAATAGTTTTTAATTTTCAAATAATGATTTCATTATGTCTGCATCAGACATAGTTGCAGGATATGGGCCGCACACATCTATTATGTGACCATCACTTGCCACTAACAGAAAAGGCTTAACTAAATTACGGTATTTGTGGAGGCTGTAAATCATTTTTTGTTTGAATATATATGTAAGTGCCATCGAAAATTATTATTGGTTTCCTTTCTTCCCTGTTACCGAATAAGCCCTCAGGTATTAATATCTTTTTGTTAATTATGGCTTCACGGCTTATGTGTCCTAACCCCAAATGAGTAAGCACGTATTGTGATAATAAAGCTTCTCGAGCCTTCTTAAGTAGACGCGTAACTTTTCCTTTGCTCATTCTAAACAACGTCCCTAGCCTCTCGTGAGAATCTCCAGTACGAGCTTTTACAAAAAATAATGCGAGAGCTGTTTTTGGCATTTTACAGTTTTCTGCTAATTGGGGGATTTCATTTAGGACACTTAAAAACTGATCTTTGATTAAGCCAGTCCAATAATGAAACATTGAATCATCAATATTTTCTAGATTTGAAAAATTAAGGTGTACAGTTTGGGAATCATTATTTACTTGCATCATTTTTTCAATGTCCTCAGCACTGAATACATTATTTAACATGACCAAATTCAAAATATGGTCCCAATCATAGGTGGTTTTGTGAATCATGCAAACTCTTGCATGTTCAGCTATATATACTTTATAATTTGTAAGAATATTTTTTCTTAGGTAACTAGGTACTATGTGACGTTCAGTATTTATTAATTTATTTACACCCAGGTACAAAACAACTAGAACCGGACATACCTATTTTTTATACGAGTTTAATTGAATACAGTGGGGCATATCCAAAACTTGCTCAGGCTCTTCTTGATTAGGTTGATCAGGTTCATTTGCTTGATGAACAGCATCTTGAGCCCAAGTCCAACAGTCATTGCACACCAATGGATGATTAGTGATCTGTAAAAAAAATGTATTAAATAAACTCACACATTCATAGATAAATACATAATTCATAGATTTACACTTTAGTATTTTACACACCTGTCGGGGATGTATTCTTCTTGAAATCACGTCCCTTACTGGACCATTTAGTACTAGATGTCTTCGCCTTCGTACAGTTGATGTTGAACACACAATACAAACATTTCTGTTATTAAGGTTGTTGAAAGAATAAGCTTAAAATGTAGAAATAATAAGCTTAATAAAAAGAAAAGTATTGAATTTTTATTTGAACCAAAGCTTTTATATAAAGAAGTAATGAAGTGACAAGAATAGAGTAAAGAGTACAAAACCATAACTTTTTGTAACACAACTAAATAAGTATGAATATACAACATGCTCCCTCAAAAAGTTAACTACATTGCACTCATAACACAAAGACATTTAAAAAATAGAAAACCAATGCAATACACTAGGATATACCAATCATTTGCAAACAACTGCGATGCTTTGTTGGACCCAATGGTTTCGTCAAAACATCTGCAGGTAACCTGTCGCTGGGCATATACCTAAGTTCAACGGTTTTATCGTTCACTTTCTCTCGGACAAAATGGAACTTAACATCTATATGTTTTGTCCTGTTGTGGTGAACCGGATTCATGGCTATTAAGTCGTAAGTTAAGGGGATCTCAGAAAAATTTAGCCGTATTCATGTTCTATAAAGTATATCTTAATGTGACGTAAAAAATACAAAATAAATATATATATGTTGTAACTTGGTTTCAGTTTATTAATGTGACTATAAAATAAATGAATAAAACTTTCTAAATAAAGAGAAATCATTATTGGAGATCCGCCATGAAACGGACGTTTAACTTCGGAGTAATATTAGATATTGTAGTTAAATAATTAAAAACTCGTTAACTATCCTTAGGGAATTCAGATACACACATCAACACGGTCTAGGGATATTTTTAAAAAAGCGAATTACTATCAATGTGCTAATTATTTATATGACATGTATATATTTAAAAGATACGTTATTTAATATTCTACCATTTTTTAATAATGGTTAAGGTACTTAGATTAAAATTTCAGGATTTTATGGAAAAAAAATGAAGCATAGACGGAAATCGTATATGAATGAACTTTTAATTTGTGAGTAAAAACTGAAAAAATAGAAAAATCATTTAATTTGTGTTTATAAACTTGAAGTTAGTAGTCTGAGAAAGCGCCCATGATGTTCATAACACATCGGCAACGATTCGGCATGCTCAGAACAAGGTTGTCAATGTCTTGCTGCGGAATATTGTCCCATGTCCTACTGAGGTGCGCAAAAAGTTGATCTTCTGTAGCCAGATTTTCAGGAACTTCCTTCAGAGCTCTTCTTTGCAGCATATCCCACGCATGCTCAATGGGATTTAGATCTGGCGATTGAGCAGGCCAGTCTAAGGCCCTAACATTATGTGTATGTAACCAAGCTGCTACCGTTCTCGCCGTGTGTGCCCGGGCATTGTCGTGCATGAGCAGGAAATCTTGCCCCATTTGTGTTCTGTGGGGCAAGATTACGGGCCCCAGCACCTGTTGGACGTATCGTTCTGCCGTCATATTGCCCCGCACCCAAACGAGATCCGTCCGTCCTCCAAGACGAATTCCTGCCCAAACCATAATTGTTCCTCCTTGGTATGGGTGAACTTCCTGAGGGTTCTGGAGACGGCTCCATCGTCCAGGAACTCGCCAAACACGCGTCCTTCGTGAATCTGGATGGAAGCCGAACCTGGATTCATCCGTGAACAGCACATTGGACCATTGCTCACGGCCCCAGTCCACGTGGTTCCGAACCCATTCTAATCGTCGTCCACGATTGCCTCTCCGTAAAGGTAGGACCCGGAGTGGTCTACGAGAGCGTAGATTGCTTTCATGCAGTCGCCTTCTTACAGTTTGGTCACTCACAAGCACTTGGTGTTCCACTCGCAGCCTTTGGACCAATTGAGTCGCCGTTGCATTTGGTTGTGCTCGCGCAGTAATTTGCAAAAATCGGTCTTGTCTGGGGGTAGTGATGCGACTTGGCCCCCGGTGCCTCTCCGCTACTTCACCTGTGGCACGATAGCGTGTCCACAATCTTGAAATTACATTTTGATGGGTCCCTATGGCCTCAGCAACATTACGCTGAACAGATCCAGCTTCCAGCATTCCCACAGCTCGTAACATCTCCGCCCTCGTCAAATGTCGGCGTTGCATGGCTACAATACCTCAATTTTAACTTTATCTTTCGTTTAAAAATGAAAAAAAACTGTAACTAAACGTAATTCGTATTGTTTTCTAAATTTCGCACAAATGAAAATTCCCTCTCCTATACATCAAGACATTTTTTGCCACCGAAACAAAAGAATTTTCAAAAATTTAAATTTGGAATTAGTCTGAGATAAATTACAAACAAATCGGTGTATAAAAGATTCCAATGCGGCCAGTACTTTTCGAGTTATTTAATTGAGTATGAAATATCCCTAGACCGTGTTGATGTGTGTATATTATACTATTAGTAATACACCATATTTTAAGAAAATCAACTTTATTTTAAGGAATACAATGCTTTTTTGTATCTCTGTCACTTGTCCGTTTCATGACTCAGGTAGCATTGAAAAGGACAGTAGGTGTCTTGAAACGGACTAGGAACTAATGTGACACTTTAGTGTCATTTGAATACGAGACGTTTCACAAATTATGTGCTGTTACACATTTACACTTATTACAATAAGTCAAACACTTAGAATCAAAACAAATTGAGATCAAAATAATTAACAATTATAAAAAAACAACATAAAATAATCAGTCACTTTTCTTATATAAACATGAGACTTTGGCATTAATCAAAAATATTTCTTATTTGGAATAACAAATCAAAGACTATAATATTAGGAATAACAATAATAAACTATTTCCTTATTTATGTCGTCAGTCATTTAAGATGAATAATAACCAGTCTTTTCGTTACTTATAGGAGTAGATATTAATTGCAATTGTTACAAAAATAATTATTCATACCCTTCATGCCACACGTTTCGTGTGCCCATTTGTTACAAATAGCACATTTTAGCCAGTCTACATTGCTATTCAGATAAGCCCCTCTACAAACAGTGCAATAGTCATCATCATCATTTTTATTGCCTTTTTTTACGGTGATATTTGCCTTGCTTTTGCCCTTAGCCTTAGATGTAGAAGGTAAATTATATGTCGAGTCTTTAGCTCCAGAATTATCATCCGAAGTATCCGATTCTTGGAATGAAAAATCCGAATCCGACGATTCTGAAGACGACTGTATCAGCTTTTTAATGTTTATAGATGTTTTCATCTTAGCCTTCTGATTCGGTTTCTTTTTAGCTAAATGTTTTTCAATTAGTGCATCCTTCTCAGGCGTATCAGTAATAACTGTGCTTTTCATTTTTCTGGAACGGTTCTGAGTTTTTTTTCTAGGCAATGCCTTTGGATATGGTCGGATGCATTCAGGAGATAAAATCGTGGTTGACAAATTTAATTCTGAATCTGGTATTTGTGGAGTAAAGTTAGAAGAGATAGCAGCTGACGTTTCAGCGGCATCGTTAGTAGATAGTATTTCAGCAGAAGTTCCAGGAGCATTATCAGTTGATACTTCGGTATTATTGAGCTCAACTGCAGGTCTGTCAGTGACAAAAGATGTCAAAAAATCATCTTCGGTAAATGTATTCCGATTAAATGGATGAATACCCGTTTTCTGAAATCCTGCGATCGCATTTTCCATAGAAAATGCGGCAGTGTACGCGGTGTTGGCAAATTGAGCCACTTCATAAATCGATACGGGCTTTCCGGGATTAGATAACATCCATGCATTCATGGCCTCTCTATATCGAACCTTGAAAGGCCCATAAACAGAAACGTCCAGTGGCTGGAGGCGATGGCTACAGTGAGGGGGAAACGTTAAAATGGTAATATTTCTAGCCAACGTGACAACGTCGATGGTAATGTGACTAGCATGATTGTCACATAGTATCAAACAGAGATTTTCCTCAGATGGCTTAACATATTTGACAAAATGTACCATGGCCTTGTAAAAACTCTCCTCTGTTATCCAACCACTTGGGTTGGCTAAGCCAAGTGACCCTTTTGAACCGCCTTGTAACATGAATTCCTTAAAATGGACCCTAGGAAACACAAATACCGGAGGTACAGTGCCACCCGAAGCATTTATGAAACCAAGCATTGTGACTAACTGTCCTCTTTCTGCCGATGTCATCTGCCCAACTTGTTTACACCCTCGGGTTGCAATTACTTTTGGTGGGTTGGTAACTGTCGAACATCCAGTTTCGTCAAGGTTCCATATCATATGCGGTTCAATCGCCTTTTTATGCAGTATGTTTGCAAGATTTTCGTAAAACTTACTAACATTTTCTTGGTTAAAAGTTGTAGCCCTGGATAGGGACGTATTTTCAGGTTTACGTACTGATAATGATTGGTTTCTTTTCATAAAACCACGAAACCAGTCCTTCGTAGACTTTTGTCTCTCAATCCATATTTCTGGTGCGACATTATTGGCAGCTGCAAATTGGTAAGCAAGCTCCTTTACCTGGGTTGTAGTTAGTCCATAGCACATCTTCGAAGATCTTTTTAAATAATCGGCTAGTTGTTCCTCTTGTTCGCGAGAAAAAATCCTTCTATTTCCAATATTGGGATCATGACTATACGCAGTTGAAGACGTTCTAGCTTTCTTAACGATATCTGCCAAATATGATTTCGATATCTTATATGCTGATGAAACTGAGCGAATTGACTGGCTTTTTTCCAATACTTCTTCCACAGCTCTCTCTATTGCAGCTTTTTCTGGCCGAACTCTCTTCTTTGGCGGCATCTGAAAAATTAACAGAGATAAGAAATTAGGAGTGATGAATGGGACAGCACTGACGCATTGAAACGGTCGTCCGTTTCAATGCGACACTCCCTGTCCGATTCATTGCAAACCTAACCTGTAACACATTAATAACCAAATTCCAATTAATAAGTATTGTAAAGATTATAACTCACCGTTACGTGTGTATTTGATATATTTCGCAGCAAATACGACTATCACGATTGCAGCACAAGTTACTATAATATCTTGCCCCACAGAACACAAATGGGGCAAGATTTCCTGCTCATGCACGACAATGCCCGGGCACACACGGCGAGAACGGTAGCAGCTTGGTTACATACACATAATGTTAGGGCCTTAGACTGGCCTGCTCAATCGCCAGATCTAAATCCCATTGAGCATGCGTGGGATATGCTGCAAAGAAGAGCTCTGAAGGAAGTTCCTGAAAATCTGGCTACAGAAGATCAACTTTTTGCGCACCTCAGTAGGACATGGGACAATATTCCGCAGCAAGACATTGACAACCTTGTTCTGAGCATGCCGAATCGTTGCCGATGTGTTATGAACATCATGGGCGCTTTCTCAGACTACTAACTTCAAGTTTATAAACACAAATTAAATGATTTTTCTATTTTTTTCAGTTTTTACTCACAAATTAAAAGTTCATTCATATACGATTTCCGTCTATGCTTCATTTTTTTTCCATAAAATCCTGAAATTTTAATCTAAGTACCTTAACCATTATTAAAAAATGGTAGAATATTAAATAACGTATCTTTTAAATATATACATGTCATATAAATAATTAACACATTGATAGTAATTCGCTTTTTTTTAAATATCCCTAGACCGTGTTGATGTGTGTATTTGGATACATCAATTATCTTTTATTTACTCATAAAAAAAACTGTTGTTAAACTACATGATTAACATAAACAACTCTATCACAGATTACTAATAGTTACTTGGTAACAGATAAATCACTATATACTAAAATTGTACCGGCGCGCGGTACGGCGGCCGGTAGATAATAATAATTAGTGCGCGCAAGTACAGACAGAGGCCTGGTGAGATGGAGCAAAATGATGTACTGCTGCGCTGGTATATGTTAGTAAGTAGATTTAGTGTATAATATTAAATAAATTAAATTATTTATTAGATTTTTCGTTAGCCATTTTCATTTTTGGTTTTTTGTTTTTTATTTTCAATTGTTTTTTGTATGTAGTCCGGATCTCGTATTTGCAAATTCCGTGGATGGCGAGGGTCAACCAACTCTGGAAGCAAGCAGTCCATGTAAAAAGTCGTCAACTTTTCTTCCATTTTTTGTTTCCAAAAATTATCATCTCTTTCGACAATCTGAGCTCTCAAACATTCGTTTTCATTAGCCCAAACAGCAAAATAATATACATTTTTTTCGTTGCGTTACATGTAATTGGCCTTGGATTTGGTAGAACCAATTATGAGTTTTGTTGACTTCTTTTTCGCCATTTTTATTAGTTTTCCAAAAAGTAACTTTTTTTTGTTCAATTGCTTCGTTTAGTCCCATTTTATATGCCGTTATTGGGCACTTGACTTCCACAACTGAGTCGCCACCACACAGCCCATCGGGTGTGGCACCAAGGAAAGGAAGATTCCTGTCGATAAAAAGGCCACATTGTTCGATTTCTTGATTTAGCTGAGCGCTCAGCTGAATGATGGCCTTTCTTTCATTTTCTCGGCCATGTTTGATCGATGCCACGTTATCCAAATTTCCTTTATACAAAAATTCTTTCACGGTATTTACGCAACTTGTATTTGGTCTTCGCTTTATAATTTTTTCGAAGTTTGAGGCGGTAAGTAGAGAGCGTCGAAGCTCGAGCCACTCACCACTGCCGCTTTGGAGTATTGTGCTTTTTTGTATTTTGTCCATTTCTTCATCTGTTTTCTTCAAATTATTTAAAAAAGCTTCTTTAACTTTATTATAAGTTTCCTCGTCCATGTCCGGTTTGATTCACCCTTCTCCATACTCTTTGTCTGTTTTTCCTGATCCTGAAGCTTGAAATAAACACTTTCTTGGTTTTTGCCTTTTTTGAATTTTGTTGTAAGCGTTTTTCTTAATTCTCTTCTCTTCGAATTTTTGTAATTTTCCTGTGGGGCTCCTACCACCATTTATCGAATTGTAAAGCCTTGATATTGTCTTTTTGCATTAAAAGCTACTGCCGCCGCATGGACTCGTAATGAATATGAATTCTTTTTGGAAAAATTAATTCTTTTCCCCCCATCATACTTCGCGACAACACTGTGAAAATTTTCGACGCGGTTACTGTCAACGTCATGGATTAAGCTCCGTGAATGCGCAGCTACGCTTTGTACAATGAAATTTATGCGCTGCCACAGAGCTAGCACTTGTTTGCGTCGGTCCCGATTGCGGTAATTTAAAATATGTTTAATACGTGCGCGTTTCATCTCTGCTTGAGTTCCAGTAGCAGTCCAGTCGGTGCAGAGTTTGGTATCGCGGTAAAGTTCACGTGCTAACAAAGATGAAACAAAGCTGGAACGCAATTGGGCTGCAAGCAAATATAAATTTTTAGAGATGTGACTTTAGTATTGATAAAACATAAACATCTTCCCCAGTAATCCTGTGAAGCCTATCAAGATATGCATTTAAGGAGTGTTGAGCCCATATAACACTATCATGAGTAGACCCAGGGAAACTGGAATCTACACATAATATATTTAAATTTGAGTCACACATCTTAAAAAAAAAACATTTTACTACAAAAGAATTTTGAGAGATACTAAATGAGCTTAATATTTTAAAATACTTATAGAAATGTCTATAATCTTTAATTTAATAGTTTATCATAATTATTTACATTATTACTCACTATTAAAACATTGAGAGAGTGGTACCCTTTTCTATTCATGAATCTTCATTATGCTGAGGGCACACTATGGCCATATGGGTCCCATCGACGCAGGCCAGTAGTCCCGGCATTTTATAACGCCTGTAAAACCGAAAAAACAATTTCAATCAATATTTTCCTTCAAAAGGTATCAACAATTAAGTATCAATAAATTCAAAGGTATTATTTATACTTAAGTACTCTCTTTTCCTTTTCGTGTCGTTGAAAGGGGAAACAAACATATTTGTTTAGAATAGAGGGCTTGTTTAAAGCCATTACCACCTGCTGGATTGCTTTGGAAACACTGGCTTGAGAAACACAGTGATTCCGGTTATCTCCTACAAGAGTCTGATAAGACCCAGAAGCAAAGAATGCTATTGCAACCAAAACCTAAAATAAAAATACTTAAGTAGGTAATGGAGTTTTAGTATCATAGCTAAGTGGATTAAAAAAACCTAACCTAACTCTTCTTGTCTTTATGAGGAGCATTCCTTACATCAAATACATGGTTTCTTACCTTAGTTTCCACGTCCAAAGCATCTGAACGTACAGTAGGTAGAAGGTGAGGAGTTAACTCGGAAATCAGCTGCCGAGTAAGGTCCTTGGACAACATTTACAAACTTTCGATCACTGAGATCGAAAGCCGGATCACTCTTCCTCGCCAATACGTTCAGCCGCCTAGCCTCCGCACGAGCTACGGCTACGTCGTACGCGTGAGCACATTCTAATAGGTCTAAATATAACATTTTTACAGCAAACACAATAAAATAAACAAATATCACACAAAAACACAGCGAATGTTCGTGAAAAGTTTGAGAAAAAGTAGCTTCATTTCAACTATTCCACAAACGCGCAGTTGCGTTCCGTCTGCGTTTTAACTTCGGTTGAAGTAAATGTCAAAACGACACCGCGATACGAAATCATGTAACGTTTGAACTTCGTTCGTGCTTCATTTGCGTTTCATTTGAAAAAAAAATACCGCAATTCGGGCCTAGAGGATGTTGAAAGTATGGACGCCTGCACTGATACTTGATGCAACCTGTCATGTAGCCGTGTTCTGTGTCAAGAGATTAAAGTACGGCTCGCTTGTTCATCTGTCATCTCGTATGCTAACATTATCCGGTATGTTTGTAAAATAATCTTCCAAATAAATTCGTTATAAAAGTTTAATTGCCCTTGTATATATTTCTTCAACGTTGCGCTCATTTTATGCGCACGGTTTTGAGACGTTGACTGTGCATCTTGGGTTTTTATATATCAATGGAAAACACTTACTTTTTGGGGTTGAGCAAGGCATTAAATTTCCACAGGCAGAAATCTGATTTTGGTTTACATCTGTTTAAGAAAAAAAAAAAAGTGAAACAATTTAACTACTATTAATTAATAGCCTTCCCTCTTTGCCCAGAAATGGGATGATGCAGGCTAACAGTAACAGTAATTAATAGCATTTTTTGTGTGCAAGTAATACAAACATATTACATGGTGAAAATTGTTTTTTTAGAGGTGGTGGGCGTATGTGGTCAGTAAGCTCTTCATCTCCACTTGAATCCAGGTAGCGTTTTGTTTGGTGTATTCTACGTTTTGGTCTCGAGGCCTCAGTTTTGTTTTCAAATTCGTCTTCTGTTCTGTGTTCTGTTGTCAAGTCTGAAGTAACCTCTGCTAGTTTCAATTTCTTTTTTGCTTTATCCAAGCGGTCTTAAAAAGATACAAACACCATTCAAACCATGCACATCATAATAACATGCGACACTTCACCTTCGAGATTTAAATATACCCGCAATTCCCTGTCCAAAGCAATTTACTTTGAATGCAACTCTGAATGTTAAGACATTTGTAATGGCTGTTTGGCGAACACTCCCAAGACACCAACCAAGCACACTCTTTGCTCTATATCGTGTAGGTACCTAAGGAGGTACTGAAACTGGTAGTTTTCGATGATTCTACTTCGCAATTTACTAAATTTCGCTATCATGCAACAACTCAACTCATGTCCCAACTGTACTGTATGAAAGCGTACGTACACCTCGTGCATGTAGAAAACTTAATAAATAACCTCTATTCTGTGTAGACCACATTACTTCGTAATTCAATTAGAAAAGAATGTACATACCAGTCTCATATAACACTCTTTGGACACTATAAAGATGCCATTTATCATCTGGTGATGCCTGTTTAATGAGTAGCCGATCAAATTCTTTTGATCCTTTTATTGGAGGCCAATGCACCTCACATTTTCGGGACGTCATTCAATCTGAGTTTACTATGGAAAGAGTTCCACCGTCAGTGTCGGTAAACTGTATTATGGCGTACGTTATTTATTTTATTTGCACAGGAGCCAGAAAATTTAATAGATAGAAATAGTTAACACTGCACGACACCAAAATTAGGGGGAAAAGAAATGTCAAACGTTCCGAACGTTCAATGACACGTTCCGTTCCACGATTGAAAGCGCGCCCCGTTTTACAAAAAAAAAAAAAAAATGGACGGAAGATATGAAAAGGCAGTTGTTTCTTGATTTTTATTCTTCTAAAAAGTGTTTAATAAAGTGATTGGTGTTTAATTTATTGTGATGGTGTTTTGTACCTAGCGTGTGAAAGATGTACTATCGGGCAGTTCCGCATGCTCACCTTTAGGGCGATAATCGCAAAGCACGGCTCTCGGCTCGATCGCCGTCATGCATGCATCTTGACCACAGACTACTTAGAGATAATCTTGACCAATAGGAAGAACGAAGCCAATACGTATAACTAGTTATTAGTTAAAAGGGAAAGTGGGATTTGGGAAAATATAACTTCGTCTTTTTGACTAAGACTCATTTTGTCAAATCAACTTTGATGGCCCTTTTAACTTATGACACTAGTGAGCTGTGTTGACTTGCTTGTAGGATGTCTTTTCAATTTCTAATAAAATTGTCGTATCGGTAAACTGTGACACCACCGTGAGCTTTTTATGAATTATTGTAGCTGACAAGAAGCAATTTTTATATATTCTCTTTGGTTTAAAAAATATGTTATTAATATTGCATAATACATAAACAACTAGATATTTATAATCTTTTAGCGACCCGCCTCGGCTTCGCACGGTTGTAACAAATCTTTGAAATACTTGTCTTTTCTCTACTATGATATGCATGTATTATTATATACACTTAAACCTTTCTCATGAATCGCAAACCGCTATCGGTTTGCGAAGTATCTGCCGCGTTTGTCTGTCTATACAGACAAACGCGGCAGAGACTTTCTAATATGAAAATTTTAAATTGTAAGGATATGGGTACTATCCACTATTTTTTTATTCTCTTGAAAACCAATATTAGCAACAAAATATCTAAAATATAAATTATCTATCTAGTGGGATTATAATATAAAAGGTATACCTAACTATACCAGCTTAAACAAAAATTGTAAAATAAGCACTGGTTTGAAATGGGTTTTTTGATGGGTTGGATTTGTAAAACAAAAAAAAATTCAAATAAGGTCAGTAGGGGCAAGTGCGGCTTTGGAGCAAGTGCGGCTTTGGGGCAAGTGCGGCGAGTATCATTATACAAAAAATTACCAATGATATTGATAAAATCGCCATCTAGTGACGTGAGGGCAAACAAAATTAGTTCCGGGAAAAGAGATTGGGGGCGTCAAGTGAATGAAAAAGGATTTGACGCCATTTTTATTTTACACTGAGATTTCTCTATGGTATGAAGTTGACACGTGTTCGTTGTTGTGCTAAAACTTTTGTTTTTTTTTTCAAGAAATGGGCTGATCTAAGAACGTAAGTGTTTTCTTTGAATCCTAAGGTTCATATTTACGTAGTTATTTCATTTTTATCTAGCAAATGTTGGCAACATTGCACTTGGAGCGCCATCTGTGGATGACAGCGAAGAAACTGACACCAACGAAGGCAGTTTCATATTGCTGAGATCCCTGGAGTGGGGCGCCAGAGGCTTTATAACGGCGAAGCACAAGCGGAGCGGCCTCTTGGGCTTTCGACTTCTGGATAGTTCACTATCATCATACTCATTTTTATTGTTATTTTCCTGTACATGCACATAATATTGTAAAATAATTATTAATTAATAAACCAGTTAAATATTTTTAGTTGTCTCGAGTTTATTTAAGTAAAATTAAATACTAAATTTCACATCAGAAGTGACAAACAACTTTCACGCCATGGGTAAACAAAAGCGAGGTAGCAGTACTAAGCGTTCCAAGCGAAAACGTGCTCGCTCCACCTCGTCTTCAAGCTCCAGCGCCAGGACGCCTTCGCCGCCACTAAGGCGGAAGGATAAGGTATCTCGTAATTACACAGAATCAGTGAGTAACACAAATTCTATTACTTTGAACAATTTCATACCAGATTTTGATCCAATAAAAGATGATATAGACACCTGGCTTAGCATTATTCAATCTTACGCAAATACTTTTTCATGGTCTGATAAAATGATTCGCTATCAAGCTTTGAATAAATTAAAAGGATCGGCTAAAGTATGGTATGATTCATTATTACGTACAGAAAAGCAGTGGCCCGCGTGGAAATGGGACGACTGGAGGTTAAAATTGTCGGGTAGTTTCCAAATACGTAGAAATATGTTCGATCTTTTAAAAGAAATCATAGAAAAAAAAGCCTATCGAAAACCAATCCCTGTATGAATTTTATTTTGAACAAAAATGTAAGATAGATCATTTATGTTTGAATTTCTCTGAACAGGATATTATTTCAATTATAGTAGGAAACATAGGTGATCACAATATCGGTGCGTCTATAGAAGCTATTAATTTTAAAACGAGTGATGATTTAGCTAGTTATTTACACAGTCGTGTTTACAAGAAAAATGTAAGACAAGAAAGCAGTTCACGGGACATACAGGTCAAACCAACAACGCATAGTCAATCAACATCCGTAAATCGAACTCCTGTATCTGCAAACTCCGCTGTTGCAAGCCAACCGTCCTCCTCCAGTGTTGGCCAAGATTTTAGTAGAAAAATAATTAAATGTTATAATTGTGGGGGTAACCATAAGAGGAATCAATGCGATGCAAATAAGTGTGAATATTGTGGAAAAAGAGGGCACGTAGAATCGAGTTGTTACCATAAGAAAAATTCAACAAAACCTGTAGTGAAACCTGATCAAGAAACTAAATTTAGTAGTACCGATCCACGGAATAAGTTTATTAAAAACGTTACAATATTAAATAATTGTTACGAAGCATTTATTGATACGGGTAGTAGTTGCTCGTTAATATCCGAATCTTTAGCGGATAAAATTTCTTTGCCATATATCGCACTACCCTCACCCGTCGTTTTACAAGGATTTTCTAAGCAAACTTGTAAATACGTAAATAAAAAGGTTACTTCTTAGGTGGGTTAGGTCTTTATTTAGATTCTATCTTTTTGAGTGATATAGATATGTACGTTTTGGATGATATGGTTGGTTGCGATATATTACTTGGAAGAAATGTAACTGAACGATCTGATTTACTCTACTCGCGTGTAGGCGACCAATTAAAATTTCAATGCGCGAGTAAACTTACAGAATTTTGTAATAATATAGCCGCTGTAGATTTAGATGCATGTGCACATCAAAAGGAATTATTGGCTTTGTTCAATCGATACAGTGATTGTGTTGCTTCAAGTATAAAAGAACTTGGAAAAGTTAACAATTACGAAATGATAATTAACTTATCAAGTTCACAACCGGTTCAATGCAGACCCTTTAGAACTTCGTATTCGGATAGGCAGGCAATTAGGGAAATAGTAAAGGAATTGGTAGAAAATAAAATTGTACGAGATAGTAATTCCCCATATGCCAGTCCAGCCCTTTTAGTTGATAAAAAAAAATGGCGAAAAAAGGCTCTGCATTGACTACAGGATGTTAAATAAAATTACAATCAAGGATAAATACCCTATGCCCCGGATTGAAGATTTATTAGATAGGCTTCAAGGACATAAGTGTTTTACAAGTCTAGACTTAAAAAGTGGGTATTATCTGATTTTATTACATAAAGATTCTATAGATAAAACAGCTTTCATTACAGAAGACGGCCATTATGAGTTTTTAAGACTACCGTTCGGTTTGGCAAACGCTCCGTCATGTTTTCAGCAGATGATGAACAAAGTACTTGGGAATTTGAGATTTGGCAATGTTATTATTTATTTGGATGACGTTTATCTTGTGACTGAAACAGTAGCAGAAAATATCAGGCTATTAGAACAGGTATTACAGGTATTTAGAACGAACGGTTTAACACTAAATCTAAAAAAGTGCCACTTCTTTAAAAACGAAATCGAGTTTTTAGGTTATAAAATTAAACCAGGGTATATTATGCCAAATGAGTCAAAATTAGAAGCTGTTAGGAATTTCCCAATACCCAAAACCGTTCATCAGCTTCGACAGTTTTTAGGGCTAATTAGTTATTTTCGTAAGTTCATACGTCATTGCGCCGTGTTATCAGCACCACTTACAAAACTGTTGAAGAAAGATGCAGTCTGGGCATGGGATGATGTACAAAATCGGGCGTTCCATATTTTAAGAGATAAATTAACCTCTGAAAGCATTTTGGCCATTTTTGACCCCAATAAAGACAAGGTTCTGTATACAGACGCAAGTAGGGACGGCATCGCCGGTATACTTACCCAGATCGATGATGAGGGCGAAAAGGTCGTACATTATTATAGTAGGCAAACTAAGGAAGATGAAAAGAAATATCATTCCTTTGAATTAGAATTGTTAGCAGTTGTTTGTAGTCTTCAAAAATTTCGATTACTTGTACGTGTACTTATTAGGTAAACAATTCCGAATTATTACTGACTGTAGTGCGGTTAGGTACGCCTTAACTAAAAAGGACATTATCCCACGAATAGCGCGTTGGGTCCTATCGACTCAAGAGTTCTCGTTTGAAATAGTTCATAGGGAAGGATCCCGGATGCAGCACGTGGATGCATTGAGCCGCAATCCCGTGTCATCCGGTGAAAAATCGGAATCTGAAATAATTATGTCAATTACAGAGGCAGATTGGTTGTTGACAGTACAGGTACAGGACTCGGAGATAGTAAGAATTAGGGATATATTGGCATCAGGAGAGGCCGACGAACATAAAGATATTTTTAACAATTTTGAACTTTTAGGCGGAAAAGTTTATAGGAGAACTAGTCAGGGACGTAGATGGGTCATTCCAAAGAAATGTATTTGGAAAATCATAAAATGTAATCATGATGATTTGGGCCATTTTTCAGTAGACAAGTGTGTTGAGCGTATACGTACACGGTATTGGTTTCGACGTCTGCGTTATATTGTAAAAAAGTATATTAAAAATTGCTTGAACTGTATATATTTTAAAAATAAGGGAGGTCCAAAAGAGGGACAACTGTACCCTCTGCCAAAGTATGCTCAACCTTTCCACACCCTCCATCTTGACCATTTAGGACCTTTCGTAACAACTAGAAACAAAAACAAATATTTATTGGTAATTGTAGATTCGTTCACAAAATTTATATTTATATGTGCTGTGCGTAAAACGAATGCGATTGGAGTGATTAAAGAATTAGAACGTATATCTAAAATATTTGGAAACCCTAGAAGAATAATTAGTGATGCAGGTTCTTGTTTCACTTCAAGTCAATTTTCTCAGTACTGTTTAAATAGAAATATTAGGTTACATATCGTAGCGACAGGGGTACCTCGTGCTAACGGACAGGCGGAACGGTTTAACAAAACCATTTTAGAAGCCTTAAAAACTATGGGTGCGGATACTAACGATGATAGGTGGGATGAGTGCATTAGGGCATTACAGCAGGGACTTAATAGTACGATACATAAAACTACTCAAGCCGTTCCTAGTGAGGTAATGTTCGGCTATAGGGTACGAATGGATAGTGATAGTCTTGCCCCAGATCTTGATAGCGAAGCATTGGTAGACGTATCTAAGTTGCGCGAAATGGTGGACGAAAATATTAAGGCCAGTGCAGAGGATCAAAAGAAAAGATTCGACAAAACGCGAATCAAAGCCACACAGTATAAAGAAAGGGACTTGGTATTGGTCAAAATACAAAGTCAAAGTAATGATGGTCAAAGTCGAAAACTATTGCCAGTATTCAAAGGCCCATTTCAAATAAAGAAAATCCTGGAGAATGATAGATACGAGATATCAGATTTAAGAGGTAGTCAAAGAAGCTCTAAAATGTATAATGGAGTAGCCGCAGCGGAAAATATGAAACCGTGGATTAATATAGATGAATGGAGCATAGAATGAATTTAGATATCAGAGGAAAGTAAATAATCAAAACCGTGTTGGCAAGGTATTTATAATAGAACTGTTTTATTGTTTACTTGCCAATAATCTTCGAAGAAAACTGTGCTTAATAAAAATCTCTTTAATACTCCTTGTATAGTATGTCAAACTAATTTCCCTTTTGAGTTAACGAGCCTAGATAGAATACTGTCTGTACCTATAATTAATGTGTACCGCTCTAATTATTGTATTGCACATTATGTTGAAATGTAATGCTTTGCTTTGTGTCGTACAAGATCAACTTGGTACGCTTGAGTGAGTGAAATACTCTTCGAGTGCAAGTGATATGTCAGCTATAAACCTGGTCTCCTAAGTGTGGCAAAGTCCCTTTAGGTGCAGGAAGTGGCATTGCAATGCATAAATTATATAAGTGCGCAATACTTCCTCTACTGGTGGCCCTTTCTTAAGAATGCTTTTATTTATTTGTATTTTAATATGGACATATTTTGATTTCAGTATCCTATCCAGACTCTTGAGGTGCCTGGGGCAGGCACCATGCAGCATGGCCGTGTTGGCAACATTGCACTTGGAGCGCCATCTGTGGATGACAGCGAAGAAACTGACACCAACGAAGGCAGTTTCATATTGCTGAGATCCCTGGAGTGGGGCGCCAGAGGCTTTATAACGGCGAAGCACAAGCGGAGCGGCCTCTTGGGCTTTCGACTTCTGGATAGTTCACTATCATCATACTCATTTTTATTGTTATTTTCCTGTACATGCACATAATATTGTAAAATAATTATTAATTAATAAACCAGTTAAATATTTTTAGTTGTCTCGAGTTTATTTAAGTAAAATTAAATACTAAATTTCACACAAAATAAGCTATAATTGCCGGTTTAAAAACCTAACCTCAAATTTTATTGTTTGGGAAAGTGCGGCACAGAGTACTATTTTATAGCTGAAATAGAGGTCTATCTCAGGGAGAAAATGGAGTAACACGATTTGCGCCATCTGATTGCAGGTTTTGGAACTAATCCTAACATAAGTATAGCTACGGGCGTACATACAAATGTATACGTATCTATACTTGTTACCTACATCTAGCGCTATACATTAGAATTGTTACTCATGTATTACAGGAAAAAGTAAAGTAAAACAATGTTTTTCTTCAGTTAAATTAATTTATTGCTTTCTTTTAAAACACTTTTTATAAAGTTTTTTGGCTTTCACTTTATACAAATCTGTATCATCATCACACTCTCTCTTATTAACTAATATTTTATTTATATCTTTACAATAATTATATATAGGCTCCAATCATAAACGAATGTTTACAAGTTGGTACTGAAATAAACATTTTTGTATTTGTATTTTTGTATTTGTATATATGAAGAATCTACAGGATATTTTTATTAAAAAATCAATTAATGTCTCATTGTGAGTGGTGCATTGCACAAAATCGAAATTAACATGCATTAATATAATTGTTTTCATTAATTCTTTTAAATGTTTTTTTTTCTAAATTTTCTTTCAATATTGTATAAATAATATCCTGCAGATTCGAAATACAATTTAAGAGAGAGTCGCTAGGACTGCAAAGCCATTTTTTATTTGCGTATTCTGTACTTTAAATATTCAGGCTCATGTGAAGATATTAAATTTTTATTACATTTATCACACCCCTTGAAGATAAGATAGGGTGAAAAAAACTCCAAAAAAAAGTAAGGAAAAAAGAGGACTTACAAAACCAAAGAAACAAAAAATTAAACGAATCATCAACAGACGAAAGTGATTTCAGCGTGCACGATGTGTCAGATTATGAAAATGAAAATTTTGATGATTATATTAACTCGATACTAGTCGACGATGACTATAATCTTGACTTGGGCGACGAAGAAAATAATGTTGTCGAAGTTGAGCACTATACTCAATCCTCTGCCAAATGCAGTATAAACGATTGGGTTTTGGTCAAGTTCGCTTCAAAGAAAACAATAAAACATTTTGTAGGACAGGTTAAATCAATAAACAATGGAGTGCCAACTATAAAATACGCAAGGAAAATCCATAAAGCCAAAAAAGATTCAATATTCGCTTATCCAATTATTGATGACATATACGACTTGAGGCACAGCGAAGATATAGTAGCAGTATTACGAGTACCTGAGCCTGAAATATCTAGACGTGGTCATATAATCTTCAAAATACATTTTGATACATACAATGTGCAGTAGTAAAAAATCTTATAGTCACGAAATTAGTTTAGGAACATAAAAGACTGAAAGCTCTTAGAATAATGTGACTATAAGATATTTTTACTACTATTTTTGAAACCGCCTCAGTATTTTTTCTTAGTTTTTGTGTTTTGTTTCATGTTATTATTAGAATTTATTTTTATAACATTTTAGCATTAGCATTAGGTACTTACCACGATCACAACGACCAATGCAATGTAACACATTCAATGAACGATTAGTTTGATGCCAATAAAATATTAAAAGGTATATTTTGTTCTTTTTTTTCAATCAATCCTGCATAGACGAGTTTTAGGCTGACTGGTCGAATCTGGCGGGTGATTGCACAGTTTGCATGGAGTTGGGGAAGACCTTTGCCAAGGAGCGGGATAGGGTATAATGTTCTGTGGGGACAGCATAATTATGTTTAAAATCCTATGGCACTCCTGATATAGAGACGAGTCTAACTACACTTCACACACCAAAATCGGTCAAGCCTTTTAATCTCTAGGAAGGCACAAAAGAACATGCAAATTACATGCACCCCGTAACCTTAACCTTCCTTCTTGGGTAGTCGGGTATAAATGTTTAGCACCCCTGTCCTTAGGAAATGTGCCGCACTTGCCCCATTTTACAATGAAAAAGAAAGATGTTTTTTTTATATGAACCTTATTTCTAGGAACGAAGAATCGAAGCTCTGGAGCACGGGGATTGTCGTCCCTACTGTCTAAGTAAGCCTGAATTAGGGCTCTGCGGCAGTTTAGCCTGGAGTAAACGGCTGCCCAGGGCACTGAGGTGGTCTCAGATACTTTTCTTCTCTATATCACTGAGAGTATTTGGAAGCCCCCCCTCCCCTGCTAGACCAGCCTTCTAAGGGCGTATTACTACTTCATAATTCTGTAAATTTATATACTTGACGTAGCCAATCATCACGCAGATGGCTGCATACCTGCATAACACGTCATTTGGCGACTTTTTACATTTATGGTCCCAGTGCAGGGGACTCCTCCTGTCTGAATCGTATTGGTTGCAGTGATATAGGTACTCAACATTCAGATCTCTTGCTACTTGGAGTAACCAGTAAGCAGTACAGGCAAAGAGGTTGGCATCCATAACGGCTACAGATTGGTTTTGTAGAAGGAAGTCAACTGCCTGAGGGGTTTTGGTTGTTATTTTGACTTTCACCGTATCTACCACAGGCTCCCAGGTCAGAAAACACGGCTGTCGACATGATGTGATAAGTGCAATGTGTGCTGTATGGGATAGTGAGTTGTGACAGAAGATTGCTACAAAACCATTTCGTAATAATTGTGGGCTGCATCGGACGACGTCATCACGTCAGCGCCGGCTGTCGCTGAAAACCAGCGCTGGGGCTCTGTCTTGCATAGGGTCGCAGCAGAATGCTGAGCGATAGCCGTTTTGCGTGGATGTGACGCATGTTTCCCTTACCTTCTTTTTTTTATTTTAGTTTTGTGTCATGTTCACCGCAAATAAACGTATTTTCTTTCTTTCTTTCTAATTAAAAACTTTTGTGAGCGATGCGATCTACTCGTCACGATGCTTGGATAGGTACATGAAATGAAACAATTTTTAATAACAATCAGTTTATTAAAAACAAGTTTATCACAATAGCATGTCCGTATTATGTTTTCAACAAACCAAATAAATACGACACAAAACACCACTTAACATTTTAGTCACTGCAACCATCAGTCATCACAAATGATAATAATGGAGATGATAGATGTCTTTGATGATGATGAAGTTTCACCAACGTTAATAAGAAATCTTTCTACAACATCATCCATTAAACCATCAAGTTGGCTTTCCTCTTCTTTAATTGTATGAGCAATGCAAGATTGCCATTTCTCTGCAGTTATGTTTATGAGTGCTTGAGGGAGCAACCGCTTCACTTCTTCTAATTTTTTTATTGTTTTGGGCTACATACCCCTTCATTTGAGCCTATACTAATTCTATTGGGTTGAGCTCGCAGTGGTAAGGTGGGAGGCGCAATACTAATATATCTTTTTCTTTAGCCATCTCATCTACAGCAAACTTTTGGTACAAATGTTTTATTTGTTTCACTTTTTCTAATAAGGTGGCCCTAAGTTATTTTCCTCAAAAGGAATATTTTTGTTTTTTAGCCACTCCTGAATATCTATCTGCCTTTCATGTGGCTGTAGTTAGAGATGTGCTTAACGGCTTGAAACTTTAAACGAACTTATACGTTATTATCTGCTTAATTGCTTATTTGCTTATTTTTATAACGACTTACATTAAAAATGGTTAAATTGTGTTGTTTGCTTAACGTTAACAAATTTCAATGAACTTCCCTTCGTACTTTGCAGGCTTAGGACTGTCTGAATATTATCGAACTAAATTAATTATTAGGTAAGGTACTCTTGTAATAAACTTGTATTTATAATAAATTAAATATAATAAGTAATATGCACAATTCTCTAGTGGTATTCAGGCGTACTTAGAAGTTCATTGATCATAATTATGTACATTTAATAATTATTTATATATTTACAAGTAGTGGAGGGGCTTAGCTCGAGATAATCGCTAATTGTTTGCGTTTAAAAACATAATTTTTTCCACTTTGCTCGTGGTCAATCGGGTCCTTCTTTCCGATATTGTGTACCCCGCCTTCGAAAACGCCCGTTCGCATGGGACTGACGTGACAACAATATTGCAGTTTTGGATGAAAATTTGGCTGAGGATGGGATAAATAGTTTTGCGCTCTTTCCACCATTGCATGGGACATTCTGTTCTTGGGATGACTACTTCAGAAATGTACATATCTAACTCTTCTTTGCATTTTTCATCTGTGGTACGAGGCTGGTATGACGTGGCGACTTTATTGTCAAATCGCCCCCACAACGAACATACAGATGTAGCTGTCGGTGTCGATGGTAGCACAGTCGCTGTTGCTGCAGATGGTTCTGCGAGGGCGGCACATATTTTAATTTTTTCAAAAATTACTTCTTTTATCCACAACATAGCCATTTGGTCTTCAAACGCGTGCTGCTGAAATCTAGGATCAAGTAAAGTACAAATGGCTATTTCTTTGTTGCGCTCTATGTCGCCAAATCGACCTCTTAATCCCATTTTTAAAATAGTGACTAAGGTTTTCACCGCTTCACAAAACTGGCGATTTAAATGTTCTTCGCACATCGCTAATAGTCCAGCCGTTAAAACTATCGCCTTGCTTGCCGTCAGATAATTCTCTGCGCTCATAATTTTTGTGACTTCCTCGAAAGGTTGCAAGATTTCACAAATTTGCTCGATGCAGATCCATTCTTCAGTAGGTATTATGGGTAAGTCGGAGTTTAAATTTGGGATGGTAGCTCTTAGAGCTTCCTGCAGCTCGCTGAATCGTTTTAACATTAAAAATGTCGAGTTCCATCGCGTTGGAACAGACAACAACAAACTTTTTGGTTGGGCGATATTTTGAGCGGTGGCCTGATATCGTAAAAGTTTTTCTTTGGCGATAGCACTCCTTTTAAAATGACCCACCGTCTTTTGGACTTTAGCAATAGTGCCCGAAATAGAAGAATGAGACACAGCTGCTTGCACAATTAAATTTAACTTGTGGGCATAACACCCGTAATGGGGCCACTCGAGAATCCGCGCAGCTGAGGTCATGTTAGTGGCATTATCCGAGACAATAAAATTTACTTTATCAGATATAGCCCAGGAACTAACTACTTGCCGCAGTTCTGTCGCTATTTTTTCCCCGGTGTGATGGCCTGCAAATCCCGCGCATTGAATTAATATACTGCAAAACTCAAATGTGTTTTGGTCGATAAAATGGCCTGTAATGGCCATATAGCTTTCCATAGTTTTCGATGTCCAGCTATCTACGGTTAAACAAACGCTTTTGCATCTGAGTCCCATTTCCTGATATTTATGAAGCCGGCTGGTGTATTCTTCGGCTAAGAGGGTCACAACGCATGTGTGCGTGGCCTGCTACTGAGACGAATACTTACAACTACATACCAAACTCTTTCGTAAGGATGTGACTACATACATTGAAACAGTAATTTGGAGGGGCGCGCCATGTTATCGTAGTTTATCTCTACCTTGAAAATTCTGCATTTAAAATCCAATATTTTTCACGACCAAAACGAACACCACAAATCACCTCACGTATGTTACGAAACTAAAATGGCTGACATAAAGTTGACATATCATTGACGTTGCCCTAGAGTGTTGCCACCCATTAAAAGTGGTTCTAGTGTGGTTGTCGCTAAAATAAAAAGTTACCACGGAACACATCTATTATAACACACTGGAAGATTAATTGGGACAAATTTTAAAATAATAGTTTTATAAGAAAATATATAATTGCGAGGGATTTTTAGACAAAATGCATTACATGAACTCCCGTATTAACTACGACGGCAATCAGAAATTACATAAACCGAATAAATATTTTGTTATGATACTATAATTGTCGAAAGACTGCACTGGGACATTTTAGTTTTGTATGGAGCAAAAAAGTATATAAAAGTTTCGTAAACGAAATTAATTAGTAAACTAAATATTTTTTATTTTTATTTGCAACCATGTATTTCTGACGTTTTCATATTATAATAATAAATTGTCAGGAGGTTCCTCTCTCTGGAGCCCTGACCACCGGTAGCTTGGACCCTGTTCCCGATACCGGTGGGCTACTATTTTTTATATTTTTGAATGTTTTTATATATTTTTTTTATATTCTAATATTTAAAAATATAAATTATATGTATATAGACGAATAAAGGAAATAAGAATCCACTGGAAGAACTTCAAGAAACCGAGTTTAAGTGCAAGTACAGATTTTCTCGATCCACTGCAGTCTTCATAATAGACATGGTAAAGAACAATTTAGCTGGTGATGCAAGAGGAGGCTTTATACCACCCCATCTGAAAGTTTTGGCAGCAATAAGAATATGGGCCCGTGGAGAGGTAAACTATCATCAATACCATTATTAACAATAACAATATTAGTTTTTACCCCAAAGCAGTACTATTTAGATAGGTACTTAGGTACTTTTTAATTAATTGTAACACAAAACTTTTATGTCAACAGATTCAAGACGACGCCGGAGACCTTAGTGGAATGAGTCAGTCAACAATGTCACTTGTATGCAAACAAGTTGCCTTAGCAATACTGGCACAAAGGACTCAATGGATTAAAATGCCACAAACCGATGCAGAACAAAATAAAGTGATTGTTGGTTTTTATTCATTGTGTGCTTTCCGACAAGTGATTGGGGCTATTGATTGCACACATATCCGAATCCCAAAAGTTGGTGGAGAAGTTGGACAATATTACATAAACCGGAAAGGATACAGTTCAATAAATGTACAAGTAAGTTTTTTAGCACCTGAGTAGCTCATGCTTGTAACAAAGAAGTACCTACCTACATAATTATATTTAATTAACCCCAATCTTACTTATATTTCAATATTTGTGTACATTGTTTCAGGTTGTATCAAATGCTAACTTGAAGATCATGGATATCGTGGCTCATTGGCGAGGTAGTACACATGACTAGGATATTTAATGAATGTCGTTTAAAACAACGATTTGAGCAGTCGGAATTTAAAGGCAGGCTTTTAGGAGATTCCAGGTATGCTTGTACTCCATATTTGTTTACTCCTGTCCTTCATCCTACTACTGAAAAAGAAGAATTATATAACCGGGCACATATAAGAACCCGTAATGTAGTCGAAAGATGCTTTGGCTTGTGGAAGCAAAGATTCCGCTGTTTACTGAGAGGTTTCACTACAAAACTTGAAAATACAAAGCTATATATTGTGGCATTGGCAGTATTGCATAATATTGCCTTGCACAGACAAGACCTAATTGAGGTTGTAGAGGATGATGACACTGTTCCAGTAACACAAGCACTAAACAACTCGCTCAGGGGCAATTCTGCACGGACAGCATTTATTAATGAAAATTTTTAATAGTTGTAACAACATTTACACAGGTTTGAAGTGAATAAATGATTTACGAGTTTACTTGATCAGATTTTATTTTTTGTTTCTTTAATAAAACATACACTCGGCGTCACAAAAATCGCACCTCTCCGAAAATAAGTTTCAAGCATGTCCCGCCATCAACGAATACATTAAACCCAATTAATATTGGTATCAATTGAAAGTATGTTTATCGACCTTTAAATTAACAACAGTTAGAATTCCTAAACACAACAAATCACATTAGCACGTAACTTTAAAAAAAAAGTTGTCAAAATACACATTACAACGGTCGCTAATTACACCACCCTACAAGGGTATGAAACGGGCGACCCGCGTCAAATGTGGGTCATTCGCTATCCAACCTTTAAAGTGAACACACGTGAACAGCTACAGCAAGAAAAATACCCCTGAAGATGGATACAATTGCAAATGAAGCCGCTCAAGTCATTGCACTACTGCAATCAGGGATGCGGCAATGTGATGTTGCTCTGCAACTGAACTTAAGTCGTTTTTCCGTTCGACGACTGTTCCAACGCTTCCAAGAGACTGGTGGCTGTATCTGAAGACGTGGATCTGGAAGACAACGCTGCACATCCGAAAGAGACGATGGCTTCATTGTTTCGACATCTTTACCTAATCGGTTCTCCAATTCTGTTGAGCTGCAGCAACAACTCCAATCAGCCCGCAGAACTTCTGTAAGCATCTCCACGATAAGAAGAAGGTTGCGGGAGAAGAAAATTGCAGCTCACAGGGCTGCTGCAGGGCCAAAATTGACTGCATGGCATAGGAGAGACCGGTTGGAATTTGCCCACGACCGTGTGGATTGGATAATGGATCAATGGAGGGCTGTGCTCTTTTCGGATGAGACGAGGGTGTGTCTTTTCTGCAACGACAGGCGTAGAAGAGTGTATAGGAGGCAGGGGGAACGATTCGCACATGCCTGTATTCAAGAGACAGTGGAATACGGGGGTGGCTCGTGCATATTCTGGGGCGGAATGTCAATCGACGGCAAAACGAACCTTGTGTGTGTTTCTCGGACTGGAATTGCTCGCGGGCAAGGGTCGCCGACTGCTCCTCGGTACATAACAGAGATGGTAGAGGAGCACGTGGTCCCTTATGCGGGTTTTGTTGGCAGTGCGTTCATGTTAATGCACGATAACGCCCGCTGTCACACCGTATTAATTGTAAGAGACTACCTGCAAGAAGTTGGGATCCCTGTTATGCGCTGGCCGGCGCGAAGTCCAGACCTAAACCCTATTGAGCACCTTTGGGATGAACTGAAACGGCGAGTACGAGCCCGTGATCCTACCCCTACCACTCTCCAAGACCTCCAAGATGCCGTCATTGCAGAATGGGACAACATTCCTCAAGAGACTGTTGTACATTAATTAGGTCCATGAGAGAACGCATGGAAGCAGTCATCAGGGCTAGGGGGGGTAACACTAGGTTTTAAGTTATTTTAAGGACTAAGTTGTAATTTTTTATGTAAAAATAAAACGACACATTTTAATCATTTGCATTAGCTTGTTTTTTTTTAATTCACTGGTAAACAAAAAACAAATCTATTGTTTTATTCTGAAATTTAAATAAATTGCCTTTCCAATGATATCTTATAATCATATGTCTACCATTGATTAATAGGGTTAAAATGACTTTGAAGGGAATTCTTAAAGAGGTGCGATTTTTGTGACGCCGAGTGTATTTAGAATAGACTAGAAAATATTTATTTGATACAACACAGAAAAGTAAACAGACAATACACAAATGCACAATAATTATAATAGTAAGCACCGAAGCAACATATATGTGTTTATATATTTATTAACACGTTCACGGACACTCCGTCGATAGGCGTAATACAGATAGATTAGGTTGTGACACCACGTCGATCGACGTTTCAATGAATTGTACAAAAAACGCTACTCCGTCAGTGGACGGTTGCTTTGCGTACACTCTTAAGGAGAACGAGATATTGTGTCACAACACGATCAATTATTATATCGCTAGTGCCATAAGGAAAGCCAAAATACAGTCGTTTTTTAGAGTTCTCCTCTCACCCCCTCCCGCGCACCCCATCGTGACAGTACGTTCATCGGCGTGAGATTTTCGTACTTCAGTCGCCCAGTGCCACCGTGTGAGACATCACGTTGCGCGCGGTCGCTGACGCATCTAACATCGAGAATCGTCGAACGCGAGGTTGGTAACTAATATTATATTTCTTTTGTTTATCATGTAGGATGCTATGTATATGTATCTAGGGTGTCTTGGGCGATAATAACGGGCATAATATGTCATAAAACTACATAATTTAGGCCCATTTATGTCGTGATAATTGCGTTGTAATTCGCCAAGTTTTTAGTTGAAAAATTACTTTTATCAATGGTTTTATGTTGTATTCATCCTAATTCCCGTAGTTTCTATGCCACCAAATATGGCTTACCATAGTACTAGCTACTTATTTACCATAATAAGTAGCTAATTGGTCGCCAGTTTGTAGTTTTGTGTCAGTTTGTACGATTGAAGTTGAGCGTTGAGAGTTTAGAGCTAAGTTGTTGTCCTTCCTTTCAGATGGCGTCTAGAAGAAAGAAACCTGAGGCTCAAAAGGATTCCAGCATATTCGATGACTCTTCTATTCCGGACGGAAGCGTTCATGACCCATATAGTGACGATGGGGAATACGGGTCTGACAAAGATTTTGTCCCCAAAGACCAAGAAAATAGCAGTAGCGACGAATCTATATTTGATTTGCGGGCAGAACGTCGAACTCAAAAACACCGTTCAAGTGGAACAGAGAGTTCAGAAGTAGACGAAGATAACAGGAAGGCTGGTGTTGACGACGTTGTAAATGATGACACAACTGACGTAGAAACAGGTGACGAGCTTTTTTACCAATCTGAAATCATTGTACAACAAACAAATTTAGCTCAGACCCACGCGTTGAATGAAGAAAATGAACAACAGCTAGCTGAAACTTTGAACTCAGACCATGCTCAAGAGGTTTTTGAGTCGGACTATGCCCAAGAGCTCTTGGAGTCAGATCATACCCAAGACCCTAATGAACAGCCTCAAGAAAATTTAACTCCAGGACCTCCCGAAGCTGATAAATGGCCACCTCCACCACATCTTTGTGAAGGCTGGGAAGTAAACACGACTGACATTCCTGAATTTGGTTTCGATGATGCAGCAAGTGGGCCTCGTATTCCGATCGATGAAAATACTACGGTGCGAGATATATTTGATCACTTATTTACAGCCGACATTATTGATTACCTAGTAACATGCACTAACGCATATGGCAAATCTTTAACTCAGCAGAACAGACCCCATACCAGGTACGCCAGAAATAAGGTATTTAAAGAAGTTGATGCTGACGAAATGAAGACATTTCTTGGATTAACTTTGCTCCAGGGGCAAATAAACATTTATGATCGGAGGAAGCTATTCACAAAAACAAATGCATTATATTATCATCCTATCTTTGGCCATACTATGTCTGGTCGACGGTACGAGCAGATCTTGCGTTGTTTATATGCTGCTGATGTAGGAGCTAAAGGGGCTGAAAAGATATCCGGATTTATTGACATGCTGACTAGAATATTTCGCAGCGTCTACTACCCTGACAAGGAATTATCACTTGATGAATCCATACTATTATACCGAGGCCGTCTGATATTCCGGACATACATGAAAAACAAGAAAACTAAATATGGAATAAAGTTTTATGTACTAACAAGTGCTGATGGCTATGTGTTGAATATGAGGATGTACTGCGGCAGGAATGATGTGGAAAATGAGGAAAATAGAGTAAGTCCAAAGTTGGAAAAGCTAGTACTACGCCTGATGAGACCTTATTTACTAAAAGGACACGAACTGTACATGGACAACTTCTATAATTCTGTCTCCTTGTCTGAAAAACTTCTTGCTCTCAAAACTCATACTAATGGCACGTTAAGGTCTAACAGGAAGGGCGTACCTGGAATTTTGACTAAAAGGAAAATTAACAAAGGTGAACATTTTTGGATGCAAAAGAATAAAGTTTACGTCAGCTTCTGGAAAGATAAAAGGAAAGTCTTGATGATAACCACAATTGATCATCCTGAAATCGTTGACGCAATAAATAAACGAAGACAAATTCGCAAAAAGCCAAAAGAAGTGGTGCGATATAACACTTACATGGCGGGAGTGGATCGCTCTGATCAAATGATAAGCTACTATTCTTGTCCTCGCAAATCAATTCGTGGGTATAAGAAGGTATTGTTCCATTTGCTTGATGTGTCTACTTGGAATGCATATTATCTATATAAACGGTATGTAATACAAAATAATAAAAAATACGAGTTCATAGAGTTTAGAGAGACATTGATACAGAGTCTGCTGAAGATCGAAGGAGCCTCTGCAAAAGATTTGTTGACAAACAAAACGCCAAACTGGACCAGACAAAGGAATCAAGAAGCTTCTTCTTCTGCCACTACAACTTCAGAGCACCTGTCATTTGGACATGCATCCGCTTCAGGTGCTGTAGAGGCTGGACACTGGCCCATACGTATTCCAGCTAAAGAAGGAACAAAAAAAGCTTTTTAGCTTGCAAAGTATGTATGCAAAAGAAAGAACGACGTGAAACAAGTTATAGGTGCAAAGGTTGCGTTAATTCTCCTCCATTATGTCCATCATGCTTTGAGGAATGGCACCTGGGTTTGAATAATTAGTGCTTGACTGAAACGGGTATTCATTTTTTTAAATAACTTTTGATCAAATATTTGAGACTGATGATTACTTAGAGACTTATAATTGAGACTGTTAATTACTTGAGAATGTTAATTATTGATATAGTTAATTAGGATGATAAGAGTTCCTATTACTTTATTACAATAAAAATTTCGGTGATTTGAAAGCCTTTTTTTCTGCCCAATACTGTTTTAGTTTTTTTATGTTCCAATACATTTTTTTTTTTGTAATAATAACTGTAAGATTAATCTATATAAATAATTATAGCGTAAGTATAAACCCCGCATGTACACAACAGATGCGATGTTTGGCTTTATATTATGACATTCGTCTTTAGACGTTGTCGCCCTATGCCGCTACTGTCACAACACATACGCGATGTTCTGCTTGATATGACATCCGTCTATAGGCGCGACCGCCCCCTGCCGTCAATGTCACAAAACACATCCAATGGCTCTAATAGTTATGACACCCGCCTATAGACGGTACCGTCCACGGTCGTAATTCACAGTGTTTGATTTCACTAAAAAAATTTCCCTATGCTGTTTGTCGCATAAATGAATCAAGGAATGCGTTTAAAATGGAAGAGTAGAACACCCACGTGTCCATTTCAAATACTTTTTTTTATAAAAAATAATATCAATTTCATGACCTTGACGTAGAAAAATCAATAAAAAAATTCTGTAAGCGTAACTAATTATGATAAATATATATTTTTAATATAGTTCCATGAAGGATCTTTTGGCGCTCATTCCCCAGTTTTGATTTTTGAAATAACACCTGTGGTCACTGAGTTATTATTATTTTTTCAGATTTGTGTTTTTATTTTTTTTCCCTTAAATTACTTAAAAGTGCAGCTTGTGAGTAGCACTCAAAGATTGTTCTCAATTAGGTCTATCGTTGATAAAAAAAACAGGTTCCACTATCGCGGCGTTTGGGAGTTATGAATAAAGGTCAAATGATGCGTTTTAGGGGTGTCACTAAGGTCAAACAAATATGATATATATTATTTATAAAAAAAATTATATGAGAGTTTTTTATATCCAAAGAACGACACATAAGATACCTTGCCACATTATATTCCAAAAACAACTTACAGGAAGTCACTTCATGTTATAGTGTCTTTTTGCAAGTTGTTTCTATATTTAATTGATTTTATGATGAATACAAATCATTTTCATTTTCAAGTACCACCGTGCAAATATCAATATTGGATGGATTTTCATTATCGCCCAATGATGAAGATGCATCGAACGATGGATCTTCATCATCGACCTCTGCCAACTGCAAGTTTTCTTCGTAGATTGGGTTCAAAAGTTCATGAACAGCTTTCGGCAGACAAATCCTTCTAGATTGTTTTTGCCGTTGCCTGTAATGTGCCATGGACACAAACGGATCCGATGATTCCAGTGCACGGTGAAAAAGGTCAATCATAGTTTTTCTTCTGTTCATTTTTCGGCAGTGATGTTCCCTATCTGAGCGCCAAAATTTATTGCGCGATTCGGCCGCTTGCTCTGAGAGCATACCGACAGGAAGAGAACATGACGTTATGATCTCTTCACCGTGGACTAAAATTTTGTGTATTGTCACAGTCATCGGATGCCAATTATATGACTGGACGTACCTTTCCGCGAGCTGGCGGCAAAAATTACCAAACTTTTTTGCATCTATAGAATATTCGCAAGATATGGCGACAAGAATAATATGCAATCCGTCGATCAACCATGCATCAAGACCTAAAATCTCAGTAAATATGGCACGGTATTTATCTGACAGTGCTGTCCGGGCTGAATTACCATCGTTTGTGGTACCTGAATTTGGTTTAACTACGTCCACCAATAATCCAATTCTATGTCTTATTTCAGTCTGAATGCGTTTTTTTCCTTTCTTCGACAATTTGGCTTTCCCTGCTACCCTTATTGATTCTCCATTTTCGTACTGATGGATCGTTTTTATAGCTGAGATGTAACAAAAACTCTAAAATACGTATCCACGCATGGAGTGGATTGATCCCGTGTCTCATATTTTCTTTTATAGTCGGTTTTGTGTATGATAATTCTAAATCGTTAAACTGACTAGCAGTAAGCTTACAAAATGGACATCTTAACTGCGAAGACGTTCCAGTAATGACGTTGAGAACTTTGCCGTCGATTACACTTAAAGTCAAGTCATAAAAAAATGTGATACGATGACCTTCGGAGGTTTCTGTCGTAAAAGGAGTCAAACTTTTAATTTGCTCTTCTATAATAGATTTTTCCTCGAGAATGAGATTATTAGTTTCTTTTTTATATTGTATGTGTAGAGGCCGACAAAATCTATACGACTGGGGTGTGGGGTTCAGCCAGGCAATATAATGTTTGTCGATTACTATACGTAAAGGAATAAAAGTTGTGGCAAAAAGGCTATTTTCGTTAATGGAAATATCTTCATCTGATCCTGGGAAGTGTTGCTTATATAATGCTTGGCCTGTGCTTCCATCGAAACCCCAGGACCCTTCAAATGTGCATGAGAATTCTTGCTTGCCTTTTCTGTTGCAATATTCAACAAAGCTAGCATCACAACTTTGAACAATTCGTTGAACAGTATGTATAAGAAGTCCATTTAATGAAACTGATGCTTCTATTTCCGAAACATTTATCTCTTCTGCTGGGTAACATGCTTTTCTTGCATTTAATATATCGTGGTAGGGGGGATAAGCGGGATAACCTCGACTCTTCAAATCCTGCCTTAAAAGTTTATATGTTTCAACACTTAGTTTTCTGTCGATTAAGAAACCTAAAGCTTCCTCCGGTGTATAAGGCTTTGCAACCGCTGCAACTTTTTTCAATACTACGCATGGTTCTATTGGTGATTTCAGACAAAGATTTATTAACCTTTTCGCCGCCAACGTACACAAAACGCAATGCCTCGCCGAGCGCCAAGCTATAAATGTATAACTAAATATATAGTAAACAGTAGTGATGGGGATATCGTCATATCGATGAATAAGATTTGTACGCGTAAAGTTAAGATTTAAAGTTGATTTTACGAATATAAATAAAAACTGATTAAATATTTCCAGATTTGTTTTGTTTCACAGTATCCTTAATAAGAAAAAACAGTATAAATTATGAGTATCAAAGAAACTAATACATAACTCAATTAGAACTATAAGGAATGGGGTACATCTCTATTTGTTTCATGATCTCATTCTTTAACTTCATATCAAGTTATTGGCACTGAGGGCACGTTGAATTCGATTCTGATCAGGGATGGGGTCTATAGTCTTTCTTTCTTCTATTTTTGTTTATTCCTGTGTTTTTTTAATAACTTCAGTTAACGTTTTTTACCGTAGGTATCTAAGTGGCAGAATTTTTTATTGTTTTTGTTTTTTGAAATGGAAAGTAACTATATATTTAAATTCTATCACGCTTGTAGCCGTGTACTTATCAAAGCATTGTTTTTTAAGTGTTGCTTCTGTTCTTTTCTTAACTCATGTATTGTATTTACCATAATAGTGTATGGAGTACAAAAACAGTACCTAAATCTACTGTAATTATTACAGTGCATCTGGAGATACTGGGCTCACCGAACATTTTACATACTTATTGAATTCCTACTCTTTGATGAATAAAAATTATTATTATCATCCAGTTAGACATACCTCAGAATTATCTTCTGGTTCAATGTTCTCCACAAAATACTCCGAGTCCTATTCCACACCTTGCAAAATTTTAAGAAGTTCGTCCGAATCAAGTTCTTCACTAATTTTTCTATTTGTTATCAAGTGAAAGAAAGAAAGATGCGTGCGCGCGAATCCGATTTTGTGCTGCACTATGCCAAAGTGACCTTGACAGCCGCACGCCTATGACGTCACTGACCAACTTCTATAGTAGTTCGTGGCACTCGGTGGCGCACAGGGGCATAGACGACCAATTGTTTTGTAGAGATGGGAAAATAACTATCGACAAGAATTGGTAACAACTTTATAATTACGTATCGGCATCTACCTGAAGGTCGAAATTCATCTACTATCCTTTGTAATGAAGTAGATAACTAAGTTCATATTTTATTGACCTCAAATTGTTTTCGATATTCGTAACTTTCTGTATTTATAAATATTTCAATTGTGAAATCAACCTTTCACGGCACATCACTGGCCAACTTGATATGAAGTGATTGGCGTTCTGAGGAAAGTAACAAAATTCGGATTTTCTGTTTTTGCCGATTTTAGGACAAACTAGGGCTTATTTTGTGTAGAAAAATAAAAAACAGGGTAGTAGACAGTGCTATCTTAAATAATAAAATGGAACAAAGCTTTTAATCACAGTAAATTTATTTTAATAAGATAGTTAAAATGAACAACTTCTATAGAAGTTGTGGCGCTGGTGGCACGAAAATCCCGAACTTCTATAGAAGTGCTTGGCGGTGAAAAGGTTAATTGTTCCAGATCTTTTGAAGCTTTTGGGGTTAATTTGCTTCCATCATCTGAAGTAATCGTTGACGCAAAAGATTTTATCAATTTAGTTTGAGGTTCATCTGCTAGAGATTCCATTATACGTTTTCTAATTTTAAGATCTTTTTTATACCTTGTACTGGACGTCTGTGTTGATTTGTTAGGTCCCAATGATGATATGTCAGTCGAATCCTGAATTGTTGCTTCGAAATGTGTGACATCCAGTGCCAGTCCAATTCCTTCCAGAGGTAGTTCATTATTGCCCATCTCACTGGATGTATCAATGTTCACGGCATCCCTTTGCAGAGGTTGTGAAGTACTGCACATCTCACTGGATGTCGCAACGACCGCAGCAACCCTCTTAAATTCTACTGGTATATCATCAATGAATAGTTTGTTTAAGAAAACGCCATGCTTGTCCCTAAACCTCTTTTTGTTTCGGTTGCATTTTTTATAAAAACACATGGCTTTCCTAATAAAAGGTTTAACAACTTTACCTATTAGTCTATCTTTTTCACTAGGAGAGAGATCTCATAAGTTGCAGACCCATTTCTCTGAAAAGTACGGTTGTTAAATCAGATGGTGTTAGGTCGTCAGGTGAGGCGTTTTTTTTATATTTTTTGCTTTCTGCGTAAAAACACTCAAAAATATGGAAACGCGTATATAATCCTTGCATATTTGCGGTTACTTCCGGATTTTGAGAAGTACCGGCTGTGGCGCGATCCACAGCATCGTTTGCCACTCGTGTACCAACATGAGGGTTGGCGCCCTCATGTCCCCCTTGCAGTAAGTCCTCCGGTCGGGGCCCGGACGGACATCCCTCAGCAGGTTGGGTAAGCCCCTGCTGAGGCAAAATGGCGCCATGGGTCTGTAACGGCTCCATGGTGCCTCACCTCCGTTTCTCTAGTTCACATGTATCAGCGTAGGGTTTCAGCATAAGCCTGACGAAGGTGGACCCCTTCCCACGCTACCTGTGAACCTTCATCGAAATAAAAACATGATTAATTGAACGGTCTCCGTTAATCGATCAAAGCTACTACGCCAATCTATCGACTTCGATCAACGTCGATTGTTTGATCAGTCTGTTAACACCTCAACATCCTGTGTACAAGATATATTTTATTTCTAAACAAATAGATTTGTAAATAAAGGAAAAAATTAATCAACTCTAAAAATAATATAAGAAAAAAATCGAACGAAACATGAAAGGTCAAGTTGTGTGACAACCCTAACATAAAATTTTGAAATTCAATGACTCCCAAACGCCGCGATAGTGGAACCTGGTTTTTTTATCAACGATAGACCTAATTGAGAACAATCTTTGAGTGCTACTCACAAGCCGCACTTTTAAGTAATTTAAGGGAAAAAAATTAAAAAAAAAAATCTGAAAAAATAATAATAACTCAGTGACCAAAGGTGTTATTTCAAAAATCAAAACTGGGGAATAAACGCCAAAAAATTCTTCATGGAACTATATTAAAAATATATATTTATCATAATTAGTTACGCTTACAGAATTTTTTTATTGATTTTTCTACGTCAAGGTCATGAAATTGATATTATTTTTTATAAAAAAAAGTATTTGAAATGGACACGTGGGTGTTCTACTCTTCCATTTTAAACGCATTCCTTGATTCATTTATGCGACAAACAGCATAGGGAAATTTTTTGAGTGAAATCAAACACTGTGTAATTGTCATAATGATCACATTCTGATATGCTTAATATGACTCCCGCCTACAGACGTTATCGTCTATAGGCGGTTGTTGCCATAACAAACATAATAATGTTCTATTATATATGACAATCCGTCTACAGCCGTTGTATGGGAATTCGTGTGTCATATTGTATTTTTTTAATAAATCCTAGTGTCCGTGAACGTGTTAAGTAACAATGTCCCAAACATCAATTTAATTTGTAGAATAACATTTGAAAAATGAGGAAGTATGGACGGTTATGTGCTTAGTAAAGTAGAGACAGGATAATATTATTGCTTATTTAATAAGAGATCACGCTCCTTCTGTAATTCTAAAATTTCTCTCTGTAATATTGCAGATTTTAAACTTTCCCTGTGTATTTCCATTTTGATTGCATGTTCTTCTTCAGCCATTTCCATCCGTCTCATGTGTTCCTCATCCTTTAGCATTTTGCTATGGCTTATCATGCTATTTACATAGCCCTCATGGTCCTGTAATTAACAAATAGTTAAAATATTAAATATTTTAAGGTTGAAAATAAGCAGCAGTAGATATAAATAAATATTACCTTTCTGGAGTTCTTATCACTATTGATGAGATTATTTAAATTAATTTTTCGTTTGGCCACCTGGAAATAATAATTAACAATTAGATCAAGTGAAAACTTTAAAGTTATCACTTATCAGGTAATACTAATATTTGAGAGGGCTACCAAATGTGCAATGTGTGTGTGTTTGTGTGGGCAATTAGCTGTGCAATTAGCATTTAGAATTATATATTTTAAATAGGTACGTTCTTTGCTGGAGTTGCGCCCCTGTGCAACATCGGAGTTACTACAGTTTTATCTTCAGTAGTCTGTAACATATCAAACAGTTAAAAAAGGTTATATTTTTCATTATGATGAATTGATTAGAATATTTACATCAATTCAGAGTGTATTAATTACCTTTACTAGAATAGAATCATTTTTTGTTGCCATTGGAGTAGCTACGAGTGGAGAGATCTGTAAAATTAGATTATACATTAAATACACTGAAGATTTTACAGACACCATAGTGTATTACTGTTTGTGAGCTCACCACAGGAGTAAATTTTTGACAAGACACTTGATCATCAACATCTTCTATTGTTTCTATACATGCAATATTCTGAAAGAGTAAAAAATAAGTTAATATTTTACAAATTCTAAATAGGTGCAACCTTATTTGTCCACAAAAAATGTTATGATGGATACGCACAGTTATTTGATCTTCTTCCATATTGCTGTTGTTATCTAGTAGTTTTGAATTCTAGAAATAAAACATAAATAATAAGTAAACTATAGAAATAGGAAAACTTAGGCTATCATTTCATTTATCATATATACAACTTACCTGTGCGTTACATGTATTACTAGTAGTTTGGATCTCTACTTTTCCAACCACAATTCCATCAGAGTCATACAAATTATCATCCCGCAATAGCTCCGCAGGATTTAATAAATCTTTAATATGCATTATGGAGTCATTTGGAGTTGGTGGTCTTGTCCCACCACCTGTTTTATTTGTTTCTTTTTTAAAAGCACTATAAGACTTTCGGGCATTCACTTTCATAGTTTTCCATTGAATTTTCAATTGGTTTAGTTCTCGAGGTCGGCCATTTAGCTGATTAAACCTAAAACAGAAGTTAAATTAGGGGTTATCTATAAATATAACATTTGAATTCAATTGGTATCAAAATTAGACAAATCCATTTATGATAACTTAGCAGTATGATGAAAGTTTTAGTTTCACTATATGCCAGCACCTGAGAATGTTGAGAATATGGCGGTATATTAAATTAAGTTTTGTGAAGATAATAACACAATAACAATTTTAAGTCTCATACAATAAAACTCCAGAATTTAGCTTTTAAATTTGGATTTGACTTAGTTTGATAGTGAAATGTGGATTTGACTTAGTTTGATTGTGATATTTGTGGATTTGACCACATTTGAAAGTTAGTTGTGTGGATTTGGCATATTTTAAAAATAACGTAAGTTAAGGTCAGGGGTTGTCAATCTTTAATAATTAATTCAATGATTAAATAAAAAACATTATTTAAGTTAAATCGAAAGAAATGTATTTATTTTGGAAAATTATACAATCAAATTCAGTCATTCTTATTTTATCTCACATCTTTTGAAAATTGAAAGAAAAATATTGATTTTGGTAAATTAAACAAACAAATTCGGCAATTCTTTCTCCATCTCACATCTTTCATTTGAATAAAAATTAACGTCACTAATTGGTCTTTCAAAAACATTTTTATAGTACTGTAGATCCGGTAAAAGTTCCCATTGCTCTCCGTAGTGAGCTGCTAGCAACTTTTTAACATCTATAATTTTTTCTTTTTTTATTGGCACATTTATAAGTATGCTGTTTGGATTTATTAGACTGACAGTCTTGTTCTTTTTGCAAATATTTTTGTATAAACCCAAGGCATTATTATAGGAGTCTTCTGCCCGAACTATTACATTGCTCTTCTGTTTGTTTCGTTTTATAAAAAATCTTTTACTTTGCTTTATGGAAAAATGCATCGCATTTGTAGATTTTAGTACTTCAGTACTAGCCTCTTTCCAGTTATAAACGCCCACTTCTTCTCCTAATTTTAAAACAGTTCCATGTTCTTTGAAAAAATCATAATAACCTTGCGGATTTGGTATAACTTCTGTCTTTTTAATTTTCTTCTCAATTTGGGCAAATACGCGATCTGGCGGCAAGAACGAGTGACCCACTACTGGAAAAAGTAATTCCAGTCTTTATTCTTTCTGGTGCATAATGCTTGAGATATTTGCAAAGCATTCCCAAAACTGATGAATTTTTGTTTTGGCCACTGCATCCATCGGCCACCAGTCTTATGGTCGTTACCTTCTCGTATTTTTCAATGTTAGAGCAAAGGCAATGAAATACAGCACTGGCGATCTCATTTGACGCTTTTGGTAAAATATCTTCGGTCCACGTGTAAATAAAAACATTGTCAGTGCCTAATTTTCTTTTAGAACTGCCTAATACAATCGTAAAATTGTAGGTGTACAATTGTCGTGAATAATAAGCACTTTGGTCTGGAACTTTGGGCATTGGTTGGTTTTTTTGGCAATCGAAACTTAAAGTTAATAAATCATCTTTTTCTTCTTTCAACAGATTGTAAAAAGCCTTGGCTCTTAAATTATGCACTCTTTTCGAAATCATAAGATTTTTTTTCTTATTTGTGTCCTTTTCATGTTTAATTTGCTCTTGTAATGTTAAGCATGTTGAGCATACGTCTGTGGCCGGAGTGCCAAAACCAATATTAAATGACGTATTAAAAATTCGTCGGAAGTAAGACGCCTTAACATTTTTAAACTGTTCTTCAGCTTGTGCGATATACATTTTATAAAGTTTATTTATATTTAAATTTGACGCAAGATACTGTCTGCTTTTTATTTTACTGCGACAATAGTGAATTTCTATTGGCACTAATTTTTTTATGAAGTCTTTTATTGATTTCCTTTTAGTGGCATACTTCTTTTCCTTACGGTTTCCTCCTCTATTTTCGAATGCAGATGCACCATCGCTCTTGAAATTGCGAATAATTACACCATTTACTCTTCCTCTTTTCAGTCCTAAAATTGAAAGAAATGTCTTTCTGCAGATGGGTACCAAGCTATTTCTTCGTCGTCCGTAGTAAATGATGTTGACGTTTTTCTTATTACCAGTTCCTGTTTTAGGACGTCGGCGATGTACAGGAGAAATTTTTGTGTATTGAAGAATAAAATTGTCTTGATCAATTTTGTTTGTTGATTTATAAAAAGTATTGTTAAATTTTATTATGTCATTTTTTGCCAATGAAGTGCATCTATAAGCTTTTGAAAAATGTTGACACGGAATTCTGATATCTGGTGGTGCTTTAGGAGAATATCTGTAAAGAACACATAAACACATATATATACATGCACACACACAAGACACATATACATGCACAATAATAAAATTCATTGCATATAAAAACATATTTTTAAATTATTAAAATTCATAGCGTGGTTAAAAACGTTACATTCAATAAAAAGGTTGCGAATCACTGTTATACGAAAACATTGTTTGGTAGTCTGAATTTTTACTTACCTAGAAACCTTATCTCTATTGCATTTCCATGCGGATTTTTGCTGCAAAGGCTTCCTTGACAAATTAGGAGGTGTTTCAACAATTTGGATTAAGTTTTCATCCATTTTTTACATCAAATTTTAATTAAAATCACACAGCACGCACGTTATCGTAACACGAACAGATTGACACTAAAAAAAATGGCTGACCCGCCAAAGAGAATCCTCGACGCTGATTGGTCAACTTGGATTTGACTAAATTCGATTGTTAATAGTGCTGGATTTGACCAATTATGATACCAATGCCGTTTTTTAAATAATTTTTTCTTAACAATATCGTGGATTTGGCTGTTTTTGAAAAGTATTCATTTAATATTTACATGCTGACGAATATTTCGTTATACGTAGTTTGAAAATGATTTGTTTTGGATTTGACTAGTTTTGATACCAATCAACTCATTATTATACCAAATTTAATAAAGATCTATCTGTATTATGTAATTGTACTGGTGGGGTTCTGATATACCTATAGTTCACTAGCCTCATAAAAACTAGATTAGAATATAAACCTTTTTTTGATATGAAAGAAAGAATGTTTAAGACTATCTTACCTTGTGTGAACTTGCTCCCATGCTTTAGCTTTTGTCCTGTTCGTATTTGTATCCAGCGATTTATTTTCAATAATTTGGGAATATTCTTTAAAAACCATACGAAATAATTGCTGAAACAGTAAAAGACACTGAAACAACAACCACGGTAAACATAAATAAAGACCACGCATTAAACATAATTAACAAGGTTTACCTTTTCTTCTTCGTCCCAGTTTATAGAGCGAATGCGTTCCTGGCTCATTTTTAATGTGTATTAATAGGTATTATTAGATAGAATAGAATATAATAAAGAGTTAGGTGTATTATTTTTTCGCCGGGAAATCAACACGCAACAAACGAACGTCTTGAGAGTTGTTTGTGATGTCACGCTTATGTCAGGTTGACAGTTCTGTCATTCATTTTTTTTTCGATTACATTCAATAATTCACTCTTTTTACTTTTAAATTAAATGTGTTGCCAGAACATTCGTAATAACTCCGGTGTAACGAATGTATTGCTAATCCGAGGTTACTCTAACGTAGTCCCTAGACGATCAAAATTGCTTGACAAGCATTTACGTGCTTGACAAGCATGCTTGACGAGGTCACGACATCAAAAAACATTCTTGTCAAGCATTCGCATCATTTTGTCGGATAGAGTGACCCAGTGTTGAACTTGCGCTTAAAACAGAAACATTTGCAAAGTAGTAGAATGTCTCTAGATGCAGATATGGCTTTTCTTGCTCTCACAATTGCTTTGTTGAAGAAAACAAAAAAGAAACGAACAAGACGATGGTCTAAGCAGTGGTATTTGTTAAGAGATAGATTTACCCATGAGCATTTGCAAAAGATTCTACAAGTGACGGAGCCCAATGATTTCAAAAATTTTTTGAGGATGGATAATGAAGCATTTGAGACATTATTGGAAATGGTTAGGCCAAACATTGAAAAACAGGACTCTTAACATGCGACAGGCGATTCCAGCTAGTCAGCGATTATCTGTGACTTTAAGATTCTTGGCTACTGGCATGGATTTGGAAGATTTAAAATTTACTTGTGCTATTGCTCCTTACACATTAGAAGGTATAATACTGGAAACTTGTGAGGCTATCATAGAGAAATTAAAAGAAAACATTGCGGTAAGTAGAAATTAACACTTTATTTAGGTAGTTATCTTAATTAACAAAAGTATTAAGGGGCTTACAGGACCTAAACGCAAAAAACGCAAGTTTTAGAAACAATAAAAGTATATGATCGACTACAGTAAAAAAAATCAAAAAAATATATGATATTCTTCAGGATAAATGCTAGGATGATAGTGTGTTGAAAACATAATACAACTTATTTGGTACGATAGAAAAAAATCATGAAGATACCTCTAAAAACTTTTTTTTTACAACAAAAATCATACTAATATACATACAATCATTATGATTTTTTGTCAAATTATTCTACAAGCAACATACTAAAACTATAGTGTTTTAGTTTTTTTGTCCAAACACTAGATTTTTCGTAAATCGATAATTGCTTCATATTTTGCAATAAATTACCAGCGTTGTGGCATCGCGCTTCTCTTTCTTTTCTATGCAGTCCGACAAAGACCGCGCTTTAGGTCATGTAGTCCTCTTAAGGAATTTTATTAAAAAGATGAATATGTTCTAAGAAATTCGGCTGCTGTTGTATCTTCGTTGTTGTATTCCTCCAATATATTGGACTGATTAGAAAGGAATTGAATTTTATTGGAAGCGGAAGATTGTTGGACATTGTAGGACTGAGTAGAGGGCGACTGATAGGGCAGAGGTGATTGAATGGGAGCGGGAGATTGCTGAATATTGTGAGATTGATGAGATGGTGATTGATATGGCAGAGGTGATTGAATGGGAGCGGGAGATTGCTGAATATTGTGAGATTGATGAGATGGTGGTTGATATGGCAGAGGTGATTGAATGGGAGCGGGAGATTGCTGAATATTGTGAGATTGATGAGATGGTGGTTGATATGGCAGAGGTGATTGAATGGGAGCGGGAGATTGCTGAAAATTGTGAGATTGATGAGATGGTGATTGATATGGCAGAGGTGATTGAATGGGAGCGGGAGATTGCTGAAAATTGTGAGATTGATGAGATGGTGATTGATATGGCAGAGGTGATTGAATGGGAGCGGGAGATTCCTCGGAAATATAAGAATGGTTGGAACTAGGTGAGTTATATCTGAACATTGGCGATTGAGATGAAAGTGGACTAGGCAAAGGATTTTGTAAAAAAGTAACACCATGTCTAGTTAATGTGCCCATTTCTCCTTCAAATAAAACATCGTTAATTATCTTCTCAGCATATCGGCGTTGATCTGCAGCTAATCTTCTAATCTTGACAGCCCAACCTTTTGCGATGACATCAGCGTCATCTTCAGTACGATTCTTGAAATAGGAAGTAGCAGCAGAAAATAATTCTGATGTTTCACAACTATCTTCTTTTTTTTTCTTCCTTGATGTGGTTGGTGGTGGCATTTTCTGAAACATATTTTTTATTTAAAGGTACCCAGATCTTCAGAAGGATGGAAAAAGATTGCAAAGGAATTTGAAACTCGATGGAATTTCCCTAATGTGATCGGGGCTGTGGATGGAAAACATGTTCGAATACAGAAACCTTATAACTCCGGATCATACTATTTTAATTATAAACAAACACATAGTGTTGTTTTAATGGCTATTGTAAATGCTAAATACGAGTTTATAATGGTGGATGTTGGAGCAAATGGCAGAATATCTGACGGAGGTGTTTTAAAAAATACAGAATTTTGGTCAAAATTCACCAGCAGTGACAATTGTTTGAATCTACCTGAACAGTCAGAGTTACCATCAACAAATAAAAAAAAGCCATACGTTTTAATAGGCGATGAAGCATTTCAATTAACTCCCAATTTCATGAAGCCCTACAATAAAACTGTTTTAAACAATGAACGCAGAATTTTTAACTATCGATTATCACGTGCCCGCAACGTTGTGGAGAATGCCTTCGGGATTTTATCATCACGTTTTAAGATATTTAAGCGATCTGTTAATTTAGATCCACAAAAAGTCAGTAAAATAGTTTTAGCATGTTGTCACTTGCATAATTATCTGTCAAAGTCAGAAAAATACATTCGAAGTAATGACGTTGATTTTGAAAATATTAATACAGGAGAAATTAGGCCAGGCTCGTGGAGAACAGAATCACAAGAGTTGATCCCTACACCAACGTTAAGGGGAAATCCTACTATTGAAGCCAAAGCAGTCCGAGATGAGTTTTGCGAATATTTTAATACAACAGGAGCAGTTCCATGGCAAAATAGATGCTTGAATACTGCGTAGTACATAATAGTGTAACATGATAAGAAGGGGAACTTACTTGTGATCCTTCCGAACTGATTGTTGGCGAGATTTCCGTTCCGTCTGCTATGAACATTAAGTCGTTGTAATAAAACAATTTTGGGCTATAAACTTCACTTGCTCCCATTCCAGACTTAATAGAATTTTTATATTTTGTATGTTCTCGATTAACATTTCTTCGTAACAAATTAATTTTTTTCTTCAATTCCTCAATGCTGAAATTACTCTTATATCTTTTTAAAATATCCACCATATTCATGAGAGCCATATTCTTTTTATTTTTGTCTTTATAGTCCCGAGCCTTAATGTCCCACAATATCGTCGCATCTTTGTATAATGATATCAACAACAAAGTAAAATCACGATCACTAATTGCGCCGCTGCCGCCATCATCACCGCTGGCGCCGGCGCTGTTCGTGTCGCGTGGTCTCTCCATAACGTTCCGTAGTACACTGAATGTGTTGCTTGACAAGCATGTTCTAAACGATCAAGCATGCTTGACAAGCATTGCAAAAATATAATTTTTCATCAAGCTTCATCAAGCATCGAGTTTGCTTGTCAAGCACATCAAGCTTCGTTCTAGACAATTTTGATCGTCTAGGGACCCCATAAGTTTATTAATAGTCTTTAATTTACAAAGATAATACTTTGTTACTCTCGGAGTAACAATTCCAAATGTAACGTCGGATTACCTTTGGAATAGTTGATTTTTATTAATAAGACCGTTTATGTTTTCTTTTCAAAGTAGCTTTCAACATTGAGTAAATACTCCATATTGTAGATGATCGCCTCGTCTGTGATAAATCTAAAAAATAAGATAGCAACACCGTCTCCGAAAAACTGCTTGCGCCCTTTGTAAGTCTCCATTCATTGAAGACATGGTATGCTTTCAGATATTTCTCGCGAGACTTCACAGGTAGGAAACTTAATTCTGCATTCATAACTTGTTGTTTTAACTCTTCCGGTGTTAAAATATTGGTCTCGTCGCTAGTTTCACTCATATTTTACGATTATTTTAATATTTTTTAACTTATTCAACTCTTTACGCCAGCCACGTAATTTTATTCCCGCTCTTTTATATAAATTAAGGCGTGTTCGGAAATAGCACCCATGATATTTTATTATTCAAAATATATTACGTAACATTATTGAAACTACTTAGCAATAAATATTTACAGGTTAAATATCAGTTTTATTTGCAGTAAATACTTATTTTCGTTTAAATACAACAATAAGTTAAAAATTCAATAAATTACATTAAAAGACATAATTATCTTTTTGCAAAATTTCTTTAGTTAGTACGAAATCCCGAACGTGTTTGTCTTTGAGGTCGAATTCAAAATCGGAACTTCGAAAGGGCTGGTCTTTGTCTCTGTCTCTTTCTAATGGCGGGAAAGAGATGTGAATGTTTCGAATTGTATGATTAACCCAAGGCTGAATAAGATTTTCGCGGCTTTCTGAAAACAAAAATTAAAAAGTTACTTTGTCTCACTCAGTAAGCAAAATCGCATTTTGCTCACTGATTTCAGGCAGCAAAACCTGCATGTTTGAGCTAGTGAAGTGAAAAATATAAAACGTGCTAAGTATGCGCCAGAATTGAGATCTTTTGCCATTACTCTACATTTTTATTCGCCAAAAGCATATGCATATGTGCGTAATAAATTTAATTTGGCTTTGCCGTATCCTCGTGTGATACGCTCATGGTATAGTTCCATTGATGCCAATCCAGGGCCCCAAGTCTGCTAATTTACGAATGGCTCAATTGAATATCAATTGAATCTCAGTAGCAGTTTTAACTACATTTGGTATTCTGCTACTAATTTAAGACCAATGGTTTTCCAGTGACATACCATTGAACTGCTATCAGAATATTTGCTAGTCTGCTCTTCAATTGTGTTACAATTGTAAATCGATTGTGGTCTAAATCGGTATTCTACTCTTAGTTGACGTTTGTTTGACATTTATGTCAATGGACACTCAGTGTCAATTTTGCAATTGAAGTACGATCGTAGTACGATTAGGCAACAATAGATATTTATAGTATTTTGCAAGCCACCACTTGACAAAATATATTTAAAAGATGCTGCGGTCATTGTTACGATGGCGTATTTTAGCATTAGCTAATGCGCAAGATCGCCGTCGTCACCTTTTGGCTCAGCGCCGTAAAAAGCGGGCCTCGATGAGGGCAACGGTATCCGCCGTGGAAGAATTAACGAATGCGGAGTTTATTAAAACATTCCGCCTTGGAAAAGCGGAAGTGAGGGCCCTAACAATTAAGCTCACACCTTTGCTACCACGACAACGGAGGAAAGATGCAATAACGCCCAATTTGAAGGTTAGTAAAGTGCTATATTTTTCTTGGTTTTGTATTTATATATTGTATTATAGGCCTCTTCTTTAGTAAAGGTACCTAAGCGACGGTTGTGTAATGTAGAACTTCGATTGCAGATACTTATTGCTCTGGCATTCTATGCCACAGGCTCGTACCAGACACTTGTTGGCAGAGTGTTTTTCACAATGTGTCTCAGACCACTGTCTCAAGGGCTGTGAGGCAAGTAACTGAAGCACTTAATAGCATCCTCCTGCAATATGTCATCTGGCCAAAGCATGTTCAAGACCGAAATAAAATTAAGACACAGTAAGTAGGCATCTTACTATGGGGTATTTCATTTACTTATTTGTGTTTACTATGACTACCTAACTGGTATTTTATGTTGTAGGTTCTATAAATTTGGCATTCCCGGAGTATTAGGCTGCATAGACGGCACCCACATAGCCATCCTGAGACCGGTTGAACATGAGGAGCGATATTTTAATAGAAAGGGATACCATTCCCTTAATGTTATGATTGTAAGATATCTTAATTTGCGCACACACACTAGTGCACTAGATTATCTCTTGCGTATGTGGCTGATCTTCATTGATATGCCACTATGACTGAAAACAGTCAGAGAGTAGTCTAGTAGTATGTTATTGCTTATTGGTATGAATACATTAAGATAATAGTAGTATTATCTTAATGTATTGATATCAATAAGCAATAACATTCATTTTGAAACAACTTAACAATTAGGTATCTTCTACAGATTCCAAGTTCTGTAAAACTTCATAGGTCCTGTGGAAAATATAAGTAATTTATTTGCCAAGTATTTATCTATATAGAATGAAAAAAGTATTTATTTTGTTCTCATCCTCCCTATAAATAGAAATGAAATCTGTTGCCCTTTGTCGAACAAGTTTGGAAACCACTGCTTTAGGAAGTTATTAGCACATTGAGTTAAGCTAATTAATGATGATGATGATGACTACATTTAAAAATCATCATCATTAACAGCCGGAAGACGTTCACTGCTGAACATAGCCCCCCCCTTAAAATGTAGTAGTTTCATAAATATTATAAACAAACTTTATTCATAACCAACAAAAACTCTTTAAAATTATAGTATAGATACAGATTAAGCCAAACATAGTAAAATGCATTGTAAGTACACCATTTAGCATAGATGAGGAAGAAAAGAAAAGCCATACAACTCACACAACATTCACGCCATCATGATATGAAGCAGTAGCACTACCACCTTCATTTTGAATTGGCTGTTAAAATGAAAAAATAAAACGTGCAGTGCAATGAACAAAACAAAAGTGAACAGGGCCTCAAGTCTGCTATTTCAATAGTGTCAGAATAGTCAATCATCGATTTACAAATATAATGGCGTCATTATGACTTTCCAATGATCAACCAGTGACACTTCATTGGAAGATTTTTTCTAGAATGCTAATCCCGTACATAATGACAAATGAATATTTGATATAATATGCGGTAATTAATAAAGTTCCTTTCAGTTATAGTTTTTAATTCGTTACAAAACGACAATTTTATCACAATTTTATTATGACACCGCTGACCGCCCAATGATCAGCCATTATGAATTAACAGATTACGAAATTTTAGCAAAATGACAGTGGAATAAAAATATTTTGAAAATAGCAGACTTAGGCCCCAGTATAAGTGCATGCATGGTTAAATTTTACAATTGCCTCTGCCCATAGACACAATAGAAATAATAAGTACCCAAAGATTACAAAATGGTTTTATGAAAGGAAGGAAACTTACAATAAATGGGTTATGCCTAACTCCTGGTAGAGGTTCGCCTACATCACGCCCCAAAATGGTGTAAAGCCTCTCTTGAAGGGGCGTTAAGTTTATTTCAGGTCTTGATCCTCCTCCTTATAAAAGTAAAATGTACTATAAAGAAGAAGTAAATTATTGACAAAATGATAAAAAAAATACCTGCAAATACTTACCTGTAGCACTCCTTTCACTTTTATCTTTTTTGATTTTTTTTAAAAGGCGATGTTTATACTCATTGTAGAACTAGAAATAAGATAGGTTAAATTTATGAAATTATACCTGAACTTCAACATAAACAAGTAACTAATGCCATTGTTCTATATATGTAGCTACTCACCACGCGCCATTGCTCTCCTGTCTTTTGGGCGCAGTCTGATGATACGCTGTTGAGAACTTCAGCGCACTCTTGCCAAAGCCTTTTCGACAGACTGCGCCCTTCCTTTGTTCTTGAGCAGCGTCCAAGGGCTAGCTCCTTATGCCCTTCAAAAAGTCTACTAGAGCTTCTGTTTGTTGGACGCTCATATTATTAGCCTAAAATATAGAAGAAAACAATAAATATGCTGTAATATTACAGCGCAGTATAACGTAGGTACATAAACAATAGGTACATTTTTACAAAGTTCTTTAGATGTGAAAATATAATTTGGCGAGTACTTACCGATTTGAAATACTCTAAATATCCAACACCCCAATAAATATGGACATATCAATGAATCGATTTTATTAAAAAGATTCAATGATTAAGATTAAGTCAATAAACCAATTCAATGTTTAGAATTTGTCGTGACATTGACGTGCCAGATGACAGAAGTTTTTTTTAAATTATTAACCTTGTCATAGGGGTCACGGTTGCTGAAAACACGTGGTTGAGTGAATTATTTGTGATTTTATGAATTTCTCTGTTTGAGTGCCTAAAGGTCAATGGGCACCTTAGTATGGAAACTATACCCACGCTGTACAGAAACAAAATACGGTGAAATAGACAGATAAATGTCTCTAGTTTACGATAATATGGGTTGCATTACTGTGGGTATAGTCTGCAAGCACAAAAAAGAAGTGTATTTTTCCATGTGTATCACCTATCTATATAATATTTTTTAATAATAATTAAGGTCTTGGACGCGCATCGCGAAGGCTGGTTTGAAGTTACGCAAAAAAGAGTGTCTGGAAGGATATGGGGAAGGCCTTTGCCCAGCCGTATGGGACTCTATAAGCTAATACAATTGAAAAAAAAGCTTCTTAATCATTTATTTTTAACTTTTAATTGTTTTGCGCTATTTATTACTAGTATTATTTTTGTGCTGGGAAAAAAATAATACTAGTTTTTGTAAATAAGTAATTATTATTTTCAGTTTTATTCAACATGGTCAATGTCTAGAGGTACAATGGTATCATCTAAAAAGGCCGCCGGTGCATCTGTTTGTTCTTGATGTCTGGCCCAAGATAAAAAATAAACCACACTGGCTATATGCGCGCAGCTTCCAATGGTGCGGCGGCCGTGGATGCAAGAGCAGTAGTACCCTTCGATACTCTGTCTACCATGTACTGTTGGGTTCACCAATATATATGTATAATACTGTTTGCTCCTCACGTGTCGTGACTGCATTCTGCCTCTGATTAATATTTTGTTGTTAATTAATTCTTCGTGTCGATACAGTTCCACAATAAAGAGACCGTTTGGTCGCAAATGCTCATGGCAGTACGATCGAGCGATCCTTAAATGATATGTCCCCAAAGTGAAAAGAATTAAATCTTCATACGTGAGTTGTGGAAAGTCATCAAAAGCAGCATTATTGGCGTCAATTGGCACGAAAGCAACTCTTTGCCTATTTAAGTTGTGCTGTCTCACATACTCCGCCAGTTCATTCTCTCTATTGATATTTTCATTAATAATAATAATGAATTGTTCGGCGTAAATGCTGTCCTCGTATGGACGTCGAGTTGCATTGATGATTGCCGCAGTAATTCTGAAGTCTGTCATCATGTTTGGTAGAGAAACATTAAAATAGACGTGCCGAAAGATTTTAAAATCTTTTTTGAATCGACCATTTATGGTCTCGACCACCCAACGGGTCATTGTGATGAGTCTTGACTTATTCGCATCTGCTGTCGTCAACTGTTCTCCTCTAGATCTAGTTGGTGGCATCTGAGGATTATAGCCACATTCTTCAATACTGGGAATCGAGTCCCGAAAGCCACGGTCTAGTACAAAAACATCGTTGGGCCTAAGAAAACCATGCCAAGCAGAAGTTTGGTCTTCCATTAGGCTGCGCATGATTGTGGCATCTGAAGTTGTTGCTGCAAAGGGCCCCATAACGTCTAAAATGTAACCATCTGTACAAACTACCATAAAAGGTTTCACTAGGTTTCGGAATTTATGAAGGCTGTATGTTACCCGTTGGAACAGGAAATTGGAGCTCTTTTGAATGTATAAATAAGTGCCGTCAAACACCAAAATAGCCGAGTCATGGTGGCTTCCGAAAATATGAGCAGGAATTGAAAGATTTCGAGCTACCACCTCTTCTCTGGTCAAATGATCTAATCCCAGAAAATGCGGCACAAAATCCCCTGTTAAACATTCTCTTGCCTTTCTTAACTTTCTTTCTAACGTTCTTCTTGACATGTTGAATTTTGTAGCCAAACGTTCATCGGGTATACCAGTTCTTATTTTTGTTAAATAAATCCCTAACACTGTAGCAGGAGTACCGGTTCTGTTTCGAAGCGACGGAGTTAGTTGTAAAATGTTATTGAACTGATCTTTAGTTACTCCTGTCCAGAAGTGTAATTCATTACCCTCAATTCCATCAATATTTTCGAAATCCATTTGGTTGTTTCGTTCCAACCCCCACTTATATATATTGATTATGTCAAGTACATGAGCGCTATTAAATTGCATCAATGGCTGAGCATTTACTTCTTCCCAATCATTTATTACTAAATGCGGATGACAAACTCTGGCAAGTGGAGGTATGTAAAAATTATCATTATGTAACAAATGGAATTTTACATACGATGGTACTATATGCGTAGCCATATTCCTGCAGTTCTGAAATATGCACCGTCTTGCTGTATTTGCTGCACGAGAATAGCCTTGTAGGTTAATAAAACCAGGATTCACTTGTATGCCCGCGTCTTGCACTTCCCCATCAGCATCTTGTACTTGTCGGGGTGGTTGTACTTGGACTTGTTGGGGTGGCTCGCGTCTGGGTTGATTATGCAGAGCACGATCCAACCTCACCCAGCAAGCATGGCATAATGACCGTGAGCCATCAAAAGAAATCTGAAACCAGTAGAAATAATTAAATAAATGCCCTTGCCTTATTAAGCCGTTTAAGAACGAAGTTTTCTACCTGTTTGTTTGTTTTGTTTAGAATCACCGAATTATTGATAAAAAAAAAACAAAGCAAACAGGTACATTTTGACACAAAGAAAATAATGTATTCATCTTATTTAAAAAAAAAAAAAACATATGGTGTTTTAGTGGTACTATTTGATTGCTCTTGAGAAGCCCTTACCAGCCGTATACGTTATCTGTATTTGGATTTGGCGTTTTGACGCGTATAGGCCAACATTATATGTTTTTGTTTTTTTTTTATTATTTTAACACATTATATTCACTGTCACTATTTTATACTAATGTTTTGTATACAATCGATAGATTTTTACGAGAGCTGACGATTAAAACTTAAACGAACGTCGTAGCGTCGTCGCAGCAAAATGATCTCAAAATGGCGGCGCTTCCCCCTCCACCTCACGCGATGCGTCACAGTGCTCACTTGACGTAATGAATTCTTTGATCCTCTAGCTATCCAATGGTGTAATTTTTAGATTGGAGATGATTGATATGAAGCTGCAACACCAATCTATATATCCCGATTTTGTTATCTTTCGTCTTTTTGACTTGCCTCCCACTATGAAAGTAATAAGACCTATTCATGTCAAAACTCCTAACCATAATGAAAGAATAGTTGAGCGCTTGAGGTTCGATATAGTGTATTACACGCAGCAATAATGTGCTTTATTTAATTATTGAATTGACTCCATATCACTTCGTAAATAACAGAGCGCCCGCATTTTGCAACAAAATAGTTAAGAGACTTACCTCACGTGGCATTATTTCTTGTAATAATAACTCGACGTGATCTCGATGTCTTTCAAAAAACAATTGTGTAAGGCTATGTTTTCTGCGGCGTAACACAAATCGTTCACATGAAACACAACTATTTTGTCTTTCCATTTTAACAAATTCCAATCCAAAAGCAAACAATCAAACCAGTAAACACGCTAAAGTAGTCGATAAGAAAAATAGAAACTCGAAGAACGCACAGATCGCAACGACAAATGACGATGGACTGTGCTGTAAAGCGCAACTGCAACGCTCACCAAACCCGTTTCTACCTGACTAATGTGCGAGAGAGACAGCATAATATATATGTGTATTTGCTCTCTCTCTCTCTCTTACGGTATGTACCGCAGAGCACGTAGCAGGTATTAACAGAATGCCGAATGATTTAATTCATAATAATTGAGAGTGTATATATGCTGTCTCTCTCTCTCTTGCAGTATGTACCGCAGATCACGTAGCAGGTATTAACAGGATGCCGAATGATTTCATTATAATAATTGAGAGTGTCTTGTAAGGATATCTCGCATAAACATAGTTTTTCATTTTTTTTTTCATTGACCTACTAATGTTTAATACCGCAATAAAAATAAAAAAAAGTATATGAAATTAAAAGTGGGGTATATATTAACAATTTAAATCTAGTTTGGTTTGTGTACGCAAATTTTCACAAACCGGGTCAGATTACGCCCAATGACCTTTGTTTGGTTTTTGTGTGTGTATCTTGCTGTCTGCTGTGAGTAGTATCGTAAGTGGTTATTTTCCCATTTCCCTCATTTAAAATGAGGGAAATGGGAGACGATGATCCCCCTGATGGGGGAGGTGATAATCCCTTGAATGAGTCCCGTGATGAGTCCTTACAGTCTCGAAAACGAAAGTGTACTGAACCGTTTAAACCGGATGCTAAAAAAAGTACCCCCCCATCGGATTCCTATCAGTCAGTTTTCACTAAACCCGGTTTCGAAACCGACTAAAATACTGTATAATACAAGTGACAAGGGTCCTTTTATTGTACACGTTACGCGGTCGGAACCGGATTTGTCTGCTGGGCACTCTATTAGGATTTTAAAGTTTGCACAACTTATACACCAAAATAAAATTCCGCACATAGTGGATGGCAGTATAAAGGCACTGGGGAGAAACAGGGTCTCGTTGGAGTTCACTTCAGCGGCTACTGCTAATGATTTTAAAAATCTTGATTTTTTGGGCAACTACAAATTTGCTGCAGACATCCCTAAACATGTGTGTCGGATGGGAGTGGTTCGTGATATTCCAACAGATTGGACCTTGGAGGAATTGGTAGAAGGAATTCGAACTCCTCCCAATTGCGGAGAAGTAATCAGGGCCCGACGTTTAAATGTCAAATCTAGAAAAGAAGATTCTGTAACATGGATCCCTTCCACTACAGTAGTCCTAACCTTTACAGGTCAAACCATTCCTGAACGAGTTTTCTGTTATGAAACGTCACTCCCTGTAAGTACTATCGGACAAAGTTCCGCATGCTCACCTTTAGGGCGATAATCGCAAAGCACGGCTCTCGGCTCGATCGCCGTCATGCATGCATCTTGACCAATAGGAAGAAGGAAGCCAATACGTATAACTAGTTATTTGTTAAAAGGGAAGAGGAAGGGAATGTGGGATTTGGGAAAATATAACTTCGTCTTTTTGACTAAGACTCATTTTGTCAAATCAACTTTGATGTATAGGCCCTTTTAACTTATGACACTAGTGAGCTGTGTTGACTTGCTTGTGGGATGTTTTTTCAATTTCTAATAAAATTGTCGTATCGGTAAACTGTGACACCACCGTGAGCTTTTTATGAATTATTGTAGCTGACAAGAAGCAATTTCTATATATTCTCTTTGGTTTAAAAAATATGTTATTGATATTGCATACATAATCAGTATATTAAGTACTAAGAAATGTAAACAACTCGATGTTTATAATCTTTTAGCGACCCGCCTCGGCTTCGCACGGTTGTAACAAATCTTTGAAATACTTGTCTTTTCTCTACTATGATATGCATGTATTATTATATACACTTAAACCTTTCTCATGAATCGCAAACCGATAGACAGACAAACGCGTCGGAGACTTTCTAATATGAAAATTTTAAATTGTAAGGATATGGGTTCTATCCACAATTTTTTTATTCTCTTGAAAACCAATATTAGCTACAAAATATCTAAAATATAAATTATCTATCTAGTGAGATTATAATATAAAAGGTATAACTAAACCGGCTTAAATAGTACTGTAAAATAAGCACTGGTTTGTTATGGATTTTTTGGATGGGTCGGATTTTTAAAACAAAAAAACAATTCAAATAATTAGATATATTTTTTATTTTTTTAGATCTCGTCAAGATTTCATAATAAAAAATTACAGATTCTTATTTTTTATATGTTTATAGCTCAGGTAAGCTATATATTCATATTAAATGTTTACATTACAGATTCATTGAAAAAATATCATTAGTTATACAAAAAGTTACATAGAATTTAACAAAACAATGTGTTTGCAAGGCAAGAGCTTAAAAAAAATCGGCCAAGTGCGAGTCGGACTCGCGCACGAAGGGTTCCGTACCATTATCTATAAAAACGACAAAAAAGCATGTCTGCTGTATGAGAAATATAATATTTGTTTTATTTTAATTAAATTATTTATTTTTAAAGTGACTATAAAACTAAATCCAATATATAAAGTTCTCGTGTCAGTGTTAGTTACCATACTCCTCCGAAACGGCTGGACCGATTTGTATGAAATTTTGTGTGCATATCGGGTAGGTCTGAGAATCGGCTACTTTCTATTTTTTTTTTTTTTGCAAAACTACCTGTTGCCGTTTTAATATCAAGCAGAAACGAGCAAAAAACGCTTTTGTTGTATGGAAGCTCCTTTAAATATTTATTTAATTCTGGTTTTTAGTATTTGCTGTTATAGCGGCAACCAAAATACATAATCTGTGAAAATTTCAACTCTCTAACCATCACGGTTAGTGAGATACAGCCTGTTGACAGATGGACAGGCAGACAGACAGACGGACAGCGAAGTCTTAGTAATAGGGTCCCGTTTTACCCTTTGGGTACGAAACCCTAAAAACGCACTATAGATGCTTTGCAAAAAAACCAGTTTCTACGCACGCGCGCGCCGGCCTCTTTTGTTTTCACATTCCAGTCCACATTCTTGTCATATTATGCTTACTGAATTGTAATTTGTTTCGATAGTTTTAACTTTTTCTAAGTTTCTGGATAACATTGATAGTTCGCTTTGGTTTTATTAATTATGTTTGTAAAGCAAAATAAATTGCATTATTCTATAATAATGATTATTCTCCCGCAGCGAAATTATTTTATCTTGTTTAGGTAAAAAGTTTTTTTTAAGGATACAAAAATAAAATAAATAATAGTACTACTTTAGGGCATATCATTCTGCATCGGACAAACAACCATAAAAATTTACAGAGTGTATACAATACAATGTCCCAAATTTTTATTTTTACATCGTTTTCACATTGTTTTTTTTTTCATATTTATACTTTAAATACCTACTGGATGTTTTTTTTACCGTCACAAAAATAATAAGGCTGATTGTAGTGCTCAAATACAACAACTTCTACTATGGGAACAACTTAAATTATAAATTCTTCCTTATAAATATATATATTAACTAGCTTTTGCCCGCAACTTCGTATGCGTGAAGGTCAGTTATCGCGGACGAAGTCGCGGGTTTTAATAGCCTATGTTTATCCCCAGGCTTTAAACTATCTCCATACCAAATTTCATTCCAATCAGACCAGCGGTTTATCCGTGAAAACGTAACAGACAGACTTTCGCATTTATAATATTAGTAAGCACGGATGAATTATAGGAAGGTGTCTATCTTATATCTGAAAGGATATATAATAATAAAAATTGGAAAAATTATAATGTAAAAAACAAAAACACAAAATATATATTTTAAAGTGATTCCCATGAAAAAATTTAAAACTATCAAGAATTGTGAAACAAAAGGCATATTAACATAAGGCGGCGCTTTTAAGAGACACATTTTTATGACGTCATTATTTTGCTTGGAGCACACCACAGCGACAAATTAATATTTGGTCGCTGCCCCTCCCGCATCTATAACAGCATCAAACCGGCTACGCATCGACCTAGCAAGAACTTCGCACAAATTTGAACCCCTTAATGAATCCCAAATTTGTTCGCAGTGGGTGACGAGTGCTTCTTTCGTCCTTTCTGCCCGATTATCCCATTTCTGGACCATTAAACCCCATAAATTTTCAATGGGGTTTAAGTCTGGCGATCGGGAAGGCCATGGCACAGTTTTAATTTGTGGTTGCTCTAGCAACCACTCCTGAACAACCCGCGCACGGTGTATCGGGCAATTATCTTGGAAAAAATAAAATTCCGGAACTTCCATTTGTGGATACACCGTGCGCACTGTTGGTAACATAATATCGTTCAGCACATCTCTATACGTGTGGCCATTTGCCCTCCCCGGTTTAAAAGCAAGCTCGCCTGGTCCAGCAGCACTCATCCAGCCCCACATATTCACAACAACTCTTCCCGATTCTGCATTTGGGATCACATTTCGAGGTTCGTATCTTGTGTTATCTATACGCCATAAATTCCGACGACCCTGTTGGCTAGACTTAAAGCTCTTTTCATCGGAAAATATGGCGTAAGAAAAATCGAAGTCCCTGTAGTCCCGAGCGAATCGCACGCGAGCAGCTTTTTGCTCCTCGGTCAAAATAATTTTCTTTGCGGGTCGTCTGTGATGCACTCCAGCTCGATGCAACTCGTTTCGTATCGTTTGCATCGAAACGTCAAATTCTTGGGCGAAACTACGAGTCGGTGTGAATGGGCTTTCTTGATATGTGGCTATCATATTATCAAGTTGTTCGGGATTTATAGCCCGGGGTCGAGGTGCACGAACGCGTTCCGCCATATCACCTTCTTCACATCGTCGCACCCAGCGGCGCACCGTGGTTCTCTGTAAAAAATAAAATAACAATTAGCATCGAATAGTCACATAAAAAGAAAAACAATAATACACTACAAGGACCTGACAAAAGGATGCAAAGTATTGAGTTCATGACAAATAATCTCTAACTTTTTAAAATACCTATTTTAGGTATAGCTGCCGGCAAATAACTTAGCCAAAATTTGACATGCGCAGAATTCGTTTTCTAATTTAAGTGTGGCTGCGCGAACTTTCCCCCACCACGTCCAATCTTGGCCAAGTTATTTTGTCGGCACCTATAATAACATTCACATCACTCATCAGTATTTTTAGGGATACAAAAAAAATTTAAAAATGACGACTTTAAAGTGTGAACAATTACAAGATTTGTTATGGGGTCATAAAAGGTCCGAACATAGTCTTTGAACGCACCGACATTAAATAAAAGAAAAACAAACTTTTTGACTGCATTACATATCATATCATATTATATCGAGAATAAAATATTTTGAATGTCTGATCTGAATGTTATTTTTATTTTATTGATGCAAAAAAAATTTATTATATATTATGTTTTTTATTGATATTTATCATTAAATAGCCGTCCCGACTTCGCACGGGTGTAATAATTCTTTGAAATTCTCTACTATAGTATTCATTACAATAAAAGCCGTATCATTATCCGTTGCGTGGTTTAGTTTCTATACAAACAAACGGCGACTTTACCTACTTTAAATATTATTAAGAGACTTGAACACTTTTTGTAGTCTGAAACTTTTACACTTATATTAGAACAATATAGTAGACGATGCCATTTCGCGTTAGAATAAAACTTACAATTATAACAACATCAAATGAAATGCGGTAACAAAAAAAGCATGGATTTTACTATAACAAAAAAAGATATTATAATAATTAAATAATATATGAATTGAATTACAAGTGATGTTAGCAATGTTTTGTTAGGAGTTTTAGATATAGCACAGATTTTTTTCTTGACTAAATATAATATAAATTATTTACAGTTTGTATTTAAACTATAATTTAGCAAAATTTGAGATTTATATAATAATTCAAACAATGAAAATATAGGTAAAAGTATTAAATGAATACTACATGCACTTAATTTATTTTTAAGTATTATCCCTCTCAAAATATAAAAAAAAACAGAACTTACTTGCATATTCAACTCCGACGCAATTTGCGATATATTCAATCCTTGTCTATGTAAGACAATAATCTCGTTTCTTTCATCTTGGTTGAGGTTTCGGGTTGTCATGGTTATAGAGCTCAATACACAGTCCAGGATACGAGCAAGGGTCAAAACAGTTCCACGATCACAGTCCGGTATACAAAGCAGAGGTCACAGTAGGCACAAAACACAGTCCAGAATGCAAGCAAGGGTCAAAAATAGTTCCACGATCAGAGTCCGGTATACAAAGCAGAGGTCACAGTTGGGCAGGCAATCAGTCCGATAGAATAAAAACACGTATTTAAGAATTGCGATGAGAACAGGAAGCGTGAACAATTAGCGAGATCAAGGAGTATAATAATATATCGGGTAAAGAGAGCCCTCTTCAGGCTTTTTATGGCAATCCTGTTTGAACACGAGCTCCATCTGGATTTTGGAACCAACACTAATCATAGTATATATAGATATATATACTAACTATACCTAGATAGTACTGGTACTATAGCGGCTTCTTCATGTTGTAGCAAAACCAATCCAACACTACTTATTGTAAAATCTATTTTAAATAGATTTTACAATAAATAGTGTTGGATTGGTTTTGCTACAACATACGACTACTAAGTAAAAATAACTGAAATGAAGAAAAGGGAAGGGTAACAAATAAAAAATACGATTTGTATAAATTTTCATTTTTTATTTTTAGAATTTTTTATTTTATTATAATATTGTTGAGCAGCTATTTTTGTTTTATCTTCTCCTACATACGTCAATTTTCCGCACAAAATTCGGTTGATTGATCTGCACCAGCTATATACACACATCAAAAGTGTCTAGGGATCAAGCATTTTTATGCGGATTTCTTGAGATTGAGATGTGGCTTTGTAATAAATTTATGATTTTATAAATTTATATGGATCCTTTTTGGTGCATTTCATAATTTGAATCAGGAACTGTGAATCAAATTCGAGTAAAAGATGAAAATCAGCTGTCAATATTTTCCCTATAAAAACATACAACGCATTGAAGACATTATTAGTGCTACTGTTTCCCTACTACTGATTAAAACCAACGTTATTATGGAGCGGCGACGTCATTTAAGCAGGGAAGAAATGCTCAGAGCCGTGGGAATGATAGAAGCTGGTTCCCGGCAACGTACTGTGGCTTTAGCTCTGAATACAAGTCAGAGTGTTATCAGTCGACTTTGGACACGTTACCGAAGCACTGGTACCGTGGCTGAGCGCCATGGAGGACATTATCGCTGCACCACACGGAGACAAGACCGATACATTCAAATCTTAACTCGAAGAGCTCCAACAATAACCGCCATGATGTTAGCCGTGAGGCTTCATCACTCTTCAGGGAACTTAATTAGCGACCAAACAGTCAGAAACCGCTTGCATGAAGTGAACCTTCATTCCCGAAGACCGCTACGGGTACCACCTATAGCAATGCACAATCGTAGGATTCGATATCAATGGGCTCTTGAACACAGAAATTGGGCAGAAGAACAATGGCGTTTCGTGTGCTTTTCTGATGAGTCTCGTTTTGGTATGAGACCGGATACAAGACGTATACGACACTGGAGAACCCCTGGACGCCAACAGCGATTAAAATCCTGCCAGGAAGTCCATCCTTATAGTGGTGGAACCATCATGGTATGGGCGGGTATTTGGATCGGCGGAAGAACTGAGTTGATTTGGATCAGAGGCAACCTCAACGCTCAAATTTATGCTGAGACGATTGTATCAGACGTCATCGTTCCTCTACAAGTGCAAATCGGTCCCTTATTTCAGTTAATGCATGATAATGCACGACCGCACACCGCAAGAGTTGTAAGACAGACTCTCGCCGCAGCTAACATCAATGTCCTGCCCTGGCCTGCTCAGTCGCCAGACTTGAACCCGATTGAGCATGCATGGGATATGCTACAGAGAAGAGCTCTGCCGAATATGGAGGGTATCCAGTCGCAAGAAGACCTTTTTTTGTTGTTGCAACGAACATGGGCTGCCATTCCACAGCGTGATTTGGATGAACTCATTTTGAGTATGCCAAACCGATGTTCTTGTGTTGTTAGTGTTCGCGGTAGAAACACGGATTATTAATTGTTTAAGTTACCCAATAAAATTTTAAAGAAAACTGTTATTTCAGTCTTTTTTTCGAACTTTTGTGTTAGTGGTTCAAATGTCAAAAATCCCTTTATTAGGAAAATGGCAAATTTCTTTATTAATGCAAAGGTGACTTGGTTTATCGTTACTGTGACAAACGAAAACACTTTATTTGATGAATCCTTAAAGAAAATTTTAATTAATATCAATCAGGAGAAAAGTTATTGCAAAAATATATTTTGATCCCTAGACACTTTTGATGTGTGTATAAGAACATTAACTGTTAAATTATTAAAATATTGTAATAATTTTTCTTTATGTCTGGTGCAGTTAAATGGGTAATCAACCATCGTATTTGCAATTAATAAAATATTTTTTTTCGGAACATTCCTTTTTAGAAAAGCCGTTGTTATATTTTGCAGGTCATGGAAGCATTTTTCTAAATCTTCGTTCGGATAACACAGCCATTTTTTATTTGAGTATTCTTTGGCTTTTATGAAATCATTACTATTTCTGTCTGACCTGTCGATAAGGTTTTGTCTACACGTTTCACACGTCTTTACAACATTTTTTAGACATTTTGTCAAGACCCAGCCACATACATAATTTCTCTGACCTGCATCAGTTTCCCTATTTACAACAAACACTTCTTCATTACATAGAATTTCTTCTTCCATAGGAACATCAGAAGTATCAGGTTTGGAATTTAATTTATCTGTGAAGAAGAATTCAAGGGTTTGGAGACATTTATTTGAATCTTCTTCACAGTTAGCTCTACCTGAATGGGGCGAGTTATAATTATTGAGTAATAATGCTTTGAATGCACCCTCAAACGCATTTGAATTCGGTGAATTATTCCTCGCCCCATAACTTCTGATGTTCCCAAAGAAAGAACATGGCCAGTTTTTATAAGGACGTCGGCATAGTTATCAACTTTAAAGTACACCAATGATTTTTGGTGTTTTATATTCGTGAATATTGGCCTATTAAATTGCTATAAATAAAAAACTCTGAGAACTTGTCATCACAACATACTAGACAAAAAACAATTTCATTAAATCTTTTAATCAAAACGCTAGCAATAAGGTATATACTTATATAGATTATAATTTCGCTATTAAAAAACTTAAAGACGCTTTAAAGTAGCGAACAGTTGTGAATTATTACGTATAACTGATATGGTATGGTTGGTGATTATTAAGCATTTAAACAAAGTAATGGCCACCTAAATGAAGGATTTTAAACTGTGTATTGATTTACATTTATTAAACTGGGTAATAGTCTCAAAAAATGTGACAATAATAACAAACATATCATCGCGCCTGTATTCCCCGAAGGCATGGGCAGAGGTGTACCTATAGTACACCCACATTTCACCAGTTATGTTTAAGTCCCATGTATTAGGGGGCGAGTCTATTGCCATCAACCGGGCACAAATCCAGACTCCGGGCTCCTACTGAGAAATTCCTGATGAATAACCCCAATATCACTTTGCTCGACCTGGGAATCGAACTCAGGACAGTAAACCAGTCATAATAACAATATTAACAAAGCATATTCAAAACTAATATTTTTCTTTAAAGTACATTTTTACAGGATGCCCTTATATTTTTTTAAATAGTTCAATTAACAATAAACAAGGGAAGCACAAAATAAAACAAAAGAGTTAAAAAAAATATTTATTTATTAAATAAAAATATTTTGCTATATTATAATTATTATATCTTAAATGCCTACCTAGGTAACATACATTACAGCAATGCAGCAATAGTGTTAATAAAGAGACCGAGGGAGGTCAATCAACCAGCTTTGATAAAACAGAGCATTTTTATTTCACAAATACACTAACCTGGATGAAGTGTAAGTATAGGGCTTTTTTTTTGGATGGGAAATCATCTAATGACTCCTCCCGCTCTAGGTGGAGCGGAAGGGAGTGTCAGACTCTTACTGACTAAAACCCACCCGTATTCCTTCCTTAGCCCTTTATGTTCCGGGGCAGCGGTAACCCTTTCGGACGATCCCGCTATAAGTATAGGGCTTCAGTAATTACATAAATAACAAATGTAACAATCTGTTTCTGCATTGTTGAAATATACAGTGAACAGATGTGATTGAAGCTGGCTTATAATTAGGTAATGATATCGTATTACTATCCCATTGAAGTGGCCCTCTTTGAACAGGCGGCAATGGTGATGGCTCTGGTGGGCTAACAACTTGAACATTAGGGGCTGCTGCATCATTGTTCAAAGCCAATTCCTGCATGTCTCGTGATGAGTCATGCACTGCCTGTCTATTTGCTCGCATCCAACACACATGGCAAACATAGTTGTTTCTTGAGGGCTGAAAGTAAACCAGTTAGAATAAACACAGATAAATGCTTATGTTTATATAATTTTTAGTAACAAGAGTATCTTTTGTATACATCTCTTTATGTTTTCAAGTATTATGTTATTGTTACACATGCCTTCTTTAGGCAAGTATATGTTAAAGATGGAAAATATATAAAACGCAGATATTACAATCACAGAAACATAGTATGAAAACTTCTTTTTTTATAGATTAATACAACTAGGTATTTATAATAATGAAAAACAAAATGCTTATCACATAATTAGTATTTTGTGATAAGGACAGCCAGCAATGGACACTCCATACTGACAGTATGGTGTCTTATTTTCCTCACAGATTTGCCACAACCAAGGCAAACCATGTTATTCCCCAGTAGTCTCTCGTGTTCACCAGCTTCGGTATTTAATAATAATAAGCATGGATGCCAAATAAATGTATCCATAGGCAACTGAAAATAAGATACACTGTAAGTTAATTTCGCATACCAGAATTATATAAAAACATTGAGGTCATAATATGTACTTACATAAATTACCTCAATGTATAAAAATAAATCAGAAGTTTTTTCTAGTCCAACTTCTTACCTGGGTTTGAGCATTGGTTATCCAACGCGAAAGTCTTGTTTGATGGTGTGCAGAAAGCGAGGTTATGAGATGCCTCTGCAACCTTTGCATGGCTATTCCCACAGAGTACACTATAATATACTGAAAGCTATTCCGCAGTTGATGCACCTCATATTGATCCACAAAACGCAATGCAAACCAGGGTCCAGTGTTAATAGCAAGGTAATCGAGTGGTAGACGGTATCAGTCCGTAGAAATAAGCAGGGGTAAAAAATATTAGAAAATAATCGCAGAAACAAACACAATAAATACGCAATGAAGAATCTGCAATAACATTACATTGACATAGACAATGACACATTGTCAAACAAGTAAACGCGTTCCGTTTTAAGTTTTTTTTTGTGTGAAATATAAAAAAAACTATCTTACGCATCAACATTATGGAAAGATAAGTTTATTAAATGCGACAAATACCGATGAAGCCAGTTTTGTATGAATAAAATGTTCCTAATAAAAACATTTTGTCGTCCATATCACATATCTACAAGTAGTATGCATGGTGTGGAACGCCCATTATTATATTTATCTTTCTCTATGGTCCATTATGGCAGACGTTGACAAATGATACTTTGAATTCATCTTTCATTACTAATTATTTTGAAATAAAAACTGACGAGTCCAGAGAGGTTAAAAACTACGAATCAATTCATTTTTCTATTTTAAATATCCAATATTATTTACTATGTATGTGTAAATGGAATGTACTTTTTTGTCCATATCATTTTCTACTGGGTCTTGGTTAAAATTTCGAGTCAAAAGTGCATCAAAACCAAATCTCTGGGACACGATTTTCCAAATGTCTTCCATACCTTCAATTGTTTTAATTAAATTTGTTAACGATGGTATGATTGTTTCGACCAATCGAGTTTTGTTTCCAATTTTTTTGCCGTATCTAAATTTTACAGTTTTTAAAACTAACTTTGCATCTGTCCATAACTTATGATGCGGTGAGTTTTCTTTTATGGGACCTTTATATTTTTTTCCGTTAGGAATATGGAATGTTGATACATTTAAACTATCAAACAAATTGTCTAATAATATTGTTATGTCTATTAGCTGTTTGCAGTCTTGTGGAAGATCTCCCCTAGCTGTTAAATGTTCGGTAGCTACAGCAACACTATGACTAAACAGTTGTGTTGCCGATTTCACCCTCATTTTACTAATTTTTTCAGGGTTTATATGTTCTTCGGTAATTTTATTTAATAATCTTAATTCCCCGTATGCCTTATCAGCAGAATATACTTTTTGGTAGTATTCCCATTTAACGACCTTTTCTACATTATTTATTTTATAAACTAAGTCTTTCGAAATCAAATTGTTTCGGATGCCTTTAATTAAATGAGGTACATCGAAAATAGGAATAATTTTTTTTCTATTAATAACAATAATAATATAATATAATAATATTCCACAACTATCACACAACGCCATCTAGTCCCAAGCTAAGCAGAGCTTGTGTTATGGGTACTAGACAACTGATAAACATACTTATATATTTCTAAATACATACATATTATAGATAAATTACAACCAGACACAGAACAAATGATCGAGCTCATCACACAAACATTTGTCCTGGGTGGGAATCGAACCCACGACCTCCGGCATAGCAGTCAGGGTCACTAACCACTAGACCATCAGGCCTGTCATTGCACAATGCAGTCATAACGCCATTCTTTTCCTAGCCTCAAACATTTGGCCTTGGCTTCATTGACCAAATCAGTTACAGCACCAACATTTACTGTACTTTGGTCGCACACGGTGTTTAGTATAATCATGCCAGACTCCTGAGCATACTTCACTACTTCCTTTATTAAATTTTTCAGTTCCACTATTAAGCCCGGCCGTAAAATAATAAGCTAAGGGTTGTTTAAAATTAACTTTTACACCCTTAACCATAAAAACCAAAAGATGGTCTGCAAATTTAGTGTTTTTATTATATTATTTGTTGCAAAACCATGAAAAACATCCTTTTGTGCGTTAAAATGACATTGTGGTGTCAAAGACATTTCGTCAAAAATCAGACTGCACAAGCGGTCATCTACATTTCGATCTTGAATTGTTTTTTTTATTCTTTCGAATATAATTGGATTTATTCCTGGCTGGATTTTTATAGTGCTTAACAATCGCTTCATTGCCTTAGTTGATGGCAGCGTAAACAATTTATTTAAAAGACCATAACACTTGGGACTTTTTTTGTAAAGCGACAGTGACAGAACCTTCTCTTCAAAAGTAAAACGTCGCCCTTTAGGACTTTTTGAGGCCTGCATTTGCATTGTTAAAAATAACTGAGCCGGTTTTTTTAAATTCTTGGCGAAATGTTCGAAGAGACCTTTTTCGGAGAAGTCCTCAGCATTTTTCAGCCTGGCCTTGAAGGACATTTCTTTCTTGCGCAAGCGCGATATTTCCGTCCGGAACTGCTTGATTTTTGTGCGTAGTGGGGCCATTAAATCTGCGAAAATATAAAGTTAGTTTTACTAAATCCATATTAATATTATAAATTCGAAAGTAACTCTGTCTGTCTCGCTTTCTCGCTAAAACTGCAGAACCGATTTAAATGAAATTTGGTACAGAGATAGTCCATAGCCTGAGAAAGGACATAAGATAGGGATAAGGATAGTTTTTATCCCAAACATTCCACGGGATCGGAAACTACGCTGGTAAAACTATGGGCACAGCTAGTATAACATAAAGACAACGTAGATTCGAGGGGTTCATCATAAAGTGGCAAACGCGAATATGGATTAATCAAATGTATTTAAAAAATTCGGCCATGGTATGCTAATTCACAAACGAAAACTTCAAGTGATCAGGAAACTTCAAGGTATGTAGGGTGGGAGGTCAGCACTTAGCACTGTTATTTAAAAATTAAAAATAACTAATAAATGAACTACTCCTCACTTTTTCTGTAATCTTTATTTTAAAAAAATATTCCTCACACTAGGAATTTCTCCTACATCATGGTCACAAACATTAAAACTTGGGAATTTAAACCATGACACGCAGCGTATTAGCCAATAACTCAATCACAGCGCCAGCGTCAACTTGCTGGACAAAGGCCTTTTAATACAAACTGTGATGGAACTAAATACAGACTGACTTTGGGTATGGGTTGTAATTTATCAAGCCAAATGTCAAACCTTCAACAGGTATATTTTACAACTAGGTTTAGTAGATGGCTTTAAATGAAGTACAACACACAAATGGTCATAGACCACAGCAGCAAAGGGAATCACCAATTTCGGCTAAGCGTGGACAAGATGCCCGGTAAAAATTATTTTTACTTAACAATATTATTAATTCTGGAAGAAATATTTTTGCATATCACATAGTAGCCAGGTACAAGTACAAAAAGTCGAAATAAAGAGTATTCAAATTGTATCCACCCGTTAAAAAGCATTGACATTTTGTTTGACGCAGTGTTACCAGCTCAGAAATAAAACATCAATTTCAGTCTGTAATCGATTAGATAATCAATTAATATGGTAACCAAAAAAAAAGTGATTGTATGCAAAACGAGCGTACCGATCAATACTGTATGAGATGATTATACTCATTTACATTATTTTAAAATAAAACAATCAAAAACGTTAGTAATATTTTAACATATTTTTTTAGATTAGAATAACGGTTCTCTAAATCGATTATTGTCAGATTATTATTTTTTTCCTGACAACTCCTACTGTATCGCTTATTTATAGAGATGATCGATCCGGTTGCTTTGTATCGATATTCTGCTTCGCAATGGATCATTTTGGTCCGTGTATCGATATAAATTCTATTTTAATTAATAATAAATAGTTGAATCGATGTGGAAATCAATCAAATCCCGTTCGTTGTACCGACCCCTTGAATATCGATACATATCGAATATCTCTAACGTCAAGTGAAATGACATCTGACATTTGACAACAATTATTAAACTATTCGCTTTGCTTTCGTGCGCTGTGGATGTTATTTTGTTTTCTCGCTGCTTCGAACGTTTGTTTTTCTTATCATGGACTCCGATACCGCTCCTCACGATGACCCGGCCCTACCCTCGGACACTGAATTTGCACCTCACGTTGAACCTGGCGCTATTATGGACTTCGAACCGGCTATATATGATAACCACGGCACGAACTTGGACTCCTCTGCTACACGTACTTCGAGTGAGAATGAGGAAGCAATGCGATGTGTTAATTGTGGCGTTGATTTAATGCATCGCAGAAGACAGACTTTGCAGCTTATTGAAGTATTATCAATAATCCGGCAATGGACTGCTCCTCAAGTCATAAGTATACATTTTTCTATCTAGTGTTTAGTTCAGTTTATGTCTTGTCGTTTGTCTATATAAACTGAATAAAAATAATATCTTATTTACAGGTTACAGCTCATAGCTTGGTCTGTCACTCGTGCTGGACATTAGCAATGCATGTCTTACCTGAACAGCAAAATGTACCAAGCACATCAAGTGGTCATCGAAGAGAACTATGTGTTAATTGTGGATGTTCTATACGGCGTACCAGATCTCATATTCTCAACACAAACTCAGAGAGAGAAACACATATAAGAAATGTTATCACCGAATGGATAGCACCACAACAAGTAAGGACAGATTAACTTTTTATTTATTTATGTTAGAATATGTGAATTAGAATTATGCTGCTAAAAATGTATTTACATAAATAACACTTACTTGTTTACTGAAAAGTTATTCTAACTCCATGAAAGAGCAACATTTTATTTACTATGTAACAGAATAAGAGAATGTGTTATTTTTTATGTGTCAGTTGTAAACTCTAGTTAGAATTCATTGTTAAATATAAACTCTGGGTAGCAAAAACAATTCAAAATCAATTGTTAGAACTCAATTGATTAGTGTTTTGAAATGGCACTAACTAAGAATTAAATTGTTTTAGGTTCATGGCTCAGACCGCATTTGCCATCCATGTTGGCAACGAGCTGACAGAGTACCAGTTCCTGCTCCACCTGTGGCAATTGTTCCACCTACAATTAACTTGCCGAATTTCACAAGAGCCCCTGACACACAAGCCAATTGTTTTTGTCCGGATTGTGAATCACCACAGCGACTCGTAGTCCCAACATGGCTAAGGGTGAAGTTATTCACAGATTTTAATTTTTATGTCCCTAAAGACTGCAGAATATGCAGATTTCATTTGCTGCAAAATAACTGGGATGAGCTCCTAACAACTTTTTTACATCCTTGTCACTCATTTACTGCAGAACATATCCAAGATTTTGCATCATTTGTAAAAGAAAGAAATCAAACATTTGATTTCCAAAACATTGAAGTGATGAATGATGACTTAGTCCATTACTGGATAGGGCTGTCCAAAGACCAATTTATAAATCTGAAGGCACAGCTGCCTAGATTATCCGAGATGCACAATGGTTCATTGGCACTCACAGCATATTTAATAAAACTTAGAACTGGAGACAGCGATGAAAGGATTTCTACATTATTGAACATTGCACGCTCAACTCTATCAAGATTAATGAGCAAAGCTCGGGATATACTAAATCAAGGTTTTGTACCTGGTAACTTGGGTATAGGTCATATTACAAGGGAAGAAATAGCAGAGCGAAATCTAATTATACCTAATGGTTTGTTTGGTAGAAATGGCAGGAATCCAATAATTATAATGGATGGTACATATTTATATGTTCAAAAGAGTTCAAACTATTTATATCAAAAAAATACATACTCCTTGCACAAGTATAGGAACCTCATGAAGCCATTCCTAATGGTATGTTCTGATGGATATATTATAGATGTATTAGGCCCCTATCCAGCAACAACATCTGATGCTAATATTATGCAACATGAATTCAGCAATGAATCAAACACATTGCGGCAATACTTTCGTACAGGAGATGTTTTTATACTGGATAGGGGTTTTAGAGACTGTGTGCCTCTTTTGCAATCATGCAATTACTCCACACATATGCCTGCATCTTTACACGAAGGTGAAACTCAATTATCAACGTTGGCAGCAAATAAATCTAGGTCTGTGACAATATGTAGATGGGTGGTAGAATGTGTAAATGGTATATTTAAACATTCTTTTAAGATATTTAGACAGGAATTTTTTAATTTAGCATCTAAGCATGCAATAATAGATTTTAGGGTGGCTGCCGCATTGATAAATAAGTTTCACCAAAGATACAGTAATAGAGAAGATGCAGGCCAAATTCTAGATATTGTAAATGATAGAATGTACCTAAACAATGCTCTTGCTGATTATGTTATTGAAAATAATTTAAATAGAAGGCGTGCACAGTTTTTGAACATAAATGTAAGCATAAATAATGTATCATTCCCAAGGCTGACATACAGTGAATTAATATTATTTAGTTGTGGTACATACCAATTAAAACAAGCAAGATCATATTATGGAGAACATATAAGGAATGACGGTTCTTATACAATCGAAGTGTGCATGGAGAGAGCCAGCAACCTGCTGGAAGGACTACCCATGACAGGCAATTGCATACTTTTAAGAGGAAAAATACAAAGCAGGCACATAAGCCGAAAAATATATTTCGTCTATATATTATATAATAATAATCTACAGGGCAGAGACGCCATAAAAGAATATTATTGCAATTGCCTTGTCGGCCGAAGAACGGTGGATTGCTGTGCCTGTATTCATACCAACGGGCGGCGCAAGAAAAGATCGTCGAAACTTCGGGCAACAAGACTTTGAAGACAACTTTACGTCAACATTCGTCAGCTAGCTGGCATCGGGAAGATCCCAGGATCTACACATCGGAGCCACAGCCGTCAGCTCATCGTCAGAGGTTGACAGCATAAAACCGTGAGAACGTTCCAATTCCTTTGTTCCTACATTTTGCCTAGTAATTTTGCTTAATTTCAACTTGTTTAATAGTTACATTTCCATTATTTCGTCAATCCATTATCTTCAGCCTATCAACTTGTTTAAACAGTTTCCTCTGTTTTATGCAGTAGGTACACAGGCTTAAATAAGTCATTTAAATAGCAGTGATCTTGATATTTTATTAATTTAGTAATTATATTCTATCACAGTTATAATTTACGACATTTTTATTCAATCACAGTTATTATTTATGACATTTTTAATTCTTAATCGTATTCATTATTATCTCAAATTAATACATTTTGCATTATTCCATCTGATCTACTTGAATTGAATTTAATTCGATTGTGTGTTTGAAGAAAACATTGCATCATTCGCTTGGCATTACTCAGCAGATTCGATCGGAAACGCCTAGCGCTTTTTAATAGCAATCTCATTTCTTACTGCTTATAGCTTCCGTGCCTACTTTGCAACTTGTTGCTAATCGTTTACTATCAGTAATCTTCGCTTAACAGTTATTAAATAGTATCTTTTATTCTTTTTCTTTCTCTTTTTTACTGCAGCTGCAAAAATTTCATTGTCATGGCGGACGTGAAAAGTTTTATTAAAAAGCGAGCTTCAATTAAAGCCAAGCTTACGCAGTTCAATACGTATTTAAATATTTCTAAGTCTTGCGAAAAGTTGAGTGAGGTACAAGTCATCGAAATCGAATATCGACTTAATATATTTGAAAGCTTATATGAGAAATATGATGCACTAGCTTCCGCCCGCGGCTTCGCCCGCGTGGATGTCGGAAATTATCCCACAGGACAGTACCGGTGAAGTAGCGCATGTCCTTCTATCTATCTCCTTGCCAAATATCGAAATCCGTTCAGTGGTTTAGGTGTGAAAAGGTAACACACAGAAAGAGGTACTTTCGATATGGCTCACTATTTTGGGCTTCCACATAAAAGGTAGATAATATATTCTGTCGCGGACATTTATTTAGAACTGTTTAAGACAAACAGTCCCATGATACATTATATTCGTGTAACAACAGCGCTTCTGCGAGATTCAGCTGTTGTAGAGGTTTCTGTGGCTCTTTGGGACGCCATGTAAGTCGCCTGCTGCTGACGTCGAGCTTGTGACTCTTCTGGTGTCTCCGCAGCCCGTTAAGACACCACTATACTCGGCATGCTGTTGACGCCGATCTAGGGACTGTTCCGGTGTTTCAGCAGCCCGTTGAGACACCAGATACTCAGCATGCTGTTGACGCCGATCTTGGGCCCGTTGAGACATCAGATAGGTACTCAGCATGCCGTTGACGTCGAGGTAGAGACAGTTCTGGAGTTTCAGCAGTTGTTGAGATGCCAGATACTCAGCGTGTTGTTGACGTCGATCTTGGGAAAAACAACCTATACCTAACCCGTGACCTAACTAACTAAAAATACAATCCTACCTATAAGTAATTAAACAAACAAAGATAACAATTCTAATATGACTAATTCTATTATATTTTCATACCTTTTTACTATTTATTTACATTTTTCCGATGAATTTTCAGTACTGAATTGATGCCGACTCTTGACCAATAGATGGCGCTGTATGTCCGGAATAAATTTTATTTTTTATTTAATTTTTTGTAATAAAAACTATCCTATGTCCTTTCTCAAGTTCCAAACTATATCTGTACCAAATTTCACACAAATCGGTCCAGTAGTTTAGACGTGAAGCAAAGACAGACAGACAGACAGAAAGACAGACAGACAGAGTTACTTTCACATTTATAATATTAGTTTGGATTACAGGATGAATTGGAGGCCTTGGTGGATGACCCCAGCGAGCAATATGCGGAACGCGAAGATTTTGAAAAGCTGTACTACGGCTTGGTGGCTTCTGCACGTCAGCTGATCGCCGGCGCAAAAAAGCTTCTTAAAGGGGACTCCGCAAGCGAGGTGGATTCTTGTATTACTAGTACACACAAACACAATTCAATTCGTTTACCCAAAATTGACTTACCCAAGTTTTCAGGTAGTTATCATGATTGGCTGGAGTTTAGAGATACCTTTGTTTCCATAGTACACAACAACACATCCTTGGATAAAATAAATAAGTTACACTATCTGCGCGCTTCCTTAAACGGTAGTGCTTCTCTTGTTGTTGATAACCTTGACTTCAGGTCAGAAAACTACGACGCTGCCTGGAAGTTACTCTGTGAAAGGTATGACAACAAAAGATTGCTTGTCAACAATCATGTACAAGCGCTATTTAACGTTCAGTCTGTAGATAGAGAGTCAAGTAAGTCACTACGTTACATAATTGACACAACAAATAAAAATCTTAGGGCTTTGGCAACCCTCGGTCAACCCGTTCAAAACACTTTCGTTGATGTGCTTATCATTTACATAATGACCAGTAAGCTTGACCACGTTACGAATCGCCAGTGGGAAGAGCACAGAAACACTTTTTCCGAACCTCCTACGTTATCTGCTTTCACTAGCTTCATCAGTAGCAGAGCTGATTTACTGGAGACACTTGAGGAGTCTAAGCCTTTATCAACAGCTAAGAATGAACACACCGCACCTGCGACCAAGTCTAAGAGCAGTACTGTGGTACCTGATAAGTCATTAAAACCATTGTCATGTCCCATGTGTCGTCAGGATCATTTTATTTTTGCATGCGAGCAGTTTAAAAGTCTCTCAGTACAGGCTCGTATTACAAAGGCTCAGGGTTCAAAAGTGTGCATGAATTGTCTTCGTCCAGGTCATGATGTGTCCAGATGCAAATTAGGTCATTGTAAATATTGTCGTCAAAAACACAACACTTTATTACACATCGATAGTGATAATGTTCTTCCTAGTGCACACAACACTGCATTATCAGCTAGTCAATCGTTTACATCTCGGGTAATTTTACTTTCCACAGCGCTCGTGAGGGTGACCGACGCTGACGGTAATCACCATACAGCACGGGTCTTGCTGGACAATGGAAGTACAACAAATTTCATCTCGGAGGACTTTGTTCGTAAGCTACATCTTCCTACCTACATTACCAAGTCCAAGGTAACAGGTATAAATTATCAAGTTTCTAGTTGTACTCAGGGGTGCTCAGTATCATTAAAATCAATTGATGATAGTGAGTACGAACTGAACATTGACTGCTTCGTATTGCCGAAAGTATCAGCATCAGTTCCTCATACTTTTGTTGATACTAGCAATATTCGTATACCTACGAACGTGCGTCTTGCCGACCCCACTTATTATGTTCCGTCTTCAATCGACGTCCTTGTTGGTGCGGAAGTCTTTTGGGGTATCATAGGCACTGGCCGTATCGCATTAGGTACTCATATGCCCACTTTGCTTGAGTCAAAATTAGGTTGGCTCATTTCGGGTACATGTCATCAATCTGTTTCCTCTTCACATGTTTGTATGCACACTAATAACCTACAAGTAGATTTAGATCGGTTTTGGGAGTTAGATTCTGTGTCGTCTATACATAAACACTCTGGTGAAGAGAGATCATGTGAGCAACATTTCATAGATACCACATATCGTAATTCTGAAGGGCGATTTGTGGTAAGTATTCCCTTCAAAGAGTCACTGGACGTATTGGGTGACTCATACATGATGGCTAAGCAGCGATTTCTATCTCTTGAACGTCGTTTGGGTAGAGATCCTCGCCTTAAAAGCCTATACGTTGACTTCATTAATGAGTACATAGAGCTGGGGCACATGTCTGAATCTACTAGGCGCCCACTCGACTCAACATGTTCAAACTATCTACCACATCATGGTGTTCTGAAGGAGTCGAGAACCACCACCAAATTAAGGGTAGTTTTTGACGCTTCCGCCAGAACCACATCAGGTAAGTCCTTTAACGAAATACAGATGGTTGGTCCCCCTATCCAAGATGATTTGTTGTCTATATTGCTTCGATTCCGTCAGCATAAAATTGTCATAAGCGCGGACATTGAGAAAATGTATCGACAAACTCTTGTTCACGACAATAATCGTCCTTTACAAAAAATCCTTTGGAGGGCAGAACCAACTCATCCGTTAAAGGAGTATACGCTTAATACCGTAACTTATGGTACGGCATCAGCACCCTTTTTAGCTACCAGGTGTTTACTTCAACTGGCTGAAGACTGCTCAGATTCTTCAACAAAGTTTTCGATAGCACGTGACTTCTATGTGGATGATTACTGGTCCGGTGGATCATCTGTTTCAGAAACTTTAGAAAAAAGTCGCCGTGTTGACGATGTTCTTCGGTCAGCAAAGTACAATCTTCGGAAATGGCGATCCAACTCCAGCCAGGTGCTGCAGGCGCTTAGCGTTGAGCACGACGTTTCTGATGTTGTGGACCTGAGTGACAACGAGCAGTCGAAGACTCTGGGGCTCCTGTGGAAGAGCTTAAGTGACACATTTTCGTTTGCTATTAACTTAAACTCCACTGATAGGGCTACTAAACGTCATATCTTGTCAACCATAGCACAAATCTTTGATCCCATTGGTCTTGTTGTTCCATGCATAGTGGAAGCCAAAATTATCATGCAACATCTGTGGCTGGCAAAATGTTCTTGGGATGAGTGTGTTCCCACACATATTCAGTATGCCTGGAATGATTTTCAAAATAGCCTGCACCTTTTAAACGAGTTCAAGATACCTCGGTGGGTGTTATGTGAATCTGCGTCCCGTTTACAGCTGCATATATTCACTGACGCTTCCGAAAAAGCTTATGGGGCGTGTGTTTATGTTCGCAGTGTTTCGAGCGACGGCGTGGTTAACGTACATCTCCTTACCGCTAAAAGCAAGGTAGCTCCAATCAAATCCACAACCATACCGCGGCTCGAGCTGTGTGGTGCGTTGTTGGGTTCACGGTTGTACTCAAAGGTTCGTCAGTCAATTACATTACATTTTGATGAAGTACATTTTTGGTGTGATTCCACCATCGTCTTGGGATGGTTATCAACTTCACCGAACCACTTAAAGACATTCGTTCGTCATCGTGTGTCTGAAATTCAGGAAACTGTAGGAGGAAAGACTTGGCACTACGTACCGTCAGCTGAAAACCCCGCAGACTTCGCTTCGCGTGGACTTAGAACTGACAGGCTATTATCATCTTCATTGTGGTGGTCTGGACCACAATTTCTTAGCAAAGATATGTCTTCATGGCCTCAGTTCCCTGAATCAAATCATAATAGTTCTGGGTTACCGGAAACAGTCTCCTATTGTCATGTTTCTAATCACATTGTTGAAAGTCCTATTACTGCGTTATTTTCAAAATTTTCAAACTTTAGCACATTACAGCGTGTGACGGCATATGTCATGCGATTCATATTTAAATGCAATAAGAAGTCATTTGAGTCTGGTTCACTAACTTCTACTGAACTTGACAATTCTTTAAACTTATTATTGAAACTTAGTCAAATGGAATCTTTCCCGGAAGAGTACCAATTACTTAAATCAGGTAAACAGTTACCAGCAAAGAACAAACTATTATCTTTGTCACCTTTCTTTGATACTCTTTCTAATCTAATTCGTGTTGGAGGAAGATTAAGCAACTCATTCTATGATTATAACATTAAGCATCCAATTCTATTGTCCAGTTCTCACATAATTTGCATTCTCTTGTTCAACAGGTTTCATATACGCCTTTTGCATGCTGGGCCACAGCTTTTACTAGCCACTGTTCGTCATCACTACTATCCTATTGGGGGAAGGAACTTGGCTAAAAAGATCACACAACAATGCGTAAAATGTTGCAGAATCAAGGCCAATACAATTCAGCCTATCATGGGTAATCTCCCAGAGCAGCGTCTACATTTAGAGTTTCCTTTTTTAGATACAGGGGTGGACTACGCCGGTCCCATCATGATAGCTGACCGGAAAGGTAGAGGATGTAGGCTCATCAAATGCTTCGTTTGTGTGTTTGTGTGTCTAGCTACGAGAGCTATCCACCTCGAGCTTGTGTCGGACCTTACAAAGGAAGCTTTTTTAGCTGCACTAAACCGCTTTATTGCTCGACGGGGAAAACCCCGTAACATCTTCTCCGACAACGGTACCACCTTTGTCGGTGCTTTCAATGAGTTGGCCAGGCTGCTTTCGCAAAACTTAAACTTTAACAACATCTACCCTGGCATAAACTTTTCATTTATACCTGCATATACTCCACACTTCGGAGGCCTATGGGAGTCTGCAGTTAAATCCACCAAGCATCATCTGCGACGCATTTTAGGTTTAACAAACCTTACCTTTGAGGAGATGGCTACTTGTTTAATTCAAGTTGAGGCTATTTTAAACTCAAGGCCCTTAACTCCACTGTCCAACGACCCTTCCGACCTCGCTCCTTTAACCCCGGCACACTTCCTTATTGGTCGTTCTCTAATTATGCTGCCTCATCCACAGATCCAGAACGCCAACGTCAACAGCCTCCAAAGATTTCGCCGCATAGAATATTTGAAGCAACATTTCTGGGCTCGGTTCTCACATGAATATGTTGTGTGGCTTCAGGAGAGAACAAAATGGTGCCGATCGTCTGGCGAGCTCAAGGAAGGAACATTAGTCATCATAAAGGACAAAACCTTACCTCCTCTTATGTGGCTTCTAGGTCGCATCACACATATTCTCCCAGGCAGAGACGGCATCGCGAGGGTCGCCGACATCCTCACAAGAAAGGGTGTCATCCGGCGCGCCTTCAACACCATCTGCCCGCTGCCGGTTTCCACTGTTGAAGACTCTTCAACGGGGGGAGTATGTTGAGACCGCTGCACTCAACATCGCCGCGCACTGGCGGCAGTGAACGAGGGGTGCGGGGACAGCGGGTGGTCAGCCGGCCGCCGGCCGAGCGCGGGCCCCCGCGACAACACCGCGACAGGAGTCAGCTGTTGCACGCCTTCAAGCACGGCTGCGCTTGCGTGTTTTAAATTCATCTTTTTTTGTATTATTTCTTATTTACATTTTTTAACCGACCGTTGTAATTTCTTTGCATTATAGATTCATGTTATACAGTCCACTACATTTTCATTTTGCTCCACCACGACCTATCGTCGCGATCAAAGGGTGTTTAGATAAACCTGGAATTAAAAAAAAACATGATTATTTAATTAATAAAAATAAATATCTTGGGACATCTCACACATGGCCATTTGATCTCAAGCTAAGCAGAGCTTGTGTTATGGTAACCAGACAATTGATATACATACTTATATAATTTATAAATACATACATATTATAGATAAATTACACCCAGACACAGAACAAACAATTATGCTCATCACACAAAGTCTGTCCTAGGTGGGAATCGAACCCACGACCTCCGGCTTTGCAGTCAGGGTCACTAACCACTAAACCAACAGGCCCGTCTATTAAAAAAAGACTGCTGATTCCCAAGTATGGAAAGAGAATTTTCGAAAATCTTTGAATGCAGTTTTGTTTCTTTATAAAAATATAAAGGAATGTTTCTGTTTCTTCTTCTAATCTGTCATAACAATTTAAGGTAGTTTTCTTCTAGGGCATAACAATACATTAGAATTATGATAAATGATAACAAACAACAAAAAATATCATACATTTTCACAATAATAGCCTGCTTTTTTATTGATAATAATAATAACACGCAGGACCCATTGTCTACATGGTTTTTGGCAACCAGTCCACTTAAACTATCCAAAACTATAGGCTCCTTTTCTGTTTTCCATGTGTCATAATAGTTATCCACCCACCGGTGGTTGCGCATGAGTACACTTGCATTACGTATAAAAGGATAATCGTTGGTTTGCAAAGGAGCCTTTGCAAGATAGTTTCAGGCCCCTCATATGCCTTCTAAAGGTCCCCGGGAAAAGCAGAATTATAAAAATATAAGACAAAATTTTACCTGCTGTTGCAGGTCGAGATGTGGAATTTGCAGCAATTTGCAGGTTTTCTATTGATGTTACCTCAAATTGCCCTGAAAATGTATAAAGTTAGAATTATATTTTACATCATTAATTAGAATAAAACACTACCTCACACTAGGAATTACTCTTGTACCTTGGGTGTATTCTTGGTGAATACACCCAATATACATGAGTAATGTAAACCATCTGTAGGTCTTACAAATATTTGTTCCTCACGGGAATCAAACCCGCGACATGCGGCACAGCTGCCATTCGCTCAACCAACTGTGTATCTTTTTAGTCACCATCAACTAACTAACTAATAAACATCATACAACCATTGATCCCTAATATCAATGCATTGTTTTAAAATTCTGGTGAACATTGAGATTTAAATAAATGATATTTTATTCTCTCACTTTTAAAATGATCAAAACATTAATTTTATACAAAGGTAACTTTGGCCTTTCATTAAGAAAAAAATTAAGAAGCCGTATGCAGTACCACCTACCAGGTTAAAGAAAGAAAGAGTAATATTTTATTTGGCACGCCAAAAAGAAGACAGGCTAGATGTAATTTTCGTCTTGACTTAATTTTTAAAATAAAATGTTTGTTAAGAAAAGGGGTGACGTGACTTCTAGGGGGAACTGAATAACAGAAACGAGCGCATGCGTTTTGGACTCTCTGTATAAGTCTGTCGGTACGAGAAAGCAAGCGCGGGCCGTAAACAGTATCAGCGTAATTCAGTTTAGATAGAACAAGGGTTACGACCAACTGCTCGCGGAGCTTCTCCGACAAGAAAGGTCTCACCGTGTACAGCCGATAAAACAATTTTTAACAGAGTCAGCAACGTGCTTCTCAAATCTAAGGCTGCTGTCCATGCGAAGCCCGAGGTTTCTCGCCTCATCAACTCGCTCCATAGGCTCACCCATAAGAGCCAAACTCAGGCTTGCAGGCAGCTTCTTTAATTGTTATTTCGTACCGAATAACATATACATTGCTTTCACTGGGTTCAATTGTATTTTAAAACCATGTAGGATCAAACCAGTCAAGCCATTTATAAAGAGTTGACAAACACATACAAAGCAAAGTAAGCAAAATAACTTGATTAAAATTTTCACCTGTAGGTTAGAGGTTGAAGCTGGTTCCAAGATTTCTGGAGTTTGCAATTGCCCTGTAATTTATATTTTATAAATAATAAACATTTGCTATGTTATGTTAACATATATGTATATATCGGAAAAGGTATATTGTGTCTCGTTATTTATCAGGATATTATAATTACTGTGGGCATTCAGTGGGTAGTGTTGGTTATTGCGCAATAGAAAAACGGTTTGCAGTACAAATCAGGTTATAATTTCACGAACAATTATCACATTAGCAAATCACATATTATAGGTACACGATACAACCAGATACGGAACGCGAGCTAGTTCCTGAGCACATGTTGTCCATACGATGTCCAATGGTCAAGTCCTCCCCGCCGCTTAGCCGCTCGCTCTTTTATACTGGTAGCAAAACAAGTCGAGTAGCGGGGCGGTGGGTGAGGTCGAGTGACGTACTTGCCGATGTCGTGATCGGTGCAAGTGTTGTTTCCAACTTAGGGAAATGACGCACGGCGATGCCGCCGACATATATTATATTTGATATATTCAACAATTAAATAGGTACTCTGTTACCTACACTATAATATTTTAACATAATTGGCTTGTAACATTACTAAAGCTCAGAATCAGACGTCTTCCCTTTGAGAGGGAATTAAACATTATATTCATTCATTATGACCCTACACATCATTGTAAACAGTTAAAATTACAATTTATTGATTTATGATTGCTACCAAAATAAGAATATCATAGCAAAGATTTAAATAAATTTATGTTACAGAATTAAAACAAAGGACTTACCAGGTAAATGAAGCATTGGAACCGCTATTGTATTCAAGCGTTTATATCTGTTTTTGTGACTGTCACTAAAGTGTATATCACAAATTCTCTTTCTTTTGTAATAATCAAAATCAGATGATTTTTCAAGTTTCCCACCAATAAGACTGACCCAAGTCTTAAATTGATCAGGAAATTTATCAGCATTAGGGAACCGATGCAGTGGAACCTCTGGAAGTAATAAAATAGATGTTAATGATATTTTTATGTGGACATTTATTATATTTTGGAAAGTATGTGTATGTCAACACTCAAAGAGGAAATGTTAACTTGGAAAAATATAGTGGTGGGTGATGGGCATAGTCATTACTTTATATTACTAATGTTGATAATCGTTAATAATAGAAACTGTTGATTTGCATCTGAATAAGTTATTAAAGTACATTAAGAACTTACCACTACTGGATGGACAACCAAACATGCAACGTTGAGGCATTGTACTTATGTTATTATTTCTAATAACAAACTAAAAACGTACAAGTGTCTCTATCACGTAACTATTTCGAAGTGAATTCTCGACCTCGACAGTAAGGTGGAGGAGCAGAGGGCTCGACTCACAAATTACTGGAGGGAGGGTGGTTTTCACAGCGAAAAATACACAAAATGGAGCAAAGAACTACGAACGTGCGCACTCGCAAGAAGTAGCCGCCATGTTGTGCAATTTTATGGTATAAGTGGTGTGGCAACTGATGCTTGGCACATTTTTATAAATTAAAATATTTATATGTATGATATATTTATTTATTAGGTTTACTAAGTAAATTCAAGTTTTTTCTTAAATATAATGCTTTATTAAACATACTTTAAATACATAAAATATGTTAGGAAAAAACTAATTTACGAATGCAGCGCCATCTGTAAAACTTTTGAGTACTAATGATAATTTTAGTTGTGGTAGCCAACTATAAGATGGAGCTACTATCTTTTAGAGCTGTCATTTGTTAGGCACTGTCCCCCCCCCTGAGCGAGATGCAAATTGGCACTGGTTGACGTTTGACGATTGTTGTTACTTTTTGCCGCACGCACACACTGCACTTGCTTGTCTCTAATTGGGCGGAACAAGGAAGGGGCGGGGCCGGTCACTAGTTGCGCTTCCGCAGGAATATTTTCTTAAGTGAGCATGCTTAAGTTTGGCCGATAGTACATACCAATTGCCAACAATTCAATGCAGAAATTGCTGCCGCTTTGGACACATCCGTACTCAATGCCGCTCGAAGCCACGGTGCTTTAGATGTGGTCAAGAACACTCCGGGGATAGCTGCTCCGTTACTGACGATGTCTCGACTTGCATCTTGTGCCGAGGAACCCACAAGGCAACTGATGGTAAATGCCCGGAACATGCTCGGCAAAAATCAATTAAAATTGTTATGTCTCAGGACAATATTAGTTATTCTGAGGCCGCACTGAGATTCCCCTACCCTAAGCGTCTTTATTCTGATATCATCTCCACTCCATTCTCCCCGTCACAGCAAATGCAATTTTCCCTACAAACCTCTTACTCTCTGCAATCTCCCCCACACTCCTCTGCTCAACCTCTCTCTCAATCATACACAAAGACCGTCTACCGTACTCCCCGTCCAAGAACCCCGTTAGGTAAGTCCTATGATGTGCAAGCTCATAGAGATATTACCAATACTCCTTCCTTCTCTCAACCGAATGGTTGTGCCTTGCTATCTCCCACTGAAGACTCTACTCCTTCGCTCACTCCTAATGATAACTTGATTGAACTCCTTACCTGTTCCCTCATCAACATCATCAGTATGTTTAGTGACAGTTTACCGAACAACGTCGTTTCCTTACTACAACAATTTCTCCAAACCCTTATAAAAAATAATGCTCCCCTCAACTCTCCTCCAATGGAATTGTAGAAGCATTCGTAGGAAAAAGCATGAGCTTATTTATTTGACAAATCGCTATAAACCTGTCCTCCTTGCCGTCTCGGAGACTTGGTTGGTACCGGGTTCTGTGTTTAGGTTTCCGGGATTTTCCTGTCTTCGGGACGACAGAGCGGACGGCTGGGCGGGATGTGCCCTGCTAGTCTCAAGATCTATTCCTTTCTCTCAAATTAATATCCCTGCTCACAATGACGAAATCCATGTAGTAGCAGTGAAAGCCTTTAACATCTCCTTTGTTTCATGCTATATCCCCCACCCAAATAGTAGAGCTATATTAGAACTCAATAATATTCTTTCTTCCATACAAGGCCCTCTCATGGTGCTAGGAGACTTTAACTGTCATCACACTATGTGGGGGTCCCATTACATAGATACATCCTCTCCCTTTTTAATTGATCTAATGGATGACATTAACCTTTGCTTACTAAATGATGGATCTCCGACTCGCAGAGTACCTCCTGGTCAAAATAATAGTGTACTTGACCTTTCATTGTGCTCTCCCTCCCTAGTAAATTCTCTCTCTTGGTCCGTGTTACCTAATTCCCACAGCAGCGACCACTTTCCAATTTTAATCAAGTTTCTCCAATCATTTATTCCTCCTCCTGCTCTTCCTCCCTTACAGCGATATAGATTATCAGATGCAGACTGGGACAAATATTCTTTTGCCTTAGACTCCAAATTATCTGGGCTTCCTCTTGTAGATCCATCAAATTTTTTGGTGGCCTATGAACATTTCATTTCTTGTATACTTGCCGCTGCCGATCAATCTATCCCGCTCAAGAATTCGTCCTGTGGTCGCATCCCTTCTCCTTGGTGGGATTCAGAATGTACCAACATGGTGCGTCTACGCAACGAGTCGGAAAATACATATGCAGCGGACTTAACTATGGCAAATTATATTAGTTTTAAGAAGACTGGGGCTAAAGCCGCGAGACTTTTGGCCAAAAAGAAGGCTGTAGGTTGGCAAAAATTCTGTGAATCTTTATCTCCTCGTACACATTTAACTGTCGTATGGCGCAAAATTAATAACTTCCGAAGAATATTCAAGGATCATAATAGTTCCTTAAATGACCCCACTATCTGGCTTGATGATTTTGTTAATAGATTAGCTCCCCCCCTCCGTTCCTCATTTAGATTGCTTTCCTTCTACTATAATTCCCTCCCCTACATCTGACAGAATGAATGATCAATTCTCGTTTACAGAATTTACTTGTGCTCTAGATCATCTTAAAGATTCCTCGCCAGGTATAGATGGTATCACGTATTCCTTTATCTGTAAAGCTAGTCAAACCTCAAAATTATATCTTTTAAGTATTATTAATTCAATATTCTTATCTTCAAATATACCTGAGTCATGGAAGACCCAAATTATAATCCCCATCTTAAAGCCTGGGAAAGATCCAAATCTCTCAACATCATACAGACCTATTGCCTTGTCGTCGGTTTTGGCAAAGATTGCAGAGCATCTTATTAAAAACAGACTGGAATGGATCCTTGAAAGTCGTGGTTTACTCTCCAACACTCAATTTGGATTTAGACGTAGTACGGGTACGATTGACAGTCTAAGTATTCTTACCTCCCAAATAAGGCTTGCATTCTCCCGCAATGAACATGTTATTGGGGTCTTCCTTGACATCTCGTCAGCTTATGATAATATCCAGCTTCCGTTACTCAGGCAGAAAATGCTTGAGCTGAGTATTCCCGTGAGACTGGTAAATTATATGGACAAAAAAGTACATTCCATTTACACATACATAGTAAATAATATTGGATATTAAAAATAGAAAAATGAATTGATTCGTAGTTTTTAACCTCTCTGGACTCGTCAGTTTTTATTTCAAAATAATTAGTAATGAAAGATGAATTCAAAGTATCATTTGTCAACGTCTGCCATAATGGACCATAGAGAAAGATAAATATAATAATGGGCGTTCCACACCATGCATACTACTTGTAGATATGTGATATGGACGACAAAATGTTTTTATTAGGAACATTTTATTCATACAAAACTGGCTTCATCGGTATTTGTCGCATTTAATAAACTTATCTTTCCATAATGTTGATGCGTAAGATAGTTTTTTTTATATTTCACACAAAAAAAAACTTAAAACGGAACGCGTTTACTTGTTTGACAATGTGTCATTGTCTATGTCAATGTAATGTTATTGCAGATTCTTCATTGCGTATTTATTGTGTTTGTTTCTGCGATTATTTTCTAATATTTTTTACCCCTGCTTATTTCTACGGACTGATACCGTCTACCACTCGATTACCTTGCTATTAACACTGGACTCTGATTTGCATTGCGTTTTGGATTTGTTTTGTGGATCAATATGAGGTGCATCAACTGCGGAATAGCTTTCAGTATATTATAGTGTACTCTGTGGGAATAGCCATGCAAAGGTTGCAGAGGCATCTCATAACCTCGCTTTCTGCACACCATCAAACAAGACTTTCGCGTTGGATAACCAATGCTCAAACCCAGGTAAGAAGTTGGACTAGAAAAAACTTCTGATTTATTTTTATACATTGAGGTAATTTATGTAAGTACATATTATGACCTCAATGTTTTTATATAATTCTGGTATGCGAAATTAACTTACAGTGTATCTTATTTTCAGTTGCCTATGGATACATTTATTTGGCATCCATGCTTATTATTATTAAATATCGAAGCTGGTGAACACGAGAGACTACTGGGGAATAACATGGTTTGCCTTGGTTGTGGCAAATCTGTGAGGAAAATAAGACACCATACTGTCAGTATGGAGTGTCCATTGCTGGCTGTCCTTATCACAAAATACTAATTATGTGATAAGCATTTTGTTTTTCATTATTATAAATACCTAGTTGTATTAATCTATAAAAAAAGGAGTTTTCATACTGTTTCTGTGATTGTAATATCTGCGTTTTATATATTTTCCATCTTTAACATATACTTGCCTAAAGAAGGCATGTGTAACAATAACATAATACTTGAAAACATAAAGAGATGTATACAAAAGATACTCTTGTTACTAAAAATTATATAAACATATGCATTTATCTGTGTTTATTCTAACTGGTTTACTTTCAGCCCTCAAGAAACAACTATGTTTTTCATGTGTGTTGGATGCGAGTAAATAGACAGGCAGTGCATGACTCATCACGAGACATGCAGGAATTGGCTTTGAACAATGATGCAGCAGCCCCTAATGTTCAAGTTGTTAGCCCACCAGAGCCATCACCATTGCCGCCTGTTCAAAGAGGGCCACTTCAATGGGATAGTAATACGATATCATTACCTAATTATAAGCCAGCTTCAATCACATCTGTTCACTGTATATTTCAACAATGCAGAAACAGATTGTTACATTTGTTATTTATGTAATTACTGAAGCCCTATACTTATAGCGGGATCGTCCGAAAGGGTTACCGCTGCCCCGGAACATAAAGGGCTAAGGAAGGAATACGGGTGGGTTTTAGTCAGTAAGAGTCTGACACTCCCTTCCGCTCCACCTAGAGCGGGAGGAGTCATTATATGATTTCCCATCCAAAAAAAAGCCCTATACTTACACTTTATCCAGGTTAGTGTATTTGTGAAATAAAAATGCTCTGTTTTATCAAAGCTGGTTGATTGACCTCCCTCGGTCTCTTTATTAACACTATTGCTGCATTGCTGTAATGTATGTTACCTAGGTAGGCATTTAAGATATAATAATTATAATATAGCAAAATATTTTTATTTAATAAATAAATATTTTTTTTAACTCTTTTGTTTTATTTTGTGCTTCCCTTGTTTATTGTTAATTGAACTATTTAAAAAAATATAAGGGCACCCTGTAAAAATGTACTTTAAAGAAAAATATTAGTTTTGAATATGCTTTGTTAATATTGTTATTATGACTGCCTCGTTGGTTTACTGTCCTGAGTTCGATTCCCAGGTCCAGCAAAGTGATATTGGGGTTATTCATCAGGAATTTCTCAGTAGGAGCCCGGAGTCTGGATTTGTGCCCGGTTGATGGCAATAGACTCGCCCCCTAATACATGGGACTTAAACATAACTGGTGAAATGTGGGTGTACTATAGGTACACCTCTGCCCATGCCTTCGGGGAATACAGGCGCGATGTTATGTTTGTTATTATTGTCACATTTTTTGAGACTATTACCCAGTTTAATAAATGTAAATCAATACATAGTTTAAAATCCTTCATTTAGATGGCCATTACTTTGTTTAAATGCTTAATAATCACCAACCATACCATATCAGTTATACGTAATAATTCACAACTGTTCGCTACTTTAAAGCGTCTTTAAGTTTTTTAATAGCGAAATTATAATCTATATAAGTATATACCTTATTGCTAGCGTTTTGATTAAAAGATTTAATGAAATTGTTTTTTGTCTAGTATGTTGTGATGACAAGTTCTCAGAGTTTTTTATTTATAGCAATTTAATAGGCCAATATTCACGAATATAAAACACCAAAAATCATTGGTGTACTTTAAAGTTGATAACTATGCCGACGTCCTTATAAAAACTGGCCATGTTCTTTTATCTTTAACCTTTTTATGTGCCGTTCTATCTGTGTACGTTCTCAAGGTGGTCTTCTGCCTTTCCGTGTTGTCTGGAGGGGTCTTCCGCAAGGTTCTGTCTTAAGTCCAATCTTATATAACCTATACACCGCCAGCCTTGACTTGACCGTTATCTCCTTTTGCAATATCCTGCAGTATGCTGATGACATTGCCTTATACATAAGTTGTTCTTCTTTGTACAATGGTGCTCTTAAATTGAACTCTGCTCTTGGTTACTTAAATGATTGGCTATCGAAAAATGGACTGGAGCTTTCTATTCCTAAGTGTCAAGCCGTAATATTTTCCCGTAGAAGAAATATTCCTCCAGTTAACATCTCTGTTGCTGGAGAAACGATTGTGATACAAGATAAAGTTAAGTTTTTGGGCGTTGTTCTTGACTCTAAAATGACAGGTTTATTTCATTTACAATATGTATTTAACAAAAGTGAGAAGTCCGTCAATGTTCTGAGATCTTTATATGGAGTTCGTTGGGGTTCTCATCCGGCCTCGCAAAAACTGCTTTATAACGCCATTGTTCGCAGCCATTTTGACTATGGATGTTTTATACTAGAACCTTGTAGTAAATTAGCTCTGTCTAAACTGGATAAGCTCCAATCTAAATGCTTACGCATTATTACTGGTGCAATGAAATCATCCCCAATTAATGCTCTCCAAGTGGAATGTGTTGAGCCTCCACTTCATCTTTGTAGACAATTTCTAGCAGATAGGTATTTTTCGGTAGCGTCTCAATTTCCCTCACACCCTCTTCTTGGTATTCTTCGTCCCCTTTCTTGTGCTATGGAAACTTCAACATATTGGAGGAATAAATCCCCTCTTCTATTAGTGAACAGCTTCAATAATAATAAGACTCTATCATCTCCAGTTATGTCACTGGATAATCATCCCCTTTTTTTAGTTCCTTATGACTCACTGATCTATCAACCCAGAGTGATACTAGATTTTGGTATACATAAACAAAGTCCGGATCCCAACAATATTTTCAATAAAATTGTAAAGAAAAAATGGTCAAATTGGATTTTATTATTCACAGATGCGCCAAAAATAGATGGATCTCATTTAGGTTCAGCTGTGTTTATACCTAAGTATAATGTTGTCCTAAGTTTTCAGAGCCCGCCTGAGTGCTCTATTTTTACAGGAGAATCCCTAGCAATATTAGAGGCAGCAAAATACATTGATGCCAATCAACAACATTTTGATAAATCCTTGATTCTCACAGACTCTCTTAGCTCTCTTCAAGATTTATTGAAAATTCCATTCCGCAGCAAAGATAACTCTGTAATTATTCTCAGAATTAAGGAAATTCTCTATAGGTTAAAACAGTCTGGTCTGGAAATTGTCTTGGCATGGATTCCGGGACATACAGGCATATTGGGAAATGAAGAAGTTGATTTCTTTGCTAGGCAATCTATCCAGACAGGTTGTACGTCTTTCTCTAATATTCCGGCTCGGGACGTCCGTTGTCTGGCTAAACCTCGTCTCATGAAGTCTTGGGATGATCTGTGGCAAAGATCTAGGGTAATTAAAGGCAAATATTATGGAAATATTCAGCCCAACATCCCAGCTAAACCCTGGTTCGTCAAAAATAAGAAACTGAATAAATTAACCACATCTATCATTATACGTCTCAGACTAGGTCATGTTTGCTCTCCAGTCTTTTTGGCTAAACTACGCATTAGGAATCATTCCCTTTGCGAGTGTGGTGTAGAAGAGGGTACCCTTGAACACATATTTTTCTCTTGTCGTAATCTTTTAGTCCCGCTATATGATATTCTCCCACCTAATTTTCCCAGACCTATTAATATCCCATTTCTTTTAACACTAGTTGAGTCCCCATTAATTAAATCCCTTAAAAAAATTATATTATTAAATAACATCAAGCTATAACATAGCAACATATGTATAACGGTGGTTCAATTTGTTTATTCCATAGGCTACTCAAACAGTTTCAGTTGTAATTAAACCGTACTAAAGGCAATATTACCGGTCAATCTCAACGAATACACTTTGTTTTCCTCAACCTCGACATTGGCAGAATCATCGATAATACGATGGAGCCATTACTATAAAAAAAAAAAAAAACCTTGTCATATATAACTATGTCATACAGCCACCTCATTTGAAATAAACTCTTTCTAACACCGTTAAGTCATGTTTTGTCGTCAAGACGATTCATTACCGACAATGTAATTCGTTATTGAATAACAGAAAATGATAAAAACGTATATTTAAATTAAAAAAATAGTTCATTCACTCATTCAGCTTCTTGATAGATTTTGAATGGCAACACCTTTATCTGTTCAACTGAGAGTCCATTACAATTACACTACGATTCCATTACGACTCTATTGAGTTTACATTCAAGTTTTTGCAGAATACCAAATTTCTTCTAATCGTAATGGAGTCGTGATTGAATCTCAATTGAATTTCAATATCATGTGAGTTAAATAAAATTAGCAGACTTGAGGCCCAGGTTTCTCTGTCGAAGGTTTCAATGCTTTGCGACTTAAAAGTGAACTAGCAAAACAAAAAGGGGAAAAACTTATATGTGCATTAATAATTGACGAAATGAGCTTAAAAAAAAGTTGCACTCGCAGTCGTGACGGAGTGACTCGTGGCCACATCGATTTGGGTATAGATTCTGCAAGTAACGATTTACCTGAATGTAAAGATGCGTTGGTATTTATGGTCGTGCCTTTAAATAGTTATTGGAAATTGCCCATAGCCTATTTTTTTATTAATAGTTTGACTTCAGAAACCAAGTGCTCTAATTAAACAGGCCTTAATTCGGTTGCATGACGTATCTGTGGAAATATGCTCCTTAACTTTAGATGGGCCATCTGAACATTTTTCTGCAGTAGCTAAATTAGACATGGGCTAACTACACACATCAAAAGTGTCTAGGGATCAACATATATTTTTGCAATAACTTTTCTCCTGATTGATATTAATTAAAATTTTCTTTAAGGATTCATCAAATAAAGTGTTTTCGTTTGTCACAGTAACGATAAACCAAGTCACCTTTGCATTAATAAAGAAATTTGCCATTTTCCTAATAAAGGGATTTTTGACATTTGAACCACTAACACAAAAGTTCGAAAAAAAGACTGAAATAACAGTTTTCTTTAAAATTTTATTGGGTAACTTAAACAATTAATAATCCGTGTTTCTACCGCGAACACTAACAACACAAGAACATCGGTTTGGCATACTCAAAATGAGTTCATCCAAATCACGCTGTGGAATGGCAGCCCATGTTCGTTGCAACAACAAAAAAAGGTCTTCTTGCGACTGGATACCCTCCATATTCGGCAGAGCTCTTCTCTGTAGCATATCCCATGCATGCTCAATCGGGTTCAAGTCTGGCGACTGAGCAGGCCAGGGCAGGACATTGATGTTAGCTGCGGCGAGAGTCTGTCTTACAACTCTTGCGGTGTGCGGTCGTGCATGATAATGCATTAACTGAAATAAGGGACCGATTTGCACTTGTAGAGGAACGATGACGTCTGATACAATCGTCTCAGCATAAATTTGAGCGTTGAGGTTGCCTCTGATCCAAATCAACTCAGTTCTTCCGCCGATCCAAATACCCGCCCATAACATGATGGTTCCACCACTATAAGGATGGACTTCCTGGCAGGATTTTAATCACTGTTGGCGTCCAGGGGTTCTCCAGTGTCGTATACGTCTTGTATCCGGTCTCATACCAAAACGAGACTCATCAGAAAAGCACACGAAACGCCATTGTTCTTCTGCCCAATTTCTGTGTTCAAGAGCCCATTGATATCGAATCCTACGATTGTGCATTGCTATAGGTGGTACCCGTAGCGGTCTTCGGGAATGAAGGTTCACTTCATGCAAGCGGTTTCTGACTGTTTGGTCGCTAATTAAGTTCCCTGAAGAGTGATGAAGCCTCACGGCTAACATCATGGCGGTTATTGTTGGAGCTCTTCGAGTTAAGATTTGAATGTATCGGTCTTGTCTCCGTGTGGTGCAGCGATACCGTCCTCCATGGCGCTCAGCCACGGTACCAGTGCTTCGGTAACGTGTCCAAAGTCGACTGATAACACTCTGACTTGTATTCAGAGCTAAAGCCACAGTACGTTGCCGGGAACCAGCTTCTATCATTCCCACGGCTCTGAGCATTTCTTCCTTGCTTAAATGACGTCGCCGCTCCATAATAACGTTGGTTTTAATCAGTAGTAGGGAAACAGTAGCACTAATAATGTCTTCAATGCGTTGTATGTTTTTATAGGGAAAATATTGACAGCTGATTTTCATCTTTTACTCGAATTTGATTCACAGTTCCTGATTCAAATTATGAAATGCACCAAAAAGGATCCATATAAATTTATAAAATCATAAATTTATTACAAAGCCACATCTCAATCTCAAGAAATCCGCATAAAAATGCTTGATCCCTAGACACTTTTGATGTGTGTATATCCAACAAAAGATTGGATATGTAGTATATCATTCCAACTAAAGATATATATCCGCTTAATATATCCGGGAGTGAAGGAGCTTTATGGAGCAAGATTCTGTTTGGGACTGGGAATGACTGGGATAGATAGATAAGTTATTCCGACTGTTAAATAGATCCGCAGAATGAAGCATATCCATATCCGCTTAATATATTAGTATTATAATCATAATAGTTGATTTCCCTTCATACTTAACAGGCTTAGGACTGTCTATAAAATAAAATATTTTATAGGCGTATTTAAAAATCAACTATTTGTACAATGATTAATTTAAGTAGGTATCTTTTTTTTTGTTTTGTTTTGTTTTTTATTTTTATTTTTTTTCAATGTTGCTTCCTATAAATAACAGCTCTGCCAGCTTTTTAGAAGATAATCTTGAACGAGTTTCGGTCATAATGAGACCCGCCTTCGAAAATGTTCGTTCACATGGTACAGATGTAGCTACCACATGAAGTCTTTTTAATATATATTTGTATAAAATTGGGTAAACATGTTTTCGTTCATGCCACCAAGTTAAGGGGTCTTCACTTCGACTTAATATTGGCTCCTGTAAATATTTATCCATTTCCACAGTTCCAGCGGCAATTGGGCTACAAGGAACCAGTGCGGCAACTTCTCTATCAAAATCCTGCCATATCGATGACGATGTTGCCGTTGAAGTTGATGGTTGCAGTGGCCGGGGTGGCCACTGTGTTAAAGGGTTTCCTTCGCTGTCAAGCCCGACCTTTTTCTTAAGAGCTGACAGTGCTTTATCATATTTGGTAATACTCATAAACCCTTTCTTTTTAAATCTTGGGTCCAGGATCATTGCTTCAGTGTATAATATATTACTTTCAACGTCGTTTTTATCATAAAACCTTTTGTATATTTGGTCATTTATAGTTTCAATTAATTTACGTGTTTCGGGCTGCGTTGAGTAAGTACTAGAATCACATTTGTTTATATGTTGCCTAAGGAGCCGACAATACACAATTACCTTCGAAAGGCTGACATGCTTCTCGGTGGAAATTTCTGTGGTCACCTCATAAAATATTTTCAAAATGGGTACCACCTCTTCGACGATCTGCCATTCTTCCTGTTTTAAATTCATGGTATCATGGTTCGTAAGCGCTAAAGTTGCTATCACAGCTTCTTTACAGGCTATCATGCGATTCAACATGTCGTATGTAGAATTCCACCTGGTCACAACGTCTTGTTTTAATTTAAGGGTGGGCAAATTCATTTGTTTTTGCATTTCATGTAATTTCACCAGTGCTTGAGAACTGCGTTTAAAATATTCTACAATTTGTTTTACTTTTCTTACAATTGCCTGGATATCTGAAATCCCGGCCAAAACCACCAGGTTTAGGGTATGCGCGAAACAACCGATATGGCGCCAACCTCCACTTCGAATAGCTGCTGTAATATTAGCAGCGTTGTCGCTCACAATCGCTGTTATTTTGTTCTGTATATTCCATTTCTCCATTTCGGTTTTTAAAAAAACAGAAAGATTGTCGCTAGTATGCCGCTCTTCGTACTCGATGCAGCATAATAAATTGGTGCACAGTTTATCATTTTCATTAATATAATGTGCCGTTACAGCAACAAAACTTTCATTATTTATTGACGTCCAGGCGTCCGTCGTCAAGCATACAGCATGTGCTGTGTTTATGTGTTGCTGAACTTCATTATATATTTTTAAATATAATTGAGGAACTAGTACTTTACTTAAAGTTTTCCTAGTGGGAAGTGCGTATCTAGGATTAAGCATGTTTATGAATTTTTTAAATTCCTCGCATTCTACTAATCGTAGAGGGTGGTACTCCCTTGCTATCATTTTCACTAGTTGGTGATCTAATTGCACTGCCATAGAAGGTGGGAGTGGTTTAGTACTTTGTACAAAATCGGTTATTTTCGTATAGGTGCGTTTCATACCAGTGTTAGCGGCTGCAGATGTTGATGGTGCTGTTAGTGGTGTTTCAGCTGAACCAGGCTCCAGTAACATTCTTGGCTCATCTACTCCAGCAATATTTTCTGAGGAAGCAACTTCACTCGGCATGACTTCTCGTATTACGGGGCTGATTGAAACAGTGGGGTGTTTCTTTTTTAAATGCCTTGTTAAATTTCCAGTGTTTCCGGCAGATATAGTTATCTCCGCAGAACAATAATTACAACTAGCGATCTTATTATTTTCATTACTTTGAACAAAATGATTCCAAATTAAACTCGTTTTTCTCCTCATCGCCATCGTTGAATATTATTTAAAAAATTGTCACAATTAGTTTATTTACAACAAAATAGTCCAGTACACTTTTGCACTATAGAAAATAATAAGCTAAAGTTTATTTACAAAATGTCTAAAAACTAATAACCAGTCGACACGACAACACACAGATTTACAAGATTACTTATGACTGAGTAAACACGTAATTATCACTCAAAGTTGCAAAATACTCTAAACAATAACATACAAACCCTTTAATTACAAGCGGGAACAGTATCCTCTATATTGTCTCAATAGCTGCTTTATCGCTTTAAAGCGGAAGCAAACTCCGATCTTTATCGTATAGTGTTTCTATTGGGTTTATTTTCTCACAGCGCTTTCTTGCTTAAATTCATTAAGCAAACGGCACCCGAGTGTCCGTGTCGTTCGTCGCTGCATTCGGATAGACTCGTGAATAGTCGTGATGTTTCGGTTCGCTCCGCGCATCGGTGCCGGGGCGCGCGGCGGCTTCAATACGTCACGATCGTTCGGAGTCGGAGTGGAACGGAGTTACTCGGATATAGGATATGTTAATTTTTTTGGAAGGGAAGGAATGATATATATCCACTTATGGATATATATCCGAGGATATAGATGTGTCCGGAGTTACTCATGCCTAAGCTAAATTAGGGGCAGAGCTTCAAATAGAAACAGCAGCAAAACCATATTTCTGTCATCCCATAAATAAAGAACACAAAGTGCATGTTATTTTTGACCCATGAAGGGCAGGCCACTTAGACTTCGATACGATCCCCATTGCCCCATTCACCAGACCCTCAGTAACAGAAATGTTGCGTCTCAACATAACTCTAGAACCTATTCCCAGTTTTAACTCTTGCATCAATCCACCACAGTCGTTTACGTCAGCTGTCGTTGTTTTTGGCTGGAATAATATTTGATGGTGGTAGTTTGCCGTAGGTCGCTGCCTCTCGTGACTCATCGATAGCTCGTAAGGTGTAAATGCGACTTGACTGATGCAATTGGTCCGTCATTTTAGAGTTATAGCTTTCTACCAATTTGAGAGTTGGAAATATCCTCACTGCTGCACCATCCGCAAATTCACCACTCTGTTCGACTTGCCGTCTTTCACACAAAAGTTGTAATTGTGAGAGTGTGAGCTCACCAAACCGTAAATTATTCAGCAAATCAACAAATTCCACATCAGTACTTTGACGCATATTGATGGTGAGTTCGCAAAAGGAGAACTCTTGCCACAAATGTATTTCTGCATTTGACTACGGGGGTTGTTCGAAACACCAATGCCCTTTAACTGGTGGTAATTGCATGATATCGCCAAATAACAATATTATATATATACCACCAAATAGCAAATTATTATTCTTGAACTCCTGTAGGCGTAAGTGAATTATACGTAAGTTTTCGTAGGAAACCATGGATATTTCATCTACTACTAGCCATTTGATATAACGCCACTTACGCCTTTCGCGTTCTAGTGGCTGTCCACTCATTTTACGATAGGTCATTGTGGAACCTTTCTCTATAGGAAGGGAAAAACCGAATGAAGGGTCCTACCAGAAATTTGCCGTGCCGTGACACTTCTTTCAACAAATCCCTTTGTTGAACATTTAGGCTTCTGATTCCGCTTACGAAAACTTCATCAGGCATAGCTGTAGGGTCATTATTTTAATCAATGAAATCGTCATGACTGTACACATTGATTTGGTCTTCGGCGTAGATTTTCACATTATGTTCTGTAGGATTATCATTCTGGTTCACTGTGTCGAGTGCTACAGCCTGAACCAAAGCTTGCTGAATGACTTGTTCAGCGTGGGCAAATTGTTCTACGGATAAATTAGGTAGAAGAGGCCTTAATTCTAACTGTCGGCGTAGGAAACAAGCTTCAGGCGACAAATGGTTCTTAACACAACTACTGCCTAACATACCAGAAAAGTCCGTAATTGTTGTGGATAACGCCTCCTACCATAATACATTTACAGAAAAAGTTCCCACCTCCAACAGCAACAAAGCAGCCATGAAATATTGGCTGGTGAATAAACACATCGACTTTGAGGAAGACATGAAGAAAATCGAACTATGATATAATTTAAAAAAATAAAGATAATTCTAGAAATTACGCCACTGATGGCGAAGCAAAAAGATTTAATTGCGATATTTTAAGGCTTCCTCCATATCATCCCGACTTAAACCCGATTGAGAAAATTTGGGGAGTGTTAAAAAACTATGTCGCAAACAAAAATGTAGACCAAAACTACACATCCATCATGAAATTACTTCATGAACGTATAAACATGATCGATTGCACGATGTAGACCAACACTGTCGAAATATGCTTCAGTGCCACCGAGCATTATATGCCACCGATGATGGTGTGTTCCCACGAAAAAGGATGAATCCTGAGTTGATGTTAAATGCTGCACCAGGAGCTTGAGATTCCGGTTGGATGACAGCCGAGCGGTTTCTAGAGTGGTTTAAGCAGTTTGTTGTATTTAGTGGTGCATCAGTAGATCGGCCAGTATTATTGCTATTGGACGGACACAGTACACATACTCAAAACATAGATTTAATTAATGAAGCTCGAGCAAACGGGGAGTTTATAAAAAGGTCAAAGTCAAAGTCAAATCATTTATTTCAATTAGGCACACTAAAGGCACTTTTGAACGTCAAAAATTATAGTAAAACGAATTGATTCTAGTCTAGTAAGGTTGGAGTATTTATTTGTTTTTGAGTAAACTTAAGGCGTTTAGTTCCAGTAGTTGTCACTAGTTGCAATGATTTTGGTTTAATATTATACCTGATACTATACTCTTTAAACTGATAACAAAAAGGTTTGCCCCTATTTGCCCCAATTTGTGGAATAACAGATTTACCTACTAGCACTTAAACATAGTAAAAATTATATTTTAAATAACCAAGTTTTTTTGTTTTAGGATCTGGATGTTCTGATATTTTTATAACACGGGTTGATTTATATAACAAAACGATCGAGTCTGGTCATAAAAACTCGATGAGCAAGTACCATTTTTGAAGAAATACCTACTTGAGCGTACTAGATGCCCGGAGTTGAAATACCCAGAGCTTAATACAAAAATATCGTATTTTATCGCCGATTTTAAGAAGAGGTGGTCTGCTTCAAATCGGACGAGACAAAGGTTTCTCACTAAAAACGATAGTTGGCTTAAATCTTCAATAAGTTTCTCGAACTATGTAGATCGAAACTTAAAACCGGGAAGACCGAAATTGGATTTTATAGAAGTTTCGGACAGGACAAAGCGTTTGAAAACACAGGATTTACGGTCAGCTCACAGTGCTGAAGAGCTGTGTTACGCAGCGCAAATGAGTCTAAGGTCTTCTGGAGCAACTGATGCTGCTGTATTGCTAAAAGAAGTTACGACTACTTCTCCAAGACGAGCCACACGCTACAGAGAAGCTTATATGAACGTTAAAACCGAAAAACCAGGGCATCTTCCCTCACATGAAGCTTTATCAATTTTTGTAGAAGCGCAACTTACAAGAAGCCAATACAATGTGATAAGATCTAAAGCCAAGGACCGCTTCCCATCCTACAAAAAAATACAAGAATCCAAAAAGGAATGCTATCCTGATAAGACGTTTATTGAAGTAACTGAAACAGGAGCTGAGATTGAGTTACAAGGACTGCTCGACCATACAGTTAAACGTATTCTTCAGGTTCAGAATGAAGTTTTAAAGAGCCAACAAAACTTAAAACAGTATTAATAACAAAATGGGGGTTTGACGGCTTATCAGGCCATTCAGAATACAAACAAAGGTTTACAAACCAGTTATACCATGATGCAAGTATTTTCATGTCTTCATTAGTCCCCTTGAGGCTTATGGACGGAGATCCTGAAGAGCCGATTAAAGAACAGACAATACTGTGGAGCAATGCACGGGCATCTTCAGTAAGATTTTGTCGTCCAATCAAGTTCTAGTTTATTCACGAAACTGTTGAAGTTGCTAAAAAAGAAAAAGAACTCATTCAAGACAAAATAGACCGATTAAACAAAACCAAGTATGAAACTGACGAAGGCGCAGTGATAGAAATTACCCATAAATTGCTTTTTACCATGGTTGACGGTAAAATTTGCAAAAGACTTCAATGATATAAGTAAATGCGTGAATACTAGCATAAGTCAAGGTAATTTAGAATTTGGAATGTCCACCCTTCACGCGTGGATAAGATTCTTCGAGTGTTTAATTAATCTGTCATACAAACTGCCATTACAGAAATGGCAAGCTCGAGGCGCAGAAAATAAAGAAATAATAGATAGAAGAAAACGTGAAATCAGGGAAAATTTAAATCAGAATTAGGTCTTATAATCGACAAACCTAAACCTGGATATGGCAGTAGCAATGATGGGAACACGGCCAGACGTTTTTTTGAGAATGCAGTAGTATCAAGTCAAATAACAGGAGTCGATCTAGAAGTCATTAAACGATTTCGTACCATACTACGAACAATGGCAAGTGGATATCCCATTGATTTACAACGATTCCAGGCTTATACATTAGAAAGTGCAAACTTGTTCGTAGAAAAATATTCCTGGTACTGTATGCCTCCTACTGTTCATAAGGTTTTAATCCATGGACCTATTATAATCAAAAAAGCTTTATTGCCTATAGGCCAATTAAGCGAAGAAGCCCAGGAGGCAAATAACAAAATGTTCAAAAGATATCGAGAAGGATACTCACGCAAAATTTCAAGAGAAAAACCAACGAAGACATCCTTTTTAGGCTTTTGATATCGTCAGACCCATTCATCACCAGTATGCAGAAGCCACAACAACATAAACACACATTGGACAAAGACGTGAACCAACTTTTGCAAGCACCCGAATTTGACATTTCTGGCACATCAGAATTAGTTACAGATGATTCGAATGATGATGATGAATGATGGTTGTACATTAATTTGTTTTATTTCACTTTGTTATTTTTTTCCTATTATAGTTCGTTTTACACAGTTCAAATGAAGTTTTTTTATTTCAAGTTAAGCTTTTCTGTGGAATTACATAATAAATAACAGAAAGAAGAGAGAAAACCATTTTTGCCATCATTTCATGACATCTGCCCCACTGTGATCCGTTGGAATTGACACAATTTCGGGAAACGTTTTATGAATCTTCACGGGTATGTAATGTAAGTACAGTGATACTGAAATTGTGTGGTGTCTACGGAAGTGTTTGTGCGGCGACGCAAAAGATGCAGCCGCTGCATTGCTGATGGGAGCGAGCTCGCCACACGATATCATAGAAACGCTCGAATTGAGGTTCGGCAGACCAGAAAACGTCATGCGACAAGGTATATCACAATTGAAAAGGTTATCTCCACTACTACCACTCATACCATGCCGAAATTGTGAATTTCGCCATAAAAAAGAAATTACGTCACCGCCATAACTACATTGAAAAAAGATAGATGCTTGGCCGACGCAGAGAACGCCTGGAAAATGGCTTGCCCGGATACAGATAGGCCCGCGAACCTATCTTCCCAGAGGCAGTGGGATGAGCCGCTCTGCAGGTTGGTACGGAATAATCTTATTAATACGTCCACCAATACTGCTGAGCGTGCCCGCCTACTGGCTGTGGGTGAGTGGGAGTCGGGCCTCTGGCTTCAGGCACTACCGTCACCCAACATAGGTACTTTGCTGGGTGACACCACCTTCCGGCTCGCTACTTGTTTGCGTCTGGGCGCCCCTTGCGTGGCTCCGCATCGCTGCCAATGCGGTGAAGGTGTCGACTGCCTCGGACACCATGGCTTATCCTGCAGTAAAAGCGCAGGCCGGATTGCACGGCATGCCAGCATCAATGACATTATCCGTCGTGCTCTTGTCACCGCCGGGGTGCCAGCTGTTTTAGAACCCAATGGCTTGGCACGCGACGATGGTAAGAGACCAGACGGAATGACCATAATGCCTTGGAAGGTAGGTAGGCCTTTGGTGTGGGATGCAACGTGTGTCGACACCCTTGCGCCATCCCATCTTCCAAGCAGCACGGTTAGCTGTGCCGGGGCGGCTGCTGCAGGTGCGGAAAACCTCAAACGGCGCAAATACTCCAATCTCTTTGGAACTTATATATTTGAGCCGTTTGGGGGTGAAACACTAGGGCCATGGGGCCCGAGTGCCCACTTAGTATTTCGAGACATCGCCAAGCGGTTGGTCGACTCTTCACGTGACCAGAGGGCTGGCCTATTTTTTGGCCAAAGAATCAGTATTGCCATACAACGTGGCAATGCTGCCAGCCTTTTGGGCACGTTTCCTATTGACAGCGATGCGGACGAATTTTTTGATGCCCTTTGATTATTTCCCCTCCCTTTTGATATACTTGTACATATTATTAAGACAGCTTTTAAATATTGTAAATATTTTGATTTGTAAATATCGGGGTTAGAAATAAATATTGTGACTTTGCTATGTGCTCGCGCAAATAAAAAAGGATTAGTGCCACGAGTTCACGGCTTTCACAAACATCACACAGGATCATCAACTAGCATGGAGCAATCTATATTAGTCGAAGGTTTCAAGGTGTCGATAGCAGAAAAAAAATACTATATAGCACACTGATTGCTGATGGTGACTCCAGCACTTACAAAAATATTTTAGAAAGTAGGCCTTATCCCGACGTTTCTAAACAAAAAATCTAATGTATGAAGCATTTGTTACGCAATTACAATGGTAAAAATTTGGCATTGCAAAAGGATACAGCTGGTCCCCTTAGCGAACGTAAATGATCGCTTAACAAGATTACGCAGGGCTATTCGCCCAACAATTAAATTTAGGAAAGCACAAAGTACTTCAATATCAACTCTAATACTGTATTTACAAAAAGACATTTTAAATAGTCTCCGGCATATTTTTGGAGACCACACCTCGTGTAATAGTTATTATTGCATGGATGATAGAAAACAATGTAGTTCCGTTAATTGTGACCCTAATGCTCAAATTACAAAAAAATGCTTCCCAACTAACATTTCACTCGAGAAGTCTCATGTTTTGCTATACCAACAATAGAGCGGAACAGTTTAACAGCATTGTGGCGAAAGTAGTAGGAGGAAAGCGAATACATTTTTCTTTAAAGACTCCTATGCAGCACGCTGTTACGCAGTTGTTGTGCTTTTTAATACTGGCCTCCTCCCTCAACAGAATCTACATATATCCATTTTTTTTAAGTCTCCCGGGCAATCTTTAAAATCTTTGGAACGGTAAATAAACGACATTTGTCCAACAGAAAAAGAACTGCGACAGGCTCTAAGCGTTGTCGCAGGCAACTGCAATTTGGTAGCGCAGATGGACAACATGGTAGTCAATGCCAACGTCCTGACATGACCTGCGATGATTAAAAGAACGCTAAGACACTGTTTTTGTCCAATCTCCAACAGCAAACATTGAATCGCCAAGAAATTGAGCGTAATACTGTTCTAAAAGCAGAAAGCGCTTTATGGCTTGAAATGCGCAGATGCTTACTTACTGCATTAATGTTTAGCAAAATGTGCAAGAGACGCCCTAATACGGACTCTGCGCCTTTGGTCAAAACTTTATGTACTCTTACAATTTAGACCATGTGCCTTCCATCTAGGGTTCCCAGGTCAAAATATCAAAAATCCGGAGAAAATTCCTGACATTCCATGAAATTTCCGGACAATCTTGTTAATTTTTTATTAAAATCGTTACGCATCGTGCAAGTAAATAAACTAACCAAATGGATTGCCAAATCGTTCGAATTTTGACACGCGCGCGGTGTAATGGTAAGGGGTGAGGGGGAAGCGCTCTCTGTCGCCTGCGTTCGCCCGCGCACATGATACACCCGCGCACCGTGTGCTTTTGCTTTGAGTTTGTTTGTTTTGATTTAGTCTAGCGTTTGTCTTTGCAGCGATTAGAAGTGATTTTGAAGTTCGTACGTACTCGTACGTATTGCGGATTCATAGTGTATATGTGTCGAAGATTACGACAATGGCATCAGGTAGTGGTAGAAAACGACAATGTACGTTTACTGAAGTGATGAAAACCAAATATTCTTTTTTGAAAGAAGGAAAAGAACCGACTGAAGCTTATTGCATGATTTGTGACTGTAGTTTATCTATAAAACATAAAGGAATAACTGATATTGAAACTCATGTCAATAGTAATAAGCACAAGACTAAACTTACGACCGTTAATACTAATAGAAAAGTCACTGACAGTTTTGCATCGTCGTCTTCATCAGGGTGTAAACAAAAACAGTCTGCTGCTGAAGGTACGCTCGCTTTTCATACTGTTAAGCACCACTAATCCTATAATTCAATGGAATGTACTGGGCGACTGATGAAAGTAATATTTCCTGACTCTAATATTGCGAGCGAGATGACTTGCTCAAGAACCAAAACTGAAGCAATCATCAATGGTGTGATAAGTCCATGGGTTGTTAAAAAACTGACTATTTCTTTGAAACATATTGACTAAGAAACTTCGTAAAAAAGTAGGTACAAAAAGTATTTATATACCTAAGTAGCAAAAAACGTGTTTGTAAGTAGTGTTAGAGGCTGACAACGCGCAAGTAATGCATCTGGCATTACCGCAGTGCAAGCGTTTATAGGCTGCTGTAACTACACACCATCAAACGGGCCGCATGCTAGTTTGTCAGTTTATTGTAAAGCTAAGTTCAGACGACGCTATACAATTCTGCTGTATAGTACAACATTAAAAGCTATACAGCTATACTATACAGGGTTATTGGAAAAACATCAACAACCTCTTAAGAGGTCATAGTACTCATCATTATGAAATTTTTTTACTATGGGACCAAATCTGAAATCGCAAAAAAAAATCAGCTGTTCCCTACAATTGGACGAGTTTAACGAACATAAATGTAGGAAACAGCTGATTTTTTTTTCGCGCAACTTATGAAATAATATAATAAAGTATAATTTAAAATGATAAAAAAACAATTTCAATTCATTAAAATTTCATAAATTAAGCGCACAAGACGGACTTGACAAGGAAGTATAATTACATAGTCAAAAGCGTGATTATTCAAAGTAATTATTAAAACATTAAAAAAAACTATCACCGCGCGTGAGATTCGAACCCACAGGTCGCTACGCAGGACGCGCTTACCCAAATATGATAACCGCTAAGCTATCATGCCATTTACCGTAGTGGTTGAATTTATGAAATACAATCAACTTATTGTTCATTGCAAACGAATGTTGTGTGTGTCTATAGTAGAGAAATGACTAATTAAAAGAAGGTCGTAAGTAAAACCAAAGTGTCAATCTATTGCTTTGTGAAATTACTACTCCACTTATGATCGTGACCGTACACCCAATCACCCACCTCAATATACTACCAGTTTTGCGTGTTGACCGCTTCAATACAACAAAAAAAACACACGCACGTCGAATAAGGCGCATGCCAAGTGCCAACGGGTTTCCTTCCAATCTCTTACTGGACACTTCTCCTACTGAAGCGAGACTTGACTATTCTCTTACAATACTGGAGTAACCATTCGGCTCTAATATTGTGTCTCTTTTGCGAAACTCCTTTTCTCTTATTCCGAAAACGCGGTCAGCTAGAAGAAAAGAGTAGCCCACAACGGGAAATATAATTTCGATGTTCTTTATATGATGTGGGGCTTCTGATAACCACATAAGGCACATTCCTACTACGGTAGTGTTTTTATTTTAACCAGCGCAGCCATCAGCCGTTAATCTTAGAATATCAATTTCATCCGGAAACGATGTTGAATGTGTATATGGCTGAGACTATCAAGTTAGTCTTCCGGAAATTGGTCTTCTGTCCAAACATAAGCAAAAGCGTTTCCTTTATTTAGTTGTGATTTTGACGAACCTGCTACTATTGTGAAATTGTAAAAATAGGACAGTCAGCTAATTAAAATATATAAACTTTTGGGAATTCATCTATTAAATAACTAAAAAATGCTTTAGCACGTTTTTTGTGGACAGATGTTGGATAATTAAGTAATTTTTAAACTAGAAGGCGCTTGTGCGTGAATACATTTATTTCCAGACCAACATAAAGCCCATTGTCTAAATAGATTAAGTTCACATTACGTTAGTAGCAACCTTTCACGCACACAGTCATACTTCACACACTCAAATTACGTTCATACAGTCCACTCATCTAAAATTGTAAAGAAGGCAGTGTGCAATAAATACCCTTTGCGTAAAGACGTATTAAAAAGTTTTATTTCACCAAACAAGCTGATATAGACCTTATCGTCGTAGACATATGGTCCAAATCGAGACGGATTTATATAAAAAATCTAGTGACCGCGTGCGCCGTTGCGACACCGCGAGAACAATAGCATTCCAGAAATTATCTTTGCTAAATCGTGCGAGTAAATAATACATCATTAGCAAAATAATCATTCAAATCTATATCAATATTGTTTGGATTTTGGAGTTTCAACGTCTACACATTTGTACACCATGGATGCGCTTCTGGCATATCAAAAGGAAGTGCTGGATAACCTGAAGAAGTCGGAGAAAAACTATAAAAAGACACCTAAAGATCGGTTGAAGAAACCTTACTTAGAAACCAGATTAGACAATTTGGAGCAGCTGTGGATAACGTTTAAAGATGGACACAAGTCTCTCATAGGCAAGGTAACCTTGAAGGACAAACAGGACACATACTTCACTGAGGAGATGTATGAGGAGTTTGAGGAATTATATGTATCATACAAAACTTTATTGAAAGAAGCCCTGCAGCCCTATCTCGCGTCATCGAGTGGAACTTCGTCCGTAACACCGAAAATAAGTGCTGAACAAACAGTCAGTGAGTGCGGGGTTAAATTACCACGTGTGCAGTTACCTACGTTTAGTGGTAAATACGTTGAGTGGCAGTCGTTTTATGATATGTTTAATTCGCTTGTGCATACTAATAAGAATTTGTCTCCAGTGCAAAAATTGCATTATCTTAAAAGTAACCTGTCAGGTGAGCCGGAAACTTTGTTACGTAATTTTTCTATAACTAATGAGAATTATGACGAGGCTTGGAAACAGTTACTTAAACGTTATGATAATAAGCGGTATAATTGTAATGCACTTATGAGATTATTGTTTACGCAAAAACCGGTTACTAGCGAATCTCCTAGTGCCATTAAGCATTTATTAGATACAACTACAACTTGTTTACAATCTTTGCGTAATATGGATATTAGTCCTGAGTCAATTAACGATGCGTTTGTTATTTATTTAGTGGTTTCTAAATTAGATCCTGAATCCATTAAGCAGTGGGAATATCAGTTGGGTGTACTTAGTAACGATTTACCGACATGGACACAATTATCTGAGTTTTTGGAATCGAAATTTAGGTCGTTGGAGATGATAGACTCGAATAAGGTACGTAACAATACCAGCACAAAGTCGAAGTCTTTTCATGGGTCCATAGAAAGTAAAAAGAATAATTCTAATATACCTAAATGTTCTAAGTGTAAAGGTGAACACTATTTATACAATTGCAAGGAATTTAGTCAACTTAGTGTCAAGGAAAGGCAAGATTATGTTAAAAATAATAACTTGTGTTTTAATTGTTTCTCTCCATCTCATCCAGTTTTTAAATGTCGTAATTCAGCGAGTTGCAAGCGATGTGGCAGGAGACACCATTCATTATTACATTTTGAAAAGGAGGTGAGCAGCGAATCAACAAGTGAGGACGTTTTGGTGCAGAGTGAGTCGGACAAATCCGTGAGTACATCTATTTCAACTAATTTTTCGAGTAGAGGTTTAGAACCGAGTCAAGTTTTGTTAGCTACTGTATCTATTTGGGCATACAGTGAGCATGGATACAAACAACAGTTGAGAGGATTATTAGATCAAGGGTCACAAGCGTCCTTTGTTAGCGAGTCAGTTGTTCAATTACTTGGACTTTCACGTAAACATGTTAGCGGTACAGTTTCCGGGATAGGCGGTAATGGCCACACTAGTGTGAAGCACATGGTTTCTCTTCGAGTGGTATCACGTCATAACCCTGAGGTTTCAATCCAAGTAAATGCATACGTTTTGCGATCTGTTACCTCATTGCTTCCTTCAACCGAGTTACATACACCTGAATGGCTACATTTTGATAAAATACCACTAGCCGATCCAGGTTACGCCACACCTAGTAAAATAGATATTCTTCTTGGAGCAGAGGTATATAGTGAGATTTTATTGGATGGTATCATACGTCACAATAAAATATTGGCACAAAACACTACCCTAGGTTGGGTATTATCAGGAAGGGTGTCAAAAAATTCAACTTCTGCTAACAATGGAATAATCACCATGCATTTACACCTAAGTGGAGAAGAACTGCTTAGGAAATTTTGGGAAATGGAAAATGAGCCCAACTTAATACAGAAGAAGATGACAGACATAGAACAACGATGTGAAGAATTTTATGACAGGACAACTACACGAGATAAAGAAGGAAGATTTATAGTTAAGCTACCTTTTGATAAAGAAGATCCAGAGTGTCAATATGGAAAATCAGTAGTTATAGCTACAAGAAGATATAAGTATTTAGAAAATAGACTGCAGAAGGATCCTACCTTAAAGGAAACATATAACAATGTTCTACAAGAATATCTTACAATGAATCACATGATACCAATAAATAAAGAAGACATAGATAATCCTAAGGCGGTTTATCTCCCGCACCACGCTGTGGTTAGAGAAGAGAAAGACACCACAAAAGTGCGAGTTGTTTTCGATGGGTCATGTAAAGGATTGAACAACTTTTCACTTAATGATAATCTGATGGTAGGTCCCAAGTTACAACAGGATTTGAGACACATCCTGATGCGTTGGAGAAACCACAGGATTTGCATAGTAGCTGATATCATTAAGATGTTCAGAATGGTGAAAGTCGATTCAGAGGACTCAGACTTCCAAAGAATTGTATGGAGACCACAAACAAACGAGCCGCTACAACATTTTAAATTATTGCGTGTGACCTTCGGTACTGCATGTGCTCCTTATTTGGCCGTGAAAACCCTTCAAAAGTTAGCTGATGTAGAACATGCAAGGTTTCCTACTGCATCAAGCATAACAAAGAAGGATTTTTATATTGACGATCTCCTGACGGGCTGTGAGACACTACCAGAGGCTATACACATATATAACGAAATGAACAAGTTGATGAACAGTGGTGGCTTCGAACTGCAAAAGTTTAGTAGCAATAATCAAGACTTATTGACACATATAGGAGAGGATAATCACAGTAGTGCCGATTCATTAAGATTAAAATCAACTACTGTCATGAAGGTATTAGGCTTAAAATGGAATAAGAATATGGATTGCTTTCAGTATTCACTCGACTTACCCGACGTCAAACAACCTATTACTAAACGGCAAGTATTGTCGGATGTGGCCCGACTATATGACCCGTTAGGATGGATTGCGCCCGTGATAATCAAGGCAAAAATATTTATCCAAAAACTGTGGAGGTCGAAGCTTGATTGGGATGATGTACTGACTGCAGATTTAACGAGTGAATGGTTACAGTTTAGAGAAAGTTTGTTATATTTACATAAGATAAACATTCCACGATGGTATTGTTTTAGTCCAGGGTCAAAGGTTGAGTTGCATGCATTTGCTGATGCTTCAAAGGTAGCGTATGGTGCTGCTGTATACATTCGTGTTATTAATAATAACAACGAAACATTTGTGAGTTTGGTATCAGCAAAAAGCAAAGTTGCTCCTATTGAGAAGGAGGTATCAATTCCTAGACTAGAACTATGCGGTGCAGCTCTAGCAGCAAAATTAGTATTTGAGGTTTCACAAATAATGAACATTCCGAAAGAGAACTTGTTTGCGTGGTCCGACTCAACAATAGTTCTAGCCTGGCTGAGAGGAGGGTCGAGCCGCTGGACTACTTTTGTGAGCAATCGTGTGTCAGAAATTCTAAATATTTTAGACTACAGACAATGGAAGCATGTTACAACTGATTCGAATCCAGCTGACTGTGTTTCGAGAGGCATCACTACACAAGATTTACTTGAACATTCATTATGGTGGTCAGGACCTTCTTGGCTTTCACAAGGAAGTACAGAGTTTGATAACGCTGATATTATCGAGGACACTCATGAAGAAGAAAAACACACATCTTTAACTGCTTTACCTGTATTGGAAAATAAATTCATCTGGACTATGTTCTCATCACTTGCCAAAACCTTAAAAGCTATTTCGTATTGGAGAAGAGTTTTACAGAATTTAAGATTACCAAAGGAAAAACGAAAATTATATGCGAATATTATTACACCGGCAGAGAGAGATAGGAGTTTAATTATATGCATCAAACAGGTTCAAAGAGAGAGTTTTAGTGAAGAGATAAAACAGTTAAAGTTGAAGAATTCAGTCCCCAAAAAAAGTAAGCTTCGCACTCTTTATCCCTTTTTTGATGAAAATGGGATACTAAGAGTTGGCGGTCGTATTGATGAGTCAGAAGTAACTTATGATACGAAGCATCCCATAGTTATGCCTGCTAAGAGCCATCTTACCAGTCTTATAGTTAGTGATGCTCATCTCAAAACCTTTCACGGTGGACCACAAGCTATGTTGTGCTATTTAAAAACAAAATATTGGATTTTACGAGCAAAAGAGATAGTTAAAAGTCACTACAGATCCTGTGTAAAATGTTTAAGGTATTCTAGGTCTAAAAGCACCCAACTAATGGGTCAAATTCCAGATGTTAGGTTGAAACCAACCAGACCTTTTAAATCATCTGGTTGTGACTATATGGGGCCTATTAGCGTGAGATTTTCACCCGGTAGAGGGTCGAAATCCTATAAAGGATATATTTGTTTATTTATTTGTATGGTTACACGAGCCATTCATTTAGAGGTAGTAACAGATCTGTCATCCAAGGCATTCATTGCAGCGTTTAAGCGTTTCACAGCACGAAGAGGTCACTGTCAAGATTTATATAGCGACAACGGCACTAATTTTGTTGGTGCCAACAGACAGCTTCGTGAGATGTTCGATCGAGCTAAGTCAACTGTGCCACGTGAAATTGAGGAGTTATTGAGCTTAGAGCACACAACATGGCACTTCATACCTCCACATTCCCCTAATTTTGGTGGTCTGTGGGAGGCTGGAGTTCGCAGCGTTAAAACACATTTATTTAAGGTGATCGGAGATAGCACACTCACATATGAGGAGTTATCTACTGTTTTAGCACAGGTCGAAGCCTGTCTTAATTCTCGACCAATCACAGTAATGAGTGATGATCCTAACGAACCTCAAGCTCTAACACCGGGACATTTCCTAATAGGTGAACCGTTGATAAGTATTCCCGATGAAGATAATTCTAATCATAACATTGTAGGTTTGGATAGATGGCGATTAACACAAAAAATAGTAAATAACTTTTGGAAACGTTGGTATAGGGAGTACTTGGTTAATCTTAATCAGCGATACAAATGGAACATTAAAAAATCTGAACCCGAAGTTGGTGATGTTGTAATTTTAAGAGATGATAATATCCCACCTGCTAAATGGATTCTAGGGAAAATAACTAAAAAATATTTAGGGCCAGACAATATTGCACGAGTTGTATCTGTTAAATGTAAGAATGGCGAATTTAAACGTCCCATTAGTAAATTATGTTTATTACCTAAGTGAATTTTATTGTTTACTCACTATTATAATGTTAACTTAACTATGATGTTACAATAATAGATATCTATGTACCTTCTTACCAGTTATCAAGAACTGTAAATGTAAAATACCTAAGATATACAAAATGTATAATAACTTTATACTGCAAATGTTATGTCTTCTTTGTTACATTTCTATGCAAGGTTTTGTTTGCTAAATCATTAGCATTTTGTCGCTTAAATGTTGTCTTTTGTATCACGGTGGGCGGAGTTCTCTCATCATTGTAAAAATGTTAACATTTTAAAATTTCAAAGACATATATTTTATATGCATGTTATTTTTAAGTATAGCATTTAAGTACATACCAGTATTACTAATAGGTACACATACAAAGATTGTTAGACATGAGTAGGTACTCACAATGTACACTTTGATGTGTTCTGGATCTTTAATTTATGTTCTCAGGCTTTTGTGTTTTGTATATCGATCATTTTTTTTTTAGTTTATAAAGTACTACGTCCTTTGGTGGGCGGTATGTCTAAATAGATTAAGTTCACATTACGTTAGTAGCAACCTTTCACGCACACAGTCATACTTCACACACTCAAATTACGTTCATACAGTCCACTCATCTAAAATTGTAAAGAAGGCAGTGTGCAATAAATACCCTTTGCGTAAAGACGTATTAAAAAGTTTTATTTCACCAAACAAGCTGATATAGACCTTATCGTCGTAGACATATGGTCCAAATCGAGACGGATTTATATAAAAAATCTAGTGACCGCGTGCGCCGTTGCGACACCGCGAGAACAATAGCATTCCAGAAATTATCTTTGCTAAATCGTGCGAGTAAATAATACATCATTAGCAAAATAATCATTCAAATCTATATCAATATTGTTTGGATTTTGGAGTTTCAACGTCTACACATTTGTACACCATGGATGCGCTTCTGGCATATCAAAAGGAAGTGCTGGATAACCTGAAGAAGTCGGAGAAAAACTATAAAAAGACACCTAAAGATCGGTTGAAGAAACCTTACTTAGAAACCAGATTAGACAATTTGGAGCAGCTGTGGATAACGTTTAAAGATGGACACAAGTCTCTCATAGGCAAGGTAACCTTGAAGGACAAACAGGACACATACTTCACTGAGGAGATGTATGAGGAGTTTGAGGAATTATATGTATCATACAAAACTTTATTGAAAGAAGCCCTGCAGCCCTATCTCGCGTCATCGAGTGGAACTTCGTCCGTAACACCGAAAATAAGTGCTGAACAAACAGTCAGTGAGTGCGGGGTTAAATTACCACGTGTGCAGTTACCTACGTTTAGTGGTAAATACGTTGAGTGGCAGTCGTTTTATGATATGTTTAATTCGCTTGTGCATACTAATAAGAATTTGTCTCCAGTGCAAAAATTGCATTATCTTAAAAGTAACCTGTCAGGTGAGCCGGAAACTTTGTTACGTAATTTTTCTATAACTAATGAGAATTATGACGAGGCTTGGAAACAGTTACTTAAACGTTATGATAATAAGCGGTATAATTGTAATGCACTTATGAGATTATTGTTTACGCAAAAACCGGTTACTAGCGAATCTCCTAGTGCCATTAAGCATTTATTAGATACAACTACAACTTGTTTACAATCTTTGCGTAATATGGATATTAGTCCTGAGTCAATTAACGATGCGTTTGTTATTTATTTAGTGGTTTCTAAATTAGATCCTGAATCCATTAAGCAGTGGGAATATCAGTTGGGTGTACTTAGTAACGATTTACCGACATGGACACAATTATCTGAGTTTTTGGAATCGAAATTTAGGTCGTTGGAGATGATAGACTCGAATAAGGTACGTAACAATACCAGCACAAAGTCGAAGTCTTTTCATGGGTCCATAGAAAGTAAAAAGAATAATTCTAATATACCTAAATGTTCTAAGTGTAAAGGTGAACACTATTTATACAATTGCAAGGAATTTAGTCAACTTAGTGTCAAGGAAAGGCAAGATTATGTTAAAAATAATAACTTGTGTTTTAATTGTTTCTCTCCATCTCATCCAGTTTTTAAATGTCGTAATTCAGCGAGTTGCAAGCGATGTGGCAGGAGACACCATTCATTATTACATTTTGAAAAGGAGGTGAGCAGCGAATCAACAAGTGAGGACGTTTTGGTGCAGAGTGAGTCGGACAAATCCGTGAGTACATCTATTTCAACTAATTTTTCGAGTAGAGGTTTAGAACCGAGTCAAGTTTTGTTAGCTACTGTATCTATTTGGGCATACAGTGAGCATGGATACAAACAACAGTTGAGAGGATTATTAGATCAAGGGTCACAAGCGTCCTTTGTTAGCGAGTCAGTTGTTCAATTACTTGGACTTTCACGTAAACATGTTAGCGGTACAGTTTCCGGGATAGGCGGTAATGGCCACACTAGTGTGAAGCACATGGTTTCTCTTCGAGTGGTATCACGTCATAACCCTGAGGTTTCAATCCAAGTAAATGCATACGTTTTGCGATCTGTTACCTCATTGCTTCCTTCAACCGAGTTACATACACCTGAATGGCTACATTTTGATAAAATACCACTAGCCGATCCAGGTTACGCCACACCTAGTAAAATAGATATTCTTCTTGGAGCAGAGGTATATAGTGAGATTTTATTGGATGGTATCATACGTCACAATAAAATATTGGCACAAAACACTACCCTAGGTTGGGTATTATCAGGAAGGGTGTCAAAAAATTCAACTTCTGCTAACAATGGAATAATCACCATGCATTTACACCTAAGTGGAGAAGAACTGCTTAGGAAATTTTGGGAAATGGAAAATGAGCCCAACTTAATACAGAAGAAGATGACAGACATAGAACAACGATGTGAAGAATTTTATGACAGGACAACTACACGAGATAAAGAAGGAAGATTTATAGTTAAGCTACCTTTTGATAAAGAAGATCCAGAGTGTCAATATGGAAAATCAGTAGTTATAGCTACAAGAAGATATAAGTATTTAGAAAATAGACTGCAGAAGGATCCTACCTTAAAGGAAACATATAACAATGTTCTACAAGAATATCTTACAATGAATCACATGATACCAATAAATAAAGAAGACATAGATAATCCTAAGGCGGTTTATCTCCCGCACCACGCTGTGGTTAGAGAAGAGAAAGACACCACAAAAGTGCGAGTTGTTTTCGATGGGTCATGTAAAGGATTGAACAACTTTTCACTTAATGATAATCTGATGGTAGGTCCCAAGTTACAACAGGATTTGAGACACATCCTGATGCGTTGGAGAAACCACAGGATTTGCATAGTAGCTGATATCATTAAGATGTTCAGAATGGTGAAAGTCGATTCAGAGGACTCAGACTTCCAAAGAATTGTATGGAGACCACAAACAAACGAGCCGCTACAACATTTTAAATTATTGCGTGTGACCTTCGGTACTGCATGTGCTCCTTATTTGGCCGTGAAAACCCTTCAAAAGTTAGCTGATGTAGAACATGCAAGGTTTCCTACTGCATCAAGCATAACAAAGAAGGATTTTTATATTGACGATCTCCTGACGGGCTGTGAGACACTACCAGAGGCTATACACATATATAACGAAATGAACAAGTTGATGAACAGTGGTGGCTTCGAACTGCAAAAGTTTAGTAGCAATAATCAAGACTTATTGACACATATAGGAGAGGATAATCACAGTAGTGCCGATTCATTAAGATTAAAATCAACTACTGTCATGAAGGTATTAGGCTTAAAATGGAATAAGAATATGGATTGCTTTCAGTATTCACTCGACTTACCCGACGTCAAACAACCTATTACTAAACGGCAAGTATTGTCGGATGTGGCCCGACTATATGACCCGTTAGGATGGATTGCGCCCGTGATAATCAAGGCAAAAATATTTATCCAAAAACTGTGGAGGTCGAAGCTTGATTGGGATGATGTACTGACTGCAGATTTAACGAGTGAATGGTTACAGTTTAGAGAAAGTTTGTTATATTTACATAAGATAAACATTCCACGATGGTATTGTTTTAGTCCAGGGTCAAAGGTTGAGTTGCATGCATTTGCTGATGCTTCAAAGGTAGCGTATGGTGCTGCTGTATACATTCGTGTTATTAATAATAACAACGAAACATTTGTGAGTTTGGTATCAGCAAAAGGCAAAGTTGCTCCTATTGAGAAGGAGGTATCAATTCCTAGACTAGAACTATGCGGTGCAGCTCTAGCAGCAAAATTAGTATTTGAGGTTTCACAAATAATGAACATTCCGAAAGAGAACTTGTTTGCGTGGTCCGACTCAACAATAGTTCTAGCCTGGCTGAGAGGAGGGTCGAGCCGCTGGACTACTTTTGTGAGCAATCGTGTGTCAGAAATTCTAAATATTTTAGACTACAGACAATGGAAGCATGTTACAACTGATTCGAATCCAGCTGACTGTGTTTCGAGAGGCATCACTACACAAGATTTACTTGAACATTCATTATGGTGGTCAGGACCTTCTTGGCTTTCACAAGGAAGTACAGAGTTTGATAACGCTGATATTATCGAGGACACTCATGAAGAAGAAAAACACACATCTTTAACTGCTTTACCTGTATTGGAAAATAAATTCATCTGGACTATGTTCTCATCACTTGCCAAAACCTTAAAAGCTATTTCGTATTGGAGAAGAGTTTTACAGAATTTAAGATTACCAAAGGAAAAACGAAAATTATATGCGAATATTATTACACCGGCAGAGAGAGATAGGAGTTTAATTATATGCATCAAACAGGTTCAAAGAGAGAGTTTTAGTGAAGAGATAAAACAGTTAAAGTTGAAGAATTCAGTCCCCAAAAAAAGTAAGCTTCGCACTCTTTATCCCTTTTTTGATGAAAATGGGATACTAAGAGTTGGCGGTCGTATTGATGAGTCAGAAGTAACTTATGATACGAAGCATCCCATAGTTATGCCTGCTAAGAGCCATCTTACCAGTCTTATAGTTAGTGATGCTCATCTCAAAACCTTTCACGGTGGACCACAAGCTATGTTGTGCTATTTAAAAACAAAATATTGGATTTTACGAGCAAAAGAGATAGTTAAAAGTCACTACAGATCCTGTGTAAAATGTTTAAGGTATTCTAGGTCTAAAAGCACCCAACTAATGGGTCAAATTCCAGATGTTAGGTTGAAACCAACCAGACCTTTTAAATCATCTGGTTGTGACTATATGGGGCCTATTAGCGTGAGATTTTCACCCGGTAGAGGGTCGAAATCCTATAAAGGATATATTTGTTTATTTATTTGTATGGTTACACGAGCCATTCATTTAGAGGTAGTAACAGATCTGTCATCCAAGGCATTCATTGCAGCGTTTAAGCGTTTCACAGCACGAAGAGGTCACTGTCAAGATTTATATAGCGACAACGGCACTAATTTTGTTGGTGCCAACAGACAGCTTCGTGAGATGTTCGATCGAGCTAAGTCAACTGTGCCACGTGAAATTGAGGAGTTATTGAGCTTAGAGCACACAACATGGCACTTCATACCTCCACATTCCCCTAATTTTGGTGGTCTGTGGGAGGCTGGAGTTCGCAGCGTTAAAACACATTTATTTAAGGTGATCGGAGATAGCACACTCACATATGAGGAGTTATCTACTGTTTTAGCACAGGTCGAAGCCTGTCTTAATTCTCGACCAATCACAGTAATGAGTGATGATCCTAACGAACCTCAAGCTCTAACACCGGGACATTTCCTAATAGGTGAACCGTTGATAAGTATTCCCGATGAAGATAATTCTAATCATAACATTGTAGGTTTGGATAGATGGCGATTAACACAAAAAATAGTAAATAACTTTTGGAAACGTTGGTATAGGGAGTACTTGGTTAATCTTAATCAGCGATACAAATGGAACATTAAAAAATCTGAACCCGAAGTTGGTGATGTTGTAATTTTAAGAGATGATAATATCCCACCTGCTAAATGGATTCTAGGGAAAATAACTAAAAAATATTTAGGGCCAGACAATATTGCACGAGTTGTATCTGTTAAATGTAAGAATGGCGAATTTAAACGTCCCATTAGTAAATTATGTTTATTACCTAAGTGAATTTTATTGTTTACTCACTATTATAATGTTAACTTAACTATGATGTTACAATAATAGATATCTATGTACCTTCTTACCAGTTATCAAGAACTGTAAATGTAAAATACCTAAGATATACAAAATGTATAATAACTTTATACTGCAAATGTTATGTCTTCTTTGTTACATTTCTATGCAAGGTTTTGTTTGCTAAATCATTAGCATTTTGTCGCTTAAATGTTGTCTTTTGTATCACGGTGGGCGGAGTTCTCTCATCATTGTAAAAATGTTAACATTTTAAAATTTCAAAGACATATATTTTATATGCATGTTATTTTTAAGTATAGCATTTAAGTACATACCAGTATTACTAATAGGTACACATACAAAGATTGTTAGACATGAGTAGGTACTCACAATGTACACTTTGATGTGTTCTGGATCTTTAATTTATGTTCTCAGGCTTTTGTGTTTTGTATATCGATCATTTTTTTTTTAGTTTATAAAGTACTACGTCCTTTGGTGGGCGGTATGTCTAAATAGATTAAGTTCACATTACGTTAGTAGCAACCTTTCACGCACACAGTCATACTTCACACACTCAAATTACGTTCATACAGTCCACTCATCTAAAATTGTAAAGAAGGCAGTGTGCAATAAATACCCTTTGCGTAAAGACGTATTAAAAAGTTTTATTTCACCAAACAAGCTGATATAGACCTTATCGTCGTAGACACCCATTATTACATGAAATGAAAACATAAAATAAATACAAAATTCACACGTACGCAATAAAATAATACGAAACATTGAATTCAAATAAAAATAACACTCATTAATAGTATAACACAAAAATATTACTTAAAAGGAGGTGGGTGCTAATATGAAACTGCATAAACCTCTGAAATAGGGGCAGATCTCACCGCTCGGACAATACCTTCCGAACACTGTTCGAGCTGCTTTGTGGGTGATTCAATAGCAAAAGCGCGCGCTTCCGCTGATCGCGAAAATATCATCGGTCACATTTAGATAAGGTCTTGTGTGACACAGTTTGAATACAGGGGTTTTTAGGTGGATCCCGTTGTTTTTGCCCGGAATTCAATGGATATTTACTTGGATCAAAATTTTATTCTCTATTAGTCGGTGGTCTAGGAACTTGTATATTTAAATTATAAATATGAGGTATGGGATTGGGATCGAGCTTAGCCGGTTTCCATGCTGGCGGCCATCGTGAGTTTGAGTTCCTCAACATGATATCTGTCCGGCTAAGCATTGGTCTACGCCCGTGTTTCCTCAAATTGAAATGGTTGGAGGAAGCATACAGAGTGAGTGTGAATACAGGGTACTGCATCATAAGTAGCCAGGCAATGACTGAAAAAGAAAATATAGTTTCAATATTTAATAGGTACATTTACAATCTGGAAATTGAGATTTTTTCTGGGATTCTGTATTGAATTTATTGTTTATGAGTGTAAGTAGATTTTGCCCGCGGCTTTGCTCGCGTGGTTGTCAGAAATTATCCCTCAAAAAATAATAATTATGCAACAAACTTACGTGAGTACAAATCCATAGTGTTCATATAATAATTCTATTCAGTACTATTTGCATAACTCACAAGTCACAGTATTTATTGATTAGGTTAGTAAAATTCCATGTTAGCGTTAATCACAGTTCATTGTTTCAATGATTAATCAATTATAATTTCATGTCTCTTAATCCGTTGATAAGCCGATATCGTGTTAGCGTAAGGGTAACAGCCCTTTCACACGGCAGTCCAGTTTTTAACAGGATCCCGTTTTCTGCAGGATCCCGTTTGATGCCGAATGTGTTTATATGCTAGCGTTCACACGAGCATCCCGCATGCGGGATCCTGCAAAAAACCGATCCGGTCGAATTGTGCCGTTCGGTTTTGTCACTAGAAACTGGATCCGAAGTCCAGTAAAAAGCGAGATCCCGTTTAATCACACATATATTTCAATAGCAGTGTTCACACGGCTTCCTGCGTGCGGTTTTTTGCTGGACACTGTTTTTTGCGGGATAGTGGAGTGGTGGCAGCCCCCGCCCCGCGCCCGCCGCGCCACCCGCGCGTGTGTAGCGCTCGCGCATTGCTCTTTTGCGCGGCGCCGAGAAGGTTGTGTTTCGTCGAAAAATGTCGCAAACAAATATTGATCCCGAACTTCTTATTACACAAATTGAAATAAGGCCTATATTATGGGATAAAACGCTGGAAAATTATAAAGATAACAACTTGCGAACTGCAGCATGGCGCGAAGTTTGCATTGTTTTGAGAGAAGACTTTCAAGAACTTGAGGAAAAAGAAAGACAAAGCTATGGTAAGTTTTTATATTTATTTCGTTTATCCTTGTATTGCTTCTTCTTGCCAAGGTACAGCTCCCACTTCAGAAACAAAATAATTTGTGAACTCTGTTCGTATTGTGTTAGCACAGCGTCCACCTCGTGTATTTGGCTCATTACGTACGTTTTCCAAAGATATCGTTGAACTGTTGCTGTCAATGTTCGCATATGAACTTTCAGGCCCTGCGCAGACGGCACACTTTTTGTGCGATCGAGTCTGCGGCGCACAAAAAGTCTGCATGGCGCGCAAAAAGTCGGTCGCGGATTTTTCACAGACTCAACGCACACGACGCACATCTTCGATCATTTTGTCGGCAGAGCTGTAGGGACGTAGACGCTATGGAAATCGTGCAGAGATCGCGAAGTATTATTTTGTACATGAAGTACAGAAAAAGAAGAAGAAATAGAGAATTTTGGGTACATCCTATACTTTCGGAAAGATTCTGTTTTGTATTTCTTGAAATAACATAGTTACATCGACCTCTGGCGCCATGATAATAGATCGCGTGCGTTACGTCCACCCCTAGCAAATGCAGATTGCCGACTAAAGTGTGCGCCGTCTGCGTTAGCGCGCGTTGAAGCAAACGTTCAATTTTTTTCACACACTTTTTGTGCGGAGCGGCGCGCCGCGGCGCGGTGCGGTCTGCCCGAATTACACGGATTTTTTGTGCGCCGGACTTTTTGCGCGTCGTGTGCGTTACTGCATATAAGGCCGGTTTTAGTGCTCGACCGACCGTCGGTGCGTACATCGGTCGCGCTTCTCATTTGTATGAAAATTCACAAGTCGTCACAGTGCTCGACCGACCGTACGCACGCGTATATTGCTACGCACTGCGTACGAGGACCGTCGGTCGAGCGCGTCCGCATGCGTGCCGTCGGTCGACCGACGCGCTATGGAAACATATGAACGCGTTCAGTGCTGCACCGACCGGTGGACCGACCGCACGGATGTGCGTATCATCGTCGACGAAAAATTATTTCGTAGGTACTCAAAATGAACAAATTTATCGACACCGAACGATTAATCACCGAAGTTCGGCTTCGTGAACCACTCTGGAACATAAGCCACGTTTTGTATAAAGACCGTGATGCAAAGTTAAAGGCTTGGCAAGAAGTGTGTGAAGCATTGTTTCCTAATTTCGATGAAATGACTCCTACTGAACAAAAAGATATAGGTAAGTAAAGAACAAACTATCTTCATCTTTTTTTATTTATTTCGAGACATACAAATAATTTAAAAAATACTATTATTTTGCCAAGACACAGCACCCTCTGGAGATATAAAATAATTAGCAAACTTTTCTCTCAACATGTCCCCTGATCTGATATTATGTCTTTGACTGTCACTGCCGTGGGTAAGCGGTTCAAATCCTGCAATTGTTAATGTATCCTCTATTTTGTAACCATCTCGTTCTCTGATGTAATTATGTAAAATACAACAAGCTTTGATGATTGTAATTGTGTTTTCCAAGGAAGTGTTCATAGGTCTGTGGAATATTCTGAATTTGTTACTCATTATGCCGAATGTAGACTCGATATAATTATCTTCTTGCACGACTAAGTCTGTAGTTTAATATTTTCTTTTTGTAAGTCATGTTACTACGTGCATAAGGTCGTAACACTTGTTTTGAAATACCGAATGCCGCATCCCCGACAATAACGTATGGCAGTGGTTCGGTCGTATGGGGCAATGGTTTGGGGGGAGGAAAACACATTTCTTCGTTTTGTAGTTTTTGAAACAAATTACTGTTTTTGAATATGGTAGAATCAGAGTCGGTTCCACATGAACCGACGTTAATGTATATAAAACGATAGTTACAATCACATATAGCAAGTAAAACAACTGAAAAAAATTTCTTGTAATTGGAATAAATACTTCCACTGTGTTCAGGATTGATTATTCTCACATGTTTGCCATCTATACATCCAACACAATTTGGAAAGATTGCTATTTCGTTAAATTCATTGATGATATGAAGCCACCCCTCAGGCGATGTTGGCAATGTAAGACATTCTTCATGAAGAATCTCCCAAATTGTTTTGCACACCTCCTTAACGATAAAACTGATTGTTGACACCCCAAGACGATAACTGTAATGCAAGTCTGTGACTGTATGACCAGTAGCTAAGTACCTGAAAGAAAGAAATAAGCTTAGTTACTTTTATGTTACAGATAAAACTATACAACAGAGATGGAGAACAGCTCGGGATGCGTATACAAGGTCTAAAGCTGCAATTATTAATACGAAGTCCGGATCTGGCGGCGGAGCGATAAAAAAAAAGTATATATATTACGATCACATGAGATTTCTCGACAAGAAACACACAGTCCAAGTCGAGGACTCCCTAATGGCAGATGATTCCCAGACAAATATTTCGGTGCCCGACTTTGAGCCTGAGCCCGAGCCCCAGCCCGAGCCACAACCTTCGACAAGCACTATTTTCGACACTAGAGTTTTCGAACAAAAAAATACTGAGCCTGCATCCCAGACAAGTCAAAATAAAAAAAATAGACGAATTACAAAATCTAAAAGGTCTATAAATAAAGAAGAATTTGAGTTTGACAAACAGATGCTGCAAATGTTTAAAGAGAATAGTACAATACTACAAAATGATGACATGGCATTTTTCACATCACTGTTACCAATTACTAACTCATTTTCTATTAGTCAAAAGTTGACTTTTCGTTCTGAAGTACTAAAAATAGCTACGAAGATTTATGATGGTGACAATGCTCTTAGTCGTCCCCAGTCCCAGTCTTCCAGTACGACATACTTCGTCACGTCACCAGAGTCCTATTCATCTCATTCACAAACATCAAACAATATTACTGCACAAGAATCGGAACAGCTTCTCACAAATATTTATCCTAACATGCTGCCTGTTATGGTTTCCAATTCCAACGTAGAGCAAACAGATTTTTCTGACCTTGTTGTATTTAAACAAAACTGAATTTTTATTTTTAAATAATAATACTTAAACAAGAAACTGTGATTTTATTGTAATTAAGGTATTTTAAAATCATGATTATTTTAAACATTATTTTGTCATTGAGTCCCATATATCTCTATCATACTAGTGGGATGGGATTAATAGGGTTAGTAATTAGTGGAATGGGATTAATATATTTAAATTGATATCTACATTTATGTAATCTGTAATATAGACATAGTTACATACCTTAAAGTGACTGCAAGTCTTTCCACCGGTGATACAGGAGCTCGAAATAAGTTTACATGTTTTAAGTAGTCTTGTAACTTCGCTGATAATTCATCAAAACTTTTGATCGACATTCTGAAGTAATTAAAAAATTTTTCTTCATCTTCGCGCAATAATGAATATATAGTAGTGAATTCCCCTTGTAATGTTCTTTGGGCGACGATAGGGTGTACATGATATCTACGTCTTCTTCTATTCTTAAAACGTCTACGAAGATAATAAGCAGCAATTAAACAATTCGTAAACGGTTCCATTGCGTGCGACTGTACCAGTCCGGTCAGTTTGTTGGTCAGGAGAGCACTGAACGATAGAAACTGACGGTCGGTTCAAGCGTATCGTCAGGACGGACCGTACGTACTGACGGTCGGTGGAGCACTGTAACCGGCCTAATAATTGCATAGGTTCTATTTTCACAGACTAAAAAGTGCGTCACGGATAGTCTGTCGTCTGCGCAGGGCCTCATTGTGCATGATATAGTTATGAAGCACAGCGCAAGTTTTAACTATCGAGATAGCTGTACTGGTGCTTACGTCCAATGGACGATGAAATATTCGCCATTTATTTGCCAATATTCCAAACGCGCACTCCACATAACGTCTGGCTCTTGTTAATCGATAGTTAAATATCCTTTTATTTTTATCTAAATGAGTTCCTCCATAGGGTCTCAACAGATTATAATGCAAACCAAATGCTTCATCACCCACTATCACAAATGGAACACGTGATTCCAAACCTGTAGAGAGAGGACGAGCTTCTGGTAAATCTAAACTGCCATCATTTAATCTTTTCCAGAAAGTACATTCTTTGAATATAGAGGAGTCACATTCTTTGCCATAAGAGCCGCCTACGCTGATATAGGTGAATCTATAATTCGAATCCACTACCGCTAGCAATACAATGGAAAAAAATTCTTGTAATTCATGTACATAGAACCGCTGTGACTTGGTTTCTTCATTCTTATGTGCTTCTTCCATTCCTTTGAATAACCGTGTATGTTCCAGACATGTAAGTCATGGTTCATGGGATTTTTTGAATAATCCCCCACACAATAGCAACCACATGTTTACTGCTTTACAAATACAGGACTTGATGGCATTAAATGCAAGTCCTCTAAGTATAGATTTTAATAATATTGAGAATATGCCAGACCATTTAGTCCACTATTGGCTTGGTCGAACTAAACAGCAATTTGCTGAAATACTTAATGAAGTACCTCGGCTCTCACAAATGCGTAATGGATCACTTGCTCTAGCAGCATATTTAATCAAATTAAGAACAGGGGACTCATTTGAAAGAATCTCTTCTTTAATTCAAGTGCCAACAAGGACAACATCCTCTTTAATATCACGGGCTAGAGATTTACTAGTACAAGACTATGTCCCTCTGCACTTAGGTGTAAATCACACAAACAGAGAACAAATTGCCCGAAGAAACCTCATGATTCCCAATGGGATTTATGGAGACAACAATAGAACCAGTGCAATTGTGATAGCCGATGGTACCTATGTTTATGTACAAAAGAGTGCCAATTATTTATATCAAAAAAATACTTATTCTTTACACAAGTATCGAAACCTCGTAAAAATGTTTATAATTGTCAGCACAGACGGATATATTATCGAAGTGCTTGGCCCACTATCCAGCAACAACATCAGATGCTGAAATAGTGTTAAAAGAATTCCGTGATGAAAATCAACCATTAAGAAGATTTTTTGCTCCAAATGATGTTTTTATACTGGATAGGGGCTTTAGAGACTCTCTGTCATTACTAAACAATTGTGGGTACCGTGTTTATACGCCAGCCACAGTTCAAGAGGGTGAAACACAATTAACTACACTAGAGGCTAATCGTTCCAGGGCAGTGACAATATGTCGTTGGGTCATAGAGGTGATTAATGGTAGGTTTAAACGTGATTTTAAGATTTTTCGCCAAGAGTATTTTAACGCCGCATCTCGCAATTTGATGAAAGATTTTTCTGTAGCTGCTGCCCTGATTAATGCCTTTCACCCTCTTATCGAAGACAGGAATGATGCTGGGGAAATTCTTAACATAATAAATCAGAAAATGTACTCAGAAAATAGTTTAAGTACTGTAGTTGTTAATAATAATTTAAATAGACGAAGAACGAATTTTCAACGAATCAATGTTGATGACAATAATGTCAGTGATTTTCCCCGGCTCACCTACGATGAGCTGATATTGGTGTGTTTAGGAACGTACCAAATAAAACAGGCACGTTCCTATTACGGCGAGCACATAAGAGTCAATGGATCTTTCACAATTGAGGTATGCAGAGAGGTTGACAGCAGTCTACTGAGAGAGCTGTCGACTGAAAATAGTGTTTGGCTGCTAAGAGGCAAAATACAATCGCGCCATGTAGGCCGTAAAATATATTTTGTTTATATTTTGGTCGACGGCTCACTTAACGGTAGGGACGCAATACTACAACACTATTGCAATTGTAATGTAGGCAAGAGAACAGTAGGCTGCTGTGCACATATTTTATGTATAATATGGTACTTAGCGGTGGGCTAGGTACCAAGACAATGTGGTACCTCCCGCCCAGCATCTCGATAATATATTAATCACCGATGATGTGGAAAACAATGAATAAAATATTTTCAATTAACTTGAATTCGTTTTTTTTTTTTGTTTAAAATCCCTGACCATGTGTAGCTAAGGAATTTAAATTCAACATTCTGTAAGTTTTACCTCATATTAAAATCACTAAAACTCATAACCTACTGTAAGAGTGGAAACAAATATGTTAATGGGATTTATTGACTACTGTCTGAAATAGTTTTTATTTTTCATATCCCATGTTATATCAAAAAACTAATTACACAAGATTATAGACTAATATTACTCCTTGCAAACCCAAATTATTTCATTTTTGTTTATTGAGGCCTAATTTATTAGGACTGTTTGCGGATCTCCTTTAAAACATAAGTACCTAGTGTTATTACAAAAAAGTTAAACAGACGTTTAACACATGTTTAACAAATAGCAGAATACCTAATACTGGAGCCTGTTGATGGTTCTTTCTCCGCCCTTATTCATAATTTATGTTTTCTTTTTCAGCTAAAATGGTCGTTAAAAAATGGAATCAGATAAGAGACAGCTGGAAGAGGAGTTTAAATGCGAAAAAGAAAATAAATAAATCTGGATCTGCTGCAGTTAATACCAAAAAATACTGTTATCACGACCAGTAGTTATTTTAAAAAAAAATATGGATCCGGCTGAAACACAAGACAGTGGCGGTAACAAAGCTACAAATATTGAAGAGGGTGATACGGAAAATCCTATCCAAAATGAAGGAAGTGAAAATGAACCTACTATCGAACATGGAAGTCCAGGACAAGAAAATCCCGCAGGTGGTGCTAAACGACTTAAGAGAAGTGTACTACCAAGGCAGAGGCTTTCTGTAATGGATCATAAAATGGCGATTTTTATTGATCACCAGATGAAAAGTCAGCCGAATACGCAGAATGAAGATCGTAACTTGTCATTTTTTTAAAGTTTACTTCCTACACTAGCTTCACTCAACGATGATCAAATATTACAATTTCAAGCAGGTGTTATAAGTTTGTTGCAAAATATAAAAAGCCCCAACATTAACCAATGGTCCTCTCAACAACAATCTACTTCTAATAACTACTCTCAATCAGCAGGTTATTTCACACCGCACACCACCGCACAGTGTTCAGTCATCGCCATCTGCGCAATCAGTTGAATCGCAGAGCTCTGATTTTCCGGATTTCACTAATATTTAATTAATATTAACGATTATCTTGTGAAAATATCATACATACATAACTTATTATGTTTGGTAATAAATATTAAACTTTTAATATGAGTTTCATTCTTACCTTAAACATATTGCTAACTTTTCTTCAGGTGTGATGCTTTTTCTCATATTTGTATCACGTTTTTTTAAATCTTCATTCACCCTTTTTAAAAGGTCGTCAAATGTGGTCATACTCATTCTAAAATAATTGAAAAATTTTGACTCGTCTCTTCTTAAATCGCTCATAAGATTCCGAAAAATACCCAAATTCAAACGTTGTGTCAAAATAGGATGAACCCATAATCTTCTATTTCGCTGCCGACGCCGATAATACCAATAGAAAATTAGGAAAGTATTCACGTCCATTTCACTTGATAACCGGCGTAGGAATGGTAAAAAAAAACCGGATGCAACCGTGTTCATACGGCGGTCTAGTTTTGCGGGACCAGCTTTTTACTGAATCCTGCAAAACTGAACTGCCATGTGAACACAGCGTCCAGTTTAGCAGGATACCGTAAAAAGCCGATCCTGCAAAACTGGACTGCCGTGTGAAAGGGCTGTAAGGGCCGGCGCTCACTGCCGGCACGGCACGGCATGGCATGGCAAAGGATTTTATTACTCATCAAGTTATTTTGAATCTTATTTCGATGAATTTAGAGTTCATGTTACTTATTTCGTGTGGTATGACGCGACGCGCCCCGGCATGCCGCGGGATGCTGTAGTTTTTGGTGTTGGGTAATTTTCAACAACTTTTATTTTAGCTTTATCTGGACTTATTCCTTCTTCTGACACTGTGTGTCCTAAATATAATAGCTCCTTTTTTTAAAAAATACATTTATTGGGGTTAAATTTTAGATTAACTTGTCTAAGTCTCTCGAAAACATCTATTAAGTTTTTATTGCGTCCTTCTAAATTACGTCCAAAAATTACAAGGTCATCAAGGTATATGAAACACTTGTCATACGTTAAGCCTGACATTGCAACAGTCATTACCCTTGAAAAAGAAATCGGACTGGTTTTAAGACCAATTGGCATCCGTTTCATCTGGTATTGGCCAGTATTAGTTGTAAAGGCAGTTAGTTTTCGTGACTCTAGGTTCAAGGTCACTTGGTAATATAGCACCTGACAGAGACTAGAATATCAGTGATATTTGGTAATGGGAATTTGTCATCCTGTATAACTTCATTTAATTTACGGTAATCTATTACTAATCTCCATTTTTTGCTATCGTTATTTGATTTCTTGGGCACAAGTAAAATTGGGCTAGACCACTCGCTTTGAGCTTCCTCTATAATATCATTCTGTAACATTTGTTTAATTTGCTTATTTATTTCTGGTGACTATTTGATAACCTATACGGTTTTGTATAAACGGGACTTGTATTCGGCTTTAAATAAATATTATGTTCATACTTAAAGAAAATTTTAAATCGTGATCAGAAACGAAAATATTCTCCATCACTAAGAAAAGGACATGGATATTTTGTGGCCCTGCACGGACAAAGACTTAAGAATGTTAAAAAAAAAACTTATAATACTTGAATTTCTATCATGACTTTCATTTTTCCGCAGAGGTGTGTGGGAAAATATCAATTTAAAAGAGTAATAATTTGTTTGTTTTATTTTGATTAGCATCCGTGAGTTTCAAATGTTGCAATTATTTGAAATAAAATGGTAATTAGTACATGTTCATCGTTCGAAACGACATGTATTTACCTGTATTTTTGATAATAGAGTAAGAAAAATATATATTTTTTTGCGCGTTTAGTGATAACGGAACTAAAAGTAAAAAAGAAACATTTTATTTTATCTCTTTAATTAAAAATCAATAGATTATTTGGTTCTTCAAAGTAATGGAAACACTATCTTCTTCTGTTAAGGCAGTTACAGACGAAGCAATAAAATATGTTTTCAAACTAAATCTTAATCGATATAGTGTTTGAACCAATATTCACATAACATCACGCCTGTAATCCTCGAAGGGTTAGGCAGGTAGAGGTATACCTATAGTACACCGCCATTTCTCCAGTTATGTTCAAGTCCCATGAAACAGAGGGCGAGCCTATTGCCATCAACCGGGCAAAAATCCAGACTCCGGGCTGCTAGGTACTGAGAAATTCAATACAACATAACATAAGTAAGTAACAGATCGTTTCTAACAGATATTTAGTGCAGGACATATTATTGTATTATTATAGTAAGGTGATTTAAAATATATTTTGACATATTTTTGTGACGTTTACGATATTATACTTTCTGTTATTATAAACACATACACAGCTATACCTATGACTGCACCTTATGTATACAACACAATATATCCGTTCTATTATAGTGACGCGCCTAAATGACTAGATGTATGAACGTGGACAAAGCAAAAGAAATAAGTAGGTAAGGGTCGTAATAGTAGAGGGCGTTTTATAGTTTCTGCCTTGCCGCATGGCAAAAGCAGTGCAGCAGTTTATGTATGTTTGTATACATAGGTATTATAGCTAGGTACGTGTGTTAAGGGTTTTATGTCGATTGTCATGACAAAGTCAAGATATTTGTCTTTCATTAATGATTTGACAATTTAAGTCATTCCTGTCCTGTCACAGATTACTAATTCGTATGTGTAGGTTCTTGTGGCTCGCATATTGAATAATTTCTTTTGGTGTTTTACGACGACCTTTGGCTTTGTTTCTGTTACTGCTCTCTCGACCAACCCCGGCTTTCACAGACACAGACAACTGATTTTGCCCTATTTCTGATGGAGAACCAGCGCTGCACTAACTGTGGTATAGCAATGTTTTCGCATAACGAGGCATTTTTGGGATTCGGATGAAATTCAATCTATTATAAGACAGTGGATTACTCCGCGATTGGTGAGTTTTCAGTAACGGCTTCAGCACGTCTTTTAAGGGTGTAGCTATTTGTTTATACTTATGTAGGTTGTCTTTTTAGGTCACTGCGTCTGATAATGTGTGCCATTCTTGCTGGTTACTGGCTAGGCAAACATTATCACAGTCTGATACAAGTGGAATACCAAACCCTAGTGTTGGCCATCGTAATGTGTGTGTAAACTGTGAAAGATCCCTGATACGTGTTCGTTTTCACAAACTGATACGTAACTCTGAAAGCAATAGACACATTCATGATGTTATATCTGAATGGATTTGTCCTCAACAAGTTGGTTTGTGCTTAAATATTTTTATACAATTATTATGTTATGAAATGATAAATTATGAACTTTTTCGTATACTTAGGTGAGACCGACAACCTCTATTTGCCACCCATGCTGGCAACAAGCTTACAGAGCGCAATCCCCAGTACCTAGGCGGCCCAACAGCGTCACTGACGGCGGTCAGCAACAAGAAAATATAAATGTTCCACCAGTCCCCGAGGTTCTACCGTTCCCTGAAGTTCCACCAGTCCCTGAAGTTCCACGTGTTGAAATATTTCGTAAAGTGCTGATTCTCAGCCTAATTTGAATAAGTAAATGACTTTTGATTTGATTTTCTCATACAGAGAAAGAACGAGCATTGATCACCACGATTATTCATATATAACATTCTAACAAACGAAAGAGTTTTCTTTAAAATAATAGTCATCATCATCATTCATCTAAAGAATTCCACTGCTACTCATAGGTACCTAAGCCTCAGATGCTGAACATTATATGACCTGGTAGAAGTCGCTGGAATTAATTTTATGCGGTCTATGTGACACACGTAGTTAAATATGATTCAAAGTAAATAATAATAATAATACCAGCCTATTATTGTCTCATCTCGTACAAAAGAGACACGAGCATTGCACGTTTGCTCACGACAGGGTTGGCGATGTCAGACTTATTTTAACTAGAAGTCCAGGTTTCCTCACGATGTTTTTTCTTCACCGATGTCAGTAATGTCCAAGATAATCTCAGAAACTACATATGAATTGAAAAAAGTCACATTGGTACTCCCGGAATTGAACCCACAACCTCGTGCATGAGAAGCGAAGCATTAACCACTGGACCATCACGACAATGATGTACATGCCTACTGTATTTAAACGTCAAAAAATCATACCAGAACTTTCACCTAAAATGTTTTATATCTCGTCACCACCGACTTCTGGAGTAATAAAATATAAACAGGACTATTAAATACAAATATTCCTTCATGATATATATTGTTTCATTTATGTCCATGCTGGACCAGACTTGTATGGGAGCGTTATCCATCTCCTTTGCGCTTTGCTTAAATTTTATAAGCCCAAGTGCATACTCGTACGTACGAAAAACGTTTCAATCTTGTTTGCCTCATCCAACGACATTGCGCTCCTGGTATAAAAGCATAGACGGAAGCCCTGGTTTTACCGCAGAATCATTAAAATGTATTAAAATATTGGCAAACCGTGATCATGTTAAAGGTAGAACTTTGTTTTGCGCACTTATGATGGACGAAATGGCTATTAGAAAGCATGTACAGTAGGACGGGAAGAAGTTTGTTGGCTTTGTGAATTATGGGGAAGCTTTAGAAGGTGATAGCATTAAGAGTAGCTACGGAAGCGCTTGTGCTCATGGTAACGGCTATTAACGGTTCCTGGAAACTTCCGGTGGGATATTTTTTAGTGGATGGTTGTAATGGCGAACAAAAAGCGAATTTGGTCATGCAGTGTATTGAACTTCTAACGTCATATGGGGTGAAAATAGTTTCATTAACTTTTGAAGGGCGCCCGGCCAATATTGCAATGGCAAAGAGTCTAGGATGTGTGTTAGAGCCGTCAGATATTAGCAATATTAAATGTTCCTTTGTTGTAGGCGAACAAGAAGTAGTTATTTTTCCAGATCCAGCACACATGCTCAAACTAGTGAGGAACACGCTCGGAGAGAGAAAAAAATGTCACTAATATGAACGGCCAACCAATTTCTTGGAGGTACATATCAAATCTCAATGAATTGCAGGTGTGTTCCGTTCTGGCCCGGCCACGATGCCAAACAAGGCCAGGCTTATGGCAGTAGACTGTACGGATATGTACCTTTTGGTACTGGAAAGAGAAATAATAGTACCGCATTATTTCATGACTTATACATCATTTTCAGTAGCCGGACATATCCGTCCTAGCACGACCACGCTTAGATCGGCTGAAATCCACAACTTTAATGGATGATTCGTGTCTGAAATAATTGTACGTGTTATGTACTATAAAATAGACCTACTTATATTTAAAAGAAAACCTTTCAAATCTATTTAATAGTAATTTCAATTTTTCAGGTAGAATATGCCTGACAATAATTCAATAAAAAAAAATGTTTATTTCTTCACTTAAGGATATAACTATGTTAGGTTTGGAGTCACCTTTTAAGTAAAGATTTGCTTGTATTAGGTGGTTCCGCTCCTCCAGTTTACAATCATTCTACAGATGTGTGAGAAATAAGCAAAAAGATTAATTAAGACTAATTAACTTTTTTTTAACATTTTACAATTCATACAGGGTGGCCGGAACATTGACGTCCAAAAATAAAATTTCGGTCCCTCGTATCGTGGGGTATTCGAATCACCCCCATGTATGTTCCGCGACTTTTCATAGTTTTCGAGTTATGAATTTTTTTCTGAATGTTTGAAAATTTTCGACCTGACCAACCTAAAAAAATTCTAAAAAAAAAAGTAGAGGGTTTTATCGAGTTTCTTTTTTTGCAACTGAATTTTCATAAGTAGTACTTTTATGCATAAAATAATCAGCTTCGTAACTGTGATGAAAGTTATGAAAATGTTGATCTAAAGTGAAAAATTTACGTTCGGTAAATTATGACTTAAATTTTCAACTTCAAATTAAAAATCTAAACAGGTGACTTCATGGTTCTCAAGTAGGCTTCAAGAATGCGCCAGACTCTCAGCTTTCATAATCATTAAAAAACGTAGGACTTAATGGGGCTAACTTTGGCCTTAATCGGCCTTCAAAGACTGCGAGGTGGAAAATTCTTAAAATTAGCTATCTGATTAATAATTTTTTTTTTCAATTTTCTCGCTCCTAAGGTTATTTAGTTTGCTAACCAAAAATGACTGCAGGAAAGCTAAGATTTAAACACGGAGATTTTTTTAAATGATAGTTTAATGAATTTTGCGCGATCCGTTCTCGTGGACTATGGGTTGTAAACGAGGGTGCAACTCTTTTACCTGCAATAACAATGGACCGAGAGGAAAAGAGACCGAATTATTGCTATCTCTCTCACGCAAGGCGCGCAACCGAAGCCAACGCAAAACAAGTACCTCAGTCGTACTCACATTGTGTTTACTGCTATACGCGTGTCGCCATTTTGTCTTTACCACACTCGCTTTGCCCACGGACTCCGCTGCCTACTTGTTTGACTACTTTGCTCGTTTATTGGACTGTGTTTTGCATTCTGATTTGGACTTTTTTTACGTGGAAGTGTAAAAAATGAGTTACACGTTAAGTGAATATGCAGAAATGCATTATTTTTATGGAGTTGCACAAGGAAACGGCCATGAAGCAGCGCGACTGTATCGCGAACAACTTCAACGTCGTGGTGGGCCGCAACCTGAGCGATATCCCGACCATCGTGTTTTTATTAACACGCACAACACTTTGATGGCAGGCCGCATTCCTGGTCGACGCGGCAGTCATGAAGGAATCCCTAGAGCTAACCCGGATCGCAGAGAAATGGTGCTGGAAGAAGTTCAGCGAAATCCGTCTACGAGTACGAGAAGTATGGCTCGTGCTCTGAACATCCCAAGGACTTCTATCCAAGACATTCTTCACGATGAAGAATACCACGCGTTCCACATCCGACGAGTCCAAGCTTTACTGCCTACAGATCACCAATTGCGCGTTGATTTTTGCCAAACCATGTTACGAAAAGAGCAAGAGGATCCTGGATTTTTCAATAAAGTTTTATGGTCAGATGAGTCACGATTTGAGCGATCCGGAATATTCAATATTCATAATTACCACACGTGGGCGAATGAAAATCCACTCGAAGTGAGAGCTTCGACATTTCAACATCGCTTCAGCGTTAACTTGTGGTCTGGTATCCTCAATGGCGAACTAATTGGTCCGTTTGAACTGCCGTCCAGACTTGATGGAGAAACATACAAAAACTTTTTGGAAAATGAACTTCCATTGTTGCTGGCAGATGTGAATCTCGAACTCAGACGAACCATGGTGTTGCAAAATGACGGCGCCCCGTGTCACTATGCAACCCAGGTCCGAAATTACTTAGATGAAACATACCCCAACAGATGGATCGGACGCAGCGGACCAATTAGGTGGCCTCCACGCTCACCTGATCTCAACCCCATCGATTTCTTTATTTGGGGCTATTACAAGGAAATAGCATACGCCCGAGACTGTTCAAGTGAACAAGAGCTGAGGCAGTTGATTGCAGAAGCTGAACGTGTTGTGAGAGAGAACAGAGACGCTTTTAGACGATTGCCAGACAATTTCTTACGTAGGTGTAGAATGTGTATTGCTACTGGTGGTGGCCACTTTGAAAACCTTTTGTAAATGTTAAAAATAAATTAAGTACTTTTTTCACATTATCATCTGTGTTTTATTCAAAACCACTTTTTACGTAAAACTTTTCTTACCCAACTCTGAAACTATTTGTTGGTTAGTTTTCAGTATTCTTATCATTAATTAACCTTGGGAACGAGAAAATAGCCAAAAAAAAATAATTACTCAGATGGGTAATTTTAAGAATTTTTCCACCTCGCTGTCTTTGAAGGCCGATTAAGGCCAAAGTTAGCCCCATTAAGTCCTACGTTTTTTAATGATTATGAAAGCTGAAAGTCTGGCGCATTCTTGAAGCCTACTTGAGAACCATGAAGTCACCTGTTTAGATTTTTAATTTGAAGTTGAAAATTTAAGTCATAATTTACCGAACGTAAATTTTTCACTTTAGATCAACATTTTCATAACTTTCATCACAGTTACGAAGCTGATTATTTTATGCATAAAAGTACTACTTATGAAAATTCAGTTGCAAAAAAAGAAACTCGATAAAACCCTCTACTTTTTTTTTTAGAATTTTTTTAGGTTGGTCAGGTCGAAAATTTTCAAACATTCAGAAAAAAATTCATAACTCGAAAACTATGAAAAGTCGCGGAACATACATGGGGGTGATTCGAATACCCCACGATACGAGGGACCGAAATTTTATTTTTGGACGTCAATGTTCCGGCCACCCTGTATATCAGTAAGGGAGCGCACTGGGTGTAAAATATGTTTGTGAGTGTGTGTATGTCTGTGGGTTCATTTGTGTGTAAGGGTTTGTTTGTGTAGGTGTCGGGATGTAGTGGGTGGGGATGTGTGTGAGATATGTGGTATGTGTATGTGCAGCGCAAGGATGTGTGGGTGTGGTGTGAATATGTGTACAAATTATATGTTTCTTAGTTATGTGATCTTGTATAGGAATATCTTCGGTTTCTTCGTAGCTTTTACTCTTGAGCCATTCAGTTAGTGTTTTTTTGCAGTCGTGGTATGTCATAGAGTAGATGGCACATTGTTCATTGAAGCGTTATATATACGGGAAGATTGTTTAATAAATTGCCTTGTAGCAAATGTAGTATTCACTGGACAATCTTCAGCTACTTTATTTTTCCTCCTAGAATGTGTCTTGGAAGTAGTGAAGGGAAGAGATTTGTGTTTTTTTAATGCAATCTGCAGGACATAGTTTCCTAACTGACAAAAGGTTTGAGGTTGAGTATAAACTTTCCGTAGAGAATCTAATCGGTTTAAAGTACATGACTTTTAGTAAAGCTCTCTGTGCCCTCTCCAGCTCCAAAAATTTTGTTTTAGACGCTCCGCCCCAAATTGGCAAACAGTACGTCAATAGCAATAGCTATAGTATAACTTGACAACTTACAATAACTATTCAAGTTTCGTAGGGGCTTAATACGCAATAGGAGGATTCTATCTTTACCTATTTACTTATATGTAATATGTATAGAAAAAAATAAAATACGTTTATTTGCGGTAAACATGACGCAAGGAAATATTAACACAAACTACAAGATTAACCCTTCGTATGTCGGAACGTAGATCCACGCGAGACACAATGGCTTTTTAATTGTGTCTGTAATTACGACATTTAACCGGTTAAGTCGGGGGAAAATATGCGTCAAATCCACGCAAAACGGCCATCTCTCAGCATAATGCTGCGACCCCATACGACACAGAACCACAGCGCCGGTTTTCAGCGACATCCTGCGTAGACGTGATAACGTTACGTTAAGTAGTAGCAGCAGTAGGGGAAAGTGGGGGAATTAGGAACACTTAACTGCCAACGCTCAAAAATAACAGAAAAAACTCTTGGACATTATTAACTTTTATTGCAACATTAACATTGCTTATTTATTTAATTATTAGTGAGAAAAATGTCTTAAAAATCAACGTATTGTAAGAAATATGCACGTGAACAAAAAACATTGCTGTTCCTTTTTACCCGATACCCTATGGGGTAAATGAGATCATCCCATGGGGGAAATGGGAACGGTATGGGGTAATTAGGAAAAATTACCAAACAACCACAATAAACTACAATTTCTTAGTGTGGCACATATCACACACGTAACCTTTACTGGTCTCGCCAGCAGAACATTTTTCATGTGCCCAGAGTTTACAAATTGCGCACATGATCCAATCTTCTGTCGGTGGAGATTCAAACTTTTCGTTGCATATTATGCAATAAAACTCCTCTTCGTTTTCCTTTCCTTCTAAAGCCTTCGTTAAATTTATGACTCCTTTACCCTTGACTCGTGGCTTCTTTTGTATAGTTTTAATGTTCTTTTCTATTTTCTTAGTTTCCATTTTTTCTTTTTTAGATTTTCTCTCACTTTGCCTTTTCTGTTTTTCTTCTAGTTGAATTTTTATAGGTGTGCTGGATAATATCTGAGAATGCTTCTTATTCTGTCGCTTAGAAGTGTTTCCTATTTTAGGAATGATTCGCACATTGATAATATCAGAAAGAGGCACAGAAGTAGATCGAGGAGGAGTAGTGGTAATGCTCAAATCATTGTCATTTTCGGGAACAGAAGTGGCATCCTGTGTTGGTGTTTGACTTTGGCTGCCAGTGTTAATAGACTCATTCAAACTTTGCTCAGCTGCAGTTTCATTCAATACTCAATACTCAATATCTTTATTGCTTTATTGCATTAACGTTATAATTTTGACTGGTGTGGGATTGGTCAAATACCGTATTTTCAAAGCTGTCTTTAAATTTGTCAGGATCATAGGATGAATTCCAGCAGCTCTAAATCCACTGATAGCTTTGCTTATGTTAGCTGTTTTATTGTACGCCTTTGTAAAAAGTTCTCCAACCTCGTATTGGCTTATTCGTTTTCCAGGATTATTGACCATGTAGAGCTCACATTCTTTATTGTATGCCATCTTCAGTAAACTGAAGATTGTAAGATCCAGTGGCTGCATTTTGTGAGATACATGGGGAGGCAAAGAAAGAACTTGCAGGTTGTGTTCTCGGAAAAGTTCGTACGCTCCCAGGCTGATATGACTTTCATGGTTGTCGAGTATTAACAATACTGGTTCCTCTTTGGTAGGTTTCACAAAAGAAATGAAGTGTCTTAAATAATCAAGAAAAATAGACTCATTTATCCAACCGGAATCCGAAACAGTAGCAATCATATCGCCGTTACAGCCTTTAATTAATAGTTCGTTCATTCTTTTTCTTTTGAAAATAAACATGGGAGGTACATATATGCCACTAGCGCTGACTGCACAAACTACTGTAGTTGTAACACCACGTTCTCCGCTTGTCGCTTTTCCTATCTGTTTTAAACCTTTTGGAGCCAAAATCTTGTAATTTTTTTGAACTGTACTAATGCCAGTTTCATCAATATTAAAAATACGATGACCAGGTATATTGTATCTTGTTTGGATCGTTTTTAGTTGATCAAAAAACAGATTGACTTCCGTAGCGTTAAAAGCTGTTATTCTGTTAAGTGAAGTAGCTTCTGGAATGCGTAAACTGATGGAAGGATGTCGTGACATAAAGCCATAGTACCAATCCTTGCCTGCCAGCTGGGTTTCTTTGTTAAAATTATGTTTTAGTTTATTAGCTTCAGCAAATCGAAAGGCAATTCTGCGTAATGAACTTGGTGTTATGCCATAAAAAGACTTGCAGCAGTCAAGTATGTATTTTTGTAGCTGGTGTTCTTGTTCTTTATTAAATACAGTGTACCGACCTTTTTTTGGTGTCTTGAATTCGTTTTGTTTTAGTTGTTTGAATAATGTTGTTTTTGGTATTGAGTATATGGTAGCAGCTTTGCCCAGTGTAAACTTCTTACTTCTGACATCTTCGATTGCATGGCGGAGATCTTCAATTTGGTATTTTGTTTCTGTTATGTATGTACAAGTAGTTAGCTATACCTATGCGCCGCTGCGCCGGCGCACGACGAACGTTTTAATAAAGTAGTGTGCAACTAGCTATCGTGTGATTAGTACGTGTGCCCCATCCTTACATCTCCCTTACGAATACAACACGTGGCGACGACGAATTCTCGCGAATAATGTCTGCGGCCGGATCTTTCAGACTTTTTTCGGGTTTTGACCACACAACACAAGAGTGGAACAGTTATAAATCCCGTTTGAACCAGTGGTTCATCGCAAATGATGTGGACGACGTTAAGGATAAGAGCAAGGTCAAGCGGAGGGCAATATTGCTCAGCGCGATTTCGGAAGCGAGTCTTTCGTACGTAATTTCGAGGCATCTAAAACAATTTGTAACGTCAAAACCTTTTTACAAAATCAACCAATAGCACTAGGGGTAATTAAGAACGAAATGGGGTAATTGAGAACGTTCCCAATTATCCGCCTGATGCCGTTCCCAATTGCCCGACGTAGTGAATGTAAATCAAAATGGCGTTCATTCATAACAGTATTTTTGATGACCTTCAAAGCATGTGGGGTTTTAAAATAGATAAAAACGTGCATGATTGTAATGAAATACGGTGTCTCTAAACTCAAAAATATCATATTTACATCTATTATAATACACGACAAAAATTATAACAGAAATGCTAAAAAAATATTTCGACTCACCGTGACAGCGCGCGTGCGGCCTTTCACTCTCTCTGTCGCGTACGCACTGAGGGGCGCTAGACGCTAGAGATGGGTCTAAAATTAATTAGCTGCTAAATTAACACTGCTATATTTTTTTAGTGTCAACACCTGTTAAATAAATTTTAAAATAGCTGTTAAATATAGCAGTCACATCTCACAATGTAAGTTACACTATTTAGATCTGTGAACCCGCCACACACAGATTGATATATATTTGTCTCGCTCTAACCCACTACTGCAGGCCGCAGGCAGACGGCTTTGTACAAAAGAAAGGAAAGGATACAAAATGTTGTTCCGTCTCTATTGAAATGTTTTCAATTTAGCATTTAGCAATTTAGCAACTGTGAACTGTTTATTTTGTGTTCATTGTTAAGTCAGACAGATTGTTATTTAGTTGATTTAATTAACTGAAGACTGATCTTCGTTACGAAGTATTATTTAGGCTACTTCCCATTTGGTAAACTTCCCATTTCGTAAACCTCAAACTGTACCTACTAAAAAGTTGCGTTTGGTAAACATTTCGTTACTTCATACATTTAATCCCATTTGGTAAACTTTGTTAGTATTGTTATTTTTGTACGGTACAGTCAGTGTCAAATTAGTATTAAATTAGAGATGTATATATTTTTAAATGCTTCAGTCTTGAGATAGTATCTCGACCATCAAAAAGAATGGCTGATCAAGAAGAAGTAAAAAAAACGTATTAAAGTCTGTAAAAATACCACGATGCTACTAAAAATACCACGTGCTTTTCCACAAAAAAAAGCACACACAAAAGAAGCACCGAGCGGGTTCTCAGGTAGGGATTTATTGTCCTTACCATCGTTTTAAACAAAAGGTGTGAATGAGATAGACATAAGTAAGTATACGTAAATTATATCTATTACCGGGTTTAACTTATCAGTTCACTCGTTTTATGCATAGTGCAAGGTCGTTGCAATGTCGGGTGAGGGATCTTCTAGTGGTGCAGTGAATTTAAAAATTATTAATAGTACACGAGGCGGTGAAATTTTATTACGCGCTGGGCATCAATATTATAAACAGAAAAATAATAAGGACTCAAGTTGGTGGCGCTGTGTTAATAGAAAAGATGGATGTTCAGCAAGTGTAACTTTGAATTCAAATCGAAGCCATGTATTAAGAGAAAATGCTCACTGCAGTTCTTGTATTCCGAATTTTGAAAAAAATGAAGTGAAAGTAGCCATCGAAAAATGTAAACAAACTATATGTGAAGATCTGAAGCCGATTCCAGCTACATACAGGAAATGTACTAAAAAGCTGAAAGATAATGGTTATGAAATTATTAAAGAATTACCAAATTTTGACAAAGTTAAAAGCAGTTTGTATAGACACAGAAATAGACAACTAGGAATCACAAAATCTCAGCACTCTAACTCTACAGAAATCGTGATTCCTGACCGTTTTAAAGACAATTTATTGTTTGATGAGATTGACGGTGAAAATAGAATGATTGTGTTTGGTTCAAAGAGTGCAATTGCACATTTAAATGACGTCCGTCACTACTTTGCGGACGGAACGTTCAAATGTTGTGCAAAGCCGTTTCTTCAACTATACGTTGTACACGGAGACATAGGAAGTACAGAAACTGGGACAAATATTGTACCATTTTTTTATGCAGTGTTGACAAACAAAGAAGAAACTACATATGAAAGACTGTTTTACAAACTAAAATTTCATTTACCAGAGTGGACAGCCGATATTATTACCTTGGATTTCGAAAAAGCTCCAATAAATGCAATTAAAAAGACATTTCCAAACATAATTGTTAAGGGGTGTTTTGTTCACTTTGGCAGAGCGCTATTAAGAAAGGCAAAATCTCTTGGCTTATTACAACATGAAGAATCTCACTATCACGTCAAACTATGTATGGCTCTGGCACATTTACCAAAAGAAGACATAAACGATGGATGGCTATACGTTATGAGTCAAAGGTAAATTAATTTTGCAGTATTGAAATGAACGCGTTTAGTTCTGGATATTTCTTCTACCGCCATTTTCTACAGCCATTTTTATGCGTTAGAAACTAGGTAATATATGGTTTTTCGTATCATAATCTTCAACGAATTAATTCTGTTACAGTTTTGAAGAAAAAGCTATAACTGAATTCAATGATTACTTTGTGGATCAGTGGTTGGAAAATGAAGATATGATGAATATTTGGTGCTGCTACGCACAAAGACACCGCACTACAAACCTCATGGAATCTTGGAATTGGAGTTTCAATAGTGAAATTGGAAAAAGGCCATCAATTCTTTTATTTTTCGAAACGATATCAGGCAATATTAAACATTATGAAAATCTTCTGAAAAGGTACATATTTTTGTTTCAATGACCTGTATTTTTAGGCGACACATATGATAAAAATTATACATTATTACTTTAATTAATCATAACAATTTTTTACAGCTTTTATAATAATGGAGAAAGTATATCAAAACGAAGAAAAAAATCTATCCAAAATGATATACGAATTAACAATATTCTCGGCGATTACAAAAGTGGAAAAATATCATTGGAAAATTGTTTGAACGAATTATCAAGAATTGCTTGTATCACTTTATAATTTATTTATTGATTTTTAACTTTGTAGTGTAGGTAGTAAATTTTTTATGTTAATATTCCAAATCTGTGATTATATTTTATAGTTGATTTTGTGTGTAATTTTTAATGTTAATGTACCAAATCTGTGATTATTATTTGTTTTTATATTTAAAAGTTGATTTTGCATGTATTTTTTATGTTATTGTACCAAATCTGTGATTATTATTGTTTTTATATTTTATAGTTGATTTAGTATGTATTTTTTTACGTTAACGTACCAAATCAGTGACTGTTTATTTTTATATTTTATAAGTAGTTGATTTCGTATGTATTTTTTTATGTACATTAACATAAAAAGATAGTACCAAATCTGTGATTATTGTTTTTTTATATAAGTTGATTTCGCATCTAGATTGACTTATGTTATTAAAAAAATAAAACTTGTCATCGAAATAGTCAAATCGAACTGTGATTTTTCTTAAATTTTTTGAAAGTTATTTGTACACCCCACTTTTTATTTCTGTTTTTAAATATCAATATGTGTAAATGGCATACGTACACATAATCCGACTATTGTACCTGTGATTAAAAATATTTAACAAAATAAATGACAATGTTATCATTAGTTTCGTTTTTCTTTTTTTACTTGACTGTACCCATTTCATCTGAAAGTTTACCAAATGGGATATAACACAAAAAAATATTGAAATGTTTTCGAAATGGGACTAAATGTATGAAATGTATAATGTTTACCAAACGCAACTTTTTAGTAGGCACAGTTTGAGGTTTACGAAATGGGAAGTTTACCAAATGGGAAGTAGCCATTATTTACGTTTTTGTTATTTAGGTAGTAGGTAATGATTATGAGTGTTGTGAGTGAATTTTCAATTGTTTGACTGTTTGTGTAGTTGTTAACGTTTGAAAAAGAATAGGTACTTTCTAATAGCAAAAAAATTAACTAAAATGGATAATCAACGGCTAAAAAGAAGTGAAATATGAAACTTTTTTATGGACAGCGATACCGTAAAAAAAATTGGAACGTGTAATTTGTGTAAAAAAACTTTTTCATACAAGAGCTCAGTTTCAAATTTAAAATCCCACATGAAGTTTAAGCATCCTACGCAACAGGCACAACAACAAAGTAAGAATTAATTTTGTTAGCAATCTGTCTGTGATTAAATTAACAGTTGCTAAATATAACTGCTAATTTTAAGTGTTAAATAGTTTTAGCATTAGCATTTAGCAGTGTTATTATTTTTTAACGTTTAGGCCCATCTCTACTAGACGCGTCTGTTGAACGGGTGCGGAGCGGTGTAGTGCGGGGGAAAGTATTACTTACCTAGCTATTCCCAATTACCCGCCGTTCTCAATTCCCCTACTGTCCCCTACTCCGTCAGCAAAAATACACAGTTCCTCTAGTAATGATGACAGTGAACTCAGTACTCAAACTATTTCTATCGATATAGATTCACCTACGTGGGAACAAATAAAGCCGGTTATATATTATTCAAAACGAAATGATAAAAATAAACCATATGTGAAAATTCAGAAACGACCCAATTTACCCAAACAGAAATGGACCAACATAAGGAGTGAGATTTTATGGAAGAATGCCAAAAGAAAGTGTACATGGATATTTAAAAATAGCTATGCCACAGAAAATAACTTCATAAAATTCAGCGGTTACTGCAAGCAGTGTGGGGCGAAGATTAATGCCAAGAGCACTACCAATAGCGAAAATTATGTGTCATTTGAATGCAACATTACAGAAGGTGATCTGAAAATTATACACGACCCTAAAGCAAAAAATAAAATCACAAAATTTAAAAAAGTCCAACTTTTAGGAGAATTATTCACCACACAATGGATGACCACGATAATTATGAGCCACCTTTCATACCGTCTTTGAATTCCTTAGAAGATATCAGACAAAATAGTAAATTCGAAACCAATTTTCACAAGATAGTAATTGTATCGTTATTTGTAATGACAAGTACGCCTACTTTTAAAGATATAATCAAACTTTTATCTTTATTGCCGTTTATTGTGATTTATTGGACAAACTTACAGGATAAATTCTACCAGCTCATGACTGATAGTAACAGGAAAATTAAATTAAGTATTGATGCAACAGGAAGCATGTTTAAATCATTACGGCAACCTAATGATCCTTGCTGCGTCACACCTAAACATACAGGATGGGCAAAAAATCGTGGATCAAACGAAACAGAGCGATAGTTGGGATTATTTGTAGTAAAAAATATGTTTGTGCGAGAGCCCTAACTTGATCTCCTTAAAAGTTATGACAATTTGAGTGTTTACAGTAAGGTTCTAAAGTTACAAATAATTTTTCGTGAGCCTTAAAATATATTGAAAAAGTGCCAATACTGATAAATCATGGTACCCACTGTCATAAAAGCACTGTTGTAGTGATGATACTTTTTTTTTAATATTTTTTTTTTACTGTAAATAACCTCAACTATCGCCCTGTTTCATTTGATCCACGGTTTTTTGCCTACCCTGTATATTTATCTATGTAGCTGTAATAAAAACATATGCCAGTATTTGCGTTCCGATAGCACAAATGCTCACGATTCCCACAGCTTAGACAATGTTTCTAAATAATATAAGGGCACAGACGGCTATAGAGCCCAAAATCGAAACAATGTGTTATCAAATGCATTGTTACGATTGGCTCTGACGACGAATATAACTATAACTCAGAAATATTTGGAGAAAGGTCATACACAAATGGAGGTGGATTCGGTTCACTCTGTGATTGAGAGAAAGTTGAAGAACCGGGAAATATTTTTGCCCTCACAGTACGCCACTATCACAAAAGAGGCCAGAAGTAACCATGTCCTTACGAAGTTATTACACCTGATTACACGTTTTTTAAAGACTTCAGTATATGAAATAAGAACTGGTCGTGGGGCGGGTGATCACTATCACTGTTTGGTTGATATAAGAGCACTGAGGTATAATTCAAATGGCACAATAGACTTCTTTGCAGATGACTTTATTCCTTTGACTAGAAGACCAAAAAAAGATCATCTTTGATTGACAGCGTGCCTTCACTTTATGAATCAAGACAATCAATATCGTAAAATCTCAAAAATAAGCTCATTTTTTTCAGTTAAGGTAGTTTTCAATAATTACATTTATTTTGTTCAATCAACGATCAACTGACGATTATCTCCTTATTCATCTGATTATGAAAACGTGAGAATAACTCAAAAATAAGCTCATTTTTTTTCTATTAAGGTAGTTTTTAATATATTACATTTATTTCAGAAGAAAATAAAGTTCTGTTGAGATGCAGGATTCAATCACCGCATATCCGAAGAAAGGAGTACCACACCTATGTGCTTTATAATAGACGAAATGAAGGAAGGAATGCCGTGGTTGAATACTGTTGTTCTTGTATACATGGGCGCAGGACATTGGGGGTATGCGGAACCAGCCCGAAGAAATGAACCACCCGGCAGGTTTTTTGAACCATGTTTTAAGGGATTTAGAAAATTATTAAATGTTGAGAAAATGACGTGACGAACTGTGAGTTAGGCTCGCCATTTATTGCACATTTCCTGTCCGAATTCATTGTAACGTGTGTATAATATATTAAACAATAGAAAAATGTTTTTTTTTGTATCCTTAAATTCCCAGTCCACTCATTTTTTAAACTAAATCACCAAAAGCGCCTTTTTCAGTATTATTATACAGGGTGTTTGGTGCATCGTGTGCCAAATTGAAATGGTCGACAGGGTCCCCAGTCGACGAATGTAAAATTTGGGTATTTATTTAATAAAACAATAAAGTCGATGAAAAAAAATCCACAGGGCATGAGAAATGTTTAGGGGTCTGAAAGGACAGCAGATGACCCCCCCAGTCGACCATATTAGTTTGGCACACGATGCACCAAACAGCCTGTATAGTATTCAAAGTAATATTTGAATTCTGTATAATAATATACACACATCAAAAGTGTCTAGGGATCAAGCATTTTTATGCGGATTTCTTGAGATTGAGATGTGGCTTTGTAATAAATTTATGATTTTATAAATTTATATGGATCCTTTTTGGTGCATTTCATAATTTGAATCAGGAACTGTGAATCAAATTCGAGTAAAAGATGAAAATCAGCTGTCAATATTTTCCCTATAAAAACATACAACGCATTGAAGAAATTATTAGTGCTACTGTTTCCCTACTACTGATTAAAACCAACGTTATTATGGAGCGGCGACGTCATTTAAGCAGGGAAGAAATGCTCAGAGCCGTGGGAATGATAGAAGCTGGTTCCCGGCAACGTACTGTGGCTTTAGCTCTGAATACAAGTCAAGAGTGTTATCAGTCGACTTTGGACACGTTACCGAAGCACTGGTACCGTGGCTGAGCGCCATGGAGGACGGTATCGCTGCACCACACGGAGACAAGACCGATACATTCAAATCTTAACTCGAAGAGCTCCAAAAATAACCGCCATGATGTTAGCCGTGAGGCTTCATCACTCTTCAGGGAACTTAATTAGCGACCAAACAGTCAGAAACCGCTTGCATGAAGTGAACCTTCATTCCCGAAGACCGCTACGGGTACCACCTATAGCAATGCACAATCGTAGGATTCGATATCAATGGGCTCTTGAACACAGAAATTGGGCAGAAGAACAATGGCGTTTCGTGTGCTTTTCTGATGAGTCTCGTTTTGGTATGAGACCGGATACAAGACGTATACGACACTGGAGAACCCCTGGACGCCAACAGCGATTAAAATCCTGCCAGGAAGTCCATCCTTATAGTGGTGGAACCATCATGGTATGGGCGGGTATTTGGATCGGCGGAAGAACTGAGTTGATTTGGATCAGAGGCAACCTCAACGCTCAAATTTATGCTGAGACGATTGTATCAGACGTCATCGTTCCTCTACAAGTGCAAATCGGTCCCTTATTTCAGTTAATGCATGATAATGCACGACCGCACACCGCAAGAGTTGTAAGACAGACTCTCGCCGCAGCTAACATCAATGTCCTGCCCTGGCCTGCTCAGTCGCCAGACTTGAACCCAATTGAGCATGCATGGGATATGCTACAGAGAAGAGCTCTGCCGAATATGGAGGGTATCCAGTCGCAAGAAGACCTTTTTTTGTTGTTGCAACGAACATGGGCTGCCATTCCACAGCGTGATTTGGATGAACTCATTTTGAGTATGCCAAACCGATGTTCTTGTGTTGTTAGTGTTCGCGGTAGAAACACGGATTATTAATTGTTTAAGTTACCCAATAAAATTTTAAAGAAAACTGTTATTTCAGTCTTTTTTTCGAACTTTTGTGTTAGTGGTTCAAATGTCAAAAATTCCTTTATTAGGAAAATGGCAAATTTCTTTATTAATGCAAAGGTGACTTGGTTTATCGTTACTGTGACAAACGAAAACACTTTATTTGATGAATCCTTAAAGAAAATTTTAATTAATATCAATCAGGAGAAAAGTTATTGCAAAAATATATGTTGATCCCTAGACACTTTTGATGTGTGTAGTTTAGTATTCAAACATTCAAGCTCAAGCTTTTATTCTCACGTTTTCATAATCAGATGAATAAGGAGATAATCCTCAGTTGATCGTTGATTGAACAAAATAAATGTAATATATTAAAAACTACCTTAATAGAAAAAAATGAGCTTATTTTTGAGTTATTCTCACGTTTTCATAATCAGATGAATAAGGAGATAATCGTCAGTTGATCGTTGATTGAACAAAATAGATGTAATTATTGAAAACTACCTTAATTGAAAAAAATGAGCTTATTTTTGAGATTTTTTAAAGAAATAGATATTTTAAAGCAAGTGAGCAACATTTTTTATGTTCCTTTGCAAGTGTGTTGAAAATCGTCGTTCGAAAAGCGTGGGCATTTTATTATTTATTGCAATCGAGACGGGATTGCAGCTCGAGCCGAAATATATGTTACTCAACATTTTTAGGCATAAAAACGCTAGATGGTTCTTTGCTGGGATTATAAAAATATCGCACTTCTCTAACTATCATACAGTGTACTTCTGTGGCGTCGGTACCTTGTTAAAAGCATGCGTGTTCAATCAATACACTGCATTGTGAACCACAACCTGTGCAAAAAGAGTCACTTTTCGAGTAAGTGTGTTGAAATAGTAGATTGTACAACTAGTGCATAAAATAAGCCATTTTACCCCGAGGGCGAGGGTGGATACTTAAGTCGAGGGGTAAAATGGCTCGTTTATGCCTGTTATACACTCTGCTTTTCACTTCGATTGCAAGAAAATGAACAGGCATAAAGTATATAACAGTACATAATTAATCAAAAATGTTGTAAAGCATAGCTAATTCCCGCCACGAAACGTTTTAAAAGTTAGTCCTTAACATAAAAAACGATTTTATGTCGTCTAAGCACAGCATAAAGACGAACTTTTAAGAGCATGAGAAGTGAAAATAATATTATATGCATATATACATTTATTAAATTTTTTTTCAGCTGATCTGGTAAAGCTTAATTGGAAGGGTCTTCGTGACAGTTACTCGCGTCACTTAAGGAATCTAAAGACGACGACTGGCCAAGGAGCCAGATACGTTAACTGGCAATGGGCCGAGGCCATGGATTTCATGAAACCACACTTAAGCTTCGCGCCGACAATATCCAACATAACTTTAAATGTGTCTAGAGAAACGACTCCAGAACTCGTTGAACAACCTGAAGCAACACCGCGACCGGTAACAACACCGCGACGGCGACATCCGCGTGCCTCAGAAACTTTGCCACAAAACCCCAATTTGAATACGGAGCGAGTTTTAGAGTATATAGCTACAAAAAAAAAACAACTCCAAGTAGCAGATGCCACTGAAACCATTTTTTTAGGATACGCCAGGACAATTAAATCCTTTTCCCCACGGCGGCAGTCACACATAAAATTTAAAATTGCTGAATTGATAAGGGAGGAAGAGCTAGCTCATTTACGAGAATCGGAACCGTCTTATTCACCACTCACGACCACCCCAACACACACTAACACCACCCCATCGTACAGAAACTCCCCCAGATCTCGTCCTCACTCCACCACTCCACCATCCTCCCATTCTCTTATCTCCTTACCAGATCCATCCAATTACTTCCAACCGCTCCACCACTCACCTTTACCAACACCCCTCCCATCCATCAACAATAAACCACCACAATCACAACACACTAACACCTCATACTCACAACGACACTCACCATACGGCCATAGAGCGACATACACCTCATTATCCCAGCAGCACACACCATACAATAACACCAACCAAATACAGGCTTCACAAACCTTATTCTACCAGCAACACAATAATATGTATAATCTATATACAGAATACTGTCTCCCATTGAAGCCGTGGCAGATATTTTTATAGCACCTTATATATTCATTTGATTTGCTTTCAGGGTCGCCATACATATCCTTTTTAAAAAAATAGCAGCTTTTTTATACATTTTAATGCATTTCCCCAGGATAATTATGTGTGTGGGCACAAAATTACCGAGACCAGCATCATTTACATGAGTATTTAAATTGATGAAAGGCACCACAATTTCGTCTTCTATGCTTTCAGAAAATTGTGGTGTTTCCTCGTCAATGGGACTGCAAGCGGCTATCGTCATCTTTTTCGCAGTTTGCATGCAGAGAATGGGGCGAGTTAAAATGATTAATTAAGAGGGACTTAAAGGCTCCTTCAAATGCAAAGAAGATGGATCAAAATTGTCCCACGTCCTATAACAAAGTGACATATCTCAAAAAAAAAGATAAAAATGTATAAAAAAAATATGGCATACTTCCTAAGTTCATTTTTTTACACCTTCATATGAAAAAAAATGCTATGAAATAACGGATATATAACTAGTCACAGGGGACAGCTTATTGACTATAGCGCATAGCTTTCGGGTTGGAGTATCAACTACATCACAAATAATTTCCGAAGTGTGTGAAGCAATTTGGAAAAACCTGAAGACAAAGTATATGCCATGTAACAAAAAGCCGCTGGGAAACGGTGGCAGAAAAATTTCAAGAGAAATGGGGATTCCCTAATTGTATCGGGGCCATTGATGGCAAGCATGTGACCATAAAGTGTCCCGATAACGCTGGATCGGCATATTTTTCATATTTAAAAAAACAGCATAGTCCTATTAGCTGTTGTTGGCCCCGAATATGAATTTATTTTGTATTGATGTGGGAGGGTATGGCCGAAACAGCGACGGAGGATTATTTGAAGAGTCGCTAATTGGTCAAAAATTCAACAGGGGCGAATTTAATATTCCCGATGACAAACCTTTACCTGGCCAAGTGGAACCTTCTCCACATGTACTAGTGGGAGATCAGGCGTTTGCTTTGTCCACTTATTTATTGCGGCCCTACCCCTACGGACAGTATAGTCGGTAAGTAAGTACCTACCTTCTCATAAAGGCCATACAAACGTGTTGCATCCGAAAGTACGCATTACCTACTAAGTATAAAATAAAGTTATTTTCCGAAATCACATAAATTTGAAACCAAGAAGTCCGTAAAAAATTAATCTTAAGAATTATACATAAGTAATTAAAAAATCTTGGTTAGTAAATAAATATTTCGTAAAAGTAGGTACGTCCGAATCCACCAGTGTCTTCGTTCGTGCTTGTGTGTGTGGTCAAGCTTATGGGTCAAGCGTTGGGTTATGTCGGCCGACCGGGGAATCGAACCTAGGACCCGCGCTGGGCAAACACGGACCTGCCTTCGTCCTCTGACGAAGATCGTCTACTACTGAGCTCAGCTTGGATTGCTCTGGCATTTATACTCTCCGTGTCGCGTCGCGGCCGCGGCCGCGATTCGCGTCGCGCTAGTGTGAAAGGTGTTGCGTCGCGATAATATCGCAGAATCGCCACGCGACACGTCGCGCCAGTATGTAAGAGCCTTTTATAATATACGCGCCGCACTATGTAGGTACCATTTTGGTTGAAACACATGCGCGCTCTACACTTAGCCTGCGGATCGCGCGCGATGGCCGCGAAAGCGCGCGAACGCTAAGTGTGGAGCCGTTTCGCATATTCTTCGCGGTTTCGCGCTTTGTTCCCCAATTTTTGTCGGTTTTTTGTTCCGCGTCAAAGGGAGCGCGAAGCGCGAACGCGACGGTCAGTATTGTTCGAGCCGTTGTATGAGATAGACCTGCACTGTGGTTTTTAAAAAAATGAACGTAACGTGGACGAACCAGATGGAGTTGCAATTTTTAGAATATTACCAAGCGGAACCTATTTTGTGGGATCCTAAACAAAAAGATCATAAAAACAAATTAAAAAATCACGATGCATGGATGCGCATCAGCGTTATTATGGAGATACCAGTTCCTGATTTAAAAAAGAAGAAGGATTCGTTACTTTCAAGCTACAGAAGCTATAAAACTAAAGTAAAGAGATCGCTAAGTTCTGGTGCCGGTGTGGACGACGTGTACAAACCTGTTTGGTTCGCCTATGAATTGATGGATTCCTTCCTGGGTGACACTACAAAATGTAATAAAACTATAAATACTGTAAGTAGCACTTTATTAATGCCAGTTATTTGTACCTACAACACATTTTAGCGGTACCTACAACACATTTTAGCGACTAAAATAGTTACAAAATTCGTTCCTTATCTCCGTGGCAGTAGCTGGTGAACGGCGTGGTATATGTCGTACATTACGAATTGCACATGTTCTTTCAATTTCACTCCGCCATGAGCCGGGTTGTACAAGTACATTGTTGTTGTCATATTGGTCGATAGTACCGGGAGGTGTATAAATATGTGAAGAACTTCTGCTTCGTCTCAAATAATTGTGTAATAAAATACAAGTCAATGTAATGACACTAGCTTTCTCTGGCTGTAGTTGAATAGGTTTTTTGAAGATACGGAACTTTGTCACCATTATACCAAACGTATTTTCTACAACAACCCGTGCTCTAGATAATTTCTGGTTAAAGATACGTTCTTTAGTGCCTACGTTGTGATTACCAGGAAATGGTTTCATGATATGTTCTGAAAGGGCAAAAGCCCCATCTGCCAAGAAGATGTAGGGTACGTCAACATTTGAATCAGGTAGAGGATGCGGTACTGGTAAATTTAATCGGTTTGTGCAAATTCTTTTCCACAAAATGCTATTTGTAAATACTCCACCCGTCGCTAATTCTGCCTTGACATCCAATATCAGCAAAAATAAATTTGTATTGGCTGTCTACTGCTGCTAGCAAAACTATACTGAATGTTCGTTTATAATTATAATATTCAGACCCTGAGTTAATTGGACTTTCCAAAACAATATGTTTCCCGTCTATTGACCCCACTGCTCGGGGAAATTTGGGTGCAAATCCTTTTTCGATTTCCAACCATTCATTTGAGCACGACGGAATCTGAAACAAAAAATAATAAATTTTCATTTATTTTCAGGAAGCGGAACCAGCAAACGTCGATCAATATGAAGAAGGAAATGTCAATCGATATGAAGAAGGAAATGGATCCAGAGAAGGTGATTTAAGTGGGGGACAAGAAAGAAAAAATCAGCATGCTGCTGACAATCTGAATGGAAACAATGACAGCAATGCCACACAAACAATTCGGCGGCGCCGAAATCCCCCCGAACTTCTAGACGCGGGAAAAGTTGTCAAAGAAGCTCTGGATACTTTCGCATCCACATTGAAAAGAACCGATGCTGCACGACAACCTAATAAAGAAGTTGACGATTGTGATTTATATGCTCAACTCCTGGCAAAAAAAATGAGGAAAATGTCTGAAGAAAGAAGACTTAAACTGATGCTTGACATTGACAGCATGGTTTTACGCTATCAGTACGGATACGAATCAGAAACACAGTTTTCTCCAATGCGATCAACACCCTCCCCATCATATTTTCCAAACAGCCCCTACCAATTTCAGCGACTTGGTACTTCAGCCTCAAGTTATTCCGATTCAGCAGTACACTATACTCCGAAGACCATAAAAATCATTAATTCAAAGAATACACCTAGCACTGAATCCTCAAATCAATCCATGCCAGCATCTTATAATTATTTTCCAAATAGAGCCCTTGATGTGGGACCAAATATTGTGATACATTCTAATGAACAAATTTACCCAACCGTGGTTCAATTGCCAGATCCAGATGAATATCAAGAGGTCAATGAACCAAACATTATTGAAAAAGCGTTCAACATCAGTTAAATATTACATTTTTGTATTGAAATAATAAACCCAACATGCATGATGTGAGTGAACTTAGCAAATCATTGTCCAGCAGATCAAAAATAAATATGAGTTCTTTTCGCATGCAGCTGAGTTCTACAGTTCCTGATACTTTTTATAAATAGTTCTGGCGTTTTTACATTAAAAAAGTCAATTGGCAAAATGATCTGCTAACTTCCCGTAGCAGATCATTTGCAGCAAATCAAAAACGAATTTGAGTTCTTCTCGCATGCGGCTGAGTTCTACAGTTCCTGATACTTTTTACAAATAGTTCTGGGGTTTTTACATTAAAAAAGTCAATTGGCAAAATGATCTGCCAACTTCCCGTAGCAGATCATTTTGCAGCAGATCAAAAATAAATGTGAGTTCTTTCGCATGCGGCTGAGTTCTACAGTTCCTGATACTTTTTACAAATAGTTCTGGCGTTTTTACCTTAAAAAAAGTCAATTGGCAAAATGATCTGCCAACTTCCCGTAGCAGCAGATCAAAAACAAATGTGAGTTCTTCTGGCAATCGGCTGATTTCTACAGTTCCTGATACTTTTCAGGAATAGATCTGAACTCACGTCCACTTTTGTGAAAGGCTAGAACTCTTTCGTTTTTCACAGGTTCGCATCAGACCTGCAATCTAAAACTCAATTCGAATCCAGAACTCACGCTAGAGTGCCAGCAGATCATGGTTGAACGTTCGAAAAGGCGAAAAATAATATTTTAATCCTTTCAAATCATAGTGAAAGGCTAGAACTCTTTCGTTTTTCACAGGTTCGCATCAGACCTGCAATCTAAAACTCGATTCGAATCCAGAACTCACGCTAGAGTGCCAGCAGATCATGGTTGAACGTCCGAAAAGGCGAAAAATAATATTTTAATCCTTTCAAATCATAGTGAAAGGCTAGAACTCTTTCGTTTTTCACAGGTTCGCATCAGACCTGCAATCTAAAACTCGATTCGAATCCAGAACTCACGCTAGAGTGCCAGCAGATCATGGTTGAACGTCCGAAAAGGCGAAAAATAATATTTTAATCCTTTCAAATCATAGTGAAAGGCTAGAACTCTTTCGTTTTTCACAGGTTCGCATCAGACCTGCAATCTAAAACCCGATTCGAATCCAGAACTCACGCTAGAGTGCCAGCAGATCATGGTTGAACGTTCGAAAAGGCGAAAAATAATATTTTAATCCTTTCATATCATAGTGAAACTTTTCAAATCATAGTGAAAGGCTAGAACTCTTTCGTTTTTCACAGGTTCGCATCAGACCTGCAATCTAAAACTCGATTCGAATCCAGAACTCACGCTAGAGTGCCAGCAGATCATGGTTGAACGTTCGAAAAGGCGAAAAATAATATTTTAATCCTTTCAAATCATAGTGAAAGACTAGAACTCTTTCGTTTTTCACAGGTTCGCATCAGACCTGCAATCTAAAACTCGATTCGAATCCAGAACTCACGCTAGAGTGCCAGCAGATCATGGTTGAACGTCCGAAAAGGCGAAAAATAATATTTTAATCCTTTCAAATCATAGTGAAAGGCTAGAACTCTTTCGTTTTTCACAGGTTCGCATCAGACCTGCAATCTAAAACTCGATTCGAATCCAGAACTCACGCTAGAGTGCCAGCAGATCATGGTTGAACGTCCGAAAAGGCGAAAAATAATATTTTAATCCTTTCAAATCATAGTGAAAGGCTAGAACTCTTTCGTTTTTCACAGGTTCGCATCAGACCTGCAATCTAAAACCCGATTCGAATCCAGAACTCACGCTAGAGTGCCAGCAGATCATGGTTGAACGTTCGAAAAGGCGAAAAATAATATTTTAATCCTTTCATATCATAGTGAAACTTTTCAAATCATAGTGAAAGGCTAGAACTCTTTCGTTTTTCACAGGTTCGCATCAGACCTGCAATCTAAAACTCGATTCGAATCCAGAACTCACGCTAGAGTGCCAGCAGATCATGGTTGAACGTTCGAAAAGGCGAAAAATAATATTTTAATCCTTTCAAATCATAGTGAAAGGCTAGAACTCTTTCGTTTTTCACAGGTTCGCATCAGACCTGCAATCTAAAACTCGATTCGAATCCAGAACTCACGCTAGAGTGCCAGCAGATCATGGTTGAACGTCCGAAAAGGCGAAAAATAATATTTTAATCCTTTCAAATCATAGTGAAAGGCTAGAACTCTTTCGTTTTTCACAGGTTCGCATCAGACCTGCAATCTAAAACTCGATTCGAATCCAGAACTCACGCTAAAGTGCCAGCAGATCATGGTTGAACGTTCGAAAAGGCGAAAAATAATATTTTAATCCTTTCAAATGATAGTGAAACTTTTCAAATCATAGTGAAAGGCTAGAACTCTTTCGTTTTTCACAGATTCGCATTAGACCTGCAATCTAAAACCCGATTCGAATCCAGAACTCACGCTAGAGTGCCAGCAGATCATGGTTGAACGTCCGAAAAGGCGAAAAATAATATTTTAATCCTTTCAAATCATAGTGAAAGGCTAGAACTCTTTCGTTTTTCACAGGTTCGCATCAGACCTGCAATCTAAAACTCGATTCGAATCCAGAACTCACGCTAGAGTGCCAGCAGATCATGGTTGAACGTCCGAAAAGGCGAAAAATAATATTTTAATCCTTTCAAATCATAGTGAAAGGCTAGAACTCTTTCGTTTTTCACAGGTTCGCATCAGACCTGCAATCTAAAACCCGATTCGAATCCAGAACTCACGCTAGAGTGCCAGCAGATCATGGTTGAACGTTCGAAAAGGCGAAAAATAATATTTTAATCCTTTCATATCATAGTGAAACTTTTCAAATCATAGTGAAAGGCTAGAACTCTTTCGTTTTTCACAGGTTCGCATCAGACCTGCAATCTAAAACTCGATTCGAATCCAGAACTCACGCTAGAGTGCCAGCAGATCATGGTTGAACGTTCGAAAAGGCGAAAAATAATATTTTAATCCTTTCAAATCATAGTGAAAGGCTAGAACTCTTTCGTTTTTCACAGGTTCGCATCAGACCTGCAATCTAAAACTCGATTCGAATCCAGAACTCACGCTAGAGTGCCAGCAGATCATGGTTGAACGTCCGAAAAGGCGAAAAATAATATTTTAATCCTTTCAAATCATAGTGAAAGGCTAGAACTCTTTCGTTTTTCACAGGTTCGCATCAGACCTGCAATCTAAAACTCGATTCGAATCCAGAACTCACGCTAAAGTGCCAGCAGATCATGGTTGAACGTTCGAAAAGGCGAAAAATAATATTTTAATCCTTTCAAATGATAGTGAAACTTTTCAAATCATAGTGAAAGGCTAGAACTCTTTCGTTTTTCACAGATTCGCATTAGACCTGCAATCTAAAACCCGATTCGAATCCAGAACTCACGCTAGAGTGCCAGCAGATCATGGTTGAATGTTCGAAAAGGCGAAAAATAATATTTTAATCCTTTCAAATGATAGTGAAACTTTTCAAATCATAGTGAAAGGCTAGAACTCTTTCGTTTTTCACAGATTCGCATTAGACCTGCAATCTAAAACCCGATTCGAATCCAGAACTCACGCTAGAGTGCCAGCAGAGCATGGTTGAATGTTCGAAAAGGCGAAAAATAATATTTTAATCCTTTCAAATGATAGTGAAACTTTTCAAATCATAGTGAAAGGCTAGAACTCTTTCGTTTTTCACAGATTCGCATCAGACCTGCAATCTAAAACTCGATTAGAATCCAGAACTCACGCTAAAGTGCCAGCAGATCATGGTTGAACGTTCGAAAAGGCGAAAAATAATATTTTAATCCTTTCAAATGATAGTGAAACTTTTCAAATCATAGTGAAAGGCTAGAACTCTTTCGTTTTTCACAGATTCGCATTAGACCTGCAATCTAAAACCCGATTCGAATCCAGAACTCACGCTAGAGTGCCAGCAGATCATGGTTGAATGTTCGAAAAGGCGAAAAATAATATTTTAATCCTTTCAAATGATAGTGAAACTTTTCAAATCATAGTGAAAGGTTAGAACTCTTTCGTTTTTCACAGATTCGCATCAGACCTGCAATCTAAAACTCGATTAAAATAATTAATTTATATTAATTTTATTTCTTACCTTAACTTCATCTTTTAGTGCTTCGTTCAGGGCGTTACATACTTCTGGTATGATATTTGAAATCAGTTGAGGAGATATTTTAAATAGGAAATGTAGACTTTGGAAGTCGTCGCCTGTAGCCAAATATCTCAGTGTTAGAGCTAGACGTATCCGAGCTGGAATAGCTTCTCGTAATTGGGTATCTTGTTTTGAAATCTTGTTTGAAATCTGGCTTAGTAAATATTCAAAATCAGTTAAAGACATCCGAGTAAACTTATGAAATTCCCCAGAAGGTTCAGCCACTAACTCATTCAGCTGTTTTTCCATAGTAATCCTGTGACAAATAAATAAAGAGATGAGATTGAGGATGATTACTAATTTACATAAGAAACTGATGAATGTAAACTAAGGCTTCGTTCACACGGCATTGTCCTGCACGTTTTTTTGCAGTATACGTCTTAACGTATAAATAGTGACCATACAACGTACATATATCCATTCACACGTCGATTGTACTGCAAAAAAACGTGTACCGCTTATACGTTTAAACGCATACTCAACGGACTTGTCAAGCAAATCGAATGAACTTTGACGTATTCGGTTCGCAGTGGCACATAATATAGCTCTGTCTCGTTCACACGGCACGATGTTCACACGTTTTTTATCGAATAGCAACCGAAGAAGCGTTTAGTACCTGAGCGTCTTTTGGACGGGTGGCACGTATTTTATGTTAGATTTGGTTTGATATTCAAAATGGTTGAGGAATCTTTTATAGACAACGAACTATTAATTTCTTTAGTGGAACAATGTCCCGTTTTATGGGATAAAACTTTGGAACTTTATAAAAATCGCGTCGCAACTCAAGCGGCTTGGAAGGGAATCATGGTAATAATTGATCCTAATTTTGAGACAAAGGAAGAAAAAACAAGACAAGCCTTAGGTATGTATATTTTATTACTAATAATAAAAATTGAGTTACAACATATTTTAACTTGCTCTGCTTAGTTCTAAATGTATTCGTTTTGCCATGGGACTGCTCCTTCGTTTGATAAAAAATAGTGACTAAAAATGGACCTTACGCTGTTTGCTTGAACATTTCGAACTGCCGTACTTTGAATATTTTCAAATAATGAAGGATTTGCCACATCTTCAAAATTGTGTCCATCATTTTCACGAACATAATTGTGTAATACAATGCATGCTTTTATGATTTCTGTCAATAAACTTGGTGAAACATCAATAGCCTTATGTAGAATTCTCCATTTTCCCGCTAAGATACCAAAAGCACACTCCACGTACCTCCTTGCTCTGCTCAGGCGGTAATTGAAGATTTTTTTACGTAAATCTAAATGTGTTCCTCCAAAAGGGCGTAGTAAATTATTATGTAGAGCAAATCCCTCATCACCAATAAATACGTAAGGTGTACTTTCTCCACCTTCTAATAATGGCTTTGGTTTGGGTATATTCAACGAACCATCATTAAGTTTTTTCCACAAGACGGAATTTTTCAAAATGGATGAGTCACAATCTTTTCCGTATGATCCTATGTCTACATATATAAATCTGTATTCCGAATCAACCACCGCAAGTAGCACAATTGAAAAATAATCTTTATAATTGAAGTACATGGATCCACTATGAGGAGGCTTTAAGATTTTTATGTGTTTTCCGTCAATTGCACCTAAACAATGAGGGAAATTAGTCTTTCTTTCAAAACCTTCCACTATTTTTATCCATTCACTTTCTGTAGAAGGCATTTGAAGATATTCTCCCTGAAGGACATGCCATAGAGTCCAGCAAACATCCCAGATGATACCACTTATAGTCGATACTCCAACTTTGTATGAATAGTGTAAATCTTTCATGGAGCACCCCGATGCTAAATACCTGAAAAAAAATGTAAATGTACAGTCAACAGCACGTCCCTCTATACAGATCCAATATAAACTGACACGCGGCATCATTACACAGACTGGTTTGACAAGATCAGTTTATAATGGAAGTGTAAAGAGGGACGTGCTATTGTCTGTACCGTATTACTTTTTTGTTTACCGTTTTTGTTTGTCTTTTACAGCTAAAATGATTATTCAACGGTGGACTCATATAAGAGATAATTATAATCGATCGTATAAAAAGATAAAAGATCAGAAAAGCTCAGGAAGTGGCGCCAAAACAGCAAAGCCTTATGTATATAGTAAACAGTTATCTTTTCTGCAGAAAGTAATAGAACCTAAAAAGACAGTAAATAATGCTACTACCGAAAATAACAACACGGAATCCAATAATAACACAGAATCCGAAAACCAGAAAAAAAATTCTGAGGGGGGAAATGAAACATTGGAAACAAACTCTATAGAGACACATGACACAATGGCGGCAAAGAGCCCAATACCTAATCGTGTACCTAAAAGATCTCCAAAGAATATGATTAATCCTGTAGATGCGAAGATGATGAAATTTATGGATTCTTATTCGAATAACGAACCTAAAACAATGAATCGGCATCTTTCATTTTTTAATGGGATATTACCATCATTAGATAAGTATGACGATGATGAAGTCCTTGAATTCCAAATGGGTGTGTTACAGTTAATGAAAAAAATTAAAAACAGTCGCCAAATTCGTGAATCGTCGTCTTTCAATCTGTCATCAGTTCACAGAGGATATTTTACACAACAATACCAAAATAGTAATATACAAGAAGCTACAAATTCTATTAGTACAAACATGACTACAACGACTTCTCTTCAAAGTCCAGCCTCTGTAGAATTAACTACAGCAGCTTCTCTTCAAGGTCCGTCTTCTGTCGAATCCTGCTATTCTAACTACACGGATATTGATTACAATGTCTTTTAATACGAAACACGAATATACAGGTTTAGGTTTAAAGATATTTTATTCTCAAAAAAGACACAAAGTCACTTACATGAGAACAATGCTTAAAATATAAATTATATACTACTCAAAACAAAATAAGGGCCACTTGTACATTTACATTTTAAACTAACTGAATGTTGACCTACGTTATGATAACTCATTTCTATGAGTTGTGTTATGATCTTAAGTGGTTGAGGAACGATAACAGTGAAGTATGGGCAATATTGTGGTCGAGGGTACGATTTGACTGATATTTTATCCCGCACCTTTTCAAGTGGGTAGTTTTGTTTAATTTTTGTGTTTTATTTCAATCAGTTTAACTTCAGTTCGCTGTGTGTTACGGTTGTTTTTTGAAGTTAAGCGTGCAAGTCGATCGTTTAACTGTACAATGCCAAGAATTCGACACCATATGGACAACGCTACTGCTGTTAGAGCCGTAGCAATGATTGAGGGTGGTCAATCGCAACGTTCCGTGTCTCTGCAGTTAGGATATTCACGAAGGGCTGTTCAAAACTTGTGGAACCGGTACCAGGAGACCGGTAGTGTGTCTCGGCGTCGTGGCTCGGGAAGAGTACGTGCTACTACTGCCAGCGAGGATCGGTACATTCGACTTTGTGCAAGACGTGAACGAACTGTTACAGCGCGCACTCTGCAAAATCGTTTACGCCGGACTACAGGTACAACTGTCAGTGACCAGACTATACGCAACCGCTTGCACGAAGACCTGCAACGTTCAAGAAGGCGAGTAATTCAAACTAAACTGAACGGGAGCCAGCGTGCAAACCGTTTAAGATTTGCGCGTCAATATCTTGAATGGGGGATGGAGGACTGGAGTAACGTGCTCTTCACGGATGAGTGCAAGGTGAAGTTTTCTAGTGACGATCGACGTGTCAGAGTGTGGAGAAGAAGCGGTGAACGATTTTCTGATCCTTGCATACACGAACGTGACAGATTTGGTGGTCCCAATGTCATGGTCTGGGGCGGAATCAGCTTACAAGGCAAAACTGGGCTTGTTTTTCTGAACGAGGGTACAGTAACAGCACAAAGTTACATCGAACATGTTGTCAGGCCCCATGTTATATCGTTCTCACAACGAGCAGAAGACGGCTTCATCCTAATGCAGGATAATGCACGAGCACACACAGCCCGAGCGACCATGTCCGTCTTAGAGGAAGCCAATATTCAGGTTTTGCCATGGCCTGCCAACAGCCCCGACCTAAATCCGATCGAACACCTTTGGGACCAGCTGAAACGGCGAGTCAGAGCAGCTCAAGAGGATGTACACACCCAGCGCCAGTTGATTGACCTCCTGAAAAGGTGTTGGGAGGAGATTCCTGACGAGAACATCAGACACCTTATTGAGAGCATGCCTTCGAGGCTTCGAGAGTGTGTTTTAAAAAGGGGAGGACATACTCGTTACTAACCCCATAAAAAGCAACTGTACAATTTGTGATTTTGAGACTGAACTTTAACTTTAAAGTTTACGTTTAAATACCCGTAAATATGGCGAAACCTAAAAATTATGATTATGTCGTTAATTTTTTATTTAATCTTATTAAAATTAATTTTATTTGATGAAAAAATTGTTGTTTGATTTAATTTAAACACCCCCAGCATCGAAAGCTTGACAAGAATTAAATTACGCAGAAAAATAGTGGTGGCCCTTATTTTGTTTTGAGTAGTATATAAGGTTCGTCACAGACGTCACGGTAGCAATATTATGATACACCCATTCAATGCATTCAACTTTTGTGAAGGGTGTAATTTGTGATTACATAAGCAGCTAATTGAGTTTTGAATGCATTGAAAGAGTGCAACTTTTTTATACATGAGGGTATTTTGTTATATAATTGTACTCCTTCAAAAGTTAACATTTTTTTACCAAACTTTGTTCTCATCTTCGGTAAAATCAGAAAACTAGCTCGGCGACTGCTACGTTGGGTTACTTGTTTTACTTTAATAAACAATAAGTTAGTCTGTATACTTTTGTTAAGTGCCTTACGAATGAACATACCATAGTAAAATTGGTAAATTTTTTATAATATACCATAGTAAAATTGGTTAATTTTTTATATTTTTTTAATTATAATAATTAACATTAATAAAAGTTAAATAATCACAACCTGTGTATTTTTATTTGTGTACTTACCTTAAACAGATGGCTAATTTCATTTTAGTACTAATGCATTTCCGCATATTCGTATTTGATTTTGGTAGGCTTGAATTTTCCAGTCGAGTTAATAACTTTTCAAAACTTTCAACAGACATTCGAAAGTAATTAAAAAACTTTTTTTCATCGTTTCTAAGATTTTCGAATAATTTTTCAAATGTGATCGTTCGCACAGATTCTTGATTAATAGGATGTACCCAAAACCTTCTGTTTTGTCGGCGGCGAGACCGTTGGCGCCTACGATACCAATATAAAATTACAACCACGCGTGGATCCATCAGTGACGTCTACTCGCTGTGACAACTGTGTGAAGACTGCGGCTATTCGTCTTTTACACGAATGATAATTTACCGTGTGAAGACCCGGATGATTGTACGTTAAAAAAACGAATACGAAAAAAACGTGCAGGACAATTCCGTGTGAACCCAGCCTAACCTTGATCGATTACGATGAATCCTTGTCATCCACCACCTTCGTTTTCTCCATCGATTCTTAATTTGCGTTTCATTTTTAATATGTACAAAATTATAGTACGCTAACGCGCAGATTGTTAGGGACGCAGCAACAGCTACTTCGGCGTCCATTCTATTCAACATTGCGAACGTAACTGTTTACATTCCGCGAACGATTGCGAGTGTAGAGTCATAGTTAAATTCGCGGCAAGTTAGCGCCGCGAAATCGCGCCGTGATCCGCGGGCTAAGTGTAGAGCGCGCATTAGATGTGTCTTCTCGACATCCGTGTGTCACTAACGGGATGCAGCAGAATACCAGCGTCAGGTATTGTACCTGGCATATGCTGAGCTGGACTCCCATTTGGTGCAACCATGTGAACCATGGGACACACACCGCCCAGTAGTGATCGACCGTTATAAATGTCATGTGAGATGTCTATGAGTTAATTTATCTTTTTAATCTTTGTTTTCTTTTCTCACCTTTTTTGATGTTTTTTTAATGCCTGTATTGTGTCTTTTGTTGCACTGAATAAACGGTTTATCTATTTATAATATTATTAAAACATTAACAATTTGACAATAAATGTGTCATTATTGGATTGTACATGCTCTGGAGATACTACGTGCCAAATTTTAGCTATTTACTTCAATAAAAAAAAAAGTTACAGATTTTTTGAGACGGTACGCACGGTTCTGTCCCATAGTGCGCCAGCACATGGTCAAACTACGAAAAACGCGCATTCGCGTTGGCCGCCCTGAATGCGTCACTTTGGATGCTACAGGTTCAATGTTTCTTCAACCTCTTAAGTTACCAAATGATTATGAATTGAGTAAGAGACTTTTCTTATACGTAACAATATTAATAAATAAATTTGATGTGTCTGTACATTTATGTCAGATCCACATCCACATGACACTGCGGCTGTTTCTACATGGTTATTACAGTGGTTAGAAAATGTACGTTGTCATCCTGACGAAATTATAACAGACGATTCGTCTGCGTTAGTAGCAGCAAATGTTAGAGCATTCACTGATTTTACATGTGTGAAAGACTATTTACTTCATTGTTTTAGTTTTTTGAATGGAAATAAAGAAGAACTACAAAAAAAATTATTATATTAGATACTAGTCATTTTATAAAGACTCGGTTAGTGGAAGTGCTCAGGTGCTGTTCGTGCAAGTGCGGTTCAAATCAGTGCTCTGAGTGGAATACGTCTATAATTTAACTTGCTTCGAATATGTTGACACAAAAATTAAAATGTATTTATTATATTCATCGTATCCGCTACATTAAAGAATGTCAAGACTTTGCACTGATAAAGGAAATCATTACTAAAGTGATAAAACTTTGCTTATATCAAAATTATTTTGAAAACGATGATTCAGGTTTGAGGGGAAGAGCAAGCAAAACCTTGGCAATTTGTTAAACAGTCATAAGTGCGGTGATTTTAAAAACGTTGATCAAAATAAAGATTTTGAATGTGATCAAATTGTCTTCGATGATGCCGACGTTCGAGACATTGTCGCATGTTACGATCTGTTGATAGAAAACAAACAAAACAGCAACGCTGCAAATTCCTGTTGGTAAAAGTAGTCCATATTATTTTTGTTACGACGACAATTCTTTTAAAATTGAAATAAGTAGGGTAAATACGGGTAAAGCGAATAAGTGAGGTAAAGCGGATAGCTGTTTTTTTTTTCGAAAAGTATAATAAATGGCGCTATTTGCACTAATGCAGTTGACACTTGACATGTGCGGCTACGCCATGACAGTTTAACTAAAACAATAACGTTTGTTGTGAAGTAAAAAAAAAGTTTTCGTTGGATTTCTTACGATTTTTGATCAGGTATGTGATATTTTCACAGTCATATTCATTTGAAGCAGCAATTGCTAATAATGATTTTAATGCTGATTGACTGGTCTATAAATATATAATTGTGATATAAATAACATTATTATGTGAATAATCACAGGGAACACAGACACTTATGTCTGTGTTATTAATGATAATGATTATAATGTTATAAAAATCACTTTCCACTGATGGTTGATTAGTGGCGCTAAAAGAATTTCAAATAAAACGTGAAGATAATGTAAGATAATAAATAATTGATGTGGTGTTCTGAGTGATAAAGAATGCAATGATTGAAGAATACAATTGATTTAAGATAATTGATTAATGCAGAGCGAGTATCGAGTTAACCACCTGGTTCGGTACATGGCGTTGAGCAAATGTCATATTCTGAACCGCGTTGTTACTGGAACGAAGTTGTTTTACGAAGCTCGCGGTAGGAGTTAGATGGAAGAAATAGGCCGGAACGAAAAAGCGTTATGCCCCCTCCATCACCTCTATGCGCCTTTTCATTAGTGTAAGTAATAAGAGACAGAGAGAGAGAGATAGTTCACATGGTTTCCGAGGATGGGGATAGAAGTGACGTCACTCGTGTTAATGTTGACGTCATATCTCTTACATACACGCCACGCCTAAGACACACATTATTTTGTACCTGCTTCCCAACTAACTAAACTCAGTTCAAATGACTTGAAATTTTGACAATTATAATGTAGTTGTTTCGGTCATAATAATATTATTTATGTATACCTACCTGTAAGAAACAACTCTATTCATGATCAGCTGTTTAAAATCACCCGCAGTTAACACATTTCCTCAGGAAGGACAGACGAACATAGGCAAATACCGCTTCGACCGCCACCGCCTGTTCTGTGCGTTCTGTGTCCAGCCCATCGTCCCAATAATAAGTAAGTTTGCCCCTTTAGAGCAGATCGTCGATTACACTGTATCTTCTAACAAGTACCTTGGTCCGGTGTTGGTCCGATGCTGGTCCGACCGACACAGTTTGTGAAAATTCCACGTACTTAATATCAATGCGTTTTCCTTAAACTGTTAGTTATTTGCGCCGCGTCGCTTTACCGTTTTTTTTTTTAAGTGGGTTCGATTTCGATCGTTTTGTTGGAATTCTGTTTTGCAATAAATTGGATCATATTTAAGTAAGTTCCATAAAATGCCTGTAGTTATTTTGAATGAGAATAAGCTGCTTTGTTATCGCCTTCAATATTCTTCTGTTGTTTTGTCCTTCAACTAGACATGAGTATGGATCTTCAGAAATTTGCAGAATTCAGAAAGCACTCCATGAGTCGTGATCCTCATTACGTACACAAGAGCCCAGATCGAGTAGATAGAGCGTTGTTCAAGTAGTTGGCTCAACAAGCTTATACGGTGCCACTCTATTATGTAATGTTATGGACAGGAGCCGGTGTGCGCACACTCGAGATATCTAGCGAGCGGCGGACAGCGAGCAGCGGCGGTGTGTACAATCATACACTTATGACTTACTTACTACATGAACGAATGTCCGCGCACAAAGAGATAACCTACCGGGCTTCACGTACTACTTCCGAAATGTCCGCGATTTATTCGAACATTTCTCCGCTTTGCAAACGGCATTACAAAGTCGTAAGCCGGCAGACGAGTGACATTAGGAAAGGTTCCACCGCTTCGGACAGCGGCGGGTAAACGACGCGAGGATGATGATAGGGGATCATCAAACTGAAGCACGCGTCGTTAGGCTCTAGACAGACGGACTGCATTTCAACTGCAATCCAACTGCAAATTTGCAGTTCGGATGCAGTTTGAATGCAGTTGACACGACTGCACGCCGACTGCAATTGGACCGCACGGTTGGTTTTCAGTTCTATTGCAGTCGTGTCAACTGCATTCAAACTGCATCCGAACTGCACCATACCCACCCGCCCGCACTACTTTAACGCCCCCCCCCCCCGCGCATAGAATCAGTCGTAGAAACAAGGTTAGAGTGAGCACACGCGTTGTCTATCCGTAAATAAAATAAATATGTCGAGCGACGAGGATAGTAATACAGTAAATGAATCTGTACATTTTGATACTGATGCATTTATAAGTGCCATTAAATCAAAACCTTGCATTTGGAACTATAAGATTGAATCTTATAGTAACAAAATTGAAAAAAACAAAGCATGGGCCACTATTTGCGAAATGTTTACGCCCGGATTTGAACAAAAGAGTAAGAAGGAGAAAAATATAATTGGTAAGTATTATAATTCGTTTTTTTACCCTCCGATGACCTACAGTTTCTTTCACTACCGTCGCCTATTATTATGTCTTGTAATGGTTGAGTTAAAGAATCTTCAAAATTATACCCATCTCTTTCTCGCACAAAGTTATGCAAAACGCAGCAAGCTTTTATAATTTATTTTGCAAAATTTGGTTTATGGTCGATGGGTCGGTGAAAAATACGCCATTTATTTGCTAGAATACCAAATGAACATTAAATAAATCTTCTAGCCCGTGATAGGCGGTAATTAAAAACCTTCTTTTCCACACTTAATTGTCTCCCTGCGTAAGGGTGCATAACATTTTTAGAAATTGAAAATGCTTCATCACCTACAAACGTATGGCATTGAATTTACAGGTGGCGGAATGTTTAAGGTTTTTTGTTGAAGTTTTTCATATAATACGCTTTCTTCAAATATTGTAGAATCTGAACATCTCCCTTAAGAGCCGATGTCAACAAATGTAAACATATAGTTACTGTCGCAAGTGGCTAGTAATATCATAGAAAAGTATTTTTTATAGTTGTAATATGAAGACCCAGTGTTTCGAGGTTTTTTTAACCTTACGTGCTTTCCATCAATTGCACCAAGACAGTATGGATAGTTGTTCTTGTTTTTGTTTTATGTTCAATAAGTACATGTTCGATAATTAATAAAATGAATTTTATTGTTTATTCCGTACTTTTAATGGCGGCATCAGACAAATTGTTGATGCTGGCCTACACAATGTTTTGTTTCGTTGTCACTTTCACTTGTTTCTTGTAAAATTTGTAACTCCGTAACACTCTCATCATTACTTTATTTCTCCATTTCATCCATACCGTTAATTGATTGCCACTTTCCACTGTAATGCTGTTCCACCGGACAGCCGTAATGTTATTTATTTTATTCATGATATACCTATATAATATTATGTACTCTGTGTTCATGATGCCGGAAGGTCGGCGCCTGCGACCCCTTACTTGTCACAGGAATGCCACAGACACACAAGAGTGCCTCTGAGACTCAAGGCATAGACAAGTAATGAGGTTACGTCTGGCGCGGATTAAAAATTAATATTTTATCGTCTTTGCTAATATTTTTCATATTTATTACACCTATTTTATAATTTATTTATTTCGGTAACTGCCCGTGACATCACAGCGGGCCCTATCAGAATACCAGCGCTGTGACATTTATTTTTTTAAATGTTGCAACATCATGCTGAGATAGGAGCCTTTTGGCCTCGTATAGGACTTTTTATTTTATTTTTCTTTTTATTACTTTGTTTTATATAACTTGGATTTTTTATTTATATTTTTTACTGTGTTTAGTTTAGTTTGTGATCATCCTATACGAGTCGCAATAAATACTTTTTCTTTCTTTCTTTCTTTCTTTCTATGGAAAATTTGCTCGATATTTAAAACCTTCCGCTATGTTTTTCCACTTCTCTTCAGTGAGTTCTGGCGTTACCATATCTTTTAAGTGAATCCATATGTTACTACAAACATCTTTAATAATTTCTCTGATTGTGCTTACTCCGTGTCGATAAGCCCAGTGTAAATCATCAATAGAACATCCACTTGCTAAATATCTGGAAAATAATACATTAATTATTATTTTCAGCTGTTCAATATCAAAAAAAAGTGGAAACTACTACGCGATAATTTTTCACGATATGAAAAAAGAATGAACCCTATGAAAAGTGGTTCAGCGACCTCTAATTTACGACCATGCACATACCATCAACAGTTACTCTTTTTAAAAGATTTACAAGAAAAAGGTGAAAGATCGTCTAATTTAGATTCTACTAATGAGGAACCTGTAGGAGAAGAAATAACTAAGAAAAAAAAAAGCTGTTAACAAACGTAAAACAAAAATTCATTAGAAAAGGACTTGGGTTGGATCTAGTATCGTTTGGCAGGAGTTGGGAGGTAAAAAGGGTTGAAGCTGGTAGGGGTTTGGTCCCCGATTATAACGCTACCACTCTTATTACAAGGTATTGCATATTTTTCGAGAAATTTACAAAATAAGTTTTTAACCTCAAACCAGATAAAAGCGAAAACGGAACGTTAAAACGTGTGATTGACAACCAAATCTGTCACAATATATTATCTGTGGTGTAAAGTATCGTGCGAAATCGATAAAACGGAACGTAAAAAAAAAAAAAAGCGCGGTTTGTGTCACCTGTCATCCGTTTTTGATCATTCCGTTTCTCCTCGAGTTTCGTGAATGTTCTTTGTGTCTATCGTAGTTTTGTTGTGGCTTCTTTCGACGACCTTGGCTTCTCCCCTGGACTTTGATTGTTTGCCTTTACGATTTACCTACGCTTGTTACACTGGACACCGATTTTCTGCTTTATCGACTGACTTCTGCGCTTTACCCGGACTCCGATTTACTGCCTACGCGATCGACCCTCAAAACCATGGAACCTCAGCCATCGACGAGCCGTTCTGTGTTAGAGGACGAGCCTCAGCCATCGACGAGCCGTTCTGTGGTAGAGGACGAGCCTCAGCCATCGACGAGCCGATCTGCAGTTGAGGACGAGCCTCAGCCGTCGACGAGCCGTTTTGCGATTGATGATGAGTCATCAAGCAGTTCTGCGGAGGACGAACCGCCTGTTAAGCGCCATTTGTATGTGGAGGAAGTGCGCGGAATGTGGAACTTAGTAAAAATATTCCGTCAACTGGGCACGCGCGAGCAGTGTGTTGAATTTGCAGAGGAAAGAGGCATGATACCTCGTGAAAAAATATGTAACTATCATAAAAAACCTATGAAAATAGAATATTCTACGAACAAGACAGTGGGCTCTTTTGTTTGCAACAGAGGGCCATGCAGAATGAAATCCAAGATGAGCCGTGGCAAAGGAACTTGGTTCGATAATGTTAAAATTTTGATGCCTCAGGTATTTTACTTAATGTATGCCTTCGCTGAAAAATTTAGTTACGACAGAACAATTAAAGAAGATTTTTCATAAGGAGAACACTGCCTCTCTAGGTCAACCATTAATGACTGGTTTAATTATTGTCGAGAGGCAGTTGTAACGTATCAAAAAAATAAACAGTCAGTCACGGGAAAAATTGGAGGTCCCGGCAAAGTTGTGCAAATCGATGAAAGCAAGTTCGGGAAAAGAAAATACAACAAAGGGCGTCGAATCGAAGGACACTGGATCCTAGGGATGATCGAGGATGGGAGTGAGGATCTGCGCTTGGAAGTTTGCCTAGACAACGTCCGGTCTGCCGAAGTTTTGGTGCCCTTGATAAAGAAACATGTGGCTGAGGGCACCACAATACACACAGATTTCTGGCGAGCCTATGATTGTCTGGGGGACCACGGTTACATCCACCGTAAGGTAAACCACAGTGATGCAGGCAACCCTTTTGTGGCTGAGGACGGCACCCACACTCAAAGGATAGAATCACAGTGGCGTGTCGTCAAACGTTTTTTTTATAAAGACAATTACAACAACCGTGTCAATATGAACAATTTAATTTTTGAATATCTGTGGAGAAGAGACGTAGAGAGGCAGAAAAGAGATCCTTTTGAGGAACTTATAAGTGTCATAAATTATAGTTTTAATAAATAAATATATAAATGAATGTATTGTTGTTTTATTTGTTTGAATAATATGCTAGAAATCCTGCTTACAAGAAAGTTAGTGTACTTCCACTGATTGTATGTGTGTACAAAAGGCAGTTACTACTGTTACTAGCAGACCTTAGGATTCAAGAGCGAGCGAAGCGAGCTCGGGACTTGGGGCACCCCGACTCGGATAGGTTAGGTTAGAAGGGGATGACGGGGTCTAGTGAGCCTCCACCATTCATTCCCAGTAGCCCCCGCGGGGATTGCCACCGGAGGCAAATGGGAATAAAAATTCCTAGTCGCCACCGGCGGCGACTGGGAAGTCATTGCCCCCACTTCAGTTTCGCTATACATTGCTTTGCTTCTTGTGAAGAATAAAATAATAAGGAAATTTATTCCAAACCTACATCTATCTAATTGACATTATATACAGACAATTTTAATTTTTCACCTCTTTCTTAGTTGAAATGGCAATCATATCTCTTGGTTTTAGTAGATTTTTATATTTTGTTTATCCTTTTGATACATCCTTATTTTGTAAATGTGAGGACTTTGTAAGCCTTGTAGACTAGATCTGTAGACCATTTTTTATTTTTATCAAGTACCTGGTACTTGTTGACAGGCCTACGCTGTCCTCCCATACCTACTGTAACTCGAAAACATTGTAAAAGCCAATTATTTTTAAAAGAGTAACCATGGAGTTTCTTGCCGGTTCTTCTCCATAGGAAACGACCAATTGGAACCGTGCACCTAGCTTCTGACGTTTCATAAGTGCCCATGTTGGTTTATGTGAAATAAAAATATTTTGATTTGATTTGATTTGATTTGATGATAACATTGAAATAAAGTTTCCAACATAGACTTTGTTATTTTATCTTTTAAATCATGCTTATCCAAATGTGAAACGGAAACATAAAAATAATGTATATATACTACTCAAAACAAAATAAGGGCCACCACTATTTTTCTGCGTAATTTAATTCTTGTCAAGCTTACGATGCTGGGGGTGTTTAAATTAAATCAAACAACTATTTTTTCATCAAATAAAATTAATTTTAATAAGATTAAATAAAAAATTAACGACATAATCATAATTTTTAGGTTTCGCCATATTTACGGGGATTTAAACGTAAACTTTAAAGTTAAAGTTCAGTCTCAAAATCACAAAATGTACAGTTGCTTTTTATGGGGTTAGTAACGAGTATGTCCTCCCCTTTTTAAAACACACTCTCGAAGCCTCGAAGGCATGCTCTCAATAAGGTGTCTGATGTTCTCGTCAGGAATCTCCTCCCAACACCTTTTCAGGAGGTCAATCAACTGGCGCTGCGTGTGTACATCCTCTTGAGCTGCTCTGACTCGCCGTTTCAGCTGGTCCCAAAGGTGTTCGATCGGATTTAGGTCGGGGCTGTTGGCAGGCCATGGCAAAACCGGAATATTGGCTTCCTCTAAGACAGACATGGTCGCTCGGGCTGTGTGTGCTCGTGCATTATCCTGCATTAGGATGAAGCCGTCGTCTGCTCGTTGTGAAAACGGTATAACATGGGGCCTGACAACATGTTCGATGTAACTTTGTGCTGTTACTGTACCCTCGTTCAGAAAAACAAGCCCAGTTTTACCTTGTAAGCTGATTCCGCCCCAGACCATGACATTGGGACCACCAAATCTGTCACGTTCGTGTATGCAAGGATCAGAAAATCGTTCACCGCTTCTTCTCCACACTCTGACACGTCGATCGTCACTAGAAAACTTCACCTTGCACTCATCCGTGAAGAGCACGTTACGCCAGTCCTCCATCCCCCATTCAAGATATTGACGCGCAAATCTTAAACGGTTTGCACGCTGGCTCCCGTTCAGTTTAGTTTGAATTACTCGCCTTCTTGAACGTTGCAGGTCTTCGTGCAAGCGATTGCGTATAGTTTGGTCACTGACAGTTGTACCTGTAGTCCGGCGTAAACGATTTTGCAGAGTGCGCGCTGTAACAGTTCGTTCACGTCTTGCACAAAGTCGAATGTACCGATCTTCGCTGGCAGTAGTAGCACGTACTCTTCCCGAGCCACGACGCCGAGACACACTACCGGTCTCCTGGTACCGGTTCCACAAGTTTTGAACAGCCCTTCGTGAATATCCTAACTGCAGAGACACGGAACGTTGCGATTGACCACCCTCAATCATTGCTACGGCTCTAATAGCAGTAGCGTTGTCCATATGGTGTCGAATTCTTGGCATTGTACAGTCAAACGATAGATTTGCACGCTTAACTTCAAAAAACAACCGTAACACACAGCGAACTGAAGTTAAACTGATTGAAATAAAACACAAAAATTAAACAAAACTACCCACTTGAAAAGGTGCGGGATAAAATATCAGTCAAATCGTACCCTCGACCACAATATTGCCCATACTTCACTGTTATCGTTCCTCAACCACTTAAGATCATAACACAACTCATAGAAATGAGTTATCATAACGTAGGTCAACATTCAGTTAGTTTAAAATGTAAATGTACAAGTGGCCCTTATTTTGTTTTGAGTAGTATATTATAAATAAACTCATTTTTATTAAAACATGTACCTAGAGTGCCATTCGCGCGATTGCTAACAATGTAGGTAAAGTGCCCCAAGCGTCGAGCTATTTTGAATGATTTTTTTTATTTTGGTTAGACGTTCGGAAAAACGAAGATTTCATAGTTATATCGATAATTATATATAACGAAGTATATGTTTCCAGAATTCTTATGAGTTTTCCTATCCAATGGTACTACTGCGTAAAGAAAAAGGGTTGTTTAGTTCGTTCAAATGTCTAAAATATGACAACCACTCACAGCGGTTCAAACTTTGCACCCGTGGGTAAATACGACATTTGTGGCACAAGTAAAACTTTGCACCCGGCGTGACACTTTGTCGTGCCACGGCTTAAAAATATTATTTCAAAACACCGTTAAATTACAGATTATGTAGTAGTCATCAATCATATTATGTAGTATTCTATATTATAGTATATACGCCATCGCCGTCTTCATCTATCACCCTAACTAAAGTTGTGGAACATAATCAGTGTTTACAGAGTAAAGCTTATGGGGGCACAAACAAGCAATATTTCAACCCCGGAGAGAACATTATGTATAAAAAATATGATATAAATAAAAAATATTCATGGCATAGAGGCATTGTTATAAAACCAATGGGTAAAATGACCTATTTAATCAAAGATTGTAAAACATTTGTTCAAATGAAAAAACACAAAACCAACTAGTAGCTTATAAGGGACTGGACAACACCAATAATACGTATTCTGACAGCCCTGTTGATACAGCAGACTTGACACCAGGCAGCAGAGTTACGAGCGCATTGTACTCTGACACACACGTCAATAACTCTCCGAATGAGGGGGAAAATGGGCATGAACAGATCACCAATTCAGTGCCACTTCGTGACGAAGGAAGAGAGAGTGAACAGGAAACAGCAGTGACGGATGATGAAGAATTCTTCGACGCTTCAGGGATTGATGACGGGGCTGTTTCAGATAGGGTGTTGCGTCCGGCTCGAAATGTTAATTACAAACCATTCTTTTGTACTAGTTTGGAATAGTGTACATATATGTGATAGGGTGTCACTAAAAGGGGAGAATTGTTGTGTATGCAGTATTTATGCATAAACGTAGCCATAGACGCTATTGGTTATTATGTGACAACTGTCATGATGACATAAGCCTTGCGGGGTTGTCACTGGTTTTCGGAATAAAGGATCAGTGCGTAAACCGCTTCCTTGTGTGTATTACTGCCTACCTCCTACAAACATAATAGTTTCAAAAGCAAAATAAGTCATATTTGCATTAGTGTTATCTTAAATCATGTCAGAACAAGGCGCATCTTCTAGTTCCGGTCAAAGTGACCTAGTGTATATAAAAAGACGGCATGGATCAATAATTTTACGTGCGGGTCACCAATATTGCTTAAAAAGAAAAAACAAAAATGGCTCGGAGACTTGGGAGTGCACTAACAGAAAGAAAAAGTGCAAGGGACTTTTAAAAATAGCAGTAAGTAAAGTTTATTTTTTTAAATATGGGTAGTTTTTTACCAATGCCGCTATTTTATTTATTCTTCCTAGGTGGCATCATCGGCAATACCAAAGGATAATGCCCAGATATGGCCCACGTCAAACACATTTAGAACGATAATCAAAAATTATAAGTATTTTAAATAGGAAATTTCCATTTAAGTTCTATCTCTAACAAAGACGCCGTGATTTTAGCAAATTAATAAGTAATTTAACTATTATATCAATGCGAGTTTCACTGTCAAACGAAGTTTAGGGTTGCCATTATATGGACAGTTTACTTCAATTTATATATTTAATAAATCTAATCGATTACGGATTAATTAATAATAATATAAAATACTGGTATAAAAAAATTAAATATAATCACTTAAAACCTAAAACCCAACAAGGAAAAATAAAGCTACTTGTCGGCTACTAATTATTAAAACTTGGGCATTTATGCTCTTGACTTCGGGAAACTGGAACTATTACTAAATACGTTAGTTGGATTTCAGTTTTTTCTTACCATAGAAATGATTTTATGTATTTCTATGGTAAGCAAAAAGATTTTCTGATGTCATGGTCATTTTAGTTTCTTTAAACGAAACGTACTCGACCTTATGACAAAACAATTATGTTCATAAACACCTCAGACCAGAGATCATAGTCCACACATACATAAACATAAAAAGGTAAAGTCACTGAATTCTTTAAGGCTTTGCCGTAGTTAGATAAAAAATTAATTGATCAAGACCAACAATCGATGCAACTTATCGTTTATATTTTAAAATATGGCAACATTATTCTTTGACAGAATGATAGATTTGACAGCAAACTGTAATCAAAATTCAAACTACTCATAATGAGTAGTTTGAATTGTGGTTTGAATTTTAAATAATGAGTAACTCATTAGCGCGCTCGCTATCGTGGTTTGTGTATCGCTATCGTAGTTTTCTTTTGCCGTGGTTTGTGCTCTTTTGTGACCCTTTTTACGACAATGGACTCCGATCTACCTCCCCCGAATGATGAACCTCGCGCGAACTTGGACCCTGGATCCTCTTTGAATGACAACCCTGATGTGAATGTGGAAACTTCTGGCCCCGCATCTAATGACGACCCTTGCACGCATTTGGACTCCCGCCCCGCTATGGATCTGAGCAGCTCTGCTGTCCCGAGCACGTCGTTGCGGGGATTAACCGGCGCAAGCAACGTTCGCTACTGCGAATTATTGTAGAGTGGATATAAGGCGCTTGCGATCTCATCAATTGGAAATTGTGGAAGTACGATCAATTGTACAGCAATGGCTTCTGCCACAACAGGTACCTAAGCCTTATATTACATTATTCACCTATATTACAAACAATGCCTTTAAAAAACTGATAACAATAGCCAGTACATAAGCAAGCTTTTAGTAATTACATTGTCATAGTAAAAATATGTTTAAATAAGTACTTTTATTTTAATGAGAAACTAACAAAATCGTACAGCATAATTATGTACTATTTTATGCTACTTATTTCATTCTTCGGTCAGTGGGTCGTCTTAGGGGCGGTTTTCCTCATCATTTACTATGTAATTAATATTAAATAATAATCAATTGCATTTTCAGGTGCATATCTCAAGCAATGATTTTGTTTGTCATTCATGTTGGACTGCAGCATGGAATGAAATAAGACATCCAGCAGAAAGTGTCTCACCTTCCGCTGCTCGCCTCATTTGTGTTGGCTATGGTCGCACACTCCGTAGACAAAGAAGTCACCTCTTGTCTCAGGATTCTCCACGAGAAAATCATATAAGAGAAAATATTTCTAGACAAATTGCTCCACGTCAGGTAAAGTTCTAAATAATTAATAATTCTTATATTTCAGTTTATAGCGTGAAATATTTAGATTTATAATATTATTCAATAATTCATTGGTCTAGTCTGTAGTGCTCTTACTTACTCGACTAAGATGTATAGCTTCATTCTCTCCCTGGACAAACATTATTATTAAAAAAGCAAAAAATATTATAAAAAAGTATGTACACATTTTAAGTTGGCTGGAAGCTGTACTTAAAAGACAGAAGATATTATATTACTTTTATTTCTTTGTTTCAGTTGCTGAGCTCGTCTCGCATCTGCCACCCTTGCTGGCAGAGATGTGATAGAGCAATTACACGGTCCCGTTCTATCAGCTCTAGTAACCAGTCAGTGGATTTAGAAGAAGAGACTGTAGACCTTGACAGTACTCAAACAAATGACAACACAAGGGATAGAATCCACAGTATTTTTGCCAAATTACGTAAGAGCACCTGATACTCAGCGTTGCTGCTTTTTCCCTGGATGTACAGGTACTGATCACCCTCGCCTTACCGTTCCGGAATCACTACGAGTAAGACTTTTCTGTGATTATAAATATTATGTACCTGCATAATGCAGAATTTGCAATTTTCACCTAATAAGCAACTCATGGGACCTATTAGGGGACTTTACACAAAACCCAATACAAACTTTTAGTTCGGCCCATGTCGAAGAGTTTGCTACTCTGCTGCAGCAGAATATGTATGCACATTTAGATTTTCAAAATATAGACGAAATCCCAGAACATATGGTGCACTATTATCTTGGGATAACAAAAGCACAATTTAACCAACTACTTGCTGAAGTCCCCAGTCTGTCAAACAAGTATAAAGGAAGGTTTGCTCTAGCGGCATATTTTATCAAATTAAGAACTGGAGAAAGCGATGAACGTATTTATTCTTTGTTAAGTGTACCACGGAGTACTTTGGAACGTTTAATGAACATGGCCCGAGAGATACTACACCAAGATTTTGTGCCCCGAAACCTGGGATTAAATCATTTGACTAGGACAGACATCTCTCAGAGAAACTTACTTATACCAAATGGTCTATTTGGAACAGAGGAACGTCATCCAATTGTTATTGCCGATGGGACTTACATTTATATAGAAAAAAGCTCTAATAATTTATACCAGAAAAACACCTATTCTCTACATAAATATCGCAACTTGGTCAAACCATTTTTACTTGTTTGCTCAGATGGGTACATTATAGATGTGCTAGGCCCCTATCCAGCTACAACATCAGATGCCGATATTATACGAAATGAATTTTCTAATGAAAATGGTCCATATAGGCAGTTTTTCCAAAGTGGAGATGTGTTTATACTGGATAGGGGCTTTAGGGATTCCATTTCATTATTAGAGAGATGTAATTATAGTGTACATGTACCCCAGTCTCTACAACCATATAATATTTTGTATGGTTAAGCCTACGGACTAAGAATTATGTATCAGTATCAAATATCAGAACCACACTTGTATAAATTCAAAACTGTTGTCTGTACTTACCATTCAAAAGTTATTGTAAGTGTATATAATATGTCTGTGCTTATGAAAAAATAAATGTTATAAAAAAAATTAAAACTGTTTTATTTCCAAATGGCGACTTATTTTCTTAACTGATAAGTACTAGAAGATGTTCATAACAACTTAAACTATAATTGCATAAACTATTTATCTGTGTTCACTGTAGGCCACGGTTGTTCTAACATGTTGGCATTGTCCTTTGTTTACTCTATTGTATTTATGTATTAATTATGTGTCTACTTCATTTGTGATTTTAGACCTTTCCATAATATTATGAACTATATTAGTGTAGCAGTCTTTATTTTGTAGTCTATATGAATAAATATATTTTGATTTAACATTCTTAACGACCCGTTTAACGTAATGTTCAATAGCGTCGTTTTAAACATGAGGATTACAGGTTCAATTCCGCACTAATACTGGTGTTAACAAAACGGTATTTGTGTTGGGTCTGAGCGCTTTTTGGTTGAAGCTTCGTTGTATTTGGTTACCATAACACCAGTGATACATCTTACTGATCGTGTGTTGTCTCAGATTTATGTATTTATTATTGAAAGCCATTACATTTTTCGATTTTTTAAATTGCTAATATCAAGAAAATAATATGATGTTATTTGTTTTAGGACAATTCAAATTATATATGAAGGAAATCATTTGTGTTTACCCGATTTTAATAAAAATGACATAGAAGAGCGCCTTTATAAAGTCAAGCAAACATTGATTCAAACAAAGTTTCCCGCTGTCCCTCAAACATTTAACTCCATGATTGCCACGTGCGAAAATACAAACCAAGATGTATTAAATAAATTACCAAAGTTTACAAATGTGAAATCATCACTGTACAGATTTCGAAATAAAGCAGCGGGTGTAGAGAAACTATATTGTAAAGAAGCGGGAGAAGTACAAATTCCATCACAATATCAAGATTTTGTTTTGGCAGATTATGCTGAAAATGGGCTGAGAATCATAGTTTTTTGCTCTAAAACTGCAAAACATGCAATGACAGAGATCTCGGAATTTAGTAGCGATGGAACCTTCAAATCTTGCACGCAGCCCTTCTCACAACTCTATTCAATCCACGGTGACTTAGGAAGCACAGTGAACAACACCAATATATTGCCACTGGTTTATGCTCTTATGAGTAGCAGAACAGAGAAATCTTACTTCATCTTATTCTCATTAATCAAATCACAAATACCTGGCTGGAATCCACAATCGTATAAAACGGATTACGAAATAGCAGCCATGAATGCCATTAAATCAGTTTTTCCACTTGTGATAGTCCACGGCTGTTATTATCACTATAACAAAGCAGTGTGGGCTAAAGCTAAAGAACTCGGTATCACAAAATCCAATCACCCAAGTAAAATACGAGAAGTACAGCTAAGCGCTGTACTTCCATTGTTGCCAGCCATTGAAATTATGAAAGGCTGGTCATACATTACACGCAAACCTTGTGAAGATGAAAATATAAAAAAATTCCGAACGTATATGGAAAGACAGTGGCTCAAAGAAGAGTTCATGAATGTATGGAGTGTATATGGTCAACAGCATCGAACTACAAATTATATAGAAGGTTGGCACAACAAGCTTAACCACGAAATTGGTACGAAACATCCGAACCTCGTGCATTTACTGAGTGTTCTGCGACAAGATTCTTCATATTCCAATGTTTGTAACAGCAGAATCAAACAGAAAAATCCTTTAAAACAAAGAAAGGCTACACAGATATTTAGAGATGAATTCATACAAGAAATTCAACTCGAGTTTGTTCATGGAGAAATGACAGTGGGACATTTTCTAGAAACTTTACGACACTAATTGTTACGATTCTTTCTGTGATTTATATATATATATATATATTCATTCTGTATTTTCTAGATTTTGAGATTTTGTGTAATTTAATTATTGTAAATACTGTGATTAATCTGTGATAATAATGTATCTTATCTAAGAATTGTTTTACGAATACTGCATATAACGATTAAGCGAATGATCGACGATAGTAACGAAAATTCTGATTTTATCTGTGTTTTAATGGTGTAGGTACTAGAATATTTTTGTTATAATATTTTTATTATTTATTTTTATCTTTAGCCCAAAACTTTAAGAAAATTATTGTATTATTGTTAATGCTCGAATTATCTGTGATTGAAATTTATGACTAATTTTAAATATTAAATATTCCAGAAATATATATGTGAGTGTTATAAGGTTACACAAATGGTAAATTAATAATTGACCATTATAAAAAAAGACTGTTATCTATGAATATTAATATTTGCAGCCTTGTTTATAATAAGTATTTATTAAGAAATGATTACTATGTATTACTTTCCTAATTTAATTACTGTCTTTAAAAGTCTGATTATCTGTGATACAAAATACCAGTTTAAATGTTTAATTTTAACAAGTTTATTCATATCAAAATCAAAATAAAAAAAATATTTCAATGCACTTTGTCTTTTTTTTTAGATATAGGCAGGTTTATGATAATTTGCCTCATCCTTTTATTCTCTACGATAGAGAAAGCAATGTACAGCGAAATTGAAGTGGGGGCAATGACTTCCCAGTCGCCGCCGGTGGCGAATGGGAATTTTTATTCCCATTTGCCTCCGGTGGCAATCCTCGCGGGGGCGACTGGGAATGAAGGCGGACCACAATATCAGCCAACGAATGATTTCAGGGGATATGTTTTTTTTTTGTAAGCTCTATACGAAATGTATGTGTTTGTCTCTTTCGCGCACGGTGGATTTCTCTATACCTGCTTGCGCGCGCGCCATTTTGTTTGAATCGCAGTCTAACATCACTCTTTGACGTGAGCCGTTGTGTACTGTGCGCTTATCTATCTCCTTATTTTTTTACAACCTGGCATTACTTTTGGACTATCGTATCTGCTTCACCTGTTGACCTGGCTATTCGTTTTCACTACACGATGTATCAACCACATCACAGAGTGTGTTTGTTTTGTAATCGTTCTGTGGAACGAATCAGAAGATATATGTTAACTCGAGATCTTCAAAACGAACATCAACATACAGTTCAAAACATTATTCTCTTCGCTCTTCAGAACCAAGTTCATTGGCTTCATCAAAGTTCGCTCCTCATTCAAAGCGACAACAGAACTGCGGTGACATACCTACGAAAGGAAGGAGGTACGAGGACATTATCCCTGTTGGAAATAACTTATCGAATTCTGAATTTGTTAGACCAACATCAGATACACTTCAGCATACACTACATTCCGGGCAAATACAACAATCATGCAGACCACTTATCGCGCCTTCGCCAACCTCCAGAATGGCACTTACTACCGACTTGTGTAGAAATAGTATTTGCAAAATGGGGAACCCCAATAATAGATCTATTTGCCTCGGCGACTGCTCACGTAGTGTTCAATTATGTGTCTCTAGATCTAAAAGATCCTCAAGCTCTGTTCCACGATGCCTTCAGTGTCCCATGGAATTACCAGCTCGCATGGATATTTTCACCGCCATTCCTAGTCCCCAAAGTCCTGTCTCACTTAAACCAGTCGACAGGAACATTCCTAATAGTAGTACCCCGATGGGAGAGGGTATTCTGGCGTGCGGATCTCAAAGCCCGAGCGCTCGCGGCTCCATTAACTCTGAGAAACCTACAGAGATACCTAATAGACACGTCGACGGGCCTCCCACCACCGAAGGTCGAGAACATCGTCCTCGAAGTTTGGAAATGTGGGGGTGGTCCGACACGATAAAGACATGGAACGCTCAACAATTATCACTGCTTAAAAATTCTTGGCGAAAATCGACTCTAAAAACCTATGAGGTAGCCTGGAAGCGCTGGGCGTCGTGGTGTCGTAATAAAAACCTTGACTTAATGAATCCCTCTGGTTCACAATTAGCGCAGTTTTTATGTGATTTATATTTAATTGATAAGTTGTCGTATAATTCAATACTTTTACATAAATCAGTAATATCTACACTAGGTAGCGCTGAAAATTCAAGTCGGTTAAGTTCACACGTTCTAGTGAAACATGTTTTAAAATCAATTGCCCTAAAAAATCCAAAGGTCACTAAGCCTCCAGTTTGGGATGTTAGTAAATTAATTTCATTTTTAACTAATTACACAATTGATTCGAATAACCTATTTCAAACGTCACGTCATACTGCAATTTTACTGTTGCTTTGCTCTGGTAGGCGAATACATGATCTAACTCTGCTTAATATTGATCCTAATCATTTCATAAGAGCTGATAACAGTATAATATTATGGCCTCGGTTTGGCTCCAAAACTGACAGCAGTAATTACAGGCAATCTGGCTGGAAATTGCTTGTAAATACCGATAGTTCTAACCTTGACCCTATATTCTGGATAGAAAGAACTATAGCATTATTAAACGACAGACGTAATGCGGCAAAATCGACTAATTTATTTATTACGATAAGAGGTGTGGCTAAACCTGCTTCACGTACAGTCATTGCAGGGTGGGTAAAGACCCTGTTTGGGGAAGCTGGCATTGCAGCCACTCCAGGTAGCACCCGGTCTGCTGTAGCCTCCAAAAGCTGGTTTCAAAATCATCCCCTCGACGAAATCTTGGCTCGTGGAAATTGGCGATCAGCCAATACATTCCAGAAGTTTTATAGACGAGAAATAATGAGAAGCACTGAGTCACAAAACGTGACACAATTGTTCAATCCAATCGATTAACATTGCTGAATAAATATTTTGTTTTCCTAGAACGGATATTCTTAAATTGGTTGTTAATTATTACAATTTATGATTTTTCATATTTACATGCTAATTATATTTGTAACCTTAAGTACACTCATCGAGGTACGTTAATTGAATTGCTTTACTTATACATTTATTTAAATAAATAAATGCATACTTATTAATTACACTTTTGTTTAATTTCATGCTTTATCACATTGGCCTATAGTATAATACTACATACTTCCAAGTTACATCAACGTGGCGTCACCAGGCGATAACAAACAGATCTCATAATAAAGCTTCCAGTGACGGTCAAGTAGTTTAATAGCAGCGTTTTACCTGAAATAAAACGCATATTAAAATACTTACCTCACTGGAAGCTTTTACTTTATTTCTGCCTGGTTATATGAGACAATGAACAAAATGGCGTGATACTTTTACAAGAACTAAAAACTACCCGCAACCACCAGGTGGCGCCACTGAGCCGGAAGTATAGAGGGGATAAAAGTACGAAAACTGGAAAGAAATCGACGGGAAACGGAAATGCCAACCCCTCATCTGGACACAGCCCCAGGAATCATGTCACTTAGCAACCCTACTGGAGACCTGATGCCCACACCAGGTGTAAGGACCTCCTCATCTACCATCAAGATGGCGCTGCCCTATGAAATGTCACAGCTCAACAACTCTCTCCTGTGTGCCCTACAAGGATGGGAGGGCCATGCCAGCCTTGGTATAGAAAGAATCATCACTTTGCGAGACCATGAGGGATCCACTTATAATGCAGTCCATCATGTTATAGATGTGATAGGATTCCCCCACTGGGATGGGGCGGACAAGAACCTGCCCATATGGGAGCGAGGACCTCTCTCCTGCGCCACTGATCCTTGCCACACCGATCTGTCTGTTGAAGGGTTCTTGTCTTCAGTCACAACAAGTGAAGAGGAGTTGCTAGAAAGAGAAGTGTCCAGAAACAATGGACCCAAGACTCTGTTCATCTATGCTGCGGTGCCTGACGCAGATGAGCCTGCCGGATAGTTTTCAGATCCTGACAATCCTCATCTGCTGTTATATCCAAGTTCTCATGGACCTGCTAGAGATCTAGATGACCCCCGTTGGATATCATTACCAAGCGTGATACCACCTCTGGACATTAATGAGTGCCAGGAGGGATCTACATGGATATTGTTGGGCAACGGGGTAGAAGAAACTGTCATCAATCCGGCTGGCCGCGAGAGACGGGACACTCCAACAGATAGGCAAAAGATCATGTATCTGGAAGTTGAAACACAGAGGGTGTCCTACCAAACTGATGTGCTCTGCAACATCATAAAACAGCTGAGCATCTTGTTTTGGCTATCGGCTGATGCTGCGCCAACCACCTTAGCCCGGAGAGCTCTAGGGGTGAACAACATTGTTGCTGAAACCAAAGGCTCCCTACTTTTGGTATGGGGATGCACCACAGTGGACTCATGGAGACCTGTCCCCACTCTGCGATGTTACAGATATGACATGACAAATATTCATGTAAGTTTTTGTAATTATTCTTTTTTATGAATGACTCAATAACTATGTAGGTATTATGCTTGTTCAGTTAGGTTGTTATTATTTTGGTGTGGTTTATTATTTTTATATTGGTTTGAATTGATACTTTTGTTTATTTGACAACATACTTATGGGTGGAAGTAAAAGGAAAAAAAATGTTATAACGGAATGTCGATTATTGGACGGAGCAACAGCAGCGCAGGCGGTGATCCGTTGGTGGTTAGTACCACAGAACAGATAAAAGAGGTTAGAAAGGAAATAGTTCCCGATTTGTATTAGAACGCGTGTCGCCGCATGTCTCCCACTCTTTCACTCCACTACAAGCAAGAAATCAATACGTACGCGCATTACGCACACAAATAAACCACATGCACTTAGATCGCGAGTTTGCTATTGGTTGTCACACTAACGCAAACACTGCGTTTGACGTACACGCACACAGCAATTTATTTCTCATGTATGTTACGGCGACCAAAAGGTCGATCAAATATATCGATAAAATTACTGTAATTTTGTTAATTAAAGTTTTGCGATCTTTTAAGTTGCGGGTACGGTACGAATAATGTGGACTTCCTAAATAAATATAAATATTAATGTCAAATTAAGGGGGAGCATCCGATACTGCCGCGAAATTTAAATATTTTAATATTGAACAATAATTTGGGCTAAAGTAAGTAAGTAAGCAAATAAATGACACAAGTAAAAAATAAAGGAATATTTTAATATTGAACAATAATTAAACTCAATTTCAACGTTTATTTTATCATTTTCCCTGAAATAATACGTATTTATTAAGTAACATGCGCTTGCTATCTCTTAAATTCGAATTTTTCAAAATAAAATGCAACCTTACATTAATATATTTTCCGATTATAGCTTTAGTTAGGTATATAACATGGCTCGCAGTAGGATATAATCCAACCAGATGATTGCTAATGTTGCTAAATAATTCGGTTCCGACAAAGCTGCGCAAAATCTTAGTTGTCAAAATAATTATGTTTGTTAATGTTTCGTAGATTGTCAGTGTAAATTTTAATAATTGCTTCGGACGTTGTACAGATCAGTATTAGATCTTTAGAAGGATACAAGAGACCCCCTTTGTCTTTTGCTACTATAAATTTATGGTCCGAATTTATTTCATTTGAGAACAGAGCACCAACACAAATGTCACAATCAAGTTTCTTTATTAAAATGTGTGCTATGTATCCCGCGATGTGGCTAATAATCTGTTTACTGAAATCGATTTTTTTTTTTAATTAGACGAAAAACCCATTAAGTTAGGTACTAAATTAATAATCCACAATAAACAATAATTAATGTTAATAAACAAAGTTATTTTAATTATAATATTACTGAAAAGAATCATTCGTACACACATACTTAATATCGACATTGTTTACAATTTGGTACAACACTATCGATGCGCATAGATTTCGCAGAATTCAAGCTTTGGCTCGACGCACGCGACGTTCGCAGGGAACGCAATACATTGCGCGACCGCTCACGTCGTGCAAGATCGTACCCATGTATTGCAAGCAATGTATAATTTTGCACCTAAATGCGATTTTATCGTTTTTGTCTACAAACTACATAATACTTTTTTAATAATTACAAATATCACTCGTATTTTAATGTTTTTGGACTTACCGGTGAAAAGAAATCCCTCCTCGGGCTACACTACACTCCTGGCTTCTTTTTCGACACGTTATAATAGCGCAAGACGGCATAATTGTTTTTTTCCGCGGAACTTCGGACGCTGTCACAACAAGAAAGCGATTGTGAGCGGGTGAATCAAATTTCGGTCGACATTCGAGCGTCTGCTCAAAACTGCGGCGCGCCTGCCCCGCCCACAAGGCCCTTCTAACCTCTTTATCTGTTCTGTGGTTAGTACCTACGGACCTAATGCTGGGTAAATTTGGGTAATTTTTTTTTGTATTTTTCTAGTATGTAATCCAATTCACGATGTTGTGTGTTGTGTTATATGATATTTTTTCTTTTTGTTTTATGCATGCGTAGTATGTCGGGTGACAGAAAATCCTCGAAAGCTTGGCAGTTTTTTACGGATTTAACAAACAACAAAGCAAAATGCAACTTTTGCCAAAAAGAATTTTCGTATAAAGGTGGTGGTGCTTATAATTTAATAAGGCACACTAAAAGTAAGCATCCGCATGTGTTCGTTGCTATACGCGAATTTCCGTTGCTTGAAAGCATAGCTTCTTCTGCAACAGAAATCCAGCACCCATCAACTTCCACTGATTCAATAGCTCGAGAACTGGAGATACCTACAGCTTCCACGTCTACTGCTTCAACTGCTTTTATGCCCGAAAAACCTGACTCCTTACCAGTCACCGTTGCAACCTTTAAAGCTCCAGTCACTAACACCAAATTAACACAATACTTTTGTAAGCCGCTTTCTGCAAAAAAAACTGATCAACTAAACAAAATGTTAGTAAAAGTATTCACAAAAAATTATTTAGCCTTCCATCTAGTTGAATCACCTGAGTTCAAGGAATTTATGAAAGAGTTGAATCCAGCATACCAGTTACCAAGTCGCAAGACATTGTCCAATGCACTAATGACAAATCTATATAATATAACTAAAGAATCTGTTAAGTCAGAACTTAATCAGGCTGAGTATGTCTGTATAACGACTGATGGGTGGACCTCTAGTCCCAATGACAATTATATAGCCGTAACAGTCCATTTTTTTAACAATCAGGCACATCTGAAAACATTTTTATTAGAATGTATCCAGTTTTCGGAGAGACACACTGCAGAAAACTTAGCCCAAGAATTAAAACGAATTACAGATGTCTGGCAAATAACAGACAAGATTGTCGCAGCAACAAGCGATAACGCTTTCAACATGAAAGCTGCTATACGCCTCAACAATTGGAAACACGTAGCTTGTTTTGCCCATACACTGAACCTTATTGTCCAGACTTCTCTTAAAGAAATTAAAAACACAACAATTAAAATTAAACATATTGTGGAAGTATTTAAAAGAAGTCCTCTTGCATCAGAGAGGCTCAAAAATATGCAGAAGAAGCTGGATGAACCTCAATTAAAGTTAAAACAAGACGTTTCCACTAGTTGGAATTCGACGTGTGAGATGTTCGAAAGGGTGTTAAAAATTAAAAATAGTGTTATGTCTACAATTGCAATAGACTATCCAGAAACTGATAACATGACACCCGAAGACATTGAGGTACTAGATTCGGCAATCCAAATTCTTGGCCTCTTCAAGGACGTTACTGAGGAGATGAGCTCCGAAAAGAATGTAACTAACTTTCTCTGACTTTTTTTAAATGACACTAGCTTTCTCTGGCTGTAGTTGAATAGGTTTTTTGAAGATACGGAACTTTGTCACCATTATACCAAACGTATTTTCTACAACAACCCGTGCTCTAGATAATTTCTGGTTAAAGATACGTTCTTTAGTGCCTACGTTGTGATTACCAGGAAATGGTTTCATGAAAGTTTTTAAACGGATTTTCCGTTCGGATCACTGCTGTTATTTTTTACTTTACTTTGAATATTTTCCAGTAAATTTTCGTAATCAATATTTGAATTGTAACAGTGTAAAGTGTATAAATCCATTGCATGAGACCTAACGTAATTCGTTTGCAGTGATGGAGGATAATAACCACAACCCTGTTACCCAGCCACAGGCTGTGGCTGGTCCGAGTGGACTGAATCGCAAGCGAGACCGAAGTAGCAGCAGCAGCAGTAGTGCTTCGAGTGTTAGTTCTTCAAGTACGTCTACTCCGGGCAGCAAAAAAGCGCGGTCCAACCGCCGTCGCCGCCATAAGAAAAGGAAACGTGCTCGACGTTCCAGTCATATGATGGACAAGCTTTTTAAGGAAATGGGTGAGCTTCGCAAACAAATTAATGCTACAAGTAACATTGATACAGCTTGTTATGATAACGCTTCTGTGTGTTCTGGAATTAGTGGTCAACTTTATGAACAAATTAGTGACGAGGGTTGTTCAAATCAAGAACATCAAAATACAAGTTTAGATTTCACTTTTGACATTGATACTAAGCTTAAAGAACCACTAGTTCCAAAAACCCCCGATAGTTTTTTGAAGAAGTTGGTAGATATCCAGCGTTTTGGTAGTACTTCTTGGTCAGAAGTGAGATACGCCGATACGCAAAAATTGTATAATCATACTCCTGGATTTATAGACCTGGAAACAAATGAGGAGGTAAAAGCATATGACACCTTACGTCATCTGGCACATGCCGATAAATCGTATGCAGCCTTAACCTACTGCATATTAAAACAAAGACAATCATTGCAGGAAGGTATTCGTAATCTTCTTTCATGGGCAAAAAATACAGACTGTATCAATTTTGATAATTTAAATGGGAAGATTGACGAATTATTTCAGCAGGGTGAATTTCATAAAATATCCTCAGACCTTTTGCAATTAGCCTGCGGCCATAGAGCCGAATGTATTGAAATGCGTAGAGAAACTATAACGAGTCAAGTTAGAGACCCCCTAGTGAAAGCATTTCTGAATAAAATACCTCCTTCAAGTACTTACATATTTAATGCAGAGCCTTTTACCTCTACTTTAGAGAAGGCTGGCGGGGTCCGTAAAGCTTTTTGGCCCCCAAAAACTGAAAGGTCTACACAGAAGCCATACCAACCTAGTAGCCGCCCCTCGCGGGGGCAAGGCGCACGAAAACCGACAGTTCCATCGCGTGGAACTCAGTTTAACGAACCAGGATCGCATATGCATACCTATCATAACCCACCCTCGCGGGGTGAATACCATAATCAGTGCCAACATACACATCACTCTTTAAGAGGTAACTCCTCGAGTAATCAAGGTGATCACTTCAATACTAGAAGTTCATTTCGAAACCGAGGCTCGCGGCCCGAACGTGGAAGTACACGAGGACGTGCAAACTCCTCAAAAAGTTCCAGGGGAAAAAGGTATAAACAATGACATGACACCGTTTCGGGCGGGTCGGTTGATACACTACCAAACACAATGGGCGGAAATGGGAGCAACAGAAATAGTTCTAAAATTAATTCAAGGGTATCGCATACCTTTCTTTCAAAAGCCCCCACTTGTCTTTCCAGATGTAACGAAGGGGCCTTTTCAAACTCCTGTTTCAGAACAAATGTCTTCAATTTTAGACGAAATGAAACAGCAGGGAATTCTAAAGAAAGCGCTACCCTCGCCAAGCTTCATTTCCCCTTTATTTCTGGTTCCAAAATCCGACGGATCTGCCCGTCCCATATTCAATCTAAAATCACTAAACGAATATGTGATGACCGAGCCGTTTCATTTAATAAATATGTACCGCATTCCGGACTTTCTACAATCTCAGGACTGGATGTGCAAAATAGATTTGTCCCAAGCATATTTTCATGTAAGCGTAAACAAATCGCACAGACGCTTTCTGCGCCTAATATACAACCAGGAGTTGTTAGAAATGACTTGTCTTCCATTCGGTCTGAGCACTGCTCCAAAAACCTTTTCCATGCTCACGAACTGGGTGGCCCAAATATTGCGGGAAAAATGGAACATGAGGATCCTGGTATACCTGGACGATTATTTGCTAGTACACCAGAATGTTCACACGCTTCGCGAGCATGTCAAAATAACTGTTCAAATATTACAAAAACTGGGGTGGCAAATAAACTTCAAAAAATCTGTTCTTTCTCCTCAAAAGAGTATAATTTATTTAGGGATACTATGGAAACCATGGGAAAATCAAAAAATCCTACCAAAAGAAAAGGCTCAGGGCATCATCACAAAGATAAATCAGGCTCTCGAACAAGAGCAGTTAACGCTGAAGGAGTTGCAGAAAATAGTAGGACTTCTAAATTTTGCCAGTTTTGTTGTTCCACGGGGTCGGCTCAATCATCGACAGTTAGTAATTCTCATGAATTCACTGCCAGTCCTGCCACCAAAGTCCTACCCACTACCACAAGGTGTCTTAGAGGAACTAAAATGGTGGGCCCAAAATTGTCAAAGGTCAACACCTCTTCAGTACCCTCCCCCAATAAATTTTCTGGCTACAGATGCATCGGATCAAGCGTGGGGGGCACAACTGAACAATTTGGCTTTGTCAGGAACTTGGTCGCAAGAAGAGAAAACGCTGCATTGCAATCAAAAAGAGATGCTAGCAATATTATACGCTCTTCAGAACCAAGTTCATTGGCTTCATCAAAGTTCGCTCCTCATTCAAAGCGACAACAGAACTGCGGTGACATACCTACGAAAGGAAGGAGGTACGAGGACATTATCCCTGTTGGAAATAACTTATCGAATTCTGAATTTGTTAGACCAACATCAGATACACTTCAGCATACACTACATTCCGGGCAAATACAACAATCATGCAGACCACTTATCGCGCCTTCGCCAACCTCCAGAATGGCACTTACTACCGACTTGTGTAGAAATAGTATTTGCAAAATGGGGAACCCCAATAATAGATCTATTTGCCTCGGCGACTGCTCACGTAGTGTTCAATTATGTGTCTCTAGATCTAAAAGATCCTCAAGCTCTGTTCCACGATGCCTTCAGTGTCCCATGGAATTACCAGCTCGCATGGATATTTTCACCGCCATTCCTAGTCCCCAAAGTCCTGTCTCACTTAAACCAGTCGACAGGAACATTCCTAATAGTAGTACCCCGATGGGAGAGGGTATTCTGGCGTGCGGATCTCAAAGCCCGAGCGCTCGCGGCTCCATTAACTCTGAGAAACCTACAGAGATACCTAATAGACACGTCGACGGGCCTCCCACCACCGAAGGTCGAGAACATCGTCCTCGAAGTTTGGAAATGTGGGGGTGGTCCGACACGATAAAGACATGGAACGCTCAACAATTATCACTGCTTAAAAATTCTTGGCGAAAATCGACTCTAAAAACCTATGAGGTAGCCTGGAAGCGCTGGGCGTCGTGGTGTCGTAATAAAAACCTTGACTTAATGAATCCCTCTGGTTCACAATTAGCGCAGTTTTTATGTGATTTATATTTAATTGATAAGTTGTCGTATAATTCAATACTTTTACATAAATCAGTAATATCTACACTAGGTAGCGCTGAAAATTCAAGTCGGTTAAGTTCACACGTTCTAGTGAAACATGTTTTAAAATCAATTGCCCTAAAAAATCCAAAGGTCACTAAGCCTCCAGTTTGGGATGTTAGTAAATTAATTTCATTTTTAACTAATTACACAATTGATTCGAATAACCTATTTCAAACGTCACGTCATACTGCAATTTTACTGTTGCTTTGCTCTGGTAGGCGAATACATGATCTAACTCTGCTTAATATTGATCCTAATCATTTCATAAGAGCTGATAACAGTATAATATTATGGCCTCGGTTTGGCTCCAAAACTGACAGCAGTAATTACAGGCAATCTGGCTGGAAATTGCTTGTAAATACCGATAGTTCTAACCTTGACCCTATATTCTGGATAGAAAGAACTATAGCATTATTAAACGACAGACGTAATGCGGCAAAATCGACTAATTTATTTATTACGATAAGAGGTGTGGCTAAACCTGCTTCACGTACAGTCATTGCAGGGTGGGTAAAGACCCTGTTTGGGGAAGCTGGCATTGCAGCCACTCCAGGTAGCACCCGGTCTGCTGTAGCCTCCAAAAGCTGGTTTCAAAATCATCCCCTCGACGAAATCTTGGCTCGTGGAAATTGGCGATCAGCCAATACATTCCAGAAGTTTTATAGACGAGAAATAATGAGAAGCACTGAGTCACAAAACGTGACACAATTGTTCAATCCAATCGATTAACATTGCTGAATAAATATTTTGTTTTCCTAGAACGGATATTCTTAAATTGGTTGTTAATTATTACAATTTATGATTTTTCATATTTACATGCTAATTATATTTGTAACCTTAAGTACACTCATCGAGGTACGTTAATTGAATTGCTTTACTTATACATTTATTTAAATAAATAAATGCATACTTATTAATTACACTTTTGTTTAATTTCATGCTTTATCACATTGGCCTATAGTATAATACTACATACTTCCAAGTTACATCAACGTGGCGTCACCAGGCGATAACAAACAGATCTCATAATAAAGCTTCCAGTGACGGTCAAGTAGTTTAATAGCAGCGTTTTACCTGAAATAAAACGCATATTAAAATACTTACCTCACTGGAAGCTTTTACTTTATTTCTGCCTGGTTATATGAGACAATGAACAAAATGGCGTGATACTTTTACAAGAACTAAAAACTACCCGCAACCACCAGGTGGCGCCACTGAGCCGGAAGTATAGAGGGGATAAAAGTACGAAAACTGGAAAGAAATCGACGGGAAACGGAAATGCCAACCCCTCATCTGGACACAGCCCCAGGAATCATGTCACTTAGCAACCCTACTGGAGACCTGATGCCCACACCAGGTGTAAGGACCTCCTCATCTACCATCAAGATGGCGCTGCCCTATGAAATGTCACAGCTCAACAACTCTCTCCTGTGTGCCCTACAAGGATGGGAGGGCCATGCCAGCCTTGGTATAGAAAGAATCATCACTTTGCGAGACCATGAGGGATCCACTTATAATGCAGTCCATCATGTTATAGATGTGATAGGATTCCCCCACTGGGATGGGGCGGACAAGAACCTGCCCATATGGGAGCGAGGACCTCTCTCCTGCGCCACTGATCCTTGCCACACCGATCTGTCTGTTGAAGGGTTCTTGTCTTCAGTCACAACAAGTGAAGAGGAGTTGCTAGAAAGAGAAGTGTCCAGAAACAATGGACCCAAGACTCTGTTCATCTATGCTGCGGTGCCTGACGCAGATGAGCCTGCCGGATAGTTTTCAGATCCTGACAATCCTCATCTGCTGTTATATCCAAGTTCTCATGGACCTGCTAGAGATCTAGATGACCCCCGTTGGATATCATTACCAAGCGTGATACCACCTCTGGACATTAATGAGTGCCAGGAGGGATCTACATGGATATTGTTGGGCAACGGGGTAGAAGAAACTGTCATCAATCCGGCTGGCCGCGAGAGACGGGACACTCCAACAGATAGGCAAAAGATCATGTATCTGGAAGTTGAAACACAGAGGGTGTCCTATCAAACTGATGTGCTCTGCAACATCATAAAACAGCTGAGCATCTTGTTTTGGCTATCGGCTGATGCTGCGCCAACCACCTTAGCCCGGAGAGCTCTAGGGGTGAACAACATTGTTGCTGAAACCAAAGGCTCCCTACTTTTGGTATGGGGATGCACCACAGTGGACTCATGGAGACCTGTCCCCACTCTGCGATGTTACAGATATGACATGACAAATATTCATGTAAGTTTTTGTAATTATTCTTTTTTATGAATGACTCAATAACTATGTAGGTATTATGCTTGTTCAGTTAGGTTGTTATTATTTTGGTGTGGTTTATTATTTTTATATTGGTTTGAATTGATACTTTTGTTTATTTGACAACATACTTATGGGTGGAAGTAAAAGGAAAAAAAATGTTATAACGGAATGTCGATTATTGGACGGAGCAACAGCAGCGCAGGCGGTGATCCGTTGGTGGTTAGTACCACAGAACAGATAAAAGAGGTTAGAAAGGAAATAGTTCCCGATTTGTATTAGAACGCGTGTCGCCGCATGTCTCCCACTCTTTCACTCCACTACAAGCAAGAAATCAATACGTACGCGCATTACGCACACAAATAAACCACATGCACTTAGATCGCGAGTTTGCTATTGGTTGTCACACTAACGCAAACACTGCGTTTGACGTACACGCACACAGCAATTTATTTCTCATGTATGTTACGGCGACCAAAAGGTCGATCAAATATATCGATAAAATTACTGTAATTTTGTTAATTAAAGTTTTGCGATCTTTTAAGTTGCGGGTACGGTACGAATAATGTGGACTTCCTAAATAAATATAAATATTAATGTCAAATTAAGGGGGAGCATCCGATACTGCCGCGAAATTTAAATATTTTAATATTGAACAATAATTTGGGCTAAAGTAAGTAAGTAAGCAAATAAATGACACAAGTAAAAAATAAAGGAATATTTTAATATTGAACAATAATTAAACTCAATTTCAACGTTTATTTTATCATTTTCCCTGAAATAATACGTATTTATTAAGTAACATGCGCTTGCTATCTCTTAAATTCGAATTTTTCAAAATAAAATGCAACCTTACATTAATATATTTTCCGATTATAGCTTTAGTTAGGTATATAACATGGCTCGCAGTAGGATATAATCCAACCAGATGATTGCTAATGTTGCTAAATAATTCGGTTCCGACAAAGCTGCGCAAAATCTTAGTTGTCAAAATAATTATGTTTGTTAATGTTTCGTAGATTGTCAGTGTAAATTTTAATAATTGCTTCGGACGTTGTACAGATCAGTATTAGATCTTTAGAAGGATACAAGAGACCCCCTTTGTCTTTTGCTACTATAAATTTATGGTCCGAATTTATTTCATTTGAGAACAGAGCACCAACACAAATGTCACAATCAAGTTTCTTTATTAAAATGTGTGCTATGTATCCCGCGATGTGGCTAATAATCTGTTTACTGAAATCGATTTTTTTTTTTAATTAGACGAAAAACCCATTAAGTTAGGTACTAAATTAATAATCCACAATAAACAATAATTAATGTTAATAAACAAAGTTATTTTAATTATAATATTACTGAAAAGAATCATTCGTACACACATACTTAATATCGACATTGTTTACAATTTGGTACAACACTATCGATGCGCATAGATTTCGCAGAATTCAAGCTTTGGCTCGACGCACGCGACGTTCGCAGGGAACGCAATACATTGCGCGACCGCTCACGTCGTGCAAGATCGTACCCATGTATTGCAAGCAATGTATAATTTTGCACCTAAATGCGATTTTATCGTTTTTGTCTACAAACTACATAATACTTTTTTAATAATTACAAATATCACTCGTATTTTAATGTTTTTGGACTTACCGGTGAAAAGAAATCCCTCCTCGGGCTACACTACACTCCTGGCTTCTTTTTCGACACGTTATAATAGCGCAAGACGGCATAATTGTTTTTTTCCGCGGAACTTCGGACGCTGTCACAACAAGAAAGCGATTGTGAGCGGGTGAATCAAATTTCGGTCGACATTCGAGCGTCTGCTCAAAACTGCGGCGCGCCTGCCCCGCCCACAAGGCCCTTCTAACCTCTTTATCTGTTCTGTGGTTAGTACCTACGGACCTAATGCTGGGTAAATTTGGGTAATTTTTTTTTGTATTTTTCTAGTATGTAATCCAATTCACGATGTTGTGTGTTGTGTTATATGATATTTTTTCTTTTTGTTTTATGCATGCGTAGTATGTCGGGTGACAGAAAATCCTCGAAAGCTTGGCAGTTTTTTACGGATTTAACAAACAACAAAGCAAAATGCAACTTTTGCCAAAAAGAATTTTCGTATAAAGGTGGTGGTGCTTATAATTTAATAAGGCACACTAAAAGTAAGCATCCGCATGTGTTCGTTGCTATACGCGAATTTCCGTTGCTTGAAAGCATAGCTTCTTCTGCAACAGAAATCCAGCACCCATCAACTTCCACTGATTCAATAGCTCGAGAACTGGAGATACCTACAGCTTCCACGTCTACTGCTTCAACTGCTTTTATGCCCGAAAAACCTGACTCCTTACCAGTCACCGTTGCAACCTTTAAAGCTCCAGTCACTAACACCAAATTAACACAATACTTTTGTAAGCCGCTTTCTGCAAAAAAAACTGATCAACTAAACAAAATGTTAGTAAAAGTATTCACAAAAAATTATTTAGCCTTCCATCTAGTTGAATCACCTGAGTTCAAGGAATTTATGAAAGAGTTGAATCCAGCATACCAGTTACCAAGTCGCAAGACATTGTCCAATGCACTAATGACAAATCTATATAATATAACTAAAGAATCTGTTAAGTCAGAACTTAATCAGGCTGAGTATGTCTGTATAACGACTGATGGGTGGACCTCTAGTCCCAATGACAATTATATAGCCGTAACAGTCCATTTTTTTAACAATCAGGCACATCTGAAAACATTTTTATTAGAATGTATCCAGTTTTCGGAGAGACACACTGCAGAAAACTTAGCCCAAGAATTAAAACGAATTACAGATGTCTGGCAAATAACAGACAAGATTGTCGCAGCAACAAGCGATAACGCTTTCAACATGAAAGCTGCTATACGCCTCAACAATTGGAAACACGTAGCTTGTTTTGCCCATACACTGAACCTTATTGTCCAGACTTCTCTTAAAGAAATTAAAAACACAACAATTAAAATTAAACATATTGTGGAAGTATTTAAAAGAAGTCCTCTTGCATCAGAGAGGCTCAAAAATATGCAGAAGAAGCTGGATGAACCTCAATTAAAGTTAAAACAAGACGTTTCCACTCGTTGGAATTCGACGTGTGAGATGTTCGAAAGGGTTTTAAAAATTAAAAATAGTGTTATGTCTACAATTGCAATAGACTATCCAGAAACTGATAACATGACACCCGAAGACATTGAGGTACTAGATTCGGCAATCCAAATTCTTGGCCTCTTCAAGGACGTTACTGAGGAGATGAGCTCCGAAAAGAATGTAACAATTTCAGAGGTACAATAATATTGCAAATATTTATTGTATTTTTAGTTTTATAACCCGTTTTGTAGTGAATCCATTTTTTTTTTATTAATTTCAGGTTATACTTATATCAAACGCACTTAAGAAGAATTGCCTTAAATTTTTATCTACATCACATCCAGACTGTGTTCTGCGAATGGCTCAAGTGCTTTTAAATGAAATTACCACAAGATTTTCAGGTATTGAGGAAAATAATATTTTTGCCGAAAGCACAATTTTAGATACTAGGTTTAAAAAATACGGATTTGAAAATAAGTACGCTTGTGACAGAGCGTGTACTAATTTAAAAACTATGGCTGGGCGAGTTGAAGTCCATAGCGGTCACACAGATCTTGCAGAGCCGCTATCTTCGTCACCGCCCCGTAAGCGTAAACGAAGCATATGGGACGAATTTGATGAGCAAGTGGGAATAATATTGAAAAACACTAATCCGACTGCAGGGGGCATTATCGAGGTTGACAAATATCTCGAGGAACCCTTACTGCCAAGGTCCCAAGATCCTGCCAAGTGGTGGTATACAAAAAAAGACGCCTATCCCAGGCTTTATAAATTATTTTTGCGAAGGCTTTGCATTGTGGCTACGTCTGTGCCTTCGGAGCGTACTTTTTCCAAAGCGGGCCAAGTTCTTACAGAGAGAAGAAACAGACTTATGCCCGGTTCCTATATTTTAAAAACGATTCGTTTTGCGTACGGATGGTAGAATTGTCTACGAGGCGTAACCTAGAAGCGTTCCTATAAAAAACCATTCGTAAGCAGCCTTACCGATGGCTTGCTACGTACGGATGGGAGGATTACCAATAACGAACCGTAAGCGTAAAGTATGGAAATGATGGTTTGTGGTGTTCCTATAAAAATATCAAACGTCAGTTGAACTGTCAAAGTTACTGTTCGTAGTTTGTTTGCGTACCGGTCGCTTTGGGACGGTTTTGAGAAAGTCTTGTGGTATTTTTCAAGTGTAAAGTTAAAATTATTAAAAATGTCGAGTTCAGAAAGTGAATTAGAAATGTTACAACTAGTCTCGGATTCAAGTGACTCTGATTCAGAAGAAAACAATCGCCGTGTTAGAGTTTACAAACAAAGAGTCAACTATATAACTACGTTGGATGATTTTGAGTTCCAGCTGAGATTTCGACTTGATAAACCGTCTGTTCAAGAGTTACTGCTTGAAATATATCCATATTTAAGAATAACGGGAGCCAGGTTAGTAAATCTTCTAAAGTGCCTAGTATTAATTATTACGAAGAATTTTATTGTTTGGCATACATATATTCTACTCTTTTATCTCTATTATACTCTTGTGAGGCATGCTTTATTTAGATAGTTTTAATGTGTAAATAGTTTTAGAACTATGATAATTAACAATTGAACAAGATAATTCCTTTATATCATAATAAGTCTTCTTTATTAGAAATAGTTTTCATTTATTACTAAAAACTTTATTTAAATAGTTATGATTTCTATATTCCCAATTATGTTGTTTAAATAAAATAAAATAAATGTTGATCAAAATGTTTTATTTGTCATTTATTTTTTTAAATACCTTATATACTTTTATTTATTTAACACCAAATCTATATATATAATTTGAATACTTATCAACTTATGTGTAAGTATACATCTAAAAACCTAAATATCATTAAGATTTTCCTTATTAGCTAACTTTAACAGTCTTATCTCTAAATCTAATTTTTCTGTCTTCTTTTTAAAATATTCTGTTATTGCTAAATTTTTTTCCAGGCGTCCATCTTCAATTTTTTTCTTTTTGGCTGTAATATAAAAATATTTGTGTTTATACATTACACCTAAATTAATAGCTGTTCTTGGTATTAAACGTTAGAGACAGCCAAAGTATAAGTGATTTAATATAATATTTCAAAATAAATACCTTTGTTTTGAAGAGATTTTGACATAATAGGCATTCCATATAAAAATTTTCCTCCTGAATTGTTGTCCTCTACAACCCCTTCTTCTGGGGTTAAAAAATTCAATTTTCTCTTTTTTACTGAAAAAAAGTGAAATATTAAATTACCACCACCACCACCACCACCACCACCACCACCACCAACCTTCTTAACACATATGTACAGCACAGTGAACAGTGTATTGTATGAGCAGAAATCATAGTATAATATAACTGTAACTGAGTAATGTAATGATTGTTTGAACCCACTCTGAACCTTTGATTCAACCACACCCAGCGAGCTGATTGGTCTTCTAACAAATATTCAAAGAAATTAGGTAGAAGCAAAGGTATGTTGAAACATATTACAGAAGTAAAAGACTTGGCATCATCGCTACACCAATACCAAATTTAGGGGTAATTCCACTGCACTCCAGGAAATTCTTGGAATGCAGTGGAATAATCCAAATTATTGATGGATAGATGAAAATGTACAAAAGTTGATGTTATTAGACATCATTATGTTCTTAATAGTACCTTCGTTTGTATGTGGAAGTAAATCTTCCTTGGGCATTTGCACTGTTGCACTATTTTCACCAATCTGTTCTACGTCTATATCAGTGCCCACCTCCAACTCTACAAGCACACTACCACCACCATATCCATCACCACCAAAGGGAACCTCAAAACCCGTGCAGGTAGACCCCATCAAACTTGCCACTTTATCGAGTATTTCATCCGTTGGAATGTAATCACCTTTTCCACCACCAGTCTGTAATATAATTGAACTTATGATATTTTATGCCCAGTATTTTTCACAGTTGCATTTAATTACACATTGTGTATTTCCCATGAATGTACTCACAAACTTGTAAGTACTACTTTATCAATAAGTATGTACATGTAGGTAAACTATGCAAAAGGACTATTTATTACATACAAATTATCATATATATTAAGACCTAGGCATAGGATTTATATTTATTCCTTTGTCTAGAGTAGGAACCTGCATAGAATGCTACAATTATTAACTATACTACCTTCAACCTATTCATGCGAATTTGTTGCGTTCTTTTCCTGGCTGCCTTTTTTAAATTGTCCCATTTCAGTTTAAGTTGCTCTTTTTGTTTAGGGAAACCTCCACATTTTGCGTTGAAAGCAGCCGCCAAGGAGACCCACGCTTCGTCTTTCTTCTTGTTAGATGTGGCGTTCGTTTCCTTACTTGTTAAAATAGGGCAGTTTTGGATTAACTCTACGAAATAAAGGACTTCATCTTTCGTCATAGGCTTTTTGCTCTTCTGTAAATAGGTAAAACAAATCACACATACAATTCACTACAATATTTCGCCATGCCATATTAAAACATAACAAAGAATAAGATTACTTACTGGTGTAGTATCCATATTTTGTGATATTTTTACAAACTTTAAAGTAACTAATAGTTTTTATTTAAAGAATTAGAAAGAACAAAACCGAAATTAAACGAAATGACGCTAGTTTGCAAGCACGTGCGGTAGAGTCGTAGACTTGCGTCATTTTATAGCGTTAAGCGTTTTGTTCATACTTTAGCAACTATGTTTAAAATGTAAGTTGTAAACGACGATTTGTTTTTTTTATTAGATACGATGACAAGTTAAGGGTTAAAACCGTAGTATAAGTAAAGCTAACATTATTTAGTATATTAATATCTCATAATGTTTCTGATGAGGTCGTTGTTTCTGAATTACCCATTACATATTTTTTGTAATAACGAAACGCAGAGAGGGGCATTGAGGACCACCGGTTAACAAGTAACCGACGAATGTTCGTAGCAGGTAGGTAAGATAAAAACTTTGTGGAACACCAAGTTACGCTTCGTTGTCAGTAAGTTGGAAACGGGTGGTAGATGTTATACAATGACGATCCTTTGAATATAGGAACCGGGCATTAGTGGCAACAAAGTCGCTAAAATATTATTTTTAAATTGTAATCTATAATTATTATTTTTTCTGTACTTTTTCTATATTTTTACTTACTTATTACATATTTTGAAATGATTTGTTTATTTTTTTTACCTACAAAAACTCATCTATTATCAGGTTAATCGATTCTTCTTACTTTAAGATGCAATACATTATTGTGTCATGTCACCAAAATCAAATAGAGTGTGATATTATGACAAACTAACACAGTAACATCAAATATCATATTTGTACAAGTTTCTTCAAATGTACCGCCGAGCTTCAGCACGCCTCGCCTCATTTGAAGTGGGACATTGTACCGGCTCAGTACAAAAAAGAGGCTACTCTTACAAACTCTTTTTCAAGTCGTGTCCTACCCAACACTAACAGATACAGTGTTGACAGCAGATAACCTACCAGTTTTGAACCCGAAGCTTTTGGCTTCCTCTAAATATTCGCGGCACACACAATGCGAGGATTGTGGGACTACATAGTGAATATAGAAGATATCTCGGACTAAGCATGAGTATAATTATTTGATATCGCATTATTTTGTACCTAAATCCTAACTTTATGTTATGCTTACAGATCAGCTTCTAAGTGACGAAAACCCAAGTACCTACTTAGACATCGCAAGATATAAGTTTATACAAAACTCGATTTTAATAATAGGAATAATGATGCGAAGTGGCGCGCTGTAGCTGACTCGGCGGCTCTCTCCAGGGCCGGGCTGCGGGCCCCGCACCGCCCGCAACCGACACCAAGCTGACTCGGCACAACAGTGCGGCTCTCTCCAGGGACGGGCTGCGGGCCCCGCACCGCCCGCAACCGACACCAAGCTGACTCGGCACAACATCAGTGCGGCTCTCTCCAGGGACGGGCTGCGGGCCCCGCACCGCCCGCAACCGACACCAAGCTGACTCGGCACAACATCAGTGCGGCTCTCTCCAGGGACGGGCTGCGGGCCCCGCACCGCCCGCAACCGACACTAAGCTGACTCGGCACAACATCAGTGCGGCTCTCTCCAGGGACGGGCTGCGGGCCCCGCACCGGCCGCAGCCGACACCAAGCTAACTCGGCACAACATCAGTGCGGCTCTCTCCAGGGACGGGCTGCGGGCCCCGCACCGTCCGCAACCGACACTAAGCTGACTCGGCACAACATCAGTGCGGCTCTCTCCAGGGACGGGCTGCGGGCCCCGCACCGCCCGCAACCGACACCAAGCTGACTCGGCACAAAATCAGTGCAGCTCTCTCCAGGGACGGGCTGCGGGCCCCGCACCGCCCGCAACCGACACCAAGCTGACTCGGCACAACATCAGTGCGGCTCTCTCCAGGGACGGGCTGCGGGCCCCGCACCGGCCGCAGCCGACACTAAGCTGACTCGGCACAACATCAGTGCGGCTCTCTCCAGGGACGGGCTGCGGGCCCCGCACCGGCCGCAGCCGACACCAAGCTAACTCGGCACAACATCAGTACGGCTCTCTCCAGGGACGGGCTGCGGGCCCCGCACCGGCCGCAGCCGACACCAAGCTGACTCGGCACAACATCAGTACGGCTCTCTCCAGGGACGGGCTGCGGGCCCCGCACCGGCCGCAGCCGACACCAAGCTGACTCGGCACAACATCAGTGCGGCTCTCTCCAGGGACGGGCTGCGGGCCCCGCACTTAAACTTGTCATATGACGAAGCAGAAAAGGTTATTACAGTGGTTAAATAGTTCTTGCACACATACAATTCTTTCGTTTATCTCACATACATATACTCACGCTTAAACACTCAAACTCACACTCATTCACAACACATGATCTCACACTCATTAACATAATAATAGCGTTTTTCTTTTTCTAGTTTTATTATTTTTTTCTTTTAACTCTCGATTTGATTATGTTTTCTTTCATTTTAATTTTGATTTTTAGATTTTATTTAGTTTTTTGGAATTTGAAGCAAACATACCGGGTGTCCCATGGGAAATTTTAAACTTTAAATTTGAATTAAAAGATTACGGTTAGCGGGGGAGGGGCGGAGCGAGCGGTAACAGGTGCGGGGGCCGTGCGGATTATTTAGTAGCAATGGCTCGTTGGTCGGGTTCGCACCGCGCTTACGCTGTGGAAGCGTATATTCAAAGCAACGAATCGCCGACTGTGGCAAGGCGAAGATTTTGTGCTCGATTCAATATTCGTCGTATGAGTGAAGCTCCAAGTGTACAGCTTATTCGCATAAGCAAGCATAGCATATCGCCTACTGAGCAATTTGTGTGTTTTGCCAAGCAGAAGAACACTGCAAAATTTGCTTCATGAAATTAATTTAAAAACTGGCACAAATAAAATGATTTTTGATAATTTGAAGCAAAGAGTGACAAAACTTCCTGACAGGTACAAATACTGTACTTTATTATTTGATGAGATGGCAATTGGACCAGGTATCGAATATGATAAAAGGAATGACGAAATAATAGGCTTTGTGGATAACGGCGAAAAAACAGAAAAAGAATACTGTGATCATGCCCTAGTCTTTATGATTAGAGGCGTTGTTAAAAAATATAAACAGCCCCTGGCCTATTACTTCTGCAGTGGAAGCACCAAGTCGGCTGAACTCAAGGTTCAAATAAAAAAAATGATTAACAAAATACAAGAAACAGGACTGAAAGTCGTAGCAACTATATGCGACCAAGGTAGCACCAATATGGCTGCTATTAATATGTTGTTAAAGGAAACTAGGGAAAGGTATATAAAAAAAGACAAACCCTACACAGAAGGATTTTTTGAAATTAATGAAGAGAGTATTTTCCCTATTTTTGATCCACCTCACTTAATGAAAGGAATTAGAAATAATTTAATAACGAAGAATTTAAAATACCGAATGAAGGGTAAGGAATGCGTTGCCAAATGGAGCCACATTGTGGCCTTGTATAATAGATGCCCAGGGTACAGAGGCGTAAAACTAGTACCTAAGCTTACAGCTCATCACGTGATACCAGCACTAATACCGAAGATGAGAGTGAAATATTGCACTCAAGTTTTCAGCAAGTCTGTAGGAGTAACGCTTGGATGTATGGCAGGTATGCATATTTTCAATAAACATTTACTAAAATCACGCTGTACCACAAACCATTTAAGCTATGCAGTTTCCATTAGTGGAAATATCGAAATATAATTCCTTAGAGTTTCAGCTAAATTATAATCAGCAGAGTATCAGTATCCTAGCTAATAACAAATTCCTTAAATCACCACCCACATCACGGAGAGAAGTGGGTTTACTAAACTTATGTTACACCAAATATATTAAGTATATTTTTTCATTGCAGAATTCGGGACTGTGGAAAAAGAAAGCACCGACACAGCAGATTTGCTAATTTTTTTTGACTATTTGTTCGATAGTGTAAATGGTAGCTATAGTGACATTATAAAAACTTTTTTACAAAAAAAACAACCGACTTCCAAAAAAAACACTACAAAGTGAAAAATAACTTTAATTTTGGAAGTCGGTGTCGTTGGTTCCACATTTTCGTTTTTTTGACACCGACTTCCGAAATTAAAGTTATTTTTCACTTTGTAGTGTTTTTTTTGGAAGTCGGTTGTTTTTTTTTGTAAAAAAGTTTTTATTTTTCGCTTTTTAGTTGTACCTACCCCATAATACAAATTCATATAACACTAATTGCTATGTGAATATTAGTGACAGGAAGATAAACATCATCAATATAAACTAAGTGGAAAACAAACGTATTGTTGAATCTAATTCCAAAACTACCCAAGCAAAGTTCATAAAATTTATATGGGACCACCTCCCAAACACGACTACGGTGCTGTAATTTCAAGGTTTGTACTTTTTCTGATGCTCCTGGCTTCAGCATCAGGTCTCTCTCGTGTTCCTCATTAACAGTACATTTATCCACACATCGAGCCCTTTTCAATGAGCCTAAACACGATATATCTGCTGTTAGTTGTCGAGGAGTTATTCACTCTGCAGACTATCCTGATGCAGCATCAGGTCATGACATGATGATCATGAGACCAAATGTGGCAAATGCCCTATCCATACCAAACATCAAAATAATTTACTAAAACGGGACCCTTGCCTGTTCGAGTAACTTCTTACTGTTAAGAAGTTGTACCTTCCATCATCAGCTCAACTACCTGAGATGGTGAAAACCCTACGCAAATACACAAGATACTTAATAAAATATGCGAAAAACAATAAGTGAGCCTATAAAATTTGAGGGTTGCCCTCGATTTCTCTAAGATCCCATCATCAGATCCCGACTTGTTGGCTATGGGACCATTTGGGAAGTATACCCTTTTCAACAAAAAAAGAATTTTTCAAATCGGTTGGCAAGCGACGGAGTTATGCGCGAACAAACCTAAAAAAAAAAAAAAAAAATATACAAACATTCGAATTGAGAACCTCCTCCTTTTTTAGAAGTCGGTTAAAAAATGGAAAAGTTTATAGGGCTGCAGTGACCCCAACCTCACCTCACCATAAATTATGGAATTATAGCATTCCAGTGCTAAAATCCATGAAATATTTGAATGCCAGAGGTAGAGGTCAAGGAGTAGTGCCATCTATAACAAGTTGGATCAAGACCATTGAAGGCTTTAAAAAAATTGTAAAATATTTAAATTCTAATGGCGTTAATTCCTTATTGCTGCGCAATTTTAACCAAGATGCATTGGAGAACTTTTTTGGGGCAGTTCGAGCTCATGGCTGCAGCAATATTATGCCAACAGCGTCTGCATTCGTAGGAGCATTTAAGACCCTATTAATCAATAATATTTCATCTTCACATTCAGTAGGATCAAATTGCGAAAAAGATGATAGTGTTTGTCTCCAATCGCTAAAATATTTTTTAGCGAAGCCTGGAGACGATACAACTACTGAATGTGGAGATGAAATTGACAGCGACCATTTATTTTTAGAATTATTAAATACTGAAGATTTGATAACCAGCAAATCTCCTATGCATATTGAAAAGAGCGCCGCAGTAGGTTATTGCAGTGGGTGGATAGCACAACTAGCAAAGAAAAATATTTATAAGAACTGTGTCACCTGCAAAAATAATTTAGAGGACGATGAAATGCAGTTTTCACAAATTTATAAAAATGAAAGAATATGACAATAAAAAGTGGTTGTGCTATCCAACAAGAGCATTATTCGATTTCTTTGCCCAAGTGGAAAACATTTGCATAGAAATACTAAAAGGGCATGCCAACAAAATAAATTTAACTAGTTACATAATATTAATAATAAATACAAATTTAAATGTAACATTTCTGACGTGTCCTGCACACAAAGATATTTTGGCCAAATATTTAATAAAAAAATGTACAATGTTTTTCGTAAATAATTGGTGTAAAGATGTCAATAATATTCTCACTGGCAAAACAACCTTTTGGGATAATAACGACCCGATGAAACAAAAAGCATATAGGCACTACTCCCAACATAAAGGTAGAAAGAGGAAAAGGCAAAATTAGTCTATAAGGATTTTATTTTTTATTATTTTAATAAAGCTATATTACAGAACTTGTGCATTTATTTCTAAACCTCCCTGATTTGTGTAGCTAGAGCTATTTGCGAAACTACTAATAATAGCTATATATCTAATATAGGTAGAACTATTACACCTACACACACAGTTATATTTGTGTGTGTAGGTGTATTGCTTTACCTAACTATGAACTAGATGGCGCTTATCGTGAAGCATTTAAAATATACGAAGTTGCCTGTCTATGTCCCTATACATATTGTAGTCTTTGATTAATATCACCATATTTGTACGCCTTCTGCTATAACATAGCGCGCTTGTAATTTTTGTATAACAACTATTTACTGTACTTATGTTTTAACAAATTATTAAATAGCCGCGTCCAGACCGGCTGAGCGCGGCTCGCGAGTCCCGCTCACGAGCCAATAGTTCGGCCGGTGTGGACGGCGCTCGGGCTTCCTGGGGCACACGTTGGCTCGGCCGAGCGGCTCGGCCCCGAGCCATGCGTTGTCGGTTTTTGCCGATGCTCAAAGGCGGCTCAGTCTGAGCTGCTCGCCCGGTGTGGACGGACGTAACGACACTCGCGAGCCAGTGAATCAAAAATGGATAAAGAAGACAGGATTCGCTTAATACAACTTTACGGAAGCTTCAAAATGTTATGGGATTCGAAAGATCATTTAAATAAAAGCAAGCGAGAAGATTGCTGGAGGAAGATCTCTAAGGAAATGAAGTTACCTATACCCGAGTTGAAAAAGAAACTTGACTCATTGACAGGTTCATACCGACGCGAAAAGTCAAAGCAGAGAAAAAGTAATATCACTGGTTCAGGTAAGGATTCTTTTATTTAATTATAGTGAATGTTAGATTGGTTAATCTCATTATCAAATATCAATATGTACAACATTTACTATAGGACACACCATAGGAAACGAAAAATAACCTATAAAGTCCACATATTTGTTACAGGCGCTGACGAAATGTATATATCGAAGTGGTTTGGTTTCAAATATTTTGACTTTATGTCAAATAAAGATGACACAGGATTTACAAAAGACGGCGGAATAGATAACGTAAGTCCTTTATTTATGTTTATTTTCAAAATTAGTTGAACATTAATATTGATGCTGCCATGGAATTATTCCGTTTGTTACAAAATGTGTTGCTAAATGTAGACGAATATCTTTAGCACTAACAGTACGCCTCTGCGCGGAATGGCCGTTAGAGGTAATAGTGCTGTAGATGGAATATTGTTTCTCCATTGACCTGGAATAAATGAACCATCAACTTCTCTATCATAATATTCTGGTGGAATAGAATAGTTATTTCTTCGTAAGTAATTATATAAATACACTGTTGCTAAGACAACTTTTGTAGCTTTTTCTGGCTCTAGGAGGATAGGTTTCCTAAGGACTGTAGACTGAACTTAAAATACGAAAGGCATTTTCAACGACTCTGCGAGCTCTGCTAAGTCTGTAATTAAACACTCTTTCTTTGGAACCCGCCTCTGGATTACCTTCAAATGGTTTCATAGTATATTTGGTAAGCATAAAAGCTTTGTCGCCCAATATGAAATATTGTATTTTCATTATGTAAGGTGGAGTCTTGTAATTGCAACTATCTGGTTATTGCAACTAATATAAATAACTGCCTCTAGGATCACCGTTCTGGACAACGACAGGCGTGATATTGTTTTTCTACTAAAAGTCTCAATGAAAAAAAATAGATGGCGCTGATAGGACAAGAACTATGTGAATGACGGCTATTTTTGTCAAACCGCCATTTCTTTGGTAGTGACGCCGAGTACACGCGGAGCGTAATTTGAATTAAAATTCTGTTTTTTGTGGTTTTTCGAAGGATTGTTCACTAGGAGAGTGATATCAACCGTGGTAAGTTGCTTTATGGGTATTTGTTTAATTCTACGATAAATCTACTCTGAGTTATGGATGCAGTTACATTTACCAGATTAAAAATTAAAAGTCTGGTTATTGCAACTATTTTTAAATTTTTAGGTTAGTTGCAATTATCTGACCATTTTTGTATGAAGTATGAAAATGCTAGTGATGTGACAGTGATAATGACTATGTCGATAAATAATATTTTATTGAAAGGGGTACTCTTCCATAACATGCAGGATTGCATGGTGCTGTCCGTGTCAACTGAACTCATTCATGAGATGATAATTCTAAATTTAATTTGTTCAAGTTAGGTACTAGTGTACTACTACATAGCTTTGTCAAAAAATGTTGTTTAACTTTATGGCCTGTTTTTCTACATTTTTGAGTATTTTTGAATTTATTTTGTAGATGCCAAACTACAAACGTAAAAAAGAGACGAAATATTCATTAACTGATCTAATAGAAGCAGTCGAAAATGTACGGCAAAAAAAGATGAACAGCTACGAAGCCTCCATAAAATACGAAATCTATATGGAACGCGCGGTGCCAAACAGCCCTCGCCTGACAGACCACCAGAACTTTCAAAAGAATGGGAAACTAAAGTAGCTTCCGATCTCCATGTGATGGAAAAATATGGGTATCCGTTGACGCCTAAGGAAGTAAAAATTTTGATATCTAATTATATTCAAAGGAACGGAAACGTAACACGGTTTAAAGTGTTATAATAAGATACCTGTGTGTTTAAAATGTTATAATAAGATACCTCCCCACATTCTTCAACTGAATGAAACAAAATTCAAGTCTTGTATAAAACGCACACTATGCAGACAGGCATATTATAAGTTAGGGGATTACATCGCTGATAAAAATGCCTGGCTCATTGCTGGTCCTGCTCCACAACCACAACTAATCGATTAACACTTGAAAATACTGTTGGAGCTGCTGAAGATTGTAAGACTATCTTTGCATTGTATAAACTCAATTTCCTTTGTATTGTATAATTGCATAGCACAGATGTGAGTTCTATGTACTGTAGAGCTACCATTTACCGGGTAATATGTCTTTCATTGACTTGAATGTGCTCTGGCAGCTGATAGTATGTCATGCTCACACAAATGTCTCGCTGACGGTGGCGTGTGTGTTGGATCATTTAGCTCCCTTCAAAATGGTTGAGCTGAATGGTGCTGATCTATGCGTCATGTTCGTGAACGGGCGCCGTCAGTTGGGGCTGGTCATCACTCGGCTGCCTCGGCTTATTTTTATTTTTAATTATTTTATTTTTGGATTGTTGTTTTTTTTTATTATTTAATATTTGCTGTACTCTGGACGCTTTTAACGCATACGTCTTTTTTTACATCGTTCTCACATATTATTATAAATTCAACATTAATGATGTAACTAATATTTTTGTAAAAATATAATTTAAAAGAGTGTCCATGGAGTTTCTTGCCCGTTCTTCTCCATAGGTACCTACGCTTTGGAATGGGCAACTAGCTTCATTTTATTTTTGACTGACCGACTTCTTGACAATTCAAAAGTGCCTGTAAATGGTTTAATTGAAATAAATGCTTTGAGTTTGAGTTTGAAAGATGACTATCCTGGGAAGGAATGGTTCAGGGGATTTAAAAGACGACACAAATTAAGTTTGAAAAAGCCACAGTCCGTAGAAATAGCTCGAAAAGAAGCATGTAATCCATTCACGGTTTACAATTATTTCGAATTGTTAAAACGAGCAACGCAAGAGCTGGGACTAACTGACAAACCACAATGTATATTATATAATTTAGACGAGACCAGCTTTTGTAGTGACCCCACCAAAACTAAAGTTGTAGGTTTGATGGGGTTCCCCTCCACTAGAACGACTGGGTCCCCTGGGAGGAATAACACCAGTCTGCTCTTAGCTACGAATGCGCTCGGTGAAAGGACCCCCCCCCCCCCCCTTGATAATATTCCAGGGGAAACACTTATGGACCGAGTGGCTCTTTAAGAATGAAAATGTTAATACAGCTTATGCTGTAAGTCATAAGGGGTGGATGGAGACCACAATATACATACCGTCAACTCTCAAAATGTCCACTTTCCAAATAGGTTTCTTTTTTATCAAAGTGTTACTGGTTCCAGTTTCCGCACAAGACAAATGACTATTTGTATATAACTACATATGCGTGAATATCTAAATATATTTTTGTGTATTAATAAAAATTTACCTTGTTTAGCATTATTAATTTCACATAACATGCAGTAATTTATCAAAACTACATTATTTTCAATATAAACCATTATAAAACATCAATAATCTAGTAGCTAATTTTTTGATGTTTTATAATGATTTAAGCTTGATCTAGCTTCAAGCGGATTTTCGCAATGTACATGTAAAACCGACTAATTGTACTACCTTAGTAATTAACTTACTATTTTCAGATTTTTATCACACTAGGCCACTAACCTAACTTGTGACTATTAAAGTATTTAGGATGTACTGAAATTATAGTATTTTAAGTAAATATACACATTTAAAATGCAATAACACAAAAATGACTTCTCTCTGCACTCAAGATGGTTTTCGCAGTTAACCCACAAATTTCAGAGACCGAGAACCCATTCCTGATGGTCAGGAATGGGTTCTCGGTCTGTGAAATTTGAAGTCTGGTCAGGACCTGACCAGACTTCCCACACCAAAGAGCTGTCAACTTTTATTGGCAACTGTATAGTGGCTTCACTTCGAGACTGTTCTTCATGACTTCTCTGAGTAGTCAAATAGGAAACACCAACCTCAACTAACTTTAAATATAATATTAATGTGTAAAAGTGTTTGTATAAACTTACTTACAGAAATAAACATAATTTATCATTTTACCACATTTTAAGCAAATAAAATAATTTTGAACTGGCACAACATTGTCACATTGTACCTTATTTTTCATATCAACACTAAACTAAACAATCCTTTCGAATCTTAGAAGAATGACTATCAACCATAGCATTTTGTGTTATTTGAAACAAACCAGACATTGTGACACAGTGGATGTTAACAACAATAGTAGAAACAGACAGACCCTTATGCAGGGTTTGCATTGAAGCTGAGGAAACCGTTGCACATGTGTTCTTTACACTTAAAGGCACAGGCATCACCCAGATTAGGTAACCCTCGGGATACCCAAATTTTACACAGATGTTCTCTACAGGCTAGGAGATGTAATCAACTTCGGGAGGGAGATGGGATGGCTGAATAACTACTGACGGCTACCATGACCCACGCACTATGGTCCACTTGAAGGACTATGTGCAGAAACCAAACCTTCTAACATAGAACATAGTACCTATGAGCCAGTAGCAAGGGCCCTCAAGAGAAACAACACCCTAACATATTCCTGCTTTAACAGGGGTTCAATATTCCATTAAAAATTCCCTAATCTGAATGACACCTAGAACAGAAACAATTCAATTCAACCTGATGTGATAACTTACAATACAACAAATATAGAAAACTGGGTCGGTGGGTCGTCTTAGGGGCGGATTTATAGTTATATAGTATAGTACAATTTTTTCAATATTACTAGCATTCAACTAGCATTGTAACTCTAGAAGGAGAAAGAAACTAGCAGCAATGTTTAAAAAAAAAACAGAATACATTCTACAACGATAGAAGTCCCATTTTGCCTTCAGACATTTACAACTATCCACAGCAATTACTATCACCAGTGACCGACTTGTCTGACCTTAGTTATCAAATGACCGTAACAACATGCAAAATTGCTCCTCAGTTATATTTATATTTTTTGCAACAAGGTGCCTGCAATAATCAATACTGTGTTATGGACTTTTTATTACTGAGAATTAAACCAAAAAAAAATCAAAACATACGGTCACTTATTCCAACGCCAGTTTACACCAGACACACAAGTTTACGAAAATGAGAATAATATCTAAGGACTCACTGCGCTATCAACCACAACCTGGAAGGCCCCACAGGCGATCCTCTGACCAAATGAATGAACATGTGAAAAAGGCATAAAAATATCATGCCACCTTTTTATTTTGCAAAAAAACATTATAATGTAATCATAATATAAAAGAAGCACACAATTTTCGTACGATACAGTTATAAGAATTGCCATTTGCTATACATTCCGTATAAATGATCTATTTCCCTAATCTCTGCAAATGGCAATGTAACGCAGTGTTGCCAGTGCCCTTTTGTCAAAGTAACATAACATAAGTAAAAAAGTAACATTTTGATGACAAAAGTAACATTTTATTTTTTAGGGAGTATTTAATTTTTTTTTAAATAGCTCAATAAACTGTTTTTTCTTCTTTGTAAGTACCAAAATTTTGGATCGACTGAAAAAAATACATTTTAAAATAGAATATCTAATTATTTCGTAGTCTGTAATATAAACCTAGAACCTAGAATATACTTTTTTAATAGAATATACTGGTTCTACAAGTGCGCGAAACAGCGAAAGAGATAAATTCATCGGTACGCATGGCTACACATCAAGCTATACATAACCAGTAAAAGCTAACTTCTGATTGTACGAAAAACCTATACAATGCAAGTTTTGTTAAAACTAGAAATGTATAGCTCGATGTGTCGCCGTGTGCATGTAGAGATATTTTCATATGATCGTTTAAACAAGGTTTGCCAACATTAAGTCTGTTATTGTCGTTCTTAATATTTGAAATATTTTTCAATTACGAAATGTAACGTAAAAGTAACATTTTGCGTCGTGTAACATGGAAGTAACATAACAGGGCCAAAAGTAACGTAAAATGTTACAAAAGTAACATTCTGGCAACGCTGATGTAACGTCATAACGTGGTTTATTTACCTATACCTACGGTCCTAACCACAGAGTACACTGGTCCTAAACTCCTCTTTCTACGTCAAGCATGGCCAGCACGGCACAGATAAACGAAAATCCTGTAAACCATTATTGCCGGCCGATAACATTTTCATTTCGGAAAAAAAAAACTATGTTACTTAGGTTTTCCTCAAAATATACAGTATTTGCTCACGGTATAATAAAACAATGATTAACAATAACCCTACTGCCAATTTCTCCCAAGTCTCGCTAGAGGGCATCATTGCACTAGGCATATCAAAACGGAAAACGGGGGACTCTGAAAAGTGTGTGTGGCAGTACTGCTGTTAGTCGTTTTCCTGTTGTGTCGATCTCAAATAAAAATGCAAACTTTACAAATATGTATGAAACTTGGAGTATGTATAGCTTAAAGGACGAGCCAAGGAAAAGGGGAAGCTCACCCACCAAGCCACCAAGTATGTACAGACGCCAGCACATCAAGCTACCCGAAACTGTCAAATTTTCCCAATCAACTTTGAACCTTTGACGGATTGTAGTAGCTTGATGTGCTGGTGTCTCTACATAAATTACTGGTAAAAAAAACTATGTAACTTAAAAGCAACAGGAATAACTCGATTGGACTTAAAGACCAACTGGAGGATGATCTTCCTGACACCCTGTTAGATATTATGGAGATAAAACCTGCCACTTGCTCACTTCAGATGTCGCTGCGCTCCAACGTACCAAGAATTTGACAGCTAGCTGTCACTATCCATTTTTTTTTTGTAAACAAGCGACTTCTTTTACGCGTATTAATTAATATGCACCGTTGTCCAGCTGTTGACTGCAAAAATACGGGGACTCATGAATTTAATGAAGATGTTAAAAGACGTGTCATGCTAAGAACTACGGGACGCTTCGAGTCCTTTGACTTGGGCGCAAAAAACGACAACGATCGGAAGTCGCCCGAGGCGAGCCGAGCGAGACTGCACGAAGCGAACCGAAGTGCCCTTCTACACTCGTAATCGCTCGCGAATAGTGTAGTACAGGCTTTATCGTTTTTGCGTTTTCTTGTATAACCGGACTTTTTAAAACTGTAGTAAAATGACAGCTTAAATGTGTTACCACATTTTAACGAAAAAAAAATCTATTCATTCAATTTAAAATCGATCAATGTTCAACAATATTCCTTTATTTCAATATTTACATATAAATTTGTAGGTTTAATTTTATTTACAAATCAAAATATTTACAATATTTAAAAGCTGTCTTAAAATAATGTTCAATTGATTTTATAAAAGAGGATAGTATTTTTGTTCAGGTCAGTAGCTTGCGTTTTTCAGGGCGTGACGAGCCTCTGAAAGATGAGACTTGATAAGCTCTGTAGTAGGGAGTTTGCGCAGGTAAGTCGTGTACGAAATAGTTACCCATAATGTGTATATCTATTCAGGGATTTATCGATAACATTTAGTTAAAAATTCTTAACAATATTATAATACTTAATACGAAATAATAAAGTACAACCCACCAACTAGAGCCAAATCAAACAATGTCGTGATTGCCCAGTGGCTAAGATGTCGCCTCTCATGCGCAAAGTTTCCAAATCCGGACAAGTGACTTAATTTCTTTAATACTTTTCAATTTTATCTTGGATATTACAGATAAAAGTCAAGTCTCATCTTTCGTGGTGCGTACTATAAATAAAACCATATTTACAAAATGAACAAACTATGAGTATTAACTTAATTACATAGGCTTTTCTCAAAGACTAGATATCTGAACTTTAGGTCCAGTTGAGTCTAGGTCTAGGTCTTAGTCTAGGATACCTGGATGCACTAAATAAACTATTAAACTACGGCTCTAAAGTCCACTAAATTAAGATTGTATAGTTTAAATGATTTCTGTGCAAATTCACTATTGGAGCACAATTTTGATGCGAACTATTACTATTAATAACTGTAACGTATGAATGAAACTACAACGTATATTTTTATCCGATCAACACAAAGAATATTTGATTGTTTAGTCAGACCTCTGTCACTCTATGTACTTGCACGCTATAATTACCTACCGCCCGGCCGAGCGTTCTCGGGCCGTTTGCAGACCAAATTCAGTGCGGTTTTCGCAAAGAGTAAAGTAACTATCGCAAGCGAAGCGCACGCACGTTGTTCAATTTTAATCGTTCCATTCGTTTGTACGCTTACCTACGATTTATTTTTTTATTTTACCTACACATAGACCTCTATAATTATGTTTTAGATGTATTGCACAGTCAGCACCAATTTACAAAAAATATATTTTATAAACGATACAATTTTAAACTACCACCTATAATCAGAACATATTCACAGTTCTCAATAAAATAGACACAAATAGTTATGTTAATTTCATTTTATCGAAGAGGCAGCCCTGCGATTGCTGTGGGATCGTGCGGTGCGAAGCAATCACAACTGTACGCCTGCGCATTTAGGCACATTTTAGCATGCAGCGGTTGGAAATTTTCTACTGAGCGAAGTATCTGTTACGTCTTAGAGTAAGAAAGTGTTACGTAGTAACTATATAGTCATCTGTGGTTTAGGGTTAATCAAAATTGGCCAATTGCGTTCCATTTACATCACTAGTAGGGACAGTGTGGCAACCATAGACTTAGAGGGTATAGCTTGCTTAGTTTCTATATTTATGTCTGTAATTTATATGGTGTACATAATAAAGAGTATTCTATTCTATTCTATAATCTATCGAAATGACAGTAAGAACCCGCTAGGAGTAACCGCCCGGCCGCGACTTTTGGCTTAGCGGCAAGCAGCGCGGTTTCTTTTGTCAAGCGTTGACGCTGCGAGCGGTGCGTAGTGCATTTTGGTATATTTGTTTCGTTCGTGGTCAGACCGTGACGACCTGACGACGACCTCGCCGCTATCAGCGGCAGCTTAGCGCGGGGCGGCGAGCGGTAAAAACAAATATACCAAAATTAACCTAAGGGAGCGTTTCGAGTTGGGATGTAATCGATTTGAGCGTGCTTAAACCCGTACCGAATTAGCGTGAGCGCGATAACGATGTCCCGTGTATCGTCATAGATGACATCATGACATGCGCCATCTTACGATAACGCCGACCATGCCTTCTATGGCCGCTTTCCGAATTAGCTGTAATCGTTCACAGCGCTCACATCATTTCACATGCGTTCCGTTTTAGATAATACGATTATGACAGCTGAGGGCTGTTAACAAGTCGGAACGCCCGTGAACGCTCTCACAGTGCTTACTCAATGTCAAAACGATATTACAACAGTATTTCTTTGTATAAACACCATATTTCTTCTTTTTCTTTGTTTAGGTGACGACTGTCAGCCAGAAGCACAATTTCGAAAATGCCACGTTAGTTTAAAGATATTTATGATGCATCTCAAAACAAAACACACTGACACACTCGCATTTTTGACAGCGCTCACGGTGATATTATTAGTGAGCGCGTTCACGAGCGTTCTGAATTGTTGAAAGCCCTCAGCTATCATAATCGTAATATATGAATCGGAACGCATGTGAGATGATTTGTACTGTGAGCGATTACAGCTAGTTCGGAATGCGGTCTAAGAAGTGTCTACGTCAGTGTTAGGTACCAACTTAGTGGTTTTTCCACTAAAACTAGTGGTTTCGACCCCCCTTTTAGTGGCGAAATATTGCTTTTAGTGGCTGGTGGTTTAGTAGAATTCAGTTTTAATTACTGAAAATGCACTAAGCCACCACAACGTTATGAAATATATTATTTTTAATTCATAATTTTAAGGAGTATTTACTTTTACTGTGTAGGTAAATTCCAGTACAATTTATAAAACAAATCGGTACCCAAGAATCATATAAATGTGAAACCGACGATGGTGCAGACAAAAATTCATCTGAAGAAGATGAATTTTAGAATATCACTTTTATTGTTGTTATTGAATAATTTTTATGTGGCTTATCTTGACTAGTTGATTTACTAATAATAATTATTGTTTGTTGATTTTAAATATTTTGTTAGTAGTTTTCTGGTGGTTTTTGCAGGTGAATCTGGTGGAGAGCTAGTTTATCTGTTGGCAATACTGGTCGACGATGTTTAGTGACTACGACTGAAGGACATGTATCCATGGTCATGAATAGAGATTAAAAAAAAAAAAATCGTCTTCCGTCAATGCTTCCGTCCGTGTCATTTTTACTGTCAAGACTTGCTTTGCTTGTATTATTCGTTCGGTTGTATTCTTTTTTCTGTCTGTGGTTGTAGTATATTGTATTGTTTTGTTTCACGTGAACAAAAATTCAAGCAATTACCAGCGTTTGAGAGTGAATTGATGATAAATAAACATAACGTACCGTGTGACCTACGTGAGATTCAGTGCTATTGGCAAGATTTTGATGTTTCTTCCACAAAAATATTTAGTGAACAGTTGAAGTTGTTTTATTGTGCCCGCCTTTTGGGGCTCGTTGGCCAGTTGTGTGGCGTCTGAATCTATTGTCTTGATTGAAAGAACTGGTTACTTTTGTCCAGTGATCCTGTTGATTGTAGTTGTAACCTTGTTAATCCATGTAACTGTGCTGACTTAGTTCACTACTTCTATGTAAAATGGAATCATCGAAGACAACCTTGTTCTTCACATTTTGTACCTATTCAAAGAATTTTGTCTGTGTATGTTGTTTTTCTCTAATGATCGGTTGATATTGTGGTCTTTTGTAGTATTTGGTCAGTGGGTCGTCTTAGGGGCTACACATTGTAGGTTGTGTCTTTGTGATAGTATGGTCTGAACTCGAGAGTTGAAAAAACTCGAAAAATTTAAAAATATTATAATACGAATAGCCAATAATATCTCAGTCAAAGGGTCTGTCAGTGGGTCGTCTTAGGGGCGTCTTCACAAAGTTTACAGTTACCCCTTAGCTCACGTCTTAACTGCCCTAAAATAGGTCTGATGATTTGGATTATTCCGAACCTAACCTGAAATCCTTACCCGGTTGTGGGTTAGGAACTTGAAAATAATGATAATATTTGTTCTGGACATAACCCTCTTCCTGACCTGCCCCGACATATTGTTACTATCATAACCTGAATTGCGATATATGTAGATAAGGTTTCCCCTCTACTCTTTTTTAAAATAAAAAGAAAGTAAGAGTTACTACGGGGATGGCACCTTTAAAACATTCACACACTCCTTTTTATCAAGTCTACAGTCTTCATATAAATACTTCTCACGATGACAATACCATAAATTTTATTCCTGTCCTTTACATACTTCTATGTAATAAAACGCAGGCAACTTATGAACGATTGTTCACTATTTTAAGGGACCAATTTTCTGTGATAATTATAAGTGCGACTTTGAAATAGCAACCATTCAAGCCGTGAAATCAGTTTATCCTGGTGTAAAAGTCCCGTTGTACCGTTTGCACCATTGACCTGCACCATCAATGGTGCAGAAGAGACAATTAGTTTCGTTTGCACCATTAATGGTGCAAATGAAACTGCATTGATAGTATGGTCTCATCTGAAACCGTATTGATAATATGGTCTCATCTGCACCATTCCTGAAAGTATTTCCTCTTTGCATGTTCTAATATTATTTGAGTGTTGACAAGGTAACTATTTTGTTATAATTCTGTCATTTTATTTCAATAAGTAATTGTATAATTGGAGCTTAGACTATAAACAACAAATTACAATGAGTGGAACTAATTTAACATTTGTTGCACAAAGTCGAGGAAGACTTTTGTTGTTCAAGGGTATCAACACCATTTTCACACACACTACAAAAATCTGGCAAAAAACAAAAAAAAAAAAAACTGAAAAAAACAAAAAAAAAACTGGCATCTCTTTGAGGCGCGCGTGGAACGCAACGCGCCGTCGTCGACCCGGGCCTGGTCCTTACCGGACGGCGAGCTGCCCATTGCTCGCCGTTCGCAAGCCCGCGCCTACGGTGGCCGGGAATCGGCTATTGATTCCCGACGCCCCGGGCGTCTCCTGCGGCGACTAGGGGCGCGAGAGCGCAAAGATTGCCTCTCCCTCACGCGCTCCGCCTCCTCCTTCGCGAGCATTACTGCTTCGCAAAAGGAGGCAACGGCTTCCCATGCACTCTCGCTCCGTACCATGGCATGGACCAGAGCCGGACGCGAGAGATCGCCGCCGTGAGGACTCGGCAGTGCTCCGCCCAAGCTGGGCAGACCTCCACCGTATGCTCCACCGTGTCCTCCGGGCGATCCACACAATGGTGACACCCGGGCGTTTCCTCCCGCCTTATCCGGAAAAGGAACCTCCCAAGGTGAGGACCTGCGTTAGGCGGAAGATGAGGACGCCGTGTCGCCTCTTCAGCCACTCCTCAAGGAGGGGACTTATCGCCGCAATTGTGGCGTGCCCAGGTTTTTGAAGTGAAACTTCTTTACGCACGCTTGACTTGGGGAGTAAGCTGGCGAACGCGTGACGTAAAGCGTTACGAAAAGTGTGATCGGGCGAGGCGAACGGAAGTTGAGTGGGGGATATAAGCAAGAGACAGCAGTGCGCGCGCACATTTTCTTTCTCTCTTCCTCTCGTAGCCAAATACGCAATACTGAAGTTTCACTTCAGTCGTGTGGTCATAAGCACACTCGTTTTTTTTATTTTTCACAAGCTTATTTTTACCAGAATTAAGGAAGTATACATTGACATTTTATTTTTTAGGATGAATCGAAGGTTGTGAAAAAACGTGAGCATTCCAATCACTGTATGCCTGATGAAAACAAAAATGTCTTATGCCATTTAATTAGTTCGAGTATAGATACCGCGACAACTTCAGATGAAACAGTAGGTACCTGCCATTTATAAAAAGACCGTGGCCACTTTCAAAGATATGGGTCTAAACTTAACAAACATAACAAAACTACCACGGAACGAAAGTTATAAATCATATGTGTTTGTGTAGCGTCATTATTTTTATATTATTACATAAAGTAGTTGTGGAATTTATTTATAAAAAATATTATTGTTGTTGCTTTTTGGTTGTTTATTTATATTAAAAAGAGGTTCCGCACACAAACAAAATACTACGTATTATTGGTTTTTATTTTATTTACCTATGACTAATAAAGTATGGTGAAGTAGTTGTATTATTATTAATGGTGCAAGTGCAAACGAAACTAATTTGTCTCTCCTGCACCATTGATGGTGCAGGTCAATGGTGCAAACGGTACGACGGGGTAAAAGTAACTGGCTGCTACTTTCATTACTGGAAAGCGATACTTAAAAAGAGCCAAAATATTGGATTAGATAAAACTGAAAATGGAGAGTTATATCATGCATGCGCCTTTATATGCAACTGCCGCACAGTGGGGTAGGATTATTAAAATGTGTCGTTAATTCAGAATGATGATTTGGAGTCGATATTTCGATGGTGACATGATAAGGTTGGTGAAATAAAAAAGAAAATTGTTTGTATAAGCTTATTATATAGATATATATTATATGTAAAATCAAAATCATATTTATATTATTTTTATCGGAAAATCTATCCTCCATGCGGTGCGCTGCTTCCCATCGTGATTTGTATTCAGATTTAAAACGATTTATCGTTTTCAAAATAGCTGTCCGATGTTCACCATCACATTTTGTTCCTTTTTCAATTTCCTTCTGAAGTGAATCTATCTGATCTTGAAGTTTATTATGGCCATAGTTCTTCATAATCATAAGTAGCTCTCGTCTTGTCACAAACAAGGTATTGGAGTTTGTACCTGTGTAAAAAATAACAAAAGAATTTAAAAAAAAAAGGAGGTATTTTGAGAATAGCGGCTTATCTCACTACTAATGTTATTTATTTCAAATCTGGCAAACGTGCAAAAAATTAAGAAATAATCTTAAACTATAATAGCTACTGGTACTAAAAAAATCTAAACGTAACCCCGATCAGTTCCGGAACATAATTATCTAATTGAGTTATTAGTTTTTAATTCTGACTTTTTCTTTTTTTATGCAATCTTTGACTCACAATTTTACTCATTAAAACAATTATTAAAATATAAATATAGTGTGAAATAATAAGATACATACCTGAACTTGACGCTTCCATAATAGCTTCTGGTGATTTTATCACAAGGATTTAAAAAATCTAATGTACACTTCGTTATTGCGCAAACGCACGAATTCACTTGCATGCTCCACGAGTGCTCGCCTGCGTGATAAGGAGCGGGGGTTAAGTGGATTGCGTCCGTTTACCTTTGCTGTTGTTCCACAAGTACTTGACTATGCCACAGCACACACAATAATATGGTAAAGCAAAAACAAATATTTTTATTTAATGTATCGATTTAAGTAATCTTGCCCCAGTGTGCGGCGTTACAAAAATGATAGCAGCAACCTTTTATTTTTATATGTCGAAAAACCTCTGTTTCTGCTTTTATAACTGCTAACTCGTAGTCGCATTTGTACATATTTATTTCTAATCGGAATTGTTGTTTTAGTATTAAAAACAACCTCTTGTATGTACTCTGTTTCTTATTGGGTAAGAGAGCAAAAATTATGGGTATAAAGTTCACCATATCATCATTCCGTGCTACATCTACATGTAAGCTATACATTTGTTAATAAGGAGGTGGTACAATTTTAAAAGTACCGTCGCCATATAAGGTTTTGATGGATTTAAAATATTTTCGTAATTCTGAACGTGTTAGCACTGAAAATATGATTATTCTATCGGACAAATAATATTCGTCGTATAAAAAAAAATCTTGCACCAAACTATGTGGCAGTTTTATATTTTTGGAGTTACTTGCTTTTAAACTGTTCATGTTTAAAAAATTCTTACGAGCTCTATAAAGAGTATCTTTTTTAGATGTAAACAATGGCAATTCATGCTCTTGACCCTTAAAGTCATGGTTTATGAAATGTCTTTCGAAAATCTTTTGCGCTGATTCAAAGTTATTGCATACCTCCTTTTTTGCAATCGTCCATAACTGTGTCTATTATATTACGTATAAAATTCGGAGAATCACAGGTGTGCTGAGCGGGTCTCATGATCTCATTGTTAGTATTTAGTGTTATGGAGGTGCGGCAATCCTTTTGCTTCGAACACCGCCAATTCGTTGATCCGAACTTATTTTTTAATTAAAGATTATACCTATATCCACCATGTAGTAATGGGTTCCCTACTTGTTTTCGAAAGTTGATGATTCGATTTTTATTATATCGAACACGGTGTGTCGATAATTCAGTTGTACGATGTTTTATTCCGTCGATGCGTTATTGGTGCGATGTAACGGTTTGTGCGAAAAATCCTGTTACGAAAAACCCTACAAAGATTGCTCATTTGTTCGGTAATTTATTAGTTCGAAAGTATGTCGGTTTGAAACGCCTACTGTTGTCCGTGACATTTAATTAATAATCTTATGTTGCATTATAGACGTTAAGGAAATATGTACATTAAATACCATACATATCTTCACGTCAACTTTCCTAAATTGAGGAAGACAGGTAACAAATTCACCACGTTTAGCTGTGGCATGGGCCAAAGATAACGTAGATAATATCAGTGATCGGTTGCTAGCCAATCGCCTGATACCCTCAAAAGCCAAAACTGTCATACCTCAATCGTCTATTTCAATATGCAGCATGGAAAAGAAAGCAACTAGGGCATTCTAAGTTTTTTTTTAATCCTCGCCCACTACGGAAGCAAAAACGTCATATTTTTGCTTCCGTACTGCTTCCGTTTTGCTACATAACACCTTAAATACTCATTTAATAATGATTTATTTTAATAAAAAATCATACAACAACAAAATAATAAAAAAGATATAAACTTGAACATAATCAGCATAGATCAAGAAATAAACAAAACATTAGGTAATCGTAAATAAAACAATTCATTTTTTTACCTTTTTATTAATCAAAACAGTTTACAAATATTTTTTGAACAATTAAACATACCACACAAACCATCGCGGGTTTAACAGTGGTATGGCATATTATCCTACTATATAATATTATAAATGCGAAAGTTTGTTTGGATGTTTGTTATTCCTTCACGCAAAAACTACTGAACGGATTTTGATGAAACTTCACAGTAATATAGCTTATACATCAGAATAACACATAGGCTACAATTTATAAAGATTTTGTATGATTTGGCCATAATATAACGATAAGTATCAAGTAAGTCGGAAAAATTCCTGCCCTCTGAGAGCTATCTTGGCGTGCGCTGCCTAAACCGTTAGAGTTACATGAAGATAATGTATCGTGGAACTGTTTGTCTTATAAAGTTCTAAATAAAAGTCCGCGACAGCATATATCTATCTTTTTTGTGGAAGCCATTATATCCAAAATAGTGATCCATAAATACATTTAAATTGGGTACTTTTTTTACAATGCATATTTCAGAGTACTTTGTTAATTCTTATCAAAATCAATACATTTATCGCTTTCGGTATTTCATGTAGATAAACTTTGTCTTTTACACTAAGCAATTTGGACGAATACTTTAAAAGTATCACGATAAGATTGACCCGGCGCGCAGAGCGGAGGTGGAGGGGCGGTCCAGGCAATGAAGTCCCGAACGCGGGCAGGCAGACCTGTGGTGGAACACCAAAAGGAAAGACCGTTCTAAGGATTTCAATAATAAGTTTATTATCCTTTTATTTATATATTGGAAGGTGTGTCTACTAATATTATGTGCGTGAGGCACAGGACCGGATATCTATGCACAGGACACTTATACTGCTGGGCGTGAGGGCAGACCGGCAGACGTCGTTGACGGTTGTGCTCATTTTGAGTTTTTTTTACAGCTTTAAATTCGTTTCGATGCGATTTATTACTAACTAATAGTAGGCATTATAATTTTTGGGTAGTATATTTTAAGTACAAATATAGATTCGTTTTAAATTCAATTATTAGTCATATTAGAATTGTTTTCTTTGTTTGTTTAATTACTTATAGGTAGGATTGTATTTTTAGTTAGTTAGGTCACGGGTTAGGTATAGGTTGTATTTGTAAGTATTAGGCCCTGCGCAGACGACAGACTATCCGTGACGCACATTTTAGTCTGTGAAAATAGAACCTATGCAATTATATGCAGTAACGCACACGACGCGCAAAAAGTCCGGCGCACAAAAAATCCGTGTAATTCGGGCAGACCGCACCGCGCCGCGGCGCGCCGCTCCGCACAAAAAGTGTGTGAAAAAAATTTAACGTTTGCTTCAACGCGCGCTAACGCAGACGGCGCACACTTTAGTCGGCAATCTGCATTTGCTAGGGGTGGACGTAACGCACGCGATCTATTATCATGGCGCCAGAGGTCGATGTAACTATGTTAATTCAAGAAATACAAAACAGACCAGCAATTTATGATACTTCTAAGGCAGAATATCATGATAGACATTTAAAAAGAAAATCTACAATCTACAGCTCTGCCGACAAAATGATCGAAGATGTGCGTCGTGTGCGTTGAGTCTGAAAAATCCGCGACCGACTTTTTGCGCGCCATGCAGACTTTTTGTGCGCCGCAGACTCGATCGCACAAAAAGTGTGCCGTCTGCGCAGGGCCTTAAGTACCTAAATAGATTCGTTATTATTTTCATTAGGTACCTACTTAGATTATTACAATTGTTTCTTTTTTTTTGTTAGTTTAAGATTAACGTATAGTTTTAGGTTGTGTTGTAAGTAGTAAGAAGTTAGATTTGTTTTCCTCCTAATTAGCTATTGGAATTGTTTTAGTTAGTTTGAAAATTACCACCGATTTGGTGATTTTTTATATAGTACTTACAATAATGACTCGAAAGCGTAAGTCTAATATTTCATAAAGCTCTAATAAAGCTCGAGCTATAAAAATAGCTCGACTTAGAATAACGAGACGTCTCAACAAACTGATCTGCGAAGATTTGAGCAGGCGGTGCGTGAGGCGGCACACCAGCCAAGATCGACGTCAACAACACGCTGAGTATCTGGCATTTCAACAACTGGTGAAACTCCAGAACAGTCAACCTCGACGTCAACGGCATGCTGAGTACCTATCTGATGTCTCAACGGGCCCAAGATCGGCGTCAACAGCATGCTGAGTATCTGGTGTCTCAACGGGCTGCGGAGACACCAGAAGAGTCACAAGCTCGACGTCAGCAGCAGGCGACTTACATGGCGTCCCAAAGAGCCACAGAAACCTCTACAACAGCTGAATCTCGCAGAAGCGCTGTTGTTACACGAATATAACGTATCATGGGACTGTTTGTCTTAAACAGTTCTAAATAAATGTCCGCGACAGAATATATTATCTACCTTTTATGTGGAAGCCCAAAATAGTGAACCATATCGAAAGTACCTCTTTCTGTGTGTTACCTTTTCACACCTAAACCACTGAACGGATTTCGATATTTGGCAAGGAGATAGATAGCACCCTAGGGAAGGACATAATATGCGCTACTTCACCGGTACTGTCCTCTGGGATAATTTCCGACATCCACGCGGGCGAAGCCGCGGGCGGAAGCTAGTATTACTATAAATATTATAGTTTCTATGTATTATTACCGAAACTTTTAAGAAAAAAAAAGTGAAAATGAAAAAAATACATAATAACATTGTAATTACAATTCTATGTGATTCGAAATGGCTCTTAAAAAAGGAAGAAGTTCCATATTATTACGGTTTGCACAAATCTTCGCAATAGAATCGGATACTCTTTTTCTTTTTTTCTTGGGCAGAGTCTTAGGCCCGGCGCCCATTATCGGCATCGGCAAGGAAAAGGATCCTTCGGCATCCTACATGCAAGCGCACACTATCGGCAATTATGCTTTGGCATGCTGCAACGTTCTTAGGGATGACGAGGCGTCCTTAAGGATGCGGCACCGTCCTGTAGCTTGCCGAAGCGTCTCAATATCGTATTTCTCATCATAACAGTCTCAGAGTTGTTACAAGCTAGTTGTCTGAATTGTATTTAATATGGTGGACTGGGATCTAGTGTTCATAGCAACTCTTGCTGAAGAAGAAGAGAAATCTAATCAATCAAGAAGATTTTGGGTGAACAACCTTTGGAAGCAACGATATATCGAGCCTTTTCAGGAAGAACATCGTAAGCGCCAAAAATCCCAAAAAACTGTTTTAATATTAATCCCCAGATCAACTGATTTTGCATTTTGCATCACCTTCTCCTGTAAAATATGCAAAATGGCGGTTACGATCTTCTTCCTGAAAAGGCTCGATATGTCCGGTGAATTCAACAATTTATTCAATGAATTACGTTATGACGTTCGAAAATTTTATGATTATTATAGAATGAGTTATGAAAATTTTGAAAGTCTGGTTCATTTGCTTCGACCTTACATGGAGAAAAAACAATCAAGATTTCGCTCACCTATACCTGTTGAAGAAAGATTGTCTGTGTGCTTGAGGTGAGTAATAAAATATACTTTAATAAGTTTAATCATATTTTATTATTTTTTAATTCACATATACTCGTACAGGTATGATTCGAATGGTGACTTCAGATCGCAGACTGCATTACTATTTCGTCTGAATCTATATTTCTTGCTGCGCCGGTCATAGGACTGTCGTCGTGGAGCGATTGTTGTTGACATTCGAATCATATCTTTATTTTTAATCACATTAGCTTTGCTGCAGGTAAAAAATAAAATGTTAAAAAAAAATTACAAATTCTGGTAATCATTGGTTTCAATATTCTGGTAATCACTGGTTTCAATGTTTTCGTCTTGGCATCTAAGTATGGGTGTCGGAGTATATGTCAATGTTGGTTGTATGTTGTCCTCGTTATTTACGGATGTTGCTTGGGGTGTGTAATAAGAAAAATCGTCCATGGTGTAGTTTGATTGATTCAGAGGAGGTTTTTGTTTCGATGTGGATGGTTCATAAATAGATCTTGTAGTTTCAATATTCTGTGGTGCTTCTGATAGTTCTGAATATTCAATTTCTGCCTTATTAACAATTTATTTATTTATTTATAAAGAAGAAGCAATACATCTCTTTTTACTTGAAGTTGCAATTTTTTCGGTTAAGATTTTACCGTAGCAGACATTGATTTAAAAAATATATCTATAGGATGTTCATCTTCGTTATTTTTAGAATCTATATATTCTTTTAATATCTCAGCTGTGGTTATGTTTTGTGATAGAGGACGCGACTTTTGAGAATCTGAATGTGACATTTGTGATTGTGGCCGTGATTGAGGAGAATCCAAGAAAGAATCTTGTGTCTCCTCGGAAGAAGAATCTAAATTAGATACCTGCGCTCTATTTTGTAAAAATGTATTCAAGAATTGGAGTTCTCTTTCGTGTTTTATAGGCCTTTGTGGCTTTGCAGAATCACCACTTTTGCTTATTCTATTTTTCATCGCTTTTCTATAGTTGTTTCTGATATTCGTCCACATCTTGAGACATTCTTGAGCTGAAAATAATATAATAAACATATAAATGAATGGTTTGTTAGTTAAACGTATGTGTCCGGCACCCGCAACACAGGTGATATTATGTATAATGTTTCGTAATCCGTATTGTATGATTTAAAATATGATTATCAAAAGTGCCTAGGTATTTACGAGAAACTGCAAGGAAATGAATTAGGATTGCCACCAGATGTCGCTCTTCCGTATCGTCAGATGGAAATGCCTTTTGTCTTAGTGGCCGACGATGCATTCCCTATGCAAAAGCATATTATGAAACCTTATTCAGGACATCAAGAGTCCAGATCAGTAAAAAGACTATTTAACTACAGATTAAGTAGAGCTCGCAGAGTTGTGGAAAACGCCTTTGGAATTCTATCATCCGTATTCAGAGTTCTACGAAAACCAATGCTTCTTGAACCAGAACGAGCTACAACAGTAATAATGACCTGTGTATATTTACACAACTTTTTAAGAAAAACCAAGCTATCCAGATGTATTTATACACCCAGGGGAACTTTTGATCATGATGATCGTGGGACTGTGACGTTGGGTTCTTGGCGAAGAATAAATGAAGAAGACCCACTTGCTTCATATTTTCCATTACTGAACGTTCCAAGAAGATCTGCTTGAAGTACTGAGCAAATACGCAATGAATTTGCGGAATATTTTTCCACCGTAGGCCAAGTACCTTGGCAAAATAGTTATGCATAAAACTGAAGGCATTTTTTTTATCTATACTTACCAATGTATCTTGTGTCGGACGCGGACTAAATGATATGGACAAAAAAGTACATTCCATTTACACAAACATAGTAAATAATATTGGATATTAAAAATAGAAAAATGAATTGATTCGTAGTTTTTAACCTCTCTGGACTCGTCAGTTTTTATTTCAAAATAATTAGTAATGAAAGATGAATTCAAAGTATCATTTGTCAACGTCTGCCATAATGGACCATAGAGAAAGATAAATATAATAATGGGCGTTCCACACCATGCATACTACTTGTAGATATGTGATATGGACGACAAAATGTTTTTATTAGGAACATTTTATTCATACAAAACTGGCTTCATCGGTATTTGTCGCATTTAATAAACTTATCTTTCCATAATGTTGATGCGTAAGATAGTTTTTTTTATATTTCACACAAAAAAAAACTTAAAACGGAACGCGTTTACTTGTTTGACAATGTGTCATTGTCTATGTCAATGTAATGTTATTGCAGATTCTTCATTGCGTATTTATTGTTTGTTTCTGCGATTATTTTCTAATATTTTTTACCCCTGCTTATTTCTACGGACTGATACCGTCTACCACTCGATTACCTTGCTATTAACACTGGACTCTGATTTGCATTGCGTTTTGGATTTGTTTTGTGGATCAATATGAGGTGCATCATCTGCGGAATAGCTTTCAGTATATTATAGTGTACTCTGTGGGAATAGCCATGCAAAGGTTGCAGAGGCATCTCATAACCTCGCTTTCTGCACACCATCAAACAAGACTTTCGCGTTGGATAACCAATGCTCAAACCCAGGTAAGAAGTTGGACTAGAAAAAACTTCTGATTTATTTTTATACATTGAGGTAATTTATGTAAGTACACACGGCTACACATCAAGCTATACATAACCAGTATAAGCTGACTTCTGATTGTACGAAAACCCTATACAATGCGAGGTCAGCGAAAACTGGAAATGTATAGCTTGATGTGTAGCCGTGTGTACATATTATGACCTCAATGTTTTTATATAATTCTGGTATGCGAAATTAACTTACAGTGTATCTTATTTTCAGTTGCCTATGGATACATTTATTTGGCATCCATGCTTATTATTATTAAATACCGAAGCTGATGAACACGAGAGACTACTGGGGAATAACATGGTTTGCCTTGGTTGTGGCAAATCTGTGAGGAAAATAAGACACCATACTGTCAGTATGGAGTGTCCATTGCTGGCTGTCCTTATCACAAAATACTAATTATGTGATAAGCATTTTGTTTTTCATTATTATAAATACCTAGTTGTATTAATCTATAAAAAAAGGAGTTTTCATACTATGTTTCTGTGATTGTAATATCTGCGTTTTATATATTTTCCATCTTTAACATATACTTGCCTAAAGAAGGCATGTGTAACAATAACATAATACTTGAAAACATAAAGAGATGTATACAAAAGATACTCTTGTTACTAAAAATTATATAAACATAAGCATTTATCTGTGTTTATTCTAACTGGTTTACTTTCAGCCCTCAAGAAACAACTATGTTTGCCATGTGTGTTGGATGCGAGCAAATAGACAGGCAGTGCATGACTCATCACGAGACATGCAGGAATTGGCTTTGAACAATGATGCAGCAGCCCCTAATGTTCAAGTTGTTAGCCCACCAGAGCCATCACCATTGCCGCCTGTTCAAAGAGGGCCACTTCAATGGGATAGTAATACGATATCATTACCTAATTATAAGCCAGCTTCAATCACATCTGTTCACTGTATATTTCAACAATGCAGAAACAGATTGTTACATTTGTTATTTATGTAATTACTGAAGCCCTATACTTATAGCGGGATCGTCCGAAAGGGTTACCGCTGCCCCGGAACATAAAGGGCTAAGGAAGGAATACGGGTGGGTTTTAGTCAGTAAGAGTCTGACACTCCCTTCCGCTCCACCTAGAGCGGGAGGAGTCATTAGATGATTTCCCATCCAAAAAAAAAAGCCCTATACTTACACTTTATCCAGGTTAGTGTATTTGTGAAATAAAAATGCTCTGTATTATCAAAGCTGGTTGATTGACCTCCCTCGGTCTCTTTATTAACACTATTGCTGCATTGCTGTAATGTATGTTACCTAGGTAGGCATTTAAGATATAATAATTATAATATAGCAAAATATTTTTATTTAATAAATAAATATTTTTTTTAACTCTTTTGTTTTATTTTGTGCTTCCCTTGTTTATTGTTAATTGAACTATTTAAAAAAGTATAAGGGCACCCTGTAAAAATGTACTTATTAGTTTTGAATATGCTTTGTTAATATTGTTATTATGACTGCCTCGTTGGTTTACTGTCCTGAGTTCGATTCCCAGGTCGAGCAAAGTGATATTGGGGTTATTCATCAGGAATTTCTCAGTAGGAGCCCGAAGTCTGGATTTGTGCCCGGTTGATGGCAATAGACTCGCCCCCTAATACATGGGACTTAAACATAACTGGTGAAATGTGGGTGTACTATAGGTACACCTCTGCCCATGCCTTCGGGGAATACAGGCGCGATGTTATGTTTGTTATTATTGTCACATTTTTTGAGACTATTACCCAGTTTAATAAATGTAAATCAATACACAGTTTATAATCCTTCATTTAGGTGGCCATTACTTTGTTTAAATGCTTAATAATCACCAACCATACCATATCAGTTATACGTAATAATTCACAACTGTTCGCTACTTTAAAGCGTCTTTAAGTTTTTTAATAGCGAAATTATAATCTATATAAGTATATACCTTATTGCTAGCGTTTTGATTAAAAGATTTAATGAAATTGTTTTTTGTCTAGTATGTTGTGATGACAAGTTCTCAGAGTTTTTTATTTATAGCAATTTAATAGGCCAATATTCACGAATATAAAACACCAAAAATCATTGGTGTACTTTAAAGTTGATAACTATGCCGACGTCCTTATAAAAACTGGCCATGTTCTTTGTCTAGCAAAAATTTAATTTTTTCAAACGCAAACCATGTTGAACAGTAAATTTCGTCGAAACCGGCACCTGAAATAAAATAAAATATTATGTTAAAATATTTGTTTTAGCTTTATTTCAATATTCATATGTTCCCAGAAATGAAACTATGTATACACACAGTAATTTGTCACTAATTTGTCCGTATTTATTTATTTATTGACAACCTTCGTGGCTCCGAGTCACCACCCGAGCGGGTTGGCGTACTTTGAATTTACACATTGTGTAGGTGGTATATATATGTAGTTATCATAGATATAGGATTGCAATGTAAATGTCTCCCATACTTGTCTGGGAGTGAAAGAAAAACATAGAATTAGCCAGCTGCTTCTCTTCCCGTGCAGATCGTAAAAATAATATAAACAAATATATACGGACAAATAACACAGATTGAGCTAGCCCCAAACTATGAGCTATCCCAAAACTAAGTTCGAGGCTTGTACTATGGGATACTAACTCAACAATACTATATTTTATATCAAATACATGTATAGATAAACATCAAAAAAAAAAATCGATCAAGGGATAAGGCACCGTGTAACTGGTGCCACTATTTCTATCCTGGGGTTGGTTATGGTTTCCTTTTAGTTTACGGAGGTCAGATGGGAGTCAGAAGAAGAAGAGGTATAGGTATTGCAAGCTTTAATAGGTACTTACCTGATTTTTTTGTTTCCTCACATCTTTGCCGCTCTCGTCGAAATGAAGTCAACAATGACTCCATTTTCTTTTTGACGATGGAGACATCGCAATTAAGAATGTTAGCAATTTCTAGCCAGCAGTCACTTCTCTTCGCTTTCAATTTATATTCATTATTTGTTGGATCCCAAAGACACGGCTTCTCTTTATACAAATCTATTAATAAAAACATATCGTCGTTACTCCATTCTTTGTTTTTCTCCATGATCTAAATGGCGGGAAATATAATAATAATAATAATAAATTTATTTCATAAGCCTAATACAATAAGGAGAGAGAAAAGGGTCAACAATGCATTATGTACTATATCTTATGATCCCTATAATAATAGGCTAAGTATATGCACGTTGTGTGAAACTCCTGACACCTAAACTAGGACATGTCCTGTATCTTAGGTGTCAGCGTTCCTCCCTGCTTTTCCATCCAAGTAATTATCAAATTGGACGTCTACACGCTACGCTCTCTTGCTTCAACTGAGCGTTCGTTCGTTGGCCTTTGGCGACCGTCCAAACAGAGTTCGATCAAATAGCTCGATTTCTTTGATGTTACCGCCACGCTTCGGATCGCCGGCACACGCCAACGAGCGATCGTTGGCATTCGCTAAGCCGTCCAGATTGCAGCAACGAAGGTCAACGAAACCCGTTCGTTGGCGTTCGTATGTCCGGTCTGTACGCACCATTAGACACCGATATGCATCGTTATCTGTGGTTTCGAAGCACCGAAGTGCATAGATTGAACTTCTATTGAAAGTTTGCATGTATAATTTTCACTAAAATCTATAGGTATGTACTGCAACTTCATTGTTTTTTATGTTTTTGATGCACGATGAGTACTGGTGATATTGGTGTTTTATATTATAAACATGTTTTTTTAATGTCCGTGACCACCGCAGGACCACCAACGCCAATCGCTTCCATATTTGGTGAATAATTAGTACTCAATTGGTACTAATTAGTACTCTAACAAAAAAATTGGTACCTTCGTAGTTTTCGAGAAAATCGACTTTGAAGGTGGTCCTGCGGTAGTCACGCTCCCTTCAGCAGGACCACCATGAGCGCCGCAAAAGGGGGCATGCTACAGCTATTCTAAGTATACAAATAATTAGTACCCACAAATGTGATTAATTTCGTAAAAAAAACAGAACCGAAACATTTGTATTTACCGAGAAATCAACGATGATAACTTTCGCGCAATTGTTCAGCAGGACCACCATTTTGAATGTTGATTCCAAGTTTGAGAAGCTTGTCGCTTTCCTCAAACCTACATAGAAAATTAGTACCCTGCAAGATAAAATTAGTACCCAAAATTCAACATTAGTACTCCAGTAGTTTACGAGTAAATCGACTTTGAAGGTGGTCCTGCTGTGGTCACGGTGCAAAATTTTCATTTCAGGATTTCCCTATTAAAAACTCTGTGATTTCTTCCCAAATTTATACAAAAATTAGTACCCATAAAGAAGTTATAGCGACCAAAAATTCAGATTCCTAAGTGTTGTATTTCAAGAGAAATTAGCTTTCATTACTTTTCCATACTAAAACTCCGCGTATAACCCGACCAAATGAAGTTGTCAATCTAACTTAACTAAAACTCTAAAGAAACTACATATAAAAGTATAGATAGCGTCGAAAAATTCATCCGCATCGCTGTCATTTTTTTTATTAGGTATTAGCAGAGAATTAAACGGTATTAGGTATTAGTTATTATTTGCTTATTTTACTATTTGAATAAAAGTTGTTAATGGTATGGAGCTGTTTATGAAATGTAAACTCATGCAGATAAACTTATGGATGTCGGAATAGTAGGTAATAACAACAGTTCAATATCTAAATTTTATACAAACTGCGTATCTAAGTACATATAAAAAATAACCTATCGCTACCTTTGTTAATGACGTGAGTATGTAGGCACTCGAATAATTATTTTTCTGTATTGTAAGTACCTACCTATTCTCTGTGTTGTTATATGAATAAGAGCGATAGGTATGTCTTATTTATTTCTTTCTTTCCTACTAATTTACCGTTGATGCAAGCAGTACCTACCTAAGTATTAAAAACCTAGTTTACTGCAGTAACAATATGTTGCTAGTAACGCAAGTATAAAAGGATTACATAAGTAATAGGTACCTATATATTTGAATAATATGCATTGCAAAGAGCACATCACGCATGTTTTTAGGAAATATGTGTTTTCATATCAAGGTGTACTACTTACCTATTATCTTCGACAAGCACATAGGTACCTATATTTAAAATACCTACTATATCTATTTATAATATCGTTAATATCGAAATATTTCTGTAACTTTCTATTGCTAATTAGCCCTAATTTAAAGAAACTTTTTTTTTTAAATATATATTATACTTCCTTAGGAAATAATTATTAATTATATCGTTTTCTGAAACCTTTAAATATTGAGACATTTGACCTTTTGGAAATTGCATATTCATTTATTTCTTTGCTTAAAAAAATCTTGAAACCATAAACTAATAAAAAAAGAACTCGATGTACAGACGCCAGCACATCAACCTACTACAATCTGTCAGATTTCTGTAATAGGTTTTCAACTTTATCGCTAAAGCATAAGGTTCAATGTTGATTGGGAAAATTTGACAGTTAGGTGTAGGTTGATGTGCTGGCGTCTGTACCCCGCACAACACGCTTCGCGAACGCTTTACTTCGATAGGAGTGAGGCGTATTTATCGTAAAAGTTATTGTATAACAGGTATCACAAGATAATAGACTGTAACTGTGACAAACAAACAGAAAAAACAGCTTCTGTTCCACGACCGACGAGATAACAGAATCCATCCAGTCACAAGCTTTTCTCTATTCATGCTTATGACAGTACCTTAGTTAGAATAAGATAACAAATGTTAATGTTACTGTGACACCCTGTTACATCGTCCGTTACAAGCGCTTTCCTTTTCTCGCATAGGTGTACACCACAGACATAGATCTACATAGATAACGCAAATGCATGCACTTCGCGTGTCTGAACCCCGGCCAAGCGTCGAGGTTGGTCGCCGCTAACTTCAGTCCCGCGCGTCCGTTGTTGCAGCCGAACGTCCGCAAAAAACTAAACAAATGCCTCGTTGCGTGATAATTATCTGCAATAGCCCAAAAATTTCGAACACCCAAAGGCAGGAACATATTTCCTATCACAGGTAAGTTATTTTAAAATTATATTATGCGTAAATTCATATTAAAACTATTTTTAAGTATTCCAAGCTGCGTGTCGTTCCAGAATATTCCTAACTATAAATTACCGTTAAGTAAACTTTATTCACATTACATTGCCGCGTTTGCTTTGGACGTTTGATCTGACGTTGTGTGTTAGGAGACGATGAATATCGCACAAGCGATACTGTCGCGCATCGCTTCGACTTCGTGATACAGGCAATTTGTCATTCGTCTGTCAATTGTAGCAACTAGTGCTGTTCGTTCTACAACATATATCAATAATCGATTTTAATCGATATCGGACTGACGAATGATATAAAGAAAGCCAATTTAGTAGATATAACAAGCTCATATGCATGACCTAATTTTATAGGACTGCTATAAAAAGGAGGATATTTTTTTTAGGGTTGATGTATTTAATGTGTTTTTGTCTATCCTTTCAACATTATACGACTATTTTTATATATTTAATGTGTTTATTTTCTATTGCATTTAAAAATATTTTTTTTTTAGTTTCCCACATGATCCAATAATAAAACAAAAATGGATTACGGCCACGGGACGGAAAGACTGGTTCCCGACTAAACACAGTACTATTTGTACTCATCTACTCACGCTTATACAACAAACTATATCTGTGCAACAAACATCCAGCTTGACCAATTTGCTTTATTCATAGGATCCTTTGCCTCAATATGTGAAAAAAGTTGGCTACCTCAAAGATGAAACGCCATGTAGGATGTGGACTGGTAATTCCTCGAAACTCTCCCATTCAAATATATCATTCGTCTGTCTATGTATCATTCGTCTGTCTATATCATTCGTCTGTCTGAAAATCGATGTCATTCATATTAATCGATTTGTAATTTTTAGGTTATCTAAACTACTGTTTCTTATCTTAATCATGCATGTCTATACTAATGCTTTGTGTTTCAAAGAAATATCAACAAATATATTTTAATAAACTTACTTGAGATTATGCGAAAGTATCCAAAATGTAGAATGAAATTGCTCTAAAGCGCGACGCGACTGCTCATTTTTAAACAACTCGGCGTACTGACGATTGCTGTGAGAGCGAGCGGGACAACAGATATAAAATATATGAGTATGAGCGAGACGATCACGGTGGCAGCTTCAGTTGAATCGTAGCGGGGCGAAGGGGCATCGGCGGCATCGATGGCTTTGAATCGGTTTGGATGTCCCGTCACTAAATTGCAGCTGTGACGTCACAGTAGGTATAAAAAAGTCGGCACGCTTGGTTTCAATACAAATCGTAGTAATTGCGTTATCTATGTAGATCTATGTCTGTGGTGTACACCTTCAGAAAGAGAAGTACCTACTCGTATGACTCAGGTTTTTTGGTCCTGTTAGCCGGTTACATGTTACTGCGATCGGATACACATCTTTACGAAATGTCTATTCGACCGTATTTTATTATAACTGTGTAACTGTGGTAACAGAGAACACAATAGTTTGAAATAACAGCCTGTAATTTGTAACAGGTTTTTGGAGCTGTTATTTACGTAGAACAGGAACAGGCGGAACAAATATGCGATTTTACCTGTTACAACCCACTCCTACTTCGGTAATAACCTGCGCGCCATGCTATGCATTTTAGCTTGTCTATGGTCCAATTCCCGCTCTTTTATACAAATTAAGGCGTGTTCGGAAATAGCACCCACGATATTTTATTATTCAAAATATATTACGTAACATTATTGAAACTACTTAGCAATAAATATTTACAGGTTAAATATCAGTTTTATTTGCAGTAAATACTTATTTTCGTTTAAATACAACAATAGGTTAAAAATTCTTTAATTAAAATGGCTTCATTCGTTTTTGAGAAAATCGCGGACATACAAACATAGGTACATACGGGTCGAATACAGAACCTCCTTTTTTAAAGTCGGTTAAAATACATCCAAGGTCCACAGAGATGTCAGTGAAAATTTGATAAAATCGACTTTAGGTACTGAAAAAATACATACCTACCTATTACTTATGTAATCCTTTTATATATTTTTTTTTATTATTTGATTCGCTTTATTTATTTTGGTGTGGGATTGTATTATTATCTATTTGATTCAATTATTTTTGACAGTATCTGCTATTTGATACAGCTGATAATCCTTTTATACTTGCGTTACTAGCAACATATTGTTACTGCAGTAAACTAGGTTTTTAATACTTAGGTAGGTACTGCTTGCATCAACGGTAAATTAGTAGGAAAGAAAGAAATAAATAAGACATACCTATCGCTCTTATTCATATAACAACACAGAGAATAGGTAGGTACTTACAATACAGAAAAATAATTATTCGAGTGCCTACATACTCACGTCATTAACAAAGGTAGCGATAGGTTATTTTTTATATGTACTTAGATACGCAGTTTGTATAAAATTTAGATATTGAACTGTTGTTATTACCTACTATTCCGACATCCATAAGTTTATCTGCATGAGTTTACATTTCATAAACAGCTCCATACCATTAACAGAGAGATGGCGCTGTCCGTCAAGTAAACATTGTGCTCCGATACTAATCATGACAAAAAATATAAAATAAAGTTATTTCATAGTGTATTCGTGTAAATATTAAAAAAGACAGTGTATATAGTAAGTGAAAGTGTTATCTAATAAAAACTCTCAATAATATATATGTTTTAGTGATATATTCAGTTGAACAGTAAACCCTGTCAAATCTACGTTAATTCAGTGTTTTAGTGATCTAAAAACTCAATAAAGGTCAACAATACTACAGTGGAGGCATAAACAATTAAGTGTAACAAAACATTTCAACAAAAAACTCGAAACAAAAAGTGAAAAAACAAATAAAAACAATCTGTCAAATTTTTGAATATCTATTCAATCGAGTCATAACGAACTTTTATCAAATCCATACCACTAGAAACGGATACATCATTTTATATTATCTAATTAGAGCACAAATGGCTCTGTTGGGAGACGTACAGACTTCTACATAATTGAACGCTGGTTCGAATCTCACCGAGACCGGGAGTCTTTTTGTAAATTGATAAATTGTCTTCATCATTATTCCATCGAATTTGCTCGGCCAGAGCAATAAAAAAGAAAAAAAAAAAAACGAAAATGAATTTCTTCGAAAACATCACTATGCGTCGTACGCGTACTAAATCGGATTCAACTACCGTCATCAACCAATCACAAAATGACACATTCGAAGATACCGTAAACAGCCTACCCGATTTATCAAAAAATGATGATGTTAATGATGCACAGCAACAAATAACTAAATTAAAAGAACGAATTGACAAGCTTGTGTTGGAATTAAACAGTGCACATCAGGAAATTGAGTCACTGTCTTTGGAGAACCATGATCTTAAGCAAATAAATATTGATTTACAAAGCAAAAATGGCCTCCTCAAAGAACTTACACATAGCCCCGTTAAAAAATCCAAAAAGTCAACTCCAATTAAGATACTTCCGAAAAATAACAAACAGACACAAACAGAGCCTTTATTGATTTCTAAACAGAAAGCAGTTATGATAACACCTTCTGACATTAAAAATAAAACTAGTAGCCGTGCTAGTAGTGTTAAGACAATTCCAGAACAAATACAACAACATAAAAAAGAGAGTAAAATATGTATTTTGAGTACTAACAACAAAAATGAGATCGGAAACATTGCCAAAAGTACACTTTACAAACATTCAGAAAACATATGCCATTATATACGGCCACATTGTAAAACGGAACAACTACTGTGCAATATAGAAACTAAATTAGAAACATTTACAATGAAAGACTTCTGTATAATTTTGATAGGAGAGGAAGACTTTAAAACTACGAACGATTACATACAACTGACACTCCACATCAGAACAACCCTACAAAAAGTAAATCATACGAACATAATAGTATGTACGCCGATGTATAAGTATAATTACAACACAAATATGTATAATTGGAGAATAGAACACTAATAATTTACTGTATCTTGATATAATGTCTCATCAACATGCGTATCTCTTGGATTCGAACAAGAATCTGGCAAATGATTATACAATGTTTACGAAACAAGGACTAATAAACAATTTTGGCATGCAGACAATTTTCAAAGATATTGACGATTTTATATATGGTGTTAAAAAATATGACTTATTGACTATAGACATCGATACAACACCTAATGACGAACACTCTGAGAACCAGTTTTTTCTATGATAACTATATTAATATACTACATCAAAACATTGCAGGACTGTTAAATAAATCTGACGCACTTTGTGTATGCCTAGAAGAACTCATGGTAAAGAATATTAGCATTGACGTAATTTGCATAACCGAGCATTTCATGATGGCTGGTTATGAACAGTATCTGTCAATCTCTAACTACGATCTAGCTACATGTTTCAGTAGAAGAGACATTAAAAGAGGTGGGGCATGTATCTTGATAAAAAAAGGACACCATTGGAAGGAAATTCCTGAAGTTAGGAACTTAGCAATAAGTAGCACATTTGAATGTTGTGCTATTGAGCTAATTCATAGTGACACCGTTGTAATCTGCATTTATAGAGTCCCAAATGCAAATAATTTAACAACTTTTTTTGAGCGGCTGTATAAATTATGCCAGTTTATAACAAAGAAACGTAATCGAAATATTGTAATATGCGGTGATTTTAACATTGATACTTTGAAGCGTAATAATACTACACTAGATCTAGAATGTGTTTTGCTTAACTTCAATTTTAAATTAGTAATTAATCAGCCAACCAGACTTTCCAGTAAAACATGCATAGACAACTTTGCGCATAATCTGGGTAAAAAATGTAAATATGACGTAATCGATTTTGCTTTATCTGATCATACCTGTCAAATTCTCAAGTGTCCGGTGAAAAGGATATGTGTTGTAAAGCATTGGTATATTAAACGCCGCGACTACAATAAGGAAAATATGGATAAATTCAGGGAATGTTTGCAAAATGTTTCTCTATCGGAGATGTATCAATTAGACGATCCGAATACAGCCTATAATATATTTCTGGAGACTTTTATCCTAATGTATAATTTATGTTTTCCATTAAAACGTATAAAAATAACCATACACAAGAGGCCGCAATGGGTTTCGCGGGGAATCAAAACATGTAGTAAAAATAAAAGAACACTTCTGTGGCGTTATCGACTGGAACGCAATGAAAAAAACAAACAGGCATTTAAAAAATATACAGCAATATATAAAAAAATTATTAAATTAACACAACGTGCTCAGAACAGCTATAACATCAAAACATCATCTAACAAGTCGAAAACGACATGGGATATAATTAATCGAACGAAGATGAATATGGCTAGTAAAAACTCAATTGAAAGCATTAAAATAGGAAATAAAAAAGTAACACACCCGTCCGAGATAGCGAAAGCCTTTAACAACTTTTTTGTCGATAAGATAAAACCGATCACTAATAGAGGTGTACAGGTGACATCAAATATCTCAAAATCGAGTAATTCGATGTTTATGGCGCCAAGTAGTGAACAAGACATCAAAGCCATAATTAAGTCTTTAAAAAATACCGGTAGTGTAGGAAATGATGGAATTTCTACCAAAGTGATTAAGTACGTCTCAGACTACATTAGTGGGCATTTGAGCTATATTCTTAATCTGTGCATAACACATGGTACATATCCAACTAACCTAAAAACAACTGTGGTTAAACCATTATTTAAAAAAAAAAACAAAGAATGCATGGAGTCTTATAGGCCCATTGCACTCGTTCCAATAATATCAAAGGTATTTGAAAAATACATTTATTCACATATTTATAAATACCTTGACAAACAAAATATTTTGACAGAGGAACAAAAAGGCTTCCGGAAAAGAAAAACGATCAATATGGCCATCTATGACTTTCTAAATAATGTTTATACGAATGTTGACAAAAGAATACCTGTGTGCTCAATATATGTGAGTGGTTGACCAAAAAGGGACCTGGAGGGATTGGAAACCGTTATTTTTTTTTTTGAATTTTTTAATCTGTGGTCTTTTAGCTTTGTTTTGGTCTAACCAGAATATTTTTAGGTGCCGTAGTGTTTTTTTATGATTTTTTTTTGTGAGCCGAGGCAGTTTTGGAAAAATTAGTTTTTGTGATGTCAGACGCACATAAAGACAAGAAACTGACACTAAATAAGTCGCCAATAACGTAGTAACCGCAAACACGTGTTGACACTCACTAACGAAGTCGCATACTGACATAAAACATGCCGCAATTTGTTTCTACACGAAATTTCAAACGCGATTTACTCGAAATCAATTATTTTCCCTTGAGGTCCCTTTTTGGTCAACCACTCACATATTGTGACATGACTCAAGCCTTTGACTATGTGGACCATAATATTTTGCTAAGTAAACTGGACGCCTACGGCATTAGAGGTAATGTCTTGAATTTAATAGAATCTTATTTAAAGAACAGGAAACAGTACGTGGAAGTATCTAAAATAGATTATAAAACCAAATGTCAACGAATATACAAGTCTGATCATCGAACGATTACATATGGCGTACCCCAGGGCAGTGTTTTAGGGCCTCCTCTATTTATAATCTATATAAATGATATGCCGAAAGTTACAAGTCACCCTATGTCATTATTTGCCGATGACAGCACTGTAACCATTAATAGCACAAACGCTCAAAATTATAACGACGAAATTACAAAGACAATAACCTCCATAATACAATGGTTAGATAATAATAATCTAAAAATAAATATTGAAAAGACAAAATTAACGATGTTTAGCCAACGTTCAAACACCAATATGAGCATATGCTATAACAGCCAACGCATAACACAAGTAAACACATCGAAATTCCTAGGTCTAACAATTGACAATAAATTAGATTGGAAAACACATACGGAGGAGCTAACCAAACGAATTAGTAAGTCTGCCTATGCCCTATATAAACTTACTTCAGTGATGACTGTGGACGCTTTAGTCACAGCATATCATGGACTAGTGGGTTCGGTGTTAAGATATGGTGTTATTTTTTGGGGGAATTCAACCAATAGGGAAATAATCTTTAAAGCCCAAAAAAAGTGTATCCGTACAATGTTTGGATTGCAGGTCATAGATACATGCAAACCATTGTTTATTAAATTTAATATTTTGACTCTTCCATCTTTATATATTTTTGAGGTTGCTATATTTGTTAAGACCAATCCAAAGTTGTTTAAAAAAATGTCAGATATTAATAACCGAAGTCGACGGGATAATAATAGTTTATGTGTAAGAAGGTCTCACACAGCATTAATGTACAAAAGTGTTTTTTGCATGGCGCCAATTATATTTAACCGCTTACCGTCGTCAATCAAAGAATTGAACGTGAGCTTATTTAAGAAACGGCTAAAATCCTTACTTGTGAACAAAGCATATTACAGTATTTCAGAATTCTTATCAGACAAAAATCTTAAGACAGAATGTTGACATGCTAATAAATTATATCTATTGTTGTTCTTGACATAAGTTTTGTATTTTGGCATTAGCATTATAATATTGACATCATTAGTATTGTATTTTTGACATCTGTATTGTATATTGACTAATGTCAATGTCAATATACAATACTAATGTATTGTATATTGACATAATTATTATTAGTTTTCATTTTATTTTGTTTTGTTTTTTGTTTTTTTGTGTTTTTTGACATTGGTTTCTATTGCTATTTATTATTAATTAATTTTTCAAAATGTGTCATTCCTTAATTTATTTTTTATTTTTATTGTCCATGCTTATTTTTAATTTTAACCACAAACATTTGTACGCCCGCTGGCTTAACATAGCGCACTATTCTATCTTTATAATAACATCATTATTGTAACCTATGTTCAACAAATTAATAAATGACTTATGACTTATAACAACTTTTATTCAAATAGTAAAATAAGCAAATAATAACTAATACCTAATACCGTTTAATTCTCTGCTAATACCTAATAAAAAAAAATGACAGCGATGCGGATGAATTTTTCGACGCTATCTATACTTTTATATGTAGTTTCTTTAGAGTTTTAGTTAAGTTAGATTGACAACTTCATTTGGTCGGGTTATACGCGGAGTTTTAGTATGGAAAAGTAATGAAAGCTAATTTCTCTTGAAATACAACACTTAGGAATCTGAATTTTTGGTCGCTATAACTTCTTTATGGGTACTAATTTTTGTATAAATTTGGGAAGAAATCACAGAGTTTTTAATAGGGAAATCCTGAAATGAAAATTTTGCACCGTGACCACAGCAGGACCACCTTCAAAGTCGATTTACTCGTAAACTACTGGAGTACTAATGTTGAATTTTGGGTACTAATTTTATCTTGCAGGGTACTAATTTTCTATGTAGGTTTGAGGAAAGCGACAAGCTTCTCAAACTTGGAATCAACATTCAAAATGGTGGTCCTGCTGAACAATTGCGCGAAAGTTATCATCGTTGATTTCTCGGTAAATACAAATGTTTCGGTTCTGTTTTTTTTACGAAATTAATCACATTTGTGGGTACTAATTATTTGTATACTTAGAATAGCTGTAGCATGCCCCCTTTTGCGGCGCTCATGGTGGTCCTGCTGAAGGGAGCGTGACTACCGCAGGACCACCTTCAAAGTCGATTTTCTCGAAAACTACGAAGGTACCAATTTTTTTGTTAGAGTACTAATTAGTACCAATTGAGTACTAATTATTCACCAAATATGGAAGCGATTGGCGTTGGTGGTCCTGCGGTGGTCACGGACATGTTTTTTTAAGATATTAAGTTCTTTGTTAAAGGAGATTGCCACGGAACAGGTCCCTTTTGTGGTATCGTGTGCCTGATTGGAATAATAACCAAAAAATATTATTTATTTTTTTGTGTACAGGGTATTTTTTATACAATTTCTTTCACCCTGGGAATAAAGTTAAAGTTAATTAATAGTTAAACAGTACGTCGACATCCGTTTAATTGGTATACAAAAAAAAAGTTGCCAGTTATCAAAAAATTAAATAACTAATGAAAATGACGTCTGTTAATCAATTGAGTAATCGATATCAAAATAAAACGATGATGAAACAGTAAAAAAAACAATTATTTTTATATATACAATATAACCTATTGGCAGTTCTCAACATTTGACAACTTCAACGCTACTGTGTTAGCGTTTCGTTTTCACGACAGAATAATGTTATTCCTGTCCTTAAGCATACGTACTCGTATTATTGTACATCTGAAATGAACAAAGATAGGTGTAGGCCAAATATGAGTTTATATAAGTATTTTTGATGACTAAAACTATTGGATATACACTGCTCCTAGTCGATGTGAGTGAAAGCTATGGAACCTTGACAAGAATAGGTCACATAAATTCATAACAGGCCTACATTGATAAATAATGATGTTCACAAAAGCAATAGACACAAACATAATAGCCATATGTATTTGGAAAATGCCGTATTAACAAAGTTGTTTATATCGATTAATCGGAAAAAAAAACTGAAGTCGATTTATTAATAAATTATAAAAATTGATCTGGCAACATTTACTTGCGCATGTCACAGACTGAGATTGCTCTCTGTGGTTCGTTACGTGACGTGCGTAATTGCTTTGTATACGTTGAGTTTTGAATTCCGTTTTTACTTAGTTATTATTAATTTATGATACGTGCTTTGCGTGCTGGATTGCAGTCGCCCACGAATCATCCATGAATAATTTCCCTTTTCCTGCAACACCCTAAGGTGTTCGTCTGGCAAATCATTGCTGAGCTCAATTGTGAAAGATCCGTTGTCGAGGATGTGTCCGCCATAGTAGCTCTTTGCTTGTTTTAATTGATATACGCCAAGAGCGAATAAAAACAACTCGTGCTCGTTCATTCTTGGGAATTCTGAAAACTCTTCCATATCCGCTGTCATCACCCTGAATTGAGCACGTCTTCGGGTATAATTATGCCGTTGTAAGAGTTCTGCCAATCTGTTTGGCATATTTATTATTTCATGGATAATCTCTAAAATATTTGTAGCATGTGGATTGTCTTCAATTAAAATATGAAAGCGATTTAATATGGCTGCTGCGATCCTAAAATAATCGAACATGCTTCTTAGGGCTCTATTATTGTATACGTTTCGCAGCAGCCGAAAATATCTTAAATCTGCCATTGACCACTTCTACTACCCAAGGACAGATCGTAATCAGTCTTGATTTGTTTGCCTGATCCGTGGTTAATCGAGTCTCATTTGGATACTTTGTTTCTGGCATGTGTTTTATGTAACCGCTAGACTCAAGATTTCGCACTGAGTTGCGAAATCCACGGTCCAAAATAAACACATCTCCACTTCTATAAAACCAGGGAAATGCACTGTCCGTATTATTTATTAGGCTATTCATTATATGTGCGTCAGATGTAACCGCAGCGTATGGTCCGATTACCTCGATGATGTGTCCATCGTAAGCAACCAAAAGGAATGGTTTGAGGAGATTTCTATATTTGTGATGGCTGTAAGATTTGCGTTGAAAAAAATAATTGCCACTTTTTTGCAAATACACATACGTGCCATCACAAATAGCGATTGCTTTTCTTTCGTCTTTTGGACTCAAAAGGTTCCCGAAGAGATTGTTGGGCAGTAACAGGTTCCGTTGTGCCACCTCATCACGTGTCATGTGATTAAATTCAAGATTTAAGGGCACGAAATCTTCTAGAAGTGCGTTCCGTCCAATTTGTAACCACCTGTGGAATGTTTTTTCTCCACATTTAAATATTTTAGCAAGCCTTGCGTTTGAGTCTCCAGTTCTTAACTTAAACCAATAGCAGAAAAATGTGCCCACGTACCTTGGCAATCCAGAGATCTCTCAGACCCAGGGAGATGGGAACATACCTCGTTCATGCGCGCCTGATAGCTTGTAGGTATAGGCAGCCGGCCGGCGAGCAGATCTTAAATCCACCGGTGGAATGGTTAAAACTCAAAAACTCTACACTGCACTATAAGTTCTCAATGAAGCACAGATGCAGGTCCATTTATTTTACGAGTATCATCAAGGTTTCACCAAAAAGGAATTTTTTAAAGGCGGCGTCTTGAGCACTCGCAATGTCCCCAAACGGCCGCGGGAAAATAACTGCCGCTAATGCCATCTAGCGAGAAAACTCAAGACACAATACACGATTACGAGATGGAGTGCCATATTCTGTCACAGATAATGAGGGTACTCAGAATCGGGTTTTTAACATTGAAAGAGATGAAATTCCCATTAATGCAAGATCAGCCGGGTCAACTGTACGAAAATACTAACTACTTTGTTTTACCTAGGGCAGCGCTTCCATGGCAGTACACTCATTGTATTTAATTGAAACCTATACCGTCTAATATAAAGATGAGTAGGTACGATAAAATAATATTATGTTAGTTTGTTTGTATGTGTGTAGTTTGTGTGTTTATACGTACTTAAATAAAACCTACTTACCAGTCAATTTTGTTTTATTGGCAATTTCTGTCCACGCTTTTTCCGTTAGGCCCTTCCTTGAATATTCCGGTAACTTGTAGTTATATAAAAGTTCATATTTTTCCACCTCAGCTACCAAAATAATACACAAGGCTTTTTCATTTGCCATTTTCAACGACGTGTTGCGCACTCGGTATTTCGGATTCTACTGGATGGCCGTACCGCAACGCAGTATGCCGCATGTATACCGTCCCGCTCTCGTACAGCCCGCGCCAATCAGGATGCGTGTAAGCAAATATAGGCGCCCGGTAACGAAGCCGTATAATTTTTACTACTTGTCATTTACTGCGCCGATACCGCACCGCCCAGTCAGGAAGAGGCATTAGACGGTGCTACTGTATGTGAATTAGGAGATGTCTTGATATTTGGACTTTTTCGTAACATATCTTCAGATACCATTTGGGGTGACTGCGGAGGCTTCAAAATATGCTGTCTGTTTTTCCTTCCTATAAATCCATCTGACCCTTCAACAGTATAAGACTATAACAATGAAGGTTCATATTAAGTAGACAATCACCTAAGTAGGTACTCACTTAATTTTTAAACATTTCCTACGTAATAAATCCATATTGTAGTGCAAATAAAAAAGGTGAAGAAAAAATGTTGGTTCTTTCTTTTAATTCAACAGTGCGCCCGCTCGGTATAGTACCTAGTGCCAGTAGCGTTTTTCTACGTCCATGTATTGCATGGATAGTTAAAAAAAAATTACGGCTCGTGCAGTGAGGCTGTGCGTAGGAGAAAGGGATGCGGTGTGTTTGGAGCTGAGCCACCAAAGAAATGGCCTCTATTCAAATAAGAATAAAAATTAATATTCGAAATTCAAAACCCATTTTTACCCTATGGCAAAAAGACCCACTGCTTCCGCATAAGTGCAAACAAAATATCGCTTTTCGAATAGATGGGGTGAAAAAATAATTAAACACTTACTGGAGCTACCGGCTGCTCGGTTTTGTTTATAAAATGTAGAAGTTGGAACACCCATGACTTGTGTTGATAAACGACGCCGCTCCCAGCTCCGGACCTTTTCGAATCAACTATTTTCTTTAGTTCCTTTTTATAGTTCGATCTCAGTGAATTGATTTTCTTCTTGATGTCATCAATAGTTGCATCACTTTTAATTTTTTTGCATATGGTAAGTAGATTTTTAGGGCTTCGTTTTTTTTAGATTGTGTTGCTGTAGTAATTGACATGCGCGCTATTCCGAACTTCTGGCATGGATTCCAAGTTGAGAATAAATTCTTTCAAAACAATCTTGTCGTCTGTCATGGATGTCACGGACGCGGAACCCGCAGACACGGTGTCGCCGTCGTCCTCCATCGCTGTCGTCTCGCTGCATAATGACGGGATAAATATTGACGCGCGACGCACGCAAGGTAAATATCACGATCCAGGATCTGGGATCAGATCGCAAGGATTTCCATAAATCTAGCAATAAATTTTGTGATCCGTCAATAGGCGAATGCTACACGCTTGATATTTATCGTGATATTTATCTAGTCATATTTTGGTATACTACACGAATACGATACGAATCGCGTCAGTAGGACGGTAAAAGGGTATACAGGGTGTTTGGCGCATGGACCGACACAATTTTTCCAGGGATTTGGGAGGTCATTAGCTAGGTTCTACCCATACATCCTTTGTCCCAAATGTCACGGTTGGTTACATATGATTTTTTTTTTAAAAATGAAAAAAATATCCGAAATGTTTCCTTTAATTCGAAATAACATTTTTGTTTGTGGGTGTAGTGGCACAAAATAAATTTTGTTGCATTCTCCAAAGTCTTTTAAATCTAAAAACATCTTTGTTGGATACAACTGGTATCAAGAAAATTCCTTACAAGCTTCCAAAGTTTAATTTTTTATTTATCGAACGAAATTTTACAACTTCTAAATTCATTATAAAAAAAACCAAAAGCCATTTTGAACTTAGCTTTATTTCAAAAAGTTCTTTAATTGATACCCTTTCTAACGATATGCTACATGTCATAGAAATTATTCATTATGTAGTCAAAATACTAGTTAGGAGAGTCAGGGTTAAGAAAAGACTTTTTAAGGTTATTTTGTTTTTATTAAACTAAAGTTATGAAAAAGGAGGCAAAACACCGGGAGAGGTGGAAAGTAATGGGGGAGGCCTTTGCCCAGCAGTGGGACAGAATAGGCTAGTTAAAAAAAGTTATAAATCTTGTTCAAATTGACCTCCTCCATTTCGTATGCATGCACGACATCTCTTTCTTATTTCTACTGTCGTTGTACGTAGTCGCATTTCTTCTTTCATAGTTTGGAACGCGCCGGTTATTCGTTCAATCAGAAGTTCCCTTGTGGGCACTTCTGTCTGGTAAACCAATTCTTTTGCACGTCCCCAGACGTAAAAATCCAGAGGCGTCAGGTCTGGGGACCGTGCGGGCCAAGGAATAGGGCCGCCTCTACCAATCCATGCGTTTGGAAAGGCATTATTTAAATGCTCTCGCACGTTCAGTTGGTAGTGTGCTGGACAGCCGTCATTTTGGAAAACTATCGGCACACCTTCTTCCAAAACTGGCACAACAAGTTCGGGTAGATTATTGATTAAAAAATTTAAATAAATGTCTCCATTCAACCTTTCTGGCAAAAAATATGGGCCGATGAGATTGCGTCCAATAACACCAGCCCAAACGTTGACGCTGAACTTTCTTTGAAAAGAACTCTGCCTTTTAACGCGAGGATTTTGTTCTTTGTGACTCCAGTGGTGAAGATTGTGGAGATTCACTATTCCCTCACGGCTAAAATTTGATTCATCGGTCCACAAAATTCTTTTCAAGAAGTTGCCATCTTCGACGTCTGTATGCAGTATAAATCTGCAGAAATCCAGGCGTCTAGCATTATCACCATCTTCGATCCCTAAAACAAAAAAAAAAATCCTTGAGATACTAACAATACCACAAAAGATTTTTGTTTTTCTGGAAATAAGTTAAAAGAAATTCAAACATGAATAAATAACTTGTGAAACAAAAAAAATCAAACAACTAAAAATTTATTATCTATTTTACTGGACGAAATAACTAGTCATTGAAAATTGAAATAGGTTAAAACGGGTTTTTTGTTACATTAAAAAAAGGGCTGGTGTATTATTTACCTTGAACAGGGGTGTAATGAAATGCATGCCTCCCATCTGCCCGAAGAACCGCCCAGACTTTCCATACTGTTAAGTTAAGTCTTGCAGCAATAATTCGTATGCTTGTTGTAGGTTCCTCATCAAAAGCTTGAAGAATCATTTCATCTACGGCTACATTATGTTGCACGGCACTCACTCGAGGTTCTTGATGATGTAGGTTTCCTGTCTCTCTCAAACGTCGATAGGTTGTAGAGAAGGTTTCGTGGTGTGGTATACGTCGATCAGGATATCGCTCCTGATAGATTCTTCGCGCTTCGCGCGCATTGCAGTCAGCCCTGCCATACGCGAGTAGCATGTCGGCATACTCCTCGTTACTGAAGGTAGGCATTTTACTATCAACACCGAAGATAAACACAACAATAAAACAGTTTAAATGCGGAAATAACAATAACAAGATTTAACAAACAAAACTCAACGAAAAAAAAGAGAAGAATGTGAAACACGGGCACTTCCAACAGCAGAGATAGTCAGACCTCAACTGACTGTACCGTACCTGTCACATCCCGAACGTCCAACCCAATGTTAGACAAAGACAAAAATCATTTTACATGTGCAAGAAAGAGACGAGCTTTTTACCTGCGCTTACATTGACGGTATCGTTCAAACTGGTTCCATTGTTGTGTCCGGTTCGGCCGTGGCATATTATTATCCCTTATTTTTACAACTTAATGAATAATTTTTATGACATGTAGCATACCGTTAGAAAGGGTATCAACTAAAGAACTTTTTGAAATAAAGCTAAGTACAAAATGGCTTTTGGTTTTTTTTATAATGAATTTAGAAGTTGTAAAATTTCGTTCGATAAATAAAAAATTAAACTTTGGAAGCTTGTAAGGAATTTTCTTGATACCAGTTGTATCCAACAAAGATGTTTTTAGATTTAAAAGACTTTGGAGAATGCAACAAAATTTATTTTGTGCCACTACACCCACAAACAAAAATGTTATTTCGAATTAAAGGAAACATTTCGGATATTTTTTTCATTTTTAAAAAAAAATTCATATGTAACCAACCGTGACATTTGGGACAAAGGATGTATGGGTAGAACCTAGCTAATGACCTCCCAAATCCCTGGAAAAATTGTGTCGGTCCATGCGCCAAACACCCTGTATATGTTTTGTGACGGTAAATTTCATTTCGTATTCGTATACGTTTCGTATTACAAATAAAGCTATGTGTGACAATATAAATAAAGCTTGCGTTGCAATTATATTAGCGATAGCATTGAAAAGACGTATAAAACGAAAAAAATGGGCGAAATATTGGTTTCAAGATAGAGAAAAATATACACATCTGAATTAATTAAATCAGATTCGGAAATACCAAGAAATGGATGACTATGAAAATTATTTTCGCATGCCCGATGCTTGCAACCAAACTGCATAGGTACGTAATTTTGGTTACGTTTGGTTTGGTTTTTGGCAAAGTTTGGTTGTAAGTATGTACCATTTTAAAATTAATGAAAACGAAACTAAGTTTGTACGGCATTTCGGCTCACGTAGACCTCTTTAAGTTTCTGACAAAATATTATTTACATAATTATATTCATTGACATTAAGCATAACTTAACATACTGGCTGCATCCAAACTTACTACACTAGTGTGACATACTTAATATAAGTTCTCTTAAAAAGGAGGTAGGTACATAATTGGAGTTAGGTAATAAAATTGTTTTGCTTTTATTCCTTATCAAAAATTCTGGCATAGCATTAAAATTTGGATGTTGCGAAATTGATCTGACTGCTTGCTGTCTTTCTTCAACATCAGTGTCTTCGGTATCTGTTCGATCTAACATTCTATTTAATTCAGCTTCGGCGTCTTCATATGAAAGAAAGTTTGATCGCTTCAAGATGCAGTCAGTTGTCCCCCAGTCTCGTTGGGGGACAACATTAGCAGTTTTTGAAAGTACATCGCCATTCCTTTTGGGCCAGCGCAACTTTCCCCTAGTTTCCCAGGAGGCAGGCACATTCGACAGCTCAACCCGACCTCTTCGACGCGTAGCCACTATTTTGAACATTTTTCTAAAAACAAAGAAACCGTTACTAAACAAAAGTATTTTTCGAAAGAAGGCTAGTAGACAGTACCTACTATAATACACGCCGAGAAATACGAGCTTATATTTTTAATACCGGGACTGTGATAGGTACCTCTACCTACGTGTAAACAAGCGCCCCGCGAGCGCGACAAAGATCAGGGGGCCAATTCTCGATTTTCGCCATTTATCTCGTGTTCGAGATTGTAAGTCTATCTCTATGTCTATCAAAAATATCTCTATCTCTACCAAAAAATGTCGAATTGAACAGAATTCCGTATTCTCAGTTAAAATAGAAATAAATGTCACGAAAATGTCGAGTCGATTGAAGGTAATCTTACCATAATGAAGAATCGCACGTTCCGTTTTAGGTTGCTATGAGTGAGTGAATGATTTCGTTTTAAAACGCGAACTAAACCTAATTATTTAAGTATAAAACGAAACGTTTAGTGTAAAAATAATCAGTTTGACAGTTGACTGTCTGTCAATGTCAGAATTTGCGCCTTTTTGCGGTTCCTTCAAAACCTGTGTTCAAAACTTTTGATAATTATGTTGTTTAGTGTTGAATGTTGTTTAGATCACTAGTGGTTAGATACCTAGTAATTTTTATTTTAACATGGAGGGGAAAAAATACCCCAGTTCAGAACAAAAACGCTTACTGATTCAACTCGTTGAAGCAGACCCGGAATTGAGGGGAGGTAAATTCTCCTCCAGTTTCACCAAAAAGGAAGCAGAGAAAAGATGGCAAGCTATCGCTCAACAATTAAATGCTGTGGCCGGAGCCAAAAAATCTTGGGGTGATTGGCGCAAAGTAAGTACAATGGTTACCGATGCACATATCTACCTTTCTGTGACTCAACCGTTTTTATACTTCATCGTTCGCTGTTTTCATTACTTACAATCACCGCAATGACTGAGAAGTAGAGAATTTTCTAATTCTCTACTTCTCAGTCATTTATCTTTGGGTATGATTTCATTCTCAAAGGATGTAGGTTCGTACTAACATAATAATTTTATTTCAGAGTTGGCAAGACAAAAAATCCAAAATAAAAAATAAATTAGCCACAATTAGAAGGCAGTCTATGTTGACTGGAGGAGGTCCACCACCAGAACAATTAAATGAAGAGGACCAATTGGTGCTTGGCACATTTAGTTCAGCTGCACTCGTCGGCCACGTAGATTCCAATGAATCAATCGTGGAATTTATTGGTGAGTGAAACTGATGTGTTTCTGAATTTTCTAGTATATTACTATTATTATATATATATATTGCAATTAGAGTTGCTTTTTGTTTTCTGTTTTTTTTCAGATTTAGCCACACCAACAAGTACCTCAAAAGTCGGCATGTGTCTCCTCGAGGGACCTCTGGATCTCGAGGTAATTCTACTTTCATTAAGCTTTACATATTCGCAGTTATAAAATGAAAGTGAATAAATATTTCATATTCATATCTAAGTTTGTTAAGATAAGGTTTCCATAATTAATCATCTTTAATGTCTATTTTAGATGTCATACAATTTGACAGTCTGCCAGGCACCTCACAATCCGGTGTGGGTGCAGCTGCTTCTCGAGGGACCCCTGGATCTCGAGGTAATCCTACTTTCATTAAGCTTTACATATTCCCAGTTATAATTATAAAATGAAAGTTAATAAATATTTAAGTTTGTTAAGATAAGGTTTCCATAATGAATTAACTTTAATGTTTATTTTAGATGTGCAAGATATCATACAATGTGACAGTCTGCCAGGCACCTCACAATCCGGTGTGGGTGCAGCTGCTCCTCGAGGGACCCCTGGAGCTCGAGGTAATCCTACTTTCATTTAGTTTAACATAATATACCTATGTATAAATTGAGTGTGTGTAAAGATTACATTGCCAATCATACAAGGATTTTAAATGAAAAAGTAATGAAAAAGTTGTGAATTTAAGCGCTTGTTTTCCAGTAGCCTAAGAACTTAAGAGAGTATTCCTTTAAATATCTTAAATTCATCACAATTACATAGTACCTAATCAAAATAAAATGTTGGTGCTATTGGACGGAACAAGCAGCCTTAAAACTTTTTGAATGGGTTTTGTCAAACATTGACAAGGAAGAATAATATTATAATTTATTTTGTTTATAGGAAAATCAAAAACAAAAACTAATGCTGCCCGACGTCAGCAGGCATCCATCGATGTTGCTGAAAAAATAAGTGCTGCGATGGAGGCAAAAAATTTAATGAAACAAAAATTTTATGAAGATTTTATTAAATTAATGGCCCAGCAAACCGAGGCTTTGGCTAGCATAGCCAGATCTATGCAGGTAAAATCATCATCCTATATATAATTTAATAATAATTTTTATAAGGGTGATGATTTTATCTGCCTTACCTGTTAATGATCAAGAGACTGGTTGCCTACCCAATTGATTTAATTATAAAAAAGACTTTGATTTTATAACTAGTCTGGTTAAAATACACATACATTGATTTAAAGTTTTTCTTTTCAAAGAACATATAATAATAATAATTGTGAGAAAGACTAAGCTGTGATTTTATAATTAGTCTGTTAAAAGTCTGCCTCTACATTATGTACATGTACACAAATGATTGATAATTATTTACATATTTCTGCCATAATTATTATTATGTAGATGTAAAGTTTATTTGTTAATTTTCTAAGATTATTATTGTTTAAATGACTGTACTGTGATTTTATAATTATTATTAGTCTGCTATAAGTCTGACTCTACATCATGTACATAAATAATTGGTAATTATTTACATATTACTGCCATAATTATTGTTATGTAGATGTAAAGTTTATTTGTGAATTTTCTAAGATTTTGATTATTATTGTTTAAACGACTGTACTGTGATTTTGTAATTAGTCTGACTTTATAATGAAAATGTGTGTTACTGAGGTCAAGATATTTGACAGACTTGGATACTTTAACGAGTAGCTGTTTGTGCTACATTGTTTTACAAATTGTAATAACTACAAATGTATAGATAATTTTTTATTGAATGTTGTTTGCCATATTGTATTTTTTAAAATTTAGTAACATATAATATTAATATTAAGGTACCTACCTAATAAATAAAACAATATTATAAATAGTTTGTAACAATTTATTAAAATTCTAAGAAAAGTAATTGTTAATTATATATTGTTGTTTCTGTCTCCCTAGATTTATATAAATATTGCCTCCTGTTGTGGGTAGAGGGTCTAAATTAATTATGCCTAATTCTCTTTCTTCAGGCATATCAGTAAGCTCAAAATTGTGGGCTATACACAAATTGTGTAACACACAGCAGGCGTTAATTATTTTAGTGGCCTTATTAGGTGTATAATGTAAAACCCTGTCCTTTATAAGACATCTAAATCTTCCCTTTAGCACTCCGTTACAGCGCTCGATAATGGATCGCGTTTTCTTTAGTGCTTCATTGTAGAGAAACGCAGGCGTATTCTCTTCGTCATCCTCCTCCAAGTTTAATATGGGTGTTAGACACCATGGCCTCAAGGGATAACCACTATCACCTGAAAATATATTGCATTTGTAATGAATTAAAGCCTAGCAAAATAATTAGTATAAATCACAAAACCTGTACTACAATTTTATTATCTCACCAAGTTTTGAAATAAATTTAATAAGATAGTAGTATAGTACATACCCAATAAGTGATAGTTGGTATATCCAGCATTATGGAGATTATGTAGTAAAGGCAATACTGCAGAGTTGCTCCAGATATAGGAATCGTGTGAAGTGCCTGCGAATAGTGCATTCACATTCAAAATTTTCAATTTTAATCACATATCTGTAAAGTAAAAATCTGATTAAGTATAATATTTCTTAACTTTTTTGTCAACTTTATTTATATCAAATTAATACGAACCAGCTGGGTGTTAATGGAGTGAAAGTTTTTCCTATTTACATAGCTTCTCTCATCATGCATAGTTCCCGGAGGAGGCACAATTGCAACATGTGTGCAGTCGATGCATCCTATCACTCCGGGAAACCCGTAGCAGTTGTAAAAGCTAAAAAGATAACAATACATTAAGTCTACACAGTTATGAAAATTAGATGAGCGCTTGGGTATTGAACAAGAATATAAATGTCTTACTCTAAGGCTATTGTTTGAAGCTCTTGCAACGTTCTTGGAAATCTCACCCATTCGTGAAAAATGTTTGGATGGTTCAATGCCTCCACAACATCACTTATGCAACGGGAGGTTGTTGCCTGGGACACATTTATTTTATTTAAGTTCCCGGTTGGAGTTTGATAACTCCCAGTACCCAAAAAATGTAAAGTGCATAGGACCTGAAATAATATAACCAAGTGTTAGGTAGGAAGGTAAATGATAAAGTTCTTTATTTTAAAATAAAAATACCTAGCAAAGTCATACAAAAAATCAATTATTATATTATAATCGGTTATAATAATAACTGTGCACTCAACAAATACCTACCAAAGAATAGAAAGAATTTGGTGCACATAAGTAATTAGGTACCTACTTATTTTAGGGTGTGCAATTAGTATTTTTGGTGGGTTAATTTAGTGAACAGTTATACATGATTACCTAATAGAATTATGAAGCAGACAATTATTTACCTTCGTTTTCAGGTCTATTTTCGTGGTTTCCTGAATTACAGGAGCCAATAGATCTATTAGAACCCTTATTAAATCTTTATTTAGTCTGAAGTTTTTAATGACTTCTGTTTCGCTCAAGTCGTAAATATCGACGGCGGGATAAGCGCGCTGTTGTCGCCGTGTATTGGCCAGTTGCTCGCCACTTTCCAACAACTCCGAGATAAAAATGCTAACAAACTCGTCCATCTTTCAGTGGTTTCAAATCCAATCGGTACACAAATTACAGAGTCTATTATTTGCGCGAAGGTTGTAGTTTCAAGAAAACACAATGCACAAATCAAAGAGTTTACATAAATCGAATTTCCAGTAGTTAAGAGATGCGAAGCCGGATTTTATTTAAAAACTAAAGAAAAGAAAACACAGTGTAGGTACAATCCAAAACTCAACGAATTCACTCAGAAATGACGTATCTCTACAATCGACATGACATCTCTACTGCTCAGAAGCACTCGACATGAACTCTAACGTTAGCCTTCGACAAATGTCGAATTCGACATCCCCAGAATAGAAACTTTAAAAATTTGTCAAAAAAATGACGTCATTAGAAACTTTTGTCGAGTTCGACACCATCTCTAAAACCGAGAATTGGCCCCCAGGTCTGCGCGTGCTCGCGCGACTTCTCTCTTAAGTTTGGACTGACCGACTGACGTTAACCGCGGTCCGCGTGCCGCGCGCGCTAGTCCGCTAGTCGGCGCCGACAGACGCCGCCACTGTACTTAGGGGCCATCCATAAATTACGACACACGAATTTCATGATTTTTGACCCCCTCCCCCGTCCTTGTCACAATTAATACATTATAATGGTTGAAATGTGACGTCACAAAATTTAAGATTCCTCCCACCCCCTTGTCACACAATGTCACACTTCGTCGACCCCCTGCCTTCCGCTTAACATGCGACGTAATTAATGGATGGGCCCTTAGCTATGTTTGTGTAATAAATATGATAGGTAAATTTAAAACTAATTGCAATTTTAAGAAACTCAATGGATGTATTTTTCTTCAATAGAACCGGTGATTATAGAACCCTAATAATCTGAATAAGAGTACTGAGACGGGCAGCTTTAGAACCGTTTATCAGAACTGCGATATAAAACGTACTGTTAACCAAAATATATCTGGATAGGACAGTTACAAGTGACCTGTTACGCAGAAATGTATAACAAATCGTCTGCGTGAACAGCTTATATTCAAAATCAACATCGTCGCCATTATTTATCCTAACATAACCTCTCTTTTCTAAAACTAAACGATGTTATTACAAATAATAAATAGATGTTTTTATTAAAAAACATCTGGGTAGTATTCAAATACCTACCTGATTGTTCACTACCACTTTGATTAGTAACAATTGAATAAAATATTTTATTCGTCGAAAAGGGTTATTATAAGTCAATTGTTATTTTTTTAAACTGATTTTATCTTGTGGCGCTCGAAAATTTTACTATAAACATATGTATTCTCACAGTAAAGTAGCATGCGTTGTAATAATTGTATTGTTAACAAAACATTTTACCAAACATATACTCGTACTTACCAATATTTAGATATAATTTCATCCAGAGAGATCCATCACTTAAATTGGAAATTTAACGCAAAATATATGTGATCACAATTAATTCTAAGAAACAAAATGCTGATATTGTACATTTAATTACATAACTTCTTTATAAAACAACGAAAAAGATCTTAATTATGAATATTGTCTGAATGTCAGAATTTGATATTTTCATCTGCTTAATAAGTTTTAAATTCTGAACAAAGGTTCGATCAGCTTTTATGCAGAAGTTAACTAACCTTTCTGTTTATATATCCAGCTGATATGCAGCTATTAACAAAATTTTATTCAGATAAAAGCGATTTATTATGTGCCCAAATTGCTTGAATATTGCCTGTATCAGCGCTTATACAAACCTTATCCCTACATCCTATATAAAAGTTAATCAGCTAGTTTGTGTTGCTTGGGAGGCGATTAATAAAAAATGTCGACCATAAATGAAACAATTACCATTATTATCATAAAAATTTATTCGACCACATAATATTACACTAAATATTTAAAACGTAGGTACATGTAAAAATTAATCAAAAATATCAACTTTCTTTAATATCAGGAGGACAAAAAAAACAAAGAGAGAAACAATTCGCAAACCCGATCACATTCATCATTAGCCGATATCCCTTTTCTGGCTCAATTACGTAGAGCAAAGGTCATTGGGCAACTAAGTTTGGAACCTATACCTACGGCCTACAGAAAAAAAAATAGGGTAGGATGTTTAGATAAACGTCTCTAGTTTACGAATATATATGTCGCTTTAACGCAGATAATGGGAAAAAAACCATGAATCTAAAATAATAAAAATACAATAAGAAGGTTAATTATATTGTTATAATTGCTAAGTGCTAAGCCACATGGCTTAGCACATTTTTATTAGTTTCGTGATAGTAAACATGATTTAAAAATAAAACAAGTATAGAAGAGATTTTAAGTTTTATTCGACATGATCAATGTCTACAGGAATAATTGTATCGTCTAAAAATGCCGCAGGTGCATCTATTTGCCCTTGCTGTAGGGCCCAAGACAAAAAAATATTCTATGCTGGCTATATGCGCGCAGAATCCAACGGTGCGGCGGCCGTGGATACAAGAGTAGTAGTAATCTTCGATATACTATCTCTGCTCTGTCTTGTTGGGTTCACCAATATGTAAGTATAATATTTTTTGCTCCTGACATGTCGCGACTGCATTTTTCCTCGTATTAATATTTTGTGGTTAACCAATTCACGGTGCCGGCATAGTTCAACAATGTACAGACCATTTGGTCGCAATTGTTCGTGAACGTATAATCTAGCGATCCTTAACGTTTTGGTAGATGCCCAACGTAAATAGTATCAAATCTTCAAAAGTTAGGCGTGGGAAGTTTTACTTGCATCAATTGAAATAAAGGCTACTCTTTGCCTACTTAGATTGTGCTCGCTCACATAATCTGCCAACTCATTTCTTCTATTTACATTTTCATAGTTTCAAACTCAACAACGCCTAATAATATGATAATTAACATACACAACAATAAACTGATAATTAATAATGATGCTCTTAAATTTTCTTTCGCTGTTTATGTCATCGCTATGGGTTTATCAATAAAATAACAAGTTCAAGTTGTATTTCTTACCTCTGGCCATTAGCCGATTGTTATGGAGCCGCTCCACGAGAAGCTCCTGCTGTCTTTTAGTGTTTCGTTTTCTCGATGACGACGACTGCATGCTGATGTATACTATTGTAGTCTATGATGCTGATCTCTTAAATAACACTTTACTTAAAAATTATAAATCACCCAAATCCAAAAGACATAGATCAACAAACAGAATGAGATGTCCCCTTGATAAGGCTTGCCTATAGCGACGAGAATACCGCAGATTTTCAACTTAGTGTACGAAAAACCGGAATTTGTTTTCTCGAGATCACAATTTTATTGTTAAATAAGCTTTATAACGCTGAAATAAATAGCAAGATATAATCATGCTACCTGAATATTTTTTTTAAATGCTATAGTTTGTTGATTTTAATAAAATTAAAGGTTTGTTTCTTATTGAAAACCAAAAAAATCTCCGCCAAATTTCTAAATCGTTTTCGGTGTACAACCCTAGCAGGATCACATTGGCCACAGATAACAAAAACAAATACAGGTTATTGCATCTTAATATGTTACAATATAAAATACAATATTGTTTTACGCCGTCGTTATGCTTCCTATATTTCATTTAAATAACTATTGCTAAACAATTAAAGATTATTTGATTTAACTCAGGTTTTTTTTTGCACTTCAGATCATTTTGTTCACTTTCATTCACTTTTTATTTTAATTTCCAACAAATCTTGGTCTATGGTTTACTTAACTTTGCGATTGCCAAACTCGATTTTAGTGATGTCAAAATTGTTAAGTTTAGACAATCTTGTTTACAGAATAACTTTTAAGATTCTCTTAACCAAAAATTTTTAATTTTTTGGTTGAGATTGTCTAAACTTAACAATTTTGACGTCACTAAAATTGTTTGATAATCGCTAAGTAAACCATAGACCAAGATTTGTTGGAAATTAAAATTTATCCTGAAAGAAGAAAAGTTGTCCTGAAAGAAATAAAATTGAGGGACCTCATCCCTCGGATACACCGTGCGGACAGTAGGCAACATCACTTGTTCCAGCAGCTCGGCATATGACTGGCCATTAGTCCTCCGATCGATAAATGCCAGTTCACCTGGCCCTTCAACACTCATCCAACCCCACATGTTTACAATAAGTCGTCCAGACTCAAGGTTGGAACTCACGTTTCGAGGCTCGTAACGTGTGTTATTAACACGCCATAAATTCCCGACCATGTTGGCTGGATTTAAATGACTTTTCATCGGAAAATATGGCGTGTGAGAAGTCAAAGTCTCTATAATCTCGAGCGAAGCGCACTCTTATTTGTTTTTGCGCGTCGTTGAGCACAATTTTTTTGGCGGGTCGTCTGTGGTGAACTTCAGCGGCATGTAGCGCTCTCCTTATCGTTACACTGCTTTATTTGTAGGTTCTGGGCAGGTTTGATAGAGTAATCTTCTTGGTTCGGTGTCTGGTAGCGGAGATACAGCAATTCAGCACGTCGCCTTGATTGATAATTTCTACAAGAAATGACCGTAACGTTGGGCGCCAGTTAAAAGACTGAGACTCGTGATGGAGATAAAAGTAATTTTATTCTCAAAACGTGTTAGTAGTACAGTGGTATGTTATAGAGCTAATACAATAATGCGCCCTGAATTATATTTAGGTTAGTTTACACACACACACACACACACTAAGGTTATACACTAAGTCTTATCAGTTAATACAGTGGTGCAAGATGTTTGTCACCACGATTCATTTATCTTTATTACTTTATCTATAATCGATGCCGCTCATATCGTTGTCATCGGGCAATGGCGTTATCTTTATTGCTGGCTGTCTGGTCTTCTTATCTTGACTCACAATTCATTTATGTTTATCAATTTTTATTTATAATCGATTCCGCTCATTCCGTTGTCATCGGGCAATGGCGTTATCTTTATTGTTGACTGTCTGATCTCGTTATCTTGACTCACGCAAGTGGCTGGTTAGTTTCCAGCCATAACCCAACTCTTCTGTCCGTTTCTGATATAACGGTGACCTCGTCCTCGACTTCGTCTTCATCTTCATCAGATTCCGCTTCTAACGTCGAAATGCGGGCGGAAGCGAGCTCAACCTTTAGCTCGAGAAGCGCTTCGCGAGCACGTGCTAACCTGAGTTACTTCACGGACGCCTTAGTTCGTGAAGAGCGAGAAGGTTCCTGTCTCCTCTCTAATGATTTCTCCGAAGTTCTGATAGGTTCGATGTCGTTACGGGGCGCACGGGCGCGGGATGATCGGCGCGAGCGGCGGGCTCGTTAGCGCAGGCGGCGAACGGTTCGTTATCGGCCGCGGCGCGGGCCGCGTTCGCACGTGCACGTCCCGATGTTGATCGTGTTACCGACATTATTAGTTAATCACGAATACTACACTTCACAGATCACACTCACAATAATTTCCGTTTCGAAGGACCATAAATGTACGAGCCCGATTGTCAGGTGGTACATTTGTGCGCTAGTATTGAGTCAATATGAGTGTGAAATGAGACACGCTTTTGGATAGTAATTTTAGTCTATAATATAATAATCACAGTCACTTAAGTAGTACAATTTTTTTAGATGGTACACGATTTAACACCTTTTATTACGACGGAGACACATTTATTATACTTATAATAATGAGAGCGAGAACAGGAACCAAACTGGCGCCCTCACCCCGTGCGGAAGTATTTATACAGTATAGCGACGAATGGGGCGAGGGGACCGGTGGTCAAAAATATAAACCAATGAGGGTGTCTGTCGCTTGCGCAATACCTTATATGTTCGCGTTTTTGTAATTTCGTATCGCATCGAACACCTGCGCTGACATGACACGCCCCCAATGATTTCTTAGAAATTCTAAGTACACAATGGAGTCACGTTTTGTTATGACACCCTGATTACTTGTTCGGTTCTGAACACCAATATTTGGCTCTACCACTAGTTCTAGATCATCTTTAGCTACGTTTTCTTGATCACTGTCTTCCTGTAAGATTTCTGCAGTATCGCTGTCACTACTCTCTAACTGAGCATTCTTCTGTCGATTCCAGTAAATCCCACGTTGAAAGCACGGTCGACAAATTCTATCCAACTCGTCAATCTGTAAATAAAGGTTCAATTGCAATTTCGGGAAGAACAGAGTTACAAAAGAAGAAAAAGATATTTCTATTAAGTATGGAAGCAAACTTATCAAAAAGTTACGATCAGGATCTTCTGCAGATTTATCTGCTGACCTGGACTCATATAATTGAAGTTTTCTTTTTTTCGATATCTACTCTTGGTCCACATCAATATTTCGCTTTTTCATAACTCTTTCAGGTTGATTGCATGTAAAACGATGAGCTTGCGTTATAGATATGTCGCAGCCAACTGGTTTAATTAGCCGTTTAGTTACCGCCTAACCTTTTAACTAAACAGCAACCAACTAACGGCCTGAATGATATTCAATTATAGTTTAGGTTGGAACTGTAACCAATCACGCGCGAGCAGAATTTAGGTTAGGTTAGAACTGTGATCAACCGCGTGCGAGCCGAGAGAGTGAAGCGAGGCGAGCACTACTACCAAAGGCCAGGCGGTTAACTAAACGGATAATTTAATCAGTTGGCTGCGACAGATACTAAACCTCACACCAAACCTATTCGTGTATGTTGTTGTGACGAGGAGATTACCGCTTGACTCGATTTCAAGGCTCCTAGCTGCGACAAAGATGAAGGTCCAGGCTGCGACAAAGGTGAGGGTGCAGGCTGCGACAAAGGTGACGGTGCAGGCTGCGACAAATGTGAGGGCCCAGGCTGCGGTACTGTTTGTGGCTGTGATTCAGATGAATACTCAGAAAAATGGGATGATTCCGTACCATCTTCAGTTTCTTGGCTGGGAGGTTCAGGCACATTTCCGCTTAGTGGTTTTGGTGTGATTTGTTTCGCCAAGAATAATAACGATTCGTAATATGTCCACGAAGGTGGTTCGTGATCCGCCGAAGCACCGGATCTACCTGGTTCATTGTATTTCTTCTTTACGAAATTGGTCCCTTAAGTTGCTCCATTTTTAGGGTTTTTTTTTTATGTCTGCAACCGCTATATCCATATAATGTGTTAATTTAAATTATCCTTGGATATTATGGTGAACAGTAAAACTATAACCAGAATTGAGTTGCTCTGAAAAGAGTAAATTTTATTTTATTACATAAACTAGTTTTAACACTTTTACAAAACATTCTTTAACATTAATTAATCACAAATTTTACCTGAAAAGAGAAACAAAATTTAAAGCTATTGTTTCACCAGTTCTTATTAATCACTATTATTTAAATATTCAAATTACAATATAATTCTTACTTGTTTAACCTAACATAACCTCTATATTAAACATGCTGTAACAATCCTTCAATATGACAGACCGCTCCATAGAATCAAACAAGTTCACAGATAAATTGATTACGCGATAAATTCAAACTGTACAACATGCATTGACAAGTATTTCGGTCATTCACGTTTTGCCAAGTAACCCAAAAGGGTCTGAATCTGCAAAAGGTTGATAAGCTTATCTTATAATTGACTGTGCTTAAAAACTTTTGATATAAATTATAAAGTGTATCGTATAAAACACGCTTTTGTTGAGTTTTACCATCTTTGGATTTAAGATAGTCTTTTTTCCGCGGGCACATTCTTGAATTTGACCATGTTGGGAAACTTGATATTGAACTTATGAAAATGAAAAATGCAGATTTGATTTAAAACCGGTGTGTTATGTGCTCTTGTACAAAAGGAAGTCAGACGACATTATTGACATGACACTGACAGTAGACAGATGACAGATAAAAAATTAAACTAAATGTTGTGTTGCCAACAATATATGATTTATGAATGATTGTGTAGGTAATGATTTTTACTTAGGTACCTGATATGACAATGTCTTCTAAAAAAACAATGTTGTCTGGTTCTGTTGTTAATTGGCCTTCAGGTGAATGTTCTAAAAAACAAAATGTGTTATAATAATACATAATATGCATTCAAATATTATACATATTAGTAGGTAACTTACAAATACAGGTACTCTGTTCTGAGTATCACCATAAACAGCTTGTTCCCCGATTATCATCGGGGAAGATTTTTTTTTTATTTATGACATATAATTTTGGTTGCTTGGACCACCACCAGTGCCTCGAGCATCCTCTGTCCGTTTGGCTAGTCTGGTCTTCCTTTTATGCTTTAGGTCAGCCCAGTACTATAAAATCAAAACAAATAATATAGTAAATCTATCAAAATAGGTTACAAAATTAGCATGCAGTTATTAAGGTGCGATTCCACCAAAATAGTGTGCAGCACATTTGCTTGCAAACATTTTGTGCAAAACTCCAACAGTGCAGGTACTAAGCTGGTGTCGCATTTGGCTTCCGTCTCCACTGGTAAGGCTGTGCGTAACTTTTGTAAGCGCACAGTTCAGCACACTTGTGCGCGAACATGTTCACTGAGCAGAGTTTCTGCCGAGACAGTTCAGTAGTTAATATGAACGGGCAGGAAAACGTAGTGCTTTGTGCTGCAGCATGTGTTTTACTATGTAGTCTCCTTAAAAAGAAACGAAGGAAGAAACCGCGATGTTGGGTGAGGCCGTTACTACAGCGACGGAATGAAGAAACGAATAAATTTCTAGAAGAAATAAAAATAGATCCATTGAGTGGATTTAAAAACTTCACACGTATATCTTGCGAAGATTTTGAGTTGCTGGTTAATGTAACTAGTCCTTTTATTGCTAAGCAAGATACCAACTACAGAAAATGTGTCCCTGTTTCAATAAGGCTTGCAATCACCTTAAGATATCTTGCTACTGGAGATTCTTTTGCAAGTTTAATGTTCTTATTTAAAGTTTCAAAAGAGCTTATTGCTCGGATTGTACCTGAGACTTGTAAGGCGTTGATAAGCGTGTTGAAAGAAAATATTAAGGTAAGAAAATAAAAATAATATACCATTTTATTTTAGTCACTTTTATTGCATTACATTTCATGCCAAGATATTGTTTCGCCATCATTCTGACGTAAAAGATCTGAATAATCATTATCGCGGACCTGAAAACTTGAAGCCGGTCCTTGACTCTGACAGTTTGACGAATCTGAATACGGTGAAGGCATTGGAGTTGTAACATATTTTCCAGTACCAATAATAGCGTCATACAATAAATTATCTATATCCCTTTGTACTAAAATCTTGGTTCGCTCATCTCTAATTTTCCTTAATTTCGTTGCGACGGCTGCAGCAAAAATGTCTTCGTCATCAGGTTTTTTTGCTTCCATCTGCTTGTTTACGTTATTCATAATGGACAAAGCTTGGGCGATTCTCGGGTCTTCATCGACAATACGGCGTTTAAGCGAGTTCTTCGGAGCCTTAAACTTTTCGACTGGCCTTTCATGAAGAGACTCTTGATCTTCATTTACTGTGTCATTCTGGATAATAATATCTTGTATACCTGAAATAGTAATAAAATTTCCTTTTTCAGATGCCTAACACTTTAGAAGAATGGATGATCTTAGAGCGCCAATTTGACCATCTTTGGAATTTCCCTCATTGCATTGGGGCTACGGATGGCAAACACGTTGTTATTCAAGCTCCAAGTAATACTGGAAGCGACTTTTTCAATTACAAAGGTGATTTCAGCATTGTGCTTTTAGCACTTGTTGATGCAAATTATAAGTTTACGTACGTAGATGTCGGTTGTAAAGGAAGAATATCGGATGGTGGTGTTTTCAAAAATACTGGTTTCTATGCTAATCTTCAGCAAGGAAAATTAAATTTGCCTGAACCTTACCCGTTACCCGGAAGGAACAAACCAATTCCACATGTCATTGTGGCAGATGATGCTTTTGCGTTAGATATAAATTTAATGAAACCATATCCCGGTCAACATGACAAAAGATCAAAAGAGAGAATATTTAATTATCGGTTGAGCAGAGCGAGACGTATTGTGGAAAACGTATTCGGCATTATGTCCGGTGTATTTCGCGTACTCAGGAAACCTATTCTGTTAGCTCCAGAAAAGACACAATTGATAACACTGACATGTTGTTACTTGCATAATTTTTTGATAACACAAAAATCGTCTTCACAACTTTATACTTCTGCTGGCTGTTTTGATACTGAGAACCAAATTACTCATTGCACTATCGATGGAAGTTGGCGGCGTGATGCAGGCATGGCAAACTTACTGCCTTTAAGACATGTTGGAAGAAGACCCCCTGGCGATGCGAAAAACATAAGAGAAGAATTTGCACATTATTTCCAAACTGACATCGGAATGGTGCCATGGCAAGAAACACTGGCGTAAATAGTATAGGTATCTAAGTAATAATATTAGAGGTAAGAAAATAAACATTTAAAACGTACCTACCTGTTCATTTATTTCGTCGTGTGAGTTCAAGCTGACGTTCGGCTCATCCCTTCCATGAAAGAAATTCAAATATGCATAAGCAAACCATTTCGGCTTATATATATCTAAAATCCCAGAACCTGAAGATTTTGAGTCCGCGATTTTCTTCTTTTCTCTTCGGTATTGAGCCAAAATAATCTTCCATTTTCTCATTACCTCAGTCGAGTCACAATTGAAACTTTGCGCCAACTCTTGAGTGGCGTCGTGTTTTTTGTTTTTATTTTTATAATCACTGTGACTAGAATCCCATAATACAGGATAAGTTTCAATAGCTTGAATAAAATTAATAATTTTATCATTCGTCCAATCCATATTTAGCTTGGTTAATTAACAATGTACGCGCACAAATCAATGTTTTCACTCCGGTAGCGGAAGCAAGACTGAGTTCGCGCACAATAGGTTTGTACACGTCGACGCGAGTCCACTGCCTGCATGTGTGCGCGCACAAAAGTATACAGATATGCGCGAACATGTCTAGAATGTTCGCGCACAATTTGTTATTGTTTGCTTTAGTGAGTCGACCAGAATAAACATTTGTGTCGCACAATGTGCATTGCAGTGCCGCACAGTTCTGCACACTGGTGGAATCGCATCTTTAGAAACCGTTAAGAATTACAAAACCTAAGTATGCCATTTACCTTTTTCCACCGGTCGCCCGTCTTTGATGAACCAGAGCCAAAAGAATTGAGCTTGTTGGCAAGATCATTCCATTGCCTCCAACACCCCTGGCTAAAGCGGGATGCTCAGCTAGAAAATCTAATAGTTCTTCTAGTTAATCATTGGACACTCTATTTGCCATTTTATACTGAAACAAGATTATGTATTGTTAATTTCAGAGTTAATTATTACACCTTTGTTTCACATAAATAATATTTTAAAACTTACTCGTTGAACAGCCGAATAGTCCAAGTCGCTTCGAGTCCAATTTAACACTGTTTTCACCCACTTATGCACCGTGTAACCGGCGCCAAGCTATTTTTGGTAAGTTTTAAGAAGGTTTAAGTGATTTTTTAAGTTTTTTTCGTAACAAAACTTATAAGATTCTTCATGTGATTGACAATTGACTTTAGTTCCTAAGTTTGCTACATAATTGTTTTGGCGCTAGTGGCGTAGCAATACGTGCATGATAACAATTGGCGAGCGATCAGCGAACGATTTTTAGATAATACAGATTTTTTTTAGCGTTTAGCGATTGATCGCGCGATGACTGCGCGATAATTGCTGATTGCTCTTTCTTACGTAATAATAATAAGCCCGCCGGTCTCACTTGGACCAACCTTCTCAACAAAAAATTGCAACCAATTCAAAAAATCTTCTCCGTTGTCAGTAACGGTGGCTTGTGAGCCTGGTGGGGCATTATCTAGAAGTCGTTCTTACATACGTTTGCGGGCAAATATGAAAAAGGGTGGAACAAATGTTCCAGCTGCATTACAACAACATATGACAGTGGTTAATTGATCCCTTTCTGCACTACATATTACTCCGACTTGCCTTTTGCCTTTGATAGACAAAACCTTGGGTGGTTTAGACGTACTGCTCTTTATTCCGGTCTCGTCCATATTATACATTTTATTTGCATCGAAATTGTATTTTTCTATCAGGCTCCAAAAATTAGTATAAAATATCTCCACCTGTGGCCTGTTAAAGCCTCTTGTTCTTGCCAAAGATGTTGGCACAGGCGCTCTTAGTACAATTTCTGGGTGTCGACGCTTGAAACCAGAAAACCAGTCGTCTCCAGCTTTGTCATTTTTAAATGGATGAGAAATATGATTTCTTGTTGCATAATTATACACTAGTTCTAAAAAATCTGAACGAGTAAGCCCAAAAAATAAACTATCTAATTTTTTTAGATATAATCACAGCTCTTTTTCTTGTTCTGGACTAAAAACCGATGTGAACCTACCCAATTTCTTCGACTTATTGCCGGACTTCACATGTCTCTGCAAAGTTGTAGATGGAATTCCAAACTTCTTTGCGGTTGAATTAATTGATTGTCCATTATCTTTTACAGCTCTTACTGCTCTGACCAATGTATCTTCTGATCATGCTGCTCGATTAGTTTTGCGTTTATAATGAAACACCATCTAAAACAAAAAGCAGTCATTAATTTTAATGATTTAAAATCAAATCAAATCAAAGCATTGATTTCAATTAAACCATGTACAGTCTACGGTCAAAAGTGGAGTAGCACGGTAAGGATTGTTTTGCTGTGAACGCGCAGTATAAGCCAAACCCGTACCTAATATGTGTGTATAAGTGTATTAACACAGAACGCACACCTCAGAATTTATACACTGGTGTCGAGCGAAACAAAAACATATCGCTTTTTCACACACGCAGCGTACGTAATTACGTATGACCTTGGGCGGTTCATACGATTGCTAAAATTGCTAACCTAACCCCGTTAGACTTCTTTTTGTGGGGGTACAGTAAAATGTAGTGTATGCAGTGCAGTGTAATACAATGGACCTAATGAAAGTGCGGATTGAGGCCGCTTTCAGGACAATAACACCAGACAGGCTACGCAATGTTCAGGTATCCATGAACAAGCGAGCGGCCTTGTGCATACAATACCAAGGTCACCACATCGAACCCCATCTTTAAAATGTAAGTCAATTTATTAAATTAAGCAAAGATTTAAGATTTTACTGTTTACTCGTTAACCTACCTAAACTTTGTTTCGATTTTTTTACTTAAGTTTTGTTATCTCAGTGTTTACGTGCAATTTCTGGCTTGATATTAACGAGTAAACTGTAAATCAATAATTACGCATTAATTTTTACATCACGGTAAAGTAGGTATGGTTTGTTGCGCGCGCGCGTAATCGCTTTGGCGGCGCGTCGCGGCGGCATCTTTTATTTCGTCAGTTCGCGCCGACAAAAGAACACCGCCGCCGTGTAGGCTACTACAGTACTAGGCGCGCAGAATTACGGAAGAGATTTATCGTGATATTGGCAAGTAACGTGGAAAGTTATTGACCTACGTAGTGCGGTGACACGTTTGTTATGATTCCAATTTAAGAAACTTCGAAACCGAAAATTTGGTATCAATTCTTAGAGTATTTTATTTTGAGTTGAAACCCTTCCAATAACGTTTGATATCATCCAAAGAAGCCGTGCCCTTGGTATGTATATACCCTTTCCGTAACACGCTGTATAGTATTATAATTTTTTTTTTTAAAGAAAATGCATAGGAATTGTGTATAAATATTTTATTTCATGTATACACGATTATAATAATAATAATCTTCGGCCCCTCGTACGCCTTCCAAAGGACCGGGACCCCATGGTCCCGAGATATGTAAAATCAAAAAAATAAAATAATAATAATAATTTATTTCAGATTCATCCTACGACTACATCCATATTTGTTAGTACAATTGCGAGCTTAAAAACTAGTGTTAGTAATAATTATAATTGATTCGATTGAATTGATTGACATAAATTAATTAAATAATATATAATAATAATTGTGTAAGTGGGTGGACTCACCGCTGATGGCGACAAATCACAATACGACTGCGTGCAGCCTTATCCAGCGAGCCAGCATCGGAGAGTCCCACCGGTCCACCAGCGCGCGCAGGATGGTGTTGGGACTGTCGCGCGTGCGGCGCATGATAGAAGCGCACCGTTTGCGTATGATTGCCGCAAAGCAATCCGTGTGAGCCGCCGCGAACATCGCGGAGGCGCTGCAGTGGCGCGGCAGCCCCAACAGCACCCGAAACGCGTTATTGTATTGAACGCGCAGATCGCTGTATGTCCGCTGCGAATATCTAACCCACAGGCTGCAGGTGTAAAAGGACTGACAGTACGCTTTAAAAAGCGCAACTTTGACAGTCCCCGTGCACCTTGAAAACCTGCGGGCCAACATGTTGCATCGGACAGACAGCGCTCTGCGCTCCCTTTCCATGTCCACACCGTCCTTAAGGTCTTCAGTGACCCAATGGCCCAAATATTTAAATTGCTCGACTTTGTTCAGAGCTATACCACATAAGGTGAATTTCGGAACATATGTGTATCGCTTACTGTCCGGCCTGAAAACCATTATTTCACTCTTCTTCGTGTTGTATTTGAGCCCATGAGTCACCGCATAGGACTCACAAATTTTCAAGAGCCTTCGTAAGGCACCAATCGAAGGGCTCAGCAGCACCATATCGTCTGCGTAGCTGATGTTATTCACACACACTCCATCTATATGACACCCGACGCCGGTGCTGCTGAGCTCATCAATCAGTCGGTTGACATACAGGTTGAAGAGCGTGGGAGAGGTCAGCCCCCCCTGCCTCACCCCGCATTCCAACCTGTACTCCTCCGAGAGAGCGCCTGCCCATCTTACACAATTCCTTTGATTACTATACCAATGCATAAATAATAGTACAATCTCCCTAGGTAGACAAGTTTCATCCCTTAATTTACCCCATAGAATATCGTACGATACAAGATCGAACGCTTTCGATAAATCAAGGTAGCATGCATACACAGGGGTCTTTCTACTCGTATAATACTGTACAGTCTGCTTGAGGCACAGAATAGCACTTTCGGTGGAAAGCCCGGGCCTGAAGCCGAACTGCGCGTCGTTTAGCGGTACGTGCTGAGCCAGGTGCTGACCAAGCAGACCGTCCAGCACTTTGGCGACCACTGTGGCTAGAGAGATCGGCCTGTAGTTGTTTACATCTGATGTATCACCAGTTTTGTTCTTGATGATTGGTACAACTACAGTACGCATTAGATTATCGGGCAGATGGGAGTGGCCTAAACACAGGGTAAAAAACATAGAAAGCACTCTGGGTAGGTGTACACCTGCGTGCTGCAGGTGCTCAATGCTAAGGCTATCGTGACCCGGGGATTTACCCCTCACTATGCCTTTGATCACCGCACGCACTTCCTTCGCAGTAAAGCGAACACTACGCACACTACCATCCTCAGCATCGGGCACCTGCCGCGCTAGCCCCAGAGGAGAGTCCACCCTGAAATGGTGGGAGAACATAGTGGCGATCTCACTAGGCTCGTGCACTCCCGCCACACTGACGGGGAGGCCCGGCTTATGATTCATTTTATTGGTATTTTTCCAGAACTGGCCAAATTTCTTGTTTGAGTGAAGTTCAGCTATAATATCCATTTTTATCTGTTGTTCATTATCCTGACACCACTTTAATTTGGATTTAAAAGCGCGCCTAGTTTCACACATATCATTATAAAGACGGCCGGCCCCGGGCTTACCCCCATATAACCAAGCTAGAAAACATAGCCGAGCCCTCCCGTGAGCGCCACGGACGTGCCTGTTCCACCCAGTAATGTATTTACCTCTACGCTTTTCGGTAACATTATAAGTATATTTAGCAGCCTCCGACAGTATGCAAATAATCTCGTCATACATGTTATCTAACAGGATTCTATGACTTTTGTTACAACACATATTATCTGCGCAGTTTCTTAGTTCTGAAGGAAAATCAATTTCACGAAGTCTAGAATGACATACATTTTTGAATTTCGCTATCTGAGTTGAGTCACGTTCACCCCAGACTATTCTATTTATACAAACAGTAGGTACACAAGTCTTAGGCTTTACTAAATTAAAATTACATAGTATAGACACAGGGTAATGATCAGACCAGTAAGTATTGTATAAGACAGAGGCCGCGGACACAGAGTGCCGCGCGGCACTAGTCACAAGACAGTGGTCGAGCCAGCGTCGACAGCCATGCGCATCACTGACAAATGTATGACTGTCCGGCGGCATTAGTTCCAGGTCTACACAGGACCATGATTGTTCCGCACAAAAAGTTAAGAGTTCAGTAGCAAATGACTCACCGGGATGCGCATTGTAGTCCCCTAACATAAACACCGACGCCACATTGTGACTGTCAATTATGGCAGTCATTTCACTGAGACACTCTGTGAATTCCACTAGGTTTTCATTGGACTCGGTAGGCATATATACAGAAAATATCAAAATGGAACGATCACTAAGCTCGATTTTAATCGCGGCGAGACGCACACTATTGCACTTCACTACGGTTACCGTCGGAAACGCAACCTTTCTCCACAGTAGGGCAACTCCGCCATAGGGCCTACCGCGTAAGACCCCTGCCGCGACATCCACTGCAGAGGTACCCGTGCAGGCGAAGTCTTCATCTATCGCAGCCAGGTACCCGAGATCATGCGGCAGCAGCCACGTCTCCTGCAGCGCCACAACATCAGCCGAAAGACAAAGCTTCCGCACACATTCCACTGATCTCATCACGCTTTTGCAGTTAAAACTTATTAAATTGACGTTATTCATAAATTAGAACTGCTAATATTCTCTCCCGTCACACGGACATTTTCCACACGTCTGGTGATGTTTATAAATCGACGGTAGGCCACCCCCTCTGGCCAGAAGTCATCACTCAGGAAATTTATTAATGAACGTTTAGGTACGGTTATTTTGTACGATTCGTAATCCTTCGCAAACTTCATGTCCATTTTTTCAATTTTAACATCAACATTAATCTTCTTCAAAATGTAGGTACGGATGTCACACACGGACACGCCCTTCGCCACGTTATAAATGTACATGGGAACCTTAGTTTCCGCTGCCATAAAATTACTTCCAGGCTCAGGAATTGCTGTTCCTCTCTTCCCAATGAAACGATTTCGTGCCCTTTTGTTTTGGACACGAACCCACTGTTCACTCGGGGCCTGCGTCTTCCATTTCCCTTCTCGAACAATCTCCGCCAACGATTTCTGCTTAAGTGCAATAGGGCCGGATCCATTTTTGTCGACCGTGTGTCCCACAGCCGGATCGGGTGGTGGAGGTATCTGTGCAGTACAGGCGGCCGCGCTAGGTAGCAGCTGTAGCGGGGCGTGGGGCAGAGGACCGCCGCTGCCGGTCACCGCTGGAGACTGCGTCGGCGAGGGGGGCGGCGGCGACGCCCCGCGAGCCGCACCGTGCACCAGCGGAGGATCGGCCGCGGGCTGCGCGGGAGGAAACGCGAGCGACTCGATCAGCTGACCTGCGACGTGCGTCATCGTAGCCGCGTCTCGTAGTTCGACGGTAGCAACGCATTGTTTATTTTGCGGCTCTGCTCCACTACTACCCTCCGATATCTGATGCTCAACAATATTGTGAGAACTGGATTTTAGGGTAGACTCTAATTGTTGTTGATAGCATTCACTAATGCCTTCATTGCACTCTAGCGGCAATCCCATGGGACCACTGTCGCACTCGAAGCTTGAGAGTCTTGCGACATATGCACCTCTCCTGGGATTTACATTGCACCAACTCGATGAAAGATGCTGCACCTCACTTCTCAAGTTGTCCACCTGCTTAACTGTAGCATAGTCCTCCTTCATCGCGTCGAGATCATGCCGTAGCTTAACAATGTCTTTCAAAAGCCTCGTCACGTCGACATGGTCGAACAGAACCGGGGGTAACTTCTCAAGGTCACGAGCCACGAAGACTGGGATATCCTCGGAGTCGGTATCGCGGATCAGACAGATGATGTCGTCTATGTCTCGGACATTTTTCCCCGCCTTCCTCCGCGTTATCTTACGTTTTGCTGTCGGCAAGGATTCGAACAACAGCTTCTTCGCCGTTACAATTTCACTTTCGGAGAAAGCGCTCGCACAGATTCTGCTTATACTTTCATCGTCCATCACAGATATTTTATTATGGACGAAGGCCAAAACTTCGTTAATCACTACATTGCAATTTGCACACTTAACCACAGAGGACATTTTTAATTCCTCGCTACACACCGCCACGCACAATATCCAACCGTTCGCAAGCGCGCGCGCGGTGTGACGATTATAATACAGGAAAAAAAATTAGAATAAAATTATCTTAATCGCTACAAATATTAACGCTAATTATTTATAATTATACAACCTTAGACTAACATATTAAATACAAAAATTATAAATCTAACACTAGAGGTATCTATTTACATTAAAACTAATTCTCAATATCAGAATCATCGGATTCAGAATCCGATGAATTCGATAGAAGATAGTCTTCCTGAGTTTGTTGAGGTCTTGGTTGCATTTGGAGTCGAGGCTCTATAGTGGGAGCTATGATGAGCTTTAAGACCTCCGCGCACAATTTATTAGTATTTTTTTCGGTACTTCCCGGAGGCTGTTGATCAGAGGATCAGATGTTAAAATCAACATATTGAGCAAGTCTCTATTCGTGGCAAGACGAGAGCACTTTCTGGTGTTGTGTTCTCTAAACCTCCGGCAATCTTTGTTTCTAGCTTCTTGGGCTTCCTCTGAAAGCTGCCCTATTGGAACTATTGCCGTCTTAATCACCTCTGTACTGTGAATAAGCAATTTATGCACAGTAGCAGGCATGTAGTACCACGAATAGAGACTTAGATAAAGTCTTCTTGTCTCGAAACAAAGCTTTTTGAATTCAACAAGATTTATCTCGAAGCCAGAAGACAATGTCCTCAACAATACATCAAAGTGTTTGATGATTGTAACATCCAATCCTGTGATCTGAGCACTCAGTTCGGGGTTCCCGAAAAAACGTCGAGCTGTGTTTCCATCATTTGTGGAACCAAATCCTGGCTTTGGCTTGTCCACAATTAACCCCATTTCATGCTTGAATCGTTGTTTGATTTCGTCTGATCGTTGTTTTACACTTGCTTTTTTCTCTGAAGACCTAGCTTGCCATTTCTTAATATCTAACTTATAACTAATGTGTAAAAAGCACTCAAACGAACTAATCCAAGCATGTAATGTTGACAAACCAAAGCCAAAATTATCCTGATTGCTATCAAAATGCCTTCCTTCATCATTCATCATTGTGGGAGTAGCCCCACAAATATAGCATTTCTGCGATGAATGTGTCTCTGTCAAAGCGTTGCACACTCTTCCATCAGTCATAGTCAGCAAAAGCTTGTGCTTAACAGAAATTTCAGAACCACCAAGATCACAAGATGTAGTCTCCAAGTTGTTTATTTGTTCCAAAACCTTATTTGTCTCGATTTTTGTCAATTCCGTAGTTTCTTTGGCAAAAACGAATTTAATTAGACGACAAAACATCGTCGATGATGGACGAGGATTTTGCCAGATAACGTTGTTACCTTCGTCGATTAACCTTTGAGGAACGAACGAATAAACAATAAGGAACTCATCAGTGTCTTCGCTGTTCTCAAATCTCTGTTTGTAAGCACTATGACCGGAACTTCCGTCACATCCCCATTTTTACTTATAAGAGTAAACGATGAATTGGGTATTAGATTGGGGAGCACACTTGTGACAACTTCTCTTTGAGCTTCTACTAAACGTTCTGCTGTTTTATTCAAAATAGCTTGTAGCTCAATTTCTGCTCGAGATTGTGTCACAACAATGTGCTCCTCGAAAGGATAACAAGCTTTTTTTGATTTAACAATGCAATCATATGATGGAAACACGTGATGCCCGACTTTCATAGTCCACTTCCTAGTCTGTTTATATGAGTGAGTTGTTGATTTTGAATCAATGTAGTACGCTAATGCCTCGTCACTACTTAGCGGTCTATCACTTTGCACAGAACTTGGTTGTTGAAGGCTAATGCAAGCACTTGCAGAAGCTGGATTTTCGCCAATGTCCTTTATAACTCTGGCAACGTTTTTATGTCCAGTTGACCGTGCAGCTAGCTCTGCAGCAGTCATTAATTCCCCAACACTCCGCGATTGAACTAGATCACCAACTCTACGTTTCTTAGTTTTAAAAGACAAATCTTCAAAGACTTTTTTAGGTCTTCCGGGTCGAGAAAGGTCAGCGGATGAGGTAGAAGGTTGCAGTTGAGTCGATCGCAGGCAGAATTCTATCTTCTCGCCTTCCAGCCACAACTTATTCTTATTTAGGAAACGCTCTTTTGCCTTTCCTGAAGACACCTACTTGGTAGCAATTTTCGAAGAAATGCTGGCTAATTTCATTTTAATTTCCCCTTGACATTCTTCAGTGATGTCAGAGAAGTCACACTTAGACAAAATAAATTCAAATAGACGATCATTTCTTTCGTCTTTTTCGTGCTTAAGCCACTCTTCGAAAAACTCAATTTTACTAATAGAGTAACACTTTTCTGCAATAAAAGAAAAAAAAATGTTGTACTCAAGTGTGCAACATAAAATATATGTCATAATCATCTATAGCCATGTAGCTAAAACCTATCTAAAATTCAGACTGGATACAAGAGGATACATGGTTTTTCCAAGCCTGATAAGTTCGAAAACAAAGAAAAACATTGTTTTTTTTTGTGTATTCACAGATAGTCTCCTTTATGAATGTTTATGACACATTAAAAGATTCTAACAAGAAAATAATATAGTACATACCTTCAGAAGTAAAATCCATCACTAAAACTTTCCACAAAATTAGAACTGCCACCATGAGATGTTAGTGCAAGTGTCGCGAAAATCGGCGTCGAGGCAACGATGAAATACCTGGGTCTCGTCCTCGACAGCCGGTGGAACTTCGTCGAACATTTTCGACGTTTGGCCCCCAAACTGGAACGGACCGGGGCCGCCTTCAAGCGGCTCTTGCCCAACCTGAGGGGGCCAAACGCCTCCTGCCGGAGGCTTTACGTGGGGGTCGTGCGGTCCATGGCCCTATATGGGGCCCCGGTGTGGGCGCGTTCACTGCGGCTGCGAGCCGCCCACTACCTGAACGCGCCCCAAAAGGTGGTAGCCGTAAGGCTGATCCGGGGCTACCGCACGATCTCGGGCGAGGCGGCAAGCCTCCTTGCCGGAATGCCGCCATGGGATCTGGAGGCGATAGTCCTCGCGCGCCTGTATGAGTGGCGCGCGGAGGCACTACGCCGGGGGGAAACTCCGCTTCCGCGGCAAATAGCGGCGGAGCGGACGGACTTCCGGCGCGATCTCATGGTGGTATGGAAGGAGCGACTTTCGCCACCCAGCGCAGGGCACGCCACGATAGTGGCGATAAGGCCCCTCTTTGAGGAGTGGCTAGAGAGGCGTCACGGCGTTCTCACCTACCGCCTGACGCAGGTCCTCACCGGACACGGATGTTTCGGGAGGTTCCTGCATATCATCAGGCGGGAGGAGACGCCCGGGTGTCACCATTGCGAGGATCGCCCAGAGGACACGGTGGAGCATACGGTGGAGGTCTGCCCCGCTTGGGCGGAGCACCGCCGTGTCCTCGTAGAGGCGATCGGCAACGGCGGCGACCTCTCGCGTCCGGCCCTGGTTCAAGCCATGGTCCGGGGCGAGAGGGAGTGGGAGGCGGTCACCTCCTTCTGCGAAGCAGTCATGCTAGCGAAGGAGGTGGCGGGACGGCTCAGGGAGAGAGCCGCACGCCTCAGCCGCCGCGGGAGACACTACGGGCGTCGGGAGCCGCGTGACGTCTCCCGGCCACCGTAGGCGCGGGCCTGCGGACGGAGAGTAATGGGTAGCTCTCCGTCCGATCAGGACCAGGCCCGTGCCGGACGGCGCGTATGTGTTCCACGCGCGCCTCAAAGAGATGTCAGCATAAAGGAAGGGGCCCGCCAGGGCCGAAGCCTGCCGGGGTAGCGGGATCGTCCGAAAGGGTTACCGTTGACCCGGAACATAAAGGGCTAAGGAAGGAACACGGGTGGGTTTTAGTCAGTAAGAGTCTGACACTCCCTTCCGCTCCACCCAGAGCGGGAGGAGTCATTAGATGATTTCCCATTCACAAAAAAAAAAAAAAAAAAAAAGTGTCGCGAAAATGCAACTGACTTATTTCGTTATGTGCATTCACCTCATTAGCTCACTTTGATAAACGATGACTCATCAGTATGGAATGTTAGACGTAAACAATTCTTGGAATCAGAGGTTTAGGGGTGTTGTTTACATGCAGAAAGCATAAATTTCCGGGAATTTGAAAATGACTTTTGTCCACCTGGCTTGTTCTAGGGCGGACACTGTGAGACGTGTAGAATAATAATTCAGCAAAATATCTCGTTGGTATATAACCAGTTGCATTCGACTGGCAAGGCCCTACCCTCTTCCTTATTTAGTGACCCTCCGACTCACAGAAGGTAATTTCTCTAAAACAAAAAAGAAGTACTGTTAGGCTACTAGCAAAATACGAATAAGTATTACCTACGATTAACGGCGTCAGTGCTTCAATTCACACATATCAGGCACAGTACAGTTCTCTGCGGGTCTTCGTGCACGACGTTCCCTTCAGACTAGCGTTGACGTCGATTGTTTTGATGGCACTCTTCAATAACACAGAATTAGCTATGATAGCCATTGCTTTAGACGAAGAAGAGAATCGAGGAAAAAAAAGAAAATGGGTACATGAAGCATGGAAGTTAAGAGAATCTGAAGGAGAATTCGTGACATTATACAAAGAATTAATGAAAGACGAAAGAATTTTGAATATTTTAAAATGTCGGAAAGCTGTTTTAATATTTTCCTTCAGAAGCTAGGAAATAAATTAGTAAAGAAAGATACTCGTTGGAGGAAGGCTATATCTCCTAGAGAGCGGCTAGCAATTTGTCTAAGGTAGGTAAACCAGATTTTATTAACTTTATTTTTACCTTTTTGGAGGTAGGAACAGTCGACAACATATCAGTGAACACATTTTTTGCAGTGCAGATGTATCCATCCACTGACAGGTATGTTAAGGATAACTTTTTAATTAAAATTCTGAAAATATGTATTTAAATCAGTTTTATTACTTCGTATGTGGCACATAAACACATTATACTTTTAACACTTTGTTAAGTTCTAGAGCATTATCATTCGTTAACTGTATAGTTCATAACAAATTGCTGCACATCACTATGTTGAAGGTATGATTTTGTGGGATCTACTATATTAGCCAATCCAGTAGAGTCAAGAATAGATTGCGATGTGAGATTTGTATTTGTTGTTTTTTTTTTTTTTTTTGAGGTATTATACTTTATTTACAAATCAAAATATTTACAATATTTAAAAGCTGTCTTAAAATAATAATATGTACAAGTATATAAAAAGGGAGGGGAAATAATCAAAGGGCATCAAAAAATTCGTCCGCATCGCTGTCAATAGGAAACGTGCCCAAAAGGCTGGCAGCATTGCCACGTTGTATGGCAATACTGATTCTTTGGCCAAAAAATAGGCCAGCCCTCTGGTCACGTGAAGAGTCGACCAACCGCTTGGCGATGTCTCGAAATACTAAGTGGGCACTCGGGCCCCATGGCCCTAGTGTTTCAACCCCAAACGGCTCAAATTAGTGATGCAACGAATACTACTTATACGAATACGAATATCAAACCTACTATTCGGCGAATACGAATACGAATATCTCGCCATGGTAATCAAAGACTTATTTATTTGAATAATGTTTACTCTTCTAATAATTAAAATTTACAACAGGCAAATTTTTATTTAAAAAACATAAAATTTGTAGATTTTCTGGTTTTAGGCGATTTCTTTTTTCAGTCTGGATGTTCCCAGCCGTTGAAAAAAGTCTTTCCGAGGCGACTGTACATGGCTTCAGTGAAAAATATTTTTGGGCGAGCTTTTTCAGACTTGGAAAATGGACATCTTCTCGCCAAAAGGCCAGTGAATCAGCAGTCGGCGATAAATTTGGGAGCTTTAGATAAGCATCTATCTCGTTTTTAGTTTGCGAATCCCCAGAAAATATTGAAATTGGCTCTTCCATTTCAGCCTCTTCAATTATTTCTTGGCATACTTGCCAAATTCCTCTACTTGTCGACGGTTGAGGTTCTTCTGGAGGTCTTGTCGGTCTTACGGCCTCTCTGTTATCAAGAGCAGCGTTAAGAACTGATCGAGCGTTTTCAACGACCACTGGTGAGCCGAAAATCCTTGTTTTGAATCGGGGGTCAAGGATCGTTGCTAATAGATAAGTTTCATCACATTCCATAAACGCAAATCTATTCGAAAGTCCACTGAATAGAGAGTTTGCCAGATTTTTCACATCAGGATGAGAAGAAGGATCATTTGAAATTTTATTGAGGCAAGATTTAAGACTTCGTACTATTGGGATTGCTTGAGATAACGTCGTTGATTCTTTGCTCAGCTCTTTAGTAGCTTCTTCAAAATTGGCCAGAATATCAATGATTTGGCTCATAAGACCCCATTGCCTTGCTGTGATTTCATGACGACAATTTGGTAGAGATGGTAAAACATCTTGAATCGCTATGCGTTGTTCATGTAATCTCTTCAACATCTGATATGTTGAGTCCCATCTTGTTTCAACATCTTGAAACAAAACATGTTTCGGTATATTGTTAGCTTGTTGAGAATCTTTCAGTTGTTTGAGTGCGGAGGTTGAGTGATTAAAATGAGTAATAACTCCCCTGCATGTGGTTAACATTTCGGTTATGCGTTCTTGACCAAACAAACTTTTTTTCAGCACTATTTGGATGCTGTGTACCAAACAAGAGATATGTTTAAGGCTAAGATCAAGCTCATCATTTGCTTTAACCATATTCCGTGCGTTGTCCGTTACAACTGCTGCAACTTTACCCACTAGCTGCCATTCCAGAAACATCATATGCATATTGTGGGCAATATTTTCTCCTGAATGTGAGTCGCCTTCAAAAGGAAACACTTCCAGACAATAAGATTTAAGCTGGAAATCTTCATTGACTCCATGTCCAGTAAGACTTATAAAATCATTGACTTGTGAGGAAGCGTCACTGGTCCACATGTCTGTTGTGACAGAGAGATATGAGGTCTTTGTTAACTGCTCCTTCAATTTTATTTTAACACGGTCATTAATATCCGGTAGAATTTTTTCTGTAAGGTGGGTTCTAGATATAATGTTATATCTGTAAAAAAATAACAGTCAGGAATTAAAAAGGGTTTTGTGAAAGTTTAAAAAGTATCCCACTAATATGTATGAACAAAAGTTTAGCATTTTAATAAAAGCAAACAAAAACAAACCTTGGAGCTAGTTCACTGAGCAAACGACGGTATCCCTTTTTATTTACCAAGTCCAGGGGCTCCATGTCTAGACAAACTTGTTCAGCAATCAAATATGTGATTTTGACAGCCCGAGGATCACCAGTTTCATACGTAGTACGTTTTTCCAATATTTCCTTTAAGGACGCTTGTTTCTTCGCTGGTGTTACTTCAACTTCAGTGTTTGTTTCATCTACAGCATTTATACAGGCAAGAAGCTCCTTTTCGTGAAATCTCTTCACATGAGTCCACAGTGCGGTCGTAGTAAATCCTTTAATAGATGCATTTTTCCCTCCCCGAGACAATTCACAAGCACAATATCTGCATATAGCTTTGCTTTCATTGTCTAAAATAAAAACAATACAATTTAAATTCCTATCCCACTACTATATTACACGTAAAAGTAAAACCGAAGTCCGCGCGGACGAAGTCGCGGGCCAAGTCTAGTACTACATAGACGCAGCCATTACTAACGTTCGTCTAAGTTACTTACTTACTATCCTAGTTTTTGTTGATACAAAAGAAATACAGACCATATATACTTACTAGGTAATTTATCGAAGTGTTTCCATATGTCACTTTGTTCTCGTTTACGAGAAGACATTGACAATTCAACTTCAACTTCTTTAAATTCGCAGCAACCTCAGAAAATAAATAAAATAAAACAATACTCTCTTGTTTGACTTGTGCTCACGACTGACAAATGAAATGAATGAATGAATCAATCAACGGTTCGTAATCGTAATGATAGGGAAACTCCCGGAGCCGCGGAAACTGTATATAAACCTATCTATGGCCGGGGAGTCCCCCGTCGCGTCGTCGTTGCGGTTAAGGGCCTCTGCACACGTCATATTTTTACGCGCGTTTTTCAAATCTGCAGTAAATAGAGTTGCGTACAAAAATATTAGTTTTTAAATATTGGTATTAGTATTCGCCGAATACGAATATTCGGTAAATGTCTTCTATTCGGCGAATACGAATATTCGTATTCGTATTCGTTGCATCACTAGCTCAAATATATAAGTTCCAAAGAGATTGGAGTATTTGCGCCGTTTGAGGTTTTCCGCACCTGCAGCAGCCGCCCCGGCACAGCTAACCGTGCTTGGAAGATGGGATGGCGCAAGGGTGTCGACACACGTTGCATCCCACACCAAAGGCCTACCTACCTTCCAAGGCATTATGGTCATTCCGTCTGGTCTCTTACCATCGTCGCGTGCCAAGCCATTGGGTTCTAAAACAGCTGGCACCCCGGCGGTGACAAGAGCACGACGGATAATGTCATTGATGCTGGCATGCCGTGCAATCCGGCCTGCGCTTTTGTTGTTTGTTGTTGGTTCAGTTGCAATATCTCTTGGATATAATGGTACATTTTGCTCTGTCATCATCTTCATCTCATATTTTTGCACAGTAGTAAATATTTCAGTCTTAGCCATATTTAAGTAATATTAATTCAAATTCTTCAGTGTGGGTGCAATACCATTTAAAAAAGCATCAACTGGGTGCTCGACGCGTTCAGCTTTTTCTTGATTTTTTTGAAGAACATATTCCATTAATGAAGATGCTGAGGGTGGTTTTGGTGTGCATTTTGTCGAACCTTTTCTCTTTCTTAACGTAGATGTAGTAGATGGAGACGACAGTGATGGTGGTGATGGAGTGGATACATGGCTTGGTGATGGTGTGGGTGTGCGGACGTACAGTGGTGATGCAGTAGACACATGGCTTGGTGATGGTGTGGGAGTGCGGACGCACTGTGGTGATGGAGTGGATACGTAGCTTGGTGATGGAATGGATGCTTCGTTACTAGCGACAATGGGTATATCAGGTGAAATGAATACGGTATTTCGAGGCTCGTTGGTTTCGGAGTCAGAATTTTCTTTTTCTGGTTCTACACTTTGTACTGTCGGTCGTTCATTGAAATATTTTTTCAAAAAATGTAATTGTTCATAGTACTTGTATAATTTAACATTGGTCTTCTTTTGTCCACTTTTAGTTTCCGTTTTCTTCAACGATTTTCGATAGTTGTCTCTTATGTTATTCCACCGTGTTTTGCATGTTGAACCTGCAATGAAAATAATATTATACATAGATTTATTTGTTCCAGGTATCTAACAACAGGGGATTCTCTGAAGACAATTTCATTTAGTTACCGCTTGGGCCACAGCACAGCATATTCCATAGTTATGGAAACATGCAAGATAATAAAGGAAACTCTGATGAGTGAAATGCTACCTTTGCCTACAGAAGATAAATGGAAAATTATTGCCAATGACTTTAAATTGTTGTGGAATTTCCCTAACTGTGTCGGAGCACTGGATGGTAAGCACAACAATTCAGGCTCCCTCGAACAGTGGATCTCTATATTTTAATTACAAGAAAACATTTTCAATTGTTTGATGGCCCTTGTGGACGCGAACTATAACTTTATTGCCGTTGATGTTGGGTCTTATGGCAAAAACAGTGATGGTGGCATTTTTGCAAATTACAACCTAGGAAAAAGACTACAGCAAGGAACTTTAGGTATACCTGGAAATTCTCCGTTGCCAGGAACATCAATAGAAACACCACACGTGATTGTGGGAGGTGAAGCATTTCCTCTCAAAACATATTTAATGCGACCTTATCCAGGGCAAAATTTGAATGCCGACAAGCGCATTTTTAATTATCGTTTATCAAGAGCAAGAAAAATTGTTGAAAATACTTTCGGTATATTAACACAAACGTTTAGAATATACAATAGACGGATCCAAGCTAACCCAGAAAATGTAGATAATATAGTACTCGCTACTTGTATTTTACATAACTTCATCAAATATTTCAATCCAAATACAACACATGCATCAGATTATGAGGGTAATCAACCTCATACAAGCAGTTTACTGGAAACTGTGCAACCTCAAGGCGGAAACGCCACAGCGGGCGCATTTCACGTTAGAGAAGTATTCAAAAATTATTTTATTTCTGAGGCAGGATCAGTACCCTGGCAAGAAGATAAAATATGATTTGTACTTTGTCTATTAAAATAAAGCAACTTACACTGTATTATTTTATTTTAAAACTAGCGGCCCATCTCGACTTCTCACATGTTGTATTTCAAATGCAACAACAATTTAATCTTTTTGCGTCGGATTACTATAAAATCTACTATCTTTTAAAATCGGTCCAGTAGTTTGTAGGTTCAAACACATAGACAAAAATCTAATCTTTCCTCTTTACAATAGCACTGTAGATAAGTAAATTTTGACTTACCGTCTACATTCATTTGTGTTCCTATTTTGTTCCACAAATTGTTTTTGTATTTTGTATCCATATACTTTGCATGAGATGAATCATACAAAACAGTATTCTCACGAACTAATTCAATCAACACTTCGTCCTCCATTTTGTTTTCGATGCAGCGGCGTCAGTGATCCGTGATAAAATATCGTCGTCGCCGATCACGTCCGTGATGGCCGGTGCCGGGACTGACACTGACGGTACTGAGACGACACTGACACTGACAAGTGTGAATACATCCATAGAGAATGTTTGAAAGAATAATTATCACTGATGCGGTACTGTGCCGGAACTGTAGGCTCACTGATATGTGTGAATCGACCTTAAGGACGCTATCACATTTTTCCACGAATAACAGTACTTTTCAGGTACCATTTTAGTGAACTTGGAGTCGCAACTGCAAGGATATCTTGGTTTCAAATTAAAGATAATATATTCATCTCCAGAATGGCTCCATAATAATTAAATAGCCCCATACAAAATTTTCACACAAATACGTTTTTACCATCACAGTAATCGCAAGAAATTTAATAAAAAGGGGTTTGAATAAGGACCTATATAGCTAAATCCACTGCATATTTTAACTTAAAAATAAGAAGATATTGTTGCTTATATAGTCCTCTATACGATAAGCTAAATATTTTGTAGATAAATAAATAACTTTTTCATTTATGAGACAAATAAGAAACGCTCTCAAATTTCTCCATACATTTTCTACCCGCGGACACTTGCGGTTCGTCATTCCGCGCTCAGAAGCGCTCGTGGAAGCACGTCTGTGTCGCTTTCTCGCAAAAAATAATTACGTAAAAAAGTGAGTTCCGAGTTGTGTACTGAGGTCGGACGAAGTTGATACTTTTTCGGACCGAAATAAAATTAAGTACGATTATTGGTATTTGTTTCAGAAACAAATACTTAGTTGTAATTTTTACAAGCTTTTATTTAACTTGCAATGTATGTATGTATGTATGTAACTATGTTTGTTCGGGTGGACTCTTGCAACTAAATTTTGAAGCAGATATCTTCAACCGATTGAGCTGAAATTTTGTATGCACGTTTAGTTTGGATGACAATGCATGGTTAGCTGTGTGACGTTATTCTAAATCCAAAATGGCGGAACGCCCAAGATGGCGGACTACTTATTTTTAAGGCACTCCTACAATATGGATATCAAATGAAAGGGATTGCTGAGAATAACTCGAAAAATAAAATGACGTCACTCTAAATCCAATATGGCGGACTTCTAAAGATGGTGGACTAGTTATTTTTAATGCACTCCTACAATATGGGTATCAAATGAAAGGGATTGCTGAGAATAACTCGAAAAATAAAGTGACGTCACTATAAATCTAATATGGCGGTCATCTAAAGATGGTGGACTAGTTACTTTTAATGCACTGCAACAATATGGGTATCAAATGAAAGGGCTTGCTGAGAATAACTCAAAAAACAATGTGACGTTACTCTAAATGCAATATGGCGGACTTCTAAACATAGCGGACTAAGTTTTTTATGCTTTCCTACAACATGGGTATCAAATGAAAGGTCTTGCTCAGAATACGTATGCGAGTTAAACTCCACAAAAAAACCTGTCAAGCGATAACTAAAAAGTAAAAACAAATTAAAAGTAAAAACTTTTTTTTAAAACAAGCTTTTAGTTAAATGCGCTAAAAAGAATAAAATAAAATTTTCCTTTAAAACTTTTACTATCAACTTATAACGTCAATAAGTACACAAGTTATATGATATAAAAGCTTGTTGCGAGATTTACCTGTGTAGATAAACAAGTAAATAAGATGATCTGATTGATTTTAATTTTTTCAATTTTCAAACTAAGTAAATATGAGTTCTTAAATCTGAAAAAAACTTTTTTACTTTTAATTTATTTATTTAGTGGATATAGATGACGGATAAAGATTGTATAAATATTTATTTTATAATCAAATTAAAATGATGGAAATATTTTTTTTAGACATTCGATATTAATAGTCGATTTTGGGGTTTTTCGGGGTGATGATTACGAATATAACATCCATTTTTTATTCAAGGTGGCGGATTTTTGTTTGTGACAAATCGACTTACGGCCAATTTCTTCATAATACCAGTATATCCAGTTGTCATGCTACGTCACAGTTTTACTCTTCAATTCAGTAATTTTTTTAGTGAATAATAATGTTGCTATATTGAAGAATACAATTGTGACGTAGCATGACAACTGAATAGACTGGTATTACGTTTAGTCGGTTAAGAAAGTCGCGTGGTTTTTTTGTTTACCTTTATTTAGCTACCTAAACCTATGGGGTATAGTAGTAGTACAGACGCCAGCACATCAACCTACACCTAACTGTCAAATTTTCCCAATGAACATTGAACCTTATGCTTTAGTAATAAAGTTGAAAATCTATTACAGAAATCTGACAGATAGTAATAGGTTGATGTGCTGGCGTCTGTACAATGAAATATTTTCTATGTGAAAAGACAGCTGTGCTGCTGGGGAGTTTGTTGCGCCACTTCTTCCCAGCGAAAGCACTAAGAAGTGAAGGGCGGGCGTTTTGGGGGACTGTCTTTTGTAATTTTGACATTCGAAAAGTGCTGATTCTCAGCCTAATTTGAATAAATTACTTTGTTTTAATTTTTAAGTAAATAAAATACTTACTGTTTTCATAAGGGAATGATTATTTTTAAATATCACAACGAAACTCTACGATAAACTCCCAGGCTAGTATTTGATTATGAAATACTCCAACAATTGACATCAAAAATAATATTTAAAAGTACTTAGGTACATATTTTCAAACTAACAGCAGACTGTGGTATAAATGTGGATGTTCCGTGTAATACTAAAATGTTAAGGTCGTTTTTGGGTACCTAGTAATGAACGTATTGACTGATGAACTTCAACAATACTAAAAACATGATTATCACGCAGATAGTAAGTACTAATAACACTTACCAAATTCGATTGCGAACTTACAACTAACTTTACTAAATAAATACCAGCAAAATTAAAAAAAAATATCTTCAAGTACCAAGATTAGTTAAGTTACGTATAAAAATCGAGCGAACAATGGTTTCAATGTGTGCGTGCGCGTAATGTTGCTGTGTTGCGATTCAGATACCTAAACTTGAGCGAGTTCAAAATGTGATAGCGTCCTTAAGGCTCCTTTCATTCTGCAGCGTGTCGCCGGTCGCGTGCAGCGCTGCCGGTCGAGTTGAGCATTTCACAGTTTTGCGTGTGCACTCGACTGGGCTGGACGTGTACAGTCATGGATACAATTAATAAAAAAAAACTTATTTTGATTTCTGTGCTATATCATCACAACAAAAACCGCCGTGCTAATCGAAAAGGAAAATTGTTCATGCACCCTATAACTTCGGAGCGTTTGTTGAGTGGTGCATTCGTATCGCTGTATTCGCAACTGCGAGAAGATGAAAATAAATTTTTCAATTATTTTAGGATGTCAATTAGCACATTTGACGAACTGATTTTTAAAATTGAAAACAAAATAGCACATACTGGTTTACTCCGAATAGCTATAACACCTACGGAACGCTTGGCAGTCACAATAAGGTATGTTTGGCAAACTTTTGTTACTTCAATTTAAATAATGAATTTGTCATAGGTATTTTACATCATCATTTAATCACAAAAAAAAAAAAAAAAATCAAAAGTCCGTTAGTGTTGTGAAATCAAAATTAAACGAGTCTTCTGTATCATAGTTGTCGGTGGAGCACGATGATGCACTCACAGGAGATACTTTTGAAGTACTAGGCATGGCTGGACCAGCACTTGTAGATGGACCCATGCTTGTAGATGGACCAATGCTTGTAGATGGATCAATGCTTGTAGATGGCCCCATATTTGTAGATTGGCATGGGACTAAACTGGTCAGGTGGTGGTGGCTGGTGGTAACTTGGTTTATTCCTACGAGTAATTGTAGAACCTGACTCCGAAAAAAAAAATTTTTTTTCAGTCTTAGTCGTCTGACTGCAGAGAGGATTGAATTGAAGAATGCCACGTCTCACAGTGTTTTCAATAGAACAAGCTAGCTAGACAAAACTCATTGTTGAATTTGCAGTTTTTTTTTACCTGGGCCTCTAACCAATACTCTAATTGTCTCAATTCCAAGAATTGTTTTTTACTAATGTCCACCACTAATTAGGTAATTAGGACAGTGTAAAAAGAAAGGGTGAGAAAGTTACAAATCAGTTGCGTTTTTGCGATTACCGAAGTAACATCATATGTTAGTGAGTTTTAAGTTTTTGATTAATATTAGTGATGGATCTTCAAGATAAAGGTATGTTCTTTTTAATTATAATTAATATATTAAATCTACTTAGCCCAAGCTTTTTATAATACCTCTATTTTAAAGAATTATGTAGTTTTTTTGCCAGTTTTCTATATTCATTGGACTAGAAAGTACTTGTACCCTTATGTACCCGAGCTAGAAATTATGTATATGATAGCCACATCAGTTATCTCTCAAATGGTAACCATTTTAGCCTGCGCACTTAAGTACAACTTTGTTTTTTTTATTTTTTTCAGAATCCGAATTCTCGGTTTCGAAAATGGAGTTTTTTTTAGAATGGCAGAAACATCCTAAAGAGAACCGTAATAGACGTTTACGACTTTCTATTGATGAAAAATGATTTTGCAAGTATTACGGATGCATCTGCGAGGGAAATTAAAATGACAATTGGAAGATTATCATCGAAGTTGACAGAAAAATGGGAAAGTTCTGGGAAGCGACGCGATCGCTTCCTCACTAAGAACGCTGAGTGGTTGGCTGGTTATTTTACGTTCAAAGTATCCGTCCACCACTCAGTACCATCAACATCAAGTCTCACTTCGACTCCTGGGCGTCCATCAAAGGAATTCGATGAAGCTAGCGACAAAACGAAAAGGAGGCGCGTGGACGACCTTCTTCAATCTCGGGATGTGAATCAGTTGGTAGTGGCAGCTGAAATCTCAGCGCGTTTGTCCGGACATCGGAACTTGGCTTCAGTGATTAAGGAAGCAAGTCAAAGTCCCGAAAAGTGTCAAGTGATGATGAAAAGAAGTGTAGATGTTCACGAAAAACCAAGATGTTTGACGAAGGAGGAGGCTCTGGCTTATTATGTGGACGCCAAATCTACAAGCCACTCATATAAACAAACGAGAAAGTGGAGCAACAAAGCGGGACATCAGGTATTCCCATCATTTTATAGTGTTAGGCAGGCAAAAGCAGACTGTTACCCTCCGGAGGAACATATTTTTGTAAACGAAACGCGTGTAGAAATTAAACTTCAGGCGGTTTTAGATAAAACGACTGAGCGTCTAATTACTGCACAGTATGAAGTTTTAAAATCTTTGACTCCTGGCTCATCATATACTCTTATAAGCAAATGGGGATGTGATGGAAGTTCCGGTCATAGCACTTACAAACAAAAGTTCACAAACAGGGAAAATACTGATGAGTTTTTGTTTGTGTTCTCATTTGTACCGCTTCAATTACGTGACAATAGTGGTAACGTTGTTTGGCAGAACCCTCGACCGTCTTCTACTATGTATTGTCGGCCTATAAAGTTTATTTTCTCCAAAGAAACTACAGATTTTACTGTTACAGAGACTAATAGAATTTTGGAGGAAATAAACCAATTAGTACCAACAACAATAGGTTCTGTAGATGGTAATGAAGTATCTGTTAAACACGAACTACTGTTCACGACGATTGACGGTAAAGTGTGTAATGCTATGACTGAAACTTCCTCGGCACAAAAGTGTTACCTTTGTGGAGCTACACCTAAGTTTATGAATGATGAGTCTAGGGAATTTGTAGTAAATAAGGAAAATCTTGGTTTTGGTATATCTCCCCTTCATGCTTGGATACGTTCCTTCGAATGTTTGCTTCACATAAGCTATCGTCTCGAAGTTAAAAAATGGCAACTTCGAGATGAAAATGACAAAGCAAATGTGAAGCAACGTTCGGCTCGCATCCAAGATAGGTTTAAGGCTGAAATGGGTTTAATTGTAGATAAACCAAAACCAGGATTTGGTAATACAAATGATGGGAATACTGCTCGTCGGTTTTTTGAGAATCCTGAACTAGCTTCAGATATTACAGGTTTAGATGTGAATTTAATTAAAAAGTTTGGCACTATCCTTAGAACTTTGGCTTCAGGTTACGATATTAATGTTGAAAAATTAATTAATTAATTTAATTCTCTAACACAGGACACTAAAAAATTGTATCTCTATCTCTACTTGGTATTATATGCCTGTTACCGTGCACAGTGCAGATATTGTAAAATCGGCTCTTCTACCTATCGGGCAGCTTTCTGAAGAAGCTCAGGAAGCTCGCAATAAAGATTGTAGAAGATTCCGAGAGCACAATACTCGAAAACGCTCACGTATTGCCACTAATAGGGATTTACTTAATATGCTACTAATCACATCTGATCCTGTAATTAATGGTTTGAGAGAAGTTCCCAAAAAGCCGACAAGTAAACTTCCTTCGGAGGTATTAGAATTAATAATACCCCCAACTGTAAATATAGGGTCTAGTGTAAGTCATAGCAGCTTTAGTCAAAATGTCACTACGTCAGATTATAATCTAGAAGATTCTTCAGAAGAAGAATTTAGTGATGAAGAATAAATAAGGGTTGTAAATATTATTGTACTAATACATTTTTAAGCTATGTATCCTACTTACTTTATTATTAGTTGTAAATATATTGATTTGGTTAATACTTAGTTTTATGATCTGCCTGGTATTTAAGTAGGTAACAAAATTATTGTTGGTAGGTAAGTGATGATGTCTCATGTGGTAATTAGTAGCTACGTCATTAGTTATTAATTAATTATTAAGTATTTTGTGACTCTTGTAAATCTTTTGTCTATTGGATTTTTTTTAAGTACCTCAATTATACACAATATCTATTGTTATTTGTTGTTTTCTTGTAACCCGCGATCCCAACTTCTTTTATTTGTGTATTTTGGACTTAAACAGTCATAAAACATAATAAGAAAGCCTTACGAAGCAAACAAACCCAATAAATATTTTTGTCTAGCTAGCTTGTTCTATTGAAAACACCGCGTCTTCATAAAAAGCAAGATTGTTAGTGGAATTCCACATCTCAACTGTTTCTCAAAAGTAGTCGTTTGCGTTTCCTGTGTATTTTTCTTACTTCTTTTATTACGGACGTTCGACAAATCGTTTTCTGGGCCCACAGAATCATTTTGTGTCAATGGATTGTCAGAAGTTTGTGCATTTTCAACAGACTCGGATTCGTGAACATCGCTTAAATCGGTCACAGGGTCTAAAAATGACATACAGTCAGCAAAAACATATTTTCTTTTAGGGCTAGCTTCAGAACCCGATTTCTTGAATTTTATTGCCGTTTTGTAACGTACGTATTGATCTCTCGCACTTTTCCTCCTCTGATGTATACTCATTACTGAAACAATTAAATTTAGTCTGTTACAGGTACTTGCATCTGGAAACACATTTACTGATCTACATTACTCTTATCGTATGGGGATTTAAGATTTCTTTTTTTAATTATACTTAATTAAGATAACGCAGAGTGATTTTGAGTTACAAAGTACGATTCAGTTAAGTACTACAGTTATTAAAAATTTGGTATAAGGATTAAAGTTGGATGTGCTAGGCCTAGGAGTGATTGTCGAATTGTGTGATTGTGTGAATGATTGAGCTGTTTCCTTGGAAGTATAATTTTTTGTTTGTTCGGGAATGGCACAAAACTCCACTTGTGTACTGGGATTAGCGGATGTGCTAGGCCTTTTTTTTTTTTTTTTGGATGGGAAATCATCTAATGACTCCTCCCGCTCTGGGTGGAGCGGAAGGGAGTGTCAGACTCTTACTGACTAAAACCCACCCGTGTTCCTTCCTTAGCCCTTTATGTTCCGGGGCAACGGTAACCCTTTCGGACGATCCCGCTACCCATGTGCTAGGCCTGGGAGTGATTGCTGATGGACAGTATGCATACTGAGGAACCTTAATATTGGAGATCTGTTGTGATGGTATAAGTTGCTGTCTTCGCTATCGTCTACAGCATACGTATACATTCGGTTTGATTGAATTGAAGCACGTTCTGCATCGTAGTATTCGATTTCAGCATCGTTTATAATTTTAAATACATCCCGTTTTATACGTGCCTGCATTCTTTCGGGAAGATTTTTCACAGTTGATGCCATAGTTTAAAAAAAACTATCTACAGCATGCTCATGTTCCTTACTCAGGAGGTATTTTCCAAGAATTTCTGAAACCCGTCCTGGCGGGTGAGAATCATTTGACATTTGAGTTAATGGCCTAGTAGGAGAATCATTTTGTCGTGTCTCATCAGTGTCTGTTGTTAACTGTAAAGTAGATTGTGTGTCTTCTGATAATGAGTCTAAATTTGAAGTTTGTGATCTGTGCTGAAGATGTGGTTTCAAAAACTCCATTAAATGTTCATATTTTATTGGGCGACGCCTACCGCCAGCAGAACCACTTTTGAATTTTCTCGCACTTATAGCCCTTCTGTAATTATCCCGAAGTAACTTCCAACATCTTTTACAGTCTGGAACTAAGAAAATATATATTTATGTATATTTATATATGTATATATGTATCTATAACACATAGTGTTAGCACATATACAAGATGAAATTCATCATCTGCCTAGCCTTTTGCCAACTATGTTGGGGTCGGCTTCCAGTCTAACCGGATGCAGCTGAATACCAGTATTTTACATGGAGCGACTGCCTATCTGACCTCCACAACCCAGTTACTGGGAAATACGATACCCCTTGGTAAGACTGGTTGTCAGACTTTCGTGCTTCTGACTACCCGTAATGACTGTCAAAGATCCACGAATGACAGCCGGGACCAACGGCTTAACGTGCTTTCCGAGGCACGGAGGAGTCTCAGTATGTAAAGATGTTCACCCATCCACAGACCAACCGCGGCAAGCGTAGCTTGACCTGATCGATCGACCTGTGCGGCTGTTATTGTTGTTATTGCCACGGACCCCTCATATACAGGGTGAAATTGATTTTGTTTTTTTTTTCAGATTTTTGACTGTCGGCAGTAGTTTTAAATCATTGGCTTTTAATTTCCGAGTTGGTTTCAGTACAGTCCGTATGATAGTTCATGAAATGTGCACTGGAGTTTGGAAACTATTACAGCCTTTGGTGATGCCAAAGCCAACTTCGGATTATCTGGACACAAATCGAAGAAGATTTCAAAAATATTTGGAACTTTCCTAATTGCATCGGTGCTATCGACGGAAAGCATGTAGTTATAAGGGCACCACACAATAGCGGAAGCCTGTATTTCAATTATAAAAAGACATTTAGCACCGTATTATTGGCAGTTGTAGATGCAAACTACAAATTCGTTGTGGTTGATGTCGGTGCATACGGACGGAATAGCGATGGCGGCATATTCTCAAATTCTCGATTAGGGAACAAATTACATAATGGAACGCTCAATATACCCCAGCACAAGTGCTTACCAGGTACAAATCAAGAAATGCCACATGTATTTGTGGCTGATGAAGCATTTCCTTTATGCACAAATATAATGAGGCCTTATCCTGAAAATGATATTACAGGTGATCGAGAGAAAAAAATATATAATATTCGACTGAGCAGAGCTCGACAAATGGTAGAATGTATATTTGGGATAATGGTACAGAAATTTTAAATTTTTCAAAGGTGGCAGAAAGTGCATCCTCATCACCTTGATATGATTATTTTGGCTTGTACTTGTTTGCATAATTTCCTCATCGATAAACACCAGATTCTCTCAGCATCACAACAAATACTTTCAAACAACACTAACCCCTCGCCACTCCCGACAGATACAATTTTTGAACAGTTCCAATCGCTGAATGAAAACGTCTCAAGTATAACCACAAGTATGGAAGTCCGAGATAAATTCAAAGAGTATTTTAATTCAGAAGCTGGATCAGTTAACTGGCAAGATAATATAATTAATCGATGTAGTTAATAATTGGATTTAGAATGACGACGTGATTTCCAATGATTTGTCATACCTATTTTGGTTATATAACTGTAAACAAAATGAATAAAATATGTTGTATTGATTTAAAATATTTGGGGTTTTTTTTAAGTTGCCGCACATACCTACACATTCACTAACCTGTATTTTACTCTAACTAAACAAATCAGAAAATATGCACAAATACTCAATCTAAAATCTATAAATAGTCAGCCTATAAAGCCTTTGACTGCCCTGAGTTCAAAAGGTATTGTCGTGATAGGCAAATCAAACACGTACTAACCGCGGTGGCAAGTCCAAGGGCCAATGGGCAAAATTGAGCGGTTCAATCGCACAATATTGGATGTACTGGTCGCCTACCTCGGATAAGAGGATCAGAACCGTTGGGAGGAATATTTGCCCAAGGTACAGCTCGGGATTAATTCCAATACCAATAATAGTACAGGGAAGTCACCACTGGAGCTACTATACGGTTTCCGACCGCGACTGTCGGGAGACATCGTTGTACCTACGAGGTTTGATATCAGCTCTCTTCGAGCTGGCGCTATCACTCGCTTTCAAGAGGCTGCCCGGGGTCAAAGATCAATTTTGATAAAAAGAGACGTGAGGGTGCTCCATTTAAGGAAGGCGATCTCGTCCTGGCTGAACGTAAGGTATTTAAGAAAGGGTTACGTAGCGGCAAGCTTATACCTCGTCTCGATGGTCCTTTTTTCGTGCGTAAGGTTTTACCTCGTGACCGTTATTTAATCAAAAGTACTACCTCCCGTGGTCGTCCTTACGAAAACGTTCTTGCCAGAGATAAGCTCAAGCTTTTACAATATCCTAACGAGTTAACCTCCGATACTGATTGATAACAGGATGGAAGTTGTTTAGATTATAGTATTTTTTATTATTTTTTTTTTAATTAGATGTGTAACTAACCGTTTCAACTATCATTATAAGACTAACATATACCATTGTTAATTGACGTTAAATAATAACCCACATACCGGGTTGCACGTTAAACGTGTTAATATGCGCGCCTTAATGTCACTATAACAGGCAGTTGATTAAACGCATAATTATGTGTGCAACCGTGTGTAAAATGTGTACTGACAGTTGTTGGAGGTGGATGTCGAAATGTTTACAGTGCTTATTTTTCAATTACTACTTATTATTATAATAAGCAACTTAATTAACAACAAACATACTTCTTAAGTATTGATGTTAATGTTGTGAGCCACTAGTCTGTGGCCGCTGCAACTCATCATCTGCCTAGCCTTTTCCCAACTATGATGGGGTCGGCTTCCAGTCTAACCGCATGCAGCTGAATACCAGTATTTTACATGGAGCGACTGCCGATCTGACCTCCACAACCCAGTTACTGGGTAATACGATACCCCTTGGTAAGACTGGTTGTCAGACTTTCGGGCTTCTGACTACCCGTAACGACTGTCAAAGATCCACGAATGACAGTCGGGACCAACAGCTTAACGTGCTTTCCGAGACACGGAGGGGTCTCAGTATGTAAAGATGGTCACCCATCCACAGACCAACCGCGGCAAGCGTAGCTTAACCGTGCTGTGGCCGCTGCAACTGTTCACTTAATATAATATATTATTCATTTGATTAATGCTAATATTGTTATTAATTGTGAATCACTAGACTGTGGCCACTACCATCGATGATCTACACAAGGGTACTATTACCGACTGCTTAGGCTGCAGGTTGGATTTCTTTTATATTATAACAGAAAAACACAGCCATTCGGTATAGAAATATTATAATGACAGCAAAATATAATCTAATAAATGATTAAAATTAAAATGATACATGATTACACAATACAAAAATCAGACTTTCATTTAATACGCTGACATTTGGTCATTACAATTGTAACTGCAGTGCAGTCAAGGTCAGTACCCACATAACCACAGAATCACTAGTGGTCTGCAGGTGGTCAGAACTTATCATATATGTCCAGCTGCATTCACTCCCCTCTGCAGCTGGACAATAGCTTAAACCTAAAATGCTGATTGGGTCTCATGCCGGGTGTCATGCATCGGGGTGTGTGTGCGGCTCAGCCACGGTGCCCTTCATCAGTCAAGGTCTGAATCTGATGGGGGGTCTCGTGGCCTCATTTGCCTTTCGCGCTGCCTCTCATTTGGGGAGGTCTCTCTACTACTGCGGCCCCACATCCGACCCACAGCACTCGCTGCTACTCCTCTTACTCTATCTACAAAGGTGGCTTCAGTCTCCGGGATCATTGTATCGTCGGAGTCTATGTCACTTTCGGAGAGTTGTGGGTCTGATGTGGGGGCTCTTAGTTTTCCGGGACCGCAGGGACTCGCTGCAGCTCGGTGATCACCTGGTGATACGTCCGATTCGACAATCTCCTTATCTCACCTAGTTTTGCCGACATGAGTGAGATTTGGGGGGTTAAGACGATGCCTGCGGCGGCTGCGGTGAGTATGCCCCCCTTGATCAGTACCTTGATTCTAAGATCATTTGATATTATTGTCCCGTTAATGGCCGCATCCACAAACTGTGTGGACGTCTCTGTTAGCTCTTCTAGCGGCTTAATCGCTAGCTTCCTCTTCTCTTTTGGGGACGCTAAGATCATCGACATCTCTACATTTAGCAGGATGGCGATGTCCCGGAGGGTGTCAACGAAGTCCCCAACTGAGGGTATGAGTGCAGCAAAGATTGAATGCTGCATTAGCAGGACAGTGTCAATCCTAAAGAGCTTAGAGGCCAATTTGCCCGCAACGCCGTCTTTAATTATTATTGTAGCGGCGTGTACTGGGAACGCTTGAACGATCCTGGCCAGGGTCAGGTCTTTCGTTCCCAGGACCGTTTTGCCCTGGCCAGGATCCATGATGATCCCATAGCTTTGTGCCTTTCTCCTTAGGATTTGACCGGATGCCGCGTCGCACCGTAGTACTGCTTTATTAATATTGTTCCCGCGCTCAAGGAACACGTTAATGAAAAATACTAGGTCTGTTAATTGGTGGTTCCTCTCATACAGAGCGGCATTCCCCACTCTGAGCGTTGGCACATCTTCTGGCCCTGCTTTGTTCGCATTTGCTTTGGCTATGAACTGTTTTATAATCTCCTTGGCGTTGAAGCCCATGTACCTTACAGCCTCTCGGATCATCGCCCCTTCGGCCCATTGTGCGTTCGTCATTTTAAGGCAAAAGTCGTCATGGTGCTCTATGGATATACCCATATCACGCATGAGGGACTGCAAGCCCGCCGCATCAAGAGAAAACGTCGCCTCTATCTGCGACACGGCTGCGGGTTGAACAGGAGCCCCTGAGCCAGACGCCATGATTAATCACTTTCTTTATACTCTTTACTTTAATTCGCTTTTATTAAATTGCACCGTCTATGTGATTGTGTTAGTAATCCTAAGTTTTTGATAGACCTTGCTCCTTTAATAATAAAGTTCTGTAAGGCTGATCGACCTTTTATTTCAAAATCTACATACTGAACCGTGCTTTCCCTCGACAACCCTCCAATACAATCTAAATGTAGGCGGCCCTCTGGCCCTTCGGCTCCTATTTGTGAGGCAATGTCCGCGTCTATAAAGGTTGCTGTGGATCCATCATCCAGTAGAGCGAACGTGTTAAGGCTCCCAGATGGCCCAGAAATCGTAACTGCTACTACTTTTAATAAAGGACGAAGCGTAGAATCAACTGGAGAGTTATTAGTAGCTACAAGTACCTGATCACTTTTTATTGCAGTTGCATTCACAGGTTCTTCGGTCTGATCGTTCACATGCGCAGAAAAGTTGTCATTGTGCAACAATGTGTGATGCTTTCGGTTACAATGTGCGCAATTGGTTTTATTTTTATTACAAAATCTAAAATTATGCGGAACTTTTTGGAGGCACCGAAAACAGATTTTATTGCCCTTGATAAAATGCCATTTTTCCTCAATTGAAGCAGAAATAAATTTTTGACAGGTTGACAGTTGGTGTGTCAGTCCACAAAATAAGCAAATATTTTTATGATGATGTTGATGATCAGCTAATTTTTCAGGATTTGGCCTTGAAATGTCATGTGGGGTTCTTCCCGAGACTGACTCTGAAACGGTATGGGCTCGATGTTGCTGTGATGGAACCGCTGTCATCTCAGAAACTGCGCCGAACCTCATGACTAAATCGACCTCGCGGTTCAAGAAATTGGATAGTAACTCCACCCTGGCCTGACCTAAATTTTCGTGATTGGCAGCAAAATCTAGCCACCGTGTGCGTAACAATGGAGATAGTTTGCTAAGCAGCGCCCCGAACAATTCTGGCGAACGTAAATAATCGCTGTGCTGCAGTAGCTTAGCAACTTCGACACAATTGCGCACACGAGAAGCAAACAAATTCAGATCTTTTACCTCCTGACCCAGCTTAGGCAGGGCTCTGACTGCGTTGACCTCCTGCAATACAATCTGCTCAGGCCTGCCGAAACGCCGATCGAGAGCGTCAATGACGTCAAATGCACGAGGAGCCATCACCAGTAGCATACTTACAGCCTCACGCGGGGCACCTTTCAGTGCCTGGCTCAAGCGCGCGAGGTTTTCTGCCTCTGTAAAAGTTCTTTCCGTATCCTGAAAGGCGCGCTTGAACATAAGCCAATCTATCGGGTTTTTTCCGTCAAAATATGGGAGTTTTATTATGTTTTTCTTATTAGAGCTACTATTATCTTTCAATAACTGCAGGGCTTGCACCAGTTGTGTAACGCCAACGGAGCCGTCCTCTCTACAAAAGTCGGTGGCAGTGACCCCGTCACCCCCGCTTATTTTGTGCTGAGGCAACTGTGTAGGGTTCGGTACTGCGACATTCGTTGAAACGACGACGTCATTATGAAGTGGAAGTGCCTGAGAACATGTAACGATATTAGTAGATTTGGCCTCATATCCGTTGTTGGATGGCGAATAATAATCACCTGGTTCTTCCCGCTGTTGCATTGGTATCTTGCTAGGGCGAGGAGTGCTGTGCAACCATCGCTCCACGCTGGCGCGACTCCTGCCACTACGAGAACCATGTTTACTTTCCGCGTCTATTGCGGCAAGCTCAGCCTGGTAAGCAAGTTCGGCAGCTTTACGCTCTAACTCAGCCTGCTTACCCCGAATCTGTGCTCGCATTGTCGCCTCCATCTCCTCGATTTCAAGTTGTGCGAGGTGACAAGCATGTTGCGCTTCTGCTGCTAGTTTTTGCGCAATGACGGTCGCAGATGAGCGGCTAGTGTGCGTAGCAGCAGAAAATGTGCGCGTGTTGGATAAAGGTACCTGTAATACTTCCCGCCTGGTAGTCGACGCATGAGGCGTTGAAACCATGTTGTGGCTCGGTTCGGAAGATATGTTTGGTGTACTTTTTGCAAGTTTCGTATTCGATCTCGTGATAACCATTTTGTATACGAAAGTAAAAAATTGCTGTAAAAAAGGAAAGCTGGTATAAGCTAGTTCACTTTGATAGAACGGTAGAAGGACCACTATTACCGACTGCTTAGGCTGCAGGTTGGATTTCTTTTATATTATAACAGAAAAACACAGCCATTCGGTATAGAAATATTATAATGACAGCAAAATATAATCTAATAAATGATTAAAATTAAAATGATACATGATTACACAATACAAAAATCAGACTTTCATTTAATACGCTGACATTTGGTCATTACAATTGTAACTGCAGTGCAGTCAAGGTCAGTACCCACATAACCACAGAATCACTAGTGGTCTGCAGGTGGTCAGAACTTATCATATATGTCCAGCTGCATTCACTCCCCTCTGCAGCTGGACAATAGCTTAAACCTAAAATGCTGATTGGGTCTCATGCCGGGTGTCATGCATCGGGGTGTGTGTGCGGCTCAGCCACGGTGCCCTTCATCAGTCAAGGTCTGAATCTGATGGGGGGTCTCGTGGCCTCATTTGCCTTTCGCGCTGCCTCTCAACGTATCACCAGGTGATCACCGAGCTGCAGCGAGTCCCTGCGGTCCCGGAAAACTAAGAGCCCCCACATCAGACCCACACCTCTCCGAAAGTGACATAGACTCCGACGATACAATGATCCCGGAGACTGAAGCCACCTTTGTAGATAGAGTAAGAGGAGTAGCAGCGAGTGCTGTGGGTCGGATGTGGGGCCGCAGTAGTAGAGAGACCTCCCCAAATGAGAGGCAGCGCGAAAGGCAAATGAGGCCACGAGACCCCCCCATCAGATTCAGACCTTGACTGATGAAGGGCACCGTGGCTGAGCCGCACACACACCCCGATGCATGACACCCGGCATGAGACCCAATCAGCATTTTAGGTTTAAGCTATTGTCCAGCTGCAGAGGGGAGTGAATGCAGCTGGACATATATGATAAGTTCTGACCACCTGCAGACCACTAGTGATTCTGTGGTTATGTGGGTACTGACCTTGACTGCACTGCAGTTACAATTGTAATGACCAAATGTCAGCGTATTAAATGAAAGTCTGATTTTTGTATTGTGTAATCATGTATCATTTTAATTTTAATCATTTATTAGATTATATTTTGCTGTCATTATAATATTTCTATACCGAATGGCTGTGTTTTTCTGTTATAATATAAAAGAAATCCAACCTGCAGCCTAAGCAGTCGGTAATAGGTACCCTACTAAATATTAAGCGTTAAGCCACGTATTCACTGAGCAACAATTGTTTATAAACTCTGTTTCAGAAACAAAATCTACGTGTTTCTGAAACAAATCATTTTGTTTCAGAAACATATAATTTTGTTTCTGTAAACACTACGTGTTTATCGGTATGTTTCGGTGCTCCCCACTTGCGGCGGAGAACACAGAAACAAATCAGTTGCGCAACAGGTGCATGCGAGTGTGGACGCGTCTAAACATTTGTTTATAAACATGGCTGTAGTGTGGGACGATGAAACTGTCTTTAAATTGATAGAACTGTTTGAGAAAAAACGAATATTATGGGATTGCTCGACAAAGGACTATAAAAATAAAATAAAAAAGAATGACGCCTGGGAAGAAATTTCGAATGCTTTGGCAATTCCAAAAACAGATGTTGAGAATAAAATGCATATATGGGTCATTGTCAAGCTTAGGGTTTTTTTTTGCGAAAAAATTAAACACGTGATTTATAAAAATCAAAGGTGTATTATGACTCTTACTTTACGTTACAACAAAAGTGAGTATCAGTCTGAGATCAATAATTCGAAAAAGGCGATTTATAAGGAAATAACAATATTTCGGTTCCACCGAAAAGACTAATATGCCCACCGAGTGGACTAAAATGTTAATTATTAAAAAAGAACAAAACAAAAAGTGATTAACATCTTGAACAAAAATAACGTTAATGCTATTTTCACATAATCACAAACAAATCAGTCACTTATAAGCATTCAAAAAGTAAATTTAAAAAAAATTGTGTCTGTCTACCGAAAAGACAATTCATTTCGGTGGTCAAAATATGTCTTCGTCGTCAGAAGACCAGAAGCGTTCAATCCGTTCAGCCAGAGAAATCCCCCTTTCTCTGGCTGAACGGATTGGTGGCTTCTCTGGTTTTGACGTTGACGTATCTGAGCTGTCAGAATATACGTCCGAAAATTGTATGCGCTTATGGACATTACCTCCAATCAGCAGTGATGGACTGCGCTCGCCAATTTTTAATGGTTGCTGCATCGAGCCACTCGCAATTGGACTGGACCATCGGCTTCCCACTGGACTGTGCATGGGAGTCAAGGTTGGACTCGATGAATTTATCCTCTCGGTGGGAGCTGGTGTGTCATTCCGAGTAGGACTTTGCAGAGAAGTCGTCAGGACTGGACTTGATAGAGTTGGGACATTATTGTGGAGTGGGCTGGGACATAGTGCTATGTAAATTTTTTTGCTACCTAAACCGTAATGTATACAAGTATTTTCTGGACTACATTTCATACAACTCAACCTACGAAACTGAAGCATCATTGGTTTACGGCGACTCCAAGTAACCTGATGGACTTTGATGGTTCCACAATACGGAGTAATATTGCTGTTTTTTATTTTACTCTCAATAGACTCCACATACGTCTCATCTACTCTAATGACTTCAATGCCTTTACAGTTTTGAAGAACACACTCCATGAAGGCATCCAAACTATGGACATCGTTTCCTTGAGCGACGTGCTTATCAGCCGTACGCTTAAGACAACCACCCACGCCATCAGGGGCTCCTTTGCCGTGTCCACTCTCACTGTAATGCCAGATTATGTCATCTACGTTAGTCTCCTCGCTCAAGTAAGCAGCAATTAGGTGGAACATCGTCTTGTTTCTGTACTGAGTTGAAGGTCCGTCACTCAAAATATGCAGCCGCTTCAAATTTGGAACAAGGGTCTTCATTGCAGCTATAATAGGCTTCAAATGAATACAAATGTAAATAGGATCGTGGTTCCTAATCTCACTAACGGTACAAAATGATTTTGCGACGAGTCGATTTTCTTCCGTAGTAACGTCTACATAATAAAAAGCGCTTGTATGCAGTGACAACTGAGCTTTTGAACCGCCGAAATGTGTTGATTGTATCTCAGTGGCATACTTGCAATTATAATTCTCTGAAAAGTCAACATGCAATAAGCCCTCGTTCTCAGACATAGCAACTTTAATGTTTTTGACACTAGCATGTTGATGCAGTACATTGCAAGTATGTTGCATAAAACGTTCTATATTATCCAGCAAATGGTTAACTAATTGACGTTTGGATGTGCAGACGGTTTCTTTAACAGTCTTCTGACACATTTTTTGTTTTCCCTTGACTGTTTCGCATACCTTTTTAGTGATCCAGCGTTCGTATTTTATTGTGTCTTTAGGGTTGTAGTCATTGAACACAATTTTCTTTTGTTTACATTCAGTGCATGTTCTTTCGAGACAGCTTTCAGTCATGTTTGTGCAACAAATCGATTTGCTTATTGCCATAGCAGTATTTTCATTAATTAATCGCGCGTTTCTAAGTGCCTTTGCAACATAGTCCATGTTAGTATGAGTGACACACAAACAAGTCTCGCATGCTGCAGTTTTAGGATCTAATACCCAAAATGGTCTGTGCCTCCAAAAAGTTTTGTAGGATATAGTTTTTTCTGTCTGAACCATATATTTTTTGTGCAGGTTTATAAGGGAGTCGTTGAGAAATCTGATTTGTTTTTTTTGTTTATTGCGTTTTATTGTCTCTTTTTTGCCAGATGTAAGACGACTTGATTCATCGTTAAGCAAATATTGCTGTATATTATCTCTCAATTCCTTGTCCTTCTTAGAACCTTTATTCCTTTTCTTTTTTTGTGCTTCATTTGCATCCTTTCGTTTCTTGTTCCGTAATCTGTGTAATCGCATTCTGTACTTAGCAAGCTTACATTCTAAACTCATCAACTTCTTTTTCAGTAAAACATTCTCTACTTTCAACCTTCTTCTGTTTCTCACTGCAATACGTGCACCCATTTCAGCTCTTGATGATACTGAAGTTACCGGACTCGAGGGCGGCGTTTCGCGTGCAATGTACTTTTCAGCTTCTTTTTGTATTTTGACTTTTCTCTGCGTCTTCTTGCATCCTCTCTCCATTTCCTCCTCAAAAGCTTTTTTTGCACATCTGGTAAATCTTGTACAGTTTTTATTTTCCCTTCGGCTTTCTTCCGATGGTAATATTCTCTGTCCTTTCTTCGTTTTTCTTCCAAGGCTTCTGGATCCTGTTTAAGTTTTTCACGCGCCTTCCTCATACTCAGTGTTTTTTGCTCACGGCGTCGTTTTTTTTTCTGGTTATCGGTAAGTTTACTTCTTGTTTTCGCCATCGCCTAAAAATTACAACAAGCAATGCACACAAACGAAAAGAAAGTAAAGCCGTGCAAAGGAAGAGCAGGAGATTTTGTTAGTAAACAATTTTGCATAGGGGAAACGACTGTGCTTATGAAAAAATATTATTTCCCATGCCTTTAGAAAAGTGTGAGGGAAGTGGTGGTTTAAAACATATTTACTCATAAAAATAAAGCAAAAATGAAACAAAAATAGGTAATTAGTCCTTAACTGATAAAAACATCAGTAATCAGAAGCAGTTTTATATAAATTATAATAACTAAATAACCCACATTTAAGAAAACAATCCACTCGGTGGACATCTGTCGTTTCGGTGGACAAAAGTTCCACCAAAAAGATGTCCACCGAATGGACATTTTTCGTAAAATCATTCACACTTTGCGCCGTTTATAGGTTATGTCAAAAGCCAAGGTATATTCATTAAGTTTCATTGTATAACTAGTTATTAAGAATATTTTATGAATGTATAGCGATTTACTTACCAAAATACAGCAGTAACCGGAAAGACAACTCAACTTTGACACCACTAAATATTTTTCTTAGTACAACAACAACGTTTTCTGCGTACGAGTCGCGGCAACATGGCCTCTGACAGGGATAGTACGATATTGGCTGAAGAGTGCGACTGGAGCATACCCTTAAAACTTCACGTCATCGGACTAATTATGATTTAATCAAATATATGTTAATGTCTTTAGACCCATATATAGCTTCATTAAGAAAATTGCCTCAAAAAAAAAAATGTCTACAAAAAACCACAAAGATTTGAAATTTTTATTAAAAACTCAATATTGTTTTAAAAATTAAGTATACTTTTAATTTTAATATTATACCCTATATCAATCATTTAAAACCATTCAAAATGCAATACCAGCATTCCTTATTTTTGTCCACCTAGATTCGTCAAATCGTATACTGGCAGTCAGGAAACCCGATTTGTATCAAGAGCACGTTCCGTTCGATACCGACGGTCCGCTTCGCGAGTGCAATAGTTTACCTTGGTGTGTTTATCCTGATTAAACGCGATACTTATAATTTGACTTTGATTACTGAGTTCCGCCTTTCAGTATTCAAAACAAAAAACGGTAATGATGATTAAAACATGACGTTACTACCGATAGTAAAATATTGATTAACTGACAAACAATAGTAACAAAAATGGATCAAGACTGAAAACGTCCAAAATATTTCGCTTCAAAAAGGATTTTCTAGGGATCTTTCGTTACAAGTAATCTTATTGTTCACGCCTTCCGACAATCTCAAATGGAATCGGGGCACGGCATTTGAAATAAAATACATGTATGCATGTACTAACCTGTCGAGGTGCTAAAAGCCCTTGAATATGCTCTGCAGTTCCTGGGTGATTATCCAGAAACGGTTGAAGCAACTGATAGTTTCTTCTTTGAAACAATGAATAATTGCAACATAATGCAGTTTCTTCTTTCCGCTTCCATTGTCACAGATACACAAAGCAATAACAAAAAGTCCGATGAGATATAGCCGTGGTCGAAAGTAGAGAATCAGAAGAAATCAATTACACAAAAGTCGCAGGGAAAATATAACCAGAAAATGCACAGTACGCACTGAAAGCAAGCAAACGAACGACTGCGTGGGACACATGTGTTGATTGGGTCAGGTAGTTAGGTCAAAACCAGTTTTCTTTCAACGTCGTCGGCGCAGCGTATACCGTATTGCTTCCTAAGCGCGAAAGGGACAAAACTAATGCTATATCCATCTACGAGTCGACGACGCTAGCAATCCCCAGGTTCCGAAGTACAAAAATATTAAAAAATACTTTTAACTTTTAGCACGAATGCGAACCGTTCCGTATTACATTTTTATATGGGTAGGTGTGCTAACGTTATCATTGTATACTTTGCAGACGATTTGAGCGCATTACAGAACAGGGGAATGCGTCATCATTGCTACCATGTTTTTACTGCTTGAAATGTGGCTATGTGCGAAAAAAATAAACGGTTAAATAATTAAAAATACGTATTTTTAAAACATTCATAACTTTTTTCTGAGTGAATATATTTTTTTCGCCTAGTAGTCAAAATTGTATGGTATTTAGTCGACTTTAAGCTTACATAGCCCCAAATAGTGGTGGGACCACTTCTGCTCATTGTCCTTTGTTTCCTGCTTTTCATGAAGGGTTTTATGAATTCTAATTCTTTTTCAAATTTTAATGGGCGTTCTACTGTTCTACCTGACCCACTTCTACTCTCTCTTAATGAAATGCCCTTTCTATAACTATCTCGTAATTTCTTCCAAGACTTTTGGCAATGCTCCACTGAAAATGGCAGTAATATAATTATTAATAGAACAATCTTGTTATGTTTTTATGGTTTTTAATTTTTTTATGATGGTAAGATAATAATGCTGTTACTCTTGATTTGTCGATATGTGTAACTATAACTGGTGATAATAATTATATTTTGTTTCAGAATTTTAACTACTGCTATCAGTTTCAAAGCGCTAGCTCACGAGTATCGAATGGGATATAGTACTGTGCTTCTAATCGTTCACGAACTTGCTCCGCGATATGGAAGTGTTTACGGCCGGGCCGCGTGTTATGCCAAAACCGACAGCTGAGCTATGGACCAAACTAGCAAAAGAATTTAAAACTCAATGGAATTTTCCTAACTGTATAGGAGCCATAGATGGCAAACATGTTAATATAAGAGCACCTTGGAACAGCGGCAGTCAATTTTATAACTACAAAAAAATTTGTAGTGTAGTTTTGTTAGCCATAGCTGATGCAAATTACCGATTCGTTGTAGTAGATATTGCAGCATACGGTCGCAATAGTGATAGTGGCATTTTAAGCAGCTCCAGATTAGGACAATCATTGAATAATAATACACCGGATATACCACCTAATAAATGTTTGCCAGGTTCGACAGAAGCATTGCCACATGTTTTACATTTGAGGTTTTTCAAAAGAGAATTAGAATGCAACCCAAATACCTGGACATTATGATATTAGCGTGCACTTGTTTACATAATTACCTAAGAAATGATGAAATATTTGAAAACATAATTGAAACAGTGCCAATAAATAGTATATTACAAAATCTTCAAGCGGATTCTGTTTCCCGAGAAAATGCTGTGTATAAGAGATAAATTTAAGACTTTAATTCTTGTGGTGCCGTTTCTTGGCAAAACGAAATGATTTCCCGTAGTTAAATAGATTTAACAACAAAATGGTGTGAAGTTTTACAAAAGACTGCGCCGTATGCAATGATATTTTAGTAAACAGATATGTTATACACTTAAAAAACAACAGAAAAAAGTGTTCCGCGCCGAGAGGCAGCACACATACACACTTTTCATTCATTTTACATTTCACTACAAGTAAAAAGGATAGCTTGATAAAACCAATAAGAAAAAAAGTGACAGCTAGATGTTGTCAATTGCGCGTGAATGTAAACAAACATTATTCGGGCCATCAATCACCGCACGTTGCCATCACAGACTAACAAATTAACTAGGCAGAAAGTACAAAAAAACTGAAATTTTCAGAATTTATACTGTCTCACTTGACAAATGACACAGAATTACTTTTACAAATTTAAATTATGCAACATACAATGAAGGAATAATCTTATTTAACTCACCGATAGACGAACTCTTTTGCATCGATTAACAATTAGACGAACTATTTTGCTTATAACTTCTTCGAATTAAAAACAGGATATGTGTGTAAAAAGCTAAAATAGTTTATTGGTTCATAATTAAAAAATTGCATAAGTAACACGACATGTGATAGTAAAACAGCTTAATATTTTATATAGATATACAAAAATAATGAAGTTGGAAAAAATCTCACAGAGAAAATTTCACACTAGACGAACTATGTTGCATCGGGGCTCGTATATATGTATTGTAAAAATAATCTCTTTTCTGTCTCTTAGAGAGCTTTTTTATGTCGGGATTATTGTTATGAGCGGAATGGTGGCGAACTGTTGTGTAGTTATCAATTATAGTTTTAATTAAATGTATGCGATGATTAAAAGCAGTTGCTTGGTCTTTGGAATGTTCCAGAATTAAGTTAAATACGTTCGAATTTAAAAAAGTTTTTAAAATATTACATTTTAGTCTCTCAATATCCTGATTATTAACAAAATGGGTACCGTTTTCATTTAAATGAGATTTTATAACCGTTTCAGATTTTAAACATACTGAAAACAAGTCTTCTGATGCATAGCATAAACCTCCCATGTCACGGATTGTGACCAACTTGTGGAACCACAATTTTTGATTGGTATATAATGTATCAACACATAATTATTTCACACTTAATCATTTTCGTTAAATTTCGTGCAATCCAACCAGAAATGGAACCTGTTATTTGTTTAACTGGCTCTGAGCAATTTTCACTATTCAACATTTCAGAAAGAATATTTACGTTGTTTTCACAATTTTTGTCACTAGATGTAGGGTTATCTAAAATATTTTCAGTTTCGTCTAAATCTAAAGCACGAAGTCCTGATGATGAGTTAATATTTTCAATACCTGATGATGAGCATGTAAGTATAGGGATATGTTCCATAGGAATGCAATTTCCACTAAAGGCGCTGCGTCATTCTAGGTGGTTGAAAATTTTTTTGTACAATCCTTTAAATTGTACTGTGTTAGGATTATTATTATAACCACCTTGTCGTATGATTACACCAAAAAAAATTTCTATGTGATCTTGAGGTAATCGGTAAGTTGCTATGTACTCTAATGCTGGTGCGTGTCCTGATGTTGTAGCTGCAGTTACATAGGTGGTGAAAAGATGTTTTAAACATTGAATACAAATCATAATCAAAGTATGGATTTTTTGGATATGTTTATTATTAACATTAGATTATTAGATAACAGAGAAAAGAGAGAAAATTTGAGTTGAGGCCAATAATCTTGCCCCTCGCACTGCGTATCTGAAAGTTTTGTGTTTTAGTCAATGTTTTAAGATAATTAAGCGTGTTAAAAAAATTTGTTTATACTCAATCTGGCAGTTGATGCTATAATAGCCCTTTCGATTGTAGAAGAGGTTGCCAGGTGCAGTAGGGTGATTGAGCGGAGGTTTTGCTATTGCAACATGGGTCCCATCTACTGCACCTAATGTGTTGGGCATATTATATAGGTCTTGAAAACTGAAACAAGCAAAGTGTTACATAAATAAAAGTGGTGCAGTTCTCAGTTTTGTTAGCTGTAAAAGAGGATGTTTTAATTATCTTAAACTTATTTATTATTCTCTTTTCAGTTTTCTGAAGTTTGACAGAGAAGAAATTAAAAAAAAACATTCTGAAACCTAGGACCTCTTAAAAGAAAGACCGCTTCCTTTTCTTCACGGGTCATGGGAAATCTCAAGTATTGAGGGGATAATATTTTTAAAATTTCCTCTGCTATTGGAGCTAGACACCTGCTCACTGATGGCTGGCTCAGCCCAAGTATGTTGTCTTGCCCAACAGCTGTTTGACAACTGCCTTGTGCAAACAGATTGAGTGCAGCTAGAATCTGAATATGAGCTCTATTATCATACAGGTAGGTACTAAATAATGACTAAAATAATCTATCATTCTTAAATATAAAAGTGAGATACCACTCTCACTGACTGAAAAATCACAGTCTTAGGAATTTTAATTCTTCCAAACTTGTAATTTAGCAAGTAATTCCTAAATAATTATATGACCTAAGGAATTACTACACAACCCACAAATAGGGTGTAAGCATCTGTTAGGAAAGGATGCAAAAGAAAGGAAACAAAACTGTTCTAACCTTTATGTGTTTGGGGAGAAATCCTTCATCCAACCGAGGATTCCTTAATATATCCACCAAATAAAGTGCTCCCGATCTAGGGAGTCTAAAATTTTTTTTGAATTTCACTTCATCCATGTGGAATGGGTTGGCATGGTCTCGCAATATTTCCAACCGAACTCTTTCTTGATGGTTTCTAAAAAATATTTAAGTAATTAAAATAGGTAAGTAATTGTGAAATATCACAGAATCTGGAAGTCGATTTATCCAGTTCTTTTTCAAATCATATTGTAGTACAAAGCTACTTAGATGTTCAGTGCCAAAATCCTTTAATGTTTTCACAAATGCATTTCGTATTGTATTCTAATAACAATAATATTATTATATACCTTTCTGCCGAACCGACAACAGCTGCAATCACATGAGCTTCCATAATTATTAACAAGCATCCAAACTTTCAAGAACTTGAACGAGAAATGTGCTTTGTAAATCTTAGCTCATGACAACCAATATTTTAGGTGAAAAACGTCAGATTCAGAATAGCATAATTGCCATTTTCACTAAATTGAGTAACTAAAATTATATTAGTGCTGTCAAACTATAATATAGTTAAGTTGTGTCACTTTAGTGAATTTCAGAATAGGATACGTCGTTTGACAGGATTAAGGCGATTCGCACACTGCACCGCATCACGCAGCGGGGCGCAGATAACGCACCCACGCGCGTGATTTTTTACATACAAATTCAATAAAAACGCACTCGCGCGTGGAATTTGGCTCCGTTTCCCGCACGCCGCTGCGTGAAACGCAGCAGTGTGATAATCGCCTAAACTAAATTTTAGTGATTTTTAGTCTAGTTTAGTGAATTTTGTGACAACAGAATCGGCAACATTGTCATGGATACATCATAATTTTCATTTGATTTCAAGAATGCTGAATACCTAACATGTTCCATTTGTTTTGTATGTGCTATGCCATATGGTATAGCTGGACATGCTGCTACTAAATCATCTGCCTACCCTTTTCCCAACTATTTTGGTGTCGGCTTCCAGTCCAATCGGATGCAGCTGAATACCAGCATTTTACATGGAGCGACTGCCTATCTGACCTTCACAACCCAGTTAGTGGGTAATACGATACCCCTTGATAAGACTGGTTGTCATACTTTTGGGCTTCTGACTATACCGGTACGACTGTCAAAGATTCACGAATGACAGCCGGGACCAACGACTTAACGTGCTTTCCGAGACACGGAGGGCTACTAAAGTGCCTAACAATCTAGCAAATTCTTTAATCTTACATTTTTATAATTTTAGGAATTAATCAATCATACTCTTAATTGTATTTCTTTTTTAGGGTTTCGTAGCCAAATGGCAAAAAACGGAACCCTTATAGATTCGTCATATCTGTCTGTCTGTCCGTCCGTATGTCACAGCCACTTTTTTCCGAAACTATAAGAACTATACTGTTGAAACTTGGTAAGTAGATGTATTCTGTGAACCAAATTAAGATTTTCACACAAAAATAGAAAAAAAAACAATAAATTTTGGGGGTTCCCCATACTTAGAACTGATACTCAAAAATGTTCTTTCATCAAACCCAGACGTGTGGGGTATCTATGAATAGGACTTCAAAAATGATATTGAGGTTTCTAATATAATTTTTTTCTTAACTGAATAGTTTGCGCGAGAGACACTTCCAAAGTGGTAAAATGTGTCCCCCCCCCCCCCTGTAACTTCTAAAATTAGAGAATGATAAAACTAAAAAAAATATATGATGTACATTACCATGGAAACTTCCACCAAAAATTGGTTTGTACGAGATCTAGATCTGGTTAATTTTTAATACGTCATAAATCGCAAACCGCAATTTACCTTTCATTCAATCAACTCAAAGTTACAACGAACTACAAGAACTTTTAGGGCGCTTTCAATTTAGACGGTTGGTGCCGGACTGCTGCCGCACGGTTGTTACGACCATGAGCGGTACTGCTGCCGGACGACAGCAGTACGACGTAAATCGTCTTATTTGAAGAGATACGCGGCTGCAGTCCGATCGAATTTTAGTGATTTCCATCGAAACCCAACTTTAGTCGGTGCCATGGACTCTGACGAGGAAGTGTTATTGTTAGTTCTCTTGCTTCGGCAGAAACATAAACGACGCCGTACTAGGGCGTCGCCAATGTTTTCTTTAAAATATAAAACTGGTGATTTTATACACTTTACCCTAGATTAAAAGAAAGCTCAGCTGATTTTTTAAACTATTTTAGAATGTCTAGAGAATGTTTCTATGAATTATATCACTTTGTTAAAAATGGAATACAACGTCAAGAAACTAAATTCAAAAATACTATATCCGCCGAAGAGAGACTTGTGATAACGATAAGGTAAGTAATATAAACACATTTAGTATTTTAATAAGTATTTATTGCTACTCTTAAGTAGATCCGATAGAGATTTTGATGATTAATGTTTTCTTTTTTGTTGATACGCACGCATTTATACTGTGTCACCATCGCTAAAAAGATCTTCATGTAAAGTAAAATCAGAATTCGTTGATGTATTAGACATAGGTGATTGTTGTTGTAACTCAGTAGACGGAGCATGAGCCTGACTACGATATTCGGAAGATTGACCTGTGTAGTAACCCTGTTGTTCATAATAATCAGCGGCATATGAACTTGACCCGACGTATTTTCTTATGATTCCAATTATCTCGTATTTAGCATCCATTTTGCGACGTTCCGGAATTTTTTTTAAATCATTTAATAATGACAACAAGAAATATCTATCGCCGTCTTCAAAATTGTCTGCATTTGCATTGTTTTTGTTTTGCAATATTTTCAGCAAGAAGTTTTAAAATCTTATTAGTCTCATCGTTGCTCGAAGATGCTTTTTTAATTTTTGATGACGATGCTATTACAGAAGAATCGGTTTCAGGAGAATCAGATTGCTCGTTGGTACCAGACTTGGAAGGTTTTGATTCATAAAGATTAGACAGAAACTGAAGCCGATCAAAATATACGTACTTCCGATGATTTTTCCAACAGATCCACTTTTTAATTGTCGTTGCTTATTCAACTCTCGTGAATAGGAATCCCTAATATTTCTCCATTTTTTTTGGAGTAACAAGGCTGAAATAAAATTTTCTGTTATTATTTTCAGATATTTATCAACTGGCTGTACTATGACTGATCTGCATCACTCTTACCAACATGGCGTCTCAACAATTAGTGTAATTATTAAAGATACATGTCAAGAGATATACAAAGTTTTGAAAGATATCTGTATACCTGATCTTAAAAGAGGATTGGTTACAAATAGCTCAAGGGTTTGAAACAAAAGCAAATTTTCCTAATTGCTTGGGAGCTATAGACGGCAAACATGTGAGAATAATAAAACCGACAAGAAGTGGATCGTTGTATTACAACTATAAGCATTTCTTTTCTATTGTGTTGTTGGCTATTTGCGATTCTAATTATAAATTTATTTATATTGATGTCGGTTCCTATGGGAAGGCTTCAGATTCACAAATATTTCGGAGCAGTATTTTTTTTTAGGATTGGTTACAAATAGCTCAAGGGTTTGAAACAAAAGCAAATTTTCCTAATTGCTTGGGAGCTATAGACGGCAAACATGTGAGAATAATAAAACCGACAAGAAGTGGATCGTTGTATTACAACTATAAGCATTTCTTTTCTATTGTGTTGTTGGCTATTTGCGATTCTAATTATAAATTTATTTATATTGATGTCGGTTCCTATGGGAAGGCTTCAGATTCACAAATATTTCGGAGCAGTATTTTTTTTTAACAAGCTTCAAAACAATAATTTAGATATACCAAGTCCTGCACCAATACAAGACAATGGGCCACCACTACCTTTTATTTTTGTTGGCGACGAAGCATTTGCCGTCAGCAATTTCATACAACGGCCATTTAGTGGAAACTTTGGAGGGAAAAAAAAAAATTTTTAACTACCGCCTGTCACGTGCACGCCGGTACATTGAGTGTACATTTGGTAATTATGACAAATAAATGGCGAATATTACATCGGCCATTAAATGTGGAAATATCGTTTGCAACAGATATTGCTAAGGCTATTTGTGTTTTACATAACTTTGTTCAACGCGAAAATACCACTATGCATGGTCAACCAATTCGAGTTAGGCCAGTTCAGCCACAAAGTTATCAGAATTTGTCAGCCACAACAGTCCGCGATATATTTACGGACTATTTTGTTAGCCCAAGAGGACAAGTATCGTGGCAAAACAGTAAAATATAAATAATACTAATTGATTACATTATAATATAATAAACTGTTTATTGTTGTACCTGCAGTATTCTTTTCAGCTGCTTTTTTAGTTTTAAAATCGGTAATAAATTTTTCACATAAAACATCCCAAGCCTTTTTTTTCTCCAAGCGATTTGAATACTTGTCACATTTAGAATCCCAAACGGCGGGCTGCAACTCTATTTCATTTATAAAATCTTCTGTATTTAAATCATCCATAATTAGGTAGGTATGCACGAAAACGTCTAAGAAACACGATGCGTTCACAGCACTAGCGAACAACGACTGAGACAGGTTGTTGCCGTTCCGCCAACGGACGTGCGCCGCAGTACGATACCCGGACTGCAGCAGTCCGGCACCAATCGTCTAAATTGAAAGCGCCCTTATATTATGTTACTTGCTGCAGCTGCTACGGAACCCATCATGGGCGAGTGCGACTCGCACTTGGCCGCTTTTTTCTAAAGGTAACTCTAGGCACATTGATGTGCCTTAGGTTACTTTTTCAGAATTAATAATAAAGCCTAAGCACTTTAACATACTAATTGTTGTTTCCATGTTTTGTAAACACTCATTATATGTTTGGCCAATACATAAAAGATCATCAATATAGATTAAGATAGGAAGCCTACATTTCTTAGATAACCAACCACGGGTTTTAACAATTTAGTAAATACACTAGGTGCAGTACATAACCCATATAATTATGGCAATGCTGTAAATTCATATAAGATTCCATCAAATTCAAAACGGAGGTACTTTCTGTGTTCAGATGCTATAGATACTAATGAGTATGATTCCTTAAGTTCTATGCAATACATATAATAATGATCATCAATTAAGCTTACTGCAGTGCGAATATCCTCCATTTTAAAGTGACTAACTTTTATATACTTGTTAAAAGGTTTTAGATTTAAAATAAATCTTTGTTTGCTATTAGGTTTTGGAACAAGAAAGATCTTTGAGATGAATTCTCCCTTTGAATGACAACATGGTGTTGTAGCTCCTAATTGTAAAAGGTTAACAATAGCTTCCTGCGTAATGTGGAATTTCACAATCAGGTAAATTATTTTTAGGGACTATACTTTGGTAAGGCTGAGACATGAACGGAATATGATATCCTTTAATCCACTGCAATATAATAGGGTCATTTGTTAATGACATCGAACAAGAAAAGTAGTTTTTTAAATTGCCAGCATGTGCCTTGTTTATTTTCTGTTGTTGTAGTGGGCACCCCGGGTTCTCTCGGAACGCTGTGGGTTGAAGGACGTCTTGTGGCATGATGGCTGTGGTCGAGTCCGTGGTCCACCTCGTGCCATCCCCTTGGTTGGTTGACGCTGATTCAACTGTCGTGGTGGACCGTTCCTGTTTACCATATATTTGTTATTTATGTTCTTAGCAGCGATTACTGGCTTTGGTGCAGTCTTCTTAATAGAGTTTGAACTCTGTTGTATTATCTTATTTACCTTAATTCTTTTTGATAAATTGTCTCCTTATAAAAACTCATTTCGGGTAGTATTTTGTCATTTCTAAGAAATGCTTGTCCAGTTGGGGAGCCACTAGTAACCTTCTTGTTTTAGTTTGTTGATGATGGAGGTCACACACCAATTTTGATGCTTCACCGAGTGATTTTAACATAGTTATTTTATCTGGTGGGTTGTTTATTATATGAGACATGACTTTGCCTATTATTGTAAGTGCTGTGCCCATCTGTCTTTGTTGGTTGGCAATACACTTATCTCTAGTTATTCCCGTTTCAGAGATCACCGCCTTTACTTCTTCATTCAAGATTGGGGCATCTAGGAGTTGGCAGTTTTGAGGCAAACTGTGACACTTTGTAATGTCACCTTTTTCTGTCTTAGACAGACCATGTGATAATAAGTATTTCCACCGTTTGCAAATGTCATTGCACTCTCACCGCCACGCATTTATACAGTTTTCCAATGCAGCAGGCCATGTGGGCGGCGCGCCGCCCATCCCATTTCTTTCGCAACTAGCCACGCTTAATTTAGGAAAACTTTTGCGGCACGCCAAGTGGCACGCCGGCAGGACACGCTGTAAACTTTATCAGCAGCCCGTGTGGTCCGCTGTGACCCCACGAATTCATATAGATTTTTTGGCTTTGGCTTGCCGGATATGGAGTCAAAAACAACTGTATTGAATAGAGTATCCAAAAAACCTACCTATGAAAAAAAGAACGAGGAAAATCGGACTCTATTGCCATGACCGTTCAGCTGGTTATTAATTAAGAAAAACTAGTTTCCAAAGAAGACATTTATTAATATTTTACCCAAAAAAATTAAATCTGCTTAGAATCAAACAGTGGTACAACACTTTTCTTTTATTTTACATGAATTTCTGCGTAGCATTCCGTAAAAACACTAGGTTGTGATGGGCATTTCAGACAGAAGAGTTTACTTTCTTCGTCCTGTTCCTGGCTTCTACGGCTGGTAGACCCTGAGTTCGGTACCTTTCGTAACAATGAATGCATCTTCGACGAACTAGCCGTCCTCTATGATCACTGAGTGACGTTTTGCTGAATTTGTGATCTGACTGCCTATTTGAGCTCGCTTCTGAACTTTGCCTAGAGGTCATTCCCAACATCTGTAGACAGAGATTTTCCTCTGAATTTAGTCACAGTATATTTCTTGCTACTAAGCCGCTTGTGCTGTTTAAAAATTATGTAGGCATTTGTAACAGCTGTAGAAAACAACAGATCTATGGCTAGTTTCTGAAACCAACGAATACTTCTTCGGGCAGGACTTGAATAACTTGCTAGTTGACCTGACAAATCAATGGAGCACTTGTGTTTATTGTATTCTGATATCGCAATAGGTTTCACAACCTTTTTGTTTGGGTTCCTTTTGCTCGTGTCAGTAACAAAACCATTAGTATGTTTTGTGGATAAAGCAAAAACGTCACGTTTATCTTTCCACTTAAATACAAGAATGCCATTATTGTTTTGTAATGCAACCATTTCACCCCTTTTCAGTTTTTCTTGTATGACTTCTTTCGGCAATCCCTTCCGGTTTTTGCGTAGAGTTCCTATTAGTGTAATATGTATATAATAATAATGCACGCTGTGTATGACGAGTTAAGGTTTATAATTGATTGTGTAGTACGTTCTGATTTATGAATTGCAAGTGTGTGCGCGACTTTGTATCTATTGCTTTTACTGAATTACATGTGTAGTAGTAGCGCGGTGGTGGGGCCAACCTAGCGACATCGGCTTCTAATACATTTTCAACTACCGGGCATATCTTCTTCTTTCATATATCTATGGTATTTCCGTATTTTTCGAAAGTAGTTTTTCTTCAGAAACCTTTTTGCATGCGATGCCGGCAAACGCGCGAAAAAGAAGTGTCATTTGACGTTTGTTTTGATCGGTGTAAACAATCCAAATCTTAATCTTAGAATTTCCTTAGATATAGGATTGACTTCGTGGATTTTATTTGAAAAATGGCACTGTCAATATTCTCCCGTGATAGTGATGTGGAAGTTCTAGCTCAATTATCGGATTTGGATAGTACTGATAGTGACGCTGGTGAAGAAATAAGACGTCAAAGTGCTTCTACGCGCTTCTTCTACTCTTAAAAGGGTGAACTACATGCAAAGTCTGGATGATGCGGTGTTTACCTTTAGGTTTAGGCTATCAAAATTAGCAGTAAATGACAATGCCAGATCCTGACCCAGCCATTTACAGAAAATATAAATTAATTAAAATAATTGTAATTAATATTAATACACTTCTGGACACATCTATTGGCCCACCTTAGAGTTTAGGTTTCGATGGCCCCTACCGAAATATGATTGCTAGATTGAACAAAAACTGTTGATGCAGTTTTAAACCTGATACATTTTACCATCTTTTTCGATCGTATTGTTTTAAATTTGAATTCAGAATACCATACGACATGGAGCTACGCCTAACAAGTCGGATATGCGCCTTGTTAAAGGCAATTGATTTTTGAATAAAAAACATGTTTTATCAAATAAAGGTTTAATTTAATAACGCGTGTTGCCTCCATGGGCATCTACCACAGCTCTCATACGATTAGGCATAGAGTTTATCAACCGCTCTATGAAATTTTGAGGGATCATCTCCCATTCCTCTTCTATGGCAGTTTTCAACTCCTGCATCGTCTGGGCAACTGGCTGACGAGCCCTAACACGTCTTTTTAGCTCGTCCCACATGTGCTCAATGGGGTTCATGTCTGGGCTTCTGGCTGGCCAGTCCATAACTGTGATGTTCACATTCCGAAGATATTCCCTGACGATGCCGGCCGCATGGGCTCTTGCATTATCATGCATAAAAAGGAAATTTGGGCCCACATAGTCCGCGTATGGTATCACGTGAGGTTCTAAGCACTCACGAATGTACCTTTCAGCATTTAATGTTGGCAGCCGTGGTCCTGTAACAACCTCAAGTTGAGTTTTGCCGCTCGCGGATATACCGCCCCAGACAGTCCATGAGCCACCGCCATAAGCAACCCTCTCTTCAAAGCAGCATTGTGCGAAACGCTCTCCCTTACGTCGGTAGACCTTCTTCCTTCCATCATTGCCATGTAACACAATTTTAGACTCACCAGAAAAGAGTACACGGCTCCAATCTTGCTGTGTCCAATTTAAATGACTGCGTGCGAAATGAAGGCGCGCTGTTCGGTGGGCTCGCGTTAGTTTGGGCCCATTAGCTGGCTTGTGTGGTACCATATCGCGTACGTTTAACCTTCTCCGAACAGTTCGAGCGCTCACAGATACTCCGTGGAAGTCGCGAAGTTGGTTTTGTATCTTAATGGGGGTAAGGTGACGTTTTCTCAAGCTGGTCGTCACGATGAATCGATCCTGCCTTTCAGTTGTGACCCGAGATCGTGGCCTTCCTTGGCGACGAACAAAGCCGCCAGTCTCTAGGTACCTCCGATAAACATTTTGGACCGCAGATCGACTTAAATTAAGTTGAGCACTCACGTTTCTTTGGCTGTGTCCGGCCTGAATAAGTGCCACAGCTTGGGCGGCGACTTCAGGTGAAGTATCCATAGATTATTGATAGAACCTCACCTTAATGTTAAGAATAAGTAATGTTTGTTGCAAAACCAAAGATATCAATCACTTTTTCAAGAATTAAATCCAAGTAAACCAATAAAACCAAGTTTTCTTAGTATTCGATTGTTTGATATCAACAAACAGGCTCCAAATTGTCTTTTGTTTCTTTAAATTCTGTGTTCGAAATTCAAAAAAAGACTATTGAATGAAATTGTGAATGTGCCAGGTTCAAAACTGCATAAAAACTTTTTGCTCGACCTAATATAAAATTTTAGCTAGGACCAAACGAAACTGAAAATACAAGGTGGGCCAATAGATGTGTCCAGAAGTGTACATTTCATAATAACTTGTTTTTCTTTAGAAGTTGAGGATTACAAATAAATTTTAAAAGAAATTCAATCCCTAAAATGCCTTTTTGCCATTTCCTGTTTTCAAGCGACCATCTGCGTTACTTATTATGCATGATACTAAACTTATAATATAAGAATAAACTTTGAAATACCTGTCAAATAAAAAGTCATATTACCTATAAGATTATTTAAGGTTAATAATAATTATGAAAATGCGTAACGTTTTATGTTTAATATAATTCGCTCTCTGTGTTCCTGTTGTTTGCGTTCGTGCCTCATTTTACTGTGCTTCTTATTGTTTTTCCATACAGACTTTTGCTTTTGCCTACGGATCTCGATTCTCGCTTACTCGCTGACTTTGTGCTACTTAGGGCGATTGTGCACTACAAGGAAATTTACTGTCCGGCAGTCTGATTTTTTACGGTCCGATATGGCACGCCATATAATGTATGTACTAGTTTGTGCACTATACGTAATTTTACCGTCCGACATTTTACTTTTCCCCATTCCGGAACGGTTTTTTCCGGTCAGAAATGACAGCAATGAAAACCGTGTTTATGCTTGTGCACTACGTCCGTTTTCATGAGCGGGCGGGGCGGGCGCGGGGAAGGAGGGTGCGCGTTAGTGTTGCCTAACTATCGATAGTCGATGTATCGATAGTTGACCTCGAAAAATAGTCACAATATCGATAGGCCTATCGATACTATTGAAATTTACAATACTATCGATACTATCGATAGTATCTATTCAAGAAATTGAGCAATACTATTGATAAAGTGCAATACTATCGATAGTATCGATACTATTGGGTACAGATACTATCGATAGTATCGATACTATCACTATTGTGGTGTATTTTACTGCAATCACTGTCGAAACTATCGATAGTATCGATACTATCGATAGTTTTACTACATCGATATTTTACCAAAATTCAATAGTATCGTGTTGGATTCAAACCTTAATTAGCGACTTATGCAGAAAAAGTGAAGTTAACCATCGAATTTAGTAATTAATAATATTATCTTTGTCAGCGACTGTTTTTTAAATGGGTAAGTCATAATCCTTACAACATTGTATATTTTTACTTATAGTACAATTATAACTAGTGATGCAACGAATACGAATACGAATATTCGTATTCGCCGAATAGAAGACATTTACCGAATATTCGTATTCGGCGAATACTAATACGAATATTTAAAAACTAATATTTTTGTACGCAACTCTATTTACTGCAGATTTGAAAAACGCGCGTAAAAATATGACGTGTGCAGAGGCCCTTAACCGCAACGACGACGCGACGGGGGACTCCCCGGCCATAGATAGGTTTATACAGTTTCCGCGGCTCCGGGAGTTTCCCTATCATTACGATTACGAACCGTTGATTGATTCATTCATTCCTTTCATTCATTTCATTTGTCAGTCGTGAGCACAAGTCAAACAAGAGAGTATTGTTTTATTTTATTTATTTTCTGAGGTTGCTGCGAATTTAAAGAAGTTGAAGTTGAATTGACAATGTCTTCTCGTAAACGAGAACAAAGTGACATATGGAAACACTTCGATAAATTACCTAGTAAGTATATATGGTCTGTATTTCTTTTGTATCAACAAAAACTAGGATAGTAAGTAAGTAACTTAGACGAACGTTAGTAATGGCTGCGTCTATGTAGTACTAGACTTGGCCCGCGACTTCGTCCGCGCGGACTTCGGTTTTACTTTTACGTGTAATATAGTAGTGGGATAGGAATTTAAATTGTATTGTTTTTATTTTAGACAATGAAAGCAAAGCTATATGCAGATATTGTGCTTGTGAATTGTCTCGGGGAGGGAAAATGCATCTATTAAAGGATTTACTACGACCGCACTGTGGACTCATGTGAAGAGATTTCACGAAAAGGAGCTTCTTGCCTGTATAAATACTGTAGATGAAACAAACACTGAAGTTGAAGTAACACCAGCGAAGAAACAAGCGTCCTTAAAGGAAATATTGGAAAAACGTACTACGTATGAAACTGGTGATCCTCGGGCTGTCAAAATCACATATTTGATTGCTGAACAAGTTTGTCTAGACATGGAGCCCCTGGACTTGGTAAATAAAAAGGGATACCGTCGTTTGCTCAGTGAACTAGCTCCAAGGTTTGTTTTTGTTTGCTTTTATTAAAATGCTAAACTTTTGTTCATACATATTAGTGGGATACTTTTTAAACTTTCACAAAACCCTTTTTAATTCCTGACTGTTATTTTTTTACAGATATAACATTATATCTAGAACCCACCTTACAGAAAAAATTCTACCGGATATTAATGACCGTGTTAAAATAAAATTGAAGGAGCAGTTAACAAAGACCCCATATCTCTCTGTCACAACAGACATGTGGACCAGTGACGCTTCCTCACAAGTCAATGATTTTATAAGTCTTACTGGACATGGAGTCAATGAAGATTTCCAGCTCAAATCTTATTGTCTGGAAGTGTTTCCTTTTGAAGGCGACTCACATTCAGGAGAAAATATTGCCCACAATATGCATATGATGTTTCTGGAATGGCAGCTAGTGGGTAAAGTTGCAGCAGTTGTAACGGACAACGCACGGAATATGGTTAAAGCAAATGATGAGCTTGATCTTAGCCTTAAACATATCTCTTGTTTGGTACACAGCATCCAAATAGTGCTGAAAAAAAGTTTGTTTGGTCAAGAACGCATAACCGAAATGTTAACCACATGCAGGGGAGTTATTACTCATTTTAATCACTCAACCTCCGCACTCAAACAACTGAAAGATTCTCAACAAGCTAACAATATACCGAAACATGTTTTGTTTCAAGATGTTGAAACAAGATGGGACTCAACATATCAGATGTTGAAGAGATTACATGAACAACGCATAGCGATTCAAGATGTTTTACCATCTCTACCAAATTGTCGTCATGAAATCACAGCAAGGCAATGGGGTCTTATGAGCCAAATCATTGATATTCTGGCCAATTTTGAAGAAGCTACTAAAGAGCTGAGCAAAGAATCAACGACGTTATCTCAAGCAATCCCAATAGTACGAAGTCTTAAATCTTGCCTCAATAAAATTTCAAATGATCCTTCTTCTCATCCTGATGTGAAAAATCTGGCAAACTCCCTATTCAGTGGACTTTCGAATAGATTTGCGTTTATGGAATGTGATGAAACTTATCTATTAGCAACGATCCTTGACCCCCGATTCAAAACAAGGATTTTCAGCTCACCAGTGGTCGTTGAAACCGCTCGATCAGTTCTTAACGCTGCTCTTGATAACAGAGAGGCCGTAAGACCGACAAGACCTCCAGAAGAACCTCAACCGTCGACAAGTAGAGGAATTTGGCAAGTATGCCAAGAAATAATTGAAGAGGCTGAAATGGAAGAGCCAATTTCAATATTTTCTGGGGATTCGCAAACTAAAAACGAGATAGATGCTTATCTAAAGCTCCCAAATTTATCGCCGACTGCTGATTCACTGGCCTTTTGGCGAGAAGATGTCCATTTTCCAAGTCTGAAAAAGCTCGCCCAAAAATATTTTTCACTGAAGCCATGTACAGTCGCCTCGGAAAGACTTTTTTCAACGGCTGGGAACATCCAGACTGAAAAAAGAAATCGCCTAAAACCAGAAAATCTACAAATTTTATGTTTTTTAAATAAAAATTTGCCTGTTGTAAATTTTAATTATTAGAAGAGTAAACATTATTCAAATAAATAAGTCTTTGATTACCATGGCGAGATATTCGTATTCGCCGAATAGTAGGTTTGATATTCGTATTCGTATTCGTAAAAGTAGTATTCGTTGCATCACTATTCTCCAGTCATAAACTTTGAAGTCAACTCCTAGTTTAATTACAGTACTGTAATTTTCAATAATTTTCAAGTATTCTTCGGGATTTTTGACGATTTCTTGTTTGCGTAAGTCTTTTTCAATCATCCCGAATACTCGATCCGGCGGTATAAATGAATGTCCTACTATGGGGAACACTATTTCAACAACTTTTACTGTTTCTGGGGCATAATTTGTCAGCCACTTAGCTATCATTGTCACCATTGACGAGTTTTTATTTTGTCCACCGCAGCCATCCGCAATCAGACGTACTGTTTTTATCCCAACAAAATCTGTTGAACAAAGTCGGTGGAATACAATAGAGGCTATTTCATTTGAGCCTTTCGCAAAAGTGTCTTCAGTCCAGCAGTAAGCAAAAGTATTTTCCTTTGAAAGTTTTGTCTTTGAATTTCCCTGGATAACGGTACAGTTATAAAGATATAATTGTCTAGAATAATACGTGGTTTGATCAGGAAGTTTCGGCATGGGACAATTTTTTTGACAATCAAAACAAAACGTCATCATATCAGCTTTCTCTTCGCGAACTAAATCAAAAAATGCTTTGGCTCGCAATTTGTGAACCCTTTTTTCTATCATAATAGCATTTCGTTTTGATGTATCTTTCTCTACTTTTAATAACTCATCATGCTGCAAACAAGTTGAGCAGACGTCTGTTCGAGGAGAGCCAAACCCTAAATTAAAATACGTATTAAATATTTTTCTGAAATATTCCTTCTTCACTTTTAAATTATTTTGTGCTTGAGTGTTATACATACGCCACATCTTGTTAATGTTAAGTTCAGCGGCTAGATAAAATCTTTGTGTTGTCCCTCGACAATAATGAGGCTCATCGCAATTGAAACTACAAATAAATCCCTTTACAGCAGCAACTTTTTCTCTGAATGGTAATTCTTTGCGGTTACCACCACGCCGTTCAGTTACCAAAGAACCAGTTTTAAAAAAATGTTTCATTATTGTTTGAACTCTATGCTTTGTAATTTGCAATATATTAAGAAAGGCTTTCTGACAAACAGTAACAATGCACTTCTGACTGAAACAAAATACCTTAAATTTAGTCTGTAGTAATTTTCTTCTATTTGAATTCTGCTGCCCTCTGCGCCTTTTTATTTGTTTTGGTTTGCAGTATTTTAAAAGAAATGCATCTTGAGTTGTGTTTTCGGGTTTTTTATAAAATATGTTGTGAAAATACTTGATATCCGCCATAGATAATGTTCCGCATTTAAAAGCTTTTGTGTTGTGTTGACAAACTGGACGCTCTGGTAGACCCTTAGAAGAATACCTGTAATATAACAGAATCTGATAAAATACCCCGTTGTACCGTTTGCACCATTGACCTGCACGCATTATTAATAATAACATAACAAAATTGTTTTCAGAATATTTATATTTTATTAAAAAGTAGGTGCTTTAAGTTGTTACTCAATAATGTCTCGAACATTACTGTATAGTGCAAACTAAAGAAGAACGTTGTCGCCCAGAATGAATGTTTTACTCCTAACAACATTCATTTGTTTTGTAGAAATAGACAAATAAAAATTACCTTGATTTATTTAATCAATTTTCTAAATAAATCATAAGTCACTACCAATAATACACACATCAAAAGTGTCTAGGGATCAAGCATTTTTATGCGGATTTCTTGAGATTGAGATGTGGCTTTGTAATAAATTTATGATTTTATAAATTTATATGGATCCTTTTTGGTGCATTTCATAATTTGAATCAGGAACTGTGAATCAAATTCGAGTAAAAGATGAAAATCAGCTGTCAATATTTTCCCTATAAAAACATACAACGCATTGAAGACATTATTAGTGCTACTGTTTCCCTACTACTGATTAAAACCAACGTTATTATGGAGCGGCGACGTCATTTAAGCAGGGAAGAAATGCTCAGAGCCGTGGGAATGATAGAAGCTGGTTCCCGGCAACGTACTGTGGCTTTAGCTCTGAATACAAGTCAGAGTGTTATCAGTCGACTTTGGACACGTTACCGAAGCACTGGTACCGTGGCTGAGCGCCATGGAGGACGGTATCGCTGCACCACACGGAGACAAGACCGATACATTCAAATCTTAACTCGAAGAGCTCCAACAATAACCGCCATGATGTTAGCCGTGAGGCTTCATCACTCTTCAGGGAACTTAATTAGCGACCAAACAGTCAGAAACCGCTTGCATGAAGTGAACCTTCATTCCCGAAGACCGCTACGGGTACCACCTATAGCAATGCACAATCGTAGGATTCGATATCAATGGGCTCTTGAACACAGAAATTGGGCAGAAGAACAATGGCGTTTCGTGTGCTTTTCTGATGAGTCTCGTTTTGGTATGAGACCGGATACAAGACGTATACGACACTGGAGAACCCCTGGACGCCAACAGCGATTAAAATCCTGCCAGGAAGTCCATCCTTATAGTGGTGGAACCATCATGGTATGGGCGGGTATTTGGATCGGCGGAAGAACTGAGTTGATTTGGATCAGAGGCAACCTCAACGCTCAAATTTATGCTGAGACGATTGTATCAGACGTCATCGTTCCTCTACAAGTGCAAATCGGTCCCTTATTTCAGTTAATGCATGATAATGCACGACCGCACACCGCAAGAGTTGTAAGACAGACTCTCGCCGCAGCTAACATCAATGTCCTGCCCTGGCCTGCTCAGTCGCCAGACTTGAACCCGATTGAGCATGCATGGGATATGCTACAGAGAAGAGCTCTGCCGAATATGGAGGGTATCCAGTCGCAAGAAGACCTTTTTTTGTTGTTGCAACGAACATGGGCTGCCATTCCACAGCGTGATTTGGATGAACTCATTTTGAGTATGCCAAACCGATGTTCTTGTGTTGTTCGCGGTAGAAACACGGATTATTAATTGTTTAAGTTACCCAATAAAATTTTAAAGAAAACTGTTATTTCAGTCTTTTTTTCGAACTTTTGTGTTAGTGGTTCAAATGTCAAAAATCCCTTTATTAGGAAAATGGCAAATTTCTTTATTAATGCAAAGGTGACTTGGTTTATCGTTACTGTGACAAACGAAAACACTTTATTTGATGAATCCTTAAAGAAAATTTTAATTAATATCAATCAGGAGAAAAGTTATTGCAAAAATATATGTTGATCCCTAGACACTTTTGATGTGTGTAGTTTAAAACAATATTCAAGTACCTAAATTGTGTAAGCACTATATACGCACCTTGCCCGTTTCTTGATGTTTACAGTCCATTTTTCTGGATCCCTCTGCCGTTTCCTTGACTGTCCGGGTAGACAAGGTGTTACAGGATGGTCCATAGTTTAAAATAAACACACGTTTTACTTAATTCACCAAGAATATCCTAATAAAATCTTAAAAATACCACGAGCAGTTTCACTGTGTAACGACGCCGATCCTATACTAAATACTCCGCTCTGATTGGTCGAAGTGGAGACTGCCATGTTTGAAATCAACGCTCTAGGAGATTGCTGCTTTTGAAACTTACTCAAAACTTTAAAATCATTTTTGGTAGGGAGAATGCCGTTTCTGTAAAAAACTTATTAATCAAGATGGAAGATTAGTTACTAGAGATTATTTTGGCATTAATAAGTTATTTTCTCTTAAATGTGGAGATTGCCGGTTTTGATACTATATGACTCAATTATAGTCTGCCATAGAAGGAGCTGCCAGAAGATTTGGTTTATTAGCTAATCTCATTGGTACTGACAATGATAAGTCACTGGTGACAGTCTCAACTTGTGCTGCATTTGCACTGCTTGAAGGAACCGGCTCTGCGTCCATATCACCATTGTCGACACGACTCTCGGGTGCAGTTGCAACTGTTGCAGGCTGTCTACTGCTGTTAATTCCTATCGTAGGATGGATTGATTTCATATGACGGCTCAGGCTTCTTATTGAGCTCGAAGAAATTGCCAATATACGCGAGCAGTAACCACATTTCGCCTTTTTGCTAGGCACAACTTCTTCGAAGTGATTCCAAAGAGGACTTATTTTCCTTTTAGTTGCCATTATCTTTAATATACCAGCAACCTACCTAATATATATACACACACACTTGAATTTTTGTTAATATTATTTACAGTTTAAAATCACTATTGATATTTATTTACACTTGACTCACACACTCAGTATTCATAACTACTTCACTAAGAATTTCTAATATTTTGTGTGCGTTTGTTTAATTGTAAACAGTCTTGACAGCAAAAAAGGTAAACAAACTCTTTTATAATACTAGCGAACGAAAGTTCCAAGTGAGTACAACTACAGGTTCGATATCACAGAATTAAACCCTTAGTTCAAAACACGATGACCATACCATGTAGTCACCAAAAGTTTGACTGATAAATTAATAATAATAATAATCCCCCCATCGCCGTATCTCTACGTTGACGTCGTGGTGGGGCTTGCGCGCTCCGAACTCTGGGCCTGTGCCGGGAGAGTTTACTCTCCGGAATGGGTCTAAGGTGAGGAGCCAGACCAAGAGAGATACAGAAACCCGCAGGGCAGCATGTGGCGAGCTGTTGGGCAGTAGCGACCCCACGGACCCTATCTCCCGGGAGAAGTCTTGTTCCTCATCTCTGGCTTGCCTTTATTGGCCGGCTGGAGTGAAAAATGACGAGGAACAGAGCTCCCACCTCATTCTTGCCTTTATTGGCCGGCTTGAGTGGAGATTCGCAAGAGCAAATGTGCTCGGAGGAAGGAAGTATTCCAGTAAGATGCTGGTAGGGATCTTGACCGTACTTCCGGGATTGTCCTGATAGCCGTGGAATACCTCTCCACTCCTCATAAGCACCTCAGGACATGTTGCCCCCTTGTCGCTACGTCACTATGTGCTAGCGACCGTTTCCGGGGGCCCATTATTGAGTGTGCAAGTCACCCCCTGCCATTTTTTCCGTGTATAAATAAAACATTGATCAGGCAGGGGTCATAGTTCTTCCATAGTTCTTAGTAACCAGTCCACTTCAGCCACCCAAACCCATAGTCCAACTTTTTATTTTTTCCTATCCTACAATAGTCCTACACCAACCGGGGGTTATCCTTGGGTGCACTTGCATAGTGCATACAGGGATAATCGTCGGACGGTGCCGCATTTCATTAAAATTTCCTAAGGGGCCTCTGCGAGTTGGCTTCGGCCCCTCGTACGCCTTCCAAAGGACCGGGACCCCATGGTCCCGAGATATATAAATTCAAAAATAATAATAATAATAATAGCAGTCCGTCCGTTGCCTAACTGGAAATCTCCAGGGCCGGACGGGCTGCACAACTTTTGGATAAAATGGTTCAAACGGTCGCACGTCCGCTTGGCATCCCAGTCCAGTCAGCCTTAGAGTCAGGGTCGCTACCCCAATTCCTAACGACAGGAATAACCCACCTGCTCTATAAATCAGGTAGCACCGCGGATCCCAAAAATTATAGACCGATCACTTGTCTACCGACGGTCTATAAAGTTCTTACATCTATTTTGAGAGCTAAAATTAACAAACATATAGACACCAACTCCATCATGTCTGTCTCTCAAAATGGATGTAAGAATGGGTCCCGGGGTACTAAGGAGCTGCTCCTCATTGATATGACCATTAACCAACAGGTTCGTCGTTCCCGAAAGGATCTGTCGACATGTTGGATAGATTATAAGAAGGCCTATGACTCCGTGCCACATACATGGCTCATGAGGGTGTTGGAGTTGTATAAAGTAGATACAACTCTGTGCACCTTCCTGATGTCGTGTATGGGGCAATGGAGGACGGTCCTTCGCTTTCCAGGATGTCGAAATATCCAGAGGAATAGCGAGCCGATAAGGATCGAGCGAGGCATATTCCAGGGCGACAGTTTGAGTCCGCTTTGGTTCTGCTTGGCCTTGAATCCTCTAAGCACACTGCTGGAGGATTCAGGTCTAGGCTATCGGCTGAGGAGAGGTGGTCAGGTTATATCTCACCTCCTTTACATGGATGACCTAAAACTCTTTGCCCCCAACAATTTGCAACTGATGGAGCTACTGAAAATTACTGAAACTTTTAGTAGCGCCATCAGGATGGAATTTGGTGTGGACAAATGTGCGGTCATTAAGCGAGGGGAGATTGTGGAATCCGTGGGAAACCAACTCTCGGATTCCACAAACCTTAGGGCCCTCTCCGCATCCGATACCTATAAGTATTTGGGTATGTCAGAAGCGTTGGGCATCAATGTTACTGACATGAAGCAATCGTTGAAGGAGCGCTTCTTTGGTCGCCTGAAAAAAGTATTTAATAGTCTTCTTTCAGGCGGAAACAAGGTGCGTGCCTTCAACGATTGGGTCATACCGGTTTTGATGTACTCTTTTGGCATACTCAAATGGACTCAGACCGAACTCGACGCCCTGGATAGGAAGGTCCGTACGCTGCTGACTGCAAATCGAATGCATCACCCACGGTCATCGGTAATGAGGCTGTATATTCCGAGAAAGTGTGGAGGTCGAGGGTTTTTAAACGCTAAGACTCTCCACAATCGCGAGATATGCAGTCTCAGGGAATATTTCCTTGAAACCGACGTGGGGATGCACCGAGATGTAGTCGTGGTGGACAATGGCCTCACCCCGCTCTCCTTAGGTAAAGAGAACTGGCGCAAACCAGTAGTGCTTGACACTAATGATCGCATGGAGGTATGGCAGAGTAAGGAGCTTCACGGACGCTTTTTCCGGGCCCTACATGGACCCGATGTAGATTTACTAGCGTCCGTAGCCTGGCTGCGTTTCGGTGATCTTTTTGGAGAAACCGAAGATTTTGTCTGTGCAATTATGGACGAAGTTATGATGACGAACAATTACCGGAGATTTATTGTGAAAGACGGCACGGTTGACATCTGTCGGGCATGCCACCGGCCGGGAGAATCAATCAGGCATATTATCTCCGGGTGTTCTCGTCTAGCTAACGGGGAGTACTTGCATAGACACAACCTTGTAGCCAGGATAATCCATCAGCAACTTGCTCTGAAATACAGCCTTGTGGAATCGGAGGTGCCGTACTATAGGTATGTGCCCGACCCAGTTCTCGAAAATGGAAATATCACATTGTACTGGGATCGATCCATCATCACTGACAGGACTATTGTTGCCAATAAGCCTGATATAGTGGTGATGGATCGATTAGAGCGGCGCGCAATGATTGTTGACATAACCGTCCCGCATGATGAGAACCTCGTGAAAGCCGAGAAAGATAAACAAATCAAGTATCTTGACTTGGCTCGCGAGGTTGTCGACATGTGGGATGTTGACTCAGCAATCATTGTGCCAATAGTCGTTACAGCCAATGGATTGATAGCCAAGAGCTTCGACCAACACCTGAGGAGGCTCTCGTTGGCCAGCTGGATCAAGGGCTTGATTCAGAAAGCAGTACTTCTGGACACGGCTCGCATTGTCAGGAGGTTCTTCTCTCTGGAGCCCTGACCACCGGTAGCTTGGACCCTGTTCCCGATACCGGTGGGCTACTATTTTTTATATTTTTGAATGTTTTTATATATTTTTTTTATATTCTAATATTTAAAAATATAAATTATATGTATATAGACGAATAAAGGAAATAATAATATATTTATTTGCATAAAAACATGGTATAAAAGATGGTAAAAGTACAATTTAGAGCAAAACATGTTTTGCCAATATAATATTAGCATGCAAATTTTCAATAATTATGTAACTGAGATTAACATTTTTTCTCAATGAAATCCTTAACACTATAAAAACTATGAATAGATAACCACTCGTAAATTTTCTTTTTAAATAGCTTAGTATTTAAAATTTTGAGATCGTTTGGTAACTTATTATATAATCGTACACACATTGCAAGGCAACTTTTGTTATATTTAGTTAGCCTTGGAATCTCACTTAGTACGAGCCTGTTGGGGTCTCGTCGGTTTCGGACATTAATATCATCTGCTTTGACAAATAAATTGTGATGCTTTCGGACAAATATACAAACCTCATAGATATAAAGACACGGTAACGGTAACAAACCAAGTTTTTTGAATACAGGTCTACATGATTCGTCTGGTTGGAGCCCGTAAATTGCTCTAATGCATTTTTTCTGAGCAACGAATGCTCTATTATGATCGGTGCTGTTACCCCATATTATTAAACCATATCGCAACAACGACTCGACATATGCGTGATACGATGTTATCGCCGTTTTAATGTTACGCTTCTAACCCCTTTGAGTGCATATACAAACTTGTTTACTCTTTTAGAGACATTATCAACATGTGTAAATTACAACAATACCTTTTGGCGCGAGAACTAGGATTTAAAGCATTGCACTATTGCAGGCTAGGAACGGGGCGGTGCCAAATAAATTTAAACCTTATTGCATGAGCAATACTATCAAAGTTGCATTGGAAATCGGGCGTCCAGAGTCAATAGAGTCCGGCGCGACCAGACATCGAGTCAGTGCCTCGGCGCGGAGTGCGAGAATGAGAGGGAACAAGTGTGCAATGAGTAGAGATAGTTCGAAGTTCGAACCCTGCCGAATAGGGCCGAACGAATAACGAAATCAACCGATTAAATTGGGTCTAAAAATTTTTGCATAACAAATTTCAATTGTTTATAATTAAACTACGCAAATAAAAACTGCTAAGTTAGATTAAATAGTAATAATAATGATAGTAGTACTAATATATAATTATTTTATATGATTATTTGATACTAGCCGATGCCCGCGGTTCCACCCGCGTAGAATTTGTTTCCCGTTGTCCCACAGGAACCTATAATCGGAATAAAAGGTAGCCTATGTGCTATTCCAGACCAAGACTTATCACCTGTGCTAAATTTCATTGAAATCCATTCAGTAGTTTTTGTGTGAAAAAACAAAAACATCCAAACATTCTCACGGATACACAACAAATGTGAAAATTATTATTGTCAGAAAAAAATAATATTTGGCAAGATACTGATAATGTTTATTTATTGTTTAAGAATTACAGCGAAAAAGAAAGTACATTCCCGATACAGAAAATGAAACTCAATGCGACGATGACGAAGAGATAGTACAGAATTCACAACGCTGGGAAGACTCAGAAAACTGGGAACAGGAATTTATACCAAACCAAAAAACATGTAAGGATACTTCAACGTACACAAAAAAAGAAATGGTGGACAGTGCAACATGCACAGAAAGAGATGATGGCCCGACTATATTGGACGTCCATGGATGTAAATATTTTGGCCAGTTGGTTTCAAATGAATTATTGCGCTTTAAACCATATGAAAGAAATATAAAGATGCAGAAAATATTAGATATAATAAAAAAGTAATTTTAATATCAAATAAAGACCGGACAAAAGTTAAATAAAACCAAATTTTAATTCAATTACAATTTTAATTTTAACCAAATTTTGACTTAGATGATAATATTTATTAAAAATCATTACATCAGATCCGATTAACTAACATAGAATTTCAATATTTGTGAAATTCTCTGAAACAATCATTAAGGCACAGGCCTGGGAATCCAGGGCAATCGGGACAGCCAGTTATAACAGATACCCTTTTTTTAGTTTTTGTGTAACAAACTCTGCATCTTTTTCTTAGGGTATTATTACTTCTCTTTGGTAAATTGGCGGGTAAATGTATTTTTGACTGTGATAGAGGACGAGAAAGTTCTGATACATTGGGCATTGGTAACAATTCTTGCATTACACTCTTTATAAATTTATATAATGAAGTTTTATTTGTAGTGTTTTTTGCGTTGAAAAGTAAATAACCATTCACCAAACATATTTGGATTATGTGTATTATGACTTTTTTGTACCAGCGCAGGGTCTTGTGCTCACAGCAATAATAGCTTAGCATCTGATCATGTCGATCTATTGCCCGCATATATTTATTATACTTTATTTGTACGGCCGGCTTATATTTTATTGAGCGTACACGGCGACTAGTAGTCCCTTTATAATTACTTTTGTGTTCAGTACTTATAAATAATACTTCCCGTTTATCTTGCCATTTGGTGACGACAATTTTTTTATTGTTTTGTAATATACACGATTCACCAGGCTTTAATTTGCACATTTTTAATTCTCTTGGATTTCCTATACGGTTTGGTCTTAGGGTACCAGTCACATACGTGTTTTTGCCTATTAACTCATCAGCCAACCCTACGCTGGTATAAAAATTGTCCAAATACAAAGCATGCCCTTTGTCAAAATATTTTTGCATGAGCAGATGCACCACTTTTTTAACGTGGTTTCTACCTCCTACTTGTACGTCTTGGGATCCTGCATACATGTGAATTTTTTAAATTATACCGTTGGCGTCGGCTAAAATGTACAGCTTAATGCCGTATCTATGGGCTTTGCCTTTGATATATTGACGAAAATATAGTCTCCCTTTCCACAAAATAAGAGATTCGTCAATTGTCAACTCTCTCAATGGGTAATATACGGCGTCAACTGTCTCATTGAACAAATCGATCAAAGATTTTATTTTAAATATACTCTCCGTCCTTTCGATATCTTGTACGTTCAAAGCTCTTAAAATTAAAAAAAACCTATCCCTAGACATAAATAGGCGTGGACTAAGACGGAAAAAATAATGAGTGGACCAATAGTCCACCATTCTGTTCAGCTTTATGGTGCCCATTAGTAATATTATGCCAATAAAAGTTTTTAATTCGGCGACACTTAGATCGGTCCACTTGCTAAAGCGAGAACGTGCAGTTGTCGCTTCTACTTTCAATTTGTTACCGTACTTGTTTGTACATTTTAATATTAAATTTAAAAAGCGGGCATTCATAAATAAAAAAAAATAATCCAAAGGACTTTGGACCTCTGCGTCATGTGGCTGCAATATACTACTTGTCCCCGTAAATGGTATCTGTAACATCTGACTGGGATTACCCGGAAACCAGCCAGTTGTTTCTTCTAAAGACTCTTCCTCTGGATCTTCGTTCTGTTCATTGGCGTGAGAATCGACAATGTTTGCATCCTCGTTCGCACTTGCATCGCTTAACTCATTTAAGAGTTCTTCGTTATTCCCGGTTAGAATTCCATACAGTTCTTCGTCTTCATATAACTGTAAGCCTGGAATGTCATATAACTGCTCACTTTCTTGAGGAGACATCATTCGTTCCAATTCCACGCTTACGGGATCTATGGCCGATGATGTACCCGGAATTGGCGAACTTGGAATATCCATATATGGATTCTGATGGTACATGCCAGATGATGGTCCAGGAACTGGCGCACTTAGAAAAGGATCTACGCTAAATAATGGTTCAGGTTCCGGAGAACTCGAAGAATGGTATTCCATTTTCTTCAAACTGCAAAAGAATGAAAACACTATTGGAAACGAAAATAAAAGAGACACGTATTTTTGGTCGTGTTTTTCATTGTGTTGTCTATTTTAATTTGTAAAAAGTACACCAAAAGAGGTTTATGGAGGTTTTAACAGTTATTTTAATATTACAGACAGACACTCCAATGTTATTTATTTGTATAGAGTAATAGACGTATAGATTATATTTAGTAATAATACTTATTTAGTTACATAATATTTATCAGTAGATCTACAATAAAATGATTTGATTTGAAAAAACTCATCATTTTATGACTAGTACGATAAGCTTATGTTATGGGATCTAGACAACCGATAAATAACTTATGTATAAAAAAGAATCTTACTTGAAGTTCACGGCAAGTAGAGATGTGTGCACAGGCTGAAGTCGCACGGAGTCCAGTTCAAAGCCACAATTGTCACAACGCAAAATCAGAGTCCACTTTACACAGCCAAAATCGTCACAAATGCAAAACCAAAATCGATAAAAACACGAGAGTCCAGTAAACAAGCGAAAGTCATCGGTAAGGTAAATAACAAGAAAAGTAAGCACGTCTGATAACTAAGGATAGTAAACCAGAAGTAATTCAAAAAACAAGATGCGCGAAAGAAAAAAATTTATACCACGTGTTGTTACAATAAACAATGGACGGTCCCGGCCGCTCCTAGACCGACCGTCCATTGTCTGTTTCCATTTTTTTGTAAGTCTATACAATTTTATCCAAAATAAACCTTTAATATAGAGTGAATACAGTCCTTTTTCGAAGCGCTTTTGGCAAATGCAATTTTGTGTCGTAGCATCATGCATGAGCATGACATGACTCATATTAGCCACAACCATATTGATACGCGTAGTTTAAAATAGCGTGGTACGACGCACGGTGATATTTTTTATGTAAGTAGGTACCTACCATATTTCGAGACATAAAATTTACCCACTATCGATACCCAAATGTGATTACGACGTATATGCATATTTCTTTATAGATAAGGATTAGAGAGTAAATAATAATAATAAATAATAATCTCAGACTTTGAATAAATCAGCCCTTAGCTTCAGTGTGGCTTGAGTTTTATTTCTTCGGATCGTATTCAAAATCGAGTAAAACAACCAGCCAATGTGCAGCCAGCCAAACTAAATACTATTTCCAGCAGCCATCACACAACTTACTGACCCGTTTATGCTGAACTTCATCAACTTCATCTATCAAAAAGTACTCTGTGCTTCAACCCGAGTTCCCGACGCGACGCCTGCAGCCAAGGCAACGGGTGCGAAGGCTGCGCCCTACATGCGCAGCGCCCCAGGCCCGTGCGCGACTGCGCCGCAGACGTCAAAAAACCAGTTGACAACTCCAATGTGACATTTTGTAAATAATGAAAATAGTTAATTTTTTTGAGTGCGTGTGTATATAGTTTATTTTTATATTTTTTAGGTAAGTTTTACTGTAAGTTTAAGTGTATTTTTATATATGTTCAATGCCGGCTGTAGCGACGCCGGAAACTGTGGTAGTCAACCTGCCACATCACTTGATGTTCAGCTGGTGAGATGTCCACATTGCTCACAGGCACGTTTTTTTAAAGGCGAACGGGGGCTGAGGATACACTATGGCAAGATCCACAAATCGCATAGTGTACCATTGTGCCCCCCAGCCGAATCCCCAACATCAACACCTCTAGAACAAAACTTGTGGAAAAAATTAGCAAAATTAAAAAATTCTACTCCTATATTAAAGAGAGTTCCCCGGGGCGCAAGACGATCTGTTGCAGCGAGTTTGGCGCAATGTATCCGTCTTGCGACCCAGGAGAACTCACAAAGTGCCTGGGAGCAATTACTTACCTTCCCTTATAGGATTCTGCATGTCCAAAAAAATTTGGCAACTAAAAAAACATTAACGAACCAAATTAAAGAAAATTGTAACAATTCGGCCCTAATTTTAGATCCAAAATTACCCGCATTCCATAACATACCTCAAAAAGGATTGTGTTCACATGTGGAATCCAAATTAAGTGAAGGTGACATCAGGGGTGCCGCCAGGATACTTTTCAGCAGTGATGTGGTGGCGCCTTACTCTCCAGAAACACTAACAGCTCTAGAGAGTAAACATCCAGCGCCTGCGGATGGTCTCACCTTCCCCGACCCCCCCGACCCTCCCGACCTAAATTCAACCTTCCTTAACGTTTCGGCCCCCCAGTTGTTTGCAGCCGTGAGTTCCTTCCGAAGTGGTTCCGCCGGCGGCCTCGACGGCCTGACTCCACAACACCTGAAGGATTTATTGAGTTCAGGCGCCGGGGAAGCTGGTGAGTCGCTTTTGAAGGAGCTTGCCACCATGATTAACCTCATGCTCACCGGCGGTGTGAACGAGGCCGTCGTCGATGTCTTGTACGGGGCCAATCTATGTGCCCTACGCAAGAGGGACGGCGGCATTCGTCCCATCGCCGTTGGGTGCACTTACAGGCGTACGGCAGCCAAAATATGCTGTAAGCTATTCAGTGAATCTCTTACAGTTAAGTTTCAGCCCCTGCAGCTTGGTTTTGGTTCGAAAGGGGGCTGTGAGGCTGCCGTGCATGCTCTTTCCACATTTTTAAATTCCAACAAAAGTGAGGTCATCCTCAAGGTTGACGTTAAGAACGCTTTTAACTCTGTAAACAGGGACACTTTGTTGGCTGAAGTCAAAAAGGAACTACCCGAAATTTATGGTTTTATGTGGCAATGTTACAGGTACCCTTCCAAATTATTATATAAGGACAATGTTTTGGAATCTGCAGTTGGATGCCAGCAAGGTGACCCTCTCGGGCCAGTCATTTTCAGTTTGGCTATTCATCCAATTATACGTAAACTAAATTCAAAATTTAACGTGTGGTATTTGGACGATGGAACGCTAGGAGGTGATGTAGACACTGTTTTGAAAGATCTCGAACTCCTCAAACAGGAATTTCAATCTATTGGCTTGGACCTTAACCCCTCAAAATGTGAACTTTACCTTTCTGACATTACCGACAGACAATTGACTCTAGATAAATTTAATGCAATAGCCCCACAAATCAAAATTTTAGACAAAAGTTCACTGCACCTCCTAGGTTCCCCAATTTTAGAAGACAGTTTTTCTCCATTCATCGACGAAAAAATAAAAAATTTCAATGAGATTTCGGACAGACTCTCTAAAATTAATTTACATTCGGCATTCACCCTGATTAGATACTGTTGTTTTGGCCCAAATTTTATGTATTTTCTACGCTCTTCACCTTTATGGAAGCAGCCACACCTCTTGGACAAAATTGACCAAATTATTCGCAGCACACTAACATCCATTCTAAATGTGGCCTTGGACGACCGAGCGTGGCTTCAAGCCACACTACCCATCCGTTTTGGTGGCCTCGGCGTCCGCAAAATTACCAGTATTAGCATACCGGCGTTCCTGTCTTCTGTCCACAGCACTGAAAAGTTGACCGAGAAAATTTTAGCTCCCTGCCTGGTTGACTGTGAAGTGCCGTGCTTGACCGACGCGGAGAACGCCTGGAAAGCGGCTTGCCCGGATACAGATCGCCCTATAAACCCATCTTCCCAGAGACAGTGGGATGAGCCGCTCTGCAGGTTGGTACGGAATAATCTTATCAATACGTCCACCAATTCTGCTGAGCGTGCCCGCCTGTTGGCTGTGGGTGAGTGGGAGTCGGGGCTCTGGCTTCAAGCACTCCCGTCACCCAACATAGGCACTATGCTGGGTGACACCACCTTTCGGCTCGCTACCTGTCTGCGTTTGGGCGCTCCTTGCGGGGCTCCGCATCGCTGTCAGTGCGGTGAAGCTGTCGACTGCCTCGGGCACCATGGCCTATCCTGCAGTAGGAGCGCAGGCCGGATAGCACGGCACGCCAGCATTAATGACATCATCCGTCGTGCTCTTGTCACCGCCGGGGTGCCAGCTGTTTTAGAACCCAACGGTCTGGCACGCGACGATGGAAAGAGACCAGACGGAATGACCATAATGCCCTGGAAGTTAGGCAGACCTTTGGTGTGGGATGCAACATGTGTCGACACCCTTGCGCCATCCCATCTTCCTAGTACGGTGGGCTGTGCTGGGGCGGCTGCTGCAGGTGCAGAAAACCTCAAACGGCGAAAATATTGCAACCTAATTGGGAGTTATATGTTCGAGCCGTTTGGGGTTGAAACACTAGGGCCATGGGGTCCGAGTGCCCACTTGGTTTTTCGAGATATCGCCAAGCGGTTAGTCGACTCTTCACGTGACCAGAGGGCTGGCCTATTTCTTGGCCAAAGAATTAGCATTGCCATACAACGTGGCAATGCTGCCAGCCTTTTGGGCACTGTTCCTGTTGACAGCGATGCGGACGAATTCTTTGATGCCCTATGATTATTTTACTTATTTTTTTATATAAATGTACATATTATTATAGTTTATTTGTTAACCTCAACAATATTCATTAGAGAGTTGTAATTAAAAGAGGAGAAGAAACATCTCTATATAAATACTTTTATTGTTTAAATTTTATCTTTATTTAGAGCGGGTGTAAAATTTTATAGAAGACAAGCTAAAGACAACCGCAGCAAAGTGATTTAGCTGCTTTACTGTAATACATTTATAATTTATTATCATATGATGATTTAATATCAAATACTTCAACTTCCAAAAAGGTTGGTGCCCCCTATTTTTTTAAAAATATTACAGTATCCAGAAACGAAGGCTACGAGCTTAATATACGTGAAAAATGAAGATAGTTTGGTTTCAGGTAAAACTTCCATAAAACTTAATTGAAGGAGTTATCATCGATTTCAAAATGACACATATCCGTGCCTGACGCCACACTTAAAAAGAAGTGATGGCACTGAAACGTGCCATCCGCAACGAATCGGTTAATACCTCATAATCAATCAAATTACTAGGAAATGCAAAATAAGTTGAAAAGGTTGAGCACATCTGTATTAAATAAGTCACTTACCTTCCATTTCCACAAATACACTTGTTTCGCCACTTTTTATCGCTTAAAACAACGTGCCTGACCGTTCACGTTAGATTTCACATGTAAACTAAAAGTATTCGAGCTTTGAATACGTAAAAAAATGTCAAAACACTGTTTTCTTTTCCGCATGGCTGAAGACACAGATGAGTGTCATTTAATCGTATGGCGTTGGGCACTGATCAGTGTCACGTTATTTTTGTTCGACGCCACGGCTAGAAGTTAGTGAAATTAGGCATCGCAACGAATCGGTTAAGAAATGAATTTTCCAATATTAGTTTCCGTCCGTCAAAAGCAAAAGTCAGAGATATTATTACAGAATAGAGAAAAGTTAGTTTGTGCTCTTACATTAGATGAAATGAGTATTAAAAAGGGATGCCAGCGAGGCCGTGACCGTGTGATTCGTGGATATGTTGATATTGGTTCGTCTTTACCGGTAGACGATCCTTCACAGTTACAAGAATGTAAAGATGCCTTAGTTTTTATGGCGGTTCCGCTTAAATATAATTGGAAATTACCCATTGCATATTTTTTGATAAAAAGTTTACCAGCTTCTACCAAAAGTCATTTGATGAAACTAGCTTTAATTCGCCTTCACGATGTGGGTGTTGAAATTTGTTCTTACATTGAACGCCGTCCACCACTATACGAGTACTTTCCTTATGGGCTGACACCGATTTGCGTTTTCGACAAATTTTACACAGTATATTTTATTGGCTCATACGGTTCAAAATAGTCAACAACCCCACTCTATATAATTATTTCTTATTACTATTCAAAGAATTAACAAAATAATTGCTGTCGCGCACCGGTGACCACCACGGCGCACGCCGTTGGAAATCTGCATCGCGCGCTTGACACGCCTCAATAGAGTTAGTAATCGCACGCAAGGTCATGCGCATTGTTTACCAATCATATTACATATTTTGGTTTGTTTTAGTGACAGTTTTACCCTGGTTATAAGTGAATAAACTGTGTCCTGCCTGACTGTAAGTCAAAGTGTGGTGTGATCATGGATGAGTTTGAAGACTTTGAAATTACAAATGACGATTTGACGCAGATTAAAAATATAGAAATTTCCTTGCTCAATAGTAGCTTTCAACTAAGTTCGGAGTCTGAGGAAGAATATAACTTACAACCACCTTTACGAAAGCGACGTCGACGAGTTCTGTCCATTAGTGACACGAGCGACATTGAATTTGAAAATGCCGTGCCAAGTACTTCTGGTCACACCGCGTCGCTAACTACAACATCTACCGTGTGGCACCAACCAAAAGACAATCAGCGTCGTATTATCCCCTACACTGAATTCCCAGGATTATATTCACGAGTTGTAAGAGAAATGATCAATAAGACCCCGGCAGATTTCTACCATTCTTTAGTACCAGACGAAGTATTTGAAATGGTGGCCGATTATACGAATACCTTTTCTATCAAAAAAGTCACAGGGTCTGACGCAGCTTCTAAAGCTGCACGGATTCGCCAGTGGAAACCTACATCCGCAGCAGAGATGAAACGATTTTTCGGACTGATTATTTTCATGGGGATCGTAAAATTACCCAAAATATCCTACTACTGGTCAAAAGATCCTGTACTTGGACAGAATTTTCCACGAACAATAATGAGTCGAAACAGATTTGAGCTGCTGTTGCAAATGCTGCACTTTTCTCAGCAAGACGAAGACAATAAATCTAATAGATTACACAGAATTGAAGATTTATTTGCTACTCGTATTATGTCGCCACTTGCGGATCCCTAAATTCTTACGACAATGACTAACACCGTATCGCGCTCTACACCGTGAGATTCGCCTTCCCAGCAATCCAATAGCGTGTGTCCAAAGATTGTGCAATAGCAGCATATTGGTGGCTCAGATTCGCTTTATCAGCAATCCTATAGCGTGAGACCGAATATTGTGTATTGGTGTCTCACTATTGTTTCTCACATCGAACAGTTGTCACGCATATTAGTTTTACCCATCTAATTGTAATTATTATATTAATTAATTAAATTCTTAAATAAATTATTAATTAAATTCTTTAAGTAAATTATATCGGTTTTATTTGCATCCTCGACTGCAGCCGAACGTAATTGGCGCAGTCGGTAGGATACTCGCGGTCGGTTTCGCGTAAAAAGTAAGATTTCCGCAATCGCAAAGCCGCCCGTGCGGGCTATCCAGTCGCTCCAGAGTATCCCGAATCTACACGGGCTGAATCGAGGAATCCAGACATTGATTACGCAAAGGGCTGATATAAAAATAAAAATGCTGCAATAAAAAGTTCTATGTATTGCGGATAGATGGTACTTTTCACAATTAAAAAATAAGTTCAAAGTTACCAGGGCATGATTTAAACATTCCTCGAAAGTTGTGAGTTCCTGTAGGTTGCTTATAATTTTGAAATTATTGTCATTATTGCCCTGTCGATTAATGTCAGTTACTGGTACCGAAATACGTGTCAACAATTCTTCTAACGCAAGTTTTTGTAAAATATTTTGCTGATTATCAAATAGCACTTGTGTATTTACTTCATTCGCTGATGTCACTCTTATTAAATGGTCGAGCTATTGCGCTATACTATCCAGTTTTTCTGCACGAATTCCTGGGATTCCTGTGGTCTCAGTGGCTTGATCATTATGGTAATTCTATAACTCCAACGACTTAATTTTGATCAATTAACTCAACGCCACTGGTATTTTCCTAAAACTGGTAATTTTCTTCTCACCCTTATTGACCTCATCCGCAGCCAATTTCATAATATGTGCTGGTGTAGTCCCTCTATCTGTCCTTCTTTTATAATTACGCATTCTTTAAAAGAAAGAAAAAATACACTATTTATTAAACATATCACTGCAATAAAACATATGGGTAAAAAGTCCTCTCGCGAGGCAAGAAGTCCCATCGGGGTACTTCTTGTCCCATACCTACGTCCAGTGATTTGCAAGTTTATAAAATAAAAACGGTTAACAACAAGAACATTTTGTTACCATGCATTACTTACGGATATAATAAGACTGCAATATGAACTTAACTTAATCTTTTCTTTACGGTCAATGTGGATCTATGAAAGAAACGAGGATAAACACTTTTTTATTTTTGGCGCGAAAAAATTCCGATAGCCGTGTTTGGAGGAACCACAGACCTCTAAATTTTTCGAAAATGTGTACGATAAATCTTCTTATGACTTGGGAAACTTCACGTACAAAATATTAAGTGATAACGAAAAACGTCAAATTCTTGATATAGGGCCTTTACAGCCTTCAGGACCTTTTCCAACAGACATCAACCAGAACAATAGGTGTTTTTCAAAATCGTACTACGTTTCAAGTTCTAAATATGGACCAGAATCGTTTTTGGTTGTGTTATTCCAAAATACTAGACGCTGCCTTTTGTCAACCCTGCTGATTATTTGCTTCACATAGGAATAATGTTTGGTGTAGGGCAATTCGGGATTAGAAGCATTTATCAGAAAGAATTAAACAACACAGTTGTTCGAGTGGCCATACGGAAGCATTTGCTGTGTATGAATTTTGGAAAAAAAAAATGATACTAATACTATCGACAAGGAACTCGCAAAGAAGCATCATTTTGGAAAATGGTTCTTCAAAGGTTATTCGATATCATACTTACCCTAGCAAAGAGTTCTTTGGCTTTGAGAGGACATCGAGAAGACTTATGTCAGGAAGGATACCATGGAAATTTTCTGTCCTTTGTAGAGAATATGATCACATTTTGCGGCAAGTTTTGGATATGCCCAACGGTAATAATTATTATTTCTAAAATTTTTATCATTTTATTTTGTTTATAATTATTAACTGTTTAATATCAGGACTTTTTGAAATTGTGTTCTTTATGTTTTTACAAGATATGTGGGTGCAACAATTCAGAATGAAATGATTGAGAGCTTTGGGACCAAACTCGAAACCCATCTACTAGAACAAATTAGGGCGTCACCGTTTTTCGCCATCGTAATGGATACGACACAGGACATATCGAAGGTAGATCAGTTAAGCATTGTGAGGTATGCAGTAGGGTAGGGTGGGGCTTAAAGGTCCATTTTACGTAAATTGCCTTGTAACTATTTATGTATAAGGTTCAGAAAAATATCTTTTTCATCCCCCCATCTCGGAAAGAGTATTTTTGCTCTTCGATAACTGAGTGCAAAAGCCGTTTTTATCCGCTAGAGGATAAAGTAAAATTGAATTTAGAACATCGTGTGCAACAAATTTGTGAAATCAAAACATCATTAAACCTATTTATTTCTACCTCTATGGTACCGAATTTATCATACAACCTTTTTTTTTAAAAAAAACTCAGACTCGGAACCTTCTTGGTGTACTTACTTTTTTTTAAATTTGCGCGCGCCTTTTTCTTTTCATGTCATATTGTTAAAACCTATCCTCGTCACTCACAGCCGCTCATTCAAGAACCACCATCTGTAGCAGCTGTTGAGGCGCAGCCATCGGGTGTTCCGCAACCGAAACACCTTTCTAAGACGTCATCACCGCTATCCAATGATCCCCTCTATTTGGAGAGTTTCTTGAACGAGATGGGAACGGAGATGCGCATGGCTCCCGTGGCCAACGAGGTGCACCCAGGTCACTACGGGTTCGCATCAATCGTCGAAGAGGATTATAAATCCGTGACAGCACGTTCGCACATATACGCGAAGAACGTGTCTCAGTCCATGCATGCATATTATGTTGGGATGCATGTCTACCATCGTATGTTGGATCTCCACCGTCAAAATGGTTCAACGCTTTCAATTGCTGAATCCGACCATAACTCAGATGGAAGTTGGCAGCTATGCAGTCACTAAATTAGTCGAGCAGCTAGCTAGCTAGCTCCGACGAGCTCTTGTTACCGTCGGCGTTCCAGCTGTATTAGAACCCAATGGCTTGGCACGCGACGATGGTAAGAGACCGGACGGTATGTCTTTATTTCCATGGAAGGTGGGTAGGCCTTTAGTGAGGGACGCAACGTGTGTCGATACTCTTGCGCCATCCCATCTTCCTGGCTCGGCATGCTGTGCTGGCGCTGCTGCTGCGGCTGCTGAAAACCTCAAGCGGCGAAAATATAATAACCTTATCGGAAATTATATTTTCGAGCCGTTTGGGGTTGAAACCCTCGGGCCGTGGGGTCCGAGTGCTCATGGTCTTTTTTAAGAAATTTCAAAACGGCTGGTTGACACTTCCCGTGACACAAGGGCTGGCTTTTACCTTGGCCAAAGGCTAAGCATTGCCATACAACGTGGCAATGCCGCCAGTCTCTTGGGAACATTACCAGTCGACAGCGATGCGGATGAATTTTTCGACGCTATATTTTAGTTTCTGTATAGTTTTAGTTAAGTTAGGATTTAATTTTGTTATTTTTAGTATTAGATATACATAGATATTATATTTGTATAGCCTTAATTTAGACAAGCTTAGTTAGTACCACCCATATTATTTAAATAAAGCTTTAAAACCTTAGGTTAAAAACAAGAAACTTTAAAAGAAGTGAAAAACCTAAAATGAGTGATTCTAGCGACGAGGAAGTTTATTTGACGCCAACAGAATTGACTGAAACTGTTAAAAGTGCGCAAACGAGCTTTCTCCCTCAACAATCACGCGAGAAGTATTTGAAACAGTACGATATGTTTAACACGTGGCGACTAGCTAAAGGAGCCAAATCTTTCTCAGAAAATGTTTTGCTGGCATATTTTATTGAATTATCCAAGTCCAAGAAATCAAGCACTCTATGGAGTACGTATTCAATGCTAAAAGCAACAATAAAGATGAAAAAAGACATACATATCGACACCTATTCTAAATTAGTGGCATTTTTAAAAAGAGCCTCATCGGGTCATCAACCAAAAAAGTCGAAGGTTATCACAGCATCGGAAATTGAAAAATTTCTTAACGAAGCACCTGATTCCGTATATTTGGCGGCAAAAGTAAGTCAGTTGCACATTCAGCATCTACTTAGGTATATTAATCAACTACTTAACATAATCTAGTACTTAATAGATGTTGATAGGCATAATTATGCATGCATATCAATTTTATTAATTTATTTACAATAATACTCTTTATGTTCCAAGTTGTTCTTATTATTGGTATAAACGGAGCATGTCGAACTAATGAAATAACACAACTTGATGTCAAAAACATTGAGAAACATTCAGATGACTTACTATTAATTAATTTACCTAATACAAAGACAAAAAGAGACCGCAACTTCGTCATTCGGAAGGAATACGTAACAATTGTTGAGAAATATCAAGCCTTACGCCCGCCGAACACTCCAATCAATCGATTTTTTCTACAATATCGCAACGGAAAGTGTGTTAGACAGCCTATGGGTGCTAATAAAATTGGCAGTATCCCTCGAGAAATAGCAACATTTCTTGAACTTCCAGAACCCCTGTTGTACACGGGTCATTGTTTCCGACGAACTTCTGCCACACTTTTGGCAGATTCAGGAGCTGATCTCCTGTCCCTTAAGCGCCATGGAGGTTGGAAGTCAAATGCGGTTGTAGAGGGATACATAGAAGATTCCATCCAAAATAAGTCTAAAATATGTAAAGGCATCGTAGGAAACATTACACTGAAAGAGCCTCAGCCAGATCCTTGGACTGGCCCTTCTACATCAAAAATAAGCCGTTACGAAACACCTAACCATTGCCCTGTCTCGCCAACATTTACGCCAAGGGAATCCGATGAATCGGTACTATTAAGTATGACAGATAGTTTACCGAAAAACAGTACACAAGTCACTAACACCAACATTACAGCCCAAGTAGCAAACAAATGTCTAAAAAAGGTATTGTAGATATCTTGAAGGCAAGTAGACGAATTCCAGCGGTTGTCTTGGCTAAAACTATTATGTCCCTCAAGATATCTTCTAGATACACTCCAAGGGGGAGTTAAGTAAAAGTGGGCACAGCATTTAAGAACATGTTAAGAAAGAGTTAATACTACTCTTTAGATAAACTTTAACCCTATTTAAGAATGTGGTTTTGCAGAAGTCTTAAGCACTGACTTCAAGATATCTTGTAGGTTGACTTAAGATCAAGAAATAGACTTGAAGATATCTACAATACCGAATTAAAACTATCAATATTGAATTGCAGATATTCAATCTTATCTTAGTGAAGTATAAATAAAAACTTATTTTGCTTTAAAATGCTTTAAGTAACATTAAGTACTTTAGAAAATATGGTGAACTTTTAAAGTATTACAAAAACTGTTTTAAGACTTATGAAAATGGCGATTAAACAACAATTTTTTATGACTAGAAAAGGCTTTCTTATGTCGTTGAATGCATTAGAAATTTAAAACGCATGATCATTTCTCGTGTAAAATCTATAGATAGTGCTATAAAACAGACGGGCTTTTAAAATACTAGAAAACAAACAATAAAATGTTGTATAATAATATAGCAAATTAAAAAAATTGTGGCATTTAGTGCAGATTACTACATTTTCTATAAATGTGTGAGTTATTAATGTAATTAGAATTACTATAACAAAAATGTAAGTTCAATCTACTCTAGTTTTTGATGAAGTGTTGTCGGATTTTTTTTTATAATTTTTTCACTTATAGTGCAAAATGGCGTTAAATCTTATTTTTCCTAAAGAAGTAAGATTTTAGACAATGCTGATTTTGTAAGGCTAGTTCAGACAAAGTAAAGACAAGTTACACTTGAAGTAGTACTACTTAAGAGATATTATACTTAACCTATACTAAAAACCGTTTTGGTGAAGTACTATTTTAATTTGTTTGGTAATAAGTGATTCTATAGTTTGATTTAGTTAAAACCAGATTACGTCTTAATGTTTTCTTAACTTGTCATTTCATCGTCCTTGTGTGGTTCTTGTTTATTTTGTGGTGAAAACAGGTCTATGCAAGATAGTCGAAAGAATATTATAAATAGGACTTGTCAGCAGGGAACAGCAGAATTTTTTTCCACTTACTCACTACCACTGAATGAAAAATAATTGAGATGTAACATTTGGTAGGTATAAGAAAAGGAAAATTAATTATCACATATAAATGATCGCAATTTTATTGTTATTAAATAATTATTTAGGTATCTCAATGCCGTTTTGCAAAATTTCCTTCATTTCAGTTACGAAAGGTTTTAAAAATTCATTAGACAGGGTTTTCCAATACCACAGTAAATTCCAATGGTCATTACAGGCACAGTGTTCATCTCATGAATGTTACATAGAATTGGCCAAAATTCTACTTAACCCGTAACCCGTCGATATTTACATTTATAAGTACATAAATTGGCATTTTTGTCCAAATTTTCAAAATACTGCACAATATTTTTTTTAAATCCGTTATGCCAGTATTTTCCACTGCCACAGGGTTCAATATCTACAGATTTTACTGTTTTCAGAAGTGTTCTAGCGTCTTTTGGCACAACACCCGGATCATGCTTGTAAATAATCTGCAATAAGCCATTGATTGCAGTAGGTATGTGGTATTGTGATCAATAGACCAGTTTCTTAATTGGACTCTAAAACCAAAATCACGATCAACTTTCGATGTGTTACAATCAGCTGTCGATTCATTAGAGTCGGAATCACAGTCCACTTTACGATTTCCAAATTTTCCGCGGTATCATCTTCTTCGTAATCCGTTAACGTCACTGAGGACCGACTCGAAGATATCGCATTGTTAGTAACGTTTGCAGCACTTATAGGCACATTGGTTATGTTAAATTTTTTATATTTTATAACACGCCGACGAAAGCCACCAGATCTTCTTAATTTTTCCACTTTATCCATATTTCTACTTGGTTCTATTTGAACAGAACGTCCCGTTAAATGTATTTTTACTCTAAACTTACTAATTTTAGTCAAAAAGGAATAAAATATACTCAGGAAAATCAGTTTCTAGAATTTGGTATTATAATTATCTTAATTCTATCTACAAAATCAATTTTTTCTTTGTTTGTCTAAAAAGGTACTTCAATTATTCAATTGAGTTTTAAGTGAGCTTTAAAATATTCTGAGTATAGTAAAAAAATATTTTTAGTTTTAACTGTAGACATACAAACTAGTTTTAAGAATACTTAACTTGGTTTTTGGTATTCCTAACTTACTTAAGTAGCGCTAGTTTAAAACGATTTAGTAGTATTAAAGAAAGAAAAGACTTAACGAAATCCTTTTTGATTTAGCTAAATCCAACTTTAGATAAAGTATAGATATGTAAGATTTAATCACTATTCTTGTTTGCTACTTGGGAGTACCTAACAAAAATATTACACTCAACTTAAGTAACTGCAACAACTTTACTTTAAATTTTTCTTAATTATACCTAAGTATTATTTGATAAAGTTTAAAGATTATTAAATTCTGTAATACTTACCTACCATAATGTAGTAGTTAATACTTAAACTGAAATAAAAGTATCTTGAGATTGTAAATGTTTATTTTTTTTGCATTTAATCATTTCCTCGCTGAGGTGGGATGAAAAGTTACGTGTTGCACTCGAGTGCAAAGATTTTTCACCTCGTGCTCTTTTGATTCCCTCGCTACCGCTCAGGATTCTAATTTCTGAATCACTCGCCGCGCTCGTGATTCAATTTTAGAATCCTTCGCTTGCTCGGTCATCAAAATTGAGCACGCGGTTAAAAAACAACTTTGCACTCTTGTATAACAAATAACTATTTTAGCAATAGATACTGTTATCCTTCATTTACAAGAAAGAAAAAGTGAACATAAGTAATGTCTATCTATAACTCAGATACTTGCATTTTTTAAAGTCAAGTCGAATGGTCCCTTTTGGCCCAAGGGTGGGGTAAGAAGGACCGGGGCTGGGGTAAAGAGGACCAGTATAATTAAATAGTTTTTTAAGATTAATTAAAGCAAGTAAATAAATGAAAACTATTTTAAATCAACCACGTTTTATTTTAATTAAAAAAAAAAACTAAACAACTTTACTTAATTTAACTTATGGCACAGCGTTTCAGTCGGTTCACTAATGTTTTACCAAAACTCCATTGACAAATTTTTAGTTTATAACCAACGTTTCGTATACTATTTATTTCAGAAACAACTCATTCCGCAAATATTTTATTTTATAAACACTCGCTTTACAAACATTTATTTGGCAAATGCTTCTCTTTACAAATGTTTCGGATGATATTTAATCATTTATACATTTTTCATTTAATATTTAGATTATTTTGGAAAAATCACGTTTATACAAACTATCATTTTATAATACACTAGCGACTGGATTAAAATCCATTGCGTAGTTTAAAAGATCTAAGCTTACAGACAGCGGGAGCTACTTTGTTTTATACTATGTAAAAATTTTCTAAACCAGTCACAAAGTGATCATGACGGTATTTTCCATTTGGGTCAAATAATTTACAGGCAAGTATTTTTTCTATATAATTAGTCGTTTCTGGCACTCGCCGGCCGCTGCCGCGGCACCGCTCGCTTCGCTCGCTCGGCTCGTGCGTAGGGGGTCACAGTTTTATCCTAACCTAACCTAACAATTTTGTTTTAAATAATTAACCTAATCTAACTGGTTCGGTTCCGGGTAGCCCACTAAAAATAGCCTCTTTTTTCTATTAGCGCAAGTCGATGAAAGAATGAGTTTCATTTTTAGGAAATTGCGTAATAATAAGTCAATATGTAAAACGTTTTTATCCCAAACGTTTTTTATTAGATAAAATGAATAAAAAATTAATTATTTGGCAAACTTGTTGTTGTATAATGATGAAATGACAAACCATGTTTTTGCCAATCGTTGCTTTTCAAGTAAACATTTGTAAATAAATTTTTGGTAAACTGACAGGGCACCGTTTCAATCTTAATTATACCAGCTTTTTGGTCCGAAACCTATTATCTAACATTAAAACAACATAATATTTTACAATTACTCATCTGAATCGCAATTAATATATATGTCGCAGGGATATGATGAAAACAGGGAATTGATCAAAGCTCTAAGCGATTTGATCAAATCACGGAGGATGTTAAAATAATAACACGTTTTTATCATTTCCCTAAGCAAATCTGGTGATTTGACAAATCCCAATAAAGAAATCTAGTGATTTGAACAAATCTCAAAATTGGTTCAGTGATATGACAAAAATAACTTTTCTGTGGTAATTTAAAGGTTTATTTTGTACTAGCAACCCACCCCGGCTTCGCACACAAAATGTAATATAGATCTCAAAAATCACAACTAGAACATAATTATTTGAAAAAGAGAAACAAAAATGTATTAAAAAATAGAAAAACGTAACGTATGATATGCCTATTTGTAATATTCACTTATTAAAACACGTAGCAGATTTGTGGCAACGTGAATTACACAGAACATTATTTTTCTTACAGGCACATTTGTTCGTTTTGCATCGTACTTTGGACTCTTGACAAGAACACTGCTTGAATCCTTGTCCTCCAAATAAAGATAATTTTCCTGCAATTTCACGCAAACTCAGCGTTGTGGATGGAACCGAATCGGTTAATGTAACTGTAGATAATTGAAGAGCATTTCTTGGAAGCCAATCTCTTATGATACCAACTGAAGTACCGATTTGAAATAAATTGTTTTTCGTATCTAATACAATCCCTGTAATACTATTTGCATCTAGTGGACCTCTGTCTACTTTTGGTACATCAACCAAAACGGTGGAACCAACTAATACATCCTTGAATTTTTTCGAACAAGTTTCTTTCATTATATCAGCAGATCTTTTTAAATTTTGTGAAGCATCTTCCCTTTGCTTTTTAATTTTCTCTTCTTTTTGGCATAATAAGCATAAAACTCCCGACCAGGGACTGTAATACCGATATGATTCCTGTATCGATATCGAAATATCGATATAGGAACTGATATTTTGGTACCTCTTTATCGATATTGGTACCGATATTTTATTTCAGTTCATCAATATATGTACTTATGTGTGTCTTTATCGGTACCGGTACTGATCCTAAAATAACGATATATTACCAATAAAATGATGTGGCACCTTCCGCCCGTACCCCGGTCCCCGACACAGACGACACGACAGTCGGCGAAGTTAACACAACAGATAACTCTGTCTCTACCTAATTTCGACCTTTATAACAAACGCAGAGAATTATCCACGAAATAATCGCCCCAAGATGTCTGGTTTGTATTTTCTAAAGATTTAATGTTCTTTTTAGCTTAATTTTTATGTGCTACCGATGTGTATGGGAATAGGAATTGTAAATAATCGTGCAAAGCAATCGGAGACCGATTTATCACAATTCAACGAATTTGAAATAAACAATACGTCAAAAATAAGATCGAGGGTAAGTAAATATTGGTAGAAATCATTTAAAAAAAATATTTGTATAATATGAATTTTACCTTCCAGGCATAAACAATGTGGTAGTAGATGAGTCATCTGGGGACGATGTTTCGAGTATGGAAGAAGATTGTATTAAAAGTTCACCAATTCGAGCCCGTCATTATGACGTAGATCCTAATAGTACCACTCCTGAACTTAATTCACCGGAGTCTCCAGACTTATTCGATTCTGATGAGGTAAGTTTTTATCATCATAGAATTTTATTCATTAGGTAGTGTTTGTAACTCACACAATTATCCATACTATGCGTATCATTATACTAAGTATACGAATTATCTACAAGTATACACATCGTCATTTTTTATAGTTTTATTCCAGCAAGGAAGTGACACTACCTATAAAAAAAACAGCTTTTAATATGGAACGAACTCTCCGCCGCCGCGTAGAAAACCGCGCCGTGAGTTCTCTCCCTGAAATCGCGAAAAAATGTAAGCTGTTTCATACATTATGGTCGAGTAGGCATTGAACTTTTATAAGGAACAGCTGATTTTTTTTTACGTGATTTCAGAGTTGGCTCAATTATGACGACTCAATGTTATGAATTTTTTTATATGTATGTAACAAATAGTATTGCGGGCATCGTCGGATATTTTGTTGGCATCGTTTATATTGCTATACGTAGCTTAATTCTGTGGATCGCGATGTGAACTGCAGTATAAAAAGAGGTGAAACGATGCCTGCCTTTTTTTCGGATGGGAAATCATCAAATAACTTCTCCCGCGGTCACGGAGTGTCAAACTTTTACTGACTAAAACCCATTCATGTTCCTTCATTAGCCCTTGGTGTTCCGGGGCCGCGGTATCTCTTTCGAACAACCCGCAGCCCAACGATGCTCGCCTGGCTTGTCGATGGCTCGCTTGCTAGCGACGTGGCCTGCGCTTTTCTCGTGGACAAAAGTTCGTTGAATTATAATGTAAATTAATTTAAGTATTGGTTTTTATTTTAGGCAAATTTTAATATTGACACATCAAATAAAATATCCGTTGGGACGAACACTGTTAATGTTACGGATAATATGGAATTAAATAATTTGAATATGGAGACAGTTGGAAAATGCTACACGCTGGGATTTGTCATTGGAAGAGCATTGACCATGATGCCACAAGAAAAACGAGAAAATTGCATCCACCAATTATTACATTGCTTCGGCACATTCGATTTGAAACTTTAAGTGAGGAGATACAAACATCATTCATCATTGTTTTAAAAAATAAAGTTTTTGTAATGTGGATATATCACAAATAAAACAACATGTATGTACAAATCAACATTTATACGAGACAGGAAGAAAGCTAAGTTAAAGTACAGTATGTAGGTAGTCGTGCTACGCTAAGAGTAACATTTTATCTCTGTTTAAGGGTCAACATAGATCTGTAAAAAAAAATCTCGAGCACAACTTAGATGCTAATTAAAAACCAACCTTTCATTAAGCTATAATAATAATAATAATAAATTCTTTATTGAGATAATAAACATTTACAAAAATAGTGAGGCCCTGATTCCTGCGCTAGGCATAGTAGTAAGTTATTTTTAGCTTTCATTGGATTCATAAATAAAGTGTTTTTCGCCAGTCTGTGTTGATCTTAAGACATTGTTAAACAATGATATTCTCTCTTTTGATTAATAAAATTGCAAATTAAGCCTTTTTAATATCTAAATAATTGTTCTGTTATTAAATTACCAATCAAAATAGTTATATACTTTAATAACGTTTTATCTTTCATAGAATTTGAATTATTTACGTAACTTTCACAACCGACTTACTCGGGTGGTAAAAATGTTTAAAAAATATGTAAATACTTAACTAAACCTTGACATAATAGTAACTAAAATCAATTTATTATTTAATGTCCTTTGGCAATAATCACAGTCGATATAATAAAACGTAAGATTCTCATAATATTGTATAATAATCAGAGGTCGGTGTAGGTAGATTGATTTTATGTACTTGCGTCAAGATATTCTAACATGGACATGCCATTTTATCCATAATGTGATACTTGCTTCTGAGTTTCTGACTGGTTGGCATATCCATATTATCCTCTACGTTTGACGTCAATAACCTTAAATCAATCTACCTACGCCGACCTCTGATAATAATATTATACAGGCTGGAAGAAACATTGACAATTTAATTAGATAAAATTACGAAAGTTACCATTAAATATTTATCGGTTACCAAAATTGACATTTAGCTCTTTTTAGTTTTATTCACGGTACTGCTTTGTTTAAGTCAATTTGTTATTTTTAATTAAATACCTCATGATTTTATATTGTTTAAAGTTCAGTAGGTATCCAGAATTTATATTATAAGTATATACCGGTTGTGCGTCAATGTCCCTTCCACCCTGTATAGAAAGAAGTAAAAATATGTTTGATATTCATTATAATTATTAATTACAGTATCATACTTTGTATAAAAATATTATTTTTTATTATTGTACAATTTATTGTTTCTAATAAAAATAATATCTTCAATTAAATCGCGTTTTAAATTAAAACGGTACTTCGAAACTACGAATTTTAAAGACGAAAAGAGTCTCTCAACACTGACTTGTGTGGCTGGACTGGCTAAAACAATAGATGCTAATTTATACAAGCGAGGATATTTATTTTTACTGAATTCCCAGTGTTTTAATATATTTTCAGTAGAATTGAGAAGAGGTTCTTTTAAAAACGCCATAAATTCATCATCTATGTCTCTAAAACCATGAGAATGTGTCTCCATATTATTACTTCCTCTTCTTATAAGAGTATGTATGTCATTATGAGCCTCTACATATTTAACACTAAGAAAATCTTCCAGTTCAACTCTTGCATTGTCTGTATTCGTGTGAGAGCCGTGAGATATAAACGTAGAATTTGTGGAGGAACAGTTTTCTTTATTACTGTCCAAATATTGCAAGTGCTGATGTAACTCCCATAACTTCATTTTTGCAGCATGTCGTTGCTCTTCAGACAGTGTTGAATTAACTCTTCCGTCGAAAAAAATAGCACATAAAAATGCGTCGTTGTTAAATAAAGTTTGTTCCCGTCTTTCCATACAAGTTATTAACAAAGTGCTAAGAGTTGTGTTAACCGTTTTTAATTTAATTTTACATAACAGCCACTGCAAATAAAAGTCTCCCATTGTAAGTTGCTCATATTGTAAATTTTTTGACAACTCTTTAGCCGGCAATAGAGAAGTCAAGTAATCTTGTAATTTATTCCAAGTAGCTTCTGTTAAAAAACAATTAGGATCATTAGCGTTGTCGCTAATTTCTTTCAGATCTATTAATCTCTGTATCATGTCTACTGTCGAGTTCCACCTTGTAGGACAATCTAGGATAGCTTGATTCTTGCCAGTTTTGACAATTTCGGCCGCATATTTTTGAGTTCGCAATAGTTTAGCAATTTTTCGCGCATCACTAATGGCTTCCTTAATTTCAGTGTTGTTACAAGCTTCTAAAACGGCCAACTGCAATGTATGTGCAGCGCATCTAACAACAGCAATATTTCTTTGCTGGGTCGTATTTTCATGGAATTGCATAGTCAATGACGAAGTGAGAGTTTCTGTGAAATGGTCTTCTCTGTTAGTATCGAACTCAGTATCAGCGTCGTAATCCAAGTCAGAATCTGAGTCAATGGAGATATTTTCTACATCTTCCATATGGTTCGCACTTTGCTCATGCATGACGCCATCTTCATCGATGCTGGGATAATCTATGCTAACACTAGCGTGAACGTGAGTAACGTCATGATTTTGAGCATTGCTTCTTTCATTCAATAACCTGCTCATTTTGAGCATATTTGCTCCGTTATCTGTGGTAAAACTATAAACATTATCCAGACCAATCCGAAACCTTTGCAAAACAAAAAGTACCTGTTCTTTCAGGTGCTCTGAGGTATGCCTATCCAATAGTTCAATCATCGCTAAGTTTTTTAATACTATATTTCCCTGTTCTAGGTACTGGGCGTTTATTCCCATGAAGCTCCTCAATGATAATGATGCTATATCAACTTTTATGCAAATCAATTTGTCTTGAAGCTCTTTCGCCATTTCAATTCGTAACGTTCCAGCGGTTTCGATTAAACAGTCTCTAATTTTTCTAGATCCTATTTTTACATTGCAGTCGGGTATCAAAGCCAAAATATTTTGAAATGCTTCGTCATCCAAAAGAGCTAAAGGACGACCGTGTATAGTTACCAGACTAGTACATTCTTTGATAACTATTTCCGAATTATGTGACTTTTGGAAAGCTTCCTTTTGGTTTATATTGAGTGTCGCCACTTCTTCAAATTCTGTTTTATGTATTTTAAGATGCTTCATAAGATTAGAGCCGTTAATACTCTGAAAATAAATAAAAATAAAAGTACCTATAATATTTATTACAATAATTTACAGGCTGCTTGCAAAAGCTTTAATTAAGGTGAAACCTCATAATGCATTTAAAATACGTATTTATTCAAATAAAATTAACTTCACACACACTTAAGACTGAAACACCCAACTCGTCCACAGTTGCGCTCCATGCACACAGCACACTGCGCGCCCCTTTGTGTTCGGCGAAAAACCGACAAAAGGCGGATCGCGGCGCGCACGGCTCGAAATAAGCTAATAGTGATCGTTCAAACTTATTTCTGAGTAGGTAGGTAGTTAGGTAAGTAAGTGCTTTTTATACCAAACTATTTCTACTAAATCTAAAAAATCACACTTACTACCAAATAGGTACCTACCTAAATAACTAAGAAGTAGGAAGGTAAGAAGTAGGCAGCTAAACCACCACTACCATCACCACTATGGTTAGTGCGTAATAATAAGTCGAAAATTATATCAGTATCGTCCTAGTAAAACCAAGAAAATAGGTAGGTACGTATATAAATAAATTACTTACATTTAAATCCTTATTGCACACCAGACATTTCGATTTTAATGAGGTCTTATTAACATTAAAGTATTTGTATACATGATTTTGCTTTTTACGCCCCATTATTTATCACAATTACGTAAATCAAATTTGTCAAAACAACAGCAATAACAACAGGTAGACACGCGCGCATTCGACAACAAGACGCAACTCGTCGCAGTAAGTTACTTTCCACTGTTACACAGGGTCTGGTCTATCCGTTACAAATGTTACAATGTTGCCGCTCGGCGTTGCGGCTGTGCGAGTGCGAGCAACTAAGGTCGCGTCATCGTCTCCCTCTCGCGACAGGTATCGATATAGAATAACGATATAGTTATGGATAATTTAATAGCAGTATTTAATAATTTCGTTATGGATATCGATATTAACATAAAATATCAGTTGCAATAACGATATCTTCTTGAAAATATCGGTATTTTTCATTTATCGATATCGGTCCCTGCTCCCGACCCATATCCTTCTTCGCTTGTCGTAATGCCACATATTGCATGCACGGAATTTCCGCAAATGTCACATGAATGAGCTCCTGTAGATTCTTGTCCACAAACAATACAAATCATTTCCTGTACTCTCACAACCGATTCACTTTCTGATACAACAGGTGGTTTAGCTAATAATTCATGTGTTAAAATAGGTGAAGTCGAAGTGTTATCTTCATTTGATGCAATAGTTAGTTGTTCCTCAGAAGTTGTGGCGTTGTTATCAATTGATTCAGTAGCTAATACGTTTTGCTGTTTAAGAAGCTGATCCAGATCCTCTTCAGTAACTAACTTGTCAAGTAATTCTGTTGAAATATGAGTAGATCGGAGTCCTGTTTTTGGTTCTGTTCCAAATAACGCCTTGTAAGGTGAACGCTTAATGGTACGATGAAAGGAGGAATTCTTTTGAAATTGAACAAAATAACAGCCGATTGCCCAATTTTTACTGTCATTGTCAATTAACCAAGCCCGTAACATCGCTTCGACATCTTGGTTTGCACGCTCAACTGACCCTTGACTCGCTGGATGTCTAGGCCTACCATTAATAATTTTGCATGTTGGCCACATGGCAGTTAATTCTTGAATGATTGCAGCAGTAAACTCACGGCCATTGTCACTTTGTAGTATATGGGGACAACCGACTTCCAGGAAAATTTTTAAAAGTTCCATTGCTACTTCAGCTGCTCTTTTTGAAATCAATGGTCGCAAAAAACTGAATTTTTTTGCGTGATCTTGATAATGTAATAGCCATTTATAATTCCTGTCGGGGGTTGACTGTAGGTCAATCAAATCAACCTGGCCGCGATGGTTAAAATCATTAGACACAATCGGGCAAACAACAATACCTTTTCTTGGGAATTTCTTTTTAGATTGACATACCGTACAGAGTTTCAAAAATTCTAATACAACAGAAGTGGGAATTAAATATCTGGATTTCAAACAGTACAGCATTTTATCTCTGTCACCGTGGCCCGTCGCTTGATGGGTTTCACAAAGTATGGCATAAAATTCATTTGGAGTCACTATCTTAACCACTGAGTCAGAAGCAAACTTTCTTTTTAATATCAAAAACTTGGTTGTACCTACCTCCATTACATCATATTTGTTACCGTAATAATATTGCTTGTTTGTTCTCTTAAGATTCAGTACTGGAGCTGATTTAAATTGTTCAATCGCTGTAATCGCTTTTTCTACCCTCTCTTGAGTCCATAACGGTTTTTCCTTATCATGCCGCCCCTCTACAATCGTCTTAATAGCTTCATTAAACTGTTCCTCACACACAAACTCAGTACGAGGCTGATTTTGTTCCGTATTCAAAGCCATTCTCTATAATTTTCGTAAAATTATACTCAAAAGTGCGTGCGTCCGTCTCCCATAGTGTTTAGAACCAACTAAGACCACGTGCGGGGGCCGCGGGTGAGTGCGGGGTGGAGCAGGGGGCGGGCGCGGTAACTGACAAGCAAGCGCGAGCGCGACGTAAACAAGAACTGGACATGTTTTATTATCTTTTCACTGAATCAATTTAGGGGTTTGTTCAAATCACTAGATTTTTTTAGTGAGATTTGTCAAATCACCAGATTTGCTTAGGGAAATGATAAAAACGTGTTGTAATTATAACATCCTCCGTGATTTGATGAAATCGCTTAGAGATTTGATTTGATTTATACATAAAATAAGTACACATTCATACTTATTATTAGTATAATAAATAATGTTAGTGTTACGGTATTTGAACAGGCTTTTTTAATTAGACCTTACTAAAAGTAAAAATTACACCGAGTAACTTAATGTAAGATTACAAATTTCTCGAAAATATGTAAAGCAGTATTTTTATTATAACTTGTAACAATGTTTAATATAAATGCCGTCCATTGCATACAAATAGGTCAATCACATTCGTATAAAGTCGGGATAATGCAAAGAACTTTTATGGAAATTTAATTTGTATTTTTGCACCAAAGCATGTTCAACCACTTTTATGGTCCTGCTTTGCATAACAACTTTTGAAACAGCAGTTGACTGTTTAGTAGAAGAAAGTAACCAACCTTTTTTCACGCAATACTTCACGTTTCCACTTTGATTTATTCACTAATCTCTTCCGTGATTTACCAGGCTCCGACTTTTTTATAAATTGTTGTAAATCCTCCATTATTCCGCACAAAAACAATAAAAAACCACAGCAATAACACTCGCAGGTAACGGAATCGGCCATACTAATTTACTGTGTCACGTGACCTAATATTGGGCTGCCATTGGTTGGATTTGTTATGGAGGAATTTGAAACTCACACACTTTGTTTTAGAGTACTTTGCACCGAACACTGTTTTTAATACGTATTTTAGACTCCCTTATGGCGGAGTTTGATACGAAACAAATTTACGAATTTGTACTACTCCAAGAATACTTTTAAATGTCATACTAAGCTAAAATTTGACATATAAGCGTTTTAGCGAATTATTCCACTTTGCCCCACCAGCCGCCCCACTGGTGGGGCAAGGTGGAATGCCTACAATTTTGCAGTGGAATCTGCCCCACTAAATCGAAGTAGTGGGGCAGATTCCACTGCTTTTAAATCTTGTTGGATTCTGCTCCACTAGGGTTCGCACCTTAGAATAAACGTACAAACATTTTATTTTTGCAAATTTTTATTAATAAAATATAACTATGTACACTAGGGTGGAGCGCGGTTGTATGGATTTTTTTTTTCCTAGTTTTGAATTCTAATAGGGGGGATTAGTGCCTTATGTTAAAGTAAAAATAACTGTTCTTTTTCAGTTCGATAAAATAATATCTTCTACCTCCGCTTGGACCTTGAAATTTTAAGATTTTCTGAAAAATCGTAGTATTTTTAGGGTTCTCTGTTAAGTATATAAGAGGTATATAGGGAGGATAAATGATACTAAATTATATATTTAAGATATGAATAATGTAATTAAATGCAAAAGTAGTACAATTTTTACTTATAAGTAATAAAAAAACAAGTTTTCAGTCGGCCTTAAAATCTCTTTTTGTCTCAAATTTCGGCATTTTCTTACGGGATTCCAATTTAGCTTTTATGGCTCCCAATCGTGATGAGTCCTTACACTGGGAAGTGCAAGCTTCTGTCGTCAACTTTACAGCTCTTTCAACTGCTTGGGTATGGCAGGGAAGACGTAGAAACAATAGTTCATCCTCGCCACCAGATTGCGACTATTTGTTGAATTTCTTGATCAGTTAGCTGTTTCAAGATCGGAGGTTCGGTAATAGTTTGTTGCCAATTTATCATATCGATATAATTCGACGCACCAAAGTTAATATCTGTCACTTCAAACAGCCTTGGTGATGGAAGTTGCGACATACTACGTGCTTTTAATACACGCCGGGCTGCCAGTTCACGAATGTGTCTCTTGTCATCTGTAATCATTGCAAGTAAGATGTTTTCAGGATGTGCAAAATAGCTATTTCGTTGAATGACAGGATCGATGACCTTTTTAGATTTTCTGGCAGGTACCTAGAGGTCGATATGATTTTAAAAAGATGCCGAGCCCCATCTTTACAGGACGGTTTATTCTTAATGGAGAACCAACATGGGGCGTAAACTTTTATGACAAATGTAGCCAGGGTTATCAAATTATCTGATGGTTTTTCTGTTGCTACATACAAACGTAGTATACGATTAGCACGTGTGAGCCAACGAGCATGAGATAGTCTACCTGGGGACCTATTCGCCAGATCTTCTGGAAAGTCGCCTGATTGTACCGCTGAGACAATATCGTGCAAGTACTTTTGATCTGTACTCAAATCTACAGCTGCTGTTGGAAGCGGTTCTCCTTCGATCGGATGGAATTTTTTAACTGGCAACTGTTCACAAGTTTCCAGTGACTTTCCCAACTGGCCTGTGTAAGTCTTGGGTCCCGAAGTGGCTCCGTCAATATGAAAAAACAAGTGTCTCAAAGGAAGTTCGTTCATATGAAGTAAACAAATTACCCACTGGAGAGGTCTTTGCAGATTTTTTTCCAGGAGGCGTATAATTCCGCCATATTTTCCAGTATTAACATTTGTTCCATCACAGCCAATCGCCATAAGATGCTGTGGAGAAACGCTTTTGTTGGCCAAAAACCCTGTGATTGCAGTTTCTATTGCCTTTGCTGAACCTGTACTTGGTACTACGTACCCCACATAAATAGAACCCGGCTCCTGAATGAGCGAGATATGCTCTTCAATACACGTAGTTCTATAGTATTTATTACCTTTTTTAACAATTTTTAAAGTTTTGTCTTTCTTTCCGTCAAAGTATAAAGCAGAAAGCTCTGTATTAATGACGTCTTTCACTAATTTCTGTCGGTTTTTAGATCTCTCCCTTCGTAATTTATGTCTATCAATAACCTCAAGATCAGATCCAATATCGTGCAGAACGGATGATGCGATCGCTGCCGCCGCCCTATCAGAGACACCATATCTGTCGCACGTCTTCGATAACGTAGGTAAGTTAATATGTGAGATCTTTCTTCTCTTTATTTCAGGAACGCCATCGTCTGTAGTGTTTAGGAATTCATCAGCTGTACTACTACTTCGCTCGGATGTCGGGGACGTCGGTGATATCATGGAAACGTTAATTTCTGTATCAACTGACATAAAACTGTTACTCAAGGATTTACTTGTGGCGTTTTCGCGATCTAGTTTCCGTTTAAGGGTCTTTTGTAGTTTTTTTGTCGTAGCAATGTCAATTTTACCGATAAACATATTTCGAGAAGTTCGTTGATCTATTAAAAACGGTTGTTCCTGTTTGGGAACCTTTTTATCAGTCGGGCAGATGCAACGGGGAGTTCTTTACATTTGCAAGATGCAATATCAAAGAGCAGCTTACCATTTTCGCGAAAACTTTCCAATTTTTCTGGAGAAATCTTCTTAATAGACTTAAGTAAATTCTTGCATTTCAAGTGATATGCTTTTAACATCTGTATGATTCTCGTTCGTGTTACAGTCGGAATAGATGCTGTTTGCCATATACCTTCAATCCTAGGTACCACTATATCTGCTACTTGTGAAAATGTTGGCTCCTTTGCAGTTTCTAATTGTAATTTGAGCTGATGTCTCGTCCATTCATAATACTTCATTACATCTTCATAAGTAGGTAGATAATTGTCTTTAATATCCACGATACCACCAAACAAGGGACACTTAAATGCACTACGAGTCTTTTCCATACTTCAAAACAAACGTCCGACCTGTCACTTCGAGTAATAACTGTGCACTGATACTACAAGTGTCGAAAAGCGCGCGCTGCGCAACGAATGGCCTCCCCGCGCGCCCCCGCACTCTTCTTGTTTTAAGTACCTAAACCAACGTAAGAATATGTTTTTTAATGATTAGAAAACACAGTAGACTATTGTAACTATCGAAAAATAAAATAAAAAGTAATGAATATTTATAAATGACAAATTTAAGTAGCGTCAAACATGGGTCTAAAAATCAATTTATTCAAAAGTTCAGTGACCTTGCGGAGGCAGATAATCTAATCTTATTCAAATTATATTTTGTGTGTGTTATGTTAAACCCTAAAGGCACCCTTTTCGCGCTATTACATAACTATAACACGAAAAAAGTTTTTTCACTCCACCCTAATGTACACTTAAGTTTATTGAAGCTTAAAATCACAAACTGAGTACGATTTGTCCCCGTAAATAGAAAACGAAATGAAATATTCTAACTAATTAACATAATAACAAAATCACACATTCATCATCATTTGGTATGGCATAATACAGTCTTATGATTAAGTTATAAATAAGAAACAACTTAACTATACCAAACAGCCACTAAACTACTTTGTTGACTGTAAGGAATAAAATCAACTAAAATCACACATTGATAAGCTTACACTTATTTTATTGACGTGTAAAAGTGTTTGTACAAACCTACTTACAGAAATAAAATCATTTACATACAAACATTCGAAGACATGTGACAACCACCGACCCACATTCTGCGGCCAACTCTCACAGAGGGGAGGCCTGAGGGCTGAGACCCCAAATCGGAACATCATCATCTTCCTAGCCTTTTCCCAACTATGTTGGGGTCGGCTTCCAGTCTAACCGGATGCAGCTGAATACCAGTATAGTACCGTTCATACAATTGTATACGGTGCATGGTGATTTGGGTATCTCCCAACACAACAAATATTGTGCCATAAGTGTACGCTGTTATGAGTACAAAATCAACCGAAGCTTACACCGCTTTCTTTTCACCTTTTCAATCGGATTTTGAGGCAGCGGCAAGAAAAATAAAAATGTTTGCGAAAACAAGTAGCACTTAGTGCAGCTGTTTTATCCTTATTACCAGAAGAAAAGATAACTGAAGGTTGGCTTTTTTTAAATAGAAAACATATGTTGCAAAATTATCTAAAAGACTGTTTTCCGAAATTTTGGTGTGTATTTGGTGCAAAACATCGTACAACCAATGCTCGTGAAGGTTGGCATAATAAACGAAATAAAAAGATTTGCAAAACAAAAATCCCCAGTTTATCAAGACTCGTCAATGTCTTCGAAGACAACACTTTCCATGGTTAAATCTATGCAGAACCAACCTTCCAACCCAGCCACGCCTTAATAAATACATAAAAAGCGATCAGAATATAAAAAATGCCCAAAACTGTGGTGTGTATTTAATAAATCTATCGCATTTTTTCCAAGAAATGCCCAACTGATATATCGCCGTTTATGAGCTCCATTTGGGCATTTTTTATATTCTGATCGCTTTGTATGTATTTGTTAAGGCGTAGCTTGGAGGGTTGGTTCTGCATAGATTTAACCATGGAAAGCGTTATGTCTTCATATAAGACATTAAGGAGTCTTAATAAACTGGGGAGTTTTTTGCTAATCTTTTTATTTAGTTTATTATGCCAACCTTCGAGAGCATTGGTTGTACGATGTTTTGCACCAAATACATACCACACTTTTGGAAAACCGTCTTTTAGCCAATTTCGCAACATATATTTTCTAAATTTTTTACTCTGTTCATCATCTGGACTCTGTGCGGCTATGTAAAACCAACCTTCAGTTATCTTTTCTTGTGGTAATAAGGGTAAAATTGCACTAAGTGCTACTTGTTTTCGCAAACATTTTGATTTTGTCAATCCTAACTCACCACCCCTTTTCCAAATTGCTTAACTAAAGTGAAAAAAGCATCCTTTTATTGATGCTGATTTAAAAACTTTTTTAAAGGCACTCATAGCCGCTGCCTCAAAATCCGATTGGAAAGTATGTGGTTCCCATTCCGGAATCTGTGATTTTACTACAGAAAATAAAGCGGTGTAAGCTTCGGCTGACTTGGAACTCATAACAGCGTAAACTAATGGCACAATATTTGTTGTGTGTTGGGAGCTACCCAAGTCACCATGCAACGTATACAATTGTACGAACGGATGTGGGCAACTTTTAAAAGTGCCATCACCAAAAAAATTTTTGCAGGTTTTCATCAAATTTTTACCTTCCTCCGAACAAAATATTAAAATAACAATGTCGTCAATAAAAGCAGCAAGTAAAAAAGAATGGAATTTTTCGGGAATTTCTATGTCTGATAATGATTTGTAATAATTTTTTTTTACATTTGCGCTGTTATTTCTGTTTTGCTGCTGTTTCTTGTTGTTTCTGCTGTTGTTTTTGCAGACTTTATTTTGCAAAATGGTGGAATCTTTTTACTTATAACATTGCTGTTCGTACTTTTTAAATGTAAAGAAGCTACGTGTTTATCGTATGTAGCTGGAATGCTTGGTACGTCTATAGAAGTGATATCCCTCTTTATGTCCTGGATTAATTTCGTAACTTTGTTTCTGTCGAAATCAGGTTGACACTGGTGAAGTTTTTCTGATATGAGTACATTTTCCTGAAAACAAAAAAAAATATATAAGACCACTTTGGATTCATAGATACCAGTCTGACTACTCGTAACGACTGTAATAATCCACGAATGACAGCCGGGACCAACGGCCTAACGTGCTTTCCGAGGCACAGAGGGGTCTCGGTATGTAAAGATGGTCACCCATCCACAGACCAACCGCGGCATGCATAGCTTAACCTAATCGATCGACCTGTGCGGCTGTTATTATTCAGCCACGAGCCCCAAAGATACTTACAGTTTGCCAAACTATAAGTATCTAACTATATAGTCTTTTAAAAGGTAGGCAAGCCCATATTACTGGAAGTGATTCAGCAAATATTACTTGTGCGTACATAAAAATCTTAACATGAAGGTACTTACTCTCATTACAATGGTCCCAGTGCACTTTTGTCTCCTTCTGTTACAGCATTCCCATATTTCAGACGCATTCTTGTACGTTCTCTTCAAGTAGTATTGATGCCCGGCTCTTAAAATACTTTTTCCACCATTTATATATTCAATACCGCTGCATCGACTTGAGCATCCTGCTACAGAATCTTCTGCCATTTTTGCAAAGCTGAAACTAACGTACAAAAATATCTTATCATAAAAATCAACACACATCGTACCATTCCGTGGAAAAATAAACACGCGAATACTTACAATGTACTAAAAACCAGTGGTAACACTTTCGCACAGTTTGTGAAGATAATATTCTTTTTTTGATAAATCTTACTACAATACAATCGTATGTTTTATTGTGTCAAAGATTATTTTAGTTGCTAAGGTAAACAGACTAGACTAATTAAGAGTAAATTCAATATAAGAAGTTTGCATTATGTAGGTACAATCTAGGCGTGTGCGCCACGCCGCTACGCCACCGCCGCCGGTTACGTTACGATTCCATGTTTGTACGTTTATTCTAAGGTGCGAACCCTAGTGGGGCAGAATCCAACAAGATTTAAAAGCAGTGGAATCTGCCCCACTACTTCGATTTAGTGGGGCAGATTCCACTGCAAAATTGTAGACATTCCATTTTGCCCCACCAGTGGGGCGGCTGGTGGGGCAAAGTGGAATAATTCGTTTTAGCGGACTTTAAAACTAGACGACTATCTTTCTTTTGAAATTTCTGGCAAAAGATTTTCAATTACTGCATTTGCCTCGTCTTTAACCGAATCTGGGGTCAACATTTCAGAATCGCTGAAAGAAATATTAGTCTATAAAATCAAGATTTTGAATTTCGGTACAGCTTACAGGGTTAGTATCCCGCCAAATAATACTGTCTTTTTTTATTTCAATTCTATATCTCCCAGGGCGTAACAAGTTTCGGTATTGAGATCGTAAGGTTACATCTCGATGTCTGTTTTCCGATATAGATAAAAATAGGTTTCTATTACATTTAACAAAAAGAGCAATTTCTAAAATATGAAGGCAAGGAAAGGTCAATAAATTATAGTTTTTAAAAATTGGAACACAGCTGTCAGTAACTTTCAAACCAAATATTGCTCGCAAACAGCGTTTTTGGGCTTTAAAAATACTCTCCCTTTCGGAAGATTTGACTACAGTGAGACAGTAAGACATCACGAATTTGCATAAACCTATCGGAAATATTTACAGAAACGGTACCTTTGGCTTCACATTGAATTTGCTGACCATTGGCAACAGTAATTGGTTTACTTTCCTGCTTAAGGTCCAAGAACCAATCATTCTTGTTACACACATGAGTTGTAGCACTTGTAGCACCAGAGTCAACATACCAGTCGGTAGACGTATACATTGAAGGGGTAGTGAAGCCTGTAGGAAGAGTTTCATTTAAACAAGATGAAAGTGTAACGTCAGATGTAATGTTGCATACATGAGAAGAGGATGATGATGACGAATTATTCTTGTTTCGGTTTATGCGTTTCCTACACTGAGACACTACGTGGCCTAGCTTTTTGTAGTATGTACACGACACTTTATCAAAATTACGCGCAGGCATACTATTTACATTAGACATCTGATCACTTGACGTAGTAGGTGTATCTCGACGTTCCTCCTTGAGTAGGATTGATGCAATCGAGTCAGTAGTAACCCGGGCGCCGGAGTGCTCTATTGCCATCACCATGGGGCTGTAGCTGTTCCCGAGGCCAGCCAGCATAATGACTCCCCAACAAGTTCATCGTCCAGACCAGCTTGAATGGCAATCAGTTGCTGCTGCACATGGCGTATGTCGTTCACGTAGGCCTCTACGCTTAGGTAGTTTTCAAGCTTGATGGTTAGTATTTTCTTCGTAAGCTTAAGCCGTCTCCCTAGGCTGCTATCCGCGTAGGTATCTCGCAAGCGTTTCCAAGTTTCCTTTGATGTTGTCGCCGTCATAACGACAGGATAGAGACTTTCATTGATGCTCAGGCAAATTTTTGCTCTGGCCTTTGCATTTTTTTGAGCAAATTTCCCAGCGTCTTCTAAAGTTGAATTTACGCAGTCCCACAAATCATTATCGACGAGGTACATTTTCAGTGCGAAGCTCAGGTCGCGTAGTTACAGCTACCTTCTAATTTGGCAAAATACGGCGTGCTGTGGGTGGCCACTACTGCTGAAGATGGCAGTGGCGGCGGCACCGACGACTGGTCTTCGATCATGGTTGTTCTTACTTTCTTAGAATCTTGCGATCTGGGCCCACTGGCCACACTGGGAACTCCACTGGGAAGTCACCATTTGTCGCTGGGTTGTTGAGGTCATAAATGGTTTATTTAAACAATCATTTAAATTGTTTCGGCAAGAATTTTTTAATCGGGCATCTACACACTTTATGCAAGATTTTGCAGTAGGTGCAGCATTAATTAATAGGTTTCATCCTAGGATCCTAGATAGACCTGATGCTGCTCAAATATTATCAATAATTAATCAAAGAATGTATATCCATAATACTTTAGCAGATTATGTAAATGAATATCATTTAAATCGCAGGAGGGCTCAATTTGTTAATATTACCGTTGGCTCTGACAATTTAAATGACTTCCCACAATTAACAATGAATGATTTAATATTAATTGCATGTGGTACCTATCAAATAAAACAAGCTAGATCATATTATAGAGAACATATTAGAGCCAACGGTATGTATGTACGGTATGTAAATATGTAGAGAACAAAATAACAACCTACCAAGCGAATTACTTAATGAAAACTGCTGGCTTCTGCGTGCCAAAATACAAAGTAGACATATAAGCCGTAAGGTATATTTTGTGTACATTAAAATAAATAATAATTATGTTGGCAGAGCCAATTGATGGATACTATCGTAATTGCATAATAAGAAAACGCACGGTAGGTTGTTGTACACATACCATGACTGTGCTTTGGTATAAAGGTTGGGCAAGATATGAATCAAATATATGCCCTCCGGCGCCATTTTTAGATGATTTGCTAATTGTATATGACAATGAAGAGAATATAGATTTTTAAAATAGCAAATGTGTTTTTTTATACCCTAATAATTACAATTGGATAAAATTATATTAGGAACACCCCTCCAATCATAATTAAGCATTGAAAAAAGAAAAGTTCTTGAATTATTTCACAGTCCCACACTTTTTCATATAGAAAATTAACCTCAAAACATTTTTTTTTTATATTTCTAAAATAGTGGCGTCAATTTGAATATATTTTTTATATGTCCAATTCTATTAAGATTTTAAAACACTCCATTTTTAGAGTAACATTTGATGTCCATCTTGGGCCTAGGTCACTATGGAGAGTAGGCATTCTCCTTTGCTATGTTGTTAACCAAATTAAAATAAATAAACAGATTTCAAGATTTTTTTATTAATTTAAGACCTATAATTTTATTATAACATAGTGTACTAATTTCGCAGTGGCTTCAACCAAATTTCGTAAAAGTGTGGTGCAGTTATGGTAAATGACACCGTACCAATAACTTTGCCGAAGGGTGGCATCGCCCAGAGGACACGGTGGAGCATACGGTGGAGGTCTGCCCCGCTTGGGCGGAGCACCGCCGTGTCCTCGTAGAGGCGATCGGCAGCGGCAGCGACCTCTAGCGTCCGGCCCTGGTTCAAGCCATGGTCCGGAGCGAGAGGGAGTGGGACGCAGTCACCTCCTTCTGCGAAGCAATCATGCTAGCGAAAGACGTGGCGGGATGGCTGAGGGACAGAGCCTCACGTCCCAGCCGCCGCGGGAGACGCTCCGGGCTTCGGGAGCCGCGGGAGGACTCTCGGCCATCGTAGGCGCGGGCCTGCGGACGGAGAGTAACGGGTAGCTCATCGTTCGATCAGGAACGGGCCGGACGGCGCGTATGTGCGCCTCAAAGAGATGTCAGCATAAGGGAAGGGGGCCCGTTAGGGCTGAAGCCTGCTGAGGTAGCGGGATTGTCCGAAAGGGTTACCGCTGCCCCGGAACATAAAAGGGCTTAGGAAGGAACACGGATAGGTTTTAGTCAGTAAGAGTCTGACACTCCTTCCGCTCCACCCAGAGCGGGAGGAGTCATTAGATGATTTCCCATCCATAAAAAAGTGTACTAATTTCAATTTTTAATTATTCAAGATTAATAACTTGGTTGACTAATTCTACTGCGCCATGTTTGATGGCTGTATAAAAGCCTAAAAACACTTATTTTACTTTTATATTAATTGGCTGTCCATTTTCCGATCTGGTTATTAGGGGGGCTTAAAGATCCGCGGGTAAAAAGGTCCACCATGTCTATCTCATAAATAATAAATGCGCGAGCGAAACAAATGACAGGCGTCAGTGAGCTTGCGAGCGCCGACGAGTGTATGCGGTCCCGGTGCTAAAAATTCACGTAAGTAAATTTTTTCACGTCACTTATTTTTAGTGTGACTATTGTGCTTATAACATTACAGAACTGAACTTTTATTAAAGGTGTAGTTTAACGTAAAGCCATTATTTATTGAATTGTCTGTGTAGATTTTTCTCTATAACCTCAAACTTCAATCAAAATACAGTTGGGGTACAAAGGTCCAATATGGACCTTTAAGCCCCACGGTGGACCTTTTAACCCTATACAAAATATATCATGTTATGGTATTATTTTCAGAATGCGGAATTACAAGAGAACCACCGATAGAGGTAAAAAGTCCGTCCAGATCATGCAACGTGCGGCTGAGCTAGTCACAAACGAAAACAAATCCATACGTCAAGTTTGTCGTGACTACGAAATTAGTAAAACTTCTCTAATAAGATTTATTGCACGCCTAAAAGAAAATCTAGAATCACCACGATTTGGTTACGGGACTCCCCGACTAGCATTTAACGCTGAACAGGAATCTTCTCTCAGTGAGTATCTGCTTACACTTGCTCAAATCTTTCATGGTTTAGGACCCAAAGATGTTCGTCGCTTCGCATATGAATGTGCCACGAAATATAAACTTCAGATGCCAAATACATGGCATGCAAATAAAATGGCTGGCAAAGATTGGTTACAAGGTTTCTTGTCAAGAAACGACCGTCTCTCCATAAGGGAACCAGAGGCTACCAGTTTGAGTAGGGCAACTTCCTTTAACCGAACGAATGTTGCAGAGTATTTTGATAAATTAGCACAGGTCATGGATCGTCACAGATTTAGAGGGTCTCAAATATGGAATGCCGATGAAACAGGCGTATCAACTGTCTCCAAACCCTCCAAAATTATAGCGGCTAAAGGGAAACGCAACGTTGGATCAGTCACATCCGCTGAAAGAGGAATCAACGTTACATTACTGGTTTGCCGTTTCAGCAACTGGTGTTTCCGTGCCACCATTGTTTGTGTTTCCCAGGAAGAAAAATCAGGATCATTTTGTGCGAGATGGGCCTGCAGAATGCATAGGTACAGGAAATGCAAGCGGCTGGATGACTGATGTGGAGTTCTTGCAATTTATGAAACATTTTATTAGCTATGTAAAACCAAGTAAAGATTCTCCTGTATTGCTTTTGGTAGATAATCACTGTTCTCACCTCTCCTTGCCTGTATTAGATCTAGCCAAAGATAATGGAGTAGTGATGCTTTCGTATCCACCCCACTGTTCGCACAAGCTGCAGCCCTTAGATGTGTCAGTATTCGGTCCACTTAAAAAGTATTTGTCATCAGCACAAGATGCATGGATGCGTAATAATCCCGGCAAAACCATGACAATATACGACCTCCCAGGAATAGTTCGAACTGCATTACCACTGGCGCTAACTCCCAACAATATTTCAAATGGGTTTCAAAAAACGGGCGCATATCCATTCAATCGAGAAGTTTTTAATTAATCGGACTTCGCTCCAAGCTGTGACGGATCGACCAAACCCTAATAATCAACAGGCACCAAATTCTACGTCTACTGAGCCGTATACAAATTCTGAGTTACCCGCAGCTATTAAAACTTATCCACCTATTTCATCCACATCACCAAGTTTGTTAATACCTAGCGACCCAGCAGCAGCTGATTTATCTATCGGTTCGCTCTTATTGTCACCAAGTGATCCATTGCTGTCTGCTAGCACTATTGGAATGATAGAGCCAGAGCCATCAACTTCCCACGCGGTTCTAACCTTTTTCAATTAGCCTCAGCCATCAACATCTACGAGTAACGTGTTTTCTCCCGAAGCTATTAGACCTTACCCTAAGGCTGGAGCTCGTAAGGGAACAGGGGGAAGAAAGCGACGCAAGACAGCTATTTTAACAGACACACCGGAAAAGGAAGCGCTGCTTTTAGAACAACAGAATAAGAAAAAGAAAACTGTTTCCCGAAAAAAGGCTGTTGATCAGAAAAAAAAGCAAGTGAAGAAAACAATTTTAACTGATAAAAAGGAGGACAGTTCTAGTTCGGAAGAGGAATGTTTTTGCTTGGTGTGCTGTGAATCATACCTGGAGAGCATTCCTGGCGAAGGCTGGATGCAATGTTCTAATTGCAAAGGTTGGTCCCACGAGAAGTGTGTTAATCCTTCACTGTCATCTTTGACCTATATACAGGGTGTTAGGGAAACGCTTCCGAAAACGAAGACAGGTGATAGGGCTAGTGATTCTCGATACGATACCATCAAAAAATCTGGAAAAAAAAATTATCAATTTTACCTATTTTTTTTTGCATTTTTCTTACACTATGCTGTGAGAACAGTTAAATGAAACCATTATTTGCGATTAAACACATTTTTTTTCTTTAAAACTCTAACAAGCAATGTATTCGTAAATAAAATCAGCTGACGCTCGACAATGAACTCGAGTTCACAGTGCGCGCGCGCTCGCCGACAGCTGCGCGGCCGACGACCCCGCACCCGACGGCTGGCGGCGACGGCGCGCGGCGGGCGGCATGGAAAATCGAGGTCTGTTTCGGAGCAAAAATCGATAACTTCTTTATTTTTCAAGAAAGAAGCTTGAATTTTTGCACATGCATAGAATATTAAATAAGGCTTTAGATGAAGTTCAGATGTTATCATTTTATTAAAGTATAAATATTAAAAAAAATATATATATAAAAGAAAAACTTTTACAAATGGTCTTTTTTATTTCTTTAAGGACAATTCTATTTATATTTTGAATAAAAATGTATAATTACATTAGTTTATTATAAAACAATAGTAATATAGCTCTTTAGTATTTAAATAAGTAATTAAAATAAATTATAATTATAAATATTTATCATTCTCATAAAACATTTAAAGTTACGAAATTTCCAAGTAAAATTAATACTATAAAAATTATGTGTCCTAACATGAAGCATAATGTACACTTGCTTAATTATATTTGGTGAACTTCGGGATCCAAAAAGTTAAATTAAAAATTTAAAAAACCCCCGACTCAAACAAAAACCTCTAAAAACTAAAAAATAATATAATATTGGCCCTTTAAGTTTAATATAAGTTGCAGGAAATATTTTGATCCAAGTGTCCTCACGTCGGGGGACAGCTAATGAAAATTGGAAGTTAACAGCAGCTATGTTTTCTACAATAGCATGCATTCATTATTGCTGGGTTTAAGCCTCATCTGTTTGGCGTTTTCATTAGCCGTCCCCCGACGTGAGGACACTTGGATCAAAATATTTCCTGCAACTTATATTAAACTTAAAGGGCCAATATTATATTATTTTTTAGTTTTTAGAGGTTTTTGTTTGAGTCGGGGGTTTTAAATTTTTAATTTAACTTTTATTTCTTACTTTTTAAACTTTATAATATTATATTACTAGTAAACATGCTATACGATCGACACGTGACTCGCCAAAATCTGCGCAGCTGTAGGTACGTATTTTAACCACAGTGAAGCTAGTTAGGTACTCGTGGTCGTTGGCGTTCATTCCATATTAACGTATTCCTCTGTTTTCTCCCTGGATAATGATACTAGTCCAAATAATTTGGCTTAATTATATTTTTTTTAAACGGTTTTATTGAAAAAATAAAGGTAATGATAATGTAGTAAATAATGTATTAAAAGCTAAATAATAATTCGTTAGGCCCTAGGTACCAGTCATCACTCCACTTTCCTCATCAATCAAGCTAGGGCATTGATTAGACTAAAAAAATAGTTTTCAAGATTTTAGTTTTCATTTCGTTAGTTAATATTCCTCATTCCCTTTCAATATAGTGTACATTATTCTACTTGTCAAGCCCTTTCATTTGATACTCATAAAAAGTAGTTGTGAAAAAAAAAGTAATTCGCCATTTTGTGGTGGCGGCCATCTTGGATTTGAAATTTGTAATATTTTATAGTATTCTACTAGTCAAGCCCTTTCATTTGATACCCATATTGAGGAACTTGTGAAAAAAAAAAATGTAATTCGCCATTTTCTCGTGGCGGCCATCTTGGATTTGAAATTTATCATAGTGTATAGTATTCTACTAGTCAAGCCCTTTCATTTGGTACCCATATTGAGGGAGTTGTGAAAAATTATGTAATCCGCCATTTTGTGGCAGCGGCCATCTTGGACCGATTTTCATCAAACATAGCTAAGAACACTCCCGACTAATTCAACTTTCAAACAAAAAAAACAAAATCAAAATCGGTTCATCCGTTTGGGAGCTACGATGCCACAGACAGACACACACACAGACACGTCAAACTTATAACACCCCGTCGTTTTTGCGTCGGGGGTTAAAAATGAATGTTGGTTGTTTTGTTCGTTACTAGTGCATTGAATTTGATGAAATTGTGGCCCAGTATGTATTTTTTTTTCAATTGGTAGTCAAATCTGTATTAATACTGAAAGTTCAAATAATGCTTTTGTTGTAGATACAAGCCAAATACCCTTCCAACATTCCCATCATGTGGACACAGGCGTAAGGCATTCCAGTGCGCGACTTTAACATGCACAGAAATGAGAAAATTCCACCAATCATTTTACAAACATCCGACAAAGATTTCCCAAGATAATTTTATAATAAAACACTGTACTATCACATCTAAAACTGCAAAAGCTGGTAGCAAGCGAAATCATTCATTAAAATATTTCATACGTAACAAGAGCAGCAAGATGATCCCTGTTTGTCAAAAAACCTTTACTAACGTATTGTGTGTAAAGAAAGACCGTATACAAGGAGTAATGCATAGATTTTATGAAAAGGAGGAGATGGCAAAAGAGCGTCGGGGTGGAGACCGAAAAAGTCAAAAGTTTGAAGAGAAAAGAAAAGCGGTGCAAGCCTTTATAGGAGTCATTTAAAGCGAATGAAAGCCACTACTGTAGGTCAAAAAATACAAAAAGATTGTACTTACCCCCTGAACTAAATATAAAAAAACTTTGGCGTATGTATAACAAAGAACATGCCTGCTTAGAAGTAAAGCAGCATTTTTTTAGAAATATATTCAATTGTTGCTATAACATTGGTTTTGGCACACCCAGGTCTGATGTTTGTTCGACTTGTCTGCAGTTAGATGAGAACATTAATAAAAAGGAAACGAATGCTGAGACGAAAAATAAATTGATAATTGAAAAAAGAGTCCACCGTTTGAGGTTCAAAGCATTCTATGAGATCTTGCAAGAGCAAAGAAGTGATCTTCTAACAATGAGCTTTGACTGCCAAAAAAATTTAGGGCTTCCTAAAGTAGATCAGTCCGCCTACTATAGCCGCCAAATCAATTTCTACAACTTTACTATAGTAGTTGGTAGCTCTAAGGCAAAACTAACCAAGGAAAACATATTTGCATAATTATACCTGGAACGAAACCACACACAACAAAGGTAGTAATGAAATTATTTCAGCAGTTCATCACTTTTTAACTAGTTTAGATATTATCAAAGAAGAAATTAAAGTCTTAAGAATAGTAGCAGATGGCTGTTCTGGGCAAAATAAAAATTCCGGTATGGTAGCCATGCTTGGAAAGTGGTTGACAACAGAAGCACCCAGACACATAAAAAAGGTTGAAATAGTGTTTCCAGTGGTGGGACACTCTTTTATCCCACCCGACCGGGTGTTTGCTCAAATAGAGAAAGATTTGAAAAAGCGTGAAGTAATTTCGTCACCTGAACAATATCAAGAAATTATAACTCAATATTGTAAATTGACTGCTTTAGATACAATTGCAGTACGAGATTGGAAATCGGCCTACGCACCAGTTATTAAACCAACCACTAGTTGGCATGTACAGTTCCAAAAGTGCAATAGGTTTTTCTTGACACGTTCCAAAACAAATAATTTATTGCTTCAAGGGGAACAGTCTTATAAAATTGACATTAACGTAAAGAAGCCGATTACAAAGAAAAATAAAAGCATCACTATGTTGAATCCAGTTGTTATTCCAGCAAACCAGGTTATTCCAAAGAAAGCAAAGATTACCGATGTTTCAAATCTATTAACAAAACATTATGGAGAGCAATGGGAGAAAATGAAAATTTAGCATTTTATAAAACAGTGGAAGACAGAAAGTCTTATGAGCAAGGAGATATTGAGGAGGATACAGCAGAGATACCGAACGACCTTTGTGAAGATGGCTTTGACGATGTCAACCTAATAGTATGATTTAACTTTTTATGTTTACCTGATTTGCAATATAGAACAACTACCTTACTGATTTCTTTTCAAATTATATTTTTGATTAAAATTGTTTATCTGCATTTTTATTTACCTACTTGCTGGTCAGTTGTTGTTGCATAATATTGACCATCACCACAGAATAGCTTAGTTTCAAATCCCGCTATTTCACAAAGCTCAGTTGCAAATGCCTCTATAACACATAGTAAGTTTCAAAATCCGCCATATTTAAAATCAAAACCTGTTTTTAGTCTAGTTTTTGGTAGTAATTGCAGCCTTTTTTAGTTGTTAATATTAGGTATCTTTTTAGCAATGGAAAAAATAAAAATTGCCTAATAAAGTACAGTTGTTTCTGTTTCTAGCTTTTTTTTTTCATTCCTGTAAAATTTTATTAAATCGTTTTAGCGGGATTTGCAACTGGACGACTTATCTAAATACATACAGTGATTTTATGAAGTGGCGAGCAGACAAGAAAATAAAATCATTTTCCGAAAGTGTGTTTCTTACATACTTCAATGTACTATCATCTAGCAAAATACAGCCTTCTACACTATGGAGCAGGTATTCAATGCTCAAGAATACACTAAGTGTAAAACATAATGTAGATTTGAAAAAATTCCATAATGTAACAACGTTTTTGAAAAGACAGTCTCAGGGGTTCAAGAGAATCCTGCCGGGGTAGCGGGATCGTCCGAAAGGGTTACCGCTGCCCCGGAACATAAAGGGCTAAGGAAGGAACACGGGTGGGTTTTAGTCAGTAAGAGTCTGACACTCCCTTCCGCTCCGCCCAGAGCGGGAGGAGTCATTAGATGATTTCCCACCCAAAAAAAAAAAAAAAGGGGTTCAAGAGCAAAAAATCTAAGGTTTTCCACCTCTTACGAAGTGGAAACATTTTTAAATAAAGCCCCTAACGAGATATATTTGGCAGTAAAGGTAAGCTATAAGTGATTATCTATACCCTATCCAGATTACGAAAAAATAAAATGTAAACAAACAAACCAATGGTTCTCAAACTTTGTTTTCATTAACCGACTGTACATTAAAAAGGTATGCTGTGGTAATGAGTTAATTACTCGAAAATACTTGTGTTTTATCTATGTTGGTACTGTTATTTTTTTCAAAATATTACATGGACAGTGAAGAAAATAATTATGGAAAAAAAACAAGCATTTCATTTAAAATATATTTATTCAGAATCTAAATCTGTATCAGAGCTTTAACTATCACCCACATGAATTATGAAATGATCAACCACATCATCAATTATCCCATCAATTTTCAACATTTTCTGTTCCTCTTTTATGACATGGTCAATGCACTTTTTCCAATTTTCAGCTATTATGCTTTTAATTGCATCAGCTAACAATATTTTTACTTCACTTAATTTAAATGACTTATTATGTCTAGCAACATACCCTTTGACCTGGGCCCATATCAGCTCAATTGGATTTAGTTCACAGTGGTAAGGTGGAAGTCTAACCACTGTGATACCGTTTTCTTGAGCCATATCATCAATAATGTAACTTTGGTATGTCTTTTTCTTTTTTAATTTTTTCTATTAATTGTGCTTTAACTTCTGAATGGTCAAAGGGTATATTTTTCTCAAGTAGCCATTTTTGTAATTCATCTTTTTTGTTAGCCATGGTAGGTACTTTTTCCTTCCTACGGGAATGGTAAGGTGCATTGTCTATGACAACAACAGAGTTTGGTTCTAAAATGGGGAGTATTTTGGTAAACCATTTTTCATAATTGTATGAATCCATTTCTGAATGATAATCTCCTTCGGTCTTCTTAGCTTCAAATATTAAGTCACCTCCTTCCAAAAAGCCTGTATCTGATCCTGTAAACAAAATATAATAAAGTACAAATCCAATTCAGAAAGTTTTTATTTTTCAGTAGTTGAACTGGTAAAAACAGCAAAACACAGAAACAGGAATTCTTACACATAATTATAATTTGTACAAAACATAGAATGGTGATTGTATTAAATGTGTTGACTGTATGGTCTGTTCATTTAAAATAGAATCATTATAAATTATCATAATGCATGTATGCAAAAAAAGCAAAAGTAGTGTGTTCGGATCAAAGTATGTGACAATCTGTAGTTACTATAAATATGGGAATCAGATGTTATGTACATAACTATGTGAGTATTATTAATGGAGAACTTACCAATATGCAATATTATCAAGCGTTTGCCTTTACCGCTTGGATTTTTTAATCCCATTGATAGGCCTTCACGGTGAGCTTCTTTTACAGACATTATTGTTTGGTCTTGCCATACTTTGCTCATAGTGTGTCCTGTAACAAGGTCAGAATAGATATATATAAAAAAATTACACTATGCTTGTTGGATCTCCAAGAATTGGATGGTTAGAAAGTGAATAATAAAAATTGTAAATATTGTTGATTACTAAAATACCTTCATTAAGCCAAGTTTCATCCGTATAATATATCTTTCTCCCTTCAGCCCCTCATTCGAACAATCTCATGCAAATATTTAATTCTCCAGCGGACAATATCATCCCGATCCAATAATGCACTGTTTCTGCTGCGTTTCACATATTTCATTTGTAGTTTTTGGAAAACTTTATAGAAAGTGGTCCTCTTGAAGTCGGGCAAAGTGTCATCCGTATTCACAGCTTCCAGAACTTTGTCAATGGTGGGTAATTCTTTATTAAAATAAAAAGTGTGGATTTTGCGACGTATAGCTCCCAATTGCAAATCGTCCAAATTGTCAATGATTGATCGCCTTTTCGATCGTGGCGTAGGGGATTCCACACGGCCTTTTTTTTTCCTCTCACAAAGAATTTTAAAAACAGAGCTTCGAGATATCCCCATGATCTCTGCAGTTTTATTAGCTATGTCGTACTTGTAGGGATAAGAATCCTTAGGCCACGTCTCTTCTACATGCTTGTAGACATTAATAAGAGTCTCCTTGTCCACTGAGCGCATCACTGTCCTCTTGGACCGCTTTTTCTTCGGCGAAGAAAAAGTGCAGATATTGCTCGGCCCAGGATCACTCATTTAAAAAAAAAATTACAACAAAACAAGTAACAAACAAGACAAAATTAACAAAAACAATAACTTAGCGAAAACACAACGAAATATCGATTTATAACACGGAGAATGCACGCTAGCGTCAATAAATTCAGCAAGAGTAAAAAAAACATGGAGGGTATAATCCAACCGAATTAAGAAATACTCGCTCCTATGTAAAATAGTCTTTAATATAGTACTCTTTAAATTATCAGTATATAAAATCGTTTGAAAGTTTGGGAACATTGTCTTTTTAGTTTCTTTATAGTGCTCACTTACATTATTTTTTATTAAACGTTTTATTTTGTATTTATGTAAATTTTATATGTTAATATTGTTATCAATTTTAATTGTGAAATTAAAAGGTTTTTATGTTATTCATAACTGTTAAGAATATAGGTGGGTATTTGTAATAAATAATTAGATTTTGCTATGATAATATTATTATAAAGTTTATCATTGCAAAAATGACATCCAAAGAATTCTTTTTATGATTTGTTTACATTTTATTTTTTCGTAAGTTGAATAGGGTATAGGTAGAGAGAGGTTTTTTACTCTAAAAATGAACTTCGTCCCCAACGTCTTAACTTTATTCTGATTATGTATTATAGAAAGCTTTGCATAAAAAGTGGAAATTACACTGACCAGATTGCGTATATTGAGAGTAAAGACGTTGGAACGACGTGCATTTTTAGAGTAAAAGCTCTCTACTTGTTTATTTTACCTACATACATGGACGTATAAAACTACGTCCATGCCTACATACCTAAAAGATGAATACTGACAAAATTAAATGTTTTTCACAGGTGGTATTGATACTCGGTATAAACGGCGCCTGCAGAAGCAGTGAGCTCACAAATCTAACAATTAACGACGTTGAAAATCATGGCCAGTTATTACTCGTAAAATTGACTAAAACAAAAACAAATATTGAGCGGACGTTTGTAGTACGAGAAGAGTTTACACAAATAGTAAAAAAGTATCAAATAATCAGACCTAATGACATAAAAAACGGATCGCTTTTTTCTCAATTACCAAAAGGGAAAATGCTACAAACAAGTGATCGGTAAAAATAAAATATCAGGTATGCCGAAGCAGATAGCAACATACTTATTTGAATTTACCAAACTGTGAGCAGTATACCGGGCATTGTTATAGAAGAACGTCAGCGACACTGTTCGCCGATTCTGGGGCGAACTTGACAATGTTAAAAAGACATGGAGGATGGAAATCTAGCACAGTCGCGGAAGGCTACATTGAGGATTCTGTCCAAAATAAAACCAAAATTTCAAGCAAATTAACTGAGACTATAAATTTACGCCCCAGTTCGCCTCAACCAACTACTTCAAGGGAGTCTCTGCCATGGATTCCACCGTCTAATCAAATACCAGAGTCTCCTACTTTTACAGACATCCAGCATAGCCAAAGTCATAATATATCAAACACCGTAAATATTCCAAACAAGAATGTAACTTTAAAGGACAATGCCCATTTTGTTAGGAGTTTTGGGCCCCTAAAAAACATCGCGTGTCACGGTGGTTATAACTTGGTTTTGTAGACCTAGAATTACCTTTTCATATTCTGAAATCGATTTTCAATTTTTCACCCTGGGTTAAGAGAAATCTTATTTTTTCGGATGCTGAAATTGAGGTTATAAAAAAAGTTTTTTTTTGTTTTAAACATAATTGAAATTAAAATAATAATATTGCTTAACCTTTTGACCGCTCGTGTCGTATTTATGCGACACATATTTCCGTGCCCCTACCGCTCGTGTCCTATTTCTGCGACAGAGAACATGCATGATTTTTTCGTTCTATTAACTGCATGGTATAACTAAAACCATGAATATTTAATAATGGTTTTAGATGTACCACGCAGATAAAAACTTTTGTCAATTTTTTTATCGATACAACGATTTCTTCTAGATATTATTTTATCTTCATTTTATCGATTTGTAGGCGCGCGCTAGGGGCACGGCAATTGATATTTAGCCAAGCGCTTAAAAGGTTAAGTATTAATATTGATTCCTTAATTTAGAAAACACTACATAACTTCTCTTGCTAGATATTATGTAGGTTAAGTACTTGCGCTTACAAATATCCCGTGCTGTGCCGTGGCGGCAGTCAGCGTTAAGTAGGCTGTGCCCTCACCACTAGTAGGTAGTGTTGTTAAAAATAAATACATACCTGCGACTTTAGTCGCAGGTATGCTCATGGCTAGGTTACAACCACACGGATCCATCTCAAGTTAAGCTAAGCTGCTCTACGGCTGCTTACTTTAAAAAAAAAAACAACAACAAATAATAGGTATAACATTTATTCTTCAAGGAATATATGGTTTAGAAAATGTGCTGGGCGCTTATATCATTAAAACAACCCCAGCTTAATTAACACAATACGGTCATAGTATGAACGCAGCACCCTACTGTATGATTTAACACTAAGCAACTACAATAATAAGCAATGATACTCTCTAAAGAATTTGCCCTATGTTGCTCTCTACTCATCAAAATCAAAAGTCATTTATTCAAACAAGGCTGAGAATCAGCACTTTTCGAACATCAAAATTACAAACGACAGTCCCCCAAAACGCCCGCCCTTCACCACTTCCTAGTGCTTTCGCTGGGGAGAAGTGGCGCAACAAACTCCCCAGCAGCACAGCTGTCTGTTCAGTTAGAAAATACATATAAATAAATAGGTGTAATAAATCCTGCTACTCACATGTCTTGATTTAATTCTGGCCCTAACTAGATAATTGTTTTGACATGTCATTGAAGTCTTAACTATTTCTCAGTAGCTTTTTCAAGTTTTGTGAAAATATCATCTACTTGAAATCCAGTAAAATCTGAATATGGGGCTTCTAGTTCATCCCAACAATTGCTATGTAAATGATATCTGCAGATTCTTGCAGTGAAGGGAATTATACTTTTTGATGTAACAACAAAACTTCTTTTATAGTGCCTGGTACTAACAGACGTTCAGTGTTCCCACAACCAAGGAACAGGCAATGTCGTGAACTTGCCGAAACCCGCGTGTACTTTAGTGAATTAATTTTTGAATATGTTCGAGGTAATTGTTGTTCCTGAGGTGGTGCAACCGGCAGTGGTAGAGGAGGTGGTACAGGAATCACAGCATCTGCGATGTTATTGTCCATGTTATCAGTCACTGGGGCAGACTCCACAGTGGGTCTGTTAACACCACCAATGGCCTGGCTCTGTATTCCTCTCGATGCAGCCTCCCAACAAGCACGACAAACTCGTTCTAAATTCAAGACCTAAAAATAAGAAAATATTATATTATATACTATTTATTTTGTTCAATTAGTTCAATAATAATTATAATGCCACAATCAAAACACTTACATGATGAGCTGGTGTCCATCTTAGTATAAAGTTCCTTTGAGGACAGTCTTGACTAACCCTTTGCGTTCTGCAACTTGCAATTGACATGCCACACGCATAACATACGTTGAGGTGTCCAAGAGCAGGGGATACAAGGGATAGAGTTGTGGTTGATGATGTCCGGTTTTGTAATAATACAAAACATTCAACACACAGGATGTCATCAGAGGATATCTGAAAAGATAACAAAAATAAATCAGTGAATTCCTAAATAGATAATACATACATTTATTCATGTGCTCATTGCAATGGTCTAGGTTTTCTAACAGATCACCATACACTGTCTAAAACGTTAATTTCTGTTATAGTGGAAATAATAGATTTACAGTTGACGATGACCCCTTGATTGACCAAACAGGCATCCTAAATGTTCGTCGTATAAGTCTTGTAAATGACACATTATACACTTACCGGTGTAGGTGTTACCCAGGATCTCAGAAGGATAAGCATTGGTTCATCTAATTCTTCAATTTGACGTCTACGAAGATTAGGCGCCAAACGTAGGGAGCAATTGATACATCGGCGAGATAGAGGGCGGTTTACCCGACCTCTACTAGGTGTAGACATTTTTCAGGGGAAAACAAGAGTCCAAGGCTAACATAAAAACTAAAATGCAGTCAATTTGCTCACTTATCACTAAAACAAGAGTCCAAAGCTCACTTAAACTAAATTGTCAATGTGTTCACTTGTCACTAAAACAGGAGTCCAATATCTTAAAACAAATCCACTGGAGGAACGTAAACGCTCAACTAGAAAGCTTCAAATTGTAACGAATAAACGAACAGAATTAAATACGGAGGAATAAATTCAACTCGACGCAAAACGAACGGCACGAAACAATTTGATTGATGCATTGATTTGACAGTTTGATCTGTCAGGTGTGACCATGTTAATAAATATTTTGGTAATCGATTTACCAAATCGATTTGTTATTCATAATATTATTTAAATAATTAATTAAAAAGATAATTATATACGCTATTTAGGTTTGTACAGGAGGTACTAACCTGAGTACTAACCACAATAATGTCTGTGGTACCAACTTTTGTTTTTAAACAGACTAATCAAGCATGAATGTAGCGTAATATTTCTGACGGTAGGAAATACCATGAAACCTATGATAATATTTTTTTTAGTTTATTTACTACTTTTGTTTTCTTTATTTGAGCCCGTCCATCGTCTATTTCGCGCCTAATCAGTTACATGAGAGTGTTAGCTAGATTACGACAGGAGAAAAGCTATTGTAGCCTATCTCCGGTCATTTCAGTAGGCGGATTAGTAAAATATCGATATTTTCAATCGATTACAAATATTGAATTGACATTGTCTGTCGTCTGGCAACATTCACGTTAAGTTTTATGGCGGAACTGACATAAATTCAATAAAATAAATGAGTCATTTTCAAAAAAAACGTACATTCTCTCATAATGTCTTGTCCTCGTTGAAAAATCACGTAATATTATGGACTTATTGCCGATTTCATGAATTCGTTTTGTTCTAATTATTGTTTATAATTTTAACTCATCAATTTAAACTCCAAATACCCACTACTTTTTATTTTAATAAAAAAAATTGCTAAATAAAAACGAATCTTATTTTGTTTAATACAAATTATGATTGTCTCACTTAAGCTTTTGACAACAAAAACATTAACTGACGCTTAGCTGAATGATATATTATTCAACTTAATACGGGGTATAATAATTAAGGTACTGATCTACCGAAAAAAAAATATATTTGCATAAAACGTTAAACTAAATGAAGTAGAATAGAATTTAAATATATGTCCACTTTTGTAGTACTTTGTGTAACACCTCTGTGTAACGTCGAAATCATGCTTCATTTGATTTACTTTGAACGCATCTCTAGTTCATTTAGCAGTGGCAACACAATACGCAACTACCAACCTAACAAAATAAAAACGCAGCCATCTTGTTTTTCTGACATTTTGATTTGACTGTGATCCTCGATTTGTGTCGCAAAATATTTTCCTCCGACTAACGTGGATTTAATAGGTAAGTACCAATAAATAACAAAAAACTTTATATATACATGTGACTTTGCATACTAATGAGAGAATCCAACTGAAATCAAATAATTCTAGTGAGATATTTGCCTGCAATTTGTTCGACATTATTTTGACGCCGCGTTATGTTGTTATTTTGTGTAACATTGTGTAACGTTACACAAAGTAAACTGTATAAAGCTGTGTGCATATTGCTAGAGTCCAGTGTTTTTAACCGACTTTTAAAAAAGAGGTGCCCTCAATTCCACTGATTTTTTAACGTACATAATATGATGCTATAAATTATGAATCGATTTTGATGATTATTTTTTTGTTCTAAAACTTTTTTTTTATCTGGTACTATGGACCAACATTGAAATCGCGAAAAAATATCAGCTGATCCATGCATTTAAAAACCATGTCATGCAAAAGTGTAAAAAACCTATTTGCAGAAATAAAAAAAAAATATGCACCCATTTTGTCGATGTATGTGAACACAAATGTATGGAACAGCTGCTTTTTTTCACGATTAAAAAATAATCGGCCGCCGCCGCCATCGACTTCAATACTTACTCGCATCAAATGTATGGGACATTTAGGTCGAGTAGGTATTGAAGTTTTGTAAGGGAATAATTTTTTCTCGATTACGATGGGGACCATCATCATGGAGAAATTTGTTCAATTTGATAGTAATTTTTGATAGACCTTGTAGTAATGATATTATTAATAATAAATAAATAATAATAATAAATAAATAAATAAATAATAATAATAAATAAATATTGTATTTTTGTCTGTAGATAATGAAAAATGGCACCAATGACTTTAGCAGAACGTCAACGAAAATATCGGGAGAAATTAAAACAAGAAAATCCTGCAAAACTGGAAAAGATAAAAAAAGAAAATGCTGAAAGAACCAGAAAAAAGTATATAAAAATTAAAAAATTACCAGATACTATGCAAAACGAACAGCGCAAAAAATGGCGACAGCAAAAACAAAAAGAAAAATCAAAAACTAACCAAACAATAAAACCAAATATTGACAAAAATTATAAAGAAAAACGAAGGGCTCGATACCTTCAGTCAAAGGAAAATTTAAAACTAAAGGTTAATATTGAACGAATGACAAAAGTTATAAGAGCTCAAAGAAAAACCATATATCGATACAAAAAACAAATGGAAAACTTAAAACAATTATTAAATAAGACTGAAAATGAGGTATTAAATAATAAGGAAATGGAAGGAGTTGTAACCAAAGAAGCGACAACACCGTTCTCAAAAACAGAGAGGTTCTTAGAAGAAGTGCCAAATATTCCAACACCGGAAAAAGAAAAAGTGAAAAAGGCTATTTTCGAAAATTATGTTTTGAAAGAATCCTTATCAAATCAATTCTCGAAAGCCAAATCTAGATCTGAAAGAGATGTTTTAAAGAATGTAATAAACAATGACATTGTGAAAAAATATAAATTAAAGACTAATTTTGGTTACTCTTGCTTGGGACTAAAAGGAAGACTAAGAAAACAAAAAAGAGCACTTGAAATTCAAAAGATAAAAAGGATTAAAGAGATACAAGATTTTCTTGGAAGAGATGATAACAGCAGGACAACAGCAGGAAAAAGAGAAACCAAAACGTTTAACAAAGATAAACGGCAAATCAGATATCTACAAGGCTCTCTAAAAAAACTGCATAAGAAATATATGGACGAAGGTGGTTTGGCTTCTTACACAACATTTACTAGATACAAGCCATTTTATATTTTAGATCCTAAAGTTGCAAAAAGAAATACATGCGCATGTGTCAAACATGCGAATTTGACATTCTTAGCTCAAAAGTTAAAAATACTTGGAGTTTTAGAAACTGATGATCTCGAGAAACTGGTTTCGGCTATTGTTTGTGATAAGTTAAATAAAAAATGTATGTATGGTGAATGTCAAAGTTGTGAAAATAAAACAGTCTCATTTGATTTGACACATAAAAATAAAGACGTGGTTGTGTTTTGGAATGCATGGGTAACAAAGAACCACGAATACATGAAAAAAAACGACAGTCAAGAAAACGATAAAAAAACTACTAAGAGAACCGTTAAGGATGTCATACAAGGGACATTAGCAGCTCTGATTGAGTCTTTTACCGATCAACTTATAAAATTTAAAAAACACTATTTCAACATTTATCATGCATACTAAATGTACAAAAAATGCAAAGAGACACTATCTGACACCGAGTGTATCATCCATTGTGATTTCTCGGAAAATTATCTTGCGAAATTAAGTGAGGAAGTACAAGCAACACATTTCGGCGCGTCTAAACAACAATTTACATTACACACTGGAGTCACTTATACTAAAAACGAACAAGGTCTTCAAGAAAAATCATTCTGCACTATTTCACCGAATAACAGTCACGGTCCAATAGCCATATGGGCACATTTGGCACCCGTTTTGGAATATATTAAAAGAACATCACGAAATGTCACTACACTACACTTCTTTTCTGACGGCCCCACTACCCAGTACAGGCAAAAAGGAAATTTTTATCTGATGATGGAAATGATAAAAAAACTGGGTTTTGAGAACTCAACTTGGTCATTTTTTGAATCCGCTCACGGCAAAGGGGCTGCAGATGGAATAGGCGGTGCGGTAAAAAGAACGTTAGACAAAAAAGTTGCTTACGGAGAAGACATCGTCAATGCTCGAACTGCATATGATCTCTTAATACAATGTCAGTCTAAAATTATGTACTTTTATATATCAGATGAAAATGTAAAAACTATAGAACAAGAACTGGTCTTGACGGGGTTGATTCCTGTACCACATACTATGGACATCCATCAAGTTATTACTACAGATCAAGCGAATGTCATAAAATTTAGAATATTAGCTTGTTTCTGTAGAAAGCCCTCATGTGATTGTTTTAATCTGGAAGAGCATAACCTAAAGTTAAAAAAACAAAAGCAAAAATATAACAAAGATCAAAGTGAAATGAAAAGAAAGACTATTAAGAGAACACGTTTTAAAAACTCTAGGAAGAGATTATTAACAGATGACAGTGATACTAGCGTAGACTCGGAGGTGACATACGCCGAATCAGATGACAGTATTTGGGAGGCTAATGATGCATATGACTTAAATAAAGAGAATGAAGCTGATGAAGATTTAAGTGAAAATAACAAAGGAATAAGAGCTAGAGAAACAGAAAAAGCAGTAATTAACTGCGATAATAAGAAAATAACAATTTTATCTGATATAAAAAATACCCCAGAAAATTACAGACATTTTGATTTAAACAACTACGGTCCATTTAAGCTTCATAAAGTAAATCAAATTCAGATTGAAGAACATAATATGAGAAATATTTATGATAACCCAACTCCATCTACATCAGATATAAAACAAGAAAATATTATTAAGAGGGCTATGATAGTAGAAAAAAAGATTGTGATCGAAGAAGAGATTAATGTGACAAAGCAAAAGGAGGTTGATGGATACAGTTTACAACAAAACACCAAAAAAAGATTACGAATCTGAAACAGAAAATAAAGACTATTCTGAAAGAAACAATGAGACTGAAGAACCAAACATAGAACACAAAGAAATGAAAGATTTAATGTATAATATAAATGATAGTGTGTTAGTTAGATATTATGAAAGAAAGTCATGGGTTTATTATGTTGGATATATAGAAGGCATCGAATTTAAATCAGATTTGACTTATTATATTGTTAGATTTTTAAAAACTGTTAAAAAGCCCTTGTTAAAATTCATAACTCCAAAAAAAAAATGATAGAGACACTGTTCCCAGTGACTGTGTGGTAAAAACTATAAACTTAAAACTTGTTTCAAATGAGTTTATGTTAAAAGATGATTGTGATTACACTTATTTTGAGTAATTGTATAATTGTATTTAATTATTCATCAAAATATTTCTTTTATATTTTCATTTCGCGTAAGGTTTAAGATTGTGATAACAATTACTCAAAATAAGTGTTACGTTTTTTCAAATTTAAAATCTGTATCTTACTGGTTAATAATCATATAATTATGTAGGTAAACTGATCTCTTATAGACAGGAAAAGATTTTAAGCAGTGCGCAAATTTTCACTTTTTTTCTCATACTGAAAATTGTTCAACCTGTGAAAAGTTGCGCAGCAATGCTTAAAATCTTTTTAATTTGATTTTTTTTTATTTTTTTTGTAGCATTAACTTAGAGTTTGAAACTCGGCTGTTTTTGTTTTTTAATGTGTTTTGTGCACAGTTTTTTAACTACTTTTAATTGTTTATTTTCATACTAAAAGAAAGAAAAACTTTGTTTTTGTTCACCCTATACCCGAAAAGGGGTCATTGTACCCATCATTTTGATCACCTTTTACTATGGACTAACCCTGAAGTCATGAAAAATAATCTGCTATTCCATAGATTTTGACGATTGTGAACCCGTATGTTATATGTAATTGTATGGGATAGCTGATTTTTTCCCATTGATTGATCCCATAATAAAAGTTGTTCAAAATTATGACTACAATGATTTCTTTTTTGGGTTTAGAATTAAAATTTAATAAAGGTACAATACAACCTACACCTAGTTTTTTTTTTAGTTTCCTCAACAATACGAAGACAAGACAGGTGGAAAACGGCAATATGAATTATTCTTTACAATGTCTTTTGTGTAACAATATGATCCTTTATGTAACGAATAATTTGAATTCCCTTGTGTTTCTTTTGTGTAACGTACAATTTTTTTGAAAATGACTCAAATATTAATTTTGTTTTCCAATGCTAGGGTAAAAGAAATGTTGATAAAAAAAACTTAAACATGTAAAAATACAACTTAATTTTTGAGCAGTAAATAGTCTTGACACGTAACCAAAACTAAGGGGCCCATTGGTGGTCATTCTCCTTTCACAAATTGTTCTAACTTCTCCATTAATTTTAAATAGGTACTATGCATGTTATTGTTATCAATAAATATTTTAGAAAAACTACTATTTTTTACTTTCCTTATAGTCGAAATGAAAAGTAGAGTGTTTAACACGGGTGAAAGTCATCAATTCCTTTCGACCCTTGCATAACAATCTACTATTTTGGTATGGCACCTGCTATTTTTAATTACATTCCTGATTCTATAAAAGAGGAACCAGTAACAAGTTTCAAAAAGAAACTAACTTTACTTTTACTGAATAAGTGTTACTACTCCATATCGGACTTTCTAGCTGATACTTTTTAGTTGGGCTTTTATGTATACCTAATGATGAGCTGCATCAATGTTTGCATGCCAAAATGGTAGAATGTATACAAGCATTCTTCAACATTTCTGTAACCACCTTATTGTAAATACATTCTGAGCAAATAAATTAATATTATTAGTATTATCTTTTTGTACCGTTTTTTTCTTCTCAGCCCTTTGGCTGGTTTTTACTACATTTACGGGCCGATTATTATTATTATTATTATTACTACATATTTCATTAAATTATATTAATTTAATTCTTGAAGTGTAATTCAACAATTCATATTCTTTTAGATGCCCGTGGAAACTGTGAAGGTTGTCAGTAATATTCAAATAAAGCCACCAAACGTCATGGCCTGCCAAGATGTTCCAGCTACATCAATGAAAATTATGTGTTACCAGCCAGTGCCAAGTACATCTTCTCAGGAAATCATGTCAAGAAAACGACAATTGTCTGACTTAAGCCTTTCACTCAATATTCCCTAATCAAATAAAAGGGAATGTGTCGCGCACAAGTATGTACAAACATCAAGAGGTAAAGAAAATAGTCAAATAAAAAGGGAAGTAAAAATTCTTAAACAAAAAGTGAAACGTAGAGATTTGAGGATTATGTCGATGAAAAATCTTCTTAGTGTAGTCAAAAAAAGGACTGCATTATGACGTTATTGAGAGTATCATTAAAGATATTTTTTCAATATTCATTCAGAATTTAAACCTAAAAACAAAACTAAGATAAGATAAGACATTTCTTTGTAGAAACATGAGTATACATACAAGGCATGCAGGTTGGTCATAAACAAAAGAGATCCGTCATGTTCGGCCTTTGTGGCATACAAATATACAGGCAAGAAAAGTCATTCATAGGTATTGTTGGGGTGATCAACTTCAATAATTATACACTCGTCTGTAGGTTTTAACGTTTACTCTTGTGGTGAGTTACAGTTAAGAATTCTTAGAATAAAATTAGTGCGTCATGGTCATGCGCGGTGAAGAGAAGAGAGCAAAAAGCAGGGGGGGCACACTTAGCACTGTCATCAATTTCCATAGACGACAGCGACATCTGCAGTTTGGTGGGTTAAAAAAACTTGGCAGCCATTTTCTTGTTTGTCAAATTGTCAAACAAATGTCATTGTGGTCATTGTCGCCGCCGGCCATCCGCCATTATCATTGTCAACTCCGCAACTCCGGCTTTCCCGACGTTGATGCGCTTCCCGAAATCCCGAGTTTATCTCAGCTAATTATGTTAAAATTGTTACTTGTTACTGTTATTTGTTAAACCCTGATTGTGACCCTAAACATTATAATAAAGATTCGCTACTTATAGTAAGTATGCTTAACTATAGGTATGTGTATATTTATTAGAGCCTTAGGTCACCCACCAAACTCAAGGTGGCAGCACTTTCCATACATGCAAATTTTACCACAGAGTTGTCACTCTTTCCCTCTATAGTTACTTTACTCTTTGGCAAAAAGGGCAGAGAAAAGATGGCCGCCGCCGGCGCAGGACAGCCCGTCGCGTTTCATCCGCGACGCATCGACGAGCTTCAGCATTGGCGCGTTCCAGCTCCGTTGCGAACAGGTATTAAAAACATTATTAAATTTTCACACAAACTAAAAATTAAATTTAAACAATAAACTATAAATTTGAATTAAATTGTCGTATAATCTAATCATAAATTGTCAAAATGGTACTTGTTGACAGGCCTACGCTGTCCTCCCATACCTACTGTAACTCGAAAACATTGTAAAAGCCAATTATTTTTAAAAGAGTAACCATGGAGTTTCTTGCCGGTTCTTCTCCATAGGAAACGACCAATTGGAACCGTGCACCTAGCTTCTGACGTTTCATAAGTGCCCATGTTGGTTTATGTGAAATAAAAATATTTTGATTGATTGATTGAAAAAATTATAAAGTGTCAGTAAACATTTATTAAATTCGTAATATTACACTTTGTCATTAAAAAATTCTAAAATACTGTAGTATGCTTTTCCAACTAGATATAATTTTAGTCGCTTTTTTAGTATATGTGCGCTTAGTTCCTTCCATCCCTTAGGAAGTTTATTAAATATTAAAGGCGCCATGCAAAATACACTTTTCCCCATTAATGCTGTTTTGGAACCATGTGAGCAAAGCATAGTGTTATCGCGTCTGACTCTGTCTGCCATGCGTGGAAATAATTGCCGATTACATTTTACAAACATGACAACTTCGAATATGTACAGAGACGGTAACGTCAGTATGTTGTAATTAATGAAATACGGTTTACAACTGTCAGTCGAACCTAATTTAAACATCGTCCTAATACACCGTTGTAGGATCGTCGGTGCCGTGTTGACGAAATGATAGAATGAATGCAGGTACACAGGAAAAGATGAATAGTTTATTTCACAGTACAGTTCACAGTTAGTTACACAGCACACAAGAGTTCCATAGAAGAAGAAGGAGTGATAGATTGATAGTGGATAGCGAAGAACAAAAATTACTAAAGCTGGCTAGGTTGGTATATCTACTTAAGCGCGGTGAAGCTAGAAAAATAGGTAGCGTGCGAAAGCATACGTAGCGGTCAGCGGACTGGCGGTGCGGGCGCGCGAGTGCAGTTGAGTGATATAGATACCTAATAAGTGTCACTACACCGTTTTTGGGCTTTGAAAGGTATATCCTTGTCAGTCGAATTGCCCCAAAGAATAATTCCATACCTTAGGTGCGATGAAACCAGGCCGTGGTAAGCTGTTAGCAATGCGTCAGTGTTAAGCACAAGAACTAATTTGTATAGGGCATAGGAAGAGTTACTAATTTTTTTGCTTAAAATTTCAACGTGTTCTTTCCAATTTAACTTTTTGTCAATTGTTACACCGAGGAATTTAGTAGTGTTGACTTTTTCAATTATTTTGTTATTATATTGGACCTTAAGATCAGATAAAGTTGGTAAGCGTTGACTGAAATGCATAATATTAGTTTTATTGAGATTTATCCTTAAATTATTATTATCCAAATATTTTATTATTGATGAAAGAGAATTATTAATGTCACTTTTATATTTGTCTTTAGTATCGCATTGAATTGTTCAGGTACTGTCGTCAGCAAAGAGGGTCACAGGTTGATCAACTAGGTAGGTCATTTATATATAATATGAATAGTGGAGGGCCCAAGACACTGCCTTGAGGAACTCCATATTTAATTACAAGTTCATGTGATTGGAATCGTTCTTCACGTTTAGTTTTTGTATTTATTGAGGATATTTCTGTTAGTTGCTTTCTGTTATCCAAATATGATTTAAATAGTTTTAGAACGTTGCCTCTAACACCGTATGCCTCCATTTTATCCAGGAGAAATGTCACCAGGTGTAAGATATAGCAAGGAACTTAAGCAGTTTGTTCTAACTCTTAATTATTATTCTCCACGATTACAGATTCTTGCGCACTTACATTAATTTGCCACATCCCGCTACAATCCGCAAGATACTTTCTTCTGTAGAGGGTAATGTCGGATTCCTTAAGGAAGTTTTTGATTTTTTTAAATTAAATGTTCAAACTAATTCTGCTTTAGCTCATGTTGCCCTGATTTTTGACTCAATGGCTATGAAATCGGAGCTCGTGTATGATAAAAACTGATAAAACTTGGGGTTATGTTGATTTGGGTGGAATTGAAAATGTAGATTCCTATGAAATGGCGAAAGAATCTTTAATTTTTCTAATTGTGTCTTATACAAGTAGGTTCAAATGTTGTATAGGCTACTTTTTGATCAACAAAATAACAGCTACTTTCCAGTCGCAATTAATTAATACAGCTATAAAAATGTTCCATGATATCAACGTAACTGTTCATTCGATAACATGTGATGGTACTGTGGTAAATCTAAGAACATTTGAACAGCTCGGGTGCGTTTTTGATGTACCTAATGTTAAGTCAAATTTTAAACATCCTGATGGAGTAACTGAAGTGCATTGTATATTTGACCCGCCTCATATGCTGAAACTTGCCCGAAACACTTTAGGTGAACTCCATATGAGATCTAATTTTGGGATTAGGATTTTGAGATTTAATTTTAATTTACATTTGAATGTATTAAAGCTTTAAATAAATTACAAGAGTCTGAAGGTTTTAGGTTTGCGAATAAATTAACAAATACGCATGTTAACTTTTGGGGGAAAAAATGAATGTAAAATTACACAGAAAAAAAACGGTCTTATCTTCCCGCATCCTCCTCTCTTGCTCTGCTAACTCCCTGCGCGCGCGCACCTCAGTCGTGGCTAGTACGTTCTGCTGTGTTTACGTTGTTTATCTGTACGATATCGGCTTGTTTGCGACTATTACTGACCCCTGCTTGTTTATTTGGACCCTTTGATTACTTTTCGATTACCCTGGCACGTTTATTGGACTGATTTTTACAACTATAGAGACTGGACGCCGATGTGTAATGTGCCCAAGATCAGTTTTAAGACAGAGTCGACACATATTACAAGATACTTTGCTTCAAAGTAGTCCTGAGTTAGTGGCCTACATATCGCAAAATGGATTGACACAAGTAAGTCATTATAAAACAACCATTAGTATATCGATAACTATTAAATACAAATATTAAGTAAGCAGAATTAGAATATATTATTATAAGCAGGGCATTTTTACGATGCTTTTTGTTACATTTTTGAAGTATGTACTTCAATATATAAAATATTGATAACTAAATAATATATTACTTCCTTTTCAGGTATTATTCAATAACGTCATGGCAGTATGTCATAGATGCTGGCAGAGAGCCAATAATGCAGTTCATCCACAACGCCGTGAGGACGCTCCTTTTGTCGTCGAAGATCCAGGACCAGCCCCAAATAGACGCTGACAATCAAGAACCACCCAATGTTGCAGAAGCTCAAGATCGACAGGACAGTCCAGAGGATACACGTGAATTCTATGTTCCTGATTACGTGAGAGCACCAAATACTTCAAACGCCTGTATGTATAGGCAATGTAGACATGAAAATTTAAGACGAGTACCTGTATCGATCAAGCTACATCTAGTTTGCCATTACCGATTATATATTCCACCAAGTTCGCGAATATGCGAAGAACATTTAAGTAACAATGACTTTGAGGAGTTACTGGATAATGTAAACATTACACATTATTTTAAAACTTCCTTTTTTAGTGATATGTCGAATGTGTTAATAGAAGCAATCAATAATAGATTAAGATTTGATTTTGAATCATCAAGTGCACTAAATGACAGTGAACTTCGTTTTTGGACCGGAGTTACTTTAGAACAATTTAATACAATTTTAGAAGAAACGCCATCTCTCGCCGTAAGAAGTAGACGTCCGCGATCAGTTCTCGGCGCTTATTTAACAAAACTACCTCATTAATGACTAATCCATATTGGAATATCTAATAAATGTCTTCATTTTAGATTCAACCTGGAAATATAGTCTGTTATGCCTGTTGACTGGCTGCTCGTAGGAATGTACGAAGACAACAAGACCGGCAAGGCACATCACCAGCCGCACAAGATAGTGATAGCCAACATTTTGCTGTGATTGAAAGCCAACCATCAATCAATTGTTTTACTATAATTTTTGACGTTCAAAAGTGCCTTTAGTGTGCCTAATTGAAATAAATGATTTGACTTTGACTTTGACATCTACATCAAATGAAACATCAAATTGTGTATGGTGTCAACGATCCTTTGCTGATGGCAGCTCGTAGAAGTACCAGAAGTCGAACTGCACCTCCTACTTCATAACAAAATGAGTCAACTAGATTGCCTAACAATAGAAGAGCGGGTAATTCTTCAAATACTTGTTTTGTAGAAGGATTTAATTATAATGAAAGATTAACAAGTATATAAAATTAAAATTACTTAAAATGCATAAACTATACTTGCCAAAAAATACGAGAATCTGCAGAGAGCATTTAGGCATTTATGATTGGGGCATTTTAGAGGAACACCGTTACGGACATAACTTTTCTGTTCATGATATAGAAGATGTAATCAATCTTGTTTTAGAAAAGGAAGAAACTCAATTATTAGATTTTGAAAAAAATGAATTAATGTCCGATGAATTATGTCATTATTGGTCAGGTCTCAATAAACAAAAGTTTACAACAATTATAGAACAGATACCCCTTTTGCGTGAACATATAAAAAAATATAAAACTGCTTTAGGCATATTTCTTGTAAAACTGCGAACAGGGGAGCCAAATTCGAGGTTGGCTGAATTATTTGAAATGTCCGAGTCAAATGTTTCTAGTCAGTTAAGAAAGATCAGAGAGATTCTAAATGAACAATTTGTGCCATTATACTTGGGTGTTGCACATTTACCTGTAAATCATAATGTAACTATTCCTAATGGACTGTTTGGTGATGAAGAAGGTGGCAGGCGAAAAGATATTGTAATCTGTGATGGGACATATGTATATTTGCAGAAATCAAGTATTTACTTCCAAAAGAAATCATACCGTTTACATAAATATCGCAATTTAATTAAACCATTTCTGATAGTGACCACAGATGGTCATATATTAGATATTTATGGCCCCTATGCTGCAACTATATCTGATGCAGAAATAATGAAACAATTATTTATAAATGAAAGCAGCGAATTGAGGCAGTATTTTAGGGAAGGAGATGTTTTTATTTTAGACAGGGGATTCAGGGATTCTATTCAAATTCAAATGTTAACATCATTAAATTATACAGTTTATAAACCTGAATCCCTTCAAACTGGTGAGACACAGTTGCCGACATTACAAGCAAATAAATCAAGGCATGTCACCATGTGTAGATGGGTAGTGGAGGTGGTGAATGGACGCTTTGGTGACATCCTTTATGGATTTACTTTTCAATATTTCATCAAGAAGAAAAAAAAAACTTTCTAAATTAGGTAAAAAATTGGCTGACTTCATTTTGCATAGTATTGATCTCGGTTTGATAACGTATTTGAATATCTTTGAATATAATTATAATTTTGCTACTACTTACTAGTGAAAAGTGATCCCTTGACATTTTAATCTTGTATGGCTTCTGCACCACTTCACAACACATTCTGTCATGATGATTCACAGCTGTAGTTCACAATGATAAAAACGAAAACGTACGCGAAGGTTTGACGTGTGCTGGCTTGCATGAAAAATTTCCGACTGATAACGCGCTGGACACAACTTTTAAGCCCCGCCTACTTGGACACGACTTTTATTGGTCATTCTTTTAGCGCAGTTACATTCCTGACTTATTACTTATTCGTAGGAGTCGAAAGCTTTATCGTAATCCACAAATGCAATACACAGCAGCTGCTTGTACTCTTCGGTCTTCTGCACAATTTGCCGAACAACCTGCTTGTTCTGGTGGCTGAAACTCGTCAAGTCTCCTGACGAGACGGTTCGTAACCAGCTTGTATACGTGGCTCAGAAATGAGATGGGTCTCTAGTTCTTCAGCAAGGTTTTGTGCTAAGGTAGCCCGACCGAATGGGATAATTAAGGTTGGAATTGTGACCAACCACGAAGCCGTGCGAGCGCTGCATCCAAAAATACTGAATAGCACAGTAACTACCCCAAAATAGGAATTATTTGAGGTTCACAAAAAGAGGCACAATCATTATATTAGAGTATTCAATAATATTTTTAGCAGCTCACAATGAGAATTATTAAAGGTTTGATTAAATACATGCTTTCTTTTGTGAGCCTCAAATAATTACAGAAAGTTAAAACGAGGCTCGATTATTTAAAAAAGTGCATCATTAAAAGCGAACAAAGTTTTTAGTGGTTCATTAATTTAAAAAATTGTCCATCATTAGCAGGTCAATAAGTTTTAAAAGGATAAGTTAAATTCACTGGTGGTCAATAAAATTAGGCCACTCGCTATTTTTATGATTTATTCATTAATTACGGTCTGTTTAAAAATTAAAATAAATAATACGTTTTGGAACGTTCATTTGCAATCTTAGTAGAGGGTATTGAAAGGGGCAGGCGACTCGGCGGGGCCTCTTCCCTATCATTTGTTGTGGACTGTATAATGTTTGATGTTGAAATAGGTCGTTCCAGGAAACCAGGGCCAGTGAAATAAAAGAAGACTTAATGTGAAACAACTGCATGGAGTGATGACGTTGATGTGGTGTTGCGTTGGCGGCTGTCGATAGAAGAGTCCTTGAATTTAGCTCTGTACGCTCTATATATAAATGGCGCCTGTAGCGCCGGCGTTTATAGGCTGAGGGCCATCGCTTTTCTAATCGGCCAATCAGCGGTGGCCTGTACACGCGTGGGCGTGTGTGTGCATTTGTATATGTGTGCATGCAGTTTTATTTATTAAGATAAAATATACACGTTTCACTCTTTAAAACTACACACATCAAAAGTGTCTAGGGATCAAGCATTTTTATGCGGATTTCTTGAGATTGAGATGTGGCTTTGTAATAAATTTATGATTTTATAAATTTATATGGATCCTTTTTGGTGCATTTCATAATTTGAATCAGGAACTGTGAATTAAATTCGAGTAAAAGATGAAAATCAGCTGTCAATATTTTCCCTATAAAAACATACAACGCATTGAAGACATTATTAGTGCTACTGTTTCCCTACTACTGATTAAAACCAACGTTATTATGGAGCGGCGACGTCATTTAAGCAGGGAAGAAATGCTCAGAGCCGTGGGAATGATAGAAGCTGGTTCCCGGCAACGTACTGTGGCTTTAGCTCTGAATACAAGTCAGAGTGTTATCAGTCGACTTTGGACACGTTACCGAAGCACTGGTACCGTGGCTGAGCGCCATGGAGGACGGTATCGCTGCACCACACGGAGACAAGACCGATACATTCAAATCTTAACTCGAAGAGCTCCAACAATAACCGCCATGATGTTAGCCGTGAGGCTTCATCACTCTTCAGGGAACTTAATTAGCGACCAAACAGTCAGAAACCGCTTGCATGAAGTGAACCTTCATTCCCGAAGACCGCTACGGGTACCACCTATAGCAATGCACAATCGTAGGATTCGATATCAATGGGCTCTTGAACACAGAAATTGGGCAGAAGAACAATGGCGTTTCGTGTGCTTTTCTGATGAGTCTCGTTTTGGTATGAGACCGGATACAAGACGTATACGACACTGGAGAACCCCTGGACGCCAACAGCGATTAAAATCCTGCCAGGAAGTCCATCCTTATAGTGGTGGAACCATCATGGTATGGGCGGGTATTTGGATCGGCGGAAGAACTGAGTTGATTTGGATCAGAGGCAACCTCAACGCTCAAATTTATGCTGAGACGATTGTATCAGACGTCATCGTTCCTCTACAAGTGCAAATCGGTCCCTTATTTCAGTTAATGCATGATAATGCACGACCGCACACCGCAAGAGTTGTAAGACAGACTCTCGCCGCAGCTAACATCAATGTCCTGCCCTGGCCTGCTCAGTCGCCAGACTTGAACCCGATTGAGCATGCATGGGATATGCTACAGAGAAGAGCTCTGCCGAATATGGAGGGTATCCAGTCGCAAGAAGACCTTTTTTTGTTGTTGGAACGAACATGGGCTGCCATTCCACAGCGTGATTTGGATGAACTCATTTTGAGTATGCCAAACCGATGTTCTTGTGTTGTTAGTGTTCGCGGTAGAAACACGGATTATTAATTGTTTAAGTTACCCAATAAAATTTTAAAGAAAACTGTTATTTCAGTCTTTTTTTCGAACTTTTGTGTTAGTGGTTCAAATGTCAAAAATCCCTTTATTAGGAAAATGGCAAAAGAGATGGCTAAATAGAAGTATGGACGGATACTCCAGCAATGTATAAACATGGTACCTAGCAATATGTAATGCTGAATAGCTGAATATTAGTATTTCATGTAAAAAAAGTTTCAGGAACTTTTCATATCTGTACAATCCTGAAAATAAAATCGTGTTACTCCTACGTCATAGGCATTAAGAAAACTGCAAAAAAATGCCATTGCTATAAACTTTTACTTAGGCGTTTGGATATATTATTATCTGCGATGATATTTATAAGATTAATTGTAATTTCCCCTAGCGACCCACCCCGATTTCGTACGTGGTGGTACTTTAGTATATATCTACAAAGGGGTAATTACACCAAAAAACGTCATACAACGGGCATTCTACAATTCGCGCAAAAATCACTCCCGCGTGTATTTAAGTATTAAACTCTTGTAAATCCTAAACTACTTGTCCAAATGAGTTGAAATAAAGTCAGTTTTCACAGACAATAAATAATATAAATAAGTGGTTGAATAACTGAAGCTAACCTACGGTGCTCAGACCTGGTCGCTCACCGAGTCGCAAAAGTTCCGCCTTGGAGTTTGCCAAAGAGCAATGGAACCACAGATATAGATACACCTAAATAACGCGAGAGCAACTACTTCGCGTGCCAAAAATCGCACCAGCTTACGTACAAAAATCGTAAGCCGCCATTTTCGCAGTCATTCCTGTGTACTACTGGCTGGGTGAGCGTGAGCGCTGGCGCTAGGCCCCGGGGGTGGGGCGAGACGGGTGCCGCTCGCGGCGGCGTCTTTGAATCGATTTGATTTTCCTGTCACTAAATAGTGCATGTGACGTCATAGTGGGTAGTTAAAAAAATGGCACGATTGGTTTTCATACAGATCGTGATACTTGCGTTATCTAGGTCTGTCTATATCTGTGGATAGAACGCAGCATTCTGGGTATAAAAAGATAGGACAGAGTTCGGAACACCACGCTGCGTTCCAAAACGGGCGGGCATACTGGATGTAGGAAAGAAGGCGGCAAGGCTAAAATGTGATTGGGCGGGTCACGTCAGCCGTATCATTAGTAATCTGTGGCCGTATGCACGATGACCGCTGGGCAAAAGCCTCCACTCAACGACTGAATATCTGAAGAGGAATCTTCCTCTTCAGATATTCAGTCAGTCTGGTAGCATGGATCATCTGATCCATGCTACCAGATGGGCATGTAGATATAAAAGAACACACTGTGCTTAAAAATCATTTTATTTAACTGATGGAAAGTTGGATGTGACGTTGGTAAATTCTGCAATAGGTATTGAATAGTTTCCACTACATGGTGTTGTATATTTCTCACAGAAGGGCCACAAGTTATGCACACCATCGTATAGTCAAATAAACGAACATCACTACATGCTTCTGTTTTCAGCAGTTCATAACAAGGATGACAAAATGTTGGCATCCTTTGGAACCTAGAACAAACATAATTACCTTAGTATCCACATGAATTAACTATAATACTGCACATTTAAACATTATGACATCTAAAGCAACCAGTCTGTTGTAGTCAGGACGTGTTGTGGTCGTGATGAGACGGGATGAGTCTTTCTGATTCATTGCCATTGAGTTCATTATGTATTTTGAGAAATACGGTAAACAACTTGAAGTCACATTTGTTCGATGTTTCTTATATTTATTACTTCTAGAATGATTCTAGCTGTGGATGACTTACCTCAATTGTTAACCATTGTATTAAGATACTTAAGATAGTGAGTAGAACAGCAGGCAATGAAGAGGTGATATTCCACCGCAGTCTTTGCGTGGCTACACCGTAGTTTATGCATCGCATGATGCAAGTCAAGTCCGTGTCGAGTAGCGAGAGGTCAGTAGGTAGGCGAGCACACACAATAAATCCATTACACAAGTGAGAGTCAATGCAAATCCAAAATAAAAAAGCACAACAAACAAGCAAACGGCAGAGCGTTCAAACGAAACGACGTCTGACATCTGACGTTTGTTTTTTTGATAGAGATGAGATTGAACGTCAAGTGGAACAGAATCGATAAAATAATTGAAAGGGTTGAAAGATAATAAAAAAATAGAATTAGTTTTTGTCGACCACTATTCAGTTAATATTTTTCGGCACAAATAGGTAGTAAGATTAAATGTATAAGCACATTCCGAAGCTTTCAGTTATTTCTATTTGATTTTGATTAGCAAAAAGTGGAACTGAGTAGAGTCGATTATCACTTTAAAAACAAACCCATTTTCTGAATTAAAACTCTGTAAAAGACAATAACAAGCAACTAATAAACAGGACACCGAATTGAACGCCGACGACTCCCGCCGAAAACTCTGATTATGATTTATTTCAGAAAATAAATCGTTTTGATACTCGTTATCAAAAATCGATATAAGTACAGTTTCAATTTGACATTCTGGAAAAGCGATATGACGCCTCCCTAGCTTGCAGTACTGTATTATTTCTGATAAATTTGGTGTAACTAATACTCATGATGTTCAAATTAAATAGACGACATTTTTTATTAGGTTCCACAGACAAGACAAAAGACATCTTACGAAAATCAAAGAAATGGAAAGGCGGGAAATTTAAATATAAATTCAACACTCCTGCCAAATTTTAGCCTTCCATGAATTTTAAGGAGCGAGTAGAATTTTAGTTAAAATAATTAGGGAAACATTTACAGACTATTACTTTGTTTCCTTAATAGTTAACAAACCAATTTTATTTCGCAAGAATTGAAATTTCTCTTTAGGTAAAGCTTTAGTTAATACATCAGCAAATTGGTTATTAGTTGATACATATTTGAGATCAATAGTTTTATCATAATATTTTTCCTTTATGAAATGATATTTAGTGTCTATGTGTTTACACCTCTTATGAAAGTTAATGTTCTTTATAACACTGATAGCACTTTGGTTATCTATACTAATACATACTGACTGTTGTTCTAATTCACCCAAGTCACACAGTAAACGCTTGATCCAAATAGCTTCCTTTGTAGCGGCACAGGCTGCCATGAATTCTGCCTCAGTTGTGGATAAGGCAACCGTGTGTTGTCTTTGGCTAGCCCATGTTACAGCCGCTCCATTTTTAATGAAACAGTATCCAGTGGTTGAACGTCTGGTTGTGATATCATTGGCATAGTCAGCATCGCTATATCCAGTCAGGACAGAAGATTCACTCTTTGAATAACATAAACCAAAGTCGGCAGTGTCTTTGAGGTACTTGAGAATTCTCTTGACTGCTGTCCAATGAGATTCATCATAGCAATTTAAATATCTGCTCACCAAGCTTACAGCGAACATTATGTCTGGTCGACTTACAATGGCGACATGCATCAGAGAACCAACTGCCTCTCGGTAAGGAATGTTCTTGTCAGGTTGCTGTTCACTCTTCTCTAGCTTTGAGTGAGGATCTACTGGAACGTTGTTGGCATTGGCATTTTCCATATTAAATTTCTTTAACAACTGTTTAACATATTTAGTTTGATGTATAAAGATGTACTTGTCAGAGATTATTATATCCATCCCAACAAAGTTCCGTGGCAGACATATAGTCATATCAAATATTGTTTGCAAGTCATTTGTAACAGAATGCAATATTGATTTAGATTTGGAAAACAGAAGCCCATCATCAACATATAAACAGAGATAGCACTTTATTCCTTTAATATTTGCCACATAAACACATTGGTCTGCTTTACTATTTGTGAAACCAAATTTCTGAAGTACTGAATTGAATGCTTTGTTCCAGCACCGTGGTGACTGCTTAAGACCATACAGTGACTTTATCAATTTACATACTTTATTAGGTTAACAAGGCAAGTTAAGCCTTCAGGGGGATGCATAAATATGTTTTCCTCCAGCTCCCCATATAAGAAAGCTGTCTTAATGTCAAGTTGAAGAATTTCATATCCATTTTGAGCAGCTAAAGATAATAATATACGTATTGAGTCATACCTGACAGTGGGTGAGAAAGTTTCCTTGTAGTCTATACCTGCTGTCTGTGCATACCCCTTCGCACAGAGTCTGGACTTGAAGCGTGGACCAGTTGGTTGATCTTTGACTCTAAACACCCATTTAGAGCCAATTACATTTGTATTTTCAGGTTTGTTTACCAATATCCAAGTACCATTCCTTTGATGGGCTTCTAGTTCTTCTTCAATAGACTTTTCCCATTTTTCAGCATTTACAGAGCTGAGAGCCTCTTTGAATGTATTGGGTACTTGTTCAGGTAATAAGTACTCATCACAACACAGGTAAGTTTGTTCTTTAATTATTTTTCTAGGTCTCAAAGTGATACTTCTTCGTGGAGGAGTTTTAATCTCAACATCTGGTAAGTATTCATCTGAATCTGATTTATTTTTAACAGTACTATATGAGCTATCTGAGTTGTCAGATTCTTCTCTGCTATTATCATTACACTCATTTGACTTTGAGCTTTCTTCATTATTTTTACAATTTATATCTGATGTTTTGTTTTCTTTTTCAGATAGTTCTAATGCAGCATAGTTTCTTTTCACACTAGATTCAAGAAATACTGCGTCCCTGCTTTTTATCACAGTTCTGGTGTTTGGTTTTAAAAATCTATACCCTTTGGTATTGTCACAATATCCAATGAAAATCATTTGTTCAGCTTTTGGATCCCATTTTCTTCGCTTTTCTTTTGGCATGTGGACCATAGCTTTACATCCAAATACTTTCATGTGACTAACTTTAGGTTTATGACCAGACCACAGCTCTTCTGGAGTTTTAAATGATAATGATCTAGTTGGGGATCTATTTATGATGTATGCAGCTGTTCTTATGGCCTCAGCCCAGAGAAACTTTGCCAAGCCAGCATTCAAGATCAGGCATTTTGCTCTCTCAACTAGTGTCCTATTTAGCCTCTCCGCAGCTCCATTTTGTTCTGGAGTGTAAGGCGTTGATGTTTGATGCTTTACGCCAGCATTCTTTAGGTAATCAGAGAATGGCTTATTGACATATTCCAGACCATTGTCAGTTCGAATACATTTGAGTTTACACTCTGTTTGGTTTTCAACTTCTGTCTTGAATTCTTTGAATTTTGACAATACTTCAGTTTTGTTGTTTATTGTATAAACAAAAACCTTTTTGGAATAATCATCCAAGAATGTTAGAAAATACTTAGCACCTCCTAGTGACTGCGTCTCCATGGGGCCACATAGGTCAGAATGTACCAGTTCCAATATTTTTGTGGAACATTCGACTCTTAAAGGGCAATCTGGACTGCTTGCCTTCTTTACATGTGATACAGGTCAGGTTGGTGCTTTTACTAGATAATGTTACTCCTTCTGTGCTTTCTGTCATTTTCTTAACACTTTCAAAGTTAAGATGACCCATTCGTTGGTGCCATAAGAATATATCATCTTGTTTAACATCAGACATGCATGCATAATCAATGTTTAAGTTAAGCCGGTACATGTTGTTAACTTTTGTTGCTGTAGCTACAATGACCTTTTGTCTATTCAGTATAACACAACCCTTTGAATCAAATTTTACTTGACCACCATTTTCTGTGATCTGATGCACAGATATTAAATTCACAGCAAGGTCTGGTATGTACAAGACTTTTGTAAATAAAATTTTATTTGACTGACCTTCTCCTTTCAATGTATCCAGAGTCACATCACCAGAGCTACTTACTTGAAGTGTCTTGTTATTTGCAACTTTGATCTGTTTTATAGGCGGTACAATTTCATTTTGAAGAAGGTTGTGTTGTCTTGTCATGTGCATGGTTGCCCCGGAATCAATGTACCAATCAGAGCTGTTATTGTCAAAAGGAGTGACAAATGCGGCAGCGTATGAACTGTTTGATTTAGCAACCTTTTCTTTAGGTTTTGACCTGCACTCAGTGCTTTTATGTCCATATTTGTTACACTGAAAGCATCTAGGACCTTTGGTGAACTTCTTTTTACCATTCTTGGTTTGCCAACCATGGGAACTTGTAAATGCAGAGTTACCATTTTCAGACTTTACTTCTTGGAGCAGTTTAGATTTAACAGAGTCTGCGCTTATCTTCATGCCTGAGCTTTCAATGGCAAGGATCATCGGTTTATAGGACTCAGGTAACCCGGAGAGTAGTAGCGTTCCAAGCCACTCGTCATCGACTTTAAATCCTATATTTCGAAGCTTATGTGCAGTAGACATTATCTTGCTCACATATTCGTCTATATTTTGGCATCCAGAGAGTGTAGTTGTGCAGAGATCACGTAGTAGACCAACTCTGCGTGTTAATCCAGAATCATCAAAGGCGCGTGCCAGATTTTCCCATACTTGTTTTGCTGTTTCAGCCTCTTGTATGTGGACGTAGTTTATTGCATCAACAAGCAAAATTATTTTTGTTTTTGCTTTCATGTCTTTCTTTTGACATACAGGTTCGGGAGTGGGATTTTCAATGCAGTCCCAAAGTTCTTCATGTTGAAGATATGTTTTCACAGCAAAACGCCAAGTACTGTAGTTTTCTCGGCCCGTTAACTTTTCAATTAATGCCAGAGTATTGCTGCTAGTCATGATACTCGACGATTTGAACAAATTTTCAACTTTGCAAAATCGAACCACGTTAGTGAGGTTAGGTTGATGAACTTCGCCGGCAAAAAACTGTTTTGATGAATGTTCTTGAGGAACTTCGCAAACACCTCAAATGATTTTGGCTTTCTGGGCCCATAACCTGATAAATTTGGTGTAACTAATACTCATGATGTTCAAATTAAATAGACGACATTTTTTATTAGGTTCCACAGACAAGACAAAAGACATCTTACGAAAATCAAAGAAATGGAAAGGCGGGAAATTTAAATATAAATTCAACAATTTCCCCTTGAACTTGTCATTTCAATCAAAAAAAGCAACTAAGATACTTTTTTTATGTTTAATAGTTCACGAAAGTTCTAGGACATTATTAAACGCTAAATAATTCATGAATGAATATTTAAATATTACGAGTTAATGTGAGATTACTATACTTGCTTGGGGCAGTAATTTAGCCATCTTCTTTCTTTATTAATGCAAAGGTGACTTGGTTTATCGTTACTGTGACAAACGAAAACACTTTATTTGATGAATCCTTAAAGAAAATTTTAATTAATATCAATCAGGAGAAAAGTTATTGCAAAAATATATGTTGATCCCTAGACACTTTTGATGTGTGTAATACCTCTGTGTAGTATAAAAGTTTTTACCAGTAAAATGATTCCAGGAACAATGCATTTCTTGTTAAGAAATATTCTCCTACTACCTACTTGCCATTCGCAATTTTATAAACTTTTCTTAACTTGGTTAACTTATTAAAACATGTAATTTGGCCTAAAATAACATGCCTACTTCTGTTAAAAATATATTTTTGTATTTATTGTTTTAGGACGAGGAGGAATTAAATAACAGATGGAGTTCGACAGCGTTCGTACCAGAAATTCATGGATTCGATGATTTTGCTTCTGGAATTCTAACAGAGAATATAAATCTTAGTACCGAATCAACAGAAGTGGATTTTTTTAAGCATTATTTTGGCGAAGAATTTGTATTGAAGTTGGTTGAATTTACAAATGCTCAGCATCAAATCTTTATTCGGAATTGTTACATAAGGCTCCATTCAAGGTTTGCAAGTTGGCGAGAAATTACTATTGCGGAAATGTATGTATTTCTAGCCGTAACTTTTTTATTTACCAGAAATAAACATTTAAAAATCGAAGAGCATTGGTCAACTGACCCTTTGCTACAATCGCCAATATTTTCTAAAACTATGTCGCATAACCGCTATACGACCATTTTGGGTTTATTGAAGTTTTCTTCGCCAAATACAGAATCTTCCCACATTTTGAAAAACGTCTTGCCATTGGTAAAACACACTAAAAAAACTTTTAGAAATTCATATGTACCTCACCAAGACCTTTGTATAGATGAGACTATAATGCCATTTTTTTTTTTTTTTTTTTTGGATGGGAAATCATCTAATGACTCCTCCCGCTCTGGGTGGAGCGGAAGGGAGTGTCAGACTCTTACTGACTAAAACCCACCCGTGTTCCTTCCTTAGCCCTTTATGTTCCGGGGCAGCGGTAACCCTTTCGGACGATCCCGCTACCCCGGCAGGCTTCGGCCCTGGCGGGCCCCTTCCTTTATGCTGACATCTCTTTGAGGCGCGCGTGGAACACATACGCGCCGTCCGGCACGGGCCTGGTCCTGATCGGACGGAGAGCTACCCATTACTCTCCGTCCGCAGGCCCGCGCCTACGGTGGCCGGGAGTCGTCACGCGGCTCCCGACGCCCGTAGCGTCTCCCGCGGCGGCTGAGGCGTGCGGCTCTCTCCCTGAGCCGTCCCGCCACCTCCTTCACTAGCATGACTGCTTCGCAGAAGGAGGTGACCGCCTCCCACTCCCTCTCGCCCCGGACCATGGCTTGAACCAGGGCCGGACGCGAGAGGTCGCCGCCGTTGCCGATCGCCTCTACGAGGACACGGCGGTGCTCCGCCCAAGCGGGGCAGACCTCCACCGTATGCTCCACCGTGTCCTCTGGGCGATCCTCGCAATGGTGACACCCGGGCGTCTCCTCCCGCCTGATGATGTGCAGGAACCTCCCGAAACATCCGTGTCCGGTGAGGACCTGCGTCAGGCGGTAGGTGAGAACGCCGTGACGCCTCTCAAGCCACTCCTCAAAGAGGGGTCTTATCGCCACGATCGTGGCGTGCCCTGCGCTGGGTTGCGAAAGCCGCTCTTTCCATGCCACCATGAGATCGCGCCGGAGGTCTGTCCGCTCCGCCGCAATTTGCCGCGGAAGCGGAGTTTCCCCCCGGCGTAGTGCCTCCGCGCGCCACTCATACAGGCGCGCGAGGACCATCGCCTCCAGATCCCATGGCGGCATTCCGGCAAGGAGGCTTGCCGCCTCGCCCGAGATCGTGCGGTAGCCCCGGATCAGCCTTACGGCTACCACCTTTTGGGGCGCGTTCAGATAGTGGGCGGCTCGCAGCCGCAGTGAACGCGCCCACACCGGGGCCCCATATAGGGCCATGGACCGCACGACCCCCGCGTAAAGCCTCCGGCAGGAGGCGTTTGGCCCCCTCAGGTTGGGCAAGAGCCGCTTTAAAGCGCCATTTAAAGGGTAAGTTGCCATCAAGCAATACATACCTAACAAAAGGAACAGGTTTGGTATCAAACTATTCATTTTGTGCGACGTGAAAACAGGACTTATTATGGATTAAGTATATTATTTATTGTGGATCTAGAACCGAGATAGAGGATTCAGCTAACTTAGGTATAACAGGCGCTGTGGTAACAACCCTGTTACAAGACTTAATGCATGCGCATAGACGCTTGTACACAGATAACTGGTACTCGAGTCCAAAATTGATCGAATACTTGTACCAACAACAGACATATGCATGCGGTACGGCTAGAATTGATCGTTTAAATAAAGCCGGTGTCACAAATTTTAAATCTTTGAAAAAGGGTGAAATTGATGTAAGATACAAAAAACCACTTATGGCATTAAAATATAAAGATAAAAGAGATATACACATGTTGTCTACCTTTCACACAGCTGAATTCGGGCCTACCACTAAGTATGATAGAGAAACTGGACTGCCTAAAATGAAGCCCGAAGTTATAGTTGACTATAACTTAAAGAAAGGAGCAGTTGACAATACAGACATGGTATTACATTCGGTTCAGTGCATACGGAAAAATAGACAATGGGACAAAAAACTAGGCTTGCATTTAATTGATTTATGCATGTTAAATGCTCATGCATTATATAAAATACTGCACACTAATAATAATTCCATCGCCGATTTTCAGTTGGCCGTTATTAGACAATTAATCGCAAAATATAAAGCACAAGAATTAGAGTATTCTATACCGACGACGTCTAGATCAGCGTCTGCCTTGCGTTTAACTGCATCACACTTGGCTAATCACATGCCCCAATACACAGAAAACAAAAAGTCAAGATCATGTTTTGTGTGTCAACATACGACATTAAAGAAAAAATGCCGCAAGGAATCTCGCTTTATGTGCGAAGTATGTCAGGTAACATTATGTGTAACTCCATGTTTTAAAATGTATCATACAAGTGAAACATTTTGAAAAATATCGATATAATTATTATTATGCCACGCATCCCTAGCACCAAATTTGAGTAGTTCAATTGTCCACGTTCAGTTGTTGTTTTCGCTTCTGAAGGAGAGGACGTGCGTCATGTCGAGTAATGAAGAATCGCGGTCTACGTCGCCTTCGATTTTGTGTCCACGTAAAATTATTTCAAATAAATCGACGCAGACTAAACCAAATTTTGTATATTACGCCCAGTTAAAAGATGGTGATGTGACTGCTTTTATAAACTTGCCAGATGCAAAATTTTTTGATCAAAGACCAAGTGATCCACGCAATGAATACTTCGCGTCATTAATAGCTTTTGAGCTGGAAGCTGTACGGCCTGAAAAACGTTCAGAAGTTTACATGAAAATATTAAATTTAATACGGCAAGCTCGTGGAGAATCGTCACCAATAGAAGAACGAACGTGCCCATCTCCCGAGTACTGATTTGTGTTAACGTAGTTAATGACTGAAGACTGAATAATGTTAGATTATTAATTAAGCAGGTAAATAAAACATTGATTTTATTTCTGGCTTTTTATTCATGAAACCTCAAGAGAACACCAGTGTCCGCAAACCTATTGTCTTTCTATTGTGTCTCTAATTACGATAATCGAAAGGTTAATATTGTTAATAAATAAATAATTAATGCTATTCCCAACACTATTCCAACTTATGCCTAAAGTGACTTGGCGCTGGAGGTATGTCAAAGGTATCAAAATCTTGGCGGTTAAAGGGTTAAAAGTGTTGTCCAACATACAATCGAGTCAGGTTTAATTGTCGTCAGTACTGCGTGTGACTTTAGTCACACGCAGTACTGAAATATTATATACTGTATAATACACTTGCGTGCAAAAAAATTGGCCCACCCCATGTTCTCTATTTGAGACACGCTATCTCAAAAATCGTAATGTATATAATTTATTATTTTATGTTGTGCGAAGGTAGGTAAGGTACAGTGTATTTAAACATACACTATATTTTGATAAAAGCAATAATCTTGACAAGATCGACTCGATTCTTCAGATGTCCTCATCACTGACTTTTGCTCGGAAAAAAGTGCGTGACTTTTTTTTGTCAATGAAATTGACAAACGTTAAATTTTGTTCATTCCTGCTTGTTTTTATCAAAATTAAACTTGATTTTCTTAACAGACTTCAAAAAAGGAGGTTCTTTATTCAACACCCATATTTGTAAGTTCGCGATTTTCTCAAAAACTAATGAATCAGTGTTGATAATTCTTTCTCTAACGTAAACTACATACTTTCAGGAAGATTTTAATCCTAACTAATATTATAAATGCGAAAGTAACTCTGTCTGTCTGTCTGTCTGTCTTTTCTTCACGCCTAAACTACTGAACCGATTTGTGTGAAATTTGGTACAGGGTAAGTGTGAACCCCAACAAAGGACATAGGCTACTTTTTATTCGACTTCGACTTCGTCTGCGTCCGCGATAACCGACATATACGCGGACGAAGTCGCGGGCAAAAGCTAGTATACAATATATTAGGTTATAGTTAGTAAAACTTGTTGAATTATATTGTTTCAAATCGAAGAGCAAGGGGTGGGTCGATTTTTTTACACGCAAGTGTATATGTCGGAGGAAACTATGAGTTGGGTTGATTATTGTTTGCATGTGTAACGCACAATATTACTTGTTTACATTGTAATTACTTCTAAAATTCTTAATGTAATTTAATTTGATTTGTTAACTGTTTCTGTAATTTAAAATCCTTATTAATCTAATAAAAGATGAATATTGTAATTTACGTAACAACCAATCAGAGCAGAGCACGTGCCTCGAGCGGGGTCGAGGCGCCATCTTTTAATTTTTTAAGAAGGTGACAGTTTTCGGGACACATTGCTTTGCTGGGTGATAGCGACGGATCGAGTTGGATCGTTGAGTTGAAAGTGTTAAAAAGTTAACTAAAAGTAAGATCGGTGCCCTGAACCCGCTGCTCGGTATTAACTGTTAATTATTGTCTCGACGTTATTGTGAAGTGACGAAATATTGTTTAATCTAAATTAAAATAGTGTGAAGTAGCAATAATTGTGTTTTGTGCTCGCATTTTACCCTGATGACGCCCACTAAGCCCGCAACCAGTGATGACGATGTCAACGAGAACAATGCTTCTCCGACATATATAATATGTATAATATATTTACTGAAATGTAGGAGCAATAACTGAATTAATCAATGACACCAAAGCTTTATATTTACGATTAAATAAACAATGGCGTCATGATATGTTTCGTCTAAATAAACATAATATAATCCCTTTGTATGACACTCCACATTTAATTAAAGGACTTCGTAATAATTTAATAACTAAAGATTTAAGTTACTCTATTAATAAAGAGACAAAAATTGTAAAATGGGATTATTACCAAATGGTGTATGCCGCTGATAAATCATAGGTACGGCGAGATGCGACTTTTAGACAAGTTGACAGAGGTACATGTCAATCCAGAAAACAATCATAAAATGCGGGTAACCCAACTGTTCAGTCACAGTGTTGCTGTTGCAACTGAATACCTTACAGCAAGAGGATACTTGCCCAACGATTGCAGACATCTAATTGACTTTACATTAATTATCGATAATTTGTTTGATAGTTTGAATGTTAATTGTTTCTCTGTACCAAATGGTAAAATTTATAAAGGGCCTGTTAAGCGTAACTCGCCTCACCATCAGTTATGGCACAAAGCCAAAGAAATTTTGAAAAGTATGAAATACATAAAGTAAAAGTTGGGGATAGAATCCGATTGACTGAAACAATTGTGCCATCTATAACAAATTTTATTAAAACTATAGAAGGCATGGAATCTCTGTGGAAAATATTGTGTTCTAAGTATGGCTTAGATGCTATGTTGACAAGAAACTTAAACCAAGACCCAGTTGAAAACTTTTTTGGGAGCATCAGGAGTTATGGCGCACGAAATATTGCTCCAAACACAGTGGCGTTTGAAGGGGCGTTCTCTAATGCTTAATAATTTTAGTTCGCCACACTCAATTAGAGCAAACTGTGAGGAAGACCAAAATGAATGCCTTCAGAGTTTTGAGTTTTTCCTCACAGAACACAAAGAACAGTTCTGTTCCAACACATTTTGCCTTGACAATACACACCTACATCACTGAACAGAAATACAAATCAATTCATTAAAGCCAAAGAATACCAAAATAAAAAGTGGTTGTGTTACCCTAGTGAGGAAGTAGCAACATATTTCAAGGAAATACAAAATGTAGTTACATCATTTTTGAAGAGAAACGTGCCAAAAAATAAAGTTAAAAGAAATATTTTAATCTTTTTGGATATTTTAGCAGCTGATCCATTTACATGTCCAAAACACAAAAATGTATTAACACAATATTTTGCTGATGTATCATTAAATGTAATAATTTATAGTTGGTGCAGATCAGTCAACCGCATTTTAACCGGAAAATTAAAATATGATGGAGAGGACGAAGTGAAAAATGTTGCCCAAAATTATTATAAATTTTTATTCTAATTTCCAACACATTTTGCCTTGACAATACACACCTACATCACTGATGTTAGAAAATATGTAGCTTACCACCGCACAGTGCGATATTATCAATATCTAACTGGACAATATTATTTTACTGTCTCAATTCGTTGTGACGTTTAATTTACTTAATAAAAAATGATCGTAGGAAGTAAAACAAAGTGATAAACGGTAATAAGCAAGATTTAATACAAATTAAGTACCCATTACAACCAATATGAAACAAAATAAAATTCAAATTAAATGAGGTAGAATGTAAGCTTGTTTTATAATTTTAAAACTATTTACTAATTAAAGAAATACAAAAAATTACAAAAAAAAACAAAATCAAATACAAATTACATGTAAGTAGTAGTAATTAATCAGATTCGCTGGCATCTCTATTAGAATCTTAATCAGAATCTTCTGATTGGCTGTCTCTATGTTCCATTATTGGGAGTCTTATTTCTAGTAATTCTAGAACTTCTGGAGTGATTTTTCCACGCTTGGTTTTGGGCAAAGCACGCAAACTTGCGATATATGGGTCGGATGTTATCAATAATCTATTAATTAAATCTCTGTTAGTGTCCACTCGAGAAGTTTTTCTTGTGAATAATTCTCTGAACTTCAAGTTATGTTTGTTTCTTGACTCTTATGCTTCTTCTGACAGCTGACCAATCGGGAGAACACACGATGAAATTATATCTTTCCCGTGAAATAATATTTTATGCACGCTGACAGGCATTGGGTACCAAGAGTACTCTTTAATATACAAGTCGCATGTTACTTTTGCATACTCATCAAATTTATCGCTGTTTATTGATAAACCACTATTTATGCACTCCAGTATGACGTGGAATCGCTTGATAAGTGCAACATTGACACCTGTAATCTCCGCTGACTTCTCGGCATTTCTAAAAAATTTTCGCGCTGTTTCCATCGTTAGCTTCTCGGCATTTCTAAAAAATTTTCGCGCTGTGTTTCCATCGTTAGTGTTTCCTGTTTGTTGCTTAGGCATATCCACTAATAATCCCAAGTCACGCCAAAATTTTTCTTGGACTATTTTCTTTTTTTCTGCTAAAAGCTTTTTATTTTCATTTCCCCTGGCGTGCCATGATTTTATATCAAGACGATTATGATATATGCAAAATGCATTCAAAAAATCTTATCCAGGAATGGAGTGGTGATAACCCGAATGACAGATAATCTCTTTTGATTGGTTTGCTTATAACAAGACTTTTGTTGTTCATCCCTTTGGGTTTTGCACAACACAAATAACATGTCTGCGTAGATGCACAAGAAGCAACAGCATTACAGACTTTTCCGTCTATCATGCAAAAAATAAAATCCACCGTTACTGACACTTCTACGTCATTAACAAAAAGTTGAGTTGGAGACAGTTTGAATAGCACTTTTTATTTTATCGACTTCCATGGTTATCAAATTTGTGGTTTCTTTTGCAAAAATAAATTTAATTGGACGACAATACCTAATTGAAGATGGCGAAGGGTTTTGCCACACATTTTTTTTTGCATTTTAAGCTATTGGGTCATTTTCACAAAAAGTGTACACTGTTTTAAATGTGTCGAAATTTAATATTTTGTTGTAATTCGTTTATTTTCATTAAATTTACAATCGCTATTCTTTTCACTATAGGAAAATAATAATAAAACCTCATATTCTTTATTAATTAGTGAAATATAGGTAATTTATTGTCCTTGGGGAACAAAATTTCTTCCATTCCGCAACTATAAACTTTCGGTTATAGGAATAAAATAAAACACACTTGGATTTAATCAACTAGTATTATTTGTTAATAATGTTTTGTACTTCAATGCAAAATAAATAAAAAATAAAATCAATAATAAAAAACACACTTTTTTATGAATGTAATGTCCATTACGTTACTCTTTGGACGAAATAAGTTTAATACTTTTTGGTATGTTACTCAATTAGAACACAATATAGGAACTCTTTTTAATTATATTAATGAAATTATTAGCCTCCAAATTATCAAAATCTGATTACAATCAGATGGCATTTCGTTCTAAAAATAATATTTAAATAAAAATATAAAATAGGACAGTCACGGAATTGACTGTTCCAGTAACGGAATAGAATTCTTAAGACTATTGTACATGAACAAGAAAACTTGAAAATATGACATACTCAAAATATTGCAAATTTTACTCTTCTAATACAGTATTCGAACAATTTATACTACGTACTACGTAAATCAACATTATTATTAAAACAATATACAAAAAATCATTATTGTTGCCTATTCTAAAGCTATAACTGCACATTGTCAAGAAAATGAGATCAAAAAATTACAATAAGTATAAAAAAAAACAACATATTAAAACAATATTATTATTACTTAAACAATATTATTGTTACCTATTCCAAAGCTATAATTGCACATTGAAAAATGAGATCAAATTTTCACAAAATAATTATATTCTTCACCAAAATATTTTCGACATACGTACAACTTACGGCATTGAAGATCATCGTAATGTCTGAACCGATTTGATGTTATTTTAAAAGAAACGCAGAGATTTTCTTAAACCGTCAAGCTGTTTTTATTTTGACTAAACAAGTGAAGTACATATGACCACAGAGAAAAGCAATAGATAAAAATAGTACTGCCAACTTATACAAATGTGTTAACATTGTACACCTTATTTAACACCCTCTCTCAATGTTATACATTTGAACAAAAAATATTCTAATACTCATAATAAAACAACAATAGTAGCTTTAGTTTATCATTACATTACCTACACCACACTCGTTCAGAAACTTTACAATTAATTCTTTGCTAAGAGATTTTGTTAACATATCTGCTGGTTGTTTCGAAGTGCATATGTACTTAAGGCAAACTTTATTATTTTTAATTAAATCCTTGACAAAATGATATCGGATATCCACATGTTTCAAGCGTTTTACAGACTCTGTGCTTGCATTCAATATTGCTGACTGATTGTCACAAAACAAATTTATTGGGCAAACATTTTGAAAATCAAAGTCTTGTAACAAATTAACTATCCAACACGCTTCACTAGCAGCCATGCTCATTGAAACATACTCAGCCTCTGTTGAAGACAGACTTACAGATGATTGTTTCTTTGAACACCATACTATTAAGCAATTTGCAAAAGTAAACAAATACCCTGAAGTAGACTTTCGATCTCTTTGGTCACCCGCCCAATCAGCATCACAAAACCCTTGCAACACTGTATCATTACATTTATATACTAAGTTATAATCAATAGTATACTTTACATAACGCAACTCTCTTAAGCGCACTCAATAATTCACTATTGGCTGAATTCTGGAATCTACTTAACATAGAAATGGCAAAACAAAGATCAGGCCTAGTACCTGAAACAGCATACATTAGACAGCCAATTATTTCCCTACAAGTTTCTTCAAACTTTTTATCACATTTTTTATTAAAAAATATCTTACTGTTAAAATTTTTATCCATAGGAGTCATCATTGGCTTACAATTTTCCATATTAAATCTTTTTAATACCATTTTCCAGATATTTTCTTTGTGATAATACAGTTGTACCATTTTGCAAATTTTGTTTCACATTTATTCCTAAGAAATCTGAAATGAACCCTAGATCCTTCATCTTAAATTCCTTATTTAATACAGTTTTTAGTTTTATAACTTCCTGATCATTTGTGCTAAAAATTAACATGTCATCCACATAAATTAATAAAAAGATTTTATCTGTGCCATTATACTTTGTATACAAACATGAGTCACACTTTGATCTCACAAAACCTTCTTTTGTTATTACTGTATTAAATTTTTCATTCCAACACTTAGGAGAACATTTCAATCCATATAAAGATTTCTTTAACTTAACTGTATTATTATTTCCTGAATAGGCCCCTTTAGGTAAACTAACATACACTTCTTCTTTTATCTCCCCATATAAAAAGGCCCCCGTAACATCCATTTGAAAGCTTTTTTTATCTTAAAGACCCACTTACTGCTAACTGTTTTCCTATTTACTGGTACATCACAAAAATCCCAAGTATCATTGTCTTTAAGAGTCTGTAGTTCCCTAGCAATAGCTTCACTCCACTTACTTGCATCACTTCTGTTCATAGCCTCAGTGTATGTAGCTGGTTCACACTCAGTCTCATCCAACTGCACATTATTGCATTTATAGAAAGATGTTTGTTTTCTTAGCCTCTTGCTTCTTTCATCTATGGGTAAATCACTTTCATCCAATAGATGTTCCTCATCACTGCAAGGTAAATACTCACTGTCACAGTCACGTTCTGATCCATCACTACTTGTAGGAGTCACCTCCATTGTTTCATCTAGGTTAGTAGTTAGCTCATTCACAAGGTTAGGTTCTGTCTCAGGGTTACTATCTACCACGGGTTCTTCTTCCAGGTTTATTGATGTTACAGATTCCTTTTCTTCGCCTTCCTTCACTTGAAGTTTCTCCTCTTTACCATCTCGGTTTAGGAATACAACATCTCTCTTTATCTCCACTGTATTTGTTTCTGGAAAATAAATTCTATACCCCTTCACATTTTCTTCATAACCCACCATCAACCCTTTTTCACCTTTCTTGTCCCATTTCCTCCTTCGTTCCTTCGGAATGTGAGCATACACTTCCGTGCCGAAGACTTTCAACTGGTGAATGTCAAACTTTTTGTTTGTCCATACTTCAAATGGTGACCTTCCATTTTCATGACTTTTCCCAGTTCTATTCAAGACAAACACTGCTGTATTAATTGCTTCCGCCCACAGTTTCTTTGGAAAGTTTTCTTCATGTAACATTGTCCGTGCTGCTTCCACCAATGTTCTATTTTCTCTCTCAGCCTTTCCGTTCTGTTCCGGCGTATAGGGTACAGTTGTTTGGTGTGTTATCCCGCGTTTTGAAAACAGTTCTTTCACTTCTTTGTTTATGAATTCTAAACCATTGTCACTTCTAAACATTTTCACTCTGTTTCCTGTTATGTTTTCGGCCTTATTAATGAAGTTCTCAACGCAATATTTGATCTCATATTTTGTTTTAACAAAGTACACACTTCTGTGATTCGAATAGTCGTCCTTCAATATGACAAAATATCTCGCCCCTCCAACGGATGCTTCCTCCATTGGGCCGCAAGTATCCGCATGAATCAGCTCGCATGTCCTTGTACTCACGTTCTCACTTTTGCTAAACGGTAATCGATGTATCTTTCCAGCTAAACAACTCTCACACTCTGGTTTAGTGGTTTGTTTAACATCAACCTTATGTTTTTGCAGAATATCTTTTACGTAAGTAAAGTTTTGATGCGCGAGTTTTCTGTGCCACTCGTTTAAGTCATTCTTCACTAATGTTGCAGAGCTTGCTGTCTCGTAATTATACTTATACCGCAATTCCAAATAATAAGAATTGCCAATTCTTTCCGCTACCGCACCAACTTGGTTATCTTTGTAAAATTTGCATGATCTGTCATCTGTCATTATGGCATAACCTTTGTCTGTGGCGCGAATGACTGAAAACAGGTTGTTATTTAGTTCCGGAACGTACAGAACGTTGTCTATGACCGTATCAATCCATTCGGTCCCGTCCGACACTTGCACCGCCACCTGTCCGCAGCCGAGGACACTAATTGTCGCACCATTACCGACAACCACTGTTTGTTCTGTGGTACTAGCGAATGATGTAAATAATGCGCGACTTCGACACATATGTTCGCTGGCACCAGAGTCCACTAACCACTTTGATTTATGCAATTCATGTGACGAACTAGACACTACAAACGCATTACTCTTCGTTTTGTTCTCAGTCTTAATAGCTTTTTGTTTACGAAACCTACACTGCGAAATGTAATGTCCGAACTTTCCACAATAGAAACAGTTTTTATTATTTGCGTTTTCTTCACTTCCATTTTTATTTTGTCTGCAATCACTTTGAAAATGTCCAATTTTGCCACACTTAAAGCACTTTATTTGTCTTGTATTTTTCACAACGAACGCAGAGGATGAAGATTGCTGGGACTCTTCAATCTTGCCTTTCACCCTCTCTTCTTCAATTAATAATCTGGCCACCAAGTTATCAATGGTTTGTTTATCGTCAGGTGCAGACTCCCACGCTGACACAAAATGCTTATATTCGTCAGGCAATGACATCAACACTTTTGTGATAACGAACTTATCAGATATCTCCTCGCCCATCTGTTTTAACACGTTTCTCATCTCTTGGATTTTAGACAAGAAAACTGACATATCGATGCCCTTTTCGTATTTGTACTGGAAAAAACGTTGTTGTATAATGTGTATACTAGTTTCAGTCTTCTGCTCATACACGCTTTGAAGTTTTCGCCACATTTCAGCAGAACTCGTGCATGTGATGATGTGTAACATGGCCTCTTCCGTCATCCGTGTAACCAACAACGTCTGCGCCTTGGCATCTTTAGCTTCCCATTTGGTTATTTCATCAGGAGCTTCGGGCTTGACACATTTTCGCTCCACAACGTCCAGCAAACCTTGGCCTCTCAACAGCACCGTAGTCTGAAATTTCCAGATATTCCAATTTCTGGAACCCTCCAGCTTGATCACGTTCACGTTATCCATTTTCCGACCTTGTTCAACAAGTTATCCTTACACCGCGCCACACCGCGCGCCGCCGTGAGACTTAATCTCACTTTCTTTCTTCTGGATGAGTGAACGAACGAACTCTCCTTGATTCTGACTATACAGGATTATGTGTCTGGGCCCATAACCTGATGTTATTTTAAAAGAAACGCAGAGATTTTCTTAAACCGTCAAGCTGTTTTTATTTTGACTAAACAAGTGAAGTACATATGACCACAGAGAAAAGCAATAGATAAAAATAGTACTGCCAACTTATACAAATGTGTTAACATTGTACACCTTATTTAACACGATTTTAATTAAACTTAATCCCATAAGCAGGATACAAAGGTCTAAAAAGTCATCAGAGAAAATTTTCGAAAATGTAATATCAGTCTAATTTAGCTGTTTTAGACCTTTGTATCCTCCTTATGCGCATGAAGTTTTCTTAAAATCGATTCATTCATTTCGAAAAAAAGGACTTAAAATTTTGTATGAAATGCCGTAAGTCGTAAACTCTCTTCTGAGGTTTCAGTTATTTCAATTACACATATATAAATCAACACAAATATAAACATCATTATTATTACCTATTACAAAGCTATAACTGCACATTGTCAAGAAAATGGGATCAAATTATTACAAAATATATTCTTCACCAAAACATTTTCGACAAATAAAATCAATATTATTATTACCTTCACTGCAACTGATACAAAACCATTTTGAACACGCTATACATTTTGTAACTTCTATCGACGGGAATTTAAATATTTTTTTACATGCGTAGCACTCCATAGTTCTTCGAGATATTACTGTCTTAATAGAAGGGTTTTTATTTTGAGGACTGTTTTCTTTAGCATCACAACGATTTTTTTTTGTACTTTTTGTAGGCGTAGTAGAAGCCGGTCTCTTAAAATAATTATGAGTCTGTGCTTTTTTCGAATTGTTTTGATTGTCATGCGCATTTCATTTGTTAATAATTTGTGTTACATTTAAAGAGATTGTTATTACAGGAGGATGTAACTTTTCAAATGTTTGTTCTTTAAGGACTATGTGTTTTTTGCCATCTGTAAGTTGTACACTGGACTCTTCTTCTGACCTATCGTCCCTGTCTTCATTAGGGACGATAGATCCACTGAATGTTTCCGTGAAACATTTAGTGAATTTATCGTCCCAACTGTTATTTTCAGTTATGTCTGGACTGGAGCTATTTAAATAGAGAATTGGTAGGTTTGGTGGCATTGCCTCAGCTAATAAATAATTATCTAGATCTACATTTTCATCATCTAAGTTTTGTACCGGATCAAGGTTAATTAATAAAGGATTAGTCACTGTGTTAGCGATCTTGCTGGTTGATGGTAAAATTGGGTCGGAAGGTCCTATATTTAGTGGGCTGTTTTGAATGAAGTGTTTTTTCAATTCATAACAATTACAGGTCTCAGACTCTTTTTCGATTTGGCAAAAGCAGCTTAACAGTCTGTTTAATAAGTAAGTAGAATTTGCAAAACATAGCACTTGATGTATTTGCATAGTTCCCGTTACTGGTTTTAGACCATTAGGAACGTGTTCTTGAACCATTTGTATATCTGAGTCTTCAATGAAAAAGAACTGTATGGATTTTGATACTGACTTAAGCATTTCGAAGGCTTCTTTGCCGTTTGTGATATCCCGGCCATAAGCAACTTGTTTATCAAGAGTTCTCTTAACAGAACCGCCTATTCCATCCGCTACTCCCTTTCCGTGCCCGCTCTCTGAAAAGTTCCAGGTACACATATCTAGGCCTAGTTTCGTGGTATAAAAATTCAAAAGAAAAAAGTTTTTTTTTTGTCTGTATTGAGAGCTGGGCCCGTCGGAGAAAAAATGAATTAGTTTAATTTCAGGACATTTTGAGTTTAGTAATTGAAAAACGGGTAAGAGGTGAGCCCAGATAGCGTGTGGTTCATGACACTTATTGTCCGAGACAGAGCAGAACGATAGTGACCCAGAAGCCCAGTAAATCATACCACAATGTAATGTGATTTGATTTTTCGACGCTCCAAAATGAGTGGCTTGCACTTCCTGATGCAACTTGCATTCATAATTTTCGCTAAAATCGCAAAGAATCAATGCCTCATGCGGACCTAACGTTTCAATTTTCTCTCTATATTTATTTTGTTGATGTTTAAAATTATATAAATGAATTTTATAAAAAGGAATATTGTTTTCAAAAATTTGTTTTAATTCTACGAATTTTCCGTGTTTCTGATTTTTTATTGTCTTTTTTGTCATATATTTTTTTAAAACCCCTTTCTCCATCTTCTCATAACAATGGTCCACACGTTCCCATTGTTCCCAATGAACGCTTTTAAGTAGGGCCTCTCCTTCTAAAGAATACCCTAATTTAAACTCTTTACAAATTGTACATCTTCCATACATACACTTGTAGGAACTTTGATCGCAAGACAATTTAGATATTATGTCAGAAAGGGATTTAATAGTTTGAGGAAACGCACCGTTTCTTAGTAAACTCAAAAACATCATTTCCATATTGCCATGTTTTACGCAGAAACAGGTATTTCGGTTGTGCACGTTAGGTGATAATACATATGCTGGTTTATATCTAAAAAAAGTTGCGAAACTAAATCGTCCACCCTCATTCTTATAAATTTTGAACAAATTGAAAAGTTTATCAGTAAGATAACGAATTTGATGCTTGTCAGTCTTTTTCGCTTTCTTTTTTTCTGTTCTCTCCATTTTTGCCTCTGGTCGACCTTCTCGTTTTCTGATAGCTCTGTTATTTTTTTATTCTTTAATTTAATTCTATTTAAATCTTTCTTTTTATACTCTTCATACCTTTCGGGGTCTCCCTTTAATTTTGCCCGGTATCTTCTCATTTTTTCAGCTGGCGTTAGTGGCATCTTTAAAGTGAAAAAAGTATCTTAATTCAGTATACAAATACGACGTGAATTACTGACTAATGAGCCTACATCCTAGTAATAATAATGTACCTCCCAAAATGGCAGGTACATTATTATAATATTACCATAGGTACTCAACAGTATGTTTAAAAATTATTCACAATAATCACATTCATCTTCACAATAATGATCATATATTGCATAAAATGTACATTGCTGACACCAAAAAAAGTCAACACTTATTAAATTCTTCACTTCAGTGTTATCGTATATAATAAAGTGGTATGGTTTGTGGATTAATGTGGTGGGAAATCCACAACCGAAACATTTTTCTGCAATTCGGAAATGAGTCCTTAACCACGGCCATACTGATTCTTGCAATAATATAAAATCATTTTTTGTTAGGAAATGATCAATGTTCGCAAGAACAACCATTTTTGTTTAGTACCTGTAAAAGAAATATTAGGTAGGTACTCATGTAACATTATCAACCAATTTGTAGTAATATTATAAAAATGCATAAATACTATTTTACTAGTACTTGTGTCATTTGAGTACGTTATGAACATTTATACCTAATAATTTCTCAATATTAGAATTCTTAATCAGAAACACAAAAAAAAATTGTCATAATAAATCGACATGAATATAATGTACCATCTTCCTAAGAATTCCATTCCGAAACTTTTTAGTTCCAATTCTACGTTACCTGCGTTTTGGTTACGGAACGGAAGTATCGGAAGTCTACCTTTGCACATTTTTGTTTCATTTATCTTTAAATAACACATCCGATCAATAAGCTTGGTATCAAATTCGGTTCACTGAAAGTTTATAAAGATATCAAAATAATTTGCAAGAAATAAACTTGTAAACTTACTTTGAAATTGGTTGCGGTTGTGGAATATCAAAAACGGACCGTTACTGAGGTGCGTACTCGTCGTCCGCTAGTCGCCGTCAAAATGGACGAATCATTGTGAGAATCTAATGACAGCTCTTTACAAATGTTGCCAATAGACAAAAAATATGCATAAACGGTAGCTTTGTTGGCGATCTTTCGTAAAAAATGAGGTTTCGGAAGGGAATTTTCCACTTTAGCTAATTTATGTCCTCACATAGATATAATTATTTAAATATTGTGTGTAATGTTACACTGTTTCTGCAATTATAAAACAAATCGTAAATAACTATACTTTCCGACAAATCAATCACATATATAAATAAGTCAACAAAATATATTAAAAGTTATGTTATTTTAATGAAATTGGTAGGAGGACAGCGCTAAAATAGACATCTTCTATAAGAATTTTTGAAAATTAAGGTAATATGAATGAGTTTTTAAGTAGCAACAATATATAATATTGTTAAAAACTGACATTTTTAGTGTAGTTTTTCTTGAACGTGGATATTATTTGTTAAATATTTAACGAAAGTTGTGGGACACGCCGAAAACACGAATGTACAATTTTTGTGAAAATGACCCTATTGCATAGCTTTTATCTTGGGCTTTGAGCGCGGCGACCGAATGAAGAAATTCCGTAACGAAAATAAACCTAAGCATCGTCTAACGTCGTATCAGTTCGGCAGACTTCGGCACGGTGTTTGTGTGCGTGCGACTAGACGTATGCTATGCAATAGCTTTACCGCGGCAGTCCCCGAGTGCCACACGTATTTTTTTTGTTTTCCTTCTGTCATTTGAAGGGGCACCATGATATGCTAAACAGACTCTCGTCACTACACTCCTCTTCTGAAAATTTCTGCTTATATCTATTTTGTGCCGCTCCATCACAACCCCATTTAATTATCAGCTTTAAATTTTTAACATTGTTTAACGTTTTTATCACCTCTTCTTGCACTTTACATAAACGTGTAACAGTATGATCCACCAAAGATTGGAGTTCGATTTCTGCACATGTTTCCGTGACATTAATGTTATTAGGATAACATTGCTCTCTTGCAGCTTTAACTTTATAATATGCTGGATACATTTTAATATTAATTTGTTTTGCTTGTTGCCGTATTACGGTGTACTGGTGCGTTGAGAGATTTGCATCAACAATTAACGCAACAGCTCGGTCTGCGGACAGTTCCACCTTTTTATTCGCGAAACACTTTCGCGCTTTTTTTAAAGTAGTCCCTCTTCGAGGTGAAGCAATAGACAGCTCCTTGACAATGGCTGCCGAGTCTCTTTTTCCCTTGTTGCGAAGTTGCACTTCGGCCGCAAATGACAACTCTCCTTCACTTGATGTATCAAGGAGATGTTGAATGCGACGTTTTTTGGTTTTGTAGCTGCAACTTTCGAAAGCAGGGTTTGGGAACACTAATGACGGGAACACCTCAAGGAGATTTTTCTCAAATCCTGAAACTTCTTCCCGCATTACTGGGATTGACATGAATTTAATAAAAAAATGCAGTGTCATATTAGAGACTTTGTCAAGTGGGCTAAAAATTGATACACAAAAATTTGAAAACATTGCTGAACAAACTGCAAAGCTATATGTGGATTTGTATGAGTGGCACCCCATGTCGCCTACAATGCACAAAATTTTAAGACATGGGGCCACAGTAATTGTTCACGCTATTCTGCCTATTGGCCAGTTGTCGGAAGAGACGGCTGAGGCCAGAAACAAACACTTCCGTATGTATAGGCAAAATTTTTCCAGAAAGTTTTCCCGTGAAGACTGTAACAAAGATGTACTAAACAGACTTCTGCTAACTTCAGATCCTTTTTTGAGCAGTACCAGGCAAAGGCAACGGAATAAAAGTAAGCCATTTTCCGTTGAGGCATTAGAACTCTTGCTCCCGGAGACATCGTACGTCTCGTCTACAGTTTGACAATGAGGAGGACGATGGATATAGTGAAGGTGATTCTGACTAGAAGATTTTTGTGTAAAAACTTTTTATGTAAAATTGTATGTGTGTATGGTGTTTTAAATACAAAATTATCACCTTAAACTACTTTTTATTTTATATCCAGTCGATAATTATCACAAAATAATTTTGATCGACTTTTTTAGTCAAATACTCCTCTGTGCGTCGCAGCAACAGACATGGGACCCGGATAAGATGGAAAAAGCTATAAGAGCTGTGCGAAACGAAGAAATGGGCTTCCTCAAGGCTAGCAAAGAATTCAAAGTTCCTCGATCGACGCTCAAAAGACGTGTAAAAGGAATAAACAAAGAAGCTATTGAAAATAAAAAAATATTGGGGTCTTGCCGTCCAACTTTTAGTACGGAGCAAGAAGAATTGGTGCATCACATTTTAGAAGTGGAACAGCGATTTTACGGATTAACTTTACAGGATGTACGGAGAGTGCCATTAAAATAGGTGGACAAATTTTAACACAGCGCTCAGTACGTCTGATTGGGAAAATTTGCCAGTTTCGGGTAGCTTGATGTGCTGGAGTCTGTACATATAAAGAGTCTGTCCTAATCAGCTGGCTGAACGCAATAATATACAACACAAGTTTAATAAACATACTCAAATGGCTGGAAAAGCATGGATTTCTGCTTTTAGAAAACGTCATCTGGAACTGACATTAAGAAGCCCAGAAGCAACCTCTCTTGCTCGAGCACAGGGCTTTAATAAAGTGTCATGAAATTTTTTGACCTACTGGAAGAGGTGAAGTCTAAAACAAACTACCCACCTCATCGTATTTTTAATGTGGATGAGTCTGGTTTTACGACAGTGCAGAGCAAAAGCTCTAAAATATTAGCACAAAAGGGAAAGAAGCAAGTGGGCGCTATCACCTCAGCAGAGCGGGGTGTATTAAGCACCGTTGTAATTTGTATGGCGGCTGGTGGAAACTTTATTCCCCCTTTTATTATTTTTCCCCGAAAGAGAATGAAGGTGGAACTTCAAGATGGGGCACCACCAGGCACAGGATTTGCTTGTCATTCGTCAGGGTGGATGCAGTTGGACATTTTTACAGATTGGTTTAAACATTTCCTGAAATTCGCCAAGCCGACTGAAGATGATCCAGCTCTCCTGATTCTTGATGGACATAATACACACACTAAAAATTTGGATTTTATTGAAATGGCAAGAAAAAATCACACCACCGTCTTATGTTTGCCGCCACACTGCAGTCACAGGCTTCAACCACTGGATGTGTCTCATGGGGCCTGTGAACAAGTATTACATCCGTGCAGTTGAGAAGTATCTTCGCAATAACCCAGGAAGAGCTATAACTGTATTCCAATTCAGCAAACTCTTTGGCGAAGCCTACAGTGAGGCAGCCCAACGTATGAGGAACAGGGTGTAAAGTTCACACATCCTCCATAGAAAAGGGAGGATCCTCCGACCAGACAGGTGTTGTTTCCGGCAGACAACTGCCCGATGATTCATGTCGCGCCGTTGTAGCTATGCTAGTTGCGCGGTAAACTCTGCTTGCGAGATGCAGGATTTTGCGCGACGTCAGTATGACGCGTTGTTCGCATGTGGCGTTGTAGATACCGCTACACCTATTTGAAATGAGTTGGTTAAATAAAATAGACATGCCCGTTTCTTTGTATTATTTTATGAAATTATAAACTTCAGTAATGTAAATAGTAGGCCATCATCATCTGCCTAGCTTTTTCCCAACTGTGTTGGGGTCGGCTTCCAGTCTAACAAGATCACTTTTTACCACACCAATCGATCGATCGTCAATCGACGACATCGATCGATCGATCGATCGATGGTAGAATGGATTAGTCGACGTCGATCGAGCTGCTTGAGCTCCCCATTGTCACCCGCTGCCCGCCCGCGCTCCGCGCGCTAATGTGTTCAGTTGTGTGAAGCTCGCGGTCGTGAGTACTGGTTTTTGTTTCGTGACGTGTAAAATGGCGGCAACCATGTGGACGGATGAAAGAACTTTGGAATTTATCTATCAATACAAAAATAAACCTTTACTATGGGACATTGTTCACAATGATTATCGAAATAGAATAAAACGTCATGATGCACTCCTCGAAATAGCAAACTCATTTGAAGTTACCAAGGAGGAAGTAGAAAAAAAGATAAAAAATTTACAATCAACATTTTCGAAAGAAAATAAAAAACCGGCCAAGTGCGAGTCGAACTCGCACACGAAGGGTTCCGTACCACCGTACAATATTTAACACTACATATATTTAAAAAAATCACGTTTGTTGTATGGGAGCCCCACTTAATTTATTTTATTTTAATTTAATTAATTATTTTTAAAGCGAATATACAACTAAGTACCTATCCTGTAAATATTTCAAGCGTCTACCTGTTGCCGTTATTAATATCGAGCAAAAAAACGGCAAAAAAATCACTTCTGTTGTATGGGAGCCCCCTTAAATATTTATTTTATTCTGTTTTTTGTATTTGTTGTTATAGCGGCAACAGAAATACATAATTTGTGAAAATTTCAACTGTCTAGCTATCGCGGTTCTTGAGATACAGCCTGGTGACAGACAGACGGACGGACTGACAGCGAAGTCTTAGTAATAGGGTCCCGTTTTTACCCTTTGGGTACGGAACCCTAAAATGTGTAAGATAGTTTAAGAAGAGGTGCGGGACGAGACGAAATATACGTTTCTAAATGGTGTGCATCTCAAGCTATGACGTTCATACAAGAAAGGAATCGCCCACGACCTACAGTATCTACAGAGGATCGGCCTCATTCGAGCATGTCAACTAATGTAAGTACCTACATACATCTTTATCTTTTTTTATGGTCAATATGGCTCTGTCTTGTCTGCAATTAAACAATTCACTATAGCTCTCAACATACTGAATCTAAAGCCGATTTAAGCCGAACCCTTGTAGATCTTACAAAATAATAAAATTGATTATAGTTTCATTACAGTTTGAGGATGTATAGTTACAAAAAGATAAGAGATAAAATAAAACATTCCTACAAACAAGTAAATTTAGTTTGTATAGGTTGAATTCTAAAGAACACATTTATTCATTACAAGTTAGTAAAAGCCGCACGCACCCCTTTTTATGATCCAAAATTTCAATAGTGATTTTACTTGTACTACATTATACAAACCGATATGAATGACATGTTCAACATTTTGCATTAACCATAATATAATATTAATGTACTGTTATTTATAAATAGTTCAAAAAGGAGTGTTTCTTTACTTTCAAATTATACTTACTTGAGCGAATGAATAAGATAAACAGTTGGAGTCTATTTAGACACCAACTGTATTTATATTTTCTTACTCGGAAGCTTATGTTGATTATGCAGCACCAAGGAATCATAGAAATGATGGAGAATTGTTTGCGATGTATGCAAATAGCAAAGTAGCTTTATGTGCCACACCTAGCTTCAAAACCATCCATGCTGCTCCAGAAGGAGTTGCGGAGGAGAGAGACATGCTGTTTTACGGGCTAAGGCAAAACAATTACCACATATCCACTAATTCAAAAAGGCAATTTTCACATAAAAAATTACCACCATGATTTTGTGCGCTTCTTTTTTTTTAATGCATTTACTCTCCATGAATATTGTAAAGCGAAACTATTTAGCTAATTTATTAGGAAATAAATAACACAAAACCACCCAACTTGGTTAATAGACAAAAAATACCCTTCATTTGAAAAAAGTAAAACTTTTCAAAAGAAATAAAACCAACAGGTGTTTCGGCCTTATACTGGAGTGGGGAATCCTACCTTTCGAAATCAGTAGAATATAATTTATAATGGTGAATATAAGTTCACTTTAAGTTTTTAGTGCACAGATTATTTCACATGGTGAACTATTTTATTGTGGTGCCCTGCCCACTGTACCAACTGTGGAATTTATAAAACCTCTTTTGTTTATGTTCAAATAAAAAACAGACCTATCTCAAGGTTACTAATTGTTTTCCTTTGTCAATTCTTAAATATAAGTCATGTCATAAAGATCTATAAAACCACATGTTACATTTTTGTTAACTGATCATTAACTTCTCCTGTCCCTATGTCCAGTACCTTAGGACCAAAAAAGGCAAAACAAATTACAGATAATAATAGCCCGTCCCTCTAACCAATATTTTGACCCAAACCAACACCAACCAAAATGTTATAAATCACCAACATCAGACAGCATCGATATTATAATACCAGCCTATTATTGTCCCACTGCACAGGGCAAGAGCCTCTTCTCATACAGTGAAGGCACAAGCAAGCATTGATCACCACGCTTGCCCAAGACGGGTTGCCAATTTCAAACTTATTATTATGTCAGCATAGCAACTGCGTGTGTCTAGCATTCATGTTGAAATGGACCTTTTTGGAGCAGCCGTGAGATACACACTGTTGTCTTAAAAGCATTTCACTTTCTTATTTAATTATATATAGACAGGCCTTCGCTGTCCTCCCATACCTACTGTAATTTGAAAACATTGTAAAAGCCAATTATTTTTAAAAGAGTAACTGTGGAGTTGGTTCATTTCCATACGAAACAACCAATTCAAGCTTTGCACCTAGCTTCTGACGTTTCATAAGTGGCCATGTCGGTTTATGTGAAATAAAATATTTTGATTTATACATTTCGTATTTCATGGACTGTCACTGTTGTTAAATAAATCAAAGAGAATGTAAATACTCGCGTTGTTACATCTGTCTTTCTAACATTGATGTGTCTTTAACTTGTCACACCTTCACGTAAAACCTGCAATGTTCTAGACTACGAATTCTCGGTCAGCGGGTCGTCTTAGGGGCAACGACAATTATATATAAGCCATTGCTATTTGTGATTTTTATGGGAGCCAGATTTAAATATAATTTTAATCGATAAAAACGACCTCGTGCCGCCAGTGATAGTTTTAAAAGACGGAAGTAGATTTCCTTATTTTGAACTCATTTGAAGCGAAAGCACTAGGAAGTGGTGAAGGGCGGGCGTTTTGGGGGACTGTCTTTTGTAATTTTGACGTTCGAAAAGTGCTGATTCTCAGCCTATTTTGAATAAATGACATTTGATTTGATTTCGACCAGACATGATAAAAGCCGTAAGATAATAATAAATTAGACCAATTCTATAATAACTACAAAGCCAAGGGTCGATAAAATTCTAACCCAATTCTAAAAACTATCACTGAATATCGAATTCGATGGATATACACAAATGTTTAAAGAACGAGAAGAGAAACATATAAATGGACTGCGAAATAGGAGTCATAGCTAAAGCGGAACAGTCGCAAAACATTTATATACCCTGGGCACAATAAAGCGGCAACAAACAAAACGAATTCACCATTCATCAATCAAGGCAACTTTGACAGACTGCTGACTGATGCACACAGACGGCAGACCCTACGTTCCGAATTGCGTCAAAAGCGATAATATCGCGAATCCGACCAACGCGCAATGTCACAATTATTACTCAATAGCCCTTATATTTTGTGACTATTAAATTTGGTCGGATTCGCGATATAATCGCTTTTGACGCAATTCGGAAAGCGGCCAGAATATACCCTGACGCCGACGGACCTCCGCTAGGAGCACAGAGTACTTTTCTTTTTGATAGACTGAAAGCTAGGAGTATAATATGTGTTCTGTGCGACGGACGGACGGACCGACGGACTGAAGCGCCTTATTCACCATCCATCTCGACGTACGTTCCGCCAAGGTCATTACGATGCACGAAGCAAAACGACTGTGAATATGCTTGACGTACGTCAATAATTATTATTAATTGCTTGCTGGACTTGCACGACCAATTTCGCATCCAGCGAGCGCCCCCACCACCGCGAACGTCGTGCAGATGGACAGTGAATAATGCGGACGTACGTCAGAGCGTCGTGCGTCGTGCGTGCTTGATCGTGTATAGACTTGCTGTATAGCCGATTCGCCATTTTGAGCTTGCATCGCCATAGTGACCGCACGTGTCGAAATGGATCGCGAAACGATGACAAGTTTTATCGAAAGATATAAATCCCACTCTTGTCTGTGGGACGTCTCAAGTCCTGATTATATGAATTAATGCATTGCAAGATATGGTGCCCATTTTAGGGGAAAGTGCAACGATTGATAGCGTTCGAAAAAAAATTGACATTCTTAGAAACGGTTATTACAGAGAAGAATAAGAAGAATTTTTTTCATCCAGAACCTCTTCTTATTTTTTTTCTTCTCTTCTGCTGCTGCTGACAATATGAGAAGAACTCCCATTTTTTGGCGCTTTGATAAATTATGCGGCATTATAAACACACACAACCTCCTCGAATAATCGATCGATTACATCTAGCATGCTGGATGCGCGCACGAGTGTGTGTATGTTACATCTAGCGCCGCGGCCTTGAGCGGACGTACAGCTGGGATGGATGGTGAATAAGGCGCTTGACACACAGACAGACTACTTCAGGGGGGGCACACTTAGCACTGTCATCAATTTCCATAGACGACAGCGACATCTGCAGTTTGGTGGGTTAAAAAAACTTGGCAGCCATTTTCTTGTTTGTCAAATTGTCAAACAAATGTCATTGTCGCCGCCGGCCTCAGCCGGCCATCCGCCATTATCATTGTCAACTCCGCAACTCCGGCTTTCCCGACGTTGATGCGCTTCCCGAAATCCCGAGTTTATCTCAGCTAATTATGTTAAAATTGTTACTTGTTACTGTTATTTGTTATACCCTGATTGTGACCCTAAACATTATAATAAAGATTCCCTACTTATAGTAAGTATGCTTAACTATACTATAGGTATGTGTATATTTATTAGAGCCTTAGGTCACCCACCAAACTCAAGGTGGCAGCACTTTCCATACATGCAAATTTTACCACAGAGTTGTCACTCTTTCCCTCTATAGTTACTTTACTCTTTGGACTACTTAGAGTGTCACTGAGTCACTGTCTGACCTGACCAAAGAGTATAATAATATAGTGTCTGACACTGATGCCATTGTATCAGTGTTGCTATCGTAAAAATCTGATCTGAGTTGCCGTATGTCACAGTCTGGTTTGCCGTATTTAAAAATAAAAAACGTCTATTCTTCATTTGTTTCTTCTCGATAAAGGTTTCTTATCGTTTCTATTACCTCAGATTCATGTTTATCTACTTAGAGCATACTTGTCCTTGCTTCTCATTTTGTCGCACTCGTAGGTACAGATTATTTTCTGATATGTAGATGGTACTAGTAGATGAAACTGTTACGTAAGTACCTTTTCATTCTTAACCCAGGCGAAAGAGATGCCACTTTGGCGGTACAAATTACAACTTCGTGTTTGTTGTAGTCGGGCTTGAGCTGAGTGAATATCTAACCACATTTTTTAGATTCAACTCTGGGTTGCCAGCTCTTCAAAATTTTTGATATATACATAGACGAAAGTCATTTGATAAAGTGTGATGTGCGAATACTTTCGTTTGGCGCGTTTGATCTAACCGTTACATGACATAATTATCGTATACCGTTCGGCCCAAATTGGAATTATGTATCGACCGTAGTAATGAGTGCATGTCAGTGTCAGATTTATGTTGATTAAAATATGATTCGCGACCGTAACAAATATAGCTTTGCAGAATTCTAATCGTAAGAATCAGCAATACAACAACTTAATTAAGTTAGAATTGACCTCAAATGTCATGATTTCATGAAATAGTCATTCAATACGGTAATATGAACTGATGAATGTTTTTTTTAATGATTATACTTCCATATGTTTTTTACGGTCGCAAGTCATATTTAGGTCAACGTACGGGTTAAAATTTCTATTATGGTCCATCGATTTGTAGGGCGGGGAGGAAAGGGATGGGTAGGAGGGAAGGAGGCAACCCCCTGTACCATCCCTACCCCGCGGAACCCCATGATTATGGAGATATCCATGGTTAAAGGTTTTAGGTTAGAATAAAAATTTGCATAAATGTCCATCGATTTATAGTGTAGAGAGGCCCGGCTACCCCCTTGTACCATCCCCACCCCGCGGAACCCCATGGTTATGGAGATATGTTAAAGGTTTTAAGTTAGAATAGCGCTATTTAGTCAAACTGGGGGGAGAGCTTCCCTCTCCCCCCCAGTTTAACTCCGCCTTATCTCCGGCGCTGCGGGAAGAGCAGCCCTTCCGCCCTTGCGTGCCATCACAGCGGGCGAGGCCTGCTCTCCCTCCGCGCCTCTGGTTTTTTATATACACTAGGGGTAGGGCAGACAAGACCACGTGGTAAGTGAGGTGCTCTGATTCTGTTTTGGGTATTTTTCGGATATTCATATAGATAAATCATAAATCACGAGGAATTTTATTATCGTTATATTTATAATCTAATTTATAAACATACTTTCAAAGTCAAAGTCAAAGTATTTATTAGTGCGATTTTTGGTGATAAAACAGGTCTTACAGATATTTTACAGAAACTCAAAAATCTACCCTTTAGGGCCATACATTATTAATTTAACAATATTTGACATGGAGAGTAATATGCAGTCCAAACAATTTTGTTTATGATCATTTTGTGGGTAACTGTAATTATAAACTTCGATACAATTCTAATAAATTAAAAGTCAGGTAAGAATAATTACATCATAAATTCTGGATCAGTCACAAGAAATTTTGTCAGCAAGAAATTCGTCAATGGTATAGTAGCATTTGTCTATTAAAAAAATATTTAGGCTGCGTTTAAATTGAGTCAAGTTTAAATCTTTTATGTCATTTGGTAGCTTATTAAAAATTTTCGGAGCCATGCAAAGTATGCTCTTATGCATAAGGGCAGTTTTTGATCTTCTTAGGCATAATTCATGTCGGTATGTTGGTCTTATAGATCGATAACATTGGTCTGAAGCTCTTTTAAATAAATCACCGTTTTTTTTACGAACAATGCGGTCTCATAAATATAAAGACAAGGCAGCGTTAGTTTTTTGAGGGAAGTAAAATGTGCTTTGCAACTGTCTGTTGATTTAAGATTGCATATAGACCTAATGCACCTCTTTTGTGCTTTAAAGATATCATGCTTTTCGCATGAATTTGCCCAGAAAATGACTCCGTAACGTAGTATAGAGTCTACATAGCCATAATACGCGGTTACGACAGCTGCCTGATTTACAATTTTTTTAAGTTTGTGAAGAGCAAAGGCAAACCTGCTTAATTTTTTAATTAGGATGGATGCACGTTCTTTCCACGTAAGTTTAGAGTCTATTGTCAATCCTAAAAATGTAACATGTCCTACTTCTTCAATATTATCTTTTATTTCATTATTTACATATAAATTATATTTTTAAATATTAGCATATAAAATATAGAAAAACATTTAAAAATATAAAAAATAGTAGCCTACCGGTATCGGGCAGGGTCCAAGCTACCGGCGGTCAGGGCTCCAGAGAGAGGAACCTCCGGACAATGCGGGCCGTGTCCAGAAGTACCGCTTTCTGAATCAAGCCCTTGATCCAGCTGCCCAACGAGAGCCTCCTTAGGTGTATTATTATTATTAAAAGATATATTAATGTCAGGAGTGGTAATTCTCTGTCTAAACTGCATAATTTTAGTTTTATTTAGATTTAATACTAAGTTATTTTGTTCAAGCCAGTTTATTGATTGTTGTAATGCGTTTTTAATGTCACATTCATAATTTCTATTTTTATTATGTTTTATAATATTTTAAACTTTATAGCATTGAACCATTCTTTGTAGGCATCCAAATGATTCACCATTATCCTATGCCTCCATGAGTATTCGCACAACTAGTCTAAAATTACGCGAGTGAAATTACGCTTATTCTGTTGTCGAAATACTGGCTCTCTATACGCTGGGTGTGTCCCGTCTAGTCTAGTGCTATAAATTTATTTATGGGTTACTACTTCACGTTCCGTTCCACAGTGTCAACAAAAAATCATTATTTTTTGTGTAAAAAAGTCAATGTTATTGCATAATACAGCACGGTTATTGTGCACATTAAGCATGCTCCATTGTTACAAAAATTCTCTAGAAAAAAAAAAAAAAAGTATTATCTTTGCTGGTAACACAAACCGTCGAATTTTTATGTGTTCTGTGCACACTTGGTCTGTGGCAGTGGAAAGCCACTGACAAGTGACAAGACCAATCTATAAATTAGTCTATGGACATTGACATGACAAATCAAAGTGATAAACCTAATAGAATAGAATATCATTCCTTACCTTATATACAAAACACAAAAATGGTGTTTTAGAGTTCGGTGTTTTGTTCTTACCTTGCTTTTATCGTTTTTGTCGGTGTCTTGAATTTAATTCCGTGATACTTGCATTCGGACAGTGAAGTCGCTGTTTTAATCTAAAACTGGCTTGCACCAGAGTTGGTAATGCGTCCGTCTTTTTTCAGCTTAGATTAGTAGCATATTAAAGCTGACATTCTGATTGTCGTCGTATACGGATAATTCTACGATAAGAGGTTTTAAGTCCATACAGAATAAGGCCACGGAGAAAAGTTGCTGTTTTTTCATTAAACACTTTATATTACGATTTTCGTCCTATTGGGGAGACTGAGGATACTTGATCCCCCCTTTTGTTTTTCCTTTATACAATCTAAAATATCCATTATTTTTTATACTATAATTGACTAATAGATCTGCAATTTAATAAGTTATAAGTTATGAAGCCATGCAAAAGATAGGATTGCAAACAGAATCACTAGTAAACAAAAACCTCTATGATAGCTTTGTAACAAGTGTCCTCAATGTATAGGAGAGTTGATACTACCTGTCAGGAGACTTGATCCCCCCCCGGATCAAGTCTCCCACACACACACTTGGGACACGAGATGCTTATCATAGTCCTACATAGGACACTGTATCTAGATCTTATGAAAAGAAGTTTAAATATTTGACAGGCCTGATGGTCTAGTGGTTAGTGACCCTGACTGCTACACAGGAGGTCGTGGGTTCGATTCCCACCCAGGACAAATTTTTGTGTGATGAGCACGATCATTTGTTCTGTGTCTGGTTGTAATTCATCTATAATATGTATGTATTTAGAAATATATAAGTATGTTTATCAGTTGTCTAGTACCCATAACACAAGCTCTGCTTAGCTTGGGACTAGATGGCGTTGTGTGATAGTTGTGGAATATTATTATATTATTATAAAATGAAAGACTGACATAAGTTTCAATTTGTTTTAATCATTCCACATTAATTAATAATGGCAAGAGTTTGAGATCAATCAATCTTGTAAACTAAAATTGGACCGTGTTGTGCAGTAATGATCCAGCCAACAAAAACTAAAAGAAAAGTTATGATGATTTAAAACATAAGTTCATTTCTTTTGTGACTGTGATCCTAATACACCATCTTATACTTATAGGTTTATAAAGAATATTGAATATAGATTTCTAAATGACTTAATGTTTATTAAAAATACCTTCCTATTAATAGATAACTTAAAAAATAATGATTGGATCATTTCTGTTAAATTAAAATTTTATATGAATCACAATATTTAACAGTTTTGCTATAATGATCCAACATCAAATATACATTGAAATTCCATATTTTGCCACCAACCATTCTAACATTTTTCAGGTATATCACTACTCAAAAATAAAATGCAGATATTTTAATTTTCAACATTTATTTGCTTCCAAAAATAAAAAGAGCTCAAGGTTCAAAATCAAAGTCTGGGACTGTACCAAACCCATCTACATCATCAATAATTTGGTTACTTCCTTTTAAATTTTCATAAAATGGGCGACAGTCAGCAGGTATTAACTCAAATATTGACTTCAAATCATCAAGTTTAGGCTGGGCTATTGCCATGCCATCGGGCCATAAAGGGACCAATTCATTCCTTTGGATGTTAACTCTAATAATTCTTTTTCCTGCCCGCTTTTTAATATCCAGTTCTTCGAATTCCGATTCTTCTTTGATGTCACTTCGCATGAAAATAGAAAAGGAAACTCTTTCTTCAAAAGAATTTCTTTAGTACATAGCCAGTTCACTTTCTTCTTACTTGTGTACATTTTTCTGTTTATAATATTTTCTTCGATGGTTTTGCAGCTCAAAAAGTTTTCATTTTTCATTCTTATGACCTTCAAAGGATTTCGTGTTTTACATTTCCTCATTATATTCATGTAATCATCTACTGTGTATATCCTTTCATATTCTTTCAGCTTTGACTCTATTTTTGAAAAATCCGTATCATTAGGCAGGAACGTGTGCCCTGGCTCTAAAAATCTTAAAGAAATACTTTTCAAATTGCTGTGTGAATGTAGAGCTGTCTTCAGCATTAAAGTTAGCTTGATGTTGCGATTTTGTCCTCCGCAAGAATCACTCCACAAAATAAGGTGCTCTGTGTGTGGACGCAACTCATTATCAATATGATGAAGTAAACACGAGCCAACTTCTTGGGCCCCTCTACCGGCTTCTCCCTCAACCCATACATAGCAGTGACCTTTGTCATCCGAAGCTGAGTGTATGCCACTATTGTAGACCCACAACTGGCGTTTATAAAATACCACATTCGTTGGTATTCTAGGAAGTGGCAGAGTTTTCTCCAGATCAAAAGTTAAACACTCAACATTCTCTTCTGTCTTTGCTCTTTCAAAATCTTTCTTCATCTGTGTTCTTAAGTCTTCTGCTCTTTTTAAATGTTCCTGATGTTTATTTTCGTCATTCGAACCGTTTTGTTTCTCTATAGCATAGGTATCACACTTATTACATGTGTCTTTTTTTAATGACTTGCATTTTAAATTAAACTTTTTGTAAAATATCTCTTTGAATGTTCCATATTTTAAGCATTTACGATTTTCTTTTTGAAGCAAGAAATTGAATTCCTTCAGATAATATTCCTCATAAATTTTTCGCACTGTCATTCCCTGTTGCAAATATAAAGCCTCTGTATTTTCCCTTCTATAATGAGAAGTGTATTTAGGTAATTTTTTAATTACATCTACTGCCAATGCTATATCATCTGGAGACGACCGGTTCCAACCTCCTTGAGCAATGCCTCTTTTATCAGTTAGGGTATCAGTACGCATTTTCTTTAAACACACATTAACTTTTTGCGGAGTTATCTGTAGTCTTAGTGAACATATCTCTACAGACCTGTACACCTGCCAAAGTGTAAATTCGGCTAAATTGTCTCGGTTTACTCATTTTAGAAGTATTAGTCGTGTATGTTCTTTTTTTAGCATGTTCTTTAACTAATGAATTTATGTATAATAGCTTCGCAGTATATGATCCCAGATGTACATACTTGTTGAATTCTTTTTCTCTTAACTCTTTTGATACAGATTCCGAACAGTTACGCATACATGTGCATTTAAAGTCAATGAATACTTTAGATTCAATTCTTATTTCTTTCTTGTTAGTGTATGGTAAATTATTGTATTTTTTTTGTTTAATTTCTTCCCTTGTACAGCTTTCTTTACGTTTTCTTCCCCTTTTTGGTCTTCCTTCAGTCATATTTCTGTAACTATGTTCATTATCCGTAGTAATATTTTCATGTATTTCTTCTACAATACTTTCTATGATATCAAGATCGGTTTGTTGTTGTGCTTTTTGACTATTGTTTTTATCAGAAGTCTGCTGAGAATAATCATGAGATCTATGAATTTGAGCTTCAACTGTTATAACTCTGGGTAACTGGTTAGTTTCAGACCCATCATTACATTGATTATTAATAATATCTGTTTGGTAGTCTAAGTCATCACTGCAATATGTTTTATCGTCATCATCTTCATTAATTATGTAATAGGTAATAGGTAATACGGGCTGGTATCCGCAACTCCACGTCAATGCGCGTATTTTGATGTAATCCGGATCTTTGACTGAATCATCACTATCATTGAAATCGCATCCTTCCAAAATTTGAACTAGTTTTGCTGTTGCTGGTGACGTGGGTGGAACTGGAGATACAGGAAGAAACACTGATTCAACGCTTTGTTCAACGCTGTGAGGATCACCGGGTTGGTATAGCATTTTAGGTATAAGAGGCGTAAAAGCTGGTGCTTCAACGCTCGGTACACCAATCTCGTGATTGCCAGGTTGGTATAGTGGTTTGGGCGTGAGCAGAGAGGCGGAAACTTCGATGTTTCGTTTACTGATAATGCAGTCACCAGGTTGGTTCAGAGGTTTGGGTGTAAGCGGAGAAAAAGCGGGAGTTTCGATGCTTTGTTCACCAATCTCCTGGATACCTGGTTGACATAGCGGTGGTGGCGTAAGCGTAAGCGAAGGAGAAGCTGAACCTATCATGCTTTGTTCACCGATCCTCCGGTCAACGGCTTGATATCGGGCATGGGGCGTAAGTGGAGTTTCGTGTGATGTGGAATTTGACATAGGTGCTTTATCAGACAGAGAGTTACACATTGAGGAACCTGAAACAAAATAATAGTGCATGTTATAAAAATATATCAAGGAGGTTTCTGGGAATAGGTACGGCGAATGTTAACGATGCGACAAGCTCAGACCAACAAAAAAAGATAGACAGCGCGCCGCGAACATTAAAAGTGAAGCCACCTTTTTATCCATGTGTGTATTGAAGGGTTGCCATTTCTTAAATTTTTTCCCTATAATTTGGGGATATTTGTGTGGGTAGGAACTAGTATAATATTGTACGAGTATTGTTGAGTATGGTATAGTACCTCAATTGTTTAGATTTTAGAAGGACTTCTATTAAAAAAAAACAACTCATATTTTCAATCAACTTTATTACATATTATTATATTATTTATTTTTAATTTCATTATTAATTGGAAACCTAAAATATTAAATACATATAAAAAGAAAATGGGAATATAACTCGAAGTAAGAAATCATATTTATATGTATACTTAGATTAATCGAATGGGGAAATTTTAAATCGTCTTATGGCAACTTCCGCACTTTATGTCACTGCTTTCGTTCGTTGAGGTTTTTTGTTCCAAGTAACCTAAAATTCATAGATAAATAATAAAGAAACGATGTTATTTCAAGTACTTATAAGTGAAAAGCGATTCCGTGAGACTTTTTGTGTGATTTTGCAACTTTTCACTACACAGGAAGGCATAATTATATTTTTTAAATCTATGTTATCTTGACGACGACTTGTGACAAACTAAGAGCAATGAGCATGGTTTTAGTGTAGGTGTGTGCGTGAGCGTGTATGTTTACTTGCAGGAGCACGGTTTTATGGCTTCACTTTTGATGTTTGCGGCGCGCTGTCTATCTTTTTTTGTTGGTCTGAGGCGACAAGATATAACAACTACTTTACTAAAACCCAATTTAAAATCTGTGCAAGCCACTGAACTTAACTCCGCTAACGAACTCGGTTCCGATATAACCACTTCCGTAACATCCGTGATAATCTAGTAGGAAGATCAAGACTGCCAAATCAAAGGTTTCGGATTTGTATCCTGGGGCATGCATCAACGTCTTATCGACATTATTTTTTGTGTACCTACTAGGACAAAAAAAAAGTAGAACTATTACTGCAGGTAGGTCACGCATGTTTCAGTTGAGATAGTTACTGGTGTACTATCTCAACTAAAACACGCGTACATTAATCATTTACTGACTTATACAAATAAATAAATATACTTACACAAATATATACACACATACATACATACCTGTATATCCATACAATTACATAGCATAGTTTGTAATCTAGATTAAGGACCCATATTTTAGTCACATTCTAAGGAGACAGATAGTGCTTTTTGACCATATTTTTGAAAGTGGCCAAACTTTGGGCGCGCCTTACTGAAGGCAAATCATTGCATTCTACAACCGCATACCTATAGTTAACATTGGCAAACTACGAACTTTAATAGTGCACATCAATCAATAAACTAATAATAACTGACTTGAAATAATTATACTTTCCAAGTCACCTTTACTTTGGTCAAGGCAGGGTAGAAAATGAAAAAAAATAGAAAGGAAAGGAGCTCTTGGAATCAGAATAAATAGCAACAGCCGCGCAAATCGATATCTAAGGTAATCAACGCTTGCCAAGGTTCGACTGAGGATGGGTGACCATTTTCACGTACCAAGTTTTCTCCATACTTTGAAAGGTACGTTAAGCTGTGGGTCCCGGCTGTAATTCGGAAGATCCTTGACAGTCATTACGTCAGAACCTTGACAACCAGTCTTACCAAGGGGTATCGGTTTATAACCTAGGTAGCTGGGTTGTGGAAGTCTGATAAGCTCTCGTTTCATATAAAGTACTAGTATTCAGCTGCATCCGGTTAGACTGGAATCCGACTCCACATAGTTGGAAGGAAGGTTAGGCAGAAGAGAAGAAAGTAAATAGAAAGAGTATTTGAGGCCACCAGAACCAGAGTGACCCAAACACGAACTACAATTATGTGGATATGTGTCAAAATAGTTAAGGTGAAATTTTAAGTAAATGTAATTTAAAAAATAACATAGACACTGTGGATAAATTTGTAAAATGTGATATTAGTTATTGGTAAAATTTAGTTTGAGCTATAAAAATAATCAGTATTTTTGTTATTTGTACATTTTTTTTTGCAGATGGGCCACTATGGCACTTAGCATTGACAATATATTTATAAACAGTGTATAAATAATAGGCCAATATGTATGAACCTTGTAACTTTTTTTATTAATTTAAATGCAAATTGCCATTTTTCAACTTAAATAGTACAAATTAAACTTAAAACTAGCTTCTTTACTACTATGTAATTTTTATTTCAACAAAAGACTATCTTAGGCCTAACATGACATAGTATTAAAAATTATCCAGACAGTTACTCAGTCGAAGAATCACTAATAGCACCATCTAGTTCATTCCCCGCATTAGAGGAGACCTTGAGTTGTTGATAGAAAGGGTGATAGATAGGTGGAACATATTCCAAAAGGCATAGAAGGTCTTTTTTTTTCTCGTGGCTGATTTTTCTTCCCTCTGGAAATAAAATCTCTAGTTCAAAGTTAGAAGTATTTTGGGATGACCTCTTGCTGAAATTGACCTCCGTGAAAAGAACTTCTGGTTCGTTGGAGTATTTAAAGAACATCGAGAATGGATGGCTTTTATTGTATAAAATCCACTGTATTTTAAGCCATTCAACTTTACTTCGATCAACGCCGATCTTCCTGTTTGTGATATTAGTTTCCAAGGCTTTGGTGGATATAAAATCGTCTCGTTTCATTGCCAAAATTTCGAAAGGTTTCTTTTTTCTTGCTGCTAGTATCACATTGTTCCAATGTTCGGGAACGTATATGTCTGGAAAATACTTTTTTTGCTTTTCCACCAAGCCAAGGGCCCGGTCGCAAGATGAAAAAGAATGTCCGCTGACCGTAAATTTGTGGTCTATATTTTCCACTGTAAATTGAGGACTAGAAACAATATGCATACATAACGCTGCAACTTTTATGTTGCGGTTTTGCCCGCCACACTGGTCAGAGTACATGATTAGCCTCTTTGTATGTACATGTTCTCTGATAAATTTTAAAAGGCATGAACCTATTTCTTGTGGTCCCCTGGATGCTGTTGATTCATCCCAGACGTACATAAACATTTCGTCTGTACCAGCATTGTGAATACCTAAACAGTAGGTCCACAACTGACGCTTGTAGTAGCAAATACCGGTTGAAATTACTGGTGTTGGGAGAGTCTTCATTAAGTCAAAGATGATGACGGTAGTATCTGTAGTATCCTGCTTCGCATTTTGCATGTCAAGTTTTAAATTTTTCATCGCAGATTCTGCTTTTCTCAAATGAAGTTCTTTGGCGACAGTAAGCTCGGTTTTTTTAGAAAGCTCGTTGTTATCGCAAGCCTCAATTTTAACTTTGAAATTGTCACATCTCTTACATGAATCGCTTACAGGAGCATGAAATGTGAGGTTGAAATTTTCATTAAATATTTTTTCAAATATGTATTTTGAAACTGGTCCTTCAACCTTACTTTTGTATTCAGAATACATAATTGACAAATTTAAGTGAGGGGGCAAGTACTGTCTCGTTTCACTTTTGTTTCTTGTGTAGTGAGAATCATATTTCGGAAAAGTATTGATGAAATCCTTTACTTGGTTTACTTTTGTTTCTGGAGTTTTATTTGACGGAATATGCCTGCCTCTTTTATCAATGGGAGCGGGATCGCCTAGAGGCTTATTTTTCAAAAGCCTTGTGAGGCGTCCGTCCGATACTTTAAAAACTTGCTTAAAAAATGACTTACACACACGAATATGTTTTCCATTCGCGTCTGGTAAGTGATACAATCGAGAAAACTCCTTGGGCTTCGATTTGATATTTCCAGCTACCAAATCCGATGAGGTATCTCTTGACTCTCACATAAGACCTTGCTTTTATCACAACATGTATGAGTGAATATAGGTACGCACTTTGCAAATCAAAATTTGCTAGGGCATAAAACTTTGAAAAAAGTTGTTTTTGTCTTTCGTGTACAATTTTCTCATGGCATTTTTCATTACAGATGCATTGAAGACCTGAATCTATTTGTTTCGCGGGAACGAGAACGCCTTTAGTATTTACGTATGCCTCACCTCTAGCTCGTTTATTTTTCCTCATATTCTTTTTCCATAAATTTTCTTTGCGCATGCGCTTCCTTGTATCTTTGTTTGTAGAAACAGATGACTGACCCTCTTCATTGCCTTCAGTAGATGAGTCCCCAAGAATGTCTTGTAAACTCCTTGATGAGCTCCTGCTACGTTGTTCTGGGACATACTCCGAACCCGAATCCTCGTAGGGCTCCACCGGGCTAAATCCAAATATATCTGAAAAAAAAGTAAATTAATAGGTAAACATACTTACAAATAAAAAAGTAAGTAACCTACCCAACGAAAACTTAACATTAAAACTTCTTCTCATAAGTACTCTAAACTTTATTAAATTTAAACTAAGTGGAAAACAAACGTATTGTTGAAGCTAATTCCAAAACTACCCAAGCAAAGTTCATACAATTTATATGGGACCACCTCTGAAGCATACCTTATTCATTAATTAGACTAGATGCTGATAATCCTGGCTGCAGCATCAGGCCAAACTTATGTCAACATTGCATTGAACTTAAAATTTAGTCCTGTTTAAAATGACCCCAAACACGACTACGGTGCTGTAATTTCAAGGTTTGTACTTTTTCTGATGCTCCTGGCTTCAGCATCAGGTCTCGGTGTTCCTCATTAACAGTACGTTTATCCACACATCGAGCCCTTTTCAATGAGCCTAAACACGATATATCTGCTGTTAGTTGTCGAGGAGTTAGGTACTCTGCAGACTATCCTGACTGCAGCATCAGGTCATGACTTGATGATCATGAGACCAAATGTGGCAAATGCCCTATCAAACATCAAAACAATTTACTAAAACAGTCCTTGCCTGTTCGAGTAACTTCTTACTGTTAAGGAGTTGTACCTTCCATCATCAGCCCAGCTACCTGAAATGGTGACAACCATACGCAAATACACAAGATACTTCATAAAATATGCGAAAAACAATAAGTGAGCCTATAAAATTTGAGGGTTGCCCTCGATTTCTCTAAGATCCCATCATCAGATCCTAACTTGGTGACAATGGGACCACCTCAGAACTATCTACTTTCGAACAAAAAAAGAATTTTGAAAATCCGTCGACAACTGGCGGAGTATTCGATGAACAAACATACAAAAAAAAAAAAAAAAAACATACAAACAGCCGAACATAGTACCACCTCCTTTTTGTGAAGTCGGTAAAAAATAGAGATCATTTTCGATTGTTTAGCATCAAAACCTTGGTTTTGCATAGTTTGTGGATTGGATCATTTCTGCACAACACGGTCCAATTATAACGACAACACCATAAAATTAAATTACCTTTCCTTCAGCTTTTATAATTATTTAGTTAAATCACACTGCACTGGAATTCAGTCAAATCTTAATATAATTATGTCTACTCAGTTTCAACTCTGTACCATAAACTTGAAAGATATAAATCTTATTTTAAAAAAGTAGATGTTACAAACATATAACGTCTTCTAAAACTTTGTACAAAAATTAACGAGATCAATCGATAAATCTTACAAACAAAATGATATTGACTAACTATGACAAAAACACCAAATAATAAAAAGATATAACTAAATTAGCGTTTTTGTCGTAGTTAGGTTTAAGTTTTTAACTTTTTATGACCATTTTAAATATTATTATAAGTAAATACTTAAGCATTTATAATTAATAACAAAATAACATTGATAAATCTTAAAGTGTTTTAAACTACAAAAAGGAACAAAGAAAAAACTCTTTTTATATAGTAATCACACTATTCTTAAGAAATATATTAAATAATTAGCTATCACAATCATTAATTTGAACATGTCGGTGGTATTACCTAACGTTTTATTTGTCAATTTTGAATTTCCTTAAGGACTTGGGAAACTCAAAGGCACCAATCCGCTACGAAGAAGATTTAAATAAAGGTGGAGGTAGTTTTTTTACTACCTGATACTTAGCGATCACACTAGTATCTGGTTTTTCCGGCCATTTAAATTTTCTGTCAGTAATTTTTTTTGCGAATTTGATGTCTAGGCTAGCGAGCGATTCATTTATTATTTGTCCGACATATCGGTGTGGTATACTTCTTTCTGAGATAAAATTGACGATTACCCAATCGCCTTCGTGGACAATATCTTCATCGAGATTATTTACGTCATCTTCTTCCTCTTCGCTGTTCTCTTCTTCCATTTCGTCTTCTATGTTATAATCGGACTCTGGTGATGGTGGTAATGTCACTTCATCTCCAGAACTTGTACTATCATCAGAGTTTCTTTTTTGTCGTTTCGCTCTCGATGTTATTTTATTTATTTTTAATGATGCTTTTCGTTTTGTTTTTGTGTTTGTAATATTTTTTTTTATTAATTTAGCTGCCTGTGATTTTCTCTTTTCTTCTCTTTTACGAGCCTCCTGTTCTATTTCATTCTTTTCTGGCGTGTCTGTAATAATCCTCGTGGTTCCTTTTTTTCTGCCTTTGTTATTATTTTTTGTAGGCCCAGCTTTAGGATGAGGTCTAATCATATCCAGTCGTACATATTTTGAAGTCGATGGTTTTTCTAAATCAGTGAAAGACCTTTTTTCAGACACCATAGAACTATTTCGAGGATGAGCAGCGGAGTTCACATTTAAAAATGGCTGTTGGGAAAGACATTCCCTTTGTAGAGATCTTGATGTAGTAGCAGGAGATTCATCGGCATTTAAAAGATTCGGAGCTGTTACAATAGAGGTTAATCGTTGTGCAATAGGAGCATTATTTGTCAATTCAGCTACACTTGGCGTTAGTGTATCACTTGTACAGGTTGCAGTTACACAAATGGTAGGAATATCGGAGGTAAGTAAGTCAGAAGTATCTACGGGTGATTCTTGGGAAAAATTTACTTCCTTTTCTATCGGTGCTACAGCAGAAGAATTACTAGATCCAGGAATTGAGATAAGCAGTTCTTTTGCCTCTAAAGATAGCTGAGCCAGAGTTAAACAAGTAGCTGGGGCTGCATTATCATGCGTAAACTGAGTTATGTCAAACGGTTCGAGAAGTAAGGGAGATGACATTATTTCAGGGGTATTATTATCAGAATTATCATCATCAGGCTCGATTTCTATGACATTATTTTCCTGTTCAATTGTTTGAGTTTCCTGTGCCTCAGCAACAGCCTCTTCTGGACGGTCCGTAACATACGAAGATAGAAATTCGTCGTCTGTGAAAATGTTGTCATTGAAAGGGTAAATGCCAGTTATTTCAAATCTTTTGGTTTCAAAACAATGGTTAGGCCAAACATTGAAAAACAGGACTCTAACATGCGATTCCAGCTAGTCAGCGATTATCTGTGACTTTAAGATTCTTGGCTACTGGCATGGATTTGGAAGATTTAAAATTTACTTGTGCTATTGCTCCTTACACATTAGAAGGTATAATAATGGAAACTTGTGAGGCTATCATAGAGAAATTAAAAGAAAACATTGCGGTAAGTAGAAATTAACACTTTATTTAGGTAGTTATCTTAATTAACAAAAGTATTAAGGAATTTTATTAAAAAGATGAATATGTTCTAAGAAATTCGGCTGCTGTTGTATCTTCGTTGTTGTATTCCTCCAATATATTGGACTGATTAGAAAGGAATTGAATTTTTAACCGACTTCAAAAAAGGAGGTTCTGTATTCGACCCGTATGTATGTATGTATGTATGTATGTTTGTTTGTCCGCGATTTTCTCAAAAACTAATGAACCGATTTTGATAATTCTTTCACTAATGTGATCTACATACTTTCAGGAAGGTTTTAGTATATAATACATTATATAATTATTCTTATGTACGATGTTATATGCATAAATGTACTGCATCTCCGGCATTTCTATGCGAATTTTGATGATTCTTCTAGTCGGTGTCTTCAATTCCTCAATGCACTAGTGTTATTTGTTTGAATTTGTGTGGAGTAGGTACAACTAAAAAGTGAAAAATAAAAACTTTTTTACAAAAAAAACAACCGACTTCAAAAAAAACTACAAAGTGATAAATAACTTTAATTTCGGAAGTCGGTGTCAAAAAACGAAAATGCGGAACCAACGACACCGACTTCCGAAATTAAAGTTATTTTTCACTTTGTAGTTTTTTTTGAAGTCGGTTGTTTTTTTTGTAAAAAAGTTTTTTATTGGAAGCGGAAGATTGTTGGACATCGTAGGACTGAGTAGAGGGCGACTGATAGGGCAGAGGTGATTGAATGGGAGCGGGAGATTGCTGAATATTGTGAGATTGATGAGATGGTGATTGATATGGCAGAGGTGATTGAATGGGAGCGGGAGATTGCTGAATATTGTGAGATTGATGAGATGGTGGTTGATATGGCAGAGGTGATTGAATGGGAGCGGGGAGATTGCTGAAAATTGTGAGATTGATGAGATGGTGATTGATATGGCAGAGGTGATTGAATGGGAGCGGGAAATTGCTGAATATTGTGAGATTGATGAGATGGTGATTGATATGGCAGAGGTGATTGAATGGGAGCGGGAGATTCCTCGGAAATATAAGAATGGTTGGAACTAGGTGAGTTATATCTGAACATTGGCGATTGAGATGAAAGTGGACTAGGCAAAGGATTTTGTAAAAAAGTAACACCATGTCTAGTTAATGTGCCCATTTCTCCTTCAAATAAAACATCGTTAATTATCTTCTCAGCATATCGGCGTTGATCTGCAGCTAATCTTCTAATCTTGACAGCCCAACCTTTTGCGATGATATCAGCGTCATCTTCAGTACGATTCTTGAAATAGGAAGTAGCAGCAGAAAATAATTCTGATGTTTCACAACTATCTTCTTTTTTTTTCTTCCTTGATGTGGTTGGTGGTGGCATTTTCTGAAACATATTTTTTATTTAAAGGTACCCAGATCTTCAGAAGGATGGAAAAAGATTGCAAAGGAATTTGAAACTCGATGGAATTTCCCTAATGTGATCGGGGCTGTGGATGGAAAACATGTTCGAATACAGAAACCTTATAACTCCGGATCATACTATTTTAATTATAAACAAACACATAGTATTGTTTTAACGGCTATTGTAAATGCTAAATACGAGTTTATAATGGTGGATGTTGGAGCAAATGGCAGAATATCTGACGGAGGTGTTTTAAAAAATACAGAATTTTGGTCAAAATTCACCAGCAGTGACAATTGTTTGAATCTACCTGAACAGTCAGAGTTACCATCAACAAATAAAAAAAAGCCATACGTTTTAATAGGCGATGAAGCATTTCAATTAACTCCCAATTTCATGAAGCCCTACAATAAAACTGTTTTAAACAATGAACGCAGAATTTTTAACTATCGATTATCACGTGCCCGCAACGTTGTGGAGAATGCCTTCGGGATTTTATCATCACGTTTTAAGATATTTAAGCGATCTGTTAATTTAGATCCACAAAAAGTCAGTAAAATAGTTTTAGCATGTTGTCACTTGCATAATTATCTGTCAAAGTCAGAAAAATACATTCGAAATAATGACGTTGATTTTGAAAATATTAATACAGGAGAAATTAGGCCAGGCTCGTGGAGAACAGAATCACAAGAGTTGATCCCTACACAAAGGTTAAGGGGAAATCCTACTATTGAAGCCAAAGCAGTCCGAGATGAGTTTTGCGAATATTTTAATACAACAGGAGCAGTTCCATGGCAAAATAGATGCTTGAATACTGCGTAGTACATAATAGTGTAACATGATAAGAAGGGGAACTTACTTGTGATCCTTCCGAACTGATTGTTGGCGAGATTTCCGTTCCGTCTGCTATGAACATTAAGTCGTTGTAATAAAACAATTTTGGGCTATAAACTTCACTTGCTCCCATTCCAGACTTAATAGAATTTTTATGTTTTGTATGTTCTCGATTAAAATTTGTTCGTAACAAATTAATTTTTTTCTTCAATTCCTCAATGCTGAAATTACTCTTATATCTTTTTAAAATATCCACCATATTCATGAGAGCCATATTCTTTTTATTTTTGTCTTTATAGTCCCGAGCCTTAATGTCCCACAATATCGTCGCATCTTTGTATAATGATGTCAACAACAAAGTAAAATCACGATCACTAATTGCGCCGCTGCCGCCATCATCACCGCTGGCGCCGGCGCTGTTCGTGTCGCGTGGTCTCTCCATAACGTTCCGTAGTACACTGAATGTGTTGCTTGACAAGCATGTTCTAAACGATCAAGCATGCTTGACAAGCATTGCAAAAATATAATTTTTCATCAAGCTTCATCAAGCATCGAGTTTGCTTGTCAAGCACATCAAGCTTCGTTCTAGACGGTCAAAATTGCTTGACAAGCACGTTAATTTAACGTGCTTGTCAAGCAATTTTGATCGTCTAGGGACCCCATAAGACAGTAAAAATAAAATACTTAGGTACTTCAAAAAATAAACTATTTTGAATTGGGTTGTTGTTAGTCATCATCCGAAGATATTGTAGATTCGTCATCAGAGACTGTGCAATCAAGTACTCTGTCTTTACAAACAACATCGCTATTCAAATTGTTAAACCAGGGATGGTACTCCTCTGGTATGACACCTTTGCTGCATAATTGCAGTAAATCTTTTTTTTTTGCAACACTAATAGATAAAGGTTTTTTGTAGAGTTGCAATAGTTTATCAGGAAAATATTGCACTTCACGTGTTTGAAATTATATAAATAAAATTTTCATTTGGGTAACACAACCAACCACGCTCAGAATATTCTCTGTACCTCAAATATTCATCGTCTTTATTTTTATTCATTAATGTGTCATTGCAGGTTGTGAATCTGGTGGTGAATCTGCGCCCCTTGGATTTTTTTTGTTGCTCCCGAAATTGCAGTAATGTTAATATCCTTCCTGCACTTGTCATATTTTCGATGGTTTTCAGCGACGACTGGTTGGTCATCACATTGCTGGACATTTTAACCGATGCTGCATACTTTTTACATTTATTGCGGCACCTGCTTAATTTTATTTGCATGTTTCTTAATTTTTTGAATAATATTTCTTCCTGTTTTGATGCCGGTACTCTTTTTCGTAGCCTTTTCATGTTGAGCTATAAAAAAAAATCAACATTTTAGCAAGAGTATAATAGCTGGACATTATATAGAAGAATTTTATTTGTTTACATGCCCAATACTCTAGTATTGCATTGCAGTTTTGTAGGAATCAAAGTTTCACAATTAAAGATATGTTGATACTTCAAAAACAGCATATTTGAATCAGTTACATAGATTTGTACTAAATTGCAAGTGGTAATAAAAAAATTTGAAGAGTAAGTAAGTACCTGATAAATCTAAATTTTTTCGGGAATAATTTACCCCAACTGAGGGATCTTCAGTTGATTTATGTTCAGCCACAACCGGATCTGAAAAAAAATAAAAATAAGGTATGATTTTTTTATGTAGATACACACAGCCAGCAGCATCTAGGAGTACGACAAAAAGAATTTATTGCTTTTGAATTTAATATCCAACACATTAAAGTTTTAAATCAATTGGGGAAATTTGACAGATAAGGTTTTGAATAACCTGGTATGTCACACATAAATGGCTATCATAAATTTAAAAAATGAAAGAAAAAAATATTAATTCACTATCTACAGCATCCTATACCCTAAATCATCAATTCAGATAATTTAAGTAAACAAAGAAATGTCACTGTCAAAATGACAGGAATGTGGTGCACAACAATTTAACATTTTTTTTTCTATCTTTTAATTACAGTTAACTTATATGAGCTATGCAAACAAAATACCGTATCCGAACAGGACCGTAGCTAGGCGTAGGCCTCCCAAAATCGCCGTTTTCCAAAATCCAACACGTGGCAAATGTCTTGCCTGGAAGGAGCTTACTCCTTACGATATGAATCTATGAATGAGAGTTGTAATATGTGTGTTGTTAAAGATGTAAGTGGCTAAATAAAACATAAAAATTTAAGAAATTGCATTTATTAGACAAAACATTTATGAGAAAAATATTTTTCATTATGTGTCTGAGTCTGAATCTGAATAACTATCGGATTCGGAATCAGATTCGTTCACATTTATGACAAACCTATCAGTAACCTCATCAATTATGTGGTCGAGTTTGCACATTTCATCTTCTACTTTTACAGTATGTCTAATACAGTTGGCCCATTTCTGTGGTGTCACCTCTCTTAAACCTTCTTCTAACAATTGTTTTATCTCATTCCTTTTGAACGTTTTGTTGTTTCGTGCGACCAATTCAATAGGGTTTAGCTCACAATGGTAAGGGGGCAGTCGCAGGACAGTGACACCGCACTGGGCTGCCATCTCATCCACCACATACTTATTAAATTCTGATTTATTTTTCTTAACAATTTCCAATAACTGGGCTTTTATCATTGTTTGCTCGAAGGAAATATTCTTTTTGGCAGCACATTCTCCTAAAGACCAGTATTCGTTATCAGGCCAATTCTTGTATGTCTGCTTGTAGACATTCATCACCATGAGTTTTTCAGTGGCAGTCAGAGATTTTCGAGGCCGCTTTTTGACAGGCGACAAACTGTCGGTGGCGGCGGCCTTCGAGGTACCCGGCTGGGGCTCCATTTGTCAATTAACAAATAAAACTTAACAAAAACACAACAAAAACAAGGAAATATAACAACTAATAACAAGATGAAACACTTCACACGATGATAATAAAGCACAATTAACAAACACGCAGCGAATAGTATTATCGGGGAAAAGAAAACGAATGTATTGAAAAGACGCGACTTTTTAATTATGTCAAACGAAATTTGAAAATGTTGGGAACGCCTGTAGTGTTACCAGTATCATCAAATATTTTGTACCACAATATTTTGTTTTTTTAATAACTGTTTAACACCGAAAACTTATTAAAATTAACACGGTATGATATTTTTTTAACAATTATTTCTAAAATCAGTACTTAAAAGCAAAACTAATCTTGTTTTCCACCATTTTGTGTGAATTACCACTAAGACGATATTTTTTTGATCTGTTATCACCTTTGTTTACATAAATTATCTGAATTGATGACTTAGGGTTTAGTTAATACAGCCAAACTACTCCCCAAGTGTTCATATAAACCTTACAATAGAAAAAGCAATAGTTCATTTATGTGTTTGAATAATTGGATTGGTAGTGCTTGAAGGCTTTTGTGTAGGCATCTGTACACCTGAGATACCAATGTTGTATTCGATGTCCATAGTAATAGCCTCTGTAAGTCTCTCTAAATTTTGACTAATGTTCGGGTTATTTTAGAAAAATATTAAAGATATTTTAACTAGTAGCTATTTGACGATATTGGAAGCTAGACAGTCTCATATCAACCATAGTATTTTGGTACGTGAACTCACTTGTAACACTAGCAACATTTGCCTGGAGCGCTGACTGTACCACATTCTTTGTTTCCAATATCTTTAGTAATTGAGGGCATACTTTCTTGGAAGAGATGATGACTCGTATTAAATTCTGGGCCAAAAAGTTCAATGGTGTCTGAAAAATGCCATGCAAGAAGTAATTAATATGTGTACAGATTATATTTGATTACTTCATTACCACTGTTTGTTTCTTTGTTATCAATTCAATGCAACCTGCTTCTAAAATGTATTCATATTATTGGTTTTTTACTGTACATCTGTTTATTGACATACGGTCAAACATACTTGTAGCAATAATAATATGTTTGAAAAAACTTTTTAACAAAAAAAAAACCGACTTCCAAGTGAAAAAAAACTTTAATTTCGGAAGTCGGTGTCTTTGGATCTGTATTTTAGTTTTTTGCCACCGACTTCCGAAATTAAAGTTATTTTTCACTTTGTAGTGTTTTTTTTGGAAGTCGGTTTTTTTTTTGTTAAAAAGTTTTTATTTCTCGCTTTTTAGTGGGTCTGCTTGTAATTTATCTAAGTTACAATAGCCTAGTGTCAACTTGCTCATCGCTTTTTACAAAATATTGTTTTTCCCGATGCAGGGATGTTAATTGTTCAGGAGTTCTCCTACGAATGGTGAAATGGAGCTGATGGTGGACACCATCAGCTCCATTTCACCATTCGCATTGTGATGAGCATAAATTGCTTAGAAACCATATTAACGTAATCGCAACCCGTGAAATACTTATAATTGAGTAGTTCCGGTGGCCATCTGTGGTCTTCATCATCAGTTCCACTTCACCAAATGGTGCTTTCCGAGAGCAAATCCACGAGTTACTATAAAAATACCCAAATCGCTATAGGTATGCCTATAATATTTGAAGAGTTCCTTCGATTTCTCCAAGATCCCATCATCAGATCCTGACCTGATAAAAATGGGACCAATCTGAAAGTATATAATTTCAAATAAAAGAAGAATTTTACAAATCGGTTTATAAATGACGGCGTACTGAGGTAACAAACATAAAAAAAAAATACAACCGAATTGATAACCTCCTCCTTTTTTTGAAGTCGGTTAAAAAAAGATACTTACTGGAGTCAATCTATATCGCCAATGGAAAGACTCGCTGTTACGTTAAGTGTAAAAATAAAATAATTTTATTTTAAATGTATTTATTTTTAGTTACTGATCAAAGGGGTTTTACACATCAAATTATATTTAAAAATTATATGTAATTACTTAATTAGGCTTGAAATTCGGAAATGTACTGTGCTAAGGTGGAGTCATCTTCATGTAGGATTCAGAATACTCTCGGATAAAGTTTCAGTCTCTGCTGATTCTCCTTGCATACTCGTTGGGGCACTTGTAGATGTAGATGGACTTGGATGAGTAATTTCTGGTAATTGTCTTGCATTTGTAAATTATGTCCTGTGCCGGCAGATGGGGTACTTGTCTCAAAAATTATTTGTACATCATTTTCAACATTTTGTACTTTCATATGTCGCTCAAACATTTTTATTTCATAGTTTTGTACAATATTAAATATGTCAGTCTTAGCTAAGTTTTGGTATTTTTGGATTTTTGTAAAATGATGGTTTCATTGTTCATTTCTTTTGGTTTAGCACAACATATGTAACAGGTTTGATTAGACGCACATGAAGCTACAGCATTACAAATGTTTCCATCTATCATGCAAAATATCAAAGTTGATTTTACCAATATTTCCATATTATTTATAAGAATTTTAGTCGGCAAAAGTGTTTCCGCTTGCTCTTTAACTTTGTCAACCTCGGTAACAATAAGGGCAGAGGTTTCTTTGGCAAAAAGAAATTTAATGGGACGACAATATTTTGTTGATGAAGTTGCCGGGTTTTGCCACAGAATTTGTTTAATTTCATTATTCAATGAATACAATTGTATAGGCACCATTGAAATACTAAATAAATTTTCATCACTACTATTTACATCACTGAATTTTTGTTTATATCGGACTTGTTCTGCTCCATCACAACCCCATTTCACAACAATATTGAGGATTTTTAATTCACTAATTGTTTGTAATACTTCTTCTTGCGCTTTACATAACCTCTTAATCGTGTGGTCCATTAACGATTGTAGTTTTATTTCAGCAAGCGTTTCTGTGAAACTCATTTCTTCAGGGTAGCACAATTGTTTGGCTTGTTTAATCTTGTAATATGATGGGTACATATTTTTATTAATGTGCTGTGTTCGTTGTCGTATCAAACGGTATTGGTGTGTCGACAGATTAGCATCAATGATTAATGCTAGAGCTTGGTCAACTGAAAGTCCATCTGTCATTTGGGTTGCCACGATTTTCCGTGCTTTTTTGATGTTCGTATCTCTTCTGGGTGAAAAGAGACTAAGCTCTTTAACGATTGCTGCTGAATCTCTTTTTCCTGACTGGCGAAGATGTGTTTCAGTTGCCATCGATATCTCTTCTTTGCTAGTTGTATCCAGAAGATGCTGAACTCGCCGTTTTTTAGTTCTTTCGCTAGTACTTGCGAAGTCTTTCCGAGGTCTTCCAGTTTGCCTACTAGTTCCAGGCAGTGACATGTCAATTGTAGACTCACTCAATATATCAGCAAACGAAATACTTTCTTCCAACCACGAACAATTTGCGTTCAAGAAACGTTCCCGATGTCTCCCCGATTTCGTCCATTTTTGTTGAATTTTCTGGTTAATATAACATATTCGTTTTTTCAATTTCTTTAAAACGTCTTCAGAAATAGGCGGGTCATCGTGTTGTTGCAAAATATAATGCAATAATGCATTGCTTCTTGATGTTTTGGGGTTGGAAAACCATATATCGAAAAACGTTCGGTACGTCGACATTCTGAAAATGAACAAAAAATGCATGAGTGTCGCAAACTTTCGCAAACAAATGAACATTATAATTGTAGCTTAGAAACCAAACTTTAAGAATAATACGGCCAAAGGACTCGGAAACGGGCTGCAGTAAACTAAAAGTTTAATATAAACTGAAAACTTTTTTTTTTCTTTCAACATAAATCTCTGACTTTCCATGAGTGATATAAGTCAGTTTAAAAATATATCTTTATAAAAAAGGTTTGTAAACTTACCTAAATACTTCAAAGACACAACACCGAAACACAATCACAAATAGCACACAGCACAAGAGCGTATTCATCGAGCGAACTCAGACGAATGAAACGGTCTCTGAGAACCAGTGTTGCCAAGTTTGAAATCTAGCGGATGGTAGAATTCTTCTAAAAATACGGTAGATTTCCTGAAATTACGTTGTAATATATATTTGAAATACGGTAGAATTACCTTGTTTATTTAGTAGCATGTTAAATATGGGTCAGAGTTAAAAAAAAAAACATAATATTTTTAATCAGAATCAGACAGTATAATTGTTTCAATGTTTTTATACATATCGACATTATGTTTTTGGATCATATCGTGATTGGGATTAAAATCAATACAGGTTTTTCCTTGACGCTGTATGGCCTGCTGCGATAAGAGATTTCCCTTGATGGATTTCGTAAGAAGTTTATTCCGTTTTTTCGTTTTAATGTCGTTAACTCTGCTGAAGACTCTTTCGCACTCAGCATTCGAGTGTGGTAGAGACAAAATGGCCAACATAAATTTTGGCAAGTGTTTGAAATAGATATTTTCTTCCCGATGCTGGTCGCGCAGTTTTGCTACCTACAAAAAAAAAAAAACATGATTAGGCTGCTATAGCAATAGAAACTAAGTAATACGAATTCAGCTTGCTTCGAGGTTTTCTAGGAAACTTACCTGGTGCCAAAATATGTCCGGAGGTTGACTTATGGGCATTTTCATTTCCAAGTGCCACCCGTATTTAATATTGAGTGTTTCAATAAATTGTGATTTTCTTATTATTTTATTTTTCCATATAATAAAAAAACTATTAAGTTATTTAAAAATATGTTATATTATATTAAAATCCTGCGATTTCAGACTAAAAACATATGAAAAGTTAACTTGAGTCATAGAATAATAGGTATCCATTTCGTTACCAATTTGAAATGTGAAAAAGGAAATTAAAATACATTTGTTTGATGTCTTACTTATTTTTATCCAATAAAACAAATAACATTCTTCAAAAAATCAATTTTATTTGGTATGTTAGGCTTTAAATAATATTACAAAAAAGATTTGCAACCAATTTCGTTACCATTGTGTCTCAAACTAACATTCATTTTCTTATTTTTTATTAAAATAATTCAAATAACAAAAAACTAAAATATGCGTACAAAAGAAAATTTTGCGTACTTTCGCATACCAAATTATAAAAAACAGAACGTTTGGGAAATTATTTTAAAATGAAAATTATTATATGTGTGGTTTCGAGGACAGTAACGAAACCGAAACATAAGGCAGTGTCTACAAAGTCTCAATAATTTTTGAAAATTACCATATGGTATAGTTTTATTTTATAATAAAAAAGTAGCTTTTTTAAGTCTTCTTATTAACCTTTTGAACGCCATTGTCACATATATGTGACAAACGAAATCTTACCCTGAACGCCAACGTCACAAATATATGACAAAATACACGTCGCACCATATTATGAAATAAACAATTTAATCATTACTTTTGTGTGTTTTTATTTATATAATTTAAAAGTTTAAGCTTCTGTCTATATTGTATTACATGAAACTAATATAAATAAACCACCAATATCCAGAAATTTGTTGTTTTAAAAGTAGATGTTAAACGCGTATAAAAGGAGTACCTCACACGCCGTAGTCTGCTATATGTGACAGCTAGTGATGTGACGTATGATTGTAAAATCAATGAAAACTTAAGAATATGAATATGAAATTTTAGTCCAGAATATATTATTTGTGTATAAGTTGGTATCAGGAGAAATAAAACGTATTTTTAAAACAAATCAGCCTTATACAACCATGCCTCTAGCTACACAATCAATAATAAAATATGCAAATGTCTAATATCGACACTTGTTATACTCATCTCTTGCGCATCCCTAGCGCAAACCAATATTATCAGTCCCTTGTACGCCATAGTCATAAATCTATGACACAACAGTGACGTCATAAGCGCAGGCGATTAAGATTAGTGAAGTTCTTTCAATTTTTTGTTAATATTTTTTTGTACCTATTTAGCTTAGACAAAGAAAAGTATAGACGGCGGGAAGCTCCATTTCATTCCCACAAGAAAGGGATATAGTATTGAGTTATTATAAGTAACAGAAAAGGACAAAGCTATACTATTTCCGTCTCAGTGCGTGCCCGTTTTTTCTTAAGGCCAGCTACACACATCAAAAGTGTCTAGGGATCAACATAATTATATTTTTGCAATAACTTTTCTCCTGATTGATATTAATTAAAATTTTCTTTAAGGATTCATCAAATAAAGTGTTTTCGTTTGTCACAGTAACGATAAACCAAGTCACCTTTGCATTAATAAAGAAATTTGCCATTTTCCTAATAAAGGGATTTTTGACATTTGAACCACTAACACAAAAGTTCGAAAAAAGACTGAAATAACAGTTTTCTTTAAAATTTTATTGGGTAACTTAAACAATTAATAATCCGTGTTTCTACCGCGAACACTAACAACACAAGAACATCGGTTTGGCATACTCAAAATGAGTTCATCCAAATCACGCTGTGGAATGGCAGCCCATGTTCGTTGCAACAACAAAAAAAGGTCTTCTTGCGACTGGATACCCTCCATATTCGGCAGAGCTCTTCTCTGTAGCATATCCCATGCATGCTCAATCGGGTTCAAGTCTGGCGACAGAGCAGGCCAGGGCAGGACATTGATGTTAGCTGCGGCGAGAGTCTGTCTTACAACTCTTGCGGTGTGCGGTCGTGCATTATCATGCATTAACTGAAATAAGGGACCGATTTGCACTTGTAGAGGAACGATGACGTCTGATACAATCGTCTCAGCATAAATTTGAGCGTTGAGGTTGCCTCTGATCCAAATCAACTCAGTTCTTCCGCCGATCCAAATACCCGCCCATACCATGATGGTTCCACCACTATAAGGATGGACTTCCTGGCAGGATTTTAATCGCTGTTGGCGTCCAGGGGTTCTCCAGTGTCGTATACGTCTTGTATCCGGTCTCATACCAAAACGAGACTCATCAGAAAAGCACACGAAACGCCATTGTTCTTCTGCCCAATTTCTGTGTTCAAGAGCCCATTGATATCGAATCCTACGATTGTGCATTGCTATAGGTGGTACCCGTAGCGGTCTTCGGGAATGAAGGTTCACTTCATGCAAGCGGTTTCTGACTGTTTGGTCGCTAATTAAGTTCCCTGAAGAGTGATGAAGCCTCACGGCTAACATCATGGCGGTTATTGTTGGAGCTCTTCGAGTTAAGATTTGAATGTATCGGTCTTGTCTCCGTGTGGTGCAGCGATACCGTCCTCCATGGCGCTCAGCCACGGTACCAGTGCTTCGGTAACGTGTCCAAAGTCGACTGATAACACTCTGACTTGTATTCAGAGCTAAAGCCACAGTACTATCGGCCAAACTTAAGCATGCTCACTTAAGAAAATATTCCTGCGAAAGCGCAGCTAGTGACCGGCCCCGCCCCTTCCTTGTTCCGCCCAATTAGAGACAAGCAAGTGCAGTGTGTGCGTGCGGCAAAAAGTAACAACAATCGTCAAACGTCAATCAGTGCCAATTTGCATCTCGCTAATTGTTCACGCTTCCTGTTCTCATCGCAATATTTTCTTAACGTGTTTTTATTCTATCGGACTGATTGCCTGCCCAACTGTGACCTCTGCTTTGTATACCGGACTCTGATCGTGGAACTGTTTTGACCCTTGCTCGTATCCTGGACTGTGTATAGAGCTCTATAACCATGACAACCCGAAACCTCAACCAAGATGAAAGAAACGAGATTATTGTCTTACATAGACAAGGATTGAATATATCGCAAATTGCGTCGGAGTTGAATATGCAAGTAAGTTCTGTTTTTTTTTCATATTTTGAGAGGGATAATACTTAAAAATAAATTAAGTGCATGTAGTATTCATTTAATACTTTTACCTATATTTTCATTGTTTGAATTATTATATAAATCTCAAATTTTGCTAAATTATAGTTTAAATACAAACTGTAAATAATTTATATTATATTTAGTCAAGAAAAAAAATCTGTGCTATATCTAAAACTCCTAACAAAACATTGCTAACATCACTTGTAATTCAATTCATATATATTATATTTAATTATTATAATAATCTTTTTTTTTATAGTAAAATCCATGCTTTTTTTTGTTACCGCATTTCATTTGTTGTTGTTATAATTGTAAGTTTTATTCTAACGCGAAATGGCATCGTCTACTATATTGTTGTAATATAATTGTAAAAGATTTCAGACTACAAAAAGTGTTCAAGTCTCTTAATAATATTTAAAGTAAAGTCGCCGTTTGTTTGTATAGAAACTAAACAACGCAACGGTACGATACGGCCAACAATGATACGGCTTTTATTGTAATGAATACTATAGTAGAGAATTTCAAAGAATTGTTACACCCATGCGAAGTCGGGACGGCTAGTTAATGATAAATATCAATAAAAAAACATACCATATAATAACATTTTTGCAACAATAAAATAAAAATAACATTCAGATCAGACATTCAAAATATTTTACTCTCGATATATATGATATGATATGTAATGCAGTCAAAAAGTATGTTTTTCTTTTATTTAATGTCGGCGCGTTCAAAGACTATGTTCGGACCTTTTATGACCCGATAACAAATCTTGTAACACGTTCACACTTTAATTTCAAGTCGTCACTGCATTTTTTATTGTGTTGACGCACTTAAATGGTTGAAATAAAGCACAAATTGGCTTTGGAGACTTTAATGAACTCTATGCTGTAGTTAAAAAATTTTTTGTATCCCTAAAAATACTGATGAGTGATGTGAATGTTATTATAGGTGCCGACAAAATAATTTGGCCAAGATTGGACGTGGTGGGGGAAAGTTCGCGCAGCCACACTTAAATTAGAAAACGAATTCTGCGCATGTCAAATTTTGGCTAAGTTATTTGCCGGCAGCTATACCTAAAATAGGTATTTAAAAAAGTTAAGAGATTATTTGTCATGAACTCAATACTTTGCATCCTTTTGTCAGGTCCTTGTAGTGTATTATTGTTTTTCTTTTTATGTGACTATTCGATGCTAATTGTTATTTTAATTTTTACAGAGAACCACGGTGCGCCGCTGGGTGCGACGATATGAAGAAGGTGATATGGCAGAACGCGTTCGTGCACCTCGACCCCGGGCTATAAATCCCGAACAACTTGATAATATGATAGCCACATATCAAGAAAGCCCTTTCACACCGACTTGTAGTTTCGCCCAAGAATTTGACGTTTCGATGCAAACGATACGAAACGAGTTGCATCGAGCTGGAGTGGTATGGAGATAGTTTAAAGCCTGGGGATAAACATAGGCTATTAAAACCCGCGACTTCGTCCGCAATAACTGACCTTCACGCATACGAAGTTGCGGGCAAAAGCTAGTTAATATATATATTTATAACGAAGAATTTATAATTTAAGTTGTTCCCATAGTAGAAGTTGTTGTATTTGAGCACTACAATCAGCATTTTTATTTTCGTGACGGTAAAAAAAACATCCAGTAGGTATTTAAAGTAGAAATATGAAAAAAAACAATGTGAAAACGATGTAAAAATAAACATTTGGGACATTGTAATTGTATTGTATACACTCTGTAAATTTTTATGCTTGTTTGTCCGATGCAGAATGATATGCCCTAAAGTATTTATTTTATTATTATTTATTTTATTTATTTATCCTTAAAAAAAACTATTTACCTAAACAAGATAAAATAATTTCGCTGCAGGAAAATAATCATTATTATAGAATAATGCAATTTGTTTTGCTTTACAAACATAATTAATAAAACTAAAGCGAACTATCAATGTTATCCAGAAACTTAGAAAAAGTTAAAACTATCGAAACAAGTTACAATTCAGTAAGCATAATATGACAAGAATGTGGACTGGAATGTGAAAACAAAAGAGGCCGGCGCGCGCGTGCGTAGAAACTGGTTTTTTTGCAAAGCATCTATGGTGCGTTTTTAGGGTTTCGTACCCAAAGGGTAAAACGGGATCCTATTACTAATACTTCGCTGTCCGTCTGTCTGTCTGCCTGTCCGTCTGTCAACAGGCTGTATCTCACTAACCGTGATAGTTAGAGAGTTGAAATTTTCACAGATTATGTATTTTGGTTGCCGCTATAACAACAAATACTAAAAACCAGAATAAAATAAATATTTAAGGGGGCTTCCATACAACAAAAGCGTTTTTTTTGCTCGTTTCTGCTTGATATTAAAACGGCAACAGGTGGACGCTTGAAATATTTATAAAATACTAACTGACCCCGCAAACGTCGTTTTGCAAAAAAAAAAAATAGAAAGTAGCCGATTCTCAGACCTACCCGATATGCACACAAAATTTCATACAAATCGGTCCAGCCGTTTCGGAGGAGTATGGTAACTAACACTGACACGAGAACTTTATATATTGTATTTAGTTTTATAGTCACTTTAAAAATAAATAATTTAATTAAAATAAAACAAATATTATATTTCTCATACAACAGACATGCTTTTTTGTCGTTTTTATAGATAATGGTACGGAACCCTTCGTGCGCGAGTCCGACTCGCACTTGGACGATTTTTTTTAAGCTCTTGCCTTGCAAACACATTGTTTTGTTAAATTCTATGTAAACTTTTGTATAAGTAATGATATTTTTTCAATGAATCTGTAATGTAAACATTTAATATGAATATATAGCTTAACTGTGCTAAAAACGTATAAAAAATAAGAATCTGTAATTTTTTATTATGAAATCTTGATGAGATCTAAAAAAATAAAAAATATATCTAAATATTTGAATTGTTTTTTTGTTTTACAAATCCAACCCATCCAAAAAATCCATAACAAACCAATGCTTATTTTACAGTACTATTTAAGCCGGTATAGTTATACCTTTTATGTTATAATCTCACTAATCTTGGTTTTCAAGAGAATAAAAAAATAGTGGATAGAACCCATATTATTACAATTTAAAATTTTCATATTAGAAAGTCTCCGCCGCGTTTGTCTGTCTATCGGTTTGCGATTCATGAGAAAGGTTTAAGTGTATATAATAATACATGCATATCATAGTAGAGAAAAGACAAGTATTTCAAAGATTTGTTACAACCGTGCGAAGCCGAGGCGGGTCGCTAAAAGATTATAAATATCTAGTTGTTTACATTTCTTAGTACTTAATATACTGATTATATATGCAATATCAATAGCATATTTTTTAAACCAAAGAGAATATATAAAAATTGCTTCTTGTCAGCTACAATAATTCATAAAAAGCTCACGCTGGTGTCAGTTTACCGATACGACAATTTTATTAGAAATTGAATGAAAAAACATCCCACAAGCAAGTCAACACAGCTCACTAGTGTCATAAGTTAAAAGGGCCTATACATCAAAGTTGATTTGACAAAATGAGTCTTAGTCGAAAAGCCGAAGTTATATTTTCCCAAATCCCACATTCCCTTCCTCTTCCCTTTTAACAAATAACTAGTTATACGTATTGGCTTCCTTCTTCCTATTGGTCAAGATGCATGCATGACGGCGATCGAGCCGAGAGCCGTGCTTTGCGATTATCGCCCTAAAGGTGAGCATGCGGAACTTTGCGCGATAGTACGTTGCCGGGAACCAGCTTCTATCATTCCCACGGCTCTGAGCATTTCTTCCCTGCTTAAATGACGTCGCCGCTCCATAATAACGTTGGTTTTAATCAGTAGTAGGGAAACTGTAGCACTAATAATGTCTTCAATGCGTTGTATGTTTTTATAGGGAAAATATTGACAGCTGATTTTCATCTTTTACTCGAATTTGATTCACAGTTCCTGATTCAAATTATGAAATGCACCAAAAAGGATCCATATAAATTTATAAAATCATAAATTTATTACAAAGCCACATCTCAATCTCAAGAAATCCGCATAAAAATGCTTGATCCCTAGACACTTTTGATGTGTGTACTTATGTAGCTAAACAAACTGACTTTTTCTGGGTAAAGGGTAAGTTTTATGGTACCACTGAGTTCTATATACATTATGATTATGTTAGTGTTTTGTCTCATGTGCAGCCACGCTACCCGTTGCTCTATAGCTTTCTTACTCTACGCTATTTAGTTATTATTAAAATATCTGCGATCATGAGTGTCATGACTACCGAAGAACTTCTTCGAATATTAGAAGGAATTGGAGATGACGAAGAGTTCTCGGAAGCGGAATCAATACAAGAAGATGATTTAGAGGTGAGTTATTTTTAAAACTATGTGTACGAGTCACGTATCGTACATGGCACGCGCGCATTGCATAGATCAGCACTTTTCCGTTGCCTTGCACAAATTATAGTGTAACGCGACAGTACACGATCAGCGTTCATAGTCAGCTGTACTCATTCACGCATTCATATAGCATTAGTTACGTGGTAGTTAAATATATTCAATAAACCATCATCTTTCACTATCCGTGGCTTATCATTCAAGCTAACATACAAGGTGTGTGCGACCCAATCAGCAGCGCATACATCTTTTTGGTCCTTCGAGCCTCAAGATTATAAGTATTCCGCGTTCTTTTGTGCGGTAGCGATTCAGTTGGACTGGCAGACCAGAAGCAGCATCTGACTAGCTCAACAGAGGAAGCATCACCTGGACAAGAGGATACGGGCTGCGGAGATCATTACACCAGCAGCAGCGCATACAAGAGATCACCGAAGCACATCAGCAGTATCGTCAGAAACAGATTTGGTGACTCAAGGTAGTTATCACAATTTTTCCAATCATGGAGGGAGTTATTCAAACTCAATATCAAGTCATGGAGACAATGCATAAACTTCTGATCAATTTCAAAAAAGACGGAGGAAGCCGTAAGACTCCCGACAGTGTGCAGAAGAAAATAGACCTTCTCGACAAGTATTGGGCAGAATTTCAAAATAACCACGAGAAGATTCGCGAACGCGAAGATCCTTCTCATCAATACTTTGTGCAGGATTCCCATGAACAGACAAGACAATTTTACAGAAGCACTAGGGAATTTTTTGTCAAGTATTTAACTCAAGAACAAAACCCAGCATCACCCGTATTAAAGCCGTCAGCCTTTACTTTCGAGCAGGCCCCGTCGCCCTCGCAGTCATCGGAGCCAAAACTCCTTCAAGAGCAAGGTGCAGGTGGAGCTGGGCTAGGGAACCAATTACCCCTTTCAATAAAAGTGCCTGAAATAGCTGAGATTGCGAGTAACAGCAAAATAGACGAGATGCTACGCAAACAAAGGAGCAATATCAAAGCGTTCCAAAGAACCGCATCAAATATCAATGTGGACCTCCTCAAAGAAAATTGGCAGTTTGAAGACGCCTTAAAGGTGTTAGAGTCAAGGTGGAAAGCAGTTGATTCACTTTATTGGGACCTTGACAGTTTACCCAATGAAGCCGGCGTACAATATGAGATGTCTTACAATACGTGCGAACTCGTTTACAACCAAATGAAAGCAACCATCAACTCCAAAATGTGGTCAGTTACTCACCGAGAAAGGTCGACGCCGAAGATCGAAATTCCAGTCTTTAGCGGTAGCTACGAGCACTGGACAGCATTCAAAGATTTATTTGTTGAAACCATCCATTCAAGTCCGTCTCTTTCTAACGCACAGAGGATGCAGTTTCTCAAAAGCAAAGTGAAAGGTGAAGCCGAGAAACTTATTCAGCATCTATCAATCAGCTCGGAAAATTATGAGACTGCATGGGAGATCCTTAACCGCAGATACAACAACAGAAAACTGATCTTCACGTCACATCTCAATTCACTGCTCGGTGTTCCTATCACTCAACATTTATCAGCAGCATCAGTCAAAAAACTCCACGACACGGCGAAAGAATGCATCAATGCAATCAAGAACCTTAGTGTAGACACTTCATCGTGGGACCCAATATTAGTACATTTGCTCTCACAAAAGTTGGATACGGTGACTCATAACGACTACTTAGAGTCACTGGTGGAGCCGCGTGAGCTACCCAACATAGCAGACTTTCTCGATTTTCTAGAAGGAACATTTACATCATGGGAATCATCTCGTCGTAAGCCAGAAACAGCAAAACCATCTCAGTCAGAGCCTGCACAGAATAACAAGAAATTTCATTCGTATAAAGCGTTCAGCGCTAATCAGAACAAAAACAATAAGTATAAATCAAACTCATTGACAAAAGACAACGAAAGTGCAGCAAACTGCCCACATTGCAATCAAGAGCATAAGTTGTTTTCGTGCAAAACATTCCTCGAATTACAACCTGACGCAAAACGGAAAGCAGTTGCGAAATACAATTTATGCAAAAACTGCCTAAATGTGCATACGAATGGCAAGGAATGTGCGTCAAGAAAAACATGCCGCGTCTGTAACTCGGATCATAATACACTGCTTCACGACGCTTACGGCAAATGGGGTGGACAGAAATCAAACAGCAACTCAGTGCAACAAACGACAGCTGCCACTGATAGTAAGAAAACAACAGGCGACAGCAGCAACCACGTGTCTCAAGAAGATGTAACAGAAACTCTGCTTACCACAGCATTAATCAAAGTGCAAGCATATGATGGGTCCCTGATAACTTTAAGAGCCCTTCTTGATCAGGGTTCACAAACATCCCTGATAACGGAAAAAGCAGCACAAAAACTACGATTACCGCGTGGCCGCTGCAAAGGTGTCATATTCGGTGTCGGGGCGAAAGAAAATAATTGCAAAGGTGTCATACGAATCACGTGCAGTGCCATTCACGGTGATTATACATTTGACACCGATGTTTTGATTATGCGCAATTTAATCAACAATTTGCCTAACAAATCATTCACAAAACCAAAATCATGGACATTTATAAAAGATATCCCATTGGCTGATCCAGATTTTCATGAGAGTCGTCCTGTAGACGTTTTACTCGGGGCTGAGATATACTCAAACATAATCCAAGAAGGTATCATCAGGCACAACAAATCACAACCAGTCGCACAGCAAACACGTTTGGGCTGGATTCTATGCGGAACCGTGCAAACAACATTTCAATGCAATGTCGTGATGAATAATATCGAAGACATTCAACAGTTTTGGACAGTAGAAGACATAGCAGAAAACTCAGGAATGTCGCAGGATGATCTAGACTGTTTGCAGCACTACAGGAACACAACAACTCGCGACAAAGAAGGTCGTTACATTGTTGAGCTACCCTTCGAACCAAACTTTCAAGAAAAGCTAGGAGCTACGAAACCGATGGCTTTGGCACAATTCAGGCAACTTGAGAGAAAATTTTGCAAACAGCCACAATTAGCAGAAGCATACAGACAGTTCATTCATGAATATCAAGCACAGAATCATATGGTCGAGTGTACTAGTAACGTGACACCGACTTGCTACTTACCTCACCATTGTGTTCATCGCGCCGATTCCACGACTACGGCGTTAAGAGTAGTATTCAACGCATCGGCGAAAACATCCACGGGCCATACTTTGAACGACCTCATGAAGCGTGGCCCAAATTTACAGCAAGACCTCATGTCATTGATCTTGCGATGGAGGCAATATCAGTTCGCATATACGGCGGACATAGAAAAAATGTATAGACAGATACTTTGCAACCCTGAACATCAAGCCTATCAGAAGATACTATGGAGAAATTGTCCTGACCAACGTTTACGTGAATATCAGCTCACGACAGTCACTTACGGCATGAAAGCAGCTCCATTCTTAGCTATGATGACTTTGAAACAGTTGGCAGCTGATGAAGGCTACAAGTATCAGCAAAGCAGGGCAGCACAAGCGTTGCAAGAAGAATTCTATATGGATGACCTTGTAAGTGGAAGCTTCACGTTATCGTCAGCCAAACAACTGCAAGGCGATTTGATCCGGTTACTACGGTCGGGAGGTTTCAACTTACGTAAATGGTCAGCTAACAACGAAGAATTACTCCAAAACGTCAGCAGAGCGTCCTCAAGTCAACCATCATTCGATTTCAAGCAAGCAGAATCAACAAAGACGCTCGGGTTGAAATGGAACCCCAATGAAGATACATTCTCGTTCGAGTTAAAACTAAGCAAAACAAAACCAACAGAACAACATACAAAACGTTCATTACTATCAGATATTTCAAAGATATTTGATCCACTCGGTTGGTTAGCTCCGATTACAACCAAACTAAAACTTTTATTCAAGCGAGTTTGGCTTTCCAATATCCAGTGGGATGACCAGCTTCCGGTTGAAATAAGCACCGAGTGGGAAAAAATTAAAGCAGAGCTACAAAACATCAACCAGTTTAGAATACAAAGATGGTATCAGATAGAAGAGCAAGACACGATTCAACTGCACGGCTTCTGCGATGCTTCAATAAAAGCATATGCGTGTGTTGTGTATTGTAAAATTGGTACCAACATTTCACTCGTCGCTGCAAAAACAAGACTTGTACCAGATAACAAAAAGCTCACTTTACCACGTCTAGAGCTGAGTGGGGCGCATTTACTTACAACACTTATGCGAAAAGTACAGCAAGCCCTCAACGGACGCAAAATCGGAGTTTTCGGTTGGAGTGACTCCACTGCAGTTCTCGGCTGGATTCAAGGCAACATCAATCGCTGGACACCATTCGTAGCGAACAGAGTCAAACAAATTAAAGACGTAATACCAGCAGACAATTGGCATTACGTAAAATCAGCCGACAACCCAGCCGATTGTGCCAGCCGTGGCATCACAACAGAGCAACTGAAGCAACATAATCAGTGGTAGAGCGGCCCGCAATTTCTACCTGGATTCAATGAGTTATCAGTTGCAGAGAAGTGCGTCTACGTCACGGATGAAGAGGAACGAAAATCAAAACAAAGCAACGTCACTATTCGTCAACCTCATAGCGATGATGTCATACAATCCACACTACAAAGAAACAGTAATTTGACACGTGCCGTGCGGGTGCTTGCATGGGTGCTACGTATCACACGACGTCACAGCGAGCGCACTGCTTACTTGAACGGAAATGAATTGGAAACCGCAAAACATATGATTATAAAATATGTACAAGAATCAGAATTTTCAGAAGAAATCAGCATGTTGCGAAAACAGGAACAAGTACATAACAAAAGTAAAACTTTATGCCTCAACCCGTTCTTGGACAAGGATGGACTTTTGAGAGTGGGAGGCAGACTCAAGCATGCGAATATTGACGAAAATACGAAGCATCCACTAATCATACCACACAGCAGCCACCTTACTGACCTCATTATCGACCAAGCCCACCGCCACATGTTTCATGCGGGGGCTCGGACGACGCTCGCGAATATCAGACAAAACTACTGGATATTAGGCGGAAACAGAGCTGTAAAGAAGCGCTTACATGCATGCATTACTTGTAAGAAGCATAAAGCTGTCATACAAAAGCAAATGATGGGGGACTTACCTGAATCTAGGAGCAATCCATCCCGTCCTTTTCAGCACACCGGCGTTGACTTCACAGGATATGTTGACGTGAAGATCAATAAAGGACGAGGAGTCAAGACAAGCAAGGGGTACATCGCAGTGTTCGTGTGCATGGTGACAAAAGCTGTGCACCTCGAACTGGTATCAGACTTGACCTCATCCGCATTCTTAGCTGCTCTAAAACGCATGTCTTCACGTCGGGGTAAACCACATCATGTCTACAGTGACAATGGTACCAATTTTGTTGGGGCCAATAAAGCACTGCAGCAAGAACTGGCAGAAATACGCAAGACATTCAACGACGAGTTTTATACAGAGATCAATGAGTTGGGAATACATTGGCATTTTAATGCCCCCGCCTGGCCAAGCGCAGGGGGCCTTTGGGAAGCAGCAGTAAAAAGTCTGAAGCATCATCTTCGACGTGTTGTTGGCGAGCAAAAACTCACGTTCGAGGAATACAGTACTTTACTGGCTCAACTCGAAGCATGTCTCAACAGTCGGCCGCTGTGCGCACTTACAGAGGACCCAGATGATTTGAATTATCTGACTCCTTCACACTTCTTGAGCAGCGGACCCATACTGACTATTTTAGACACCGAACAAGATGAAAGGACAAGGTGGAAGCGAACACAGAAAATTTTCGAAGACATTTGGAAAAGGTGGCAATCCGAATATCTTGCGATACTCTCAACAAGGAGTAAATGGAAGAGACCTCACAAAAACGTTCGAGTAGATGACGTTGTCATTATTCACGAGCCTAACCTCCCCGCGGGAAGATGGGCTCTGGGCAGAGTCACTGAGCTACATCCCGGTAGCGATGGACTGGTCAGGGTTGTTACCCTGAAAACAAAAAATGGGTACCTCAAGCGCCCAGTGATAAAACTGTCAGTGTTGGTATCTGAACTCGAATCAACTGTAGGAGACGAGCAGAAAAGGAAAATGTCAAACAGCCAAAATGTCAAAACCAAGGACAACCAATCAAAAAGGCGACCTGGAATGACGTCTAATCTGATAGCAACTCTCGTCACACTATTTCTCTTCATGACATCCGTCTTTGGCCACGAACAGTTAGCACCTCCGTATACTTTGACAACGATACACAAAGCACTCTATTTTGACCGAATATCAAACATGCAGTTCATTCGCGACGAATGGAAACTCATCGTGTATTACGACATGAGCCCTTATTGGGACGGTTCGGCAACTTTCGACAAATACCTCAAACAAATAAACAGCGTATGTGAAAGAGAAACAAACAAAGTTCTCTGTGACATCATCCTACTGCAGCTACGTCACTCGCATGACGAACTGATGTACTACAATGGAATGTTACTGAATCAGCATTTCGAAGAACGCACACGACGGCGGCGAGGCCTCATCGACGGTGTGGGTTATGCCGCCAACAGTTTATTTGGAGTTCTAGATCAACGCTTCGCCGATCAATACAAGCAGGACATTTCTCTTATACAAGAAAATGAAAATCACTTGGCACTCTTGTGGAAAAACCAGACCTCAGTAGTAGAAGCAGAATATAATCTACTCAAGAGAACTGAAGAGTCAACTAATCGGCAACACAAGGCCATCAATCAACATCTAAACAATCTAACAAAGGCCACCAATACGTTGAACAAAAACTTGCAAGAACAAGAAGTGATGAACGAGCTAGCACTGTCCGCCATCATAGCTACAAATATGCTCACGAAGCTAAAATCTATACAAGATACAATAATCGACACAATAACAGACGTCCATCATGGAATGTTCAGCGTCCATTTGCTATCGCCGAAACAATTACGAGATCAACTCAGCATAATCTCAGGACAATTATCGCGAGAGTTATCCTTACCGATACAAAACATACAGACTGAACTACCAAAAATTTACCACCTTTTGAAGGTCAAAACAAGGGTAACTCAGCAATACCTCATATTTGAAATTAAAATACCACTGGTCAACAGAGAGAGTTATGACCTATATCAACTCATATCAGTACCACAACAACAACAGGGTAACATTACAGTCGCCGTCGTGCCGATATCAGATTACATCGCGATTAATTTACGCAAAGACACCTATCTGACAATGACGGCGAGGGACATACAACAATGTGTGCAGTACGACGGGTCTACTCGCCTCTGTCACTCCCGAAAACCCATTTTCCAGTTTAAGTCAGAAGACAGCATGTGCATCAAAGATATGAGCACAAACAGATGTCTTACAAACATAGCAGCATGCCGCAATAATTGGATGGAATTGAACAAAATAAATACCTACCTTTATTATTGTTGCGGACAGTGTACACTTCGTGTCATATGCGAGTATCACATTACCGCAATACAAATCGCTAAGGCCGGGGTCATAGCACTGGGTTCAGATTGCGTAATTAAAGGACAAGACTTTACCGTTTTTCCACACAAACTGGGACACTCAGAAATTAAGACTAAGGCTGACTTGGAATCACAGCAAATCGCACCTATCAACCACATCATCAACGTCACCTTGCCACAAGTTGAATTCAACATCACTGATCACGAAACCTCATTGCGACACATCAAAGAACAGATCGAGCAGATGAAATCAGAACACGCCTTGAACTCGGGAATTTCAAGCCATGATATCTATCAATATTCCGCAATCTACGTGTTGTTGCTAGGCGCTGTACTAGTAGCCGCAATTTATGTGTGTCGGTGCATTTGTCGTCGTCGCCAGAGGAGCGCCAACTTACAGTCGGACTCCGAGCCGCAGCCTCCGGCGCCGCAGGCGCGAAGACAGAACGCGGTCCCCGTCGTCGATCCGAAGCTACGCACTAGAGACTCGAAACAGCCACGAGAAGAGGCGGTTGAATTAAAAAACTTTTCTAGCTTACTCAACAGCATCAAGCGCCATAAGAGGACACCTCCTACATTCGTCACACCGGTGTCTGGTGACAGTGAATAATTCAAGTTATGGCTAAGAATAGATTTAATTTATGTAATGTAACTTGGGTGAAATTTATAAGTTTAGCATTTAAGCACTCTGTAAACTCATTCTCATCATCCACTCACATCTCTCTCGCCCGGGAATATGTACGAGTCACGTATCGTACATGGCACGCGCGCATTGCATAGATCAGCACTTTTCCGTTGCCTTGCACAAATTATAGTGTAACGCGACAGTACACGATCAGCGTTCATAGTCAGCTGTACTCATTCACGCATTCATATAACATTAGTTACGTGGTAGTTAAATATATTCAATAAACCATCATCTTTCACTATCCGTGGCTTATCATTCAAGCTAACATACAAGGTGTGTGCGACCCAATCAGCAGCGCATACACTATGATCAAAAATGTTATATCAACATTTTAATTTATTTATTAGGAACAAAAACAGGTCAGTAATTTCTTAAACGGAATTTTTTCAACGATATGGCCGCTCCAAAGTAGGCTACCTACACAGATTGTCATTTACAAACAGCGGACTAGTTTAGAATAACTTTTGGTTTCTGATAATAATCATAAGGAAAAATAAAAAGCTTTATAGAATTTAGTGATTTTAATTTTGTGCTAGTAATAATTAACTGAAAAAATAAATAATTAACACCTAATCTGTCATCGTTTTTATAATCACTTTCATATTAATCAGAATCTTGGTAGCTTGGCAGACTGATATCATCCAAGTCCATTTGCTGTCTCACTTTTCTAATCAAATTTATTATATTTGTGTATGTCACTGATCGTTTGGCTATTGGGACTTGATCAAGTTCATGAGCGACGAGTCTTGCGAACGCTTTATTTCGGGGGTCTTTGGGCTCATCTTCAAAGTTTAAAGGCTGTAAATGACTTACGTCATACCTCAATTCGTCGTGGTCAAATAGATTTCGTTGGTAAATGCTCGCAGTCGCTATATCTTCAGGAGTCACTTGAGTTTCCTTTGACACTTTTATTTTAATTTCTTCACCACTAGAATATTTCCTTTTTTTGCCACGATGTACATTTTCTAATATACGGGGTGACGAAGGTCTTGCCTCATCGTCCGAAGACATTTTTATAAAGTTTAATGAATAGGTAACTTACTATGGAATTGGAGAATTGAACACCTGAATGTATCTACGTTCAAGAAAAGTACTTTTCTAGATATCACTTTACCTGGAATAATAAAAAAAAAAACTAAATGAGATTGTACTCGACCCCTAACTGGAATTTGGAAAAGGCTAGGCGGAATATACACACATCAAAAGTGTCTAGGGATCAACATATATTTTTGCAATAACTTTTCTCCTGATTGATATTAATTAAAATTTTCTTTAAGGATTCATCAAATAAAGTGTTTTCGTTTGTCACAGTAACGATAAACCAAGTCACCTTTGCATTAATAAAGAAATTTGCCATTTTCCTAATAAAGGGATTTTTGACATTTGAACCACTAACACAAAAGTTCGAAAAAAAGACTGAAATAACAGTTTTCTTTAAAATTTTATTGGGTAACTTAAACAATTAATAATCCGTGTTTCTACCGCGAACACTAACAACACAAGAACATCGGTTTGGCATACTCAAAATGAGTTCATCCAAATCACGCTGTGGAATGGCAGCCCATGTTCGTTGCAACAACAAAAAAAGGTCTTCTTGCGACTGGATACCCTCCATATTCGGCAGAGCTCTTCTCTGTAGCATATCCCATGCATGCTCAATCGGGTTCAAGTCTGGCGACTGAGCAGGCCAGGGCAGGACATTGATGTTAGCTGCGGCGAGAGTCTGTCTTACAACTCTTGCGGTGTGCGGTCGTGCATTATCATGCATTAACTGAAATAAGGGACCGATTTGCACTTGTAGAGGAACGATGACGTCTGATACAATCGTCTCAGCATAAATTTGAGCGTTGAGGTTGCCTCTGATCCAAATCAACTCAGTTCTTCCGCCGATCCAAATACCCGCCCATACCATGATGGTTCCACCACTATAAGGATGGACTTCCTGGCAGGATTTTAATCGCTGTTGGCGTCCAGGGGTTCTCCAGTGTCGTATACGTCTTGTATCCGGTCTCATACCAAAACGAGACTCATCAGAAAAGCACACGAAACGCCATTGTTCTTCTGCCCAATTTCTGTGTTCAAGAGCCCATTGATATCGAATCCTACGATTGTGCATTGCTATAGGTGGTACCCGTAGCGGTCTTCGGGAATGAAGGTTCACTTCATGCAAGAGGTTTCTGACTGTTTGGTCGCTAATTAAGTTCCCTGAAGAGTGATGAAGCCTCAGGCCCGGATTCCTCTGTCGCTGACGTCGGTCGCGTACCGTCAGTCGCGTAGCGCGCTGACCATCAGCGCCAATGAAAACATCCGTAGTGCGATACTGACCGCTCCACGGTACAGGCGTCTCCAAGTGGATTTGTTGTGGATTTGTGAAGCGGAGTTTGAATTTGGGATATTATTATGAACCCGTTTATAAATTGTTTAGTTGCTGCAGCATACTTACGCAAGCGGAGACGGCGTCAATATAGAAAAAAAAAGATATCACATTCACCCAATTGTTGCTGATAGGGTGACGAATGGTGAATTTTCTACTTTATTTGAAAAGCTACGTCAGGACGAGGAAAAGTTTTTTAATTATTTTAGAATGAAAGTAAAAACTTTTGATGAACTGTTATCAAAGTTAGAAAATCACCTGAAACACTGCTCCATGTATCGAGAAATTATACCTCCAGTGGAACGACTTGCTGTTACATTGAGGTGAGTTACATAATATCAATCTATTATTGGAACATAATAATAAGAAAGAAAACAATACATTTTTGTATTAGTTTTTTATTATTTTTTGCAAAAAAGAATAAAATTGTTATTTATTTAGTTGAAGGACACATTTTACTTGTCCTCGTTGGCTTTCCTAGTAATGCCATGGATGGTTTGGTATCCTTGAGAAATAATTTGGGATCCGGAGTTTAATGTATAAGAAGTAGTGGGACGTACTTCGTACAATTGTGAAACGGTATTTGACATATCAGGGAAAGTTTCATATTCATGTACGTTGATCGGCTTGACTGCGTAAAATCGATTCAGACTGTTGAGAAAAATAAGAATCTGAAGAATTCGGTCTACTGGTTATGTCATATGGATTGTGCATATTACTAATTTCCATTGCTTTTTTGAGCATTTCTGTACGGAAAATCAGTTTTTGATGCGTTGTAAACTTTTCTGTTATTGGCAGGAGAGACATGAAAAAATTCATGTCATCATTTTTAAAAAGTTTTGCATTAACTTTGAACATCTTTAGCATCTCTTTATCGAATTCATCAGTGTCCGTCTGTTTTCTTTTTCGCTGATTTTTATTAGAATGTTTATTACGAAAATTAGAGTCTGTAGAATTTTCTTGAGCAACACTTTTCTGTAATTCTGTATTTACTTCAAGTCCTGTGCTCCTTGGTATGTCCTGACTGGACGTACTTGGCACGTCTTGATTAGATATGCTTGGGATATCCTGATTAATTGCGCTCGGTGTAGCCTTATTACTTTCGATGGAGTCCTCAACTTCAGCTTGGTGTTTTTTATCAAGAAATTTCATATCTTCAAAATATATGTACACCTTTTTTTTACTTCCTCCTGATCCGGAGGGAGTATTTTTTAAGACATTTTTGCAACGCATATATGCATCTCTTGCAGTCTTCCATCGTGGCCTGCAATTACTCTCTCAAAGAGCTTGCCCACCTCGTCGAGCAACACAATGGGCCGGTATGCGGACGGAGAGTCCGCAGGGCGCCCTGGCTTCTGAATGAGGACCAGCTTCCCCGTCTTCCAACGGAGTGGAAACTGGCCTCTCTCCATACATGCGCTTAAGAGCGCCTCCAGTCGAGGCCCGAGAGCCCTCGAGGCCAGGACCCAGGCTTTACCCGGCAAGCCGTCGGGTCCTGGGGCGGTATTTTTGGCCTTCAGCCTGCCTACCGCCGCTCTCAGATCTACCCCGGTCACTTCAGGGATGTCGTCGTCGCCGTTTGCGTGGTCCGCTTCGGACACCGCAAGTGGCGGAGCCATAGGCGGGGGAGTATGCTCCCCCCGTGAAGGGAACAGAGCGCTCACCACCTACTCCACCAGCTGGGGGCGGAGACTCTGCGTCAGCGGGGGGGCCCAGGTGCGGAGTTTATTCCGCACCATTTTGTAAGGGCGCCCCCATGGATCTCTGTTCAGAGTCTCCACCATCTCCTCGCGGGCCGTATCCTTGGCCCGCAGGACAGCCTCTTGGAGGGCGGTCTTCGCCGCTCTGTACCCCTCGTACAGCTCCGCCTCCGTGGCTTCCGCATCCGGAGGGCGGATGCGGAGCCTGCGGTGCCTGGTGTACCGGTGTCGCGCGTTGACGCACTCCTTGCGTAACCCCTCAACCTCCTGCGACCACCAGTACACCTGACGTCGGGCGCATCCTGGCCGGGCTCGGGGCATTGCCACGTCGCAAATCTCGGACATGGCCTCCCGGAACCACTCCGCCTCATCGTCAATATCGGCAGGCCTGTCCGGTGATGACACCCAGGCCTGCACGATCGAGGCTTCCAGGAGGAGCTCCCGGTCCAGCTGCTTCAGCGCCCACCGCGGACCACTCGGGGCCTGTTGGACCAGCGCGCTAGAGGTCTGGGCGGAGACCTCGAATCGGATATACCGATGGTCGGAGTAGGTCTCCACCTCCTCCATGGCGCTTTGTAGGCCTCGGTTGCGTTTCTTATATCTCTACCATAGCACACTTTCGTATCTAACATTCGCTTAACGCAACCTCCTATACCATCGGCAACACTTTTGCCGTGACCGCTCTCGAAATATGACCATGTACAATAATCAAAACCGTATGTATTTGTGTATTTCCAGAGTAAGTAAAAATTATTTTTCTGCCTGTATTGGCTGCTAGGCCCATCAGAATAAAAGTGTACAACAGACACATTTGGAGATTTCTCTTTAATTAAATTTAAAATTGGCGTCAAATGTGCCCATATTGCAGCTGGTTGGTGATTATTAGTGTCAGAAAGTGTACAAAAGGACTGTGAAGTGTCTCGCCAATAAACCATACCTGTATGTATAGTAATTTGCGATTTAGAAGCACCGAAATGCATAGCTTGAATTTCACTAGACATCTTTCCTGCATAATTTTCCGAAAAGTCACAAATTATCACAGCTTCATTATCTTTTAGTTCTGTAACTAGCTTTTGATACTGGGTTTGTTGGTGCACCATATTAAAATGATGTTTTTTAAATATTAAAATATCCTTATTGAAATTTGCCAGTAATTCATTGATAGAACCTTCCTTTAAAGATTTCATTGTTCTTTTGGTCTTAATTGTTTTGTAGTAGTCTCCATCTTTTTTTGTATATTCATGATTTTGCTGTTCCCACTGATTCCATGTAATACTTTCCGGTAAGTTATTGTTATCAATCTGCAGTTGAAGTTCTTTATCTTTACATTGTTGGCATTGATTGTACATACACTCATAATTTTTTGTATCACACACTATCCCGTTTAATATATCTTTTATGTTTCCTTTTACCAACCCATACTTCTTTAAGACAATGTGCTTCATTTCCAAGTTATTATGCTTTATACATAAACATGTGTCTCTTGAAGTAAGACCTGGTGAGAGTACAAAGTGTGGTTTATTTTTATAAAACGTTGTAAACCCGTATACTCCTCCCTCTGCTTTATACTTCTTATATGTATTAACTAATGTGTCTAATAAATAACGAATTTGCTGTTTCTTTTTGTTTTTGGTTCTAGTTTCCTTCCTGCCAGATGTGTTGCGGCTCACGTCATCCCTCATAAAAAATGATTTAATTTCAGCATTATGTACGATTCTATTTGTTTTCTTTCTATTTCGTGGTTTTTGGTTTAGTCCCAACATAGAAGTAAGATATGCTTTATTTTTAGAATTTTTAATTAATAATTTTAGTATATTTTTATCTCTTCGTGATTTTAATGTTTTATATGACTTATTCAATGTCAATTCTAAAATCTCTTCTCGCGCCTTTGATTTTAGTAAATTATTGTTTAATTGCGAAATTTTATGCTGAGAACTTTGCTTGAGTCTAGTAAGACGTTTTTTGTATTTTTGTAATTTCATTTTTAGAGTGACACTGCGATTCGTAAAACCTACATCTGCTTAGTAAATAGCTTGATTTTTTTCTTAGCCTTTTAATTATTTGTTCTTGGCTTTCTACGCTTACGGTTTTCTTCTTTTTCTTTTCTTCTACTATTTTTAACGCTTTAACTTCTTCTCTTTTCTTTTGCTTTTCGACTCTCCACTTTTCTCTCTGTATTTTTTTTCAGCGTCTGTCATTTCAGAGATCTTTTTTTTATTTGATTTAATTTTTGCGAGGTGCCTTTTTCTTTGAGCCTCATATTCCTCAGGACGCTCAGTTTTTAACTTCTCCCTGTATCTTCTCATCTTTTCAGCGGCAGTGAGCGGCATTGTAATTAATATATACCTTAAAAGCATTTAAATATTGCTAAAAACCTTCCACCATCAATTTAATACGATCAGCAGCAAAGCACTCTCACATAAAAATGGTCTTTGCTCAAGTCATGCTTTCAAAAAATTTAATAAATTTAATTGAAATTATGCGCAAGCCATTTATAAAAATAACGTTACCTTGTTTGATACTTACTTAGTTCTTCTACAATAACCTTTTGAAATCTTTTTTGACCTTTATACGGCCGGCACCTAAAAATACAGTTAATTTTTTTTAACGATAATATTGTCGGGTACATTACAAAAATATTTAGTTATAACCGCCGCTTTATGATTCGGTTTCGTTACTTTTGATGTTCGGCATATACGTTACTGTTAGCAAAGTAACGAACCCGAAATGACGGACAATTACTTTCATAAATAATATGAATTCATGTAATTTAACTAATTCTTAACTAGTACATATTTCTTTGCAAATCACTTCATAATCTAATTAAGAAAATATGAAAACGATCTGTTAGCTACAAATTTAGATTTATAAAGGTAAAATTGTAGTAACTCACCTGGACAAGTTTTAGCACACACTTGAACACACGGCTGATACAACCTCATTTGACGCTGTCTGGACGAAATGGCCGACACTCGAACACAGTTTTGACATTATACGAACAATGTTGTATTTAAAAAAATATTTCGTTACCATTCGGATAATTTGGATAGGCAAAAATACGGTAACTAAACGGACACTGTCGGAATGCCGACAAAATGGGTGTTTCAATTTATTTTAAAAAAATGAATAAATTACTTAAAAAGCAGATTTTTTTTGCATAATTGTTAGTTTATATTGTAAGCTTCTAATTAAGTGAAAAAACATTACCCCAAGTCGAATAAAAATGTTAAAAAATATATAAATTTTAGTTGATAGTTGGTCGGGGACAGTAAAATATAGGGGGTAATTTCAAAAATGAATCTGTTTTATTATTATTTTCTTGACTAAGTGTTAAAATATTATGTTACTATCTTAAGCTAAGGATGTACTGGTATGCTTAGCATTAAAATAAATTTGATAATATCCTACCGAAATCATATAATAATTAATTTAATACGAGGGACAGTCAAAAAGCGGGGGTGGTCTTTAAAAATGAAAATGCCCTTATATCCAAATCTTTGTAGTATAAGGGCAACTTTCGCCACTCATCGTCAAGTTCCTGTTGATTTTCGATTGAAATTGGGGAAATTCTGGGCAGTAATGGAAATAATGAAGAAAGTGACTCTTCCCTGTCAGCGGACATTACTCTTTCTAGATCAAATTTTGATATTTCCGTCATGATTTTGTCATTAAAACAGTATCGTTTACGAATGCCAACACAAGCTCTAATTATAAAATTATTACACATTTTTCTTAAAGTTAACTTTCTTTCTTCGTTTTCCACCGTATCCAGTTCTTTCTGGACACCTAAACCTAGGTAGATGTCTTTCAAGTCCTTGTGGTTTGCTTCTTCCATTGGATCTATGGTTTCAATAGGCGCAGAATTTACAATATTTTTTTGTAAAACTAATAGTAACAGTTCTTTATAAAAAACTATCATTTTCCCATGTAGTTTTGTAATTAAAACAGATTCGCTCTGAAAACAGCTATTTAATGTTGTAAATTTTGGCAACATCCAAGCCAAAAAATAATAATAAGCCTTGATTATGGGATCATTCAAGCATGCATGAATCTCGTGGCACTCTGAATCTTCCAGCCATTTGCTATCGAAATAAAGACGTAATACATCCCATTGTTCAAGAATCCTTTGCACTACTGCATTTAAAGACAACCATCTAGTCTGGGCTGGCCTAAGAATTTTGTGCACATCTGCCTCAGCAAAATATTGGAACTCTTTTAACTCACTCTGCCTTTTACTACTGGATTTAAAATAGTTATAAATATTTCGCGCCATTTTTTCACAATTTAGTGGAAGCTCTTTACATGCGTCACTAGCGCAAAGATGCAGAGAATGGCAAATGCATTTGATCACAATTATGCCTGGACAACGTTGACGAAATCGACTTGAAACTGAATTATTACATCCCATCATTGTGTTGCATCCATCAGAACCGAAACCTATGATGTTTTCCATAGGAATCCTATACTTTTGAAATGAATCAATAACATTATTAAAAAGTTTTTCGGCATTTGCGACATGATCAGTAGTTTTCTCATCGAATAATTGAATCAAATTAGTGATGCAACGAATACTACTTTTACGAATACGAATACGAATACGAATATCAAACCTACTATTCGGCGAATACGAATACGAATATCTCGCCATGGTAATCAAAGACTTATTTATTTGAATAATGTTTACTCTTCTAATAATTAAAATTTACAACAGGCAAATTTTTATTTAAAAAACATAAAATTTGTAGATTTTCTGGTTTTAGGCGATTTCTTTTTTCAGTCTGGATGTTCCCAGCCGTTGAAAAAAGTCTTTCCGAGGCGACTGTACATGGCTTCAGTGAAAAATATTTTTGGGCGAGCTTTTTCAGACTTGGAAAATGGACATCTTCTCGCCAAAAGGCCAGTGAATCAGCAGTCGGCGATAAATTTGGGAGCTTTAGATAAGCATCTATCTCGTTTTTAGTTTGCGAATCCCCAGAAAATATTGAAATTGGCTCTTCCATTTCAGCCTCTTCAATTATTTCTTGGCATACTTGCCAAATTCCTCTACTTGTCGACGGTTGAGGTTCTTCTGGAGGTCTTGTCGGTCTTACGGCCTCTCTGTTATCAAAAGCAGCGTTAAGAACTGATCGAGCGGTTTCAACGACCACTGGTGAGCTGAAAATCCTTGTTTTGAATCGGGGGTCAAGGATCGTTGCTAATAGATAAGTTTCATCACATTCCATAAACGCAAATCTATTCGAAAGTCCACTGAATAGGGAGTTTGCCAGATTTTTCACATCAGGATGAGAAGAAGGATCATTTGAAATTTTATTGAGGCAAGATTTAAGACTTCGTACTATTGGGATTGCTTGAGATAACGTCGTTGATTCTTTGCTCAGCTCTTTAGTAGCTTCTTCAAAATTGGCCAGAATATCAATGATTTGGCTCATAAGACCCCATTGCCTTGCTGTGATTTCATGACGACAATTTGGTAGAGATGGTAAAACATCTTGAATCGCTATGCGTTGTTCATGTAATCTCTTCAACATCTGATATGTTGAGTCCCATCTTGTTTCAACATCTTGAAACAAAACATGTTTCGGTATATTGTTAGCTTGTTGAGAATCTTTCAGTTGTTTGAGTGCGGAGGTTGAGTGATTAAAATGAGTAATAACTCCCCTGCATGTGGTTTCCCACATTTCGGTTATGCGTTCTTGACCAAACAAACTTTTTTTCAGCACTATTTGGATGCTGTGTACCAAACAAGAGATATGTTTAAGGCTAAGATCAAGCTCATCATTTGCTTTAACCATATTCCGTGCGTTGTCCGTTACAACTGCTGCAACTTTACCCACTAGCTGCCATTCCAGAAACATCATATGCATATTGTGGGCAATATTTTCTCCTGAATGTGAGTCGCCTTCAAAAGGAAACACTTCCAGACAATAAGATTTGAGCTGGAAATCTTCATTGACTCCATGTCCAGTAAGACTTATAAAATCATTGACTTGTGAGGAAGCGTCACTGGTCCACATGTCTGTTGTGACAGAGAGATATGGGGTCTTTGTTAACTGCTCCTTCAATTTTATTTTAACACGGTCATTAACCTTTCGGTTGCCGACCTCCATACACGCACATGACGTCAATGTTGTTGCTTTTACGAGTAAGGTAATAACGTTAGGTTGGCCTTCAGAAAAACGAAGATTATACCGTTAAATCGATAATAACAAAGTATAAATTATACCTTCCCGGAATCCTCATTAGTTTTCCTATCTACTAAAACTGCTACGTAATGAAATAAAACTGACCTGACATTGCAGTGACGTGATATTCTTTAATTTTGATAATTTTCATTCACATAACCTTCACATTTTATCACAATACGTCGAATCCACAAATATATTCACTAAAACTACACTAGAATACGATGGCACATATGTTTACACATCCATAACAAACTAAATATCACTACTAAATACACTATTTGCATAACACAGCAACTTATTCTGTCGACCGGTAAAAAATCTGCGAACGCCGGCGTGCGTGCCGCGGCCATATTGACTGGTACTCTGTGATTGGCTGGCCGAGGCTGGCCGGTAATGTTTGCAAAAAAACGCTAACGTAAATAATTCAATGTTATTATTTTACTATTATTTTCAAGAAAATCTTGTTATTATGATTATTATTGATACATTTTCTGTTTGTCATGTCAATTTATTCTAAATAAAGTTATTATTTTACCGACTTCAGGATAGTAGGAGGTTCGTGTGTATTGTTTTTTTTTTTATCAATGTAGATATTTACTTATGTGATTTATGAACCGATTTATTTATATGTACTAGTTGTTGCCCTCGGATTCGCTCGTGGTTTCGATTAAGTCTTTTTATAGCTCATTTTTAGGGTTCCGTACCTCAAAAAGAAATAAAACGGATTACTTTCTGTCCGCTGTTTTGTTGATGTGGCGTCAACCTTGCTTACGCAATCAAAAGATATAGACGTTTATGTCACATTTCTCACACATTCGCAAAGGGAATCAAACCAACAGGGTACTTCCCGTTGACCTCCGATCATGAAATTTGGCAAGAAGCAATGATAAAAGCTGCTATTAAAGCGCAACCACATCATTGTATACACAGGGTGTAAGGGACAGCCCTCCCCGCAACCCTTTATTATCTCAAAGTACCTAAGCAATAATTGCTAATTTATGTTTGAAAATAAATTAATAATTATTATTTGTTCACTTATTTACTTACTAACAGCAAATCTAAGAAAGGGCTTCGAGAGGTTTGAAATAAAATGCATTTTCTTTTCAAGGAATGTTTAAAATTATTTAATAATAAAACAATAAAAATATACATTTTTGTACACAAAAAAACCATAAGATAGGTACACTTTATTGTAACAGCTATTATAATGAAAAGTTTGCCTAGATTTTACCCAGACTTTAGCAAAATTTACCAATGTTTTCATACATATAAGAACATAATTATGTTGTGAAAAAATAAGATAGGTACACTTTATTGTAACTGAAGGGTTTGTCCTGATTTTAGCCAAACTTTAGCGAAATTTACAAATGTTTAAAAAAAGGTTTGTGCCGTACCAAGATAGGTACACTTTATTGTAACAGCTAGTAAATTGAAGGGTTTGTCCTGATTTTAGCCAAACTTTAGAAAAATTTACAAATGTTTAAAAAAAGGTTTGTGCTGTACATATCGTGGGTTTTATTTACAAAATCAGATTTGTCCCGTAAGATATTATCCATAATGCACAAACCCAGACTGATATCTGCCCCGTAAGATATCATTCGCAATGCACAAACCCAGTCTGATATGTGTCCCGTAAGATATCATTCACAATGCACAAACCCAGACTGATATCAGTCAGATATCAATGCAGACGCCAAAAGGCGCTACCACGCTACCGTTTCGTCCCCGATAGCTGTAACGCCCCCGATAACAGCAACGAAAGAAGTAGTAAACGAGATACATAAACGGTTAGGCGTCCCGTCAAAACGTGACCCTCATGCGAGAGCCCCGGATCACGATCACATTCAAACACAGTCGTAATCCACACCCACACCCCAAAAACGTTTACTCTTTGCGCTTCCGTTTCCGCCCACGTATATCTACGCCTGGGAGCTCTTTTGCAGAATGCCAAATTCTCCAACAGTCCCCAAAACAAAGATATGCGTCACACGTGATGCACCTTGAGTGAACGGCTTTGGATTTCTTCTGCCGTTGACAAATCACACATCTCTTTGTATTCTCACGTCCAATCAAGTGCTCTGGCTCGTGCATGATATTTCGCCTCAGCCTCACGTTTTCCACTGGTGCCTGACTGATCTCTATTGAACAGGGGCGATGCCGTTTAAGTAGAGATTCAGCAAGTGCATAGCGGAACTCACGATGCGTCACGGGCAATTTATCAGTTGTACGTTTCAGAGAACTTTGGTACATCACAAGCGCATTATGTATACTCACATTCAGTAGCCTTTTAAACATTTTCATATACCATTTCACGCCTCTCTTTCGCTCCAACAGATACATGGAGAGTTTTTGATCTTTGAGATCAACACCTCCCATGGATTTGTTGTAATCTTTTATACATACCGGTTTCTCCGTCGGTTTACCAGCCCTAGTTCCATTATAGGTATCGGGTCTGTGATAGGTGGATATTATATTCACCATCTTGGAGTCCATCCATGCAACGATGGATACGTCTCCAGAATGGCGAGATATAATAGTCCCCTTCTTCACTTTCTTCGACACCTTGAAGTCACTAGGGACGTTTCGACGGTTTACACGAAGGGTTCCTAAACAATCAAAGCCCAAACTCTTGAGGTATCGTGCTAATGATGGACAATTATAATAATTATCCATCACCACACAATGCCCCCGATGTTCAAGGCCTTGCAATAGTTCAAGAACCACTTTCGTGCTCTTCCCCCCCAAATCGACGCCAAGTGATAGATCACCGTCGGAACTGTCATCCTTGCCCGTGTAGATTTGGAACCTAGCCATATAGCCAGTGCGGGACTCACATAGCTCATATGACTTGATTCCAAATCGCGCAGCCTTTGACCTTATTGTTTGGGCCCAGGACAAGCGGCCCTTGAATAAGGTCAAAGACTCGTCGATGCTGATGTCAGGTCCTAGGTTGTACAAGGCTTTGAACTTTTTTCCGAGATGTTCAATAATAGGTGCCAACTTACCCAGCTTACGTGACACCCCTGCTGAAGAAGATACTCCAGATTGAGACAACTGCTGACTCTGGACAGCGACATTGTCTACAAAGTGAAGACACTTATTCAGCAGAGTATACCGATTAAAGGACATAAGACTTTTGAACCCCGGTAATTGGAGAACTTGGTTTGATGTCCAATATTCAGTTATCGACGTACACGGGTCGATAGCCATATACATCAACATCGCGAAAAAAACCATTATTTCGTCTGCATTAGTGTCAGTCCACGAATGAAGGCGAGATGATGGTTTCAAAGTCCCTGCGTTACGCATGGTCTCGATTGTCTGATGGGCATATCGGTTAGTTTCCGTGGCGATCAACCTTATGATATCCTCATCCCATATATCGGTGAAGGCATCATAAGGCGTCTCGTAGTCTTTGATTGGCCCAGGGGTAGGACCTGAGAACTCCTCACGAACACCCCTAAACGAATCAAAGTCCGGTGACCACGCGAAAATAGCCGACGTACCCAAAAGAGAATCGGCAGCGTCATCCATCCCCGTATCGATCTCGTTTACCAAATCTTGTAACGGTTCGTCTAACTCCTCGGTGTCAGGAAGATCCCTCCCGACAACTGGCATGACCGGGACATCGAATTCGTCATCGAAGTCGCTGTCCAATTCACTGCCATCACGCCTAGGCACCGTCTGTGAAAGTGCTGTCACCGTCGAAGTTGATGGACGAACGTCAACTTCGGCAGCGACAGTCACCTCAGATCTGGCGCTAGGCGCGAGAGGAGCAAGAAAAACCGTGTTGCTGCTCGGCGTGTCGCTGGCTCCCGGCGTCTCGCTGGCCCTCGAAAGCTCGCTGGCCCCCGGCAGGTCCCGCATCCACCTCTTCACATGCCAGGGATCCGACTGCAGCAGCTCCGCTGCTTCGTCCTCTGACATGTCCAACGCCTCCACACGCTCAACCACATCGGAACTGTGAATAAATACAATATCGTAAAAATATAACCATATTACCATGTTCGTTGCCACCCACGTACCATGGAGATACTCTAGGAAGGAGAGTTAACTTACCAGAGAGACAAGTCCAGGCTGGGTTGCCTGGCTTGTCTAGCTTCTCCGATGCGCAGGCGACCACCTGGGGTCTGCTCAAGCGGCACGGAGTCGCCGCGCACATTGAGTGATCCTCCAGGTGTCGCCTGAACGGGGAGCGCGTGGAGGCTAAAGTAAGAAATACAAATTACTCCACTGTAACTGAATAAATATATTAGGTAACGCTATGAAAAAGAAACTTACCGTGGCGGTGGGGAATTCAGATCGCGTGCCGGGGTTGCCCTAAGCCTCTCCAATAATAGGGCCCGCCGAGCCGCGCTTTGCTGGTTCGGTCCGCGTTCCTTATCCGCTACGGGGGTCACACTCCTGGACCGTTCCGTAGCGGCGTATTTCGCCATTCTAAAAATAATACGAAACTTCACTAATTGTATAAGGTCTGATCAGCTAACCCGACCACATTACCGGCCTAAGTAAACAAAAAAATTAATAATAACAAAAAAAAAAAAAAATCGGGAACATACACTCCACGTAAGACATTCAGATATAAATCGATAACAAATGTTTACATAATAATAAAAATCCAACCATCATTTAAAAATAATAATAAGTTATTATTATAATAAGTTTTTTTGCAGACCGTACTTTGTGCCGCCAACCGTCATGGTTGGCGCCAATTTTACGACTTTCTGTTTGACACACAATTATGATGTCAATACGTGATGATATAAGTATATATTACTTTTATTTTGTTCATAGGTAAATATGCTAACTACTTAAATGTATTTCAAACTATTTACGAGAATATTTGTAGCAAAAACATGTCATAACACAACGGCCATTATGGAAAAAAATGTTAAGTCTAAATTTTCGTTACTTTTTTCGCCTATATAATCATTACTTTTTGAAAAACAATTACTCAATACGGAATCTACACTTATTTCTCAGTAATTCTATATAGATTTATATAAGAAAACTTACCGTTTATTGCCTCTATTCATCGTGTATCCGTACCGTACCGCACCGTACGTTTCTCAGAAATTTGCACTCACGGCTAACGTCAAACGGTGGAATGTCAGATGAATGTATTTATTTTTTTATTCGTTCAAAATAGTGTTGTTGCTATTGAAAAATATTAAAATAAAGAGTGAATGAACCATTTCTTTCGTATAAATGCAGAACATATTGCTACTTGCAACACAACCACAGATATGTAGCGACCAATCCTGACCAAGCCCTTAAGTGTAACTGTCCGACTTAAGACACTTGGAGCATTTTTTCTTATGTCGGACTGTCCAACATAAGGCATTTAAGAGGTTTATCCGGTAGAATTTTTTCTGTAAGGTGGGTTCTAGATATAATGTTATATCTGTAAAAAATAACAGTCAGGAATTAAAAAGGGTTTTGTGAAAGTTTAAAAAGTATCCCACTAATATGTATGAACAAAAGTTTAGCATTTTAATAAAAGCAAACAAAAACAAACCTTGGAGCTAGTTCACTGAGCAAACGACGGTATCCCTTTTTATTTACCAAGTCCAGGGGCTCCATGTCTAGACAAACTTGTTCAGCAATCAAATATGTGATTTTGACAGCCCGAGGATCACCAGTTTCATACGTAGTACGTTTTTCCAATATTTCCTTTAAGGACGCTTGTTTCTTCGCTGGTGTTACTTCAACTTCAGTGTTTGTTTCATCTACAGTATTTATACAGGCAAGAAGCTCCTTTTCGTGAAATCTCTTCACATGAGTCCACAGTGCGGTCGTAGTAAATCCTTTAATAGATGCATTTTTCCCTCCCCGAGACAATTCACAAGCACAATATCTGCATATAGCTTTGCTTTCATTGTCTAAAATAAAAACAATACAATTTAAATTCCTATCCCACTACTATATTACACGTAAAAGTAAAACCGAAGTCCGCGCGGACGAAGTCGCGGGCCAAGTCTAGTACTACATAGACGCAGCCATTACTGACGTTCGTCTAAGTTACTTCTTACTATCCTAGTTTTTGTTGATACAAAAGAAATACAGACCATATATACTTACTAGGTAATTTATCGAAGTGTTTCCATATGTCACTTTGTTCTCGTTTACGAGAAGACATTGTCAATTCAACTTCAACTTCTTTAAATTCGCAGCAACCTCAGAAAATAAATAAAATAAAACAATACTCTCTTGTTTGACTTGTGCTCACGACTGACAAATGAAATGAATGAAAGGAATGAATGAATCAATCAACGGTTCGTAATCGTAATGATAGGGAAACTCCCGGAGCCGCGGAAACTGTATAAACCTATCTATGGCCGGGGAGTCCCCCGTCGCGTCGTCGTTGCGGTTAAGGGCCTCTGCACACGTCATATTTTTAGGCGCGTTTTTCAAATCTGCAGTAAATAGAGTTGCGTACAAAAATATTAGTTTTTAAATATTCGTATTAGTATTCGCCGAATACGAATATTCGGTAAATGTCTTCTATTCGGCGAATACGAATATTCGTATTCGTATTCGTTGCATCACTAAATCAATTCCCAAAACCGAGTGACCACTTTACCAATTATTGGGTCAAAGTACCTGACCACTACAGCTACTGTTTTTACTACAGCAATATCTGTACTTTCGTCTATTAAAATTGAAAACATTTGTGACTTCAAGTCACTGATCAAATTTTCTTTTTCAGTTTCCCCAATACAGTTATTTATCACAGCTTGAACTTTAGTTCTTTTTATTTTAATATCTTTGGCTATCTGAGAATCTGGGAACAACTTTGGTAACAAATCCGCTAAGTGATTCATGACATTATGTGATATCTTATGCTCAGCAACAAAAGCAGCTAATTTTATTTCTGTAGTCTTCAACAATTGCTTTTCATTAGTTGGCATGGATTTAAAAACACTTACTATAGACTGCTGTTTTTTAGATGTTGAAGTACTACACCTCTTTAAATTATTCACATGTTTAGTTCCTTCTTTGTGGCGTTTTATTACACTTATTTCGGCACTGAAAGATGTATTGCAAACATTGCAGGTCGCCTTCGATAAGTCCCTATTATCTTTTCTTAACCAGTTACGATATTCTTTATTCAGCAACCATTTTTCCCGAAACTTCTGCTTATAACGCTTTCTCTTAGCTGGTAGGGGAGGTAGGGGAGGGATGGGCAGTTGGGAGACATGGGCACCCCCCTTTTATTCTGATTTGATCATAGTTTTTTTGTTTTTTTTTGGTTTGGTAGTTTACTTTACCGACTGGCAACACTGTTCATCCATAGACTATCTGTCATTTCTGTAAGTTGTCAAACACAAACACGTTTGAAGGTTATGCGCTCGTAAAAGTAAATATTTTGTTGCGGTTTCGGATCGTTATAAAGAGAAAACTAATGAAAGGTATGTGTATTTTCTATTATTAATCTATTGTACATTCACTAATCTATAAATTAAACTGAAATCCAAGCCTAAATACGTAGATTCAAAAAAATACGGGTAACCTATGTCGAAAATGTATACAGAGGGAGTAATGGGCATCTTGACGTGCGGGTGGTTTGGGCATGCCCAACGCTCCCTCCTATTATGTTCAGTATAGGAGGATTTTAACTATTGGTTTATTGTTAATTACAGAAAGATGCCGTTTAAATTCAAAAAGAAAGGTTTGCGACGGGAAATTCCTAAAGATTTAATATTACGAGCCATAGAAGAGGTATCAAAAGGATCAAAAATAAAAACGACAGCTGATAAATATGAAATCCCTAGATCAAGTTTGCAACGGTACCTAAAACAAGATTCTATAAAGGATTCTTCGCACAGATTTATAACCTCACAAATCTTCACTGACGAAGAAGAACAAAAATTGTCAAATTACATGTTCTAAACATAATTATGGGTTGACAAAGATACAGGCACGTAAATTGGCCTATGACTATGCTGTAGCCAGAAAGATAACTAATATACCCGATAATTGGACCAAGAAAACAATCGCATCTAAGGACTGGATAAGGGGATTTCTAAACAGGCAATCTCACTTATCAATACGGACACCAGAAGCTACATCGTTGTCACGTGCAACAAGTTTTAACAGAACAAATGTAGATAATTTTTTCGAAAATGTAAAAGCCGTCTTTGAGCGACATCATTTTGGCCCCGAAGTTATATATAATATAGATGAAACAGGGTTGACGACTGTTCAGCGTACAAAAAGAGTGATTGCTTCAAAAGGCTCGAAACAAGTTGGACAAGCAACATCTGCAGAGAGAGGCTCACTTGTCACAATATGCTGTGGAATCAATGGTATTGGAAATTCAATACCTCCATACTTTATATTCCCGAGAGTAAATTTCAAACCCTACATGCTTCATGATGCCCCCGTTGGGTCAGATGGCTCAGCACATCCATCTGGATGGATGACATCTTCAAATTTTGTTAAATATATGCATCATTTTGCGAAACATGCCAAACCGACGCCTGAAAATCCAGTGTTGTTGCTCCTTGATAATCATGAGAGCCATATTGCTGTGGACGTCTTAGACTTTTGTAAAGAAGTTGGCATTGTTTTGCTGACCTTTCCACCACACTGTAGCCACAAGCTACAGCCACTTGACTTAACAGTGTATGGACCACTAAAAAATTACTACAATAAAGCTTTAACAGACTGGATGGTCAGCAATCCAGGAAAAACCGTAACAATCTACGATATCCCCAAACTAGCAGCCATTGCTATACCTCTAGCGTTGAAACCACAAAACATACAAAAAGGATTTGAAAAACCTGGGATATGGCCTTTTAATTCAAATATATTCACAGATGAAGATTTTCTTTGCGCTGCTGTCACTGATCGCGATGCACCTGTAACTGATGAAGCGTTACCGTCCAGAAATGATCCAATAATCCAGCCAACTTCAACTCAAGTCCTTCCAGAACAGTCTGAAAGAGAAAATCAAATTGAAGTAGATCCAGTTGACAAAAACATTGATGTTGCTGATGCTTCCACGTTATTTGCTATAGATCAAATTACAATTCAAGTCGCTGAAGTTGTAACCCCTGAAATAGTGAGACCATATCCAAAGGCTAGTCCTAGAAAACTGATTAGAAATGTAAGGAAGAAAGGAAAGACAAGGATATTGACTGACACACCTGAAAAGAGACTCATAGAATTAGCAGAACAAGAAAGACAAACCAAGAACAGAGCTAAAAGAGAGAGACAGGAAAAAAAGGTTCTTAAAAATACAGAGAAGAAACAGATTCCTAAACTTCCACCAGAACTAACATCGAATAGAGCAAAGAAAAAGCAAATGAGCAGCAGTGATAGTGATGTAGAAAATGTTGTACTCGATGAAAGTTCCGGAGAATCTTTTATTAATGAAACGGCAGAAGAAGAGTTTGATGAAGATGATGTGATAATCGTTGACAGAAAATTTAAAATAAATGATTTCGTTCTTGTTAAATTTAATACAAAAATGACTGTTGTGCACTATGTCGGTCAAATCGAAGACATTAGTCCTACCATGGCTACTATAAAATTTATGAGGCTGAGTAAGATAAAAAGCACCTTTTTTTTTCCTGAAGTAGATGACATAGCTAGTGTCCTTTTAGACGACATCAAAACTAAATTGCCAGTACCAAAGACATGCAATAAAACCAAACGTGGTAGCTCTAAGTACACATTCGATAGTCCTTTATGGGTTATACCCAATCTCAGATAAGTTAAGATACTGTTTAAGATGTTTTTTATTTGTTAACTTTTATATCTGGTTTCTATTATTGATATAGTTTAATAATAGTATATTTGTCAACTAATTATTGAATTCTATTATGGATATAAAGTAATTTATAGGCCGTGCCCAAGCCTCCCACAGGGTATGTCCAAGCCTCCCTACCATAGGGAGCATTGGGCACTTTTGACTTAGTTTATAAAATATCTCGTAATGTTGAAACTGATTGTAATTTTTAAGAAAGCTCTTTAATTATATCTAGCCAAATGTGTGGTGCAATAAGAATTGGCAATAAAAGTTGATTATCTATAAAATCTGATTTTTTTTGCAATAAATAGTGAAAAAGTGCCCATCCGTCCCCTACCTCCCCTACTCGTGTTAGACTATCTTCTCGATCAGTAGCGCTACCGCTATCACTCTCCATCTTCTAAAATTTTCAGATCTTACACAACACTACACATGAAACTCTTACGTAATGTGAATGAAATGTCAGTCGATTAAAATACAAATAAACTGGGTAAATTAAAAAGTTCTAAGTATACATTGAAATTCAAATACATACAGTACCAGCGAATTCGTTCGTGTAATATCTCTAAGCCGGTACCGCGCTATTGGTGAATTCCCGAAATATAAAAGTGTTGTCGGTAGGAGAAAAGGAACGCACGAGCACGAGCAAGCGTTCTCAGTGAGAACGCTTGCTCGTGCAGGCGCAGGTATTCGACACTTCGACCTTTTTCTACCTGCTATCGTTGGGCGTACCCTCCGCGTATATGAATCCTATTATAATGTAACTTGTTTACTTGTTATTTAAACCAAAATATTGCTTATTGTAACAAGTAGTAAAATAGGGTTTTGTCAAGCTAGATTCTCGAACCGTCACACTGTGCGGTTTGAAAAATAAATCACACACTTGTCACCAGAGGTTTTTCATCTTCATCATCAGTTCAGCCGAATCACGTCCACTGCTGGACATAGGCCTCCCCCAAGTTCCGCCAAAATGACCGGTCCCACCCGCGACCCTCACCAGGTCATCGGTCTGAAGGAGGCAATCCAACACTACGTCTTCCGGACTCCGTCTTTCAAAAATCTAATTAAGCAGTTTTATTTTTCATCAAAAGCGGCCTCGAGACTCCTTTCAGCGTTTTTCGATATTCCTCATAGTTTCGGATTTGACCATCCACGATCATTTGAAAAATTCAACCTGTATAATAATCAACCTCATCTTTAATATTTGATATTATACATTCAGGAATATTTTAAAGCAATGTGTGAAAATTATATTCTGGTATATAACACATTTCTATTAAGTATTAAAAATATAACATGAATACTCGTATGATAAATTTAGTCTGATAATAGCGGTAGTAGATGAGAATTATAGTATTCCTGTACTTAGGTATAATAAAAATTACAAAAAAAAACTTATCGTCCTCTCAAACTATTTTATCATGTTTTACGCTCCGTATACATACGGCTACTTTAAATTGAACGTAAAATAGGCAATAAATTTTTAGGAAAATATGAAAAAAACTAAATATTCGCATTCCCATTCGCGAATATCGGCGATGGATATTCGCATTCGCATTCGCGAATGTCTAAACACTGACATTCGCAACAACACTAGTAAGCATGAATATTTAATATTTAAAAAATAGAATTAGCTATTTTTTAAATATCAAATATTCATGTATGTCAGTCCCTTTTCCTCTAAAAACGTTCCGCTGGCTCATCTCAGAAGGAATGTTATTTGAAGGTGGTGATGGTGGTACAATGAAATACTCTAGTAGTTCGTCTGTAGGTGTTTGGGGCGGAGGAGGACGTGCGTGAGCGGATGTGAGTGATGATTGGAATGATAATGATCGTGATTGCTGTGGTGATGGCGATGGTGATGGTTGGTATTGAGATTGATGTGAATGATGTGGTGATGGCGATGGTGATGGTTGGTATTGAGATTGATGTGGTGATGGCGATGGTGATGGTTGGTATTGAGATGGGTGCGAATGATGTGGTGATGGCGATGGTGATGGTTGGTATTGAGATGGGTGTGAATGATGTGGTGATGGCGATGGTGATGGTTGGTATTGAGATTGATGTGAATGATGTGGTGATGGCGATGGTGATGGTTGGTATGGTGACGATTGCATTGATGATACAGACTGTTGTGGTGTGTGCAATTGATATTGTAGTACAGGCTTGTTATGTGGTTGGGTTAGGTAGTGTGAATTTATGGATATTAAAGTTTCTAAATTAAGTTCGCCTAATTTTGCATAAAAAAACAGTTCTCCAATTAATTTCTCACAAATTAATCTTTGCATTTTTGATAGCTCCTTAAGCTGGCCGCTCACAGACTGTCCAAAAGCATCAGCTGAGGTCAATTCCGATGAACTATTGGCATTCACTAACTGTCTGGCAGACTCTAATAGCTCTTCGTGTTTCTTAAAGATGGCACTTTGTCGTTTAATTGAAGATTTTTCCTTTTTTGTTACAGGTTCCTGAAACAGAAGAGGCTTGGCTACAAATAGCTACAGATTTTGAAAGGAAATGGCAGTTCAGTCTTTGTTTGGGTGCCACATTAGAGAATGCAAATCCGTCCTGTTTTAAAATCCGGATTATTAAGAACGGATTTTTGGTCCAGTCCGGATTATCCGGATTTTACGGATTTTACGGATTTTTCATGAAAATAAACATATCTACTTATATCAGTTTATTAATATGATGTTTCTTATATTTGTGTAAATGGATTAAAATAAAAACACTGGAAAATCAAATCATACGATTTTTATTTTGTTTTTGATATTTGTAATTATTCAATTTCAAATCAAAATAATAATAAGTACAAATTAAAATAAACTTTGGAGATCAAAAATAAACACTATTAAAACTTCTTCTCAAATTATTAAACATTACACACGAAAATAATCCGCATTATTAAAATAATCAGTCTATGACTCGTGACTTCGTGAGCTGTTAGCTGAGTAACGTTATTAAAATAATAAGCACAAATTAAAATAAACTTTGGAGATCAAAAATAAAGATAAATTAATAAACTTCTTCTCAAATTATTAAACATTACACACGAAAATAATCCGCATTATTAAAATAATCAGTCTGTGACTCGTGAGCTGTCAGCTGAGTAACGTTACTAAAACAATTAAAAGTAAAAAATAAAAGAAATTCTGGTAAACATAAATAATTGACTTCTTGACAAATTAATAACATAACAAAGGTAACAAAATAATTTAACTTCACTTTAACCCTTTGACCGCCACGGACGGCTATAGCCGACAAACGAAAAAGTGACAAACACGCCACCGACGTCTACAGCCGTCCAGAAAACGACATTTTTTAAGTACAAAATAAATATATTAAATTAAATTTTCTGTGTTTCTTTTTCCTATTATTTGAAACTACATTAATGAAATATTGTAAAATGGCACAAAGATATATTCATTATTTACATTTCACTAGAAAAACAATCATCAAAAATTGGTAATCGAAATCCGTAAAAATGTGTTCTTCCTCACGCCACGGACGGCAAGACACGATAGCTAGTGATGGGCAAGTAAGGCAACTTATATTTAAATTTTCTGAAATATTTTATTCAAAGTAGCTTACTATTACTTCGACAATTATTTTTTAATGACAACTATTCGTATCTGAATATTCCTAATGCATAATATTTATAAAATTGTGGAAAAAAATCATAATTGATATCCATAGATCGATAGTTTACTATCCACTCTCGCGCATCCCTACGCAAAAACGCATAAATAGTAACCTGTACACCACAGTCGGGAATAGACGGCAAGCGGTGACGTTTTTAGCGCTACGGGAGACCGCTAGTGATTTCCTACATTTATTATTATGATGATCGGTGGTAATATTTGTAACGACATTATTATTGTGCGAGTGTAAAATAAAAATGGCTGGCAGTCAAATGACTACTACGCAAATGAACTAAGGTGTGACGTCTCCAATTTACCTCCGTTGGATTCTAACCAAGCGAGACCCAGCGACCCACGAAATGCGGCGTTCGCAAGACTGGTCGCTTTTGAACTGGATCGAGTGCCAGAAGAAAAACGTTCAGTAACTTTTGTAAACATACTGAACGTTATTAGAAAAGTGCGACAGCAAAAGGACTTGGATGACATAAGTTTACCAAGTTTCGAAGAATCTGAATAATAATTATAAGATGATGATGATGATTAAATTGTTTTAAATACTCCTTGATTGTTATTTATTATTTGCCGCAATATCCCATCCCTAGTCGCATGCGAGGCAGTTGTCAAAAGGTGTGCTAGCCACGCCAGAGACGGCTCTTTCCGACAGCGGACGACGTCACGAACGAGATTAGTGATGCACCTTATTATTGTATGATTTATTCATTTGTGTTTCTAAAGTCTAGTTTTACGTTGTATAAAACTTTGCAACTGCTGTTTAATGATAGTATAATTCGAAATAGGGTCAAAATAAATAAAAAAATACGGGTCGAAAAGCAATGATTAATTGGTTATCGATAAGATGTTGGAATCCCTATTTTTTTGTAGGTATTTGCGCTGAATTTGTGGCTTGGCGTGGAAGGCCCGGCGATGCGTTTACGCTCTGGCGGTCGAAGGGTTAATCAACTTAATTTAAAAAAAGACTATGTTATTTTATGAGACATAAAATGTGACCTCAAAAATAATAAAGCATCTAAAGTGCTATCGTTTAACCTGCTGCGAATTCGGTTACACATAATTCCTGCTGCAGAAAAAGCACGCTCTGATTCAACGCTTGTTGGGGGAATGCATTGAAGATGCTTGTAAGCGGCCTCCAAATATCGTCCTCGTGAACCACTATCCTCGAATAACGCCATCTCCACTCGCACTAAACTGGGAATATCAGTTTCAGGCTTCCGGCTGATAAGCACATTTTCTTCTCCAGCCTTGTTGATTTTGTTTAACTCAAATGCTAATCTCTCTCGAAAACTCATTTCTTGATCTAAAGACTCTTGTTCTCTGGAAATAGTTTTATGTGATTCAACAGACACTTCTATAGGATTAATAGTAATACGGCTTTCTACAGTTCTGCAAATTACTTCTTCTATTTCTGCCTTAGATGGCTTATAAAATACTTCATCAGAGGGTGAGTTAGAAAATTCACGCGCATTGTGGAGATAAAACATTGTACCTGCGACACAATGTAAGCGTCGTTCTTTAACACTTTTTTTTAAGGCATCAGAAACACTTTTTGTGAGATTTCCTTCTTTTTTGTCCAAACTTTCGATCATCAGTTTCAGTGTAGTATCAGCAGTGATCAGAGTTGCGTCTCTTCTGCACAAAGCTTCCACAGTCGCTTTAACAATATCTAAAGACATTTGCAGATCTTGGATTAAGTTAAACTCTTCATCAGTGAAGTTGATATCGCTTTTTAAATCCAGTAATGACTTTTGAATACAGGTTTTTAATTTAATAAATCTTTCTAGCATCGTGGCCATACTACTCCACCGTGTCTTGCAGTCAAGCAACAGTACAAGTTCTTTCCCAAATTCATTTTGGACATACTTTTGTAAGACAGAATCGTTTTTAGTCGGAGAATTTCTAAAGAGTTTTACTGTTGTCCTAACTTTTTTTAAAATGCTTCGAAAGTCTAAGTTTAATGGAGAAGCAGATCCAGCTCTTTCAACGAGAAATTCGCCTTCTATAACTGACTCTTCTTCGTCTTCAGATGAAACACCAATATCTGTATTTAATGAAGGGAGCAGATCATTAACCGACTGCGACGGTAAATGGCAATGGTTTTTGCTGTATAACACATCACATATACCTAAATGTATCCCATGAGCTAGACATATTTGATGAAATATGGGCAAAAGACGTCCTACTTTGCACATCACACTCGCTCCATCTGTGGTCATGCTAAGAACATCACAGTCATCTAAAGTGAGATCGTATAAAGCCAATCTAGTCCGTATCAAAGAAATGCACAGCTCAGATGGCATAGATCCATATATTCGAATCAAACCCATGTTGCGAAAAAAGCCACGTTTGAAGGATCTGTTATGTACACACATCAAAAGTGTCTAGGGATCAAGCATTTTTATGCGGATTTCTTGAGATTGAGATGTGGCTTTGTAATAAATTTATGATTTTATAAATTTATATGGATCCTTTTTGGTGCATTTCATAATTTGAATCAGGAACTGTGAATCAAATTCGAGTAAAAGATGAAAATCAGCTGTCAATATTTTCCCTATAAAAACATACAACGCATTGAAGACATTATTAGTGCTACTGTTTCCCTACTACTGATTAAAACCAACGTTATTATGGAGCGGCGACGTCATTTAAGCAGGGAAGAAATGCTCAGAGCCGTGGGAATGATAGAAGCTGGTTCCCGGCAACGTACTGTGGCTTTAGCTCTGAATACAAGTCAGAGTGTTATCAGTCGACTTTGGACACGTTACCGAAGCACTGGTACCGTGGCTGAGCGCCATGGAGGACGGTATCGCTGCACCACACGGAGACAAGACCGATACATTCAAATCTTAACTCGAAGAGCTCCAACAATAACCGCCATGATGTTAGCCGTGAGGCTTCATCACTCTTCAGGGAACTTAATTAGCGACCAAACAGTCAGAAACCGCTTGCATGAAGTGAACCTTCATTCCCGAAGACCGCTACGGGTACCACCTATAGCAATGCACAATCGTAGGATTCGATATCAATGGGCTCTTGAACACAGAAATTGGGCAGAAGAACAATGGCGTTTCGTGTGCTTTTCTGATGAGTCTCGTTTTGGTATGAGACCGGATACAAGACGTATACGACACTGGAGAACCCCTGGACGCCAACAGCGATTAAAATCCTGCCAGGAAGTCCATCCTTATAGTGGTGGAACCACCATGGTATGGGCGGGTATTTGGATCGGCGGAAGAACTGAGTTGATTTGGATCAGAGGCAACCTCAACGCTCAAATTTATGCTGAGACGATTGTATCAGACGTCATCGTTCCTCTACAAGTGCAAATCGGTCCCTTATTTCAGTTAATGCATGATAATGCACGACCGCACACCGCAAGAGTTGTAAGACAGACTCTCGCCGCAGCTAACATCAATGTCCTGCCCTGGCCTGCTCAGTCGCCAGACTTGAACCCGATTGAGCATGCATGGGATATGCTACAGAGAAGAGCTCTGCCGAATATGGAGGGTATCCAGTCGCAAGAAGACCTTTTTTTGTTGTTGCAACGAACATGGGCTGCCATTCCACAGCGTGATTTGGATGAACTCATTTTGAGTATGCCAAACCGATGTTCTTGTGTTGTTAGTGTTCGCGGTAGAAACACGGATTATTAATTGTTTAAGTTACCCAATAAATTTTTAAAGAAAACTGTTAGTTCAGTCTTTTTTTCGAACTTTTGTGTTAGTGGTTCAAATGTCAAAAATCCCTTTATTAGGAAAATGGCAAATTTCTTTATTAATGCAAAGGTGACTTGGTTTATCGTTACTGTGACAAACGAAAACACTTTATTTGATGAATCCTTAAAGAAAATTTTAATTAATATCAATCAGGAGAAAAGTTATTGCAAAAATATATGTTGATCCCTAGACACTTTTGATGTGTGTATATTAATATTTATGTAGCGGTGGTTGTTAACAGAGGTCCATTCGTCGATCGTCAAACCAAATTTTTGGTTTTTTAATTTTAATTGATGAATTTCTTGCTTCAGTCTCTTTTGTTCATCTTCATAAACTCCCATAACAATATTTTTGATTGTATTTGGGGAACTTGGCAATTTTGTATAACCTTCTTTACGGAGTAGTTTTTTTAGGTCCTCAGATGTGCAAAACAGCTTAAAAGCAATTCCATCTAAAGATACCATTCTCGCAATAACATATTCTAGTGAATCTTCACTTTTGTAATAATCAGTCATTTTTGGTCGTTTGATAATAGACATTTCATCACCATTGTTGCTACTCGTCGTAGCAGTAGAAGGCCGAATTATGGCATGACAATTGTTAAGGTGATTGTGTAAGGTTGATGTACTGCCTTTAATCTTAAAAATTCGTTGACAAAGGACAATGGGCAAATTTCATACAAAAAAAACCCAGCATCAACAGAAACAAAATCTATTCCATATTATCACACATGTTTACCTTATATATTTTTCATTATTTGTTTGTTTGATACTTCTGTAGGGTGAGAGATATAAGGCAATTTATTTTCCTTTAGCAGTAGTTAAGAAAACAACATTATGTGTTTTACCCTTTATTTAATGTTAATTAACCGTCTAAATCGACTATGACTGAGTCCATAAGTGCTGCAGGCTGTTCTATGCCTACATGTCTAGCGTAACCTAAGTAATATATCACACTTATTACATGAGAACAGCTCCCCAACGTGCGCATACCGTGAATACAAGAGCAATAGTAGTTTATTATCGCATTATGCCCGCTATCAGATGGGTTATACATAATATAAGTATAATAAGTTTTTGTTCGAACATGTCTTGATTCGATTCTCGCCCGTACCAAAACACCAGAGACGTTATTTATAGTTATACGCTCTGGATGCCTGTACAATTCTATTTGATACACTCCACTTCGCCGCATGTGCTCCCAACAATATGACCTAGCTATCTTGAGATGGTAAGTCCCAACGGCAAATAAAATAATCTGCTCTCTGGTCATCTGCGGAAAATCATTGAAAGTCGGGTCATTAGCCTCCATCACTTGAAAAGTGGCCCTTTGTCTGTTTAAATTATTTTGTACGACATATTCTCCTAAATGATTAGATCTATTAAAGTTTTCATTAATAATCTGTATGAACGATTCTGTGTACTCGCTGTCATCATAAGGCTGTTGGAAAGAGTTGATGAGAGCAGCTGCTATTTTAAAATCAACCATAATATTTTTTGATGCTCTGTTAAAATATGTATGCCGGAATATTTTAAAGTCTCTTTTGAATTTTCCATTTACGGCTTCCACGACCCATCTGCACATTGTCACCAATCTAGACTTATTAGCGTCTTCAGTAGTTAATTGTTGCTCTCCTAATCTTCTCGTTGGCGGCATGTGCGACACGTATCCATAAGATTCTAAATCTCCTAGTACGTCTCGGAACCCCCTATCTAATATGAAACAGTCTCCTTCTTCAAAAAACCAGTGAAAGGCTCCATCTTCCAAAGGACCATTTTCATTTTCCAATATTGATTTCATTATCACTGCATCCGATGTTTGTGCAGCATATGGTCCTGTCACGTCGATGATATATCCGTTACCACAAACTATCATAAAAGGTTTTACTAGATTCCTAAACTTATGGAGGCTGTAACTTCATCTTTGAAATAAGAAGTTTGAGCTTTTTTGAATAGATAAGTAAGTTCCATCACAAATAGCTATTGCTTTAGTCCAATCAGCGGTACCAAAAATATGATTTGGTAATATTCTATTTTGTCGTATGACATCATTGCGACTGATATGGCCTAGGCCAAGGTGTCGTGGTACGAAGTCAGTAGTCAGACAATCCCTTGCTGTTCGAAACATTCTCTCCAAGGTTCTTCTCGATAAATTAAATGATGCTGCAATCCTTTCATTGGGTTCACTTGTTCTTATTTTGCATAAGTAAACACCTAATGTTGTTTTATACAGCTTAGTCCTTTGGCGAAGGGAAGGAGTTTCTTCAAGAATCCTATTAAATTGCTCGTGTGTTAAACCAGTCCAGAAATGTAGGATAGCTTGGTCGATTTCAAAATAGTTTTCAAAATCAATGTGACCTTTGTTTTCTAGTGCAGTGGTATACATTTTGACTATATCTTTAATACTATTAGAACCAAAGTCAGTCTGACGACGAGTTACATTAGCTGCAAAGTCTTCCCATGTTGTATTTGTCAAATGGCTTTGGCATACACGTGCAAGTTCAGGTATGTACAAACTGTAGTAACTTAAAAGATATGTCTTAATAGAGTTTGGTACTACTCGCAGGTTCAAATTATGACAGTCATCAAATACACATCGACTAGATGTGTTAGCAGCTCGGTAAAGACCTGTAACTTGTATTGTAGTGTTTAGATCGGGAGCAGGCACAATTTGAGGCTGATGAGCTCGGTTGACAGCGGACTCGATCCTTTGCCAGCAGGCATGGCATACAGATCTTGAGCCATCCAAGGAAACCTGCAAAAGAAAAAGGAGGTACCTAAATAAATTATCGTGACCGAACAATGTACAGTACGCGACAGGTTTGGAGTGCAGCCGACGTATGAGGCAGTGGCGGGGTGGGTGCGCACCCCGCTAGGTTCCACGCGAGGGCGCATGGTGGAGGGAGGGGCCAGCGAGGGACAAATTCATCTGCACTCTACCTGTCGCGTACTTTTCTTAAGGTGTCTTTAAAGTACACACGGTGACATTTGAATCACGGTAAGACTGTAGTCATCGCGGTAGCGATATGGGATTCAAAATGGTTATGAGGAGTCCACGTGGACAAATAGGATGTCTAGCCACTAGCCAATGCGGGCCGTAATATAAATAAATCATTAGCCAATGAGATGTAATCGCGCAATTTGTGAAAATGTGTGCAGTTTTAGGCACACGTTATTTTTTACTTTGGGTAAACCAATATGTATCATTTAAATAATGACCATTAGGCCCAGCAGATGTTTTATGGGTCACGCATTGTATTTGCTTATCGCCAGGCGTCGTAGTAAAATCTATTGTCTAATAATTTGTAAATGGCTTATTGTAACGCGAAGACTCTACACCATTAGCATAATGTGCATTTCTTTCGGAATCATTTTAACACTTCGAAGTAACACATCTGGGCATTGTCATCTGCACCAGGATGTTTTTTCAATAGTTTTAGGGTAGCTAGTTTTGTTGTTAGACCAAAAGCGTGGAAACAACTACTTTGAGGCGCAAGCGCCGTGTCTGTGTTGTACGAAGTAACGATAATCCCGACTTTTTTTAACTCTGTCTTTTTGTGTTTTGTCAAAAAGCAATAACGTATTTTTTTATTTGATGCTACAGAGTTACAATTCTATTAGCAAAACTGTTATTTAAATGTCACCGTTTTTTAAAAACAATTTTTAAAATACCTATCTAAACGCAATAAACCAATCAGATTATTAAAAAAAATAAGGCTTACCTCCTGTGGTGGCATAATATTTCTAAAAAGATGTTCGACGAACTCTCGATTCGTTTGTAATATTAGTTCAGTTAAGACGTGTCGTCGTCGACGTAACACAGAGCGGTTACATACCACACACCGATTAACACTACCACCTGACATTTTGAGTAGGTAAGTCAGCAGTTCACAAACAAATCACCAGAGGAATATCAGAGTCCGAAAAACAAAGCAAAGGTCGACGTAAATGAATCATAAATAACTTGAGCGCACAGATCACAACGAAGCAAAAGCCAGCGGAGGACTGCAATAGGTCCCACTATGCGCGTCATGGTGTCGATAGCTTACGCATAGTGCATCTCTGTCTAATACATGTGTGTGAGTGAAACAGTCATATATACCCAGTTCTGCGCGAGCGGCGGGCAGCGCGTGGTATTTTTTCGTATGCGCGAAGGACGAAAGAATAGTGTACGTATTGATTGGTCTTGTAACAGCAAAGAAATAATGTCATTATATATTATGTATTTCTATATGGTTTTATTAGTTTTAAGAATAGTTTTATTTCTAAATAAGTTTTTTTTTTTAATTTTTGTTTGTTTTTACACGATTGACAGCACATAACGGAAAAAAAATTGTGTATAATTGTTATATATATCAATACTAAAAAACAGACATATAAATTGTTTCTGTTGGTTCTGGGTGAATTTTGCCCAATCACCTTTTGCATTTTGCTTCCGAGCCATTCGAGGATCTTAAGAAATGAGCCCATACACTTGATGCATCGCCCGATTTTTTGGAATATTCTTTGAAATCCATAGTCTATAGTTTATACTGAAACAAATGAACATTATTATGCAATATAACCAAATGCAATTTACAAATTCCGGCGTGAATTATACACAAACGGCCGCGGCGTAAGGTGAAGGCGAAATTTAGGCGCATAGCTGATAGCAGGCGTGGACCTTATTTTTAGTTTATGAAAGTATGTTTAGTATATAAGCATCTGCTGATCCATACATTTATGTTCGTACTAGCTTTTACTCGCGGCTTCACCCGCGTTTATTACTTTAAAAAAAATTAGCCTATGTCCGTCTCCAGGGTTCCAAACTCCCAACTATCTCTGTACCAAAATGAATCAAAATCGGTTTCGCCATTTAGGCCTGAAGACGTAACAAACAAACTCAATTTCGCTTTTATAATATTAGTAAGGAAGTAAGGATAACTCAACATAATGCATGGAACTGAACTGATTTTTTTTTTCCGCGATTTCAGGGTTGCTCTCATAGTAAAAGTTGTTCATAATGATGAGTACAATGATCCCTTTTAAGATTTCGCATAATATACTAAAAATAAGGTTGTATTGTATCGAAGAGGTGAAGAGACTTTACTATGCGACATACAGGCTGACTTTGTTGCGATAGCATGTCTAAGGGTGTTTTTAATATCGTGCGGATTTCGTCACGCGTGCGGTATTGCCCCGCATGCAGAAAATTTCACGCAGCGTGAAACCCGATAGTCTATAATCTAGTTTGATGCGGGCTGCTATGCGTTGTGGTTGTGTACAATGGACGACAAACTCAGAAAGTTGTTAATCATTTACTTAATTTACAAAAGACGGAATAAGAAAACAAGATCACAATATGGCCTATTATTTGAAAGGAGGATTCTTGCTGGAACGTTTGTCACGCACTATGGCAATTTACGAATGAATGAACGGAAGTTTACGAGTTATTTTCGAATGTCCATTCGTACTTTTGATGAATTGTTTGGAAGAATTGAACACAGACTACAAAAATACAATTCAAGAAAAATTTCCATCCACCCAACAGAACGTCTAGCTGTCGCTTTGAGGTAAGTAAATTCCTAAAATGTTTTTAGAGTATTCATTTGTTTGTCAGGATCAGTGCCAGATTAAGCCATCGCGGGGCTTGTAGTAAATTCTGTCAAGGGGCCCTTGGTTTGCTTTTGGTTCTTCGGAAGTTCAGGGTATTAAATAAAACAAAACTTTTACAAATAAACTTTTCTGGGTTTAATATGGGCAAAATTAGAGATAATCCTTTCAACATGCGTTGGAGTGCAGCGGGGCCCGTAGCATTCACTCTTGCTATATGGCTAATCTGGCAATGGTCAGGATCGCGGGTGTACTTTTTCAATTTTTTTTTATGTTGAATTTAATTTTAACTCGTTCTATACCTTGCAATCACAATATGAAAGTGAGACCTTTTACTATTAATACCTCACTAGGTAGACTCAGGCTCAGTGCTTGATAGCACTATAGACTCACTAGTCTATAGTGATTTACTATTAAAAATTTGAAATTATTCAAAATCACAAATTCTTTATTAAAAATCACAAATTCTGTATTCAAAATCACAGTTTCCTTATTCAAAATCACAAATCCTTTATTTAAAATCACTGTTTCCTTATTAAAAATCACAAATTCTTTATTTAAAATCACAGATTCCTTATTCAAAATCACAAATTATTTATTTAAAATCACAGATTCCTTATTCAAAATCACAAATTATTTATTTAAAATCACAGTTTCCTTATTCTAAATCACAAATTATTTATTTAAAATCACAGTTTCCTTATTCTAAATCACAAATTATTTATTTAAAATCACAGTTTCCTTATTCAAAATCACAAAATCTTTATTTAAAATCACAATTTTTTTATTCAAAATCACAAATTCAACAATCATTTCACAGCAAAGTTTTTAATCAATATTCGAATTATGTTGCAGACTATCAGTTCCACTAGTAGTAGTATCCACTATGTCCTGATTTACTAAAGCAGAGACTATGATATTTTCGTCGCCTTCTGAAGTATTGTGAAGTGTTTGGTTCAAATCACCAAATGGCGACATACTATCATAGTTACTCTCATTATTGGTACCTATCGACTCCTGCTGATAAAAGTTGTTCAATGATTGAATTTGGTGTTCCATTTCCATGAGCAAGTTTAACACTTTTGTTCTAAACATAAGTTTCTGATACGAATTAAAACGGTTTAATGCCGGTTGTATCGACTTGTAAAAAGCTAAATCGTCTGGTGCTATCTCCAATTCACTTGATTTTAATAATTTCAGTAATTCTGCTTCGAATTCGGAATTGGCTCTTTTTGGTTTCTTTTTTGCATTTCCTGTCCGTTCATTAATTCCCTGAAGTCCTGAAGTACTTGGTTGTGTTTCCGTAGAAGATTGCTCTTGAACTAGTTCGATGGTTGAACTTGGCTGATGCTTGTTTGCGCTTGTTTGTGAGTCTGTATTACCTGATTGTAAACTACTGTCTTGAGTATGTTCTTCAGATAGCGTCTCATCTACATCTATATCTGTTGTTTTATCAAGAAAAGTCAACATATCATAGAAACTGTATTTTTTTTTCTTTTGGCTGGCTGAGCCAGACGGCTGCTTCTTATCGGAAGACTTCTCTTTACTATAAGTGTCTCTGGCTGTACGCCAGCGCTGTTGAATTTTCTTATCTGAAATAATAACAATATTGTTTTAAATTAATAATAGGTAATCATGACATATAGGTTCATACATTAATATACTAATTATTAATGAAAAAAATATAGGATGGAATCTATTCTAGAAATACTCATGGAAAACAAAGCTTTTACTTGTTCTTATTAAAAGAGAAACACTTTTAATAGAACTCTTATAAAAAGAGTTATAATGTATATTAATAAAATAATTCGATTCAGTAAAATGACAAATTTGTCCATATATTTTTGAAATTTTTATATGCATAAATCTACCATTTTACAGAATCATATTATTTGTCAAGGTTTACATTTTTTTTTTCAGATATTTGGCGACTGGGAACACATTTACTGATCTACATTTTTCCTACTTTATAGGACGATAAGCCAAATATAGCCACGATAAGCCAAATAGTAAGACAAGTTTTTAGTGCTATTGTCATTGATTTGAAATATGAATGCATCCCAACACCTAGTGAGAGCAAATGGAAAGAAATCGCACAAGGATTTTTCACCAATGCAAATTTCCCAAACTGCCTAGGTGCAGTTGATGGGAAGCACATACGAATAATTTGTCCACCGCAAAGTGGGTCAGTAAATTTTAATTATAAGAAATATTTTTCTATAGTACTCTTTGCGATGTGTGACGCTGATTATAATTTTACATACATCAATGTTGGTGCGAGCGGAAGTAATTCCGATGCAGCTATTTTCAAAAAGAGTCAACTATATGCCAGACTTGAGAATGAAACTTTATGTGTACCCGATCCTCAAGAGTTACCTATTATTTGTGCAGATGAAGCCAATCAGTCTAATGTGAGACCTAAGTTACCATTTGTTATAGTGGGAGACGAGGCGTTTGGTTTATCATCGCATGTGATGCGACCGTATTCTCGTGATAACTCATCATATAGACAGAAAATATTTAATTATCGTCTCTCTAGGGCTAGACGTTACATAGAATGCACATTTGGAATGATGTCTAATAAGTTTAGGCTATTTCACAGACCCATTAACGTTAAAATGGATCTTGCACAGATAATACTCAAGGCGGCATGTCTACTTCATAATTTCATAAGAAAACGCGATGGTTACAGAGACAGAGATACATTAGTAATTAATGGTTTCTCGGGTTCATTACCTAGGCAGCAGACTGAACGAAATATTAGACAGGCAAGTAATACCAGGGATTTATTTGCTGATTATTTTATAAAAGAAGGTAAACTTTCCTGGCAAGATAGATATGTGATTGGTTTATGAAGATAAAAGAAACATTTCAGACCGGCAGGCATGCTGTCATTTCCTCTAGAGGGCGCGAAGTTCATTTTCATGTGACGTCATAATATAACCTAACCAGCGGACAATAGGTAAGAACGGAACGATCCGATCAAGGACGCACTCGCGTCCCACGTGATAAAGTAATTGCGAATTACAATTTCTTATTATTCAGAAAATCCGCGGATTTGATTTTCGAATCCGGATTTACAAGTCGAGTAAAAATGGGCGGATATCCGGATATTTCGGATTGCGGATATCCGGATATTTCGGATTACGGATAGTCCGGATTGCATTCCCTAGGTGCCATTGATGGCATGCACATCATCATCGAAAAGCCACCAGGGTCTGGTTCATTATATTACAACTACAAAGGAACATTCAGCGTAGTTTTACTTGGTATCGTAAATGCCAATTACGAATTTATTTACGTGAATGCAGGCGCAAATGGCAGTGTTTCTGACGGCGGAGTATTCAAACATACAGCTTTTCACGAAAAATTACTAAATAATCATTTACATTTACCAACGCCTTCTGCCTTGCCCGCATCGGATCTTGTTGCCCCATATTGTTTTGTTGCAGATAACGCATTCGCCATTAATGAAAACCTTTTAAAACCCTACCCACAGAGAAATTTGACACATGACAAAAGAATTTATAACTACAGATTATGCAGGGCTAGAAGAATTGTCGAAAATGCATTAGGCCATGGACCTATAAAAAAAGGCGGACGGAACTTCACTAAAAAACAACTGAAGCACCAAAATGGCGGCGGCGCCACGTACGTCCTTTTCATCAATTTATGCGCTCAATATTATTTTACATGATATTTCGCGCAAAAAGCATTCCATTATTCTATTTAAGAAACCTTATAGTATCAGCAATATAATTTAAGCCAAATGAAAGTTTAGACATGCACGTGGGGGTTCCGTCTTCTGTATTTTCCATCTAAAAATTCTAATTTTCCTAAGATGTGTCCATTTATAGGTAAATAAAACAAATTGTAGCCAACAAGAAAGTAGTATATTTTTCACAATTATTTACATGACGAAGTAGGTGTATAGAATGCAATTATTTAGTCTGCATTTATCTCAGGCACATCCAGCAAATCCAGAACTGATTGAGGTATGCAGCCAGTGTGTTTAAACCTAGCTCTTCGTAAACTCGCTATAAGAGGGTCCGATGATATAAGCAGCATGTGCAGAATATCTTCCACATTTTGTCTCCTTGAAAACTTGCGCGCGTGAAATTCGCGATAATTTCTTACATCTTTGTTTCGAGCCTCTTGGGCTTCTTCAGATAGCGAACCTATCGGCATTATCGCTTTTTCCATTATTAAGGTACCGTGGATCAGCAGCTTGTGCAGCTTTGAGGCATATAAAACCAGCTGTAGTCTCTAACATACAATTCAGCTGTGTCCGCCGCAAATGCTTCAAATGCCGGGAGGTTGACAGCAAAACCAGAACATATAGTTCGCAGAATCGTAGCGAGTCTATCTATTAGCTCCTCATTTACGCCTGTAATTTGTGAAGCTAGTTTTGGATTTTTAAAAAACTCTCTTGCCACATTTCCTGTGTTTGAGCTGCCATAGCCTTGCTTAGGCAAGTCGACAAGGAGATTCATTTCTGTTCGAATCCTCTCTTGTATGTTTCTTTTTCGCATCTGTGGAGGCCTTGTTTTGTTTAGAAATTTGCCACTTTTTTATATCTAACCTGTACGCGATATGCAGAACGCATTCTAAACACTTTATCCAAGCATGTAGGCTAGACATGCCAAGTTGCAGAGAATCTTTATTGGTTGGTCTCGCACGAACTAGGTCCAATTTGTTCATCATGCTTGGAGTGGCTCCACATACATGGCAGTTTTGATTGGCAGTACCTGAAAGTGTGCTGCAGGTTTTGCCATCTATCATAGTTAGCGTCAAAATTGGGTGAAAAGTATACTGCTGTCCTTCACTATCTATTTTTGTCGGAACCAATTTGTCGATCTGTCCTTTGATATTGTCAACTTCCTGCTTAACAAAGCCTGCAGTCTCCTTATGAAAAATCACTTTAATGGATCTACAGTACTTTGTCGAAGAGGGTACTGGATTTTGCCATAGAACCACGTCTTTACCAGCTTTGATTTGAAGAGGTACTAACATTATTAAGAACAAACTCGCGTCATCATTGCTGTTGTCTTCAAAAGCTTGATGATATCGACTCTGTCCCGAAGCACCATCACAGCCCCACTTGAATATGACGTTGATGTTACTGGGGTCATATTTGTCTATGTTAGCTTTCAACACTTCTTGTAATGCAAAGGCGAGTCTCTGTATAGTGTGATTCAACAGAGACTGAAGTGTCACTGTGCCAGATATTTCAGTGATTTCTATATCGACAGGGTATGTCTCTTTCTTCGCTTCCAAAAGTGTATTGTAGGATGGAAATACACACATCAAAAGTGTCTAGGGATCAACATATATTTTTGCAATAACTTTTCTCCTGATTGATATTAATTAAAATTTTCTTTAAGGATTCATCAAATAAAGTGTTTTCGTTTGTCACAGTAACGATAAACCAAGTCACCTTTGCATTAATAAAGAAATTTGCCATTTTCCTAATAAAGGGTTTTTTGACATTTGAACCACTAACACAAAAGTTCGAAAAAAAGACTGAAATAACAGTTTTCTTTAAAATTTTATTGGGTAACTTAAACAATTAATAATCCGTGTTTCTACCGCGAACACTAACAACACAAGAACATCGGTTTGGCATACTCAAAATGAGTTCATCCAAATCACGCTGTGGAATGGCAGCCCATGTTCGTTGCAACAACAAAAAAAGGTCTTCTTGCGACTGGATACCCTCCATATTCGGCAGAGCTCTTCTCTGTAGCATATCCCATGCATGCTCAATCGGGTTCAAGTCTGGCGACTGAGCAGGCCAGGGCAGGACATTGATGTTAGCTGCGGCGAGAGTCTGTCTTACAACTCTTGCGGTGTGCGGTCGTGCATTATCATGCATTAACTGAAATAAGGGACCGATTTGCACTTGTAGAGGAACGATGACGTCTGATACAATCGTCTCAGCATAAATTTGAGCGTTGAGGTTGCCTCTGATCCAAATCAACTCAGTTCTTCCGCCGATCCAAATACCCGCCCATACCATGATGGTTCCACCACTATAAGGCTGGACTTCCTGGCAGGATTTTAATCGCTGTTGGCGTCCAGGGGTTCTCCAGTGTCGTATACGTCTTGTATCCGGTCTCATACCAAAACGAGACTCATCAGAAAAGCACACGAAACGCCATTGTTCTTCTGCCCAATTTCTGTGTTCAAGAGCCCATTGATATCGAATCCTACGATTGTGCATTGCTATAGGTGGTACCCGTAGCGGTCTTCGGGAATGAAGGTTCACTTCATGCAAGCGGTTTCTGACTGTTTGGTCGCTAATTAAGTTCCCTGAAGAGTGATGAAGCCTCACGGCTAACATCATGGCGGTTATTGTTGGAGCTCTTCGAGTTAAGATTTGAATGTATCGGTCTTGTCTCCGTGTGGTGCAGCGATACCGTCCTCCATGGCGCTCAGCCATGGTACCAGTGCTTCGGTAACGTGTCCAAAGTCGACTGATAACACTCTGACTTGTATTCAGAGCTAAAGCCACAGTACGTTGCCGGGAACCAGCTTCTATCATTCCCACGGCTCTGAGCATTTGTTCCCTGCTTAAATGACGTCGCCGCTCCATAATAACGTTGGTTTTAATCCGTAGTAGGGAAACAGTAGCACTAATAATGTCTTCAATGCGTTGTATGTTTTTATAGGGAAAATATTGACAGCTGATTTTCATCTTTTACTCGAATTTGATTCACAGTTCCTGATTCAAATTATGAAATGCACCAAAAAGGATCCATATAAATTTATAAAATCATAAATTTATTACAAAGCCACATCTCAATCTCAAGAAATCCGCATAAAAATGCTTGATCCCTAGACACTTTTGATGTGTGTATGTTGGCCTTATACTCTTTAGATGTCTGTTGGATATCTATATATTGATCTTTAGTTAGCTTATTATCTACGTACATGGCTAAAGCGCGTTCTTTGGTCATCTTGATTGGTAAATTTTCTGACGGAGTAAGGCGTTTTTTTATTTTATTGGCTCTTTGAGGTGATGCTGCCGGACTTGAAATATGCCTGAAAACTCTTGCAGTATCCCTTTTGCCATCTGCTCTCAGACTCATTTGAGTAGCTAGTGATAGTTCCTGGCTAGATGTCTCTCGAACGAGCTTTTGTAACTTTCGCCTTTTCGATGACCGACTGCATTCTTCAAACAATTTTCGTGGGCGTCCTCGCCTCCTAGTCACGTGTTCACCATCACCAACTACATCTCGTACTACTTTACAATCTACATCGACAGTCAGGCGACCATCTAACCATTCTTTGTTTTGTTGCAAAAATGTTTTCTTGGTACGATAACAATTTTTCCATTTCGCGAGCAATTGCACACAAAAATTGTATATTTTATTTTTGAATGTGCCCCTTAATGCATCGTCGAAGTCTTGTAAATTTGTTGTATCTGTCAAATATTTCAATACAGCTTCAAATTTTAAAGAAGAAACAGGTTCATTTCGCCAGATGTCGAACAGCTCACTCCGCTTTACTCCTTCCGCCAGGTCTAAAAGACACATAAAAATAGTTACTGCAAGTTGCTGCAGCCATAACGTAATTTACCAGAATGTCACCTAATTACACTACACATACATAATAATTTCAAGACCAACAACTACCAACAAAAATAGTTGCGGTCCAATAATCATGAAATAGTAACTTTTTTTACTAAATTACTAGTTGGTTCTATAGTTCCTTTATGTAACTTTAAATGCAAAAATCTAATTAAAAGTTAAATACTGTTAATGCACATACCTTTACGCGTTTGTTCCATGGCACCAGTTGATCACTTCACATTCGAAAGAACCGTTTGGTCGCCTCGAAACAAGTGGACCGACTGACTGACGACGCTGCGTAGCGCTGTGTACGCGCAAACATGTTGCGACTTGTTTGTTCTTTCGTTCAGTAGCGCGCGAAATGTCAAAACACGGCGTGTTGTGAGTTGCCTGACTATCTGAGTGTTTGAAAAAAAATACTGTAAATAGATCGCATCTACTAAAATTAAAACTTTTTGCGCACGTAGATTGCCAAAAAGGACGTACGTGCGGCGTAGCTGTGTGTGCGTGTGTAAAGGGATGCCAGATGAAGGAAAATTTTACCCATTTTTAAACAATATTTCAATAAGATCTCCCTTGGGTTTTAATTACAAGTTTTTGTGACGGATATTGTTAAAGACAAGGTAAAATAAATAAAACACATTGAAAATAAAAATATTTACAACTTATTTTCAAAGTCAAACTCAAATCATTTATTTCAATTAGGCACACTAAAGGCACTTTTGAACGTCAAAAATTAAGTAAAACGAATTGATTCTAGTCGCCCATTCCAAAAGGTAGTTTTCGTATGGAGAAGAATGGGCAAGAAACTCCACCGTTACTCTTTTAAAATGTTTTACAAGTTCTGTATAGGTACATTAATTACATAATTATATGTGAAGACGATGCATCTAGAATAAAAATTAGTCTGCCAACAAAAGGTAAAAAGAATTAAAAATAAAGCAATGACAGGTAAATCAATTATGTGATAGATACATTATTTAATAGGTACTTATGTTAATAAAGTTTTAAAATCCCTTTTGTTGGTTAAAATTTTTGTTGATTTGTCTTTTGCTATCAACACATATCTAGAAATCCCTTCTAATTTAGCAATGTGGTGAAAACGAATGTTTAGATACTTTTCGGCTATGTATTTAATTAAAGCTACTTTATGTTCCATTCCTGCAAAAGAATGTTCAAATTCCAAATCTGAAAAAAAATTGTCGTTTGCTATAAACTTTTCTAAGATTTTGTTTAGCATGTACTGATGTTGTCTTTCATTATATAATGTTACTAGCTGACCCGTGCCCACTTCGTTGGGCGGTAAACATTTTAACTTGTGATGAAATTATGTGTGGTTCGGTCCTGCGATGTTCTCGCGCTTTGGCTAGCGAGCCTCTGCGAGCGCTCAGCGCTAGACTCCCTATCCGTTGTTGCAGAGACATGCTGCCTTAAATCACTGAGACGCTGCGCAAGTTCAGCGCTAGATTCCCGAGCACGGGCCTGCGATGTTCTCACAGTTTGCCTAGCGAGCCGCTGCGAGCGCTCAGCGCTAGACTCCGTATCCCTTGTTGCAGAGACATACTGCCTTAAATAACTGAGCCGCTGCGCACGTTCAGCGCTAGATTCCCGAGCACGGGCCTGCGATGTTCTCACAGTTTGCCTAGCGAGCCGCTGCGAGTGCTCACTGCTAGACTCCCTATCCCTTGTTGCAGAGACATGCTGCCTTAAATCACTGAGACGCTAGATTCCCCAGCGCGTGCTCGCGAAATATTTTCTCTATTCCTCGAGAGGCGCTGATGATTTTCAAGAGCAGACTCTTCCGTACGGCGTACTCGAGCTGCTCTCTGTCTGGGATGTCTGACGGGAAAGTTGTGATTTCCTTTTAGGCATGATAAACAATCGCTGAAACTGTCCGATATCCCAAAAACAGAAATACCACCTTCGAACTCGAAGAATGAGAACGAAGTAGTATTTGTGTTTTAAGAAACCGAGCAACCAAAACAATTTTAAAGACCAACAACATCCAACCAACTACTTAGTGCGTACAAATCACCTACCTAACGACGAAAGTTAAATAATAACTGGAGAGGGTCATCATTACGCACAACGCCATCTATGGGTAAATGGATAAAACGTCCGTACAAAGCATGTTCTAATGCGGTTCGTGAATGGACGGCGGCATTTTCCGATTTAGTAATTTTATATTATCTTCGAAACTATTTAACCAATTGACATACTGTTTGGGGCAAATCGTATCTCTACGATGTTCTAATATTTTTTTCGATAAGGTTTAATATTTTGTTGTTTAAAAAATCGTCCAAAGGTAAGTACATCGAAAAATACTTTTTTTAACACATAAAAGCTACTATATCTGCTAAAATATAAAAGATAGAAATATGGTCTCGCGGACTTTTTTGTAGAACTATTCAAAGCGGACCTGGTTGCCATACATTGTTTTCAATTATATACAACTGTTAAGGCAGCGCATGCAAATAACTCTGTTGTAAGAGCTATTTTTTTCCGCCTGGCTAGACAAAAATTGAGATAGTTCGGCTAATATGCATGATATCTTTATAATTTATAGCCTATAGCACTCCCGAATAATGTAGCTTTCTACCAGTAAAACAATTTTTAAAATTGGTTCATTACTTCCGGAGATTACCCCCTACATACAAACTTACAAACTTACAAACAATTTTACCTCTTTATAATATTAGTATAGATTTTATCTTTTAAAAGTCTTCGGACTACCATCTCACAAGTGCAACAAATGTCGTACAAATCTTTTGATGGAAAACTTAAGCCTCCCCTTGTATGATTCATCATTTACATCATTTACATTTAATTTGCACTAGCTATGTGAATCTAAAACAAAATACACATTATTATCCTATTTAATTGAAGAGTATTTGGAAATAAGCCTAAAAAAACAACGAAATTTAATATTTAAGATTAAAATTTCAAGAACAAATTTGAAACAGCTGTTAGCTGTAGTGTTGCCACAGGAAAAAAAATATGATACTCTTGACATTTGAACAGGCCACACTGAGAAATTTCACCAAGTTGTTTTTTTTAATTCATTTTTTACCAGGTCTTTTAATTGTCGGCCCCCTTTTAATAGCAACTGTGTCAGGCACTTTTCCACCCAATGTTGCGATTAATGAGCCATCTGTTGTTTTACAGCGAGTCACATCAAAAGCTTTAGATGCTGTTATTCTTGCATATCGAATCTCTTACCATGCTGGACTTTTATGCTGTTCACACGTTAACTTTTCTACATCACTAACATTCTTTTCTGTAAACACTTGACGAATCTTGTTTATAAATTGATCACAATCATTTATAGAATTAAATCTGTAAATCAAATAATGTAATGAGAGGAGAGCAACTGAACCACGTCACCTTCATAATCAAGTTGATGTTTCAAAATTTTACAATTCTGCAATTTACTTTTTTTACTATCTTTTAAAAAAGTCGCACAAAGCACTATCATCTTGTTGGGTACATTATCAAATCAAATCAAATCATTTATTTCAATTAAACCATGTACAGGCATTTTTGAATTGTCAAAATTAAATAGTCAGTCAGTTAGTCAGAAAGTTGAAGCTAGTTGCCCATTCCAAAACGTAGATCTCTATGGAGAAGAACGGGCAAGAAACTCCATGGACACTCTTTTAAATCAAGATATTACAAAATCCTGTGTACATTATTCTTGATGCTTCTATATGTGAGAACAATGTAAAAAAAAAAAACACAAGTGAAGAAACAATTCAAAATATAAGATTAAAAATAAGCCTTGGCAGTTAAGAGATGACCAGTCTCAACCGACGGCGCCCGTTCACGAACATGACGCGTGGATCAGCACCGTCCAGCTCAACCATTTTGTAGGGAACCGAACGATCCAACACACGCGCCACCATCAGTGAGACATTTAAGTGAGCATGACACATTCTCAACTGCCCTGCTCTTTCAAGTCAACATCAAAAAATCATAATAAACGGATCCATGGTTCTTACATTTACAAAATTGAAAAAAATGCATCTAAATTATACAAAACTATAGATTGCAATTTATTTAAAAGATGATTAAAATTGTTTACTACCAAACAGCAAAAGGTGTTTAGTATTGATGTATTAAACAAATTAAACTTGATTGAATAAAAAATAAAAATTAACATTGAGATCGTAATGTCAGAAACACAAAAAAAAAGAGAAAAAGGGAAGCACGTCTTCCAAATATTGAAAATTTGAACTAGTGAGCCCAGGTGCCTGTGGAGCAGGACCAGCATTTAGCCATGCATTTTTATCTACAATATAATCATCCAACTTATAATATGCTTGTCTACATAGTGTGCGTTTAATGCATGTTTTAAATTTCTTCTCATTTAGTTGAAGAATATCGAGTGGTATTTTATTATAACATTTTACACAGTAACCCATAAAAGAAGTTTGTACTTTAGACAATCTGAAACGCGGTTGATCTAATTTGTTCCTATTTCTAGTGTTAAAATTATGCCTGTCACTTATCTTATTAAGAAGATGTAGATTTTTTCGAACGTACATAATGTTTTCATATATATATTGACAAGGAACCGTCATGATGTTAATTTTTTTGAACAGTTCCCTTAGAGATTCGCGTCTGCTGAGCTTGTAGATGGCTCTGACAGCCCTCTTTTGCAGAATGAAGATAGTATCAATATCTGCAGCCCGTCCCCACAAGAAAGCCACATTAAGAAAGCCACTGCATGTTTGCAGCATCCCTTGGAGGCAGGGCAGTCGGCACACTGGATTTGTACTAATCCTTCCTTTTCGTCGATGACCATGGACACCGAGCATGGCTGTTGACGAACCTTATCTTCAGGACAAATTTTGCATTTTACCACACACAAAACTGCTTCCCTCTTCAGCTGGTCATACCCTATAGCGTCATCACCATACGACTGTCGCGAAGATCTGAAATTATAAACATAACCTTTAAGTAATTTAAAATAATATCATACAATTTTTACTATTTAACCTGAGAATTATACACATCGACTTTTAAATGATATATAGTTACTTTGTTCATTTCGGTTCTTACACGGAAGTTTTTTACATTCCGAAACTCGGCTCAGCAAAAGCCACACAAAGAAAACCCAAACTAAAACAAAAAGTAAGTTGAGATGTCTTCAAGGAGTCGCTTGTGACGAGCGGAAATATGTGAGTGAACCCATAAATGTTGTTGAACCCAAACAATATATCAATGCTCTCGAACAGAGGACACAGCAGCTCTGCTCTGAAATGGGTGCACCAAGAAGAAAAATCTATGATGATATTTATGTAGTCGTGACCCTCTCCTGGGTTGCACATTCTTAAGAGGGTCTTTGACAATTGTTCCTCCGACAGGGTCATTGATTGGTGTTTCACGTAACGAAAGAGTGTATCAGCAAGATTTTTTTCGGTGACAACCTGGTATGTGCGCATCTCAGGAGTAATTTTTCCGAAACTTTCTCTTTAAACTCTCTCTCTTTAGGGACAGCCACCATGACTCTCCAGTCCCTGTCTCCAGAGTGAGGATCTCCTTACAGTCGAATATATTTGAAGGCCAATTCTCGTAACTAAAAAACGTTCAAATTAAAGTCGCAGTGCCTCAAAAGTTCCAAAATGTCACAAAAGGTATTACTAAACCAAAAAAGTAAGTGAAACGTGACGTTTACTGCAATGAGATTGCGACTAGACCGAAATTGTTTGTGAAGTGTTTGCATATTGTGGTGTATATATTTATTTTAAAATGAGTGGTTTTGGTTTGCGATTATTATATTTAACCCTGGCGCAACGTGCAGACGATGCAGCGACGTCAGCAAGACGGAGAGAACGCCGCCGCCGCCGCCGTTCTGACCGTCGTCGTCGCCTTGCAACGGCTCACTAAGTCGCTCGTGGCAAATTTAATAACGGAGCTGACGCCGCACATCCCTCGGGTAAGGCGCAGCGATGGACTCGATGCTGCTGCCAAGGTTAGTGTTAGTTACTTAAACACATATTTATTGACAAGCAACAAGGCAGTTATATTCCAAAAAAAATTATATAAGCCGCGCGGATAGAGAATAGATCTGAAAATGGCGGCGGGTACGCATGGTACGGTTGGCAAAACAAGTTCTCAAACATCGATTTTTATTTTTTTATTGACTTTTTTTGTTATAAATTATTCTTTTTTAATATTATTAATTAATAATAGTAGAAATAATGTCAAAAAATATTAATAAAATAAATAAGGAGCAAGGGTACATTGACACTGGATTTTAAAATTTGTCTTTATTAATTGTGACATATCAGAATCATATTACAAAAATACCACCTCACATACATACATAAAGTCACGTCCTTATCCCTTAGGCCAGTAAAGTAAAGGCGGAACTACATTAGACCGACGCACACGTCTGAGACGTCGCTGACGTGTGTGATTGGTGTGCACACTAGACCGACGCCGCCGACGCGTACGCGTGTTTTGTGCGATCATTTCACGCTGGTTTTTGAACAAGACAGGCGGTACCTGCCTAGCTAAATGATTATTAGTTCTCTATAAGACAAGAAAAGGATTTAGTTTAAAAATGTACGAATCAGACAGAGAATTTGAAGTAAATGATCATGGGCATTTTTGTATGAGAGCTGGGCGTAAAACCAACAGAAATAAAATTTGTTGTAATTTACTTTATTGTACTTATAAATACCCCCCTAAATACTTGTTAACCCCAATATCGACCGTGTATCACTGCAAAAAAATCCCAAAGATTGGTTAAATAAAACACACATATTTGTTAAAAACTACTATTTATTGATACCTTTTATTCAAATATCAATGATTATCATCAACTATAACATCTAATAAATGTTCTGCGGGTGCAATGAAAGGCTCGTGCCGTCCTAACCCTAAAAACCACAAAACTGAAACTATGTGGGCACCACTTCATACTTTTCTTCTGCCTGTTAAGCAAGTACAGTAATGCTCAACTATCGCATTTCTACCGATTTGGTCTCTATCAATCAAAATGTAAGTATTATATGTGCGCGATCTGACATGCCGCGACTGTATTTTAATTCGAAGCAACCACACATTAGTTTGTAGAATATTACATCTGTTTAAATCATCTAATGACTCCTCTATATAATTCAATTAAATAAACACCATCGCGGAAATGTTCTGCGATATACGATTTTGCTAGTTTTATATGATAAGTTCTCAAAGCGTGAAGCACTATACATTCCTCGGTTAAACGTGGAAAATCATTTAGGAATGGTAGATTTGCTTCCATTCTTACAAGTCTCGACGTTGTCGATTCAGATTTTTAAGTTCAACGTAATCGAATATAAGATTTGGGTTGTTTATTTTTTCATCAATAATGTTTATTATATCCGAAGCTAGTCGATGGTTTTCAAAAACTGGGTGAAAAGCATTTAAAAGGCTAGCACCAATTTTTAAATCTACAAATATATGGGGAAGAGCTCTATTAATATTATGTATGTTTGTCGCAGCAGTTTAAAACACTGTTTTATTTTGCCATTCATACCTTCCACTACCCAGCGGCTAATGGTGATCGTTCGCAATTTATTGGCTTGGTACGTTGTTAATTGGGTTTCCTTTCTGTCTTTTGTGGGTGGTATGTGTACCTCATAACCCCACTCTTCAATACTAGCTAAGCTATCCCTAAAACCCCGATCAACCAAAATAACGTCGTTTTGTTGAAAAATCCAATGCCAAGCACTATTTTCATCATGCATAATGCCTTGCATGATTGTTGCATCAGATGTAGTGGCGGCATACGGACCTAGGATATCCAAAATGTAGCCATCAGTGCTGACAATCATAAAGGGTTTTAGTAAATTCTCATACTTATGCAAGCTACAGGGTGGCCCATAAGTCCTTACACATGTAAATAATTAATAAATAAAAAACGAATTACAATAAGAAATACCTTTTTATTTCGTATTAACCTTTATAAAATGGGAATTATTTTTTGAAAATAACATCATCCAAATGTAACCCGTTACGATCACGGCACTCCTGTAAGCGACGTCTAAAACTATCGACGACTGCGCGGCAAGTCAGTTCTGTGATGTTAGCCATTTCTCTTTGAATATTTTCTTTTAGGGCTTCAATTGACCGCGGGTTTGTGTCATACACTTTAGATTTCAGATAACCCCATAAGAAAAAGTCCATCGGGGTTAGATCCGGACTACGTGGTGGCCAGGAAATGTCTCCTCTTCGAGAGATCACTTTGTTGGGGAAAAGTTCACGAATGACGGGCATAGAAAGAAAGAAAGAAAGAAAGAAATATATATTTATTTAGCACAGACCAAAAGACACACAAAACACCCAGATACATACATCAGATAAAAACAAACAAGAAAAAAAAAAAACAATAAAAAAATAATAACAATTAAAAAAGATAATAAAAAAGAAACCCGGAAAGTGTGCCTCACGGCTGCGCTAAAAAGGTCCCAGTTCAGCAAAAATGCCAGACAACTAGTGCCTGACGCTAGTTTTCAACCGGACCTAGTGTGTGAGGTGACGGATGTAAATCAGTTTCATACTGCAACATGTGTGTATGCATACTTACTTAAATAAAACAAAATAAATATTTTTTTGTCAGATAAAACAGTAACGAATAAACGAATATGTATAAATAGTGTGATATTGAGTAACATTGCAAAAATAAACAAAAAAATACTGATATATAAATAAGTGTGATTGCCGCGTGATACTTAGACCTTCGCAAATAAAGAAATTCTACGAAACGAGTCAGAACAAAAACCTGTTTTATACGATGCCTGACTTCCATGTTTCAACACATTGTCATAATAATAATTTATTAATCCGTGCACTGTAATGTCATCGCACAATACGCTGCAAGCAGCCGAGCGCGGCGGACTATTTTCGGTCAGTTTGCAACTTGTGTGTGTTTTGATCGTGTCTTAGCTGTTGTTTGCATTGGGATTATTAACTAAATAACGTCTATAAATAAGTCAGGTAAAACATTTTTGGCGGAAGTGGAAATGGGAGTAACAAAACATGCACAAAATAAACGAAAAATATAAGGATGAAAAAGGTAAGCGCTAGTCGATAATAGAAATATTTGTATAATGAATAAATAATGAATTCTTGTTTAATGTGAAAACTACCCACTTTTAATTTCCCGTCTATTTCTACAGCCTCATGGATGTCAAACCACAAACTGCACACAGGTTCGCCCACTGCCAGCTCTTGGTGAAGGATGGGTGAAATGACGCCATCCCGACATCGCACGTCTCATTCGTGATCAAGTAGGCCAGGCAACATTAGGTACCTACGTTGACAAGCAAACATGATTCAGCGATGCATAAGTTTAAAGGTATAACGTTTATTTAATTTGTTTGTCTTGCATTTTACAGGTCTCACAACTGCGAATGGGGCGCAGCGGCGCTGCCGCGTCACGAATAACGCAACCACAACCACGGACCGAGGATACAGGGGCACCAGCAAGCCAACTGAGCCGAGCGCCAGCATGAGCAAGAGCAGTTCCCAGCAATGAAACTGTATAGTATTATAACAAGTTATTTACATTTCCGTGCAACATTCACCGACAGAAACACTGACACATACTCAACTGGGTAGGTACTCATACCTCATATAATTGAGACATTTAGTGTGACCATATCTAGCTTCCTTTGCGCTTCTATGAGGTACTGCCGTAAGCGTCGTCTAAAAACGTCTATGGTGTTGATTTCTCTAATCGGTGGTGGTAGGTTATTCCATATTTTGGAAGCCGCGTAACGAAAGCTACCTCTAAAAGCGGCTGTACTATGCGACTGGGTCGAGAGTTGTTGCGAGCATTGCCTTCTCCCACATTCACGTCTACTGGCTATCCAACTTAACTTTTCGTACAGGTAGTCCGGCTTCTGGTATTTAACTACACCAAACAGAAGGCAGGCCAAGTGCAGTTTGCGTCTCGATTTCATTTTTAATGTGAAATGTTTATTTAAAAACGGAGTCACGTGACTTCTAGGAGGAATATTATAACAAAACCGAGCACACGCGTTTTGAACCCTTTGAATGAGCCGATCTGTGCGAGCCAGTAGGCGCGGGCCGTATACTGTATCAGCGTAGTTTAGCCTAGACAAAACCAGGGTTTCAACTAGCTGCTCCCGTAGTGTTTCGGACAAGTACGGCCTAACTTTGTACAAAACTTTCAGGCGGTAAAAACAGTTTCTTACCGACTCGGCTACATGTTTTTCGAAACGAAGGTGGAAGCAATAGTCGATGTAAGAGCAGTGCCGTCACCCAAACGCAGATCCACAAGTTGCTTTCTATCACTAAGGTAGCTGCGGAACCATTGCGTAGCGCTGGGGTCAAATCCGTAATAATTGAGCTTCGATAGTAATAACGGAATATTTATTGCGTCAAATGCCCGGGAAAAATCTAACAAGATCAGCAAAGAACACATTCCCTTATCTTGGGCTGATAGAAGATTATCAGTTACATCCAGTAAAGCAGTGGCAGTACTGCGCTGTTTTCTGAAACCAGACTGTAAGTCCGGCAACACGTTAGTTTGTTCCAGAAAATTAGTTAACTGGTGGCTGACGACTTTCTCTAACACTTTCGACAGACACCGCAAAATGCTAATAGGGCGAAGGTCTTTTACTTCAATTGGATTGTCATTTTTTGGTAAGGGCCTAACTGAAGCAATTTTCCATTGGTCAGGGAACGTTGACGTCACTATTGAGCAGTTTGTAATGTCAGTTACAGTATTTAGTGCATATGGCAGAACCATGTTTAACATCTCAAGGGTAATATTATCATAACCTTCGGCGTTACTTTTAAGGTTGGATATAATACGAGAGATGTCTTTCTGTTCCACAGGATTGATTGTGAAAATTGCTTCACCATGCCTATGGTTCTCAAAATAAGTTATAAGTGTCGTCCTTGCAACGGGGTTGCCGGGAACTATCAAAAAAGTATTATTAATTAAGTTTGGATCTGTAAAATGCGACGGAAGGTCTTGTCTAGGTTTATAGGGTGATAATGTGGATTTAAGATTTTTCCATAATAGTTTAGGGTTCATTATTTGATTATTTATATTATGCTTGAAAAACGCAACTTTTTCGTTGTACAAAGAACTTAACACAAGGGACTTTAACTCTTTGTAGTATTCTTTTTTAGAATCTGACTTCATTTTCCTGGAACAAGTTAACGCATCGTCCCGTAAACGCATCATAAATTTAATCGTATCAGTTATCCACGGATAAGACTTTTCCTTGACAGTACATGTTTTGATTGGCGCGTGAACATCGAACAGTGAAATTATGCTGGAGTTAAATACATGCACCATGTCATTTACATTGTCAAGCGAGGAAATGCTTTCAAGACATAAAAGCAACAAGTCCATATTAAAGCTATCCATGCAAACATTTTTAAGCGGCCTACATTTGACCACGTATGGCTTAAACTTGTCACGTTTTATGTGAAATTCCCCAACTATGATAGAATGACCATTAAGTGATCCAAAAGACTCCACTGACGTGTATCTTGCTCTTAGGTCGGTGCACAGGAGATCGATGAGAGTTTCACTGGTGACTGTGAAGTGTGTAGGAGAGGCAATTAATTGAGTAAGACTAAGGCTATTCAGAAATTCATTAATTTTTTTAGTTTTTGTGCAGCCTGTGTCCAGCAAATTCACATTAAAATCACCTAGCAATATGAAATGGTCACAATTACCCAGTGAGCTTAGCGTATCCGTTATGGCGTCCAGGAAAAGGACAAGGTCAAGCCATGGTGGCCGGTACGCAGTACCTATAGCATTTTTTTTGCCGTTCATTGAAAGCGTTAGCCACATTTGTTCGACCGATTCGAACCTGGGATCGACTGCGCTAGTCCAAGTTCGCGCGCTCAGTCCCCGCCGCAGATAAAAACCGACGCCCCCACCACGACCCGAGCGCACACTCGCTGGCCGCGGCGTGTGACGCAGACGGTAGCCCGGCACCACCGGCGCGCGCCCCTCTTCGCCCGGTCGCAACCAAGTTTCGTTAATGGCCATAACGTCAAAACAATGCCTGTCTAGTGCACCAATCAAGTTATCATGACCTGTACCCAATGATATGATATAGCGGTGTTAGAGGTATGGGCCGTCGCGCCATCCTGTTGAAACCAGGTCCGCCTATTTTAGCCTGGAAAATTCTGCAACGCTGGTGTAAAAAACTCCTCGATCATTGCTACATATCGCTCTGAATTAACTGTAATCGCGCGACCTCTGCCGTCTTCAAAAAAATAAGGGCCTATGATGCCACGAGCTGACATAGCGGCCCATACCGTCACTTTAGGGCTGTGTAATGGCTTCTGATGTTTACGTTTTGGATTTTCGGGGCTCCAGTAGCGGCAATTTTGTTTACTTACATGCCCATTAATGTGGAAGTGAGCTTCATCAGAGAATAACACGTTATTGAACGAAGAAAAGCGGCTAAACATTTCATTCGCGTAATTTAGTCTCTGGATGGCGTCAGTGTCTTTTAATTCCTGGACCAACTGAATTTTGTAGGGGTGCAGACGTAAATCTTTCTTTAAAATCCGCTGTAACGATGTTCTGGATACGTTTAATATTCTGGAACGCTTACGAGTAGACTGGGTAGGATTTTCACGAACAGACTGTAACACTATGTCGATGTTTTCTTCCGTCCTTGATGTCCTTGGTCGGCCCGACCGCTTTTTATCTAACGTCGAACCAGTCTCTTCAAACTTTGCAACCCAGTTGTTGATCGTTTGAACAGTTGGAGTGTCATGAAAGTTGTGTAGATTGTGATGTTCTCGAAATTTACGCCGCGCAATGGTTGCCGAAAAATTGTTCCGATAAAACTCGCGCACACAAAAAGCACGGTCCGCACCGGTGAAACGCTCCATGGCGACTGACTTCCCAGAAACCGAACGTACTGTTTTTGCCCCGCCCGCGCCCCTCCCGCGCGTCTTATGCATTTTATTCGAAATTTACATTTTAAAGGACTTATGGGCCAACCTGTATAAGACAATCGTTGAAACAAAAAAATTTAACTTTTTTCTATATAAATATATGTACCATCGCAAATAATTATTGCTATGCTGTTTTCACTGTTACCGAATATGTGTTTTGGTATCAACAAATTCCTCTCTAAGATATTATTCCTTGTGATATGGTCAAACCCTAGATGTAAAGAGGTAAATTCTGCCTCTATACATCCTCTAGCGATTTTCAATTTTCTTTCTAGAGTTCGACGAGACATACCATACATAACGACTGACGCGCATTGCCCGGCCTGCTCGCACGCTTGTTTTTTTGGTCGGCGCCTGAGTAAGAGAGACGTTAGAAAGGGATGGAATGTAGTAATTTCGTTAAGGGTCCCATACACTTACAGTCCGCCTGCAGTCTCTGGTCTTAACGGGCGGCCTGCCGTCCAAGATCTGCATAGCTCACACACTATAGCGATTATTGCCTGCCGGCAATGATCGAACAACGGCTCTGAGTCTACACACTAGCAGGCGGCAGTCGACAGTTTCACACCGCAATGCCGCGTGCCGGCAATTGCCTGACATAACGGCTAGGGCGTACACACTATCAGACGACAGTCGGTAGTTCGATGCAGCCAGCTGCGCATAGTTGTTGACAGTTTTGAAAACATCAAGTGATAATGTTACGTAAAAAACGATGTGCTATTTTAATATTTCGTTTATTATCATCATCAGAAAGAAGATATTGGATGAAAAAGTGGTTGCGTGGAAGAGAATCAAGATCTCATATGACGTTAGTACGTGAACTGAGGCAATCGCATCAGGAAGATCTATTTAATTACTTGCGAATGTCTTCAGAGACCTTTAACATGTTATTGACCATGGTTAAACCATACATCAGTAAAATGAATACAAAAATGCGTCAGTCTATAAGCGCAGAAGAGAGATTAATAGCAACTTTGCGGTATTTGGCAACAGGACAAAGCTTTGAGGATTTAAAATTTCCTACAAGAATTTCACCTCAATCTCTGGGTGTAATTATCCCGCAAACATCGAAATATATTTGTTTAGTGCTAAAGGATTTATACAGGGTGTCCAGTAAATAGTACGACATATTTCAGGGGGTGATAGCTTGAGTCAATACCTACCAAAACAACACAATATATGTTCCGCGAAATGTAACTTTTTTTGTCACCACTGTAGGTAGCGATAAGAAAATCGTTCTGCGAAAATTTAAACAAAAAATGGTATTTCTTGAAAAAGATCTTGTTTTTGATAGAAAAAAGACTTACCAATGAGTAGAGTAACTATTCACAAATAATTTGACGTAAAAAAAAACTAGAAAATAAATTTTTCATTACGAGATACTTCAAAATCTGTTTCAAGGTAGAGATTTTTCGATATTTCGGAAAATTTTGTATAACTGTAAATCCGTAACATTTTGCGGAACATATATTTTGTTGTTTTGGTAGGTATTGACCCAAGCTATCACCCCCTGCAATATGTCGTACTATTTACTGGACACCCTGTATATATGAAGGTAAGCAAACAATATTTAGAAATTATTAATTGCTTTATTGAGAAAAAAAAAATACAAGTACTTTTTAACAAAAACCAGGAATAGATATAAGTAATATCTATTGATGTGGTTTACTTGTTTCTTCCAGTCGTCTCGCGTAATTGAAGCTATGGCCTCTTTTGTGAACTCCTCAATTTTATTTTCGTGTTGCTCCACATTTTTATCTGCGACCCGTTGTTTTATTAAATTCCAAACATGTTCTATCGGGTTCAGGTCGCAGTTGTAAGGAGGGAGTCTGAGGACTTCATGGCCATGTTCACGCAGAAGTTCGTCCACCAAATACTTTTTCTCTGGGCGATGCTTTTTTAGTTGCATGAGCAGCTCTGCTTTGGTCCAGTCTTCTTCAAATGAGACACCGTGCTCCTGCATCCATATCTTTATGTCCGCTTTGCGGGTTGCAGTCGTTGGCGCTTTATCCAACTGCATACTTTGGTAGGATGCATTATCCATGACGAGAATGGAGTTTTCAGGCAGATATGGTATTAGTTTTTCTTTTAAATATTTCGTAAAGTTATTACCATCCATCTCGTCATGGTAGTCGCCTTTTTTTTTCTTTCTTTCCTTTTCATGCACCTTCCACAAACCCATCCTCTGAGCCGGCATGAACCATCACCCACCTTTGTCCAGGACTATCATTTTTGCGAACGCCTTTGTCGGTGGATGACTGCCAGCACTTGCTGACAGTATAATGGGCATGGATCCACGACTCATCCATATATACTACCTACTTTCTTTTTTTCCGCACCCATGGCATCATTTTGTCGGAAGCGGCGGAAATATTTAACTCGCCACGCTTTTATATTATCGCGCTCTATGAGCACCATTCGGTTCTGGCGGCATTTTTTAAATTTAAATCCGAGCTTTTCTTTTAAAATCTTTCTTAATGTCGTTTTGGAGCCTTTATAGTTTAATTCAGCTTTTGTTGACGCCAGAATCTTGTTCAGCGTAGGTACCTCCTTTTGAACGTCGTATATTGAGGCCACAATATTTCTAATGGCACATATATCGAAGTTATCCATGGGGACACGCGTATTATTTTTGCCTTTTCTGCCCTTACTCGGCGTACGGAGCTTGGTGTTGGTTTGTTCTGCAAGTTTACCTGAAATAAGAGTAAAATATTACTATTACTGTCAGTTATCGTTATAGAGCGACGCCGTTCGCACACGCCGGTGAGTACGATCAAAACCATGAATGACTTGATCGATACGGGGCGTCTGTGGACCCGTATTTTCAGATTGCTTCAAGTTTTGAAGATGATACTATCTACACTATCTACAGCTATGATGGTGGATAATGATGATGGATGATGATTGATGATGGTGATGGATGATGTTGGATGATGATGATGGTGGTGGGTGATGATGTTGATGATAATGTATGAAGATGATGGCGTATGATGGATGATGTTGATGGATGATGGTATTGGATGATGATGGTGGTGGATGATGGATGATGATGGTGGTGGATGATGGATGATGATGGTGGTGGGTGATGCTGATGATTGTATGATGATGGCGATATTGGCGATGGATGATGATGATGGACGATGATGATAATGGTGGGCGATGATTATGGTGTTTGATGATGATGAATGATGATGGTGATGGATGATGACGATGGCTGATGGTCAGCAACACTGAACTTAGTCATACTCGCTGCCAAAAGGACTCGTTTCCAGGCCAGAAAATCTATATAAAAAAATCATACTCGATAGAGGTAAGGCTAATCATCTTCAAATAAATTGATTTATCTATCTTGGTCACGCCCATAAAGCAACCGCGTAAAATAATGTGTAGGTACCATGTAATTACCTTTTTTCTTTATTTTCGATATAGTAGCCATCAATAAATTAGTCGCCATCGCTGCGCGTGCGGCGCTATACTTTAACGGATGATAACGCTCCAAGTTCTTCTCTTCGTCAAAGTATTTTATAACGTTGTAAACAATGTCACGTGAATCACTGAAGAATCTTTCCACGTTTTCGTGAAGCCATTGTTCAATCAATCACAAAATGTCAACGTTCGTAACAAAAACTTAACGAAAATAAATAACAATCAAACGTAACGCAAACAAATAACAATCAAACTCAACAAAAACAACAATGAATATCAACGAAAACAACAAAATAACGGAACGAATTTAACGATAACTCCGAGTGCGTCAAGTAGCGTGGAAAGCGAATCCTGACTGACTATTTTTTTGTAGCGCGTACGTCACTGTGTGAGTATAGACAGCGATAGAGAGTGAGCAAGAACGCATGCGAGCGGACGTCATTTTCAGATCTATTCTCTATCTGCGCGGCTTATATCTACTTTTTCTAGATACTGATAACCCTGGCGTTTTACGCCAGCGGTTCCTATGAGACCTTGGTAGGGCAGCATCGCTCTCATTCGGTTTCCTAGCCGAGCGTCTCCAGGGCGTTCAAACAAGTGACCCTGGCCCTGAACCACCCACATGTGTTTAGGAAACACGTAACTTTCCCTTTGAAAAGGGAGGCCCGAGAAAGGGCTAGGACAGTGTAAGTCTAAAGACTATAGCGCATAATAATTATGTAATGATGATGCACGACAATATATTGCAGTGAGTTGCTATTTAAAATACTTATAATTTTTGATTATCGTTCAAAATGTGTTTGACGTGGGCCATAGCTTGGCATTATCCTTTTGTCTGTTGGGAGCAAAGCAAGGTTACTAGCCAAATGAATGATTCGTTGATTATCCCTAGTTTTCTTCATGCCCAAAGATTTTGCCTTACGTCGCAGAGCATTCAGAAAGTGATAATGACATCCTGTAACTTTTATACCAATTTTAGTTAATGCACTTATGGCTGCCTGTTCAAAATCAGTCATGACCACACCAGGCTGCCATTCCGGAATTCTTATTTTGAGTAGTTCGAACAGTGTAGAGTACGCTTTTTCATTTTGATGAGTCATAAATGCAAAGGCTAATGGGACAATATTTTTGTATTCCAAATTGCTACCAAGGTCTCCATGAATGACGTAAATTTGACGAAATGGTTCCGGGCATGACATAAGTACCGTCCATGAAAAACATTGTGGAAGTTTTAAGCAAGTCTTTCCCTGTTTCATTGCAAAATAGTATGATTCTCATGGAATCTTCACAATAATCAGCGAGCAAAAATTTCAAGAACTGTTGAGGTACTTCTACCTCTCCACCATTTTTGACAAGAGTTTTTTCAACACAGGCAGCTTTATTTCGTTGCCTGTAAATTGAAGATTTTTTTTCATTGAAACTTGTCGTCGGCTTATCGGCGAGTAAATCCCAACGATTTGTCGTGATTTTAGCTATTGCCCGTTTAAAAACTTTAGGAGCTGGCTCCTCGCCCTTTACTGCCTCATCACAACATTCGCTAATAGTAGCATCAATACAATTCTGGGCAAGGTCAGGCTGGCACTGTTCACTATGTGTCTTTCTATTTATAACACCATCTCGGTGCTAAAACAAAAAAGTAGGTCCAACCTCACGTTAAAACGCCAAACGCCTAACAAGTCAACAGCATTAGAAGGATCCAGATTTGACAGGATTAGGAAATTTAGAGTGGCGTTCATAAAACGGACTCACGTTCGACTCAATGTTGAGCAGCCGATTTTAACAGAAAAATTTATAGACGATCTGTCAAAATCGGCTACTCAAGATTAAGTCGAACTATGGTCGAACTTGAGCCCTTGAGGTCGCTTTATGAATGTCACGAATGCCACTCTTTTTAAAACTATCCCGAGGACTCGTATAGAGTAGGTGCACTGGTCTGTGACGTTATGTAAGAGTCTAAAGAAAATAGTTACCTTCGATAAAGTTACCGATCCTTTACATTTTAATTCCGACTTGTATTGTTTACCTTTCTCAAGGAATTTGTTCCCTTTCTGTTTGTATGTCATTAGAATATTATTCACCATTAAGTAGATAAATAATCAATTTATGTTCTCATTAGACTTATGATGTTTGTATACCATTAGATTAGTTAATAATGTTGTAAGATGATTAATTAATGAAGGAACAAGGGTCGTGGTACTTATCTACCCCTTCCAGTAATGATTTTATGTATAAATAGTTACCACCGCTCTTTCCTAGTGTGCAGTCAGTAAGTAATAGTCAGTAACACAAGTCAGTAAGTCGTCAATCTGAAGTAACACTCTTGGAAGTGTATTTAATTAATATTACTTGTAACTCTCATTTGACTAAAGTAAAAAGTTCAGATAATCAAATCGTGTCTCAATCAAGTGTCTCCCACACACCTATCGACAACGCCACCGCTCGGGCCATTACAAATTGGTGTCAGAATACTTTTGGGAATACCAAATTTACATACGAATTCTCTAACAAAAACGTCGGCTATTGTTTCTGCAGTATGTTCGGGCAAAGCATACGCTTGTGAATATTTAGTTAAGTCATCTTGAAGAGTCAAAATATATTTGTTTCCGTTGAGAGTCAATGGAAAAGGTCCTACAATATCTAAACTAACTCTTTCAAATGCTTCGCTTGCCGTTGTTGTTATAATCATAGGTTCTCTATGTTTTTTCCGTACGAGTTTGTTTTGTTGGCATGACTCACACTGTGATATAAAATCTTTTATTTCTTTTTTCATATTTTGCCATTTATAGATATTTTTAATTCTTTTGTAAGTCTTGTGGAAACCTGCATGGCCTGCCATAAGACTACTGTGCATCTCTTTTAAGATAGGTACCTGGAATTTCATTCGGTGAAGGGATGATTAATGTATTATTATATATACACACATCAAAAGTGTCTAGGGATCAACATATATTTTTGCAATAACTTTTCTCCTGATTGATATTAATTAAAATTTTCTTTAAGGATTCATCAAATAAAGTGTTTTCGTTTGTCACAGTAACGATAAACCAAGTCACCTTTGCATTAATAAAGAAATTTGCCATTTTCCTAATAAAGGGATTTTTGACATTTGAACCACTAACACAAAAGTTCGAAAAAAAGACTGAAATAACAGTTTTCTTTAAAATTTTATTGGGTAACTTAAACAATTAATAATCCGTGTTTCTACCGCGAACACTAACAACACAAGAACATCGGTTTGGCATACTCAAAATGAGTTCATCCAAATCACGCTGTGGAATGGCAGCCCATGTTCGTTGCAACAACAAAAAAAGGTCTTCTTGCGACTGGATACCCTCCATATTCGGCAGAGCTTTTCTCTGTAGCATATCCCATGCATGCTCAATCGGGTTCAAGTCTGGCGACTGAGCAGGCCAGGGCAGGACATTGATGTTAGCTGCGGCGAGAGTCTGTCTTACAACTCTTGCGGTGTGCGGTCGTGCATTATCATGCATTAACTGAAATAAGGGACCGATTTGCACTTGTAGAGGAACGATGACGTCTGATACAATCGTCTCAGCATAAATTTGAGCGTTGAGGTTGCCTCTGATCCAAATCAACTCAGTTCTTCCGCCGATCCAAATACCCGCCCATACCATGATGGTTCCACCACTATAAGGATGGACTTCCTGGCAGGATTTTAATCGCTGTTGGCGTCCAGGGGTTCTCCAGTGTCGTATACGTCTTGTATCCGGTCTCATACCAAAACGAGACTCATCAGAAAAGCACACGAAACGCCATTGTTCTTCTGCCCAATTTCTGTGTTCAAGAGCCCATTGATATCGAATCCTACGATTGTGCATTGCTATAGGTGGTACCCGTAGCGGTCTTCGGGAATGAAGGTTCACTTCATGCAAGCGGTTTCTGACTGTTTGGTCGCTAATTAAGTTCCCTGAAGAGTGATGAAGCCTCACGGCTAACATCATGGCGGTTATTGTTGGAGCTCTTCGAGTTAAGATTTGAATGTATCGGTCTTGTCTCCGTGTGGTGCAGCGATACCGTCCTCCATGGCGCTCAGCCACGGTACCAGTGCTTCGGTAACGTGTCCAAAGTCGACTGATAACACTCTGACTTGTATTCAGAGCTAAAGCCACAGTACGTTGCCGGGAACCAGCTTCTATCATTCCCACGGCTCTGAGCATTTCTTCCCTGCTTAAATGACGTCGCCGCTCCATAATAACGTTGGTTTTAATCAGTAGTAGGGAAACAGTAGCACTAATAATGTCTTCAATGCGTTGTATGTTTTTATAGGGAAAATATTGACAGCTGATTTTCATCTTTTACTCGAATTTGATTCACAGTTCCTGATTCAAATTATGAAATGCACCAAAAAGGATCCATATAAATTTATAAAATCATAAATTTATTACAAAGCCTAATCTCAATCTCAAGAAATCCGCATAAAAATGCTTGATCCCTAGACACTTTTGATGTGTGTATTTATTTTGATATTTGTTTTCATGAATATGAATCTTAACATCATTCTTGACTTTTAACAGTTAAATCTGTCATATTTGTCTCCGAGTCGAGTTAAGTGAAACTCGCTTTCTTTTTCTTTTATTAAATATTCCTTGACTGTATTTAATAAATTGAAATAAGTTTCATAATTAGATTTATCCCAGTAGTTTTGTTTTGTACAACCATAATAAAATGTTGATTCATTTTCGTGAAATACGGCAACTTCATTTATTTTAATATTATTAATTTTATTTAAATGGTCATAGCCATTAACTAATTTTTTTAAACTTTCATCGTTAATTTGTTTGTCCGCTGATATGGGTATAAAAATATTTTTCTTTATCACACTTAATTCGTCGTTAATTTCGCATAAGTTATTATTTATTATTATAGATTTTTGCACCGTTTCTAAAAATGATTTATAATCTTCGCGTATTTTTGACGTTGCTGTCATTATTTCTTTGTTTTCAACCGTTGGAACTACTCTGCTTAATGCGTCTGCATTAGTATTTAATTTGCCTGGTTTATAAATTGGAATAAAATCGTATTCTTCGAGAGATAATCGCCACCTGAAAATTCTAGCGCCATCATTTTTTGAATTGAATAGGTATGTCAAGGGTTTATGATTTGGGATCATATTAAAGGACAATGCAACTTTTCCTTTGACCGCTGGCCCAAAAAATGACACCTGTTGTACATAGCTGAAACCTATGCCAAACGTTAGTACTAATCATCCATGACAACTTTTACTATGGGGCCAAATAAATCTATCCCAGGAAAAAAAATATACAGGGTAACAAATGTTTGAAAAAAGTGTCGATTTTTATGACTTAATTAGAGGTTTTGTTTGTTATAAATATCGCCAATTGTAAACATATGAACAATAGAACACCTAAATAGGATGTAGGATAGGATATTCAGAATCAAAAATAATACAACATAGTTCAATAGACGCAGATAGCATTTATTATGACTACTAATCATTATCAACTATAACGCTATCTAAATAAAGGGCAGGGCGGTGAATGATGTCTTGGTGTCTGGCCCACGCAAGAAACCATACTATGGTCATTGTATGAGCGCAAACACCAATAGTTCTCCTGCCCGTCAAACAACTACAACAATAGTTACTAATACAATTTCTTCCTTGTGAGTTACCATCTATTAATATATAGCAAAAATATTTTCTAGAATTGCTGTGTCGGCTTTTAATACGCGCTCTTAGTAACCAAACATTCTCAAATGGCAATTGAAACTCATCTAAGCCTCTTAGTTGCGTATCTGCACATATTTCAATAATGTATTCGCCTCCGCGGACATGCTCGCTATAATAGCTCGCAGCAAGTTTTAGTTGGTAAGTGCCTACCGAATACAACATTAATTCATCTTCGGACAATACAGGAAACTGAGGAAGATTAGGTAAATCCCCCGTAATATTAAAGAAGACCGTTCTCTGTCTATTTAAATTATTTTCGTCCACGTAATCTGCCAATCTATTAGGAACATGGACTCTGTTTCTTATTATTTCAAGAAATTCTTCAGCATGACGATTATCCACGAGAGGTATGTGAAAAGCATTAATTAGTGCTGCAGCAATCCTGAAGTCCTCGAACATGTGCAACATGGATTTATTAAAGTAAGTCTGTCGAAACAATCTGTAGTCTCTTTTAAATCTCCCGTTTACGACCTCAACGGGCCAACGGCATATTGTACACAACCTTGACTTATTGGCCTGTACTGTTGTTAATTGCGATGCTCGTCCACTATTTGACTCTGGTATTACACCTATAAAACCATAGGTTTCTAACTCACTAACCACATCACGGAAGCCTCTGTCTAAAATAAAAACGTCGCCAGAGTTTAGGTACCACGGTATAACGCCACCTTCTCTCTCTAATAGCTCCCTTAAAATAGTAGCATCATTTTTGTTTGCAGAGTATGGACCTTCAACCTCTAAAATATATCCGTCACAAGTGACAATCATAAATGGCTTTAAAAGATTTCGGTATTTATGTGGGCTGTAAGTGTCTTTCTGAAATGCAAAGTTCGTGCTTTTTTGGACGTATATATATGTAGCATCGCAAATAACAATTGCTTTTGAATAATCCGGCCTGCCAAATAATGTATTCGGTAATAGAAGATTTCGCCTTGCAGCTTGTTCGCGACTTATATGGTTAAAACCTAAATGTAGAGGCACGAAATCTTCGGTTAAGCATTGCCTAGCTAAGTTCAATTTCTTTTCTAGATTTTGACGCGTCATGTGAAATATAGAAGCCAATCTATCATCAGTTTCTCCAGTTCTTATTTTAGATAGGAAGATACCTAATACAGTTTTAGGTTTTCTAGTTCTTCTAGACAAAGAGGGTGTCACTTCTAGAATTCTAATAAATTCATCCCGCGTTCGACCTGTCCAGTAATGAAGTTCTGCTTCATCAAATTCCTCTATTGCCTCAAAATCTAACAAATGTTTATTGTGGTTTTTTAATAAGCGGATTATATCGAGCATGTACTGCGGATTGAATTCAAAACGCCGGTTTGGTGCCTCCAATAACATCTGCCAACTATCGGTTTGCAAGTGATCACTGCATACACGAGCGTTTAAAGGAATATAATAGTTATATTCCATGATCATCTTCATTTTTACAGTTTCGGCAATTCTGTGTCGAGATGTACTTTGACAACCGTGAAATAAACACGAATTTCCTGAATTAGGACCTCGCGAAAATCCATTTAAATTGAAAACAGCATTGTTATTAACTAATACATTTTGTTCAATCGGTTGCCTTTGTTCTTCGACTTCGGGCTGTTCTTGGTCCAATAGAGGCTGGTTTTGGTCTGGAACTAGTTCAGGTTGCACGACTTCTCCAGGTTGATGTTGTGCTTCATTTGGCACGACGTTTCGCTCTGGAGCGACTGGCTGTTCCTGTTCGACCTCAGGTTGATGAATAATAGGTAAACCTTCACCCTCCGCATTGCGCTGCAGAATACTTCCTCGTCGGGCTCGCATCCAACAACGGAAACAAACGTATTCCTCGTTGTTATAAGTGAGCTGAAAAATAATATACTATAGATATATAATATATACTAATCGAATATACTATTCGTTCCAAGTCTAATAACTATAGAAATACTAGCTTTCCGCCCGGGACTTCTCCCGTGTATATAACTTAACTAGCATTTTGCCCGCGGCTTCGCTCCCGTGGGACCCGTTATTTTTCCCGGGAAAAAAGTATCCTTTGTTACTCCCTGAAAACTAAGCTTTCTAATGGTAAAAGAATTTTTCAAATCGGTTTAGTAGTTTCGGAGCCTATTCAATACAAACAAACAATGAAATCTTTCCTCTTTATAATATTAGTATAGAAGTATAGATGTAAACCCCCCATATAAACATGCAACACCTTTTCACTCTCTCTAAGTTTTATATTCGCAACAAGAGTAGCCTAATGTCCTTTTTCAAGGGCCCATCAACCTATCTCTATACCAAAACTTATCGACATCCCTTCAACCGTTTAGGGGTGAAAAGGTAACAGACAAACATGAGTTATTTTCACATTTATAATATTTTTGGATATTAGGAAAAACAGTGGTGATAGTAATCACTAAACTCACCTCATATGGGAGCGCTGACTGAATATTCTCGATGGCACGAGCATGTCGATTACGAATATTCGCAGTCAAAGTAATCCTTCGAATACGTAGTACAGATATACTGCATAACACACACACTTGGCGTCCTCGTGGTAGGAACATCTTCCAAATATATCGGTGTCCGGTAATTGTAGCAAAATCGGAGTCAGGTAAACGAAGCAATGGTCAGAGTATTAAGAATCGATTGGAGTCCAAGGTTAAGAGCACAGTCACAGAAAAAAAACACGATAAGCGCACAGTAACGTACCAAAAGACAAGCAATGGACGACTGCAAAGATTTGCTTCTTCATGACTTTGTAATGGGTAACAAAGACAACAAACAATAAGGATGCAGGTATATAATACCCCTTACGATGGAAAAGGACAACAAAAGCGCACACGCAGGTCTAAACAATTGCCGCAATATAGTGGTGCGGGAGGGGGACGAGGGGCGGGTACGCTAACTGCTACCTGACGCTGCGACGACGCGCGCGACGTGAAGAAGCGCGCCCATTATTCCTATACGTATGTTATACAGCACGGGTCATTATTTTTGTTAAGTTAGCACCAACACTTCTCTTATATTCTGAACAATTTGGCTCATTTAACAGGAATTAACCATTAAAAAATGAAATCATCAGCGAATTACTTCTGTATGCCTTTAAACCTTTACGAATTACATTAGGGGGATATTTTAAACCTGTTTAAAATAAACAAAACCTATAATTGAGTCATATAAAAACCGACACTTTTTTGAAACATTTGTTACCCTGTATATTTTTTTTCTTGGGATAGATTTATTTGGCCCCATAGTAAAAGTTGTCATGGATGATTAGTACTAACGTTTGGCGTAGGTTTCAGCTATGTACACTGAATTTCATATTTTTGAGCCAATTGGTTGCATTGTCCTTTACGGCCATATAAGTATGGACGAAAATGTTTAATACACCATATGATTGCTAAAAGTTCTCTTTCAGTGTTTGAATAATTTTGTTCAGCTTTATTTAATGTCCTACTAGCTAAGCAATTGGCAAATCCTGACCAATTGGGCCTTGTGATAGCACTCCTCCTATGGCATAATTACTAGCGTCTGTGGTAAGATTGAAAGGTTGATTGAAATCTGGATATATCAAAATTGGAGATTCACAGTTTCTTCTTAAGGGTTTCAAATGCATGTTGTTGTAGACTTGTCCAATTGAAAGGAACATCTTTTTTCAAGAGTTTAGTTAAAGGTTGTGACAAGCTACTGAAATCCGGTATAAACCTTCTATAGTATCCTGCTAACCCTAAGAATCCTTTTATATCTTTTACATTTTTAGGTATGGGGTAATTTTCTATTGCCGAAATCTTATTTGGATCTGGTTTAACTCCATCTTCCGTGATCAAATGACCTAAATACACACATCAAAAGTGTCTAGGGATCAACATATATTTTTGCAATAACTTTTCTCCTGATTGATATTAATTAAAATTTTCTTTAAGGATTCATCAAATAAAGTGTTTTCGTTTGTCACAGTAACGATAAACCAAGTCACCTTTGCATTAATAAAGAAATTTGCCATTTTCCTAATAAAGGGATTTTTGACATTTGAACCACTAACACAAAAGTTCGAAAAAAAGACTGAAATAACAGTTTTCTTTAAAATTTTATTGGGTAACTTAAACAATTAATAATCCGTGTTTCTACCGCGAACACTAACAACACAAGAACATCGGTTTGGCATACTCAAAATGAGTTCATCCAAATCACGCTGTGGAATGGCAGCCCATGTTCGTTGCAACAACAAAAAAAGGTCTTCTTGCGACTGGATACCCTCCATATTCGGCAGAGCTCTTCTCTGTAGCATATCCCATGCATGCTCAATCGGGTTCAAGTCTGGCGACTGAGCAGGCCAGGGCAGGACATTGATGTTAGCTGCGGCGAGAGTCTGTCTTACAACTCTTGCGGTGTGCGGTCGTGCATTATCATGCATTAACTGAAATAAGGGACCGATTTGCACTTGTAGAGGAACGATGACGTCTGATACAATCGTCTCAGCATAAATTTGAGCGTTGAGGTTGCCTCTGATCCAAATCAACTCAGTTCTTCCGCCGATCCAAATACCCGCCCATACCATGATGGTTCCACCACTATAAGGATGGACTTCCTGGCAGGATTTTAATCGCTGTTGGCGTCCAGGGCTTCTACAGTGTCGTATACGTCTTGTATCCGGTCTCATACCAAAACGAGACTCATCAGAAAAGCACACGAAACGCCATTGTTCTTCTGCCCAATTTCTGTGTTCAAGAGCCCATTGATATCGAATCCTACGATTGTGCATTGCTATAGGTGGTACCCGTAGCGGTCTTCGGGAATGAAGGTTCACTTCATGCAAGCGGTTTCTGACTGTTTGGTCGCTAATTAAGTTCCGTGAAGAGTGATGAAGCCTCACGGCTAACATCATGGCGGTTATTGTTGGAGCTCTTCGAGTTAAGATTTGAATGTATCGGTCTTGTCTCCGTGTGGTGCAGCGATACCGTCCTCCATGGCGCTCAGCCACGGTACCAGTGCTTCGGTAACGTGTCCAAAGTCGACTGATAACACTCTGACTTGTATTCAGAGCTAAAGCCACAGTACGTTGCCGGGAACCAGCTTCTATCATTCCCACGGCTCTGAGCATTTCTTCCCTGCTTAAATGACGTCGCCGCTCCATAATAACGTTGGTTTTAATCAGTAGTAGGGAAACAGTAGCACTAATAATGTCTTCAATGCGTTGTATGTTTTTATAGGGAAAATATTGACAGCTGATTTTCATCTTTTACTCGAATTTGATTCACAGTTCCTGATTCAAATTATGAAATGCACCAAAAAGGATCCATATAAATTTATAAAATCATAAATTTATTACAAAGCCACATCTCAATCTCAAGAAATCCGCATAAAAATGCTTGATCCCTAGACACTTTTGATGTGTGTACATAACTTCACGTTTTAAAAATTCGCACTTATCAGGCTGCAATTTTAAATTATTGGTGGAAAATCTTTCAAAAACTTCTTTCAACTTTCGATTGTGGTTTTCGAGATTATCAGCATGAATAACGACATCATCTAAATAAACAAAGCAACGATTTCCTTGTAATCCGGTTAAAACACTATTCATTAATCGTTGAAACGTCGCGGGAGCGTTTTTTAAACCAAATGGCATTCTATTGTATTCAAAATGTCCTTGAGGGACGGTGAACGCCGTTTTTGGTGAGTCCTTAGGATGCATTTTAATTTGATGAAAGCCTGAGGCTAGATCAAGTGTTGTAAAATATTTTGAATGACCTAGTTGGTCTAATATTTCTGTTATTTGAGGCAAGGGATAGGAGTCCCCGATGCTGACCTCATTTAACTTCCTATAATCTACAACAACTCGCCATTTCTTTTGACCCGAAGCATCCATTTTCTTAGGAACCACCCAAATGGGTGAATTCCAAGGACTATTTGATGGTTTTATGATGTCATCTTTTAACATTTTATTAATTTGTTTATTGACTTCTCCCTTTAAGGCTTCTGGATACCTATAGCTTTTTGTATTAATGGGAGCTTCTGTTTTTGTATGTATTTCATGCATAACCACATCTGTGCTACTTAATGTATCCCCTTCTAAATGAAATATATGATTATATTCCTTACATAATTCAATCAAAGAATCTTTTTCTTCTTTATTTAAATGTTCTGTCCGTAGACAACTTTCAAGTTTTTCAAGTCGATTACTTTCATAGTTTTTATTAATAATAACGTTTTCTAGTTTATTTTTATCTAGCTGTAATATTTTTTTATCTAAAATAACTATATTTATTTCTTCTAAATTTACATTAGGTATAGGGAAGGTCACATCTTCATCAGTTGAGTTAAGTACGGTCGTAATGCCTTCGTTATTATTTACTGTGATAATACTTGGGCATAAAAGTACTCCCGGGGTTAACTCTGTGCGTGGAACAATCCCATGTTGAACCTCTTCATTATTAGCTATTTTAATAGGAATAACACTTTCGGTTCTTGCTTTGACCGTCAAGGTTAATTCCATGTTTTCCATATTAGATTCGACTTGATTATAATTATTTATGTTTTCATAACACAAATTAAATTGATTTTCCGCGAGTTTTAAAGTCTTGGTGCTATAATCTATCATGCCTTTATATTTATCCAATATATCACTTCCTATAATGCCATTAGTACTAATAGGGAAATTATCATTAACGATATGGAGTATTAAATTTAAATTTCCTATAAACTCCAATTCGACATAACCTAAAGTCCTTGTAGATTTGTTTACCTTATCGATCCCTTTTAAATCAGCTAAAATTTTATAATGAATTTCAGCGTCCATGGGTACGGCACTTTTCTTTATGAGGCTAATTGTTGCACCAGTGTCTATTAGAAAATCTAGATTTCCTTTATCATCCTTTAATATAAATGAAACAAAATAACAATTATTATTTATTGCGGTTATGAGCCCCTCTACAATTTTGCTACCCTTTGGTTGGCTCGCACCATTGGGATTTATTAGTTTTTTTGATTAGATGTAGAGTTTTTATTCGGAAAACGGTTATCACCAGGTTTCGAGTCAGTTTTATTGGATGAATTTTTATTCTTAAGATGATAGCATTCGTCTTTAGTATGACCCTTTTTCTTGCAATAATTGCAAAATTTTGGGTTTTGGTTTGGTCCCGAAAATGATCGAACTCTGCAATTTACGACTGTATGGCCTGGTTTATTACATTTGTAGCAGTGTTTTGTATTAGAAATGTTTAGATTTTGAAAGAACATGGCCAGTTTTTATAAGGACGTCGGCATAGTTATCAACTTTAAGGTACACCAATGATTTTTGGTGTTTTATATTCGTGAATATTGGCCTATTAAATTGCTTTAAATAAAAAACTCTGAGAACTTGTCATCACAACATACTAGACAAAAAACAATTTCATTAAATCTTTTAATCAAAACGCTAGCAATAAGGTATATACTTATATAGATTATAATTTCGCTATTAAAAAACTTAAAGACGCTTTAAAGTAGCGAACAGTTGTGAATTATTACGTATAACTGATATGGTATGGTTGGTGATTATTAAGCATTTAAACAAAGTAATGGCCACCTAAATGAAGGATTTTAAACTGTGTATTGATTTACATTTATTAAACTGGGTAATAGTCTCAAAAAATGTGACAATAATAACAAACATAACATCGCGCCTGTATTCCCCGAAGGCATGGGCAGAGGTGTACCTATAGTACACCCACATTTCACCAGTTATGTTTAAGTCCCATGTATTAGGGGGCGAGTCTATTGCCATCAACCGGGCACAAATCCAGACTCCGGGCTCCTACTGAGAAATTCCTGATGAATAACCCCAATATCACTTTGCTCGACCTGGGAATCGAACTCAGGACAGTAAACCAACGAGGCAGTCATAATAACAATATTAACAAAGCATATTCAAAACTAATATTTTTCTTTAAAGTACATTTTTACAGGGTGCCCTTATATTTTTTTAAATAGTTCAATTAACAATAAACAAGGGAAGCACAAAATAAAACAAAAGAGTTAAAAAAAATATGTATTTATTAAATAAAAATATTTTGCTATATTATAATTATTATATCTTAAATGCCTACCTAGGTAACATACATTACAGCAATGCAGCAATAGTGTTAATAAAGAGACCGAGGGAGGTCAATCAACCAGCTTTGATAAAACAGAGCATTTTTATTTCACAAATACACTAACCTGGATAAAGTGTAAGTATAGGGCTTTTTTTTTGGATGGGAAATCATCTAATGACTCCTCCCGCTCTAGGAGGAGCGGAAGGGAGTGTCAGACTCTTACTGACTAAAACCCACCCGTATTCCTTCCTTAGCCCTTTATGTTCCGGGGCAGCGGTAACCCTATCGGACGATCCCGCTATAAGTATAGGGCTTCAGTAATTACATAAATAACAAATGTAACAATCTGTTTCTGCATTGTTGAAATATACAGTGAACAGATGTGATTGAAGCTGGCTTATAATTAGGTAATGATATCGTATTACTATCCCATTGAAGTGGCCCTCTTTGAACAGGCGGCAATGGTGATGGCTCTGGTGGGCTAACAACTTGAACATTAGGGGCTGCTGCATCATTGTTCAAAGCCAATTCCTGCATGTCTCGTGATGAGTCATGCACTGCCTGTCTATTTGCTCGCATCCAACACACATGGCAAACATAGTTGTTTCTTGAGGGCTGAAAGTAAACCAGTTAGAATAAACACAGATAAATGCTTATGTTTATATAATTTTTAGTAACAAGAGTATCTTTTGTATACATCTCTTTATGTTTTCAAGTATTATGTTATTGTTACACATGCCTTCTTTAGGCAAGTATATGTTAAAGATGGAAAATATATAAAACGCAGATATTACAATCACAGAAACATAGTATGAAAACTCCTTTTTTTATAGATTAATACAACTAGGTATTTATAATAATGAAAAACAAAATGCTTATCACATAATTAGTATTTTGTGATAAGGTCAGCCAGCAATGGACACTCCATACTGACAGTACGGTGTCTTATTTTCCTCACAGATTTGCCACAACCAAGGCAAACCATGTTATTCCCCAGTAGTCTCTCGTGTTCACCAGCTTCGGTATTTAATAATAATAAGCATGGATGCCAAATAAATGTATCCATAGGCAACTGAAAATAAGATACACTGTAAGTTAATTTCGCATACCAGAATTATATAAAAACATTGAGGTCATAATATGTACTTACATAAATTACCTCAATGTATAAAAATAAATCAGAAGTTTTTTCTAGTCCAACTTCTTACCTGGGTTTGAGCATTGGTTATCCAACGCGAAAGTCTTGTTTGATGGTGTGCAGAAAGCGAGGTTATGAGATGCCTCTGCAACCTTTGCATGGCTATTCCCACAGAGTACACTATAATATACTGAAAGCTATTCCGCAGTTGATGCACCTCATATTGATCCACAAAACAAATCCAAAACGCAATGCAAATCAGAGTCCAGTGTTAATAGCAAGGTAATCGAGTGGTAGACGGTATCAGTCCGTAGAAATAAGCAGGGGTAAAAAATATTAGAAAATAATCGCAGAAACAAACACAATAAATACGCAATGAAGAATCTGCAATAACATTACATTGACATAGACAATGACACATTGTCAAACAAGTAAACGCGTTCCGTTTTAAGTTTTTTTTTGTGTGAAATATAAAAAAAACTATCTTACGCATCAACATTATGGAAAGATAAGTTTATTAAATGCGACAAATACCGATGAAGCCAGTTTTGTATGAATAAAATGTTCCTAATAAAAACATTTTGTCGTCCATATCACATATCTACAAGTAGTATGCATGGTGTGGAACGCCCATTATTATATTTATCTTTCTCTATGGTCCATTATGGCAGACGTTGACAAATGATACTTTGAATTCATCTTTCATTACTAATTATTTTGAAATAAAAACTGACGAGTCCAGAGAGGTTAAAAACTACGAATCAATTCATTTTTCTATTTTTAATATCCAATATTATTTACTATGTATGTGTAAATGGAATGTACTTTTTTGTCCATATCATTTAGATATTTCATTTTTGCTTTTGAGTTGTTGCTCTTCAACTACTGCCATGGAAATAGCATCTTCGAGAGTTTTTGGTTGAAGTGCTTTTAAGATTAGGTTTAAGTCTTTATTTAATCCGGTAATGAAAACACTTAAAGCTTGTGATTTAAGTAACTCAACGCATGCTTGGCGGGCTTCTTGCGTTTGATTTGTTGAATCTAAAGAATTTATTAATTTTACATAGCAATTTTCCACTTTATTTGCATACGATAAAACATTTTCGTTGTGATTTTGTTTGCAACTGCTTAATTCTAATTGCCATTGTCCAATCGTTCGTTTTTCGGTGTAAGTATCTAAAAGATAGTTTTTTAAATCATCCCAAATTTGAAATTCGCGATTTCTTATCATGGACCTAGCATTATCCGTGATTTTTGTAATAACTATTTGGAGTAATATTTTTTTAAGATTTGGATTAATTAAATTATTAACTGTATCACAGTTGTCTAAAAATTCATGGATACGCGCCTTACTGCCATCAAATTTAGTTAACATTCTTTCAGCCATTTCTAATGAGATATAATTATTATGTGTAGTTGTCGATGTAGATACACCGGGACTTGCGTCTTGAGGCATGATTAATACACTCATATACACTCACTTTTCACGATAAACACTTTAGATGACTGGCAGATGATTCCGTACAGGAAATATCCTTTATAACGGTGTTTAATAAAATATAGGCGGCGTACTCACAGTAGTAAATTACTTGAAGATATCCCGTTGACATTGTAGTTGACGTGATGAGGAGGAGACTGGGCGGCGTAAGCGGTTGAATACTAATATTCGAACCGCTGAGGGTACGTCTCGTCCAATTTCGTAGATCTCGTTCTCGTTGTGATGCTCAGATGCTCAGGACCGTTGGTTGCAGGAGAATCGGAGATGAAGGACTCCGACGAAGGTCTCGTACTATCGAAGAGAGGTTATCCCAATCTATCTCAATTTATCCCACTTCTGACACCAATTTGTAATGGCCCGAGCGGTGGCGTTGTCGATGTCGATTGAATTTCAATGACTTGAATGTAGCGAGTCACAAGATTGACAAAATAAACGATTTATTGGATGAAATAAATAATGATGATATATTCCATAGAATTAAGAATAATACTTATTTTGTATTCATATTTTTATCTATTCTTAAGTTCATTGCTTTTTATATACTTTATAGGATAGGAAAATATTTGTTTAAAAGAAAATTCTTTTGTACACCACAAACTAGATTGTTAGCATTAGAAGATTCCAAAAATTGTTGTGGAAAAATAACTAACTGTATAACTTTTAATCTAAATAGAAATACTAATAATGGTAATAATGACATCGAGATGGAAGAAATTCCAGGAACATCTCAAGAACACGCTCCCTTGAGACGTTCAGCAAGAATTGCTCAAATAAAAACTAAATAAATAATTATAAATTTTTATGTGAATAATTTTTCAAATTATTCCCATTTTAAGAGGGGAGGTGTAATGGACATATGATATTGTTTACCTTTCTCAAGGAATTTGTTCCCTTTCTGTTTGTATGTCATTAGAATATTATTCACCATTAAGTAGATAAATAATCAATTTATGTTCTCATTAGACTTATGATGTTTGTAACACCTAAGTACCATATTATGCTAACAGTGTGGGCACAGGCACCTAGAGTTCTCATACCCGTCATACAGGAGCAATAATAGGCTTCGATGGCTTCTCTGCCCTGGACATTCACTTTGATCAAAATATATGTGTAATATATTTTATTCGATACGTGCCTCGATAATATGCGGCCTCTAACTAACAGAGCGAGAGAGAGAGCAGTTTTCGGTCACTAGCCCATGCTGCGACATATTAGGGCTACGGCTAGAAGATACCTCAATATTATATATACCATCTCCACCTCGCAAATGCTCGGCAACATATGATCTATCGAGCTTTAAGTGGTATGTTCCCAAACTGAATAGAATGACGTCTTCTTCTGTCAATTGTGGAAAGGGTATTGATGTAGCCGTCATTGTAGTGAACACCGCCCGTTGTCTATTCATATTTTCTGCGACTACATAATTGCCCAGTCTGTTACGTTCGGTAATTCTTTGAGCTATTATATCGATAAAGGCGGGGGCATGCTCATTGTCCGTCAGACGCTGCCTAAATGCATTTATAAGGGCTCCCGCAATGCGAAAGTCTTCAAATACGTGAGGGAGTGTTTTGTTAATAAGTGTATGCCTAAATATCTTGTAGTCCCTTTTGAACCATCCGTTTATGACTTCAATGACCCATCGCACTATTGTGATTTGTCGAGATTTATTTGCTTGAATATCTGTGGGCTGTGTGGCATGCCTGTCTTTGCTTGCGGCATATGGACAACATAACCAGCACTTTCTATATCTGGTATAGTCTCTAAAACCTCGATCTAATATAAAAACGTCATTTGTTTGTAATATTGTATGCACTGGGGACGTTTGATCATTCATAATCTCACTCATGATTTGGGCATCTGTTTTTGTTGCAGCGTACGGTCCACATATATCTATAATATAGCCGTCTGGGCAAGTAATTACAAAGGGTTTTAACAATTTTTTATACTTGTGTAAGCTGTAAGTCCTTTTTTGAAATAAAAAGTTTTTTGCTTTTCTGTACATATATGTACGTACCATCACAAATAGCTATAGCCACTGGGTTTGTAGGGTTGGAATATATTGATGATGGCACTGCAAGGCTGTGAGTTATAATTTCATCACGGCTTATATGATTGAATCCCAAATGGCGAACAACAAAGTCTTGGGTCAAGCAGTTTCTTGCAGTTTTAAGTAAAATACCGATCGTTTTACGTGATACACCTATTTGGGACGCTATACGTGTATTTGGTTCACCAGACCTTTGTTTTAATAAATAGACTCCTAGCGCAGTTTTTGGTCTTCTACATTGATCTAACAGAGACGGTGTTTCATTCAAAACGATCTCGAATTGTTGGTGTGTTAATCCAGTTAGGTAATATAGATCCTCAGGTGAAATGTTGTTTACATTGTCAAAATCTATATTAGTCTTATGTTTATATGCATCTCGTAACGTATCAATCATATTCTTTTCACTTTATCTACATGACATGAGGCTTAGTTAACTGAAGCGCGTGTTCCACTATTAGGTTAAGACTATGAGCATAGCACCCATAATGCTTCCATCCTAACACTTCTTTCACAGCCTTAACAATATTCGAAGCATTATCAGTTATCATAAAGTTGACTTTATGTTTTAATTCGAATTTGTCAACAAGTGCTCTAATTTCTGCGGCGATATTCTCCGCTGTGTGGTGACTCGAAAATTGACAGCATCCTAGTAAGACAGTTTTAAATTTTAACTCTTCTGTCAAATAATGTCCCGTGAGTGCAACGTAGCTTTTCGTTTTTAAGGAGGTCCACATGTCTGCAGTTAGGCATATACTGTGAACCTCTTTTTGCAGTTGAGCTTGCATGGACTCAGAAGTCTACATAGAGCTCTGTCAGCATTGAATTAGACAGCGTCTTCCGGGTAGGTAGCTGATATCCTGGTATTCATCGGCAAAATTTGCGGAATGCTCTTTCTTGTACAAGTGAAAATGGTTGGAAGCTATCAACGCACAAATCAAGCAAATCTAAATTTATTAGCTTTTTATGTTCAGCACTTATTTTTTTATTGAAAAAAGAGTCCATAATTTTTTGACGTTTGTTCGAATCGTTAGAAGTACCACTCGAACCTGATAAGCCTGTGCTGGTGCTGGGAGTGGGATCATCTTGCGGTTGTTGTGGCACGTCAGGCACAGAGGAAGTCTGAGCCCGAATATGGGATTGTGATTGCGACGGTAATGAACAAAAACTAGAAACATGCTTCCTTTTTAAATTCGCCGCAGTGGACTTATATGCCAATTTTTCTTTGCATATATTGCAAGATGCTTTTCCACTAGGCACATCTTTTTCGAAGTGAATCCTTAATTCACTTGAATTATTTCGTCCAGCCATTTTACTTGCGTCTTTACTTGCTTTTTTATTCTTAATAATGTACTTTTAGATATACCAGTAGCAGCGCAAGTTCTATTTATCGGTTGATCCACCGGAATCATACATTTTTTATTCACTTTTTCATGCTCAGCAATTTCATTAGCACTTTTGGTAGGGTCCATAGGAACCACGAATTTGCTAACTTCCATCTCACGTTCAAAAAAAGCCAACACCTTGAGTATTAAGGCCCTTTCTTTGCTGTGTATGGTTTTTCCCATCGTATAATTTTAAACACAACAGTTACAAGAAAACATCCAAACGTAACGATAATAACAAAAATCCAATAACAATAAACAAATAAAAGGTCCAAACGTAACGATAACAAAAATAATTATAACAGCAAACGAATGACTCCGAAACTCAAGAAAGATTATGGCAACAATAACAGCGATGCTAACGCTACTGAAGAACGAGAGTGGGGCCTCGCGCGGGGTAGCGGGAGGGGGCTCGAGTTTCGAGACAGGTGTCAAGTTATTGCGCCCGGGTTGTATATCGATTTTTGATAACGAGTATCAAAACGATTTATTTTCTGAAATAAATCATAATCAGAGTTTTCGGCGGGAATCGATGGCGTTCAATTCGGTGTCCTGTTTGGTTGCTTGTTATTGTCTTTCACAGGGTTTTGATTCGGAAAATGGGGTTGTTTTTAAAGTGATAATCGACTCAATTCCACTTTTTGCTAATCAAAATCAAATAAAAATAAGTGAAAGCTTCGGAATGTGCTTATACGTTTAATTCTTACTACCTATTTTGTGCCGAAAAATATTAACTGAATAGTGGTCGACAAAAACTAATTCTATTTTTATTATCTTTATTGCTAGTTAGTTAGTTACCATGTTTATATATTGCTGGAGTATCCGTCCATACTTCTATTTAGTCATCTCCTTTCCCCACTCGCAGCTCATTATCGCTTCGTTTACCCAGTTTCGCGTTAAAGTCCCCCATGACAACGGTGAAGTGAGTTTTAGAGCCATGCATGGCTCTGGAAATATCCTCATACATGGTCTCCATCTCATCGTCGGGGCGTGTCGAGGTCGGGCGTAAACCTGTACGACCTTCAGCGAATACCTTGCGGATATTCTGAGTATAAGGTACGCCACCCTGGTCGACACACTCGATCTTCACCGCGTTGCTCACAAGGGACTTGTGGACGATAAACCCGACATCACCTTGGGACTGCTGGTCGCCCTCCCGGAAATAGAGCAAGTTGCCAGATTTGAGGATTATCGAGTCCTCCCCCTCTCTTCGGACTTCAGATAACCCCAGTATACTCCATCGCAACCTGCTCAATTCTTCCTCGAGTTCGGAAATCTTCTCGTCGGTCCGGAGTGTACGCGTTTTATATGTTGCCAGGTCCAGTTATCGGTGATTGTGGTAGCCGGATCTCTTCCGGGGATTCTTAGCACCCCTTTCCTCACCGTGGCCTTTGGCCGCTACTGTAGCCAAGGATAGGCGGGCCGCCGGGCACTAGGGGCCAAGTATTATTTTTGGCGATCGCAGTAGAAAAATGCACAGAGAACGCCCATTCCCATTCTCCACGAGTATACTGCTGGTATAATATTCGTATGTGTCATCATCATCATCATCTGCCTTGCCTTTTCCCAACTAAGTTAGGGTCGGCTTCCAGTCTAGCCGGATGCAGCTGAATACCAGTATTTTACATGGAGCGACTGCCTATCTGACCTCCACAACCCAGTTACTGGGTAATACTATACCCCTTGGTAAGACTGGTTGTCAGACTTTCGGGCTTCTGACGTCCCGTAACGACTGTCAAAGATCCACGAATGACAGCCGGGACCAACGGCTTAACGTGCTTTCCGGGACACGGAGGGGTCTTGGTATGTAAAGATGGTCACCCATCCACGGACCAACCGCGGCAAGCGTAGCTTAGCCTGATCAATCGACCGGTGCGGCTGTTATTACTTAGCCACAAGCCCCTCAATATTCGTATGTAGTAGTAATATCCTATTATTTTTTTCGCTATAATCAGCAAGCAAATAGTCTTTGTAAACACCAGGAACTGTTACATCTTTCAATTTAAAACATCATACATTTTTAGTTTGCAGTTCTTTATTACGTAGTTTATACATTATTTTCTTGAAATTGTTGTATTTTGGTAATTTTATTTCTAAAGCTAATCCTGTAGACTCTAATTTTTCTACCGCCTCCTTATAAATTGTAGGCAAAGATTACAATCATAGTTAGTAACCCGACTTACAATTTTGTGAAGCACAGTGCCAAACTATGTGTCCGTTTTTTTATAATAACTAGTTTCCATGCATAAAAAGTTTTCCTGCTCGTTGCGATGAAATCATTTTAAATCGCGTATTGTCCTTGTCCATAATTGTAATTCTAAAATAGAAACTTTGCAATGTTACAATGTTTTGAGTTTATTATTTATCTTGGATAAGTAATAATAAAATATCTGACGTCAAGGCAGCTCGATCACCCGCAATGGGAAAACTCCGTTTACTCGCATGCATCGGAACATGAAAAATTTATGAAATAATATTATTAATTAATTTACGTGTAGTAAGCAACAAGATGAACGTACACTTTGTCAACTTAACTTACACTGGCCAAAAAAACAAATTCATGACAAAACAACTTAGCTTGTCTCGACCATTTTCTAAATACCCTTAAAACCTTTCGGTTTTTTAAGCGCTGAAATAGTTGGTTATTTAAGTATTAACAATCTATTTAAATATTTTATTTTACTTAATTTTATTATTTTCGGAAGGCTTACAGACTAATAACACTATAATATCATAATATATAACTAAATTGCTAATTACAAGCCTCCACAGATAAATACTAAAATTACTACTCCTTCATAGTCTACAAGTTACATCTTATCTTCTAATCTTCTACTCTATTCTATTAGTAATTGCTTCAAAGTTGGTTAATTTCGTTCAAACATTCCATGTAATTTGTTATAATTTTATACCAATCAGGACAACAAACGGTTTCAAGTGCAGGCAGGTGTCTCCTGTATAAAAAATGGTTTTGCTAATAGCTTTCTTATTTCTTAGTATGCTTGCCTTAGTGCAGAAAAGGTCAATGTCCTGTTCAAATTTCGTTAAAACTGCGACTGGCTCTCAGAATGTATGCATTACGTCTATAATTAGTGTTTGCATAAAGTACATGTAGAAATGGTCTCTGTCGCAGCGGCATCTGATTAGTGCGCATCTTTAATTTTGAAACAAGTTCAGGACAGTCAATTGAACCATTTGCGATATTAAATAAGTAGCATATATCATTGATATGACGACTACGGTCAAGCGGCAGAAAATGGTACAGTCGGTGATAGCTGTTAGCTGACCCACCTAAAAGTTAGACGAATTTGAACCTTCTGCATTTAGCAGTAGATAAATGTGTTATTCGATTTCGAGCTTCACGAACTACATAGAACGACTTGTTCAAGGTAGGCAAATATTATAGAATACAGTTATGCCAATTTGATCTTTAACACGTAACCTTAAGGTAGGTAAGCTTTTGAATACCGTTTTGTCACATGATGGAGTTGTTAATTTAAACAAGATTTGTTAAGTCGATTTGGTCTAGTGGTTGCAACAGTGAACCTAAGTATATCAACATCTTTGCGAGTTCAAAACAAACCTTCCACTTCATTTTCTATGGGTTCGTCATCTAATGATGCCTCGCTCAAGTTATTTTGCAAAATTCGATAACGTTCTGTAGTAATATTTATTTTGTTTACAGAGGATTCTTTTAAAATGGAAATATCCTCTAAAGGAATACAATTTAATCTGAAACCCTCTTTCAGTTCTGTATTTATCAGGGTTTTTTTGTAAGCTGATTTAAACTGACGTGATGTGGGATTATTATTGGCCCTTCCATGAGCTCTTAATACTACAAAAAATAGTGCCAAATGGTCCTGCGAAAATTTGTACACAGTTAAATATTTAAGGACCTTTTCTTTTTAAACCAGGCATCACACTTTTCTTGTATAACCACAAGAAAAGTGTACTATTAATACATGTTAAAAGGCCCATAAAACCAGTTTTACGATTTGTGGTGATAACAAGCTTCTCTTCATCAGGAGCTACTATGAACATTATGTAATGTTTAGCATATTCTAAATACTCACTTGTTTTCAAAATATTATTTTCAAATAAGGGCTTTTTGTACTCAAACTGACCCATGTTTCGTGAGTTGAGAATGTCAAAGATATTGTTTATTAAACGGATAAAAGTAATTGTAGCCGCCACATTTTTTAATTCAACATTACTTTTTTCACTAACTTGGAGTGCATCTGCTACGCTATTACTGAAAAGTTGACTGGCTAATTTTACTTTCATTTTATGTCGCTGAAAATTTATGTGTTTGTCTTTTAACTTGCTCCCAAGGTGGAGGCCTTCTGACTTTTGTAGGTTATTGAGCTTGACGAGATAAGACCATTCAATAAGATTACTCTGAATAATCAAGAAACTTTTTTTTATTTTCTAATGCGTTGCACACAAGTTTTAGCATATGACATGCGCCAAGGAATACTGCTACTTCTTAGTCTGTACTAGGGTGTTTGAAAGTAGTTTTCATATTCTGAGATTCTAACGAACATCCTAACTTTTTAAGTATAGCAATATTTGCAGCGCAGCCATCCATCGTGGTCGTGCGGTCCATGGCCTTATATGGGGCCCCGGTGTGGGCGCGTTCACTGCGGCTGCGAGCCGCCCACTATCTCAACGCGCCCCAAAAGGTGGTAGCCGTAAGGCTGATCCGTTTATTAGTGACGCCTGTGGCGTTAACAGAATTTCAAATAAAAAGTGAGGATAATGTAAGATAATAATAATTGATGTGGTAAAGAATGCAATGTTTTAGGCAATAGTGCGGTACAAATTTAAGGGGATTCGGGGAAACTCGACTGAGGAAAATATGAAGTTAGCTTTATTCGCTGTCAAGCAATGATTGTGTGATGGAGGTATATACGGCTGCTAAACATTACAATGTACCAAGACGGACTCTGAGACGTTATTTTGAAGACAAAAAAAGAAATAAAATTACTGTCTACTTATTTTTACTCTATTCGTGCCATTCCTAAATAAATAGTTTTATAAAAACAGATATCTTCTTTTATTTAATTTCGCTTCTAGAATAATTTTAAAGGTATACAGTAAATATGGCCACATCCATGGGCATATTTACCTACCCTGTCGGAAATATGAATATATGAAAGCTTGTTAGGTATACTTTATAAATAAATACCGTGGCTTGCTCTCTAATCCTAAAAACTATAAAAAAATAGACACGAAACCTTAGGGTGGCCATATTCGACCCAGGTACCTTAGTTATTACCGCCGATGGGAATCGACCAATTTGCAATTTGCTTGGTGCATGAGTCACAGCACGTCACGAGCCATGTGTGTATTACGTAATTCAATCCAGGTAGTTTCACATACAGTGTACAGAAAAGAAAGCGGTGTAAGCTTCGGTTGACTTTGTACTCATAACAGCGCACACTACTGGCACAATATTTGTTGTGTTGGTAGCTACCCAAATCACCATGCAACGTATATAATTGTATGAACGGATGTAGGCAACTTTTAAAAGTGCCATCGCCAAAAAAAATGTTTCAAGGTTTTTTGCAAAAAATTACCTTCCTCTGAACAAAATATTAAAATAACAAGGTCTTCGTCAATAAACGCAGCATGTAAAAAAGAATGGAATTTTTCAGGAGGAATTTCTATTTCTGATACTGATTTGTAATATTTTATTTTTGACATTAGCGCTTTTGTTTCTGTATTTGTACATTGCAGACTTTACTTTGCAAAATGGTGGAATGTTACAATTACAACATTGCTGTTACTACTTTTTAAGTGTAAGGAAGCTACATGTTTGTCATATGTAGCTGGAATACTTGGTACAAGTGATTTCTCTCTTTATATCCTGCATTAATTTAGTCACTTTGTTTCGATCAAAATCAGGTTGACACAGGCGAGGTTTTTCTGTAATGAGTACATTTTCCTGAAAACAAAAAAAAAACAATTTAAATTATAAGACCACTTTGGGTTCATAGATACCAGTCTGGCGTAAAAGAGTACACAAAATGGTGGCGCGACTAGTCATACATAGAAAAATTTTAACTTTTTTATTTACAATCGCGTTTTTGCCAGTACTGTGGATAGTCTTATACATATTAATATAAACTAAACTTAAGGCGGCGGAGCATGCATAGTTCATAAAAACGTAATACCAAAATAATTTGTAAATCAAACATATTCTTAAGGATTACCTTAAGAATATGGTACCTTAAGAACGTATATAATACATATAATATAATACACATTAGTGTATTCCGATTGGATTACAGAATATCTAGGTTCCCAAATATATATTTTGAAAGGACTCTGATATAAAGACGAGATATTGGCTGCAGGTGCAGCCAATGAGCAACAACTTATCGCGATAATTATCGGCGTTTCTCGTTTAGTGTGGCCCCGGCATCACAGGGAATCGCTTGTAGTTGCGTGCGCGTGCCCACACGAAAAATACTAAAAATTTAAAATTTTCAGGGATGAGAGCTGTTTTCAAAAGATCTGATTTAGTGTCTTTTTGTAGACCTTGCTTAGTGATGTGTTCCCAGCGGGATGCTATGTCTTTGTGAATGTTGGCCCCGTATTTATTTGTTTTAGTGGGGTCATCTCCCAAGACTTCATCAATAATTTCGTCTAGCTCAGTTTCAGTTGAGTGCTCGAGGACTGGTTGAACTTCCATGTGTTCGGCCCCAGGTTCGACAGTTTGTTCTAAAACTGGTTCCGCAATTTGTTCTGGTACAGTGATTATGTTGTTTGTTTGTACACACGGCTACACATCAAGCTATACATAACCAGTATAAGCTGACTTCTGATTGAATGAAAAACTTGTACAATGCGAGGTCAACTAAAACTGGAAATGTATAGATTGATGTGTAGCCGTGTGTACAGTCAGGCATCAATTTTGCATAAGCATATTAAAGTTCAAATTGCTGTGATAATACCGGCCGCCTCGCGCCGCAGGCCACATCTATGTGTGTGTCGAACACGCACTGGCTAGCGTCGAACGAAACAAAACATACCGTCGCTTTTACGCACACGGTATTACGTAATTACGCATGACCTTGGTGGGTTCATACTACTGCTAGAATTCACTTCATCACAGCAAGTATAGATAGCTGGTAACGTAACCTAATGGTTTAGCAAACGTGAAGGTCTGGGTTCCAATCTCGAGATGAGATTATTATTTTTGTTTTCAACAATTATCTTTTTCGTTTTTTTTTTTTGTTATTCAATAGAGATAATAAACGAGAATAATAATGTAATAATTTTTATTATTATATTGTTATGCTTATGTTATAATATGGGGTTAAAAATAAAAATGTTTTATACTTAAGTGTTTTCAAAATGTTTATTCGTTATAAACAGTCGTATTTATTAGGACTTATTGCGGTTATAGCTTAAGTATTCATTTTCATTATGAAAAGAAGATTGAAACGAAACCTCAAAATAATCCTTATTACGGATATGACACAATTTTATTTTAATATTACTAAAATCAATTTACAACTTAATACTTTGTATAAATGTTCTTGTTTATTACTTCCAATCAAATATTATGTTTTTGAGCTGGTTTTCGTTTGCACGGCGAACGCTTCGTAAACACTTGTCGAATTATTCGGCAAAATATCTCGTTGGTATGGAACCACTTGTTTCATATTCACTGACCAGCTGGGCCTTCCACTTCGCTTTCGACTGGCAAGGCTACCCTCTTCCTTATATCTTTTGACCCTCCGACTCACAGTAGGTAATTTCTCTAAAACAAAAAAGGAATACTGTTAGGCTACTAGCAAAATTATAAAATATTATTACTATTTTGAAACAAAATTATTTTGAAAATAGAAATGTTACAAAATGATTATATTATAATTATGCTGAATATTATATTCATCATTCCAAAAGTAAATAAATAAACTAGGAAATATTTTTTTTTTATAGGTAATTTCTCTAAAACAAAAAAGGAATACTGTTAGGCTACTAGCAAAATTATAAAATATTATTACTATTTTGAAACAAAATTATTTTGAAAATAGAAATGTTACAAAATGATTATATTATAATTATGGTGAATATTATATTCATCATTCCAAAAGTAAATAAATAAACTAGGATTTTTTTTTTATTTAGGGCTTATGGTAAATATAAAACGTTTAAAAAAATAACTACAAGGATCAGTTATACTTTAATTAGATAAATGTTCGATAAAATAATTAAATCATAATGCTCACAGTCAGTCCGGTTTCATCAAATATTTGTGATATAATATTAAGTCCATGTTTACGCAGCGCGATAATATCTGCTTTCATCTCAATATTTAAATTTGCTTGCATTTCAAAATGAACTACAACACCGCTAATAGATTAAACACACTTCACTAACCCACAATATCAAATTATCAAAGAAGCAACAACATTCTATTTAGTCGGGGACTAGCGGTGAATGAGCCGTAAGTTAAGCATCTATCTACCTTATATTTTATTTATTTAGATTTCTGTGGGTATAATCATAAAGTTTTACGAACTATGTGAACAAGACGAACATGACACGGAACTATATTCGAGTAATATGCGAGTGTGTGTGTCTAATTACTCATTAAAAGAAGGTCGTAAGTCAAACTAAACGTCAAGCTATTGCTTTGTGACTTTGCCTATGGACTTTTGGCGCCTAGTGTACCTGCCAATGTACAGGCGAATTTTCTGAAATAATGACAATTTTTTTGTCATTTACTGAGCAATAACAATGTATACGAAATATACCTCATCGAGTATATTCTCATATTATGTTTTAGCTTGGATAAACCACGACGTACTTCCAGTACGTCAGTATTTGCACAGTCGGTGATAGCAATTACCTGACCCACCCTATAAACGAAGAAATTTGAATATTCTGCCTGTAATATTAAGGGTTATTCCATTTGTATGAGTTTATCAGACTAGCGTTACTCGGTAATATTTTCGCCTAAATTGAAATAAGTGAGTAGTTGATAGACAAATATGCGTATTCATTATAAAACTGGTATTCAAATGTTACTAAGAATACGGGTAGGAAAATAAAAATGACCGTCACAATAATAAAGCTAAAGCCAGTCTACGCACAATTGCAGTGACTACGCGTGAACATGTTTTACCTTACGTCAAAATTGTGAAAAAGTCACGGGGAAGAGTCCATACACATAATTATAAATACAATATTGCTTTTTACCACTGAAAAAAACTTACTACCATTAATTACAAATGTAATTCTTACCCATGGAAAAACTCTTGCCTCGGTTTCCGGCTCTCCAAAACCCTCTCCCATTATCGATAGTATCTTTAATTCTACTTGGGAGACGGTTGGTGCTATCGATGGGCCTCCACCTGTAGCACTTGCTGACCTTTTGGCAGCTCCAGCAGCCTTTTTGGCAAGGTGTTTTTTGTCAGACCTCACCTAAAATTTGAATATTTGGTTAATTTTATAAAGCTATATAAAAACCACTATATTCGTAAGTACTCCTACCGATAAGTATTTGGAGGATGACTGATTATCATTCCTCCTTAAAATCATATTAATATTGACGATTAATGTTTAAACTCACCCTTTGCCACTGCTCGACGGACTTAGTGCAACTTCCCATGGAGTTAAGGGAGTTGCAGAGGTTTTCCCAAAGCCGTTTTGAGCTAACCCTCCCGTCGGCACCCCTCAATAACCCGCGAGCCAATTCATGGTTTTCGCCCATAAAATCGATAAGGGCCTCAATTTGCCCGTGTGTTGTTGCAGCGGTTGGGGCCATTTTAAACAATTAATTAAAAAGCTAAATAAGACGCACACAGGTGGAACGAGTGGCAGATGCATTTCATGACAAATATATTTGGGTAATCTCTGAGGAATCGTGACATAACTGAATTATTGACGCCCGTCATTTTGTTTTCACCATCACATGCATAGTAATGGATTGATAGTGTTTCTGCGTCCGCCCCAGTAGTTTATTTATTTATTACATTTGGGAAAACAAGCAGTAGTATAATAAGCATGAACAGTGTTGTCTTAAAATTAAACTTAACAAATATACACCCACAACATTTTCCACAGATTACTATATTATATAAAAAAACAAGCTGTTAGCAAACTCAATGAAAAAGAAGTTAAAAGAGAAAAAAGATAAACAATATTCTATAGAAGATGTAACAAACAAAAAAAAATCATGCGTGATGTATCATACAGCTCCCTAGCCAATTAATAATGATACCTACATTGTGTAAAACCTATGGAGTCTACTGCCGATCCTTTAGAATTTTAATTATATAATTTTTGAATTTATATTTGCTCAGGAATAATATGTCTATTGCACCAAAACGCGTAGTCTAACTAGTATCTCCCCAAACTATCAAAAATCGCGGAACATGCATGGGGTATTTTCGGATACTTCTAGTTATGAGGAATCAAATCGCTCTGGATGGGTTATAATATCCAGTTCGTCATATATTTTCTTTATTTCCTGGAAGTGCTAAGTGACTAGGTTTATTTAGTTTTTGATCTCTTGCTGGGTTCAAGATCTGAGCATTTCTTTTGGAAATAACTGGATGCCTTTTCAAAAATAATGTCAACCAATCTTTGATGCTTCTTGTGCTTGCTGATGCTTGATGTGTTCTTTCGTTAAAACAATGTCTAATATTATTTGGTAAAAATATATTAGGGTAGACCGGGGACAATTAAAACAGGTCATGATTGCAACAACTTCAATTTCTCGGAGGCCATGATACCTACGCGTGTGACGCGTCGTTAGTTGCATCGTCGGCCATGTTCGGTTTTGTGTTTAGTACGGCTCAAAGAGTATAATAATATATCGGGTAAAGAGAGCCCTCTTCAGGCTTTTTATGGCAATCCTGTTTGAACACGAGCTCCATCTGGATTTTGGAACCAACACTAATCATAGTATATATACCTACCTATACCTAGATAGTACTGGTACTATAGCAGCTTCTTCATGTTGTAGCAAAACCAATCCAACACTACTTATTGTAAAATCTATTTTAAATAGATTTTACAATAAATAGTGTTGGATTGGTTTTGCTACAACATACGACTACTAAGTAAAAATAACTGAAATGAAGAAAAGGGAAGGGTAACAAATAAAAAATACGATTTGTATAAATTTTCATTTTTTATTTTTATAATTTTTTGTTTTATTATAATATTGTTGAGCAGCTATTTTTGTTTCATCTTCTCCTACATACGTCAATTTTCCGCACAAAATTCGGTTGATTGATCTGCACCAGCTATATATAAGAACATTAACTGTTAAATTATTAAAATATTGTAATAATTTTTCTTTATGTCTGGTGCAGTTAAATGGGTAATCAACCATCGTATTTGCAATTAATAAAATATTTTTTCTAATATTTTTTTTCGGAACATTCCTTTTTAGAAAAGCCGTTGTTATATTTTGCAGGTCATGGAAGCATTTTTCTAAATCTTCGTTCGGATAACACAGCCATTTTTTATTTGAGTATTCTTTGGCTTTTATGAAATCATTACTATTTCTGTCTGACCTGTCGATAAGGTTTTGTCTACACGTTTCACACGTCTTTACAACATTTTTTAGACATTTTGTCAAGACCCAGCCACATAAATAATTTCTCTGACCTGCATCAGTTTCCCTATTTACAACAAACACTTCTTCATTACATAGAATTTCTTCTTCCATAGGAACATCAGAAGTATCAGGTTTGGAATTTAATTTATCTGTGAAGAAGAATTCAAGGGTTTGGAGACATTTATTTGAATCTTCTTCACAGTTAGCTCTACCTGAATGGGGCGAGTTATAATTATTGAGTAATAATGCTTTGAATGCACCCTCAAACGCATTTGAATTCGGTGAATTATTCCTCGCCCCATAACTTCTGATGTTCTCAAAGAAATTTTCTACTGGGTCTTGGTTAAAATTTCGAGTCAAAAGTGCATCAAAACCAAATCTCTGGGACACGATTTTCCAAATGGCTTCCATACCTTCAATTGTCTTAATTAAATTTGTTAACGATGGTATGATTGTTTCGACCAATCGAGTTTTGTTTCCAATTTTTTTGACGTATCTAAATTTTACAGTTTTTAAAACTAATTTTGCATCTGTCCATAACTTATGATGCGGTGAGTTTTCTTTTATGGGACCTTTATATTTTTTTCCGTTAGGAATATGGAATGTTGATACATTTAAACTATCAAACAAATTGTCTAATAATATTGTTATGTCTATTAGCTGTTTGCAGTCTTGTGGAAGATCTCCCCTAGCTGTTAAATGTTCGGTAGCTACAGCAACACTATGACTAAACAGTTGTGTTGCCGATTTCACCCTCATTTTACTAATTTTTTCAGGGTTTATATGTTCTTCGGTAATTTTATTTAATAATCTTAATTCCCCGTATGCCTTATCAGCAGAATATACTTTTTGGTAGTATTCCCATTTAACGACCTTTTCTACATTATTTATTTTATAAACTAAGTCTTTCGAAATCAAATTGTTTCGGATGCCTTTAATTAAATGAGGTACATCGAAAATAGGAATAATTTTTTTCTATTAATAACAATGCAGTCATAACGCCATTCTTTTCCTAGCCTCAAACATTTGGCCTTGGCTTCATTGACCAAATCAGTTACAGCACCAACATTTACTGTACTTTGGTCGCACACGGTGTTTAGTATAATCATGCCAGACTCCTGAGCATACTTCACTACTTCCTTTATTAAATTTTTCAGTTCCACTTTATTAAGCCCGGCCGTAAAATAATAAGCTAAGGGTTGTTTAAAATTAACTTTTACACCCTTAGCCATAAAAACCAAAACATGGTCTGCAAATTTAGTGTTTTTATTGGTTGCAAAACCATGAAAAACATCCTTTTGTGCGTTAAAATGACATTGTGGTGTCAAAGACATTTCGTCAAAAATCAGACTGCACAAGCGGTCATCTACATTTCGATCTTGAATTGTTTTTTTTATTCTTTCGAATATAATTGGATTTATTCCTGGCTGGATTTTTATAGTGCTTAACAATCGCTTCATTGCCTTAGTTGATGGCAGCGTAAACAATTTATTTAAAAGACCATAACACTTGGGACTTTTTTTGTAAAGCGACAGTGACAGCACCTTCTCTTCAAAAGTAAAACGTCGCCCTTTAGGACTTTTTGAGGCCTGCATTTGCATTGTTAAAAATAACTGAGCCGGTTTTTTTAAATTCTTGGCGAAATGTTCGAAGAGACCTTTTTCGGAGAAGTCCTCAGCATTTTTCAGCCTGGCCTTGAAGGACATTTCTTTCTTGCGCAAGCGCGATATTTCCGTCCGGAACTGCTTGATTTTTGTGCGTAGTGGGGCCATTAAATCTGCGAAAATATAAAGTTAGTTTTACTAAATCCATATTAATATTATAAATTCGAAAGTAACTCTGTCTGTCTCGCTTTCTCGCTAAAACTGCAGAACCGATTTAAATGAAATTTGGTACAGAGATAGTCCATAGCCTGAGAAAGGACATAAGATAGGGATAAGGATAGTTTTTATCCCAAACATTCCACGGGATCGGAAACTACGCTGGTAAAACTATGGGCACAGCTAGTATAACATAAAGACAACGTAGATTCGAGGGGTTCATCATAAAGTGGCAAACGCGAATATGGATTAATCAAATGTATTTAAAAAATTCGGCCATGGTATGCTAATTCACAAACGAAAACTTCAAGTGATCAGGAAACTTCAAGGTATGTAGGGTGGGAGGTCAGCACTTAGCACTGTTATTTAAAAATTAAAAATAACTAATAAATGAACTACTCCTCACTTTTTCTGTAATCTTTATTTTAAAAAAATATTCCTCACACTAGGAATTTCTCCTACATCATGGTCACAAACATTAAAACTTGGGAATTTAAACCATGACACGCAGCGTATTAGCCAATAACTCAATCACAGCGCCAGCGTCAACTTGCTGGACAAAGGCCTTTTAATACAAACTGTGATGGAACTAAATACAGACTGACTTTGGGTATGGGTTGTAATTTATCAAGCCAAATGTCAAACCTTCAACAGGTATATTTTACAACTAGGTTTAGTAGATGGCTTTAAATGAAGTACAACACACAAATGGTCATAGACCACAGCAGCAAATTTTAATAATAAAATAATTACCTTCTCCAGGTGGTCTTCTAGACCTGGTAACTGCACTATAACTATGCTCAACTAACACACGGTTTGATGAAGGGTGTTTAGATAAACCTGGAATTAAAAAAAAACATGATTATTTAATAAATAAAAATAAATATCTTGGGACATCTCACACATGGCCATTTGATCTCAAGCTAAGCAGAGCTTGTGTTATGGTAACCAGACAATTGATATACATACTTATATAATTTATAAATACATACATATTATAGATAAATTACACCCAGACACAGAACAAACAATTATGCTCATCACACAAAGTCTGTCCTAGGTGGGAATCGAACCCACGACCTCCGGCTTTGCAGTCAGGGTCACTAACCACTAAACCAACAGGCCCGTCTATTAAAAAAAGACTGCTGATTCCCAAGTACGGAAAGAGAATTTTCGAAAATCTTTGAATGCAGTTTTGTTTCTTTATAAAAATATAAAGGAATGTTTCTGTTTCTTCTTCTAATCTGTCATAACAATTTAAGGTAGTTTTCTTCTAGGGCATAACAATACATTAGAATTATGATAAATGATAACAAACAACAAAAAATATCATACATTTTCACAATAATAGCCTGCTTTTTTATTGATAATAATAATAACACGCAGGACCCATTGTCTACATGGTTTTTGGCAACCAGTCCACTTAAACTATACAAAACTATAGGCTCCTTTTCTGTTTTCCATGTGTCATAATAGTTATCCACCCACCGGTGGTTGCGCATGAGTACACTTGGGTCATATTCATCTAAATTGTACATGTTACGAAACGGAAACGAAACGGAACGTAACGAAAATAACGAAACGGAACATAAGGGCTTGGGCACAGTCACAACCGACATAATAAAAAAATAAGTGTCATTAGTTAGTGGTTATTACAAATAAAATATTCAGCAGTAATTAATAATTATATTCTGTTTTATTTTGGTTTAAAGTCACAAATTTAACATAAAAATTAGGGAAACAAAAGAAACATATTATTCTCGAAATACACACATCAAAAGTGTCTAGGGATCAAGCATTTTTATGCGGATTTCTTGAGATTGAGATGTGGCTTTGTAATAAATTTATGATTTTATAAATTTATATGGATCCTTTTTGGTGCATTTCATAATTTGAATCAGGAACTGTGAATCAAATTCGAGTAAAAGATGAAAATCAGCTGTCAATATTTTCCCTATAAAAACATACAACGCATTGAAGACATTATTAGTGCTACTGTTTCCCTACTACTGATTAAAACCAACGTTATTATGGAGCGGCGACGTCATTTAAGCAGGGAAGAAATGCTCAGAGCCGTGGGAATGATAGAAGCTGGTTCCCGGCAACGTACTGTGGCTTTAGCTCTGAATACAAGTCAGAGTGTTATCAGTCGACTTTGGACACGTTACCGAAGCACTGGTACCGTGGCTGAGCGCCATGGAGGACGGTATCGCTGCACCACACGGAGACAAGACCGATACATTCAAATCTTAACTCGAAGTGCTCCAACAATAACCGCCATGATGTTAGCCGTGAGGCTTCATCACTCTTCAGGGAACTTAATTAGCGACCAAACAGTCAGAAACCGCTTGCATGAAGTGAACCTTCATTCCCGAAGACCGCTACGGGTACCACCTATAGCAATGCACAATCGTAGGATTCGATATCAATGGGCTCTTGAACACAGAAATTGGGCAGAAGAACAATGGCGTTTCGTGTGCTTTTCTGATGAGTCTCGTTTTGGTATGAGACCGGATACAAGACGTATACGACACCGGAGAACCCCTGGACGCCAACAGCGATTAAAATCCTGCCAGGAAGTCCATCCTTATAGTGGTGGAACCATCATGGTATGGGCGGGTATTTGGATCGGCGGAAGAACTGAGTTGATTTGGATCAGAGGCAACCTCAACGCTCAAATTTATGCTGAGACGATTGTATCAGACGTCATCGTTCCTCTACAAGTGCAAATCGGTCCCTTATTTCAGTTAATGCATGATAATGCACGACCGCACACCGCAAGAGTTGTAAGACAGACTCTCGCCGCAGCTAACATCAATGTCCTGCCCTGGCCTGCTCAGTCGCCAGACTTGAACCCGATTGAGCATGCATGGGATATGCTACAGAGAAGAGCTCTGCCGAATATGGAGGGTATCCAGTCGCAAGAAGACCTTTTTTTGTTGTTGCAACGAACATGGGCTGCCATTCCACAGCGTGATTTGGATGAACTCATTTTGAGTATGCCAAACCGATGTTCTTGTGTTGTTAGTGTTCGCGGTAGAAACACGGATTATTAATTGTTTAAGTTACCCAATAAAATTTTAAAGAAAACTGTTATTTCAGTCTTTTTTTTCGAACTTTTGTGTTAGTGGTTCAAATGTCAAAAATCCCTTTATTAGGAAAATGGCAAATTTCTTTATTAATGCAAAGGTGACTTGGTTTATCGTTACTGTGACAAACGAAAACACTTTATTTGATGAATCCTTAAAGAAAATTTTAATTAATATCAATCAGGAGAAAAGTTATTGCAAAAATATATGTTGATCCCTAGACACTTTTGATGTGTGTATTATCAAATTATGACACAGTCTTAAAAGAAAATCAAAATAACATGTACTATAGTTTAAAGTCAGAAACTTAACATAAAAATTAGGTAAAAACAAAACAAACCTTAATCATTCTCTAAATATTATCAAAACAAGACACAGTCTTAAAAAAAAAAGAAATCAAATAACATGTACTATAGTTTAAAGTCAGAAACTTAACATAAAAATTAGGTAAAAACAAAACAAACCTTAATCATTCTCTAAATATTATCAAAAGAAGACACAGTCTTAAAAAAAAAGAAATCAAATAACATGTACTATAGTTTAAAGTCACAAACTTAACATAAAAATTAGGGAAACAAAACAAACCATATTATTCTCTGAATATCATCAAAATAAGACAGTCTTAAAAAAAATAAGAACGTCAAATAACATTTACTATATATATTAGCTGAATAAAGGAATTTTATATGTAACAGACATGGCATATGTATTCTTTTTCCGCGACTTCTGCGAATGGACGACCTTTATGCACTGTACACTTCAGGTGGAACCACCTCGGACATTTGTCACACCCAATATTTTTAAGATCGTCTTCTTCAACGTCACTGATGAGATCCTCCTCGCAGCCTACACATTGTATGCGCGATTGCGTAGCTGTAACTTTGGAAGTCTTCTTATTTTTTGTTTTGACTTTCACTGGAATCGTTGTACTAGTAATTTTTTTACGCTCTTCCATATTTTCTTCTTCTACTAATGGATAAAGATACTCTTCCTCCCATGGGCTGTCATCTGATTCGGCATAAACAATATCAATTTCTGTGTCTGCATCTGAACCAGATGAAATTGAAAGCCTTGGTCTTTTACGACTATTGTTTCTGGTCCTTTTAGTTTTTGTATGGCTGAGTATAATATTCTTGACTAATTTGTGTTCCTTCAGATCATAACATTCACACAATCCTTGGTCTTCTCCACAAAAACAACTTATGTCTCGATATCTTATGACATTTGTGTTATCGGGAGATGCTATCACTTGATGGACTTGCATTGTGCCTTTTAAAGCCAAAATACTCATGTTAACATCATTAATAATCTTTTGTTGCAAATGCACTTCTTCTTCTGAAATGTAAAATAACTTGATTTTTGTTTTATCAGACAAAAACTTAAATGCTTCTTCAGCATGCGTTATGTCAATACCATAAGCCACATTCTGATCTAATTGTCTTTTTATTGCACCCCCTATTCCATCAGCGGCGCCCTTTCCGTGCGAAGCTTCAAAAAAATTCCATGTTATGTATCGAAACTGAAATTCATTTAATTTACGTGTTATGAGAAAAAAATTCTTTTTTTGTTTGTATTGCGTGCAGGGTCCATCAGTAAAAAAGTGCAACACATTGATTTCAGGTAACTCTTTCCTTATAAATTCGATTACAGGCTATATATATATACAACCTATATGGTTAAAAGTAATTCGAAGTGACAAATCGTAAAAAACACGTACCAAGAACTAAATCGTCCGCTAAATTTTTCACATTTGTATACTAAAAAGCTGGAAATAAAAAAAAGTAATTAAAAAAACTAAACAACCCGACTGCGGTAAAAAACATAAGTTGAAAAAAACTGAAAGATAAAAACAAGCCAATTTTAATTTAATTAAAAGTTTGGGGCAGGCGGAACCCATTTGAGTTTGAAAATATAATAAAAATGGTATGGGTCCCGCCTGCTTCCAACTCTTATTTAAATGGGCTTGTTTTTAGCTTTTCAGTTTTTTTCAACTTAAGTTTTTTTACCGCAGTCGGGTTTTTTAGTTTTTTTTATTACTTTTTTTATAGGCCTATGTCCGCCAGTTTGTATGGAATCGATTTACTGTGACACGGTTCCACAGGCTAACACGGGGCAGGACGCTCTTCTGCAGCAGGATATTCGTACCCGACACGAGAGTACACACTCCAAAGTACACCACGCGCCTATGCTTGATTGCTCGATGGACCAATTTTATGTTCCACACCGTTTTGTATTATGCGCTGGTGCCGGTGACGAGGAAACATAAAAGAACGCCGTTTTTGAACACCGTTTTTCCAATTACAACGTTCTTATTAAATCAATTATTACAGGAGAGTAATATTAGAGGTAAACGTATTCGTTTTTCACCACAAACGGAAATCTACCATAGACACACAAAAATGTGTTTTACTTCTTTAAATATTATTCTATGTTATGAGTACTGGTCATAAAAAGTCCCACTGCTGGGCAAAGGCCTCCTTACTCTCCACCACTTCTTACTTTCCACCTCTCTCTGGCCAGAGCTGCCAAGGACCATACTTTATTAAAGGAGTCCAGCTCATCTCACCATTTCTGTCTGGGCCTGCCGCGATGTCGTTTGCCATTAGTCAGGAAAAAATTAACTTTTTCTCACAGGAAGCATTAGCAAGCAGTATATAAATTATCCATGATGACTTTCACGGGAAGACATTAGATGCCAAATTCCACCAATCCATACAATAAGTATATTTGTTCCAATTTATTCTTGCCTCATGCCAAATATTTCATGTTAAATGTTAATAAATGCTATTTTCATCAGTTAAGGTTGCAATTATATAAATAAAACCAGTTTTTTTTTGTTTACCATATTTTATTTCTTTCTATTTACCTATATCTAATGAATGACAGTTAATTTAGCTAAACACCACTATTTTCTAATCACTATAATTCTAGTTTAGTGAGCTGTACACTATACTTGTTCGTAGGTTAGTTAGTTGTGAGTGTGACTAAGATGGAAAATAATCGTACAGTAAAGCAAAAGGTTTTGATCACTAAAAGATAAAATGTGGAGATTCTCACATACGTCTGTTTCGCGTTGTGGTTAACGTGCACATTGAGTACAGTTACAATAGTTATTACCGCCGATGGGAATCGACCAATTTGCAATTTGCTTGGTGCATGAGTCACAGCACGTCACGAGCCATGTGTGTATTACGTAATTCAATCCAGGTAGTTTCACATACAGTGTACAGAAAAGAAAGCGGTGTAAGCTTCGGTTGACTTTGTGCTCATAACAGCGCACACTACTGGCACAATATTTGTTGTGTGTTGGTAGCTACCCAAATCACCATGCAACGTATATAATTGTATGAACGGATGTAGGCAACTTTAAAAAGTGCCATCGCCAAAAAAATGTTTCCAGGTTTTTAGCAAAAAATTACCTTCCTCTGAACAAAATATTAAAATAACAAGGTCTTCGTCAATAAACGCAGCAAGTAAAAAAGAATGGAATTTTTCAGGAATTTCTATTTCTGATACCGATTTTTAATATTTTATTTTTGACATTAGCGCTTTTGTTTCTGTATTTGTACATTGCATACTTTACTTTGCAAAATGGTGGAATGTTACAATTACAACATTGCTGTTACTACTTTTTGAGTTAAGGAAGCTACATGTTTGTCATATGTAGCTGGAATACTTGGTACAAGTGATTTCTCTCTATATATCCTGCATTAATTTAGTCACTTTGTTTCGATCAAAATCAGGTTGACACTGGCGAGGTTTTTCTGTAATGAGTACATTTTCCTGAAAAAGAAATAAGTCTCACGGGTGGTAAGTTCACCGCACGGATTAAATTCTCAAGATATTTGCTTTAGATTTCAGATTACAACACCAGATTATAAACCGTTGGCGGTTAGAAAATTTTCTTGTTCGTGTAGGTACCTAGGCGAAAAAAATTATCTGCTGCGCGACTTTTTAATACGGTTGATGAATTTTTTTCTATTTGTTCAATTTTTTTTTGCAGACTTAATTAAAACATTACTTTTTCTTAATTTATTTAACAGTTTTCTTTTTCGAGGTGTAGTTGGTTCTATTTTTGAAGTCGTCGTTGGTTTTCTCAGTGTTGCTATTTTTGCAGTTGAGGTTGAAGATAAGTACTGGAATTTAAAAAAAAAGCATGTCAACTGAATTCATTAAACAGTGAAGTAAATTATAAGTTAGGATAATAAATTAATTAATTAAACAGTAAATTATCAGAGTATCAACAGCTATCATTGGTAAAATCTCAGTTACACATTAAATTAACACCCTGTAAAATCTATAATTCTAAGTAATTTAATCAAACTATCAATCCAAGTAATCTAATCAGTCTTATAATTAACACAGGTTGCAGATCAAGTGGGAACCGTGGAGAATCTGGGGAATCGTCGTGTCAACCCAGAGCTGCAAAGAGGCCGGGCAATTCAACAGTCACTCATTTCAAGGCTGTGGAGAGAACAACAAAATTAAAAAAAAAATAATGAGAGAAAATTAAAAATGTTTTACAATTTCAAGTTTTTAAATTAACATCATCATCATATCAGCCAAAAGACATCCACTAGGACATTGGTCTCCCAATTAAGAATTAACACCCCCATAAAATAATGTGACATTACCATCACTGTAGAACAGGAGTTCTACAGTTCTACTTCTACTGAGCAGTTCTTCAAGGATGAAGTACTGTTCAGTACCTTCTGATTATGATGGTTGGTTACTCTGTTAAAAAAAAAAGTAAATATAATATATGTGAAGGAACAAAATCAAAAAAGTTAATGCAAATAAAATTTGAATACATACTCAAGCTTGTGGGGGGTTTTGAAGCACAATTACAATTGGCTCTCTTAGCCTCTCTGCTACTGCTTCCAATGCAGCTGCCAGTCGGTTAGTTGCTTGGGCATGTTCTCTTGTGGCTTGGGCATGTTCCCTTGTAGCCTCTGCACTTGCATGTTCCATGGCATCCAGCCTCGAAGACGCCTCGTGCATAGCATCATACTCTGTGAGATAATTTTTACATTTTCTAGAACATTTGTGGCTACTAGAATTTGGGACAGGCTAATTAATTAAATAGGAATAACTTTGATACCCACCGCTGCTGTTGACTAGCCGAGGACTTCTCTGTACGCGGCGACGTCGTCGGCGCGGTACTGGAGGCACAGTCTGCCGCGGTACTGGAGGCACAGTCTGCCGCGGTGCTGGAGGCACAGTCTGCTGCGGCGTAGGAGTAGTGGTAGGTGGGCTGGGTTCTGGCAGCCTGTTAGACTCCTGGCTCATGCTGGGTCCTACTCCTGACAGTTGAGGCTGGGGCTCAAATGCAGTGTATATAATTTCCGCATCATCGTTCAGCTGTAAAATAAAATTTTATTAGTATCTAATTTAAATGAAATAAATAAAAGTAAGAAGTCGCGGGCAAAAGCTAATTAAAATATAAAATAAAACTAACCATTAGCACCACGTCTTCCTCTAAAATTTGACTGTTTTCCTGTGAAATGGAAATCCAAACATTATTCATATGGCTAGCTATTATTATATTGTAACAAAAAATAATAAAAAGTTTCAAACCATTTGTAAATAAGGGGAAGAAAAGACAGATTGAAAGATCTTACTGAAAATTCCCTAATAAACCCATTCTATTCCTCAATTAAATATAAAAAGAAAACTCACAGCTTGAGGAATCTGCATCACCTCCACTAAAGGTTGACTGTTTTGCTGTAAAGTGACAAACCAAATTTTAGTGTGTTATTTGTATGTCTTCCAACTCATTGAGCTTAAATAATGATCTCATTCACGGCATAAGTTTTTGAATTCACATCAAGGGCAGGCAAGCGGAACGCACACATCACAGCATGTCATCAGTGTTGCAGTTGGGTACCGGCCCAGCAAAACCATTACACGTCCCATGTCTATAATTATGCCTATCCAATTTTGCAAATTTAAGTTTTAAAACTCACAGACTGTGATACGACGAGAGGTATATGGCGAACCCCTGGCAAAGGCTCACCTACGTCGCGTCCAAGTAAATCATACAGCCTTTCTTGTATTGGAGTTAGTTTTGCACTCCTCGAGGGTCCCCCTCCTAAAAGCAAAAGTATTACAATTGAGCACAAGTTGTGGTAGAATTTATAGAAAACTATTACAGGAGTGATAATTATATAAAATTGTTATTATGTACCCACCTGTAGCTGAAATTTCAGCTTTCCCCATTTTAATTTTTTTTAATAATTTGGATTTGTACTCGTAGTACTGAAAAAGGTAGAAAAAGAATAATGTAGGTATAGGCACATCAAAAAATATACATCAACAAGAATATCGCATACTCACCAGTCTCCATTGATCCGGCGTTTTTTGCACACAGTTTGCAGAGACACTGTTGAGCACAGTGGAGCATTGCTCCCAAAGCCGCCTAGCCTGACTGCGACCTTCCTTGCTCCTGTTGCAATACCCAAGAGCCAACACTTTGTAATAAACATCACAGATTATTGTTAATTATCATTACAATCTTATAGCTAGTGCTACGGTGTTATTTATTGAATCAGTCTTTATACGTGATTATAATTATTAGGTTAACAAGTAGGTACTATAACTTCTAAAATATAAAAAGGAAACATGATTGACTAAATTAACTTTAAAAAATAAACATTAAGTATCTTAAAGAATACAGAACTATGTAGAAACAACACAATTAAGATTAAAGTTTTCATTACAAAATCAACAATAAAAAAATAAACAATTTTCTATAAATAATCAACATTCAAGTAAGAACAAAAAAATAAAAAAATACGGTTTTCAATACAAAATCAACAATTTATTTCTATAAATAATCAACTTGAAAAAAAAAATGCAAATAATTAAATAGTTTTTGAAATAATCAACAATCGAGCCGTTTCTTGTAAATAGTCTTTTAAGGACATAACTTTTTGTTGATATTGTTTTGTCAATATGGCTAAAGTATTATCATTCTCAATACTTTTCTTCTTCCTTTGGCTGATTGATGTGTTGCAATCGCGACGGAATCTAAAAAGAAGAACTATACTTAGTACATAACTTTACAGTATCTTGATAATGAACAAGATGTTGTATACAATATTTTACCTTTGTTGGGCTCTATCATATGTACAAATATCCATTTCAATCATTTGTATCAGTGAAATCAAATTAGGATTTGTGCCCAAAAATTGCTTAAGACACTGATTCCATGCCTCCACCAAGTTTGTTGTTTTGTGGAGCTCATTGTAACAGCACCATTTTTGTATCATGGCAGGATTCTGTAGCTATTGTGCAACGAAATAATCATTGAATTTAATAAAATTTTCCTCAAGGTAACTAAAACAAAATACTCAATACTCAATACTTTATTGCATTCCATAATTTGTACATAGTTGGTACTTATGATTTTATCTATAAATATTTACCTGTCTTCCATTAACGTCAACCAGCCATCTTCTATATCTTCTACTGGCAAAAAAGCTAAACTCATACACTGCTTTACGTATTTAGTGGTTTCTTCATTAGCCAGCAGTCCCAAAGATTTAGCTTTTCTCAGAATGCTTCTTTGGAAATGTATAAAACATCCATGGATTTTAGCGTGGGGGTAAACATTCTGTACTGCGTTCATGGCCAATGCTTCAAAATCCATGGTGAACTTTGTTGGTCTGAAGGCAGGCAAAGCTTCTTTTATTTTTCTCAGCATGGTTTCATAAGTACTCGTTTCTTTATTTTCAAGTAGTACATAAAACATAGGTACAATATTTGTTCTTGTTGTGTCACTCCCTATGTCTCCGTGGATAGTGTATATTTGTACAAAAGGCTTTGCACAGCAATCAAATGTTCCGTCGCAAAAACAATGCTCCACGTTTTTTTATGTAATTTTGAATTTGGTCTGAAGCAAAAATTATAATCGTGTTGTCTTTTTCTTTATGATGCACCAATAAGATTGATTTGTCCGAAATGATGACGTCACTTGGCTTATTGAATCGAATTTTTGGCAGTCCAAGATGTCTTACGCGCACTATTTAGCCGATGTTTTACACTTTTATAGTCAGGAATACCATGATGCTTTCCCAGTTTCATTACATTTTTTTCATTGATCCATAATTCTCACACACCTCGTTTTTAATTTTATCTAAAACTGACAAAAAATAATTTTTTGAAGTATTTGGTTCGCACTGTGATGAATGTGCACTGTGTATTTGTACACTGTCAGAGTTAAAAACTAATTTCACTTGACCAATGCACTTCAGTCCCGTTCTTTTATTAACACAGACCCACACTGTGGAATCTTTATTTTTTCGGTGTAGCCGGTATACATAACCGACGTGTAATAAACTTTGGCCACGTTGATTTGAAATCAATTTATAATTTTTACGCACTCTGCCCTGAGAAGGCCCTTCACCTGACATTGCGAATGACAAACTAACCATACATACTTTACTTTCTTATCATATCGGCACCCTAAATACTTGCATTTTCGAACAATAGGAGCTGCTTCGTCTATTGTTTCCAGGAAACCGGTTTAAGCGAGGTAGAGGCTATCTTTAAAACGCTACATTTTTTAAACGAAATTACTGAGTACCGGGATAAATATGTTTCATACCATAACAACATATTAAAATATTATTCTATGTATAGTAAGTTATTTAGAATTAAAATATCACCTTGCCTGACTGTACAAATGGCACTAAATTGGTAGTAAAACATCTGGTATTATTCTTCGGGTCGAGTCTAAGCGGGTCGAGTGGGCGCGGACCCAGATTTTTTAAGACTGAATTCAAACGAAAATGGGTAGCAGCTAGTCGCAAAGAAGAGCGCTTTTTGCGTTATAACGACAAATGGCTCAAATCGTCTATACAGTTGCAGAAATTTAGTGCAGAGCTTACACATAAACCGGGTCGGCCAATAAAATCTTTTGAAAACTTAAGTGAGCGTAGTAAGCGACGAAAAACTAGTGAGATACGGAAGAAAATACCTGCTGAAGAACTAATATATGCAGCTGGAGTCAGTCAACGCATTATTGGACTGATGCCTCAGCTATGATAAAAGAAATAGTGGCAACGCCAACAAGAGCGTCGAAAGTTCGTAAATCTTACAATTTATCCCAAAACCAAATAAGTGTGAAAAAGCACACGCCACAAGAGGCACTGTCAATTTTCGTTGAAGGTGACTTCACAAGAAGGCAATGGGAAATTCTTTATAATGCTAATAGGAGTATCTATCCATGTTACTCATTAATACAAAAGGCAAAAAAGGATTGTTACCCCAAGGAAGAAACATACGCGTCAATGAAACGTGCATGGAAATCCAACTGCAAGGATTACTAGATCACACAGCATCTCGCCTGTACAAATACCTTGTAGAGGTGATAGAAACGTGTACAAAGGAGGAAAGAGAAAATATGGAACTAATATCTAAATGGGGATGTCATGGATCGCAGCAGTCGCAGTTTAAGCAAAAGTTCCAAAACAGCTCAGATAGTGACGCTAAGTTCCCTAGTTCCTTTGCGACTGATTGTTAATATAAATGGTGAAATTAAAATATTTTGGCAAAACCCAATACCATCTTCAGTTAGATTCTGTAGACCAATACGGATCAGATTTATCAGTGAATCAAAAGATATTACTAAAGAGGAGATAAGTTATATTACTGGCCAATCAAAGAATCTATCAAAAATGGAAATTACAGCTCCTGGTGGAATAGTGAAAATAAAACATACAATGCTATTCACAATGATTGATGGCAAAGTATGCAATGCTGCTACTGACACAGCATCAACAATGCGATGTTATATTTGTGGACAGACTTCAAAAGATTTTAACAAGTTAAAAGAAGTACCCATACACGACGTAAATGTCGAAGCTTTGCAGTTTGGACTATCTGTGCTTCACGCCAGGATAAGGTTTTTTGAGTCCCTGCTCCACCTCGCCTATAAACTCCCATTAAAAAAATGGCAGGCACGTACACCAGCAGAAAAAAAAATCGGTTAAGGAAACGAAAGAGCAAATACAAAAAGATTTTAGAGAGCAAATGGGACTGCTCGTAGATGTGCCTAAAGCAGGATTTGGCAACACCAATGATGGAAATACATCACGAAGATTTTTTGCAGACCCAGTTACTTCATCTCACATTACTGGAATCGATTTAGACCTCATCAAGCGATTGAGAGTAATCCATAGAGGTAATTGCCAGCGGAATCAGTGTCAATGATGAAAAGTTTGCTTCTTACTTTTGTGAGGTACGCATCGCTACGTCATCCTCAAGCCACGCATCGCATAGAAATGTAGACCGCCCGCTCGTAGAGATCGCGACGCCCCCGTCAGGGGGCGTGGCGAGCGGTTCCGGGGCTATGCCCCCCGGCCGCGGAGGCCATGCGGTGGCCTGCTAAAACAGGCCCCTCACTATGTTGGCTGCAATGGCCTACAGCTTAGTTGACCGCACGTATATATTTACGTGCGGTCATGTGAGTGGTTGCTTGTTGTTTTTCTGTAGGCGCGTCGCGACGCTGATTCATACAGCGCCGCTTTCTTCACGACACCTCGGCGGTCTGTCCCCGCCAGGTGAGACCCCCAGTTGCCTGGGGGAGGCCCGGCGGAGGACGACCAGCGACGGAGGTGCCGACTCGACGCTCCTACAGAATACGCTCCTACAGAATAGACCGCCCGCACTGCGAACGCGTTATATTTACGTTAGTGCTATCTCGCTCGCGCGCGCATCTGTCTCGTTTCTTTTTGGTACTTGCAGAGTCTCGTAGGCGCGTTCTTATTGGACGATCGCGCGACGCCTTCATGGTTGCACTGGCACTACTTCAGCCTCTGAGATTTTGCACTTAAGCTCGTTGTGTGTACAGAAAAATATACGTTCCTATTTCTACACTACTACTCTTGTTTTATTGCATCATTACCTACAAAGCTGCTACACTTTGTTTCATTATTACTGCGACAACCCGGCACCGTCAACACCTTTTAGTTCAATTCCAACTGTAATTGCTGTATACTTTATATTTATACTTCCATTCGTTATACAAGTTTAATTTCCATACATTTTTAATGTACCTCCTACAACCTGCACAGTGGTCATATTGCTGCTTTCGCCGTACGGCTTCATTCAATAAGTCTTCAACGGAAAAGCATTGTTCCCTACAATACAGTGATTTTCTGGTAGCATACTTTCCAATCGATTACTGAGGCTGCATCTTTGAAACACGCCTCCATCGGATACTCTGCCGTTGCAACCAACATCGATATGTATGAAAAGCTGTAGTCATCGTCAACCACGGCCATTAGCACTATACTATTTTGATGTTTGTAATTATAGTAATAGTAATAGCTTCCTGCTTCAAAGGGCGCCTTTATTACTATATGCTTCCCATCGATAGCGCCACAACATCTGGGAAAGTTCTATCTATTTTTAAATTCCTCTTCAATTTTCTTCCACTGGTTTTCATCGCTTGGATCCTGAAATAGAAATTTTAATAATAAAAATATGGTTCTGCTTGGCCTTGAATCCTCTAAGCACACTGCTGGATGATTCAGGTCTAGGCTATCGGCTGAGGAGAGGTGGTCAGGTTATATCTCACCTCCTTTACATGGATGACCTAAAACTCTTTGCCCCCAACAATTTGCAACTGATGGAGCTACTGAAAATTACTGAAACTTTTAGTAGCGCCATCAGGATGGAATTTGGTGTGGACAAATGTGCGGTCATGCATGTTAAGCGAGGGGAGATTGTGGAATCCGTGGGAAACCAACTCTCGGATTCCACAAACCTTAGGGCCCTCTCCGCATCCGATACCTATAAGTATTTGGGTATGTCAGAAGCGTTGGGCATCAATGTTACTGACATGAAGCAATCGTTGAAGGAGCGCTTCTTTGGTCGCCTGAAAAAAGTATTTAATAGTCTTCTTTCAGGCGGAAACAAGGTGCGTGCCTTCAACGATTGGGTCATACCGGTTTTGATGTACTCTTTTGGCATACTCAAATGGACTCAGACCGAACTCGACGCCCTGGATAGGAAGGTCCGTACGCTGCTGACTGCAAATCGAATGCATCACCCACGGTCATCGGTAATGAGGCTGTATATTCCGCGAAAGTGTGGAGGTCGAGGGTTTTTAAACGCTAAGACTCTCCACAATCGCGAGATATGCAGTCTCAGGGAATATTTCCTTGAAACCGACGTGGGGATGCACCGAGATGTAGTCGTGGTGGACAATGGCCTCACCCCGCTCTCCTTAGGTAAAGAGAACTGGCGCAAACCAGTAGTGCTTGACACTAATGATCGCATGGAGGTATGGCAGAGTAAGGAGCTTCACGGACGCTTTTTCCGGGCCCTACATGGACCCGATGTAGATTTACTAGCGTCCGTAGCCTGGCTGCGTTTCGGTGATCTTTTTGGAGAAACCGAAGGTTTTGTCTGTGCAATTATGGACGAAGTTATGATGACGAACAATTACCGGAGATTTATTGTGAAAGACGGCACGGTTGATATCTGTCGGGCATGCCACCGGCCGGGAGAATCAATCAGGCATATTATCTCCGGGTGTTCTCGTCTAGCTAACGGGGAGTACTTGCATAGACACAACCTTGTAGCCAGGATAATCCATCAGCAACTTGCTCTGAAATACAGCCTTGTGGAATCGGAGGTGCCGTACTATAGGTGTGCCCGACCCAGTTCTCGAAAATGGAAATATCACATTGTACTGGGATCGATCCATCATCACTGACAGGACTATTGTTGCCAATAAGCCTGATATAGTGGTGATGGATCGATTAGAGAGGCGCGCAATGATTGTTGACATAACCATCCCGCATGATGAAAACCTCGTGAAAGCCGAGAAAGATAAACAAATCAAGTATCTTGACTTGGCTCGCGAGGTTGTCGACATGTGGGATGTTGACTCAGCAATCATTGTGCCAATAGTCGTTACAGCCAATGGATTGATAGCCAAGAGCCTCGACCAACACCTGAGGAGGCTCTCGTTGGCCAGCTGGATCAAGGGCTTGATTCAGAAAGCAGTACTTCTGGACACGGCTCGCATTGTCAGGAGGTTCTTCTCTCTGGAGCCCTGACCACCGGTAGCTTGGACCCTGTTCCCGATACCGGTGGGCTACTATTTTTTATATTTTTGAATGTTTTTATATATTTTTTTTATATTCTAATATTTAAAAATATAAATTATATGTATATAGACGAATAAAGGAAATAATAAAATACTTTTCAGAACTCTGCTAAGACTGCGATGAAAGGGATCGCTTCAGCTGTCGACGAGTCTACTAGCCAGGAAGTTCCAGGTTCTAGCAAAGTAAATAGAAATATGGAAACCCTAAATGATCTATCTGACTATGTTAGGCAACGCAACTTAAATAGATCTAGGGCAGACTTTAGAAGCATTAATGTGGATTCAGAAAATGTTAGAGAATTAACTTATAGTGATTTAATATTAATTGCTTGTGGCACATACCAATTAAAGCAAGCACGCTCCTACTATGGAGAACATATTCGATTCAATGGTTGTTATCAGATTGAAGTTTGCAATGACCAGAGGAGCAGTATTATGGAAGGAATGAACTTCAGTCCTAACTGCTTTTTACTAAGGGCTAGAATCGCAAGTCGACATGTCAGTCGGAAAGTATATTTTGTATATATATTAATAATGATTCTGATATAAGTGCAATTAAAAAATATTGTTGCAACTGTATCGTCGGCCGTCGAACAGTAGGATGCTGTGCCCATGTTATGACAGTTATTTGGTATCTGGGGTGGGCACGGCATCAGACTAATATTTATCCTCCTGCTCAATTCTTGGACGATGTTCTAATCGTTTATGATACAAATGACGAATAATATTACTTATAAAATATCAGATTAAAATGATTGTAAAATAATTGTATTTTTCATGAATAAAAACTGTTTTATGTTAAAAACCCGAACTTATTTTTAAACGAATTCCTTGACCAGTTAATTATTTATATTGCTTACTATCCTATCCTTATACTTTAAATTGTGTGCACTCGAGGCCGAAGTGTCCATGGACGGTGGGCATTCTCCTTTTTGGGCGGTAAACGAATTAATTATTCAAGTCACCCAGTCTTATACAGCTCGCTGTGCTGGCTCAGTTGTGTCATTCAATGCTAAAGAATCACAATGGTATATTTGCAGAAAGATTTTGATGCGAAGTCCTAACCCTATTGTAAAAAACTTAGAGATGAAACGCAATAAAAAAAGAATCGCAGATTTAAGACGAAGATTATCAAAATCTTTTGCAACAAAAAAGTCTACAAACAATATCAATGATAAATATTATGGCGACTCTTGTCAAAAGCCAGATCTAGAACAAGATGACTTTGATTTTTGCTAAATCAGAACATAAAAAAAATTCATCTTTCTGATGAGGATCGTCAGTCTCTTGAAAAGAGAACTGTTTTGGAATGGCACCAAGAGAGAAAATTATGTCTCACTGCGTCTGCCTTCGGAAAGGTATGCAAAGGAGGCCTTATAAAATGTGCACCATTAGTAAAAACTCTTCTAAATGTGACTGGTGATTTAAGCCACGTAAAATCAGTTCGTTATGGCAAGGAACACGAACATATTGCATTAAAACAATTGGCTGAAGTACTAAAACTTGACGAAGAAGCAAACTTCAACGGTATACAGAAATGTGGACTATTCGTCGACCCTGAAATGCCGTTTTTGGCGGCAAGTCCAGACGGATTATTAGGTGATAAAATTAATGAAGTTAAGTGTCGGCTAAGGACATAACAGTCAGAGAAGGCATAGCACAAAAAAAAAATAGTTTCTGGAAACTGGAGAAGAATGGGAACTTGACAATAAATAAACAACACGATTGGTTCTACCAGGTGCAGGGTCAGCTCCACATTACTAGGAAAGAATTTTGTTTATTTGTTTTGTGGACAGAAAAAGATGAAAATAGAAGCAATAAAAAGAGATGACGAATTCTGGAAGAACAGTATGGAGACAAAATTTAAGACATTTTACTTTGATTGCCTTCTACCAGAAATAATTGATTCAAGGCTGGACAGAAAAATGGAAATTCGTGAGCCACAATATATTTTAGACGCAATAGACAACAAAAAAACAGTAAAACGAAAAAAATCTATGCCTTCCGCGACTGTTATGCCAGAAGCGAAGTGGAAAAAATTATAAAATAGTTGATAAACTAAAAAAAAATTGTAACCGACTTCAAATGTAACAGCAGAGATTCACTTAAAAGTTTAAAATAACTATACAGGGTGGGCAATAAATCGTGGATCAGACGAAACAGGGAGATATTTGGCGTTATTTGTAGTAAAAAAAAAATTGTGCGAGAGCCCTAACTTGATCTCCTTAAAAGTTATAACAATTTGAGTGTTTATAGTAGAGGAAAGTCACCAAATATGGAATACCATTTTGTTTTTGGGATATAAAAAAAAAACTTCATATAAATTAAAACAGTTTAATGTTTTTACTAATCAGTCATACATTTATATGTAGTAATTAACAGCCTTTAATCAAATATATTAGTTATCAAATTAAAATCTAACACAAAATACAAAATCACAAATGAGTAACCAAATATGGAATAGGTACCCATATATGGAATATAAGCATAAATCAACATAACAATAACAAAAATGGACATTAATATCTTTGAGATCAATTAAATGAATATAACATATTGTGATAAATGAAAGAAGTTACATAATTACTTGCAAAAGTCACAGATCCAAGTATCAAACTCTGGACCAGTATCAAACTTTGCTGTGCCCGACAGGGTCCATAATTGATTCAATGTTTTAACATACCAACTATGTACACATTATGGAATGCAATAAAGTATTCAGTATTGAGACCAGCACAATCATAATGTGCCCAGAGCCCACTGTCCATATTTGGATTTTTATACTAGTTCAAACTCTTCTAAATATTTTTTCAATTCACAATATTTAAATGACAAAAGATCACAAAATGGTGAAATAAACATAATACCGATATACTAAATAGTATAACACTTATGTATACAAACATAACAGCTGGTAATACTCATTTATTAATTAACCTTTAAAATTTTCTGCACGACAACAAAACAAAACACGCCTGCCACACGTGAAGCGTTCGCGCAACTGACTCGATGTTGTGAGTGCGATAGTTAGTAGACCGAATGAAACAGAAGATGGTCGAGTGTTGCGTTTCATACTTATAGTCTTAGAGAAATGAAGAAATTCCATATTAAGATACTATTCCATATTTGGTGACTTTCCTCTAAGGTTATAATGTTAGAAATAATTTTATTTTGAGCCTTAAAAGATATTGAAAAAAGTGCCAATACTGATAAATCATGATACCCACTGTCATAAAAGCACTGTTGTAGTGATGATACTTTTTTTATTTATTTTTTTTGTTTTTTTTTTTCAATTTTTGTTTTATTTTTTTTTTACTGTATAACCTCAACTATCGCCCTGTTTTGTTTGATCCACGATTTTTTGCCCACCCTGTATAAAGGCTGTCTCAGTAAGAGTGCACTTTTTAAAATTGGATTTTTTTTTTCATGCTAGTGGCAACTGAAATTTGACAGGTGTCACCTCTGTTTATTCCGATTATTAAAAATGGAGAGCTTTTCGAAAGAACAACGCGTTATAATTTGTGAAAACTCATTACAAAAATGGGGAAAGTTACGCTGAAACCGCTCGCAAACTTCGCCAAATTTTCAGCCAAGAAAGTGCACCTAATGTGTCAACCATTCGAAGAGTGGTCAAAAAATTTGAAGAAACTGGATGCAAAGGAGGCCTTATAAAAATTATGGATAATAAAAATCCTTTGCGTCAACGTACCGGTCGGTCTCTTGAAAAAATTCCGCTGTAAACGAGTGTCGCCGAAAACCCGAAAACATCAATTCGACATCGTTCTCAACAACTTCAAATTTCACGAAACACTACGCAGCGAATTTTGACTAAAGACCTCTACCTTCATGCGTACAAGATTCAGTTAACTCAGGAGCTCAAACCAGCAGACCACGGAAAGCGCCGGCAATTCGTTCAATGGGTAATGGAGCAAAGTGAAGTCGATGCCAATTTTTCGGAAAAAGTCATTTTCTCCGATGAAGCGCATTTCCATATGGATGGCTTCGTGAATACACAAAATTGTCGAATTTGGGACTCAGAAAATCCTCACGCAATCCATGAGAAACAAATGCACCCACAACGAGTAAGGGCCAGGCCACAACAGTGCGTTGCGGCGTCGCATCGCAAAAATCAACGACGCCGCACAACGCATCGTGGAAATTTCCGATGCGCTGCCGCAACGTACAAATCTGCGATGCGACAACGCTTTGCCGTTTAGTCGGTGTCCATACTTTGAACGACCTGCACGTGTTTTTTAAGCGATATGGCGCAGTACGATGTCGACCACCTGATATCTTTAATTTACGAACGTCCCGTCCTTTGGGACAAAACTATATCACAATTCAAAGACAAATTTTTAAAAACAGAAGCATGGAGGGAAGTGTGTACAAGTTTATATTCCAATTTTGAGGAGTTAAATAGTGTTGAAAAAACAAAACTCGGTAAGTACTTATAAACATTTATATTTTTGTTAACTGCCAACTAAGACCTCCAATGTTACTATTAAAATAATTACAAAAATCGTTTCTGATTATGTTAGCTCCTGTTCTACTTTCATGTGTTGTTTCGTGTAAAATTTGCAAAGAATCGTCAATAATCATTTCTTCAAACGTTTGTGCGCCATCTCGATTCAATACAAAGTTGTGTAATACACAGCATGCTTTTATAATGTCTATTGTGAAATCGTAAGAAACATTAATGGGTCGATGAAATATGCGCCATTTATTTGCGAGTATGCCAAAAGCGCTCTCAACATATCGTCTGGCTCGGCTCAAACGATAATTAAAAACTCGTTTTTCTATCGATAAAAACTTCCCAGAATATGGGCGCATTATATTATTTGTCAGTGGTAATCCTTCATCCGCCACGAAGACAAAAGGAATTTCTTTTTGAAAGCCAGGTAACGGTTTTGGCGGAGGTATAGATAATTGACCTTTTTTTAATAAGTCGTATAGATTTGAGTTCTGAAAAACAGTGGAGTCACATTCCTTACCATATGCACCTATATCGACATATATAAATTTGTAATTCGTATCAACAAGTGCTAATAGAACAATGGAATTATAATTTTTATAATTGAAAAATAGGGATCCACTGTGATCCGGGCTCAATATACGAATGTGTTTTCCATCTAGCGCTCCTATACAATTAGGAAAGTTGGTCTTTTTTTCATACTCTTGAGCAATTTGTTCCATCAGCTCTGTTGTAATTTTTGGTAATTCCAACCTTTTAAGAATGTTCCATACAATACGACAAACAAATTTTATTATTCCTGTTATTGTAGATTTTCCACGATAATATGTGAAATTGCATATCTTTAAAAGTATTTCCCGTCGCCAGGTACCTGAAAGAAAACAAAATAAATCATTATTCGTCATATTTTTTTAGGTAACGATGTCATAAAGAAATGGAGAGGAATCAAGGATAATTTTACAAAATACGAAAAAAAATTAAACGAGCAATGTAAATCCGGAGCTGGGGCCAAAAAAATTAAACAATATCATCTATACGACCAGCTCCTATTTCTGAAAAAGAATTCTCAATATAAAACAACATCAAGTCTTGACGATGAAGAAATAAGACCAAGCACCTCAACCCAACAAAGCCAGCAACCTGTCATGCCACGTTACCAGCCTGCATCGCGTAAAAGAAAAATTGACGAAGACGAATTTGAGAAGAATATTATAGCTGCTTTAAAAACACCTGAAAGTAGACGTTTATCTTTTTTTAAAGGAATTTTGCCATCATTGGAAAAATTGAATGATAATCAAACAATAATTTTCCAAAGTCGTGTCCTACAGATATTAAGTGATTTACACCAACCATCATACTATCCCAGCCACTATCAAACTTCACAAACATCCGTCCAAGCAAACTATCAAACATCTCAAACAACTGTTCAGACTGGCTATCAAACAGCTCAAATGTCTATGCAGAGTGGCTACCAATCAGATCAAATGCCTATGCAGAGTGGCTATCAAACATCCATTCAACGCAGTGCCTTCCAAAGCGGATGCGAAACATCACCGGCACCTATGCAATCGTCGCCACAAACGCCAAGGAATGATGATGTAAATGAGCCAGAACAAATTCATTTCGATGAGGAACTAACAAATTTGACGAATGACACACAATCGGAATACGAGTTTTGAATAACACTAAATTATGAAAATGATTAAACAGTATGATTATAGTAAAAATAGTTTATTTTTTTCTTACCTTACAGTTAATCCCAGCATCTCCAGAGGTTCGATGGGTTTTCTAAATATGTATTTCTTTTGTAAATGAGGCTTTATCAAACTAAGAAGTTCTTCAAAACTTACTACACTCATCCTAAAGTAATCGTAAAATTTAACCTCGTCCACTTTTAGCGCCTCATATTTCCTTTTGAAGTGGTTTCCATCTTTATTCATAATTGTCAGTAATGGGTGCACCCAGTACTTTCTTTTCTGTTTCTTTTTCTTAATACGCCTTAACGCAAGCAGAAGTAGAACACGCGCAGTGCGGTCCATGTCTCACTAGAAACTGAACTGACGGTTAGCGTCTTGTCGTACGATGTCGTATCCGATGAAATTTTTGCGTTGCGACATCGCATCGCATAGCTGTGCAATGTTGTTTTTGCGATGCGACGCCGCAACGCACTGTTGTGGCCTGGCCCTAACTGTCTGGTGCGGATTTTGGTCAGGCGGCGTGATTGGACCTTACTTTTTTTTAAATAATGCCAAAATTGCAGTGACTGTGAACGGCATTTGTTACAGGAATATGATAACGGACTTCTTGTGGCCTCAACTTGCCTTAGAAAAAAAGTAGCAACCTCATTTCTTATTTCTATGGCGCTGGCGCTCTGTGATGCACGTCTACCTACAGTTGGTATAGGTCTTATAGCTGGATTAGTAGAAACATTTCGTCTCCAAGACCCTTCGTGAATTATTTCACCATCAACAACTGTATCAAAGGTATCAGGAGGTGTGTAAATATTTCTAGATGTTCTATTATTTCTGAGAAACTTATGCAATAGAATACAAGTCATCGTTATCAGTTTAGCTTTATCTTTCCTAATTTCCATTGGCTTTTTAAATATCCTAAAAACTGTTGTTAAAACTCCAAAAACATTTTCAACGATAACACGTGTACTAGATAATCTCATGTTAAAAGTTCGTTGTAATGAACCCATGACATGGTTTCCTGGAAAAGGTTTCATCACGTATTTGCTTAACGCAAATGCCCCATCTCCAAGAAAAACATATGGGCTATGGCACATTACATTGTCTGCCAGAAAGTAAATTAATAGTAGGGGTAAATTAATAGTGTCTGTCGAAATTTTTTCCCAAAGTACACTATTTTGAAATACTCTTCCGTCGCTAATTTTGTAGACAGGCCTGATGGTCTAGTGGTTAGTGACCCTGACTGCTATGCCGGAGGTCGTGGGTTCGATTCCCACCCAGGACAAATGTTTGTGTGATGAGCACGATCATTTGTTCTGTGTCTGGTTGTAATTTATCTATAATATGTATGTATTTAGAAATATATAAGTATGTTTATCAGTTGTCTAATACCCATAACACAAGCTCTGCTTAGCTTGGGACTAGATGGCGTTGTGTGATAGTTGTGGAATATTAATTCTGCCCTGAGCCCCAATATCGGCAAATATGAAGCGGTAATTACTGTAAACTAAATTAATGTTCCTTTATAATTGTAGTATTCTGTGCCACTGTTGATTGGACATTGTATCACAACATGTTTGCCATCAATGCAACCTACACAATGTGGGTATTTTCTATTGAAACCTCTTTCTATGTTTAACCATTCTGTAGTAGTGCGCGGCATCTGAAAGAGAAGAAAAAGCATTAATTATTTTAGGTCCTCATTTGTCAACCACTATTTCTCTGTGTGGTTCTGTCTATTATTATTATTACAAACAACTTTTCATAAAAAAATCTTGAAATTTGCGAATAAAAATTAATTACCTCATATAAAGTCGATTCAAATTCTTTTTCGCGAATTCCATACAAAAATGTTGTTAGCGGTGATATCTGCATGTGAGTGAACTTAGCAGATCATTGTCCAGCAGATAAAAAAAAAATGAGTTATTTTCGCATGCAGCTGAGTTCTACAATTCCTGATACTTTTTAGAAATAGTTCTGGCGTTTTTACATTTAAAAAGTCAATTGGCAAAATGATCTGCCAACTTCCCGTAGCAGCAGATCAAAAACAAATGTGAGTTCTTCTCGCATGCGGCTGATTTCTACAGTTCCTGATACTTTTCAGGAATAGTTCTGAACTCACGTCTACTTTTGTGAAAGGCTAGAACTCTTTCGTTTTTCACAGATTCGTATCAGAACTGCAATCAAAAACTCGATTCGAGTCCAGAACTCACGTTCGAATGCCAGCAGATCATGTCGAAACGTTGAAAAGTCGAAAAATAATATTTTCATCCTTTCAAATTATAGTGACAGGCTAGAACTCATTCGTTTTTCACAGATTCGCATCAGAACTGCAATCTAAAACTCGATTCGAATCCAGAACTCACGTTCGAGTGCCAGCAGATCATGTCGAAACGTTGAAAAGTCGAAAAATAATATTTTCATCCTTTCAAATTATAGTGACAGGCTAGAACTCTTTCGTTTTTCACAGATTCGCATCAGTACGCCTAGCACGAATTATTATCGAAAAAACATTCGTATCGTCTTCGAAAGCATTTTATATGGGAACTTGAACAGCGTCTCTGGTGTGCGTAAATTGAACTAATTTTCAGAGCATGAACAAATACATGTAAGTTTCGTATCGTCATCGTATCGAATTCGAAACGTAACTTAACGTAACTTGAGCCCTTTGTATGAAGATAGCTAGCACGAAGGCATAAAATGACGGATAGTATCGTAATTGTCGAGGGCTGGCTTACGAGTTTCACGAATGTTTATTCACTTTAAATTTGACAGTGAGAAAACTTTCGTCGGAGTTTATTTTAAGCATTAAATTATAATTTAAGTGATTGTGTTGTTATAATTTGTTAGAAAATGTTAAGATTAACAAGAAGCGCCCCACGACGTAGTGCATTGTACTATTATCTTGCAGCGCGATTGATTGTTGAAAGTAGAAATGTACGAAGAGAAACAAGGTGAGTGATTTATTTTAAAACACTATATATTTTCATAAATAAAAAACAATTAGTTATCTTTTAAATTTACTATTACATTTACAGAGAAATCTCAAGGAGAGCTCTACTCAGAAAGAATTTGGCCAATATTAATCTACAAAACCTTAGCGACACAGAATTTAAAAATAGATTTCGTCTAAGTAAGGAAGCATTTTTGTTCTTGTGTCGCGAATTAAAAGAAAAATCCAGTCTAAAATCAAGTAAAAGGATCAGCCTGGAACACAAAGTAATTGTAATAAATAAGGTACTTAATTACCCTTCTAACTAAAATATTTTTCTATTTTATACCTATAATGTGTACATTAACTAATACATACTATGTGAGTATAATATACAGCTGTACTTCTAACTATTAACTCTTTAATATTTCTATTTCTAGGTTCTGTGTGCTTTGTCATTTTATGCTACAGGCTCCTACCAAAGAATAGTAGGAATGGCTAAATATTTAGGGCAAACTACAGTGAGCAAATATGTGAGGCAGGTTACTGATGCTCTTGTTAACCCTTTAATATTAAATAATTTTTTGAAATTTCCAACAACACGAGAGCAGCGAAATATTGTAAAAAACAAGTAAGTAATAATTATAATAACCATGTATGCCAATAAAAACTAATTTAGTGCAGAATGTTAAACAGCGAAAGGAGGATCATCTGAATAATCACAAATATTATAGCTACCTAATACTAGAAAATTTTACTTAAATACAATACTTTATTTACAGATTTTATACAAAATTTGGCTTCCCTGGAGTAATAGGATGCATTGATGGATCTCATTTTCATATATTCACTCCAAAAAGAGACATAGAACACTTATTTTACTGCAGAAAGCATTTCTACTCACTGAATGTGCAAATGGTAAGATATTACTCTACTAATTTATACTTATAACGTTACAATTACTTAGGATAACAATTAATTATTATGTTATACAGTTATAAATTTTCTACGTTTTTAAATTGTAGATATGTGACAGTGAATGCAGAATTTTAAATGTTAATGCCAAGTATGGAGGTGCTACCCATGACGCTTTTATTTGGGAAAATAGTCAAGCCAATAGGTACATCCAAGACTTACACCAGAATAATGAACAAGTGTGGTTTTTAGGTATTTTTTTTTTACATGTAGATAGTTCTAATTTTAAAATAAAGTCATACTTACTGTCTACTTAATTTTATTGTCTGTTGTAAGATTATTTGATTCAATATACAAAAATATATTTTCAGGGGATTCTGGATATCCACAGAGGCCTTGGTTGATGACACCAATTACAGATGCTGCTGAAGGCACTCTGGAGGCAAAATATACTACCATCCATGGGAAGGCCAGAGTAGTGATCGAAAATACTTTTGGAAGACTTAAAAATAGGTGGAGATGCCTTTGTAAGGACCGCACATTACACTACACCCCTGAGAGGTGTGCTTCTATCATAATGGCATGTAGCGTTCTACACAACCTAGCATTAGATTTTACTGATACTGAAGATGATATAATATATTCTTCAGAATTAGGCGTTTCAACATTTTCTTCTCCAGAAGAAGCTTTTCGCGAAAGTGGTTCTAGTGATGAATTGATTCGCGGTAGAGCCATAAGAAACATGTTAGTACATAGAATTAATCGGCTTCATAATGTAAATAGTTAATTTCGGTGTTTGTGTAAGCATGTTGGACTCTATAATAAAGGTAGCATTAGAGAATAAAAAATATAATATAATATGTTTGAAACAAATATGATGTTAGTTATTTACAAAACAAAATTAAGTACCTTTAAGATATTACTTTCATGAATATAGTTTCACCATCTCAGCCGTACGACGCCCACTGCTGGGCATAGGCCTTCCACAAGTATGAATATAGTTTAAGCAAAATAAATTTAATTGTAACATATACAAAATGATTTTCTTTTTAAGAAATAGAAGTGAATAGTGTATGTGAAGTCTGTTAATACAAATAAAATAAAAAATAAGACATTATTCACTTCTTTTCTAAATATGATTTTAATAATGCTAACGCTTCTTTCATAAAATCTAACCACTGAGCTTGCAACTGAAGCTCTACATCACGCTGACGAATCCTCTCTCGTTCTAATTCTTGCGCAATTCGGTCACGCTCCCTTTCATACTCCCTAGCATTCCCCTCACACTCCTTAAATATTTTTAAAACTGAGTCTTCTGACTTCTTCTTTTTTTTCGGCGGTTGCCACTGGGTTTGCACTGGAGCTGGTGGTGGTGTAAGTGCTGGTGGCTGCGGAGTAGGAGGAGAAAGAGGTGGAGCGACTGTGGGTTGACTGCTTGTTCCTGGAGTATTCCATTCATCTGGAAAAATTGTGATTCAACAATCAACGTAAATACTATTCTGCTAGCTTTAGTTATCAATTTTTTTTTATGTGCTTTTTTGGATACCTACTTGACTAGTTTGTGTGATCTTATTTTAAAATATTTTGTTATTACTAGTAGTTATATCAAACTAAGGAGTTATGAGTTAGTTACCAAGTTAATGATAGATGAAAAAATATGCCAACCGTCAGGAATTGGTGTATATTCATAAGGAACATCATCCACAGTCAATTCGTCTACAGTTTCTGTGGCAGGTACTTGTCGACCTGACGAGCTATCTTCCTCCCCACCAACACCCTATTTTAATAAAAACAATAATTGAGTATTAGTGCTTACTTAAAATTTGAGAGTAAAGGCCACCTTTACTGTTTAGTATACCATTATTTATTAAACAAAATACTACTCTAGAGTATATCCACAGAAATCATTAATGCTCATAGAAACATCAAAGTTTAGACATTGTTTATAAACAAAAATAATAATTGAAATGCATTATGTGGCACTCAAACCCCAGCCAGTCATCCACACAAGAATTTTAAGTGTCACAATACTAACAAAAAAACTCAAGTGGTGACCCTTTTTTATTACTTACAGGCTTAGGTAGATAAGTTGCAGACAAGTTAAACTATTGACCATATGCTGTCCCAATACGGAATTAAATATTCAGATAATTCGAAAATCATTAATTATTATCACTTTATTATATTTCCCTGAGTTTACACCGATTGCTATGAAAATAAAATAGATATATATTATACTACATTACCAAGCAAAAAATATCACACCTGTACAAATCCAGCTTCTTGTATAGGCATCCCAGTAGCAGCCTGCACTCCAATTAAATTTAAAACTCTGTTTTCAAGGTCGGTTAATATTAACTGAATCGCAGGCCCACCGCCTGTACCCTGAGCAGACCTATTTATTTTCGCCCACTTTTTCTTCACATTATTTTTGAAATCACTCCAAACCTTAACAAACATGAACATGAGCAGGATGCTCTGCACCAATATAAATGCATGCATGTATTTCTTATTGTGTAAAGTTTATTTCCTTAAATGTGCGTAATTAGGATTTAATAGGCTTACCTTCCGCCACTTTTCCTCTGTTCGAGAATCCCCAGTGCCATCACTATTAAGCAAATCTATTAACTCCTTCCATTTTTGCTGCACATAATGTCTACCACGAGGACCCCCGCTAGGTTTGGATAAGTCTCCATGCCTAAAATAAATTTAACGTGAGTTAAAGGACTGTGTGCTCCAATATTTATTACAATAATTCGGCACGGTTGGCGCAGTGGTTAAGCGATTGACTGCTGCGCTGCGTGTCGCGGGTTCGATTCCCGCACGGAACAAATATTTGTATGACCTACAAGTAGTTGTTCCGGGTCTGGCTGTTTGTGTATGTGAGTTTAAATGTTTGTAAACGCACCCACAATACAGGAGAAATTCCTAGTGTGGGGCAATGTTTTTTTAAAAAAATACAAAAAAAAAACTACAATATGTTAACTTTCTATTTTATACTGACATAATTGACAAAAATTAAGGACAATTTTAGTTTTTATTCAAGTTTGTTTTTACAAATTTCACATGACTTTCACGTGGTTTTTTTTTATTTTATTCAAGTCAAATAAAGTATTAACTTTATTTGACTTGAATAAAATAAAAAGAATTACAAATAAACTTAGGCTCTTTTAAACTTTATTAGTTATACAAAAATATATTCCAAATATCTCATTGAAACACTATTAAAAATCAACATAATATATGCATAAGACAATAAAATCTTAAATGTAATACACTTACTTTTCCATAAATTCTATCATAATAGCGTACTGCGGGTGGCTGGTTCTCATTGTAAATAAATAGACTAGTTCCAAACTTTTCACAAACTTAATCACAACACAAGTTCACTTCAAAACAAAGTTGGCCTTGAATGAGCTTCGAGCGTCCGTCGTTCGTTTAGGAATACCGTCAAACCAAACACAACGTTTTAGTAATCAGTTAAATTATTATGTAACTGAATATTAACTTTTCCTGCAGTTTTTTCGTATTGCGTCATAAATTGAACAGTATTAAAGTTTTAAATGCCCTAAAATCACTAAATTTTTAACTAACTAAATACTTATCCAGTTTTTGAACGAAACATTCATTCAATTTTAAGATCATTCGTTCTATTTTTCCCATCCTTACTTACGTTAGTATGACGTCACCAACATTATGGTATCGAGCTGTCGATACTAATTCGAAAGTGCTTCGTACTTCCGACTTTCGTTGTATTCCGTTATCGTATCGACAACTCGATACGTTTGCGATACGAAACCTACAAATATTCGTGCTAGGCGTACAGAACTGCAATCGAAAACTCGATTCGAATCCAGAACTCACGTTCGAGTGCCAGCAGATCATGTCGAAACGTTGAAAAGTCGAAAAATATTATTTTCATCCTTTCAAATTATAGTGACAGGCTAGAACTCTTTCGTTTTTCACAGATTCGCATCAGAACTGCAATCTAAAACTCGATTCGAATCCAGAACTCACGTTCGAGTGCCAGCAGATCATGTCGAAACGTTGAAAAGTCGAAAAATAATATTTTCATCCTTTCAAATTATAGTGACAGGCTAGAACTCTTTCGTTTTTCACAGATTCGCATCAGAACTGCAATCGAAAACTCGATTCGAATCCAGAACTCACGTTCGAGTGCCAGCAGATCATGTCGAAACGTTGAAAAGTCGAAAAATAATATTTTCATCCTTTCAAATTATAGTGACAGGCTAGAACTCTTTCGTTTTTCACAGATTCGCATCAGAACTGCAATCGAAAACTCGATTCGAATCCAGAACTCACGTTCGAGTGCCAGCAGATCATGTCGAAACGTTGAAAAGTCGAAAAATAATATTTTCATCCTTTCAAATTATAGTGACAGGCTAGAACTCTTTCGTTTTTCACAGATTCGCATCAGAACTGCAATCTAAAACTCGATTCGAATCCAGAACTCACGTTCGAGTGCCAGCAGATCATGGTTGAACGTTCGAAAAGTCGAAAAATACCATTTTCGTCGTTTCAAATTATAGTGAAAGGCTAGAACTCTTTCGTTTTTCACAGATTCGCATCAGAACTGCAATCTAAAACTCGATTCGAGTCTAGAAGGCCTACTTTGGACTACGGATTTTGCATTGTGAATGGTACCTATCTGTTTAAAATGAACAATTGTGTTACGTGTCATCGTCCATTACGGCGGGCTCGGAGACATGTTCTGTCTAGAGTTTTTTTTAATCTCGCCGGGATTTCGTGGAGTACATTCTACTGAACCTAACACCAAACCAAAAGGTACGTACTTGTAATCTTTTAATTGTAGATACAAACAATATAGACGTACCTATAAAAATAACAATATGTTTTTACCCGACTGCAGAAAGGAGAGTGATGTTTTTCGGTTTATGGGTGTGGTTATTTCTATTTCTTTAGCTCGCCCTGCAGCCTAAACGGTTTGATAGATTTTGTCATGCGAGGTGTTAGATTTTTATGTAATAGCAGGACTAGTTTAGCAGGATTTGCACTCGCTCATGCTACATAAACATAAAACACTATCTTTGAATGTAATTGTTACAGATAGCCTTTAATGGGTCGAGTTTAATATGCCACGTCTGTTGGCACAGGGTCGACCAGGCATTACGTCGTGGTGAACATCGAGCCCCACGCGACCCTCAAGGTCCCATCGTATTTCCTGTTCCAGGATTTACTCGGGTAGCCGATACATCACGGCGTTGTATGATGGACGATTGCAATAACTCACAGCTCCTCCAAATTCCTAATTCTATTAAGGTATATCTTCTGAGCTACCACCGATTGCACATACCCCAGCTTGCAAGGATTTGTCAACAACATTTAATGAATACCTCTTTGGAAGATATGCCTTACAGCGTGACACGCCGTCAATCAGACTTTAATGCTGACAGCATTCCAGATATTGTGAATATGTATACCTTGGCCTAGAGCATAGATGTTTAATGGATTTTAACAATATTAATGAAAAAACAGCAGCAGAAGACCTACATTTCTGGATCGACTTGAGTCACGAACAGTTCAACAATCTATATGAACAAGTACCGAGCTTGCATCGCAGATCTAGTTCTCCGCGAGAAGATCTGGGTATTTATCTGAGCAAAATAAGAACTGGAGAACCTAGTGTACGATTAGGTACCGTTTTCAATAAGTGTAGGCAATCTATAGACAGAAAAATTCACTTGGCCAGACGTTGTCTTTTTAACGAGTTTGTTCCTCTGCATTTGGGATTTGATCACCTCACCAAGGAAGAAGCGATACAGAGAAATAGGATTCTACCAAACTGTATATTTGGAAGTAATGAATCACCAAGAGCCATTTTAGCTACATTTTTATCCAAAAAAAGCTCGAATTTCTTTTTTCAAAGACTAAGCTACAGTCTTCACAAGTTTTCCAATTTAATTAAACCATTTCTGCTTATCTGCGCGGATGGACATATTTTGGACGTGACAGGCCCATACGCAGCAACAACCTCTGACGCTGTTATTATGGAACAAATTCTACAAAACCATGATGATCCGATGGAAGAAGCTGTCATTATTTATTTCCTAGTACAGGATGATGTATTTATAGTCGATAGAGGATTCCGCGATGCCGTTCCTACTCTTGAAACTTACTGCTATGTGGTCCATATGCCACCATCTAGAAACTCTGTTAACCTGCGAAGAGGCCAATAAATCAAGATTGGTAACGTTATGTAGATGGGTCGTTGAAACAATCAACGGAAGATTAAAGAGAGACTTCAAAATATTCCGTTATAGGGTTTTTAATCGTACATTGCCGAGTACAATGACGGACTACAAAATAGCCGCAGCAATTATAAATTGTTTCCAAGAGCCGTAAGAAGACAACAGATACACAGAACAGTTTATTGAAACAATAAACACAAAGATGCATACGCCAAATCTTTTAGCGGATTACGTGCTTCAGCATAACTTTCGGCATTTGTGCGGTTCGAAGCAAACGACCCAGAATTGACGGACTTCCCGAGATTTACGCAAGAAGAACTGATTTTGTTTGCAGTGGGTACATATCACTTCAAAATAGCTCGCTCGTATTGTAGCGAGCACATCAAGAGCACGGGCGTGTATGAAATCGAAGTTTTTAGAGACCCAGTGCCCGTCGATTTAAATGGTGAAAAACTGCAATTTAATTAGATGTCGCATACAATCAAGACACGTAAGGAGCAACATTTTATATAAAAGAGAAAGTGGCAGGCATGGCATATCGGGGCACTATTGCTCTTGCATTCATGGAAAGAGAAGGCAGTTGCGCCCATGTGATGTCAGTGTAGTGACCTAGGATGGGCTAAATACCAAAACGATTTCGAACACCCCGCGCTATCATTAGAAAACGTTGTAATAGACATACATCATTCACACACTTGTGTTGAATATTTATAACATTATTTACATGGAATCAAGATGTTTCGACACTGTTAAAGAAAAAAGGAGGACTTGGTACCAAACATCGTCAGCAGTAAAACAAGAAAAACATAATATCAAAAGATAATTATTAAAACATATCATAATGTAGGCTCAGTATTGAATATCACGTTAAAAATAAATAGAAAGGTGAAATTTAATCTTAGATTTTAGTATAACTTAGGTTATTAATGTTAAGGTTAATCAATGCTTTAACTTATGATTAAAGAAATTTATCAACTTTTTTCAGGTCCTCATGTATCAATAACAGAACACAAACAATTTAAATCTGTATTAAAGCAGTTAAAGAAATGCGAAAATGATAAACTGCATCTTAAACGGAAATATATTATGACAAAAACGAATACATTTAAAATTGTTTCCAACCACATGTCGCCTACTGCAACTATGTTTTGTGCAATGCAAGCCTCTCAGAGTGGGAAGAAAAAGCAAGGAAGGCGGTTCACATTAGATGAAAAGATTTTGGCGTTGTGTCTGTACAAACCATCTCCCAAAGCATATCGCCTACTGAGCAATGTGTTTGTTTTGCCAAGCAGAAGAACACTGCAAAATTTGCTTCATGAAATTAATTTAAAAACTAGCACGAATGAAATGATTTTTGATAATTTGAAGCAAAGAGTGACAAAACTTCCTGACAGGTACAAATACTGTACCTTATTATTTAATGAGATGGCAATTGGACCAGGTATAGAATACGATAAAAGAAATGACGAAATAATAGGCTTTGTGGATAACGGCGAAAAAACAGAAAAAGAATACTGTGATCATGCCCTAGTCTTTATGATTAGAGGCGTTGTTAAAAAATATAAACAGCCCCTGGCCTATTACTTCTGCAGTGGAAGCACCAAGTCGGCTGAACTCAAGGTTCAAATAAAAAAAATTATTAACAAAGTACAAGAAACAGGACTGAAAGTCGTAGCAAGTATAGGCGACCAAGGTAGCTCCAACATGGCTGCTATTAATATGTTAATAAAGAAAACTAGGGAAAGGTATATAAAAAAGACAAACCCTACACAGAAGGATTTTTTTAAATTAATGAAGAGAGTATTTTCCCTATTTTTGATCCACCTCACTTAATGAAAGGAATTAGAAATAATTTGATAACGAAGAATTTAAAATACCGAATGAAGGGTAAGGAATGCGTTGCCAAATGGAGCCACATTGTAGCCTTGTATAATAGATGCCCAGGGTACAGAGGCGTAAAACTAGTACCTAAGCTTACAGCTCGTCACGTGATACCAGCACTAATACCGAAGATGAGACTGAAACATTGCACTCAAGTTTTCAGCAAGTCTGTAGGAGTAACGCTTGGATGCATGGCAGGTATGCATATTTTCAATAAACATTTACTAAAGTCACGCTGTACCACAAACCATTTAAGCTATACAGTTTCCATTAAAATATCGAAATATAATTCCTTAAGAGTTCCAGCTAAATTATAATCAGCAGAGTATCAGTATCCTAGCTAATAAAAAATTCCTTAAATCACCACCCACATCACGGAGAGAAGAGGGTTTACTAAACTTATGTTACACCAAATATAAACTCTTTTGCAAAAAAAACGGGCACTTTAGATTTTTCTCTACTTCAATGAAGAAGAACAAGAAAGAGGTTTTATTAATTTGACGATGTATTGACATGTTATTTGAAGCATCCTGGCTTTACGTTCCAAATTCAAATTTTGAAATTAACAAACGAAAATTAATTATTATTGTGGATTATTGTAAAATTGCTTTATTAATGGCGCGAATTGCTGAAACGATTTTTTGACTGATTACTAAAATTTTAAAACTTTTTGGATATTTTCTGCAAATTAAACAATTTAATAGTTCTTTTTACATTAAATACCACTTTTTGATATGAGTGATAACGCGATAAGGGACGGTAAAATTATAGCCCTACTTGAAGAAGGTTATTCGCAAACTTACGTGTCTCAGCGGCTAAATGTGAGTCGTTCAACTGTCCAGAGGACTTGGCAACGGTATCTAGAGACCGGTTCGGTCAAAAGAAGACCCGGTTCGGGAAGAAAAAGATGCACAGAACCAAGAGATGACCACTTTTTGGCGTCAGTTTGACATTTCCTGAAGTGTGTAAACAAAGCAAGAAAAAATTCATTGTGGGCGATTAGTGTGGTTTATTTGACTACATGGATGCGAAAATGTATTCTACGTGGAGCTTGCTTGAACTCAAAGCAGAGTTAAAGAGAAGAGGAGCGTCTGTAAAAGGAAGAAAAGCTAATTTAGTGGAAAGGTAAGACTCTTGAAAAAAAAATCTTTATAAGCCGTTTTTTTGTATCTAGGTCAACTTTAGGTCTTTGAAATCAATACGCTTACAATATTTGAATGAATAATATTATAATCGAATAACTTATTAGTCAATAGTATGTATATTTATTATAATTATGTATTTTTAAAATTTTCTATGGTAGGTAAAAATATGCCGTCATGTAACTAATCTTGTTGTATTTATGTTAAAATGTTATTGAATATCACTAATTCAGGATTATATTTACACATGCTGAGGCTATTTAAGTAATGGTTCTTTTAACTTTCGGAGATACCTATAGAGTGATGTTTAACTGGACATTTTTTTCCAGGTTGGAGCTGTACGACAAAAACTTTAACGTTAATGCACCTCAACTGTCTCCAAATCCAGCAGAACCCTCTATTATACTTCCACCATTGGAGAGGTACAGACGCCAGCACATCAACCTACCCGAAACTGGCAAATTTTCCCAATCAACTTTGAACCTTATACTTTAGTGATAAGGTTGAAAATCTATTAAAGAAATTTGACAGATTGTAGTAGGTTGATGTGCTGGCGTCTGTACCATGATATAAACAGTAACTCTATTTTACCTCCGCTTGAAAGACAATGTATTAGATATTATTTTGAAAGGTAAATATTTCATTAGTGGTTTTATTTTTTGTGATTTATGTAGTTGCTATTTTACTACAATAATAATACTAAATATTTCCGTCATTTTGCAGATTCAACAAAAAAACAGATGCATCAGAGAAATTATATGAAGCCAGATTCCTCATATTGATAAGATCTGCAATTTTCAATGATTACTTTTATATAAAAGGATTTGTTAAGAAGCCAATGCAAAACTTAAATATCAAGTTGACATCAAGATAGATGACCAGGGTGGTATTGAGGAATGCCATTGTGAATGTCCAGCAGGAGCAGGTAACGAAGCACATTGCAAACATGTTGGTGTGGTACTATTTGCTGTACTTCATATGCGCAGAAATAAAATAATATTAATAACAGAGTCACAAACGCAGCAGCTCCAAAGATTTCACAGACCAAAAAAAATATTCACAGGATCTCCAGTCAAGGCTCAACATCTTACAAAACGAAGATACAGTAAAAATGTCATTTTTGAAGCATATCTTACAAATTCTATAAATAAAACCAACTACACTTGCGTGCAATAAAACTGACCCACCCCATGCTCTTCGATTTGAAACAATATAATTCAAGAAGTTTTACTAACAATAACCTAATATATTGTATGTTAAAACCTTTCTGAAAGTATGTAGATTACATTAGTGAAAGAATTATCAAAACAGATTCATTAGTTTTTGAGAAAATCTCGAACTTATAAATATGGGGTTGAATAAAGAAGCTCCATTTTTTTTGAAGCCCGTTAAAAAAATCAAGTTCAATTTTGATTAAACAAACAGAAATACACAAATTTTTAAGTTTGTTAAGTTCATTGACAAAAAAAGTCACACACTTTTTCCGAGCAAAAGTGAGTAATGGGGACATCTGAAGAATCGAGTCGATCTTACCAAGAATATTGCTTTGAACAAAATATAGTGTATGTTCAAATAAACTGTACCTTACCTACCTTCACATAGTATAAAATAATAAATTATATTCATTACGATTTTTGTGATATCGTGTCTCAAATGGAGAGCATGGGGTGGGCCAATTTTTTTGCACGCAAGTGTATAATAACAGAACTCGAAACCTTGTCCTAAATTTGAATTCAAACATGCCAATGAAACAACTGCATGAACCTGCTAACCCCATGGCAGTCAGTCGAGATCATAACTATTTAAAAGATACTCAAGAACTGTTGCTTTTGAAAAACCTCAATTTATTAGAAATTACTACTAATCAAATAATAGCAATAGAAAATGAAACTAGGAATCACAATGCTAGCTCTCTCTGGTATGAATACCGTAGTTATAGAGTAACAGCCAGTGTTTTTCATACTGTTTGTAATTTAAGATCACAACCTCTACAATCATTTGCAAAACAGTTGCTGGTACAAAAGAAATTTTCAACTAGACTAGATGAAAAAGGCTCTAGATTCTAGAGCCACAACACATGGTCTAATAAACGAACCAAATGCACTGAAGAAATATTCTGAAATGTATGGTCTGGTTCCTGTGCAGTGTGACATGTTTATATCAAAAGATAGACCTTACTTAAGTGCATCACCAGATGCCTTACTTGGTGAAGATACTGTGATTGAAATAAAATGCCCATTTGTAAGCAGAAACAGGCTTATTAGTCCGGAATCTGTACCTTATACTCGTATACAGACTCAAAATGGGGAATTGATATTAAAAAAATCCTGTCCATATTATTTTCAAGTACAAGGACAAATGTACTGCAATGGCAGAAAATTCTGTAATTTTATTATATGTATAACTTTCAAAGACATCAAAGTGATTTATATTGAAAAATACGAGTTATTCATAAATAACATGTTATTAAAAATCGATTATTTTTACAATAACTATATGAAGGCTGAAATTATAAATAAATATTTGTATAAGGATTATTATAATATAATAAAAACACCTAAAGTTATTTATGGGTTTTATTTATGATACACTCTCGGAAATTGCATAACATTAAGCATATAAAAAATATTCTTAGTTAAGCCAATTAAGCGTTCTATATGTACACGTTGTGAGGCTACTTTCCTATCATGTAGAATGGCAAGACCTGGCAATTGAGCTTTTCCACGCAAGAAAGTAGGGATATTTATACCAATGCCCTTGGATGCAAATAGGTCCTGAACATTAAAACCCCGGTCTGCCATTATGCTATCTCCTTCATCACACAATTTTATCAGCTTACTTCTCTCAATCATTTGCCGATCACTGATTGAGCCTCCAAAACCCTCAGAACAATAGGATAACAAACCTCCGGGGGTAGACCCCACTAAAAACTTTATGGTATTTCTATTTTTATAGTAACTAAAAGTAATTTGCTGTGATTTTGGATCACTTGGTTTTGTGGTAGGTATTTCGGTGCAGTCTATAATCAACCTCGTTGGCATTTTATTTTGTTTGTATTCTGCAGGCATATAACAATTAACAAGGTCTCTTTGAGGCCAAATGTCTATTATTGACCATAAGTCATTGACAAAGTTGACCCATGTTACAAATATGTTCGACACTTGTGTCTTACTGATACCAAACATTTTTGAAAGTTCAAGATCAGGACTTCCTCTTCGTAGTTTTATCAGCATCATAAGGAACTGATCTTCAGTAGAAACTCCGCTTACCCCACACCACCTGTATTTCAGATGATATGCCATAGGCAGTAAAATTGACAAAACAAGTCAAAATCAAAATATTTTATTTCACATAAACCAACCCAACATGGGCACAAGTAGATAAAACATCGCACGAACAACATCAGCTCTGCGTAAAAAATTCACGAAAATTCGACGCGTTGAGTTACGTACGCGGAAAGGTTATCAGTGGAATTGTGCAGTGCCAAATCACCTGGAAAAGTGTGCGCAAGTGTCTACCTCCATGGGTTTAAGAGCAGAACCCCCGCAACTTCAGCAGCGGATATCTCACCACAGGTCAGTGGAGTCGTTCTACAAACGATACACCAGAGAGACGCGGCAGAGGCCTATCCAGCAACATCAAGACCAGGAAATTCGGAGCAGCGGTCTGGGATTTATTAAGGTGCGAAAATACGCCAAAACACGTGGTTTTTAGTGTCTCAGTTTTATTGCACGCAAAAGTGAGGTTGTTTAGTGGAGAAGTCTTTTTCCTTACCTCTGGCTTGCCTTTATTGGCCGGCTGGAGTGAAAAATGACGAGGAACAGAGCTCCCACCTCATTCTTGCCTTTATTGGCCGGCTTGAGTGGAGATTCGCAAGAGCAAACGTGCTCGGAGGAAGGAAGTATTCCAGTAAGATGCTGGTAGGGATCTTGACCGTACTTCCGGGATTGTCCTGATAAAGTCAAAGTCAAATCATTTATTTCAATTAGGCACACTAAAGGCACTTTTGAACGTCAAAAATTATAGTAAAACAATTGATTCTAGTCGCCCATTCCAAAAGGTAGTTTTCGTATGGAGAAGAATGGGCAAGAAACTCCACCGTTACTCTTTTAAAATGTTTTACAAGTTCTGTATAGGTACATTAATTATATAATTATATGTGAACACGATGCATCTAGAATAAAAATTAGTCTGCCAACAAAAGGTAAAAAGAATTAAAAATAAAGCAATGACAGGTAAATCAATTATGTGATAGATACATGGTGCTCACATATTTACAACTATTGTTAAAGTAGATTATTTTTATATAATTTTAACAAGTGTGTGAGTTACTGTAGCCACAAAAAGTAAAACTAATGTCATAAAAAAATATATAAATTAAATTAGCGACCAGTTTGATTTTGTCTAGATAGCCGATAACCGTGGAATACCTCTCCACTCCTCATAAGCACCTCAGGACATGTTGCCTCCTTGTCGCTACGTCACTATGTGCTAGCGACCGTTTCCGGGGGCCCATTATTGAGTGTGCAAGTCACCCCCTGCCATTTTATCCGTGTATATATAAAACATTGATCAGGCAGGGGTCATAGTTCTTCCATAGTTCTTGGTAACCAGTCCACTTCAGCCACCCAAACCCATAGTCCAACTTTTTATTTTTCCATATCCTACAATAGTCCTACACCAACCGGGGGTTATCCTTGGGTGCACTTGCATAGTGCATACAGGGATAATCGTCGGATGGTGCCGCATTTCATTAAAATTTCCTAAGGGGCCTCTGCGAGTTGGCTTCGGCCCCTCGTACGCCTTCCAAAGGACCGGGACCCCATGGTCCCGAGATATGTAAAATCATAAAAAAAAAATAATAATATAAAGTTAAAAATAATGGAGGTCCCCATACAAGAAACATGTTTTTATTGAGAATTTATGTTAAATTATTAAAAAAAAAGGTAAAGTATTGTACAGTGGTATGGAACCCTGCATTTGTGAGTCCGACTCAAGCTTGGCCACTTTTTATAATATAAGTAGGATCATTAGCTAAGATGTCAATATCGTTACACATCATTATTCAGAAAAAATGGTTTTAGATCTCCATACTTTTCAAAATAATAATGTTATCTTCCTTTTGTTTCAGAGAACTCCTATCATCAATTTCCACATCCAGAAAAGAATCCTGACCGTTTCAAGGCTTGGGTTCATATAGCTGGTGGGAAGTTAGATAGTCAAGCTGATTATGAACTGTATAGGAAGAAGGTTATCTGTGATATCCATTTCACAGACAGGGATAGAAACCGTAAGAACCGGTTGAATTTTCTAGCTGTGCCATCACTTCATCTTCCTGGTAAGATTTACATAATTTACAAAACAGGATATTGGAGTTTGCTTTTTGTTCATATTGCATATATATATAACTGGAATGCTCATTGGGCAAGAACAAAAAACATGGTCAAAATGATTTCCATACAGTACCATGTAATGTCCCATATTTTATTTACCCTATGTTGATTAGTATGTGGGCTACATTGCTAGTATTGTTTTTATTTTTATCAGAAATTTGTAATTCCATTTATGTTCATTCATATTATTATTATAATAATGATAAACATATTTAGGGTAGTTGTACTGTGTAGCGTAAAAATGTAATAAACATACTTAGCTTTTATATACTTTTCTCCCGCTTAGAATTAAAAATTGATCATTTCACTTTGCCCCACCGGCCGCCCCAATGGTGGGGCAAAGTGGAATGCCTAAAATGAATTCTTTAAAATTATCTTTTTGTTTTCTTTTTTAAAATAATTTTATATTTTCTTATTTTTTAGGCAGGTCTGATGAAGTTAGTACTTCGGAGAAAGTGTTACTTGTTCCTGAACCTGTGAATGAAGAAAGCAGCCTTGCTACATTCAAACCAACACTGACAGGTACTTACATAATATAAATTCCATTTATTTATTGCTTTCATGTCGTAGTTGATACACAAATAAAATAAGACTAAATAAAACATTGGCCAAAATGATTTCTATACAGTACCATGCATCCTATCCTAACTATATATAACAATATATATTTTCTACTGAATATTTTTTAAATAATTCATATTATCTGTCGAAAGAGACTGGATCCTGCGACACAGGGCATCCTAGTGCGGGATCCAGTGTCATACGTAAATATTGTAACACTTGTTATGAATCAATAAAAATTATTATTATATGTATATTAATATTATAAATGCGAAAGTAAGTGTTTGTTACATTTTCACGCCTAAACCACTAAACCGATCATCCTGAAATTTTGCATATACGTTGTCAGGTGTACAGAAACGGACATATGGTACCTTTCATCCCGAAAAAAAGCGCTGTTCCCGATGAAAACAACAATAACGTTATTATGATAATAGATGGCGCCACGTGTGTTGTTGTTTTCCTCGGGAACAGCACTTTTTCGGGATGAACGGTCCTCTATGTCCGTTTCTGTACACCTGACAACGTATATTCAAAATTTCAGGACGATCGGTTCAGTGGTTTAGGCGTGAAAAGGTAACAAACAAACAAACAAATTTACTTTCGCATTTATAATATTACTAGTTAGGATAGGATTTCATGCGGACGAAGTCACGGGCAGCAGCTAGTGATAAATAAAAAGACAATGTTGAAGAGTTTGGTGTCGCTGCGAATAGTGCGGATCGTGCACGCTAAACGACTATAAAATCTCGAGCTAAGCTGCGTGGTGATTTATGACCCTATTTTCCAATGTGCCTATGCTCGGCATTACCTATGCTTAAATCGTATTCTGTTATTTTTCAGGCAAGTCTGATGAAGTTGATACTTCAGATAAAGTTTTACTTGCTCCTGCACCTGTGGATGAAGAAAGCAGCCTTGCTATTTTAAAACCGACACTGAGGGGTAATAAATATGAATTCAAATTATTTATTGCGTTTATGTCATTGGTATAAGTAAATAAATTTAAAGTGAAGTAAATTTAAAAGTTAAGTTAGTTATTGGTAAATAAAGTTAGATTAAATTAAATCTAAAAACACACTAATAAAATCAATATTTCTCATGAATATTTCTCTCACATTACAGATAACTGTGCCAGAATTATTACTTCGGAACACAATTATTGCCAACTGCAGAAGAAGTCAATGAATAAAAAGAAAAGTAAGTTTGTTTTTAATTCGTAGGGGATAGTAGACAACGTGTACTTTTAAGGGAAACACTACGGTGTTCCACCACTTCAGCATCTAAAAATCAAATGTGCAGTAATTGGTTATATTTTTTTTTAAATTGAAAGACAAACAGATAATTATAAATACCATATAAGTGCTAGTATACTTAGTTTGGAACTAAAACAATTGTGCTTTTTTTACAGATAATCATCAGCAGAAGGAGGTGCCGTCATTTTTGCTGAACCAATTGCAAACAACAAGAAGAAAAATTAAATTTTGCAATCGAACTTCATCAGATCACAAAAGAAAAATAAAACCCTTCAATCCAGAATAGCCAGTGCTGAAAAAATGTCTAGAGATCTATTATTAAAAAAGCTGACAAACAAAATGACGAATGCAGCAAAAATTTTCACAAAGATGCAATACACCCAGACATGCAAGAAGCCTTCTGGTCGCAGATTCTCTCTTGAAGAAAAAGTGCTCTCACTTTCTTTATATAAGAAGAGTCCAAGAAGTTACCCTCTTTTGGCAAAATACTTTACATTGCCATCTCCAAAGTCATTAAAAAGACTTTTGACTAAAATAGAAGTGGAGCCGGGTAATAAATCCATATTTATAAAAATTAAAAATACAGTCAAGGAGTTGTGTCCAGAAGATCGACTATGCAGCTTAATTTTCGACGAAATGTCAATTGCCCCCCAAATCCACTACAACGCTGCAGAAGACCAGCTTAGGGGCTTTACATTTGATGGCAATAAAATTGCAGACCATGTATTGGTCTTCATGGTTAAGGGATTAAGAAAGAAATTTAAACAACCCGTCGCATATTATTTCACCAACTCCATGAATAAGGCACAATTAAAAGAAATTTTGAAAAAAGTTATTAAATATGTACGTAGTACGGGATTGAAGGCCATATGTACAGTTTGTGATCAAAGCACAGTCAATGTTAGTGTCATAAATGACTTGGTAGAAGATACTAGAAAAAAATATTTAAGAGAAGTAAAGGAATGGAAGAATGAAGTAATTGAAATAGGGACAACAAAAATAATCCCTCTATTTGATGTTCCACATTTATTAAAAGGAGTCCGAAACAACTTACTTACAAAGGATCTAAAATATGATTTTGAAGAGAAGTGCGAAAAAACTCTTAAATGGGAATATTACAAACAAACATATGAAGCTGACAAGTCATATGGAGAGGTGAAATGCTTGTTCAGGATCACAGATGAGCACATCTATATAGATAAAATTAGAAAAATGAAGGTAAAATCAGCTGCCCAAATTTTCAGCCACACCGTAGCTACGACTGCAGGACATCTCGTGGCAAGAGGAGACATTTCAAGAGAATGCCAAAATTTGGTAAAATTCACAAAATTATTAGATAATCTTTTTGATTCATTAAATTGTAACACATTTCATGTGCCTGATGGTAAAATATATAAAGGATGTGTGCGACGATCTAGTCCACATCATGATTTGTGGAAGAATGCCATAAAAGTGTTAAAAACTGTAACATTTATTAAACAAATTAAGGACAAAAATAACAAAATCCGTGTGATTGAAACGAAAGCTATTCCATCTATAAAGAATTTCATACGCACAATTGAAGGAATGCAACAATTATGGATATTGCTGTCCCAAACATATTCATTTGATGCTATGCTAACACGTAATTTCAACCAGGACCCACTAGAAAATTTCTTTGGGAATATCAGAAGTTATGGGGCGAGAAATACGGCACCAGACACGGTTGCATTTGAAGGGGCCTTTAAGGCCCTATTAATTAATAATTTTAACTCGCCCCATTCTCTGCATGCAAACTGCGAAAAAGATGATGACAGCTGCTTGCAGAATCTAGATTTTTTTATAAGAGATAATATTGCGTCAACTTCTGATATTCCCAGTCCCATTCATGAGGAGGCACCACAATTTTCTGAAAGTATAAAAGACGAAATTGTAGTGCCTTTCATTAATTTAAATACTAATATAAATGATGCTGGTCAGGGTAATTATGTCTGTGGGTGGGTCCTGGGGAAATGCATTAAAAATATATCAAAAAGCTGCAAAATTTATAAAAGAGATAGGTATGTATGGCGACCCTCAAAGCAAAACAAATGAATATACAGGGTGTAATTGAATTCATGAGCATCCTTTTAAGGGGTCATTGTAATCATCATTATGAACAACTTTTACTATGGGACCAAACCTGAAATCGCGAAAAAAAAATCAGCTGTTCCCTACATTTTGACGAGTTACGCGAACATAAATGTAGGGAAAAGCTGATTTTTTTTACGCGGGGGTCGTGCGGTCAATGGCCCTATATGGGGCCCCGGTGTGGGCGCGTTCACTGCGGCTGCGAGCCGCCCACTACCTGAACGTGCCCCAAAAGGTGGTAGCCGTAAGGCTGATCCGGGGCTACCGCACGATCTCGGGCGAGGCGGTAAGCCTCCTTGCCGGAATGCCGCCATGGGATCTGGAGGCGATAGTCCTCGCGCGCCTGTATGAGTGGCGCGCGGAGGCACTACGCCGGGGGGAAACTCCGCTTCCGCGGCAAATAGCGGCGGAGCGGACGGACTTCCGGCGCGATCTCATGGTGGTATGAAAGGAGCGACTTTCGCAACCCAGCGCAGGGCACGCCACGATAGTGGCGATAAGGCCCCTCTTTGAGGAGTGGCTAGAGAGGCGTCACGGCGTTCTCACCTACCGCCTGACGCAGGTCCTCACCGGACACGGATGTTTCGGGAGGTTCCTGCATATCATCAGGCGGGAGGAGACGCCCGGGTGTCACCATTGCGAGGATCGCCCAGAGGACACGGTGGAGGTCTGCCCCGCTTGGGCGGAGCACCGCCGTGTCCTCGTAGAGGCGATCGGCAACGGCGGCGACCTCTCGCGTCCGGCCCTGGTTCAAGCCATGGTCCGGGGCGAGAGGGAGTGGGAGGCGGTCACCTCCTTCTGCGAAGCAGTCATGCTAGTGAAGGAGGTGGCGGGACGGCTCAGGGAGAGAGCCGCACGCCTCAGCCGCCGCGGGAGACGCTACGGGCGTCGGGAGCCGCGTGACGACTCCCGGCCACCGTAGGCGCGGGCCTGCGGACGGAGAGTAATGGGTAGCTCTCCGTCCGATCAGGACCAGGCCCGTGCCGGACGGCGCGTATGTGTTCCACGCGCGCCTCAAAGAGATGTCAGCATAAAGGAAGGGGCCCGCCAGGGCCGAAGCCTGCCGGGGTAGCGGGATCGTCCGAAAGGGTTACCGTTGCCCTGGAACATAAAGGGCTAAGGAAGGAACACGGGTGGGTTTTAGTCAGTAAGAGTCTGACACTCCCTTCCGCTCCACCCAGAGCGGGAGGAGTCATTAGATGATTTCCCATCCACAAAAAAAAAAAAAAAAGCCAATATTTTAGACACAATGATATATTTATTCTTGACCGCGGCTTTAGAGACTCTATCCCATTGCTCACATCTTTGGGATATACTGTGTGTAAACCAGAGACCCTAAGTGAAGGGGAAACTCAATTATCAACTGAAAAAGCCAACAAATCACTACTAGTGACACTGTGCAGGTGGGTTGTAGAAGTTGTAAACGGTCGGTTTAAAAGGGATTTTAAAATCTTTCGGAATAAATATTTTAATATTGGGTCTAAAAATCTTATGGATGATTTCAAAATTGCAGGAGCCATTTTAAACCAATTCCACCCCGTTTTGACTGACCGTCCTGATGCCCAAACTATACTGCAAAGAGCTCACCAGAGAATGAACATGCCAAATTATTTAGCTGATCATGTAATTGGGCATCAGCTTAATAGACGCCGAGCCAGTTTCGTCCAAATAAATGATCAAATACCACAGCTCAATATGTTCCCCACCATGGAAATGTCAGATTTGGTTTTATTTAGCTTAGGAATTTACCAAATTAAACAAGCTCGCTCTTACTACGGGGAACATATTCGGCTGAACGGTACTTTTAGTGTAGAAGTAAGTGAAGACTTAGAACTAATAAATATTCCAGGCATTTCGTCATCACATGAGACAGCTTTGATCAGAGGAAGAATAAAGTCTCGCCACTACAGTAATAGAGTGTACTATACATACATATTATTGAAAGTGGCAGAGACTAGTTGGCAAAGGTGTATTACTGACTATTATTCCAGTTGCATAATTGGCAAAAGGACTGTAGGCAGCTGTGCTCATGTGATGACAATTGTCTGGTATCTTGGATGGGCTCGGCATCAAAACGATATATTTCCACCTGCTCAGTTTCTCGACAATATTTTAATAAGAGAAGATATTGAAAATGAAGAAAGTTAATAAATGGATATTTCAAACAAAAAAAAAACCTTTTATTTCATAACAAAACTACATACATAGTAACACTTGTGTCCAATTATAGCATATAAATTCAGTTTTTTAAATAGGATAATTGTCGAAACGCTTTTCTCTCGATTCCAAATCATTAAAAAAGATTTCTCATACATAACTTAAAAAATGCTCCCGATCAGTAGATACTATTATCATTTACTGCTGCTAAGCCATTCCTGTGGACTATGCTGAAACATGCACCCATATAACCTTCTTCAAGAATATTAGGCTATAAAATGCAAAAAGAATTATTCAAATCCGACTAGTTCCAGAGATTAGCGCGTTCAAACTTTTAAGCTTTATTAGTAGTATAGATTATACACTTGCGTGCAAAAAAATTGGCCCACCCCATGCTCTCCATTTGAGACACGATATCACAAAAATCGTAATGAATATAATTTATTATTTTATACTATGTGAAGGTAGGTAAGGTACAGTTTATTTGAACATACACTATATTTTGTTCAAAGCAATATTCTTGATAAGATCGACTCGATTCTTCAGATGTCCCCATTACTCACTTTTGCTCGGAAAAAGTGTGTGACTTTTTTTGTCAATGAACTTAACAAACTTTAAATTTTGTGTATTTCTGTTTGTTTAATCAAAATTGAACTTGATTTTTTTAACGGGCTTCAAAAAAAATGGAGCTTCTTTATTCAACCCCATATTTATAAGTTCGAGATTTTCTCAAAAACTAATGAATCTGTTTTGATAATTCTTTCACTAATGTAATCTACATACTTTCAGAAAGGTTTAAACATACAATATATTAGGTTATTGTTAGTAAAACTTCTTGAATTATATTGTTTCAAATCGAAGAGCATGGGGTGGGTCAGTTTTATTGCACGCAAGTGTATTATTGCAGAGGTAAATAAATATAATCTGATTAAATTCGTTTCGTTCACATTGATATACTCCATAATGTATTATAATTGTAGTCTGTGATATACTCGCAAATCAATTATTATTGATATTGTCAATGACTAAAGATTATAGGTTAAAATGTGTTGTCAGTATAATGTCAGTAATGGCAGTACCATGTGTCAATACTCTCAATTTTGACAAGTTTATATTTTTTTAGGGTGTGTTCACTTTATTATCCTAGATTATTAGAAAGGTTTGTTCGTTTTTAGAGTAAATTCACACTAAAATAAAAAAATATTTTTCTCAAAATTGGAGGTGTTTAAAAATGTATAAAATAGTTAGAATCGCTAGTTTTTGGAATGTCTATCCAAATATACTTAACTTATCCTAGTTAGAATTATTGAATAATAAAAAACCATTCCCGGACATCACCTTTAATAACATTTCACATGTAAAAAATTTGTTACTCTACGAGTACGTTTGTTTTTTAAGCCTGATTATTTTGTTGTATTATTGCTATTGAAACTGACTGATATAATTAGGTAAAATTATTCTCATTTGTTTCACAGTTGAATATGTTTAATTATTATTGTTACAAAGATAAAAGAATATTTCATTATGTAAAAAGTTAGTTGCTCTGCAGTAATTTTTAAGAATGATTATTTAAAATTACTATCTTATTTTATTACATTTGAGACTGATTATTATAATTAAGTTAAATGATTTTCTTGATTATGATTTTCTTGGTGATGAAAACTGGGATTTATATTTAAAAAAAAATACTAGATTTCTTATCGAGATATATAAATAAATAATGAAAAATAACTAAGACTTTAATTTTTCAAAACATACCTCTAATAGAAAAGCATTTCTATGTTATAAAATTACGATTTAATGTTATGCATATACTTACAATAAAAATAAGTACATTTAATATTTTTGTAAAACAATTTTTGTGGCTGACAGTACATTTGATCAAAAATGACTTTGAATTAAATTAATCGAATCGGGGGCGTCGGCCACAGGAGCGTCGACCACTGGGGGCCTAAGCCACGGACCCAACAAAACCACTTGAATTTGTTGTTTTTAAACTTTTGGGTGCTTGATATTATCTAATTATTAGTATCAGCGAGTGCTTTGAACATAGGAAGTTCTGTGACTAAGAGGATAAATATACCTACCTACTGAAATGTGAGTATTATGACATTTTCACTGTTATTACATGGATAATACTATTGTGTCTCATTAGCCGGGTCCACACCGGACGATCCATCGCGCTCCGATCGCGCGCGGCAGCAGCGCGATCCAAAGATGCAGGCGGTGTGGACGTGCCGCGCGCGATCCATGCGCACGTATTGGAGCGCGCGCTCCCTACCTCGCGCGATCCGTGTGCGGTCGGTTTTTGTGCCAGCCTCAAAGGTGCCTCAGTTGCGTGATGCGCGCGGTGTGGACGGTTGTGTTGGTTCGCGCGATCCACCTCGCCATGGACATCTCAGAAAGTCGCCGTTTGATATCGCTTTATAAAGAATTTAAATGTTTATGGGATCCCAAAGATTCTAATTACACCAATAGAGGTGTTAGAGATGATGCTTGGCGTCAGATTTCTCGTGAAATGGGGAATAAGTCGATCGAGAACCTAAAGAAAAAAATGCGATCTCTGGCGGGAGGCTACAGAAGGGAGAAACACAGAGAGAAGCAAAGCCGTATAACTGGATCCGGTAAGAAAACAAAGCTACTTTTTATCTGTAGGTATTAAAATTATATATTTTATTATAAGTAATTACATCATAATATTTACTGTGGATTTCACGTGATTTCGCTTTTTACATTTAAGCTGTTAGAAATACACGTGGTTATTTTAATGAGTAACTTGTTTATTTCAGGTGCTCAAGATACATATAAATCAAAGTGGTTTGCGTATGATGACTTCGACTTTATGGCGGATAAAAATGAACCCGGAACCACACGCGATACATTGGAACATGTGAGCTATTAGTTTACTGATATTCATTTTGCCAAACTATTGTATGGTTTGTAACAAAGTGTCTTGCTAAGTGGGACCGTATTGTAGTGGCATTTTCTGTTGCTCTTCTTGGTACGACGGCCATCGGTTGTAGCGATTGTGATGGCGGTTCATTTCGCCAGCTTCCAGGTATTACATCTCCATTCTCCTGTACTGTATCAAACGTTCCTGGCGATATAAAGTTAGGATTACTGCGTAAGTAGTTATATAGATGAACCGTTGCCAGCACGACTTTAGTCGCAGTTTCTGGTTCCAAAAGCATAGGTTTACGCAGGACTCTGTAGACAGAACTAAGTACTCCAAACGCGTTTTCAACTACTCTACGTGCTCTTGACAGTCGGTAGTTGAAAATTCGTTCACAAGAACCCCTTTCCCGTGTACCATCGTATGGTTTCATAGTATAATCATTAAGCTGAAAAGCTTTATCACCTAGTATATAATAGGGTACCTCAATTTTATAGGGAACTTGCAATATCTCCGGTGGAGGAATATTTAGCTCTTTTTTTCAAGTTTTTTATATAAATTTGTGCTTTTGAACACGCCTCCATCTGATATTCTGCCTTTAGTCCCAACATTCACATACAGGAACCTATAATTTGCATCTACTAATGCAAAAAGAACAATACTAGGAAATAATTTGTAATTATCAAAGTCGTTGCCACTATTAAAAGGCGATTGTATAGCGACGTGTTTGCCGTCCATCGCTCCTATCACGTGTGGGAAATTCCACTTATTCTCGAATTGCTGAGAAACTGTACGCCATTCTTCTTTAGTTGACGGCACCTGAAAATAAAGGAGATCTTAATTATAATATAAAGCTGAAAATAAGAATAAGCAGTAAATAGTAATAATAATTGTTGTTACAGGTAGAATCTGATACGACTGAAGGGGAACTTGAAGTTAATACTACAGTGAGCGAAAACGAGAACAGTAACATTACTAGTGACACACAACCGGAGAGAGCCAACCACCACACAGATCAGAGTAGAGAGCAGAATGATCAGAATGCACAATCCAGTGTCCAAACAACAAACAAAAGAACAAAAAAAAGAAAGAAAACTACTTCTAATAATGCAGATGTCATATCAGATGAAACTCTTTCAGAGGCTTTCCAACTTCTGCAACAATGTGCTCAGCCACCACAACCGGAAACTGATTCTTACATTGCTTTCGGGCAGTATATATCTACTGAATTGCGGAAATATGATGCAGTAACATTAGTTAATGTCAAAAATGCTATATTCCAAGTTATTTTTCAAGCTGACACAGGAAGATATGGGGATAGCAATTATGGATATTACACTAATTCATATCCTGGCACACCAATAGCATCCACTTCATCACAGTCCCAGTCTCTACAACCTCAAAATTATCCAGCTCCAATTCCACAGACATCACCGTCTGCTCATCTAGCCTCCAATTCATCGCAGTCCCAGTTTCTGAAACCTCAGGATTATTCACTTCCACAGTCACCACCGAATTAAATAAGTACCTACCTATATCATGTTTTCAAAAAATAATTAATAATTGTAAACATGTTACTTCTTTAAATTATGATTGTAATACACTACTTTTTTATTGAGTAATAAAGTATGGTTTTACTTACCTTTACATAATCATTTAACAGGTCAATGATGGCTTCACAAACTTCAGGAATAATTATCGATATAGACTGTTTGGAAATGCGGAACAGATACTGCAAACTGACGTACGAATCTCCAGTTGCTAAAAATCTCAATGTTAGTAATAATCTTTCCTTCACAGTAATGGCATCTCTATAATTTGTATCATTCTTTCTTAGCTTGTTATTTAATAATGAACACAATATCTCAAATTGATTAGCATTCATTCTTGCAAAATTGTGTTCAACTTTATCTGACACTAACTCTGCGTACAGCTGAGTCCCAGATTCCAAGCGATTTTTGTAAATTTGTTTCACCCAAAACCGTCGTTTTCTTTTTTGTGATTTTTTGCGCAAGCATTTAAGCAAAATAAAAGTTACTGCTGCAACGGCAAGACGCCGCCGTTGTACGTGTGACTCCATATCGTACAAGAGTTAGACTGGCTGAATCACGGATCGCCTTAGGATCGCTTGGAGCGCATATTTGGGATCGCAAGTTTCCAAGAGTGGATCGGCCTAACACGATCCACGATCCACGCTCCGCGATCCTGGATCGCGGATCGCGGGATCGATGGATCGTCCGGTGTGGACCCGGCTAATAATATCCACGAGATATTAATAAAATGTAATGTAATTAGCTATTTTTTTACAATAACATGTACCTATAAATATATTGTTGTAACGTAACATTGTGTATTTTAAGCATGCCAAGAAGTACTATCCCATCCCGTGCGCAAGTAGAGATGTCAATTAAGAGTTTGGAAGAGCGACGTTGGCTTGCCACAGGGCACTCTCGGACATCACATGCCCGAGATCGCACAAGAGCGGCATAGCAAGAAATAGCAGGCAAGCTAAACAGTGATGGAAGTGGCTGCATTAAAAGTTGGCAGCAATGGTCAAAGGTTTGTTAACAATATGTACTTAGGTATTGCATTACTGGTGTACTTCGTCAGTTTGCATACTTTGACTGCACTTACTTTGCATGCATACTTTGACTGTGTCTTAAGAATAAAGTTAAATATCCAGTACCTATGTACATTGGCTCTAATTATAACATAGGACGTATTATTGTGTTATGATTATGTGAAATCTAGATATTTAGACATAGAATTTTTTTTTTAGTATTGGAAGGATAAGAAGTCAGCGGTAAGGAAAAAAGCTATTCAAATACGGATGGCTAGGCAACGAACAGGTGGTGGTGAACTAGAGGAAGGGTTTCTCTCTGCAATAGAAGAAAAAATAGTGGCAATAATGGGTGGCGAAAGCTTTGTTACTGGTGATAGGGAGCTTGAAATTGACCTTCATGTATTTATGGTTTTTTAGTTATGCATGTTTTAATTTTACATAATCAGCCTATAATGTTCCCACTGCTGGGACACAGGCCTCCTTTCTTGTGAGAGGGAGTCGGCCGTAATCCACCACGCGGACCCAGTGCGGGTTGATAGATGTCACATGTCTTCGAATTTTTTGTTCTAGGACATGCCGGTTTCCTCACGATGTTTTCTTTCACCGTTTTAGAGCAGTGGTGATGAAATAATTTACACAAAGTAAAGCGCCTGTCTGGGTTCGAACCTACGACTCGTAAGTCGCGGCCTTTACCACTGGGCCACCACTGCTCTCGTTTTTATTTTCATTTTTGTTTTAATTTTATCTATGAAAAATTTAAAAGGCTTTAGCATTGTAGATCACATACATAAGCTGCGACAGGTTATACAGAAGACCGAAGAGTATAATCTGTCTCTCTGCTTAGTGTTTGTGGACTACGAGAAAGCCTTTCAATGGTGCCAGATCGACTATCAGTACATTGAGGTGAGTGCATAAAATATATTTACTGAAACATCAATATCATTTTCAATCATTTGTTTTTTAGGTTGCTAATGAACCAGGGCCAAGTTCAGATTTGACTCCTATCATGCCAAATGCTGATTTATCAGACGATGTGCTCTTGGTATGTTTATTTAAATATTATTCAACACATAGGTACCTATTTTACTTCCCAAAGCATTGTTAAATCAAAATTTGTTTGCAGAATATACAAGATGTTACAGAGGAGACAAATGCAACACCAGGGTCAGAGAGGATACTTCAGGTATTACTAGATTTAAATTACTTAATATGAAAATTGTATACTGGGAACTTATATTATATCAAATTTAATTTTTTAGAGTCAAGGGCAGGTACTGCTTGTAGAACATACAACTAGAGGCGTGCTCCAGACTGAATAGTCCACACCTTCAATACCAGTAAGTTAATTCTAATAAAATATAATATTGTAATGTTAAATTAGGCTGATGATGCTGATTACAATATACTTAAAATATATTTGCAGGACGTACAACCAGGCCCATCTTGGCAATATGCCAATATGCCAGTGGAAAACCAGCCGAATACGGAACAAACGGTGAGGTTTTAAATAATTGTATTACAATATATTATGTTATAATGGATATTTAGATAACATTTTATTTGTATTACAGTTTGAGGCTAGATCACCACCTGCTGTTCCTCATAGGAGGAATGCCCCAATTGCCTCTTCATGTAAGTTTAACTTAATTATAATTTGGTTAATTATTGGTTTAGTGTAAAAAGCACTACATAGTAGTGGTCTCACTTTTGATTCCCAGGTGGCCCAATTTGTTGGGATTTTCTGTAGGTTTTTTCAACATGTATAAAAATACTACATCTAATATGTATACTACATTGTAATATCTATTCCTTCAGAGAGAGAGTGATGTGATGCTGTTATACTTACATAATACCCTTTATATTTGTTTTACCTCGGTTTAGTAATTTGTTATTTTTTTTATGTTCATAGCACCTCGTAGGCGTCGAACGGCACGCCGCCGTCTGATCCAGCGCTCACCACCTTCTCCAAGGCAATCACAAATGGCGAGCCTGACTGAACGTTTTGTCGCCATTGAAGAGGCGTTTGGAAAATGAGCGACTGCTTATTGAAAACCAGCGGAAGATGTTAGAGACTTTCAAGGAAATCAGCGAGTCATGGTCAAGACAGACCCAGGCACTGCAGGATTTATGTGCATCCATCAGACGAGGAAGTTGAATTCCCGAAACATGGATCTACGATATAATTTTAATAATATGAATACGGTTATTCAAAGTATACAAAGAAATTTTATATCGAGTTGGAACCAAAAATGGGCGAAAGCTCAAAGAAAACCAGATCGTTTCGACAGCCAAAACGCAAATTGGTTAAATGGCGAGTTTATAGTAGGTACCATTGAACTCGGGACCTCAACATCTGAAAATTCCGACTTGAATACAACTGGAGATCATGGTAGACCAACAAAACCATATGACGCGTGTTCGGAAAACACAAGAAAACGTAAAAACATGGAATTAATCCAGGAGTATGTCATGGAGCATGTGCACAACGCTTATGTACAAGGTTTACGATCTATGGGTGAAAATGATGAAGCTTCGATTGTGAGTATTGTGAGAAATACAGAAAAGGAGGAGAAAAAAGTAATTCTACGAAACATCTTACGAAGTCCAGATGGTGTACCTTCCTATACCAAAGAAGAAGCATTAAGTATATAATTATGTTGAAACCGATCTATCCAAAGCTCAATATTCCTACCTGAGAATGCGACTTGTTGAGAAGAACTTATTTTCTGTATTTCCATCATACCAAAATTTGGCTGAAGCAAAGAAGGGTTGCTGTCCTCCTGCGTCAAGCATAACCGTAACGAATATAAGTGTCAAAGTGAACCTTCAAGATCTCTTAGATTATACTGCCTGTCGCATTATAAAGATACGACTCAGTGTCATGGGGTTGCGATGGATCCTCGGGACAAAGTGAATATAAACAAGTTTTACCTGAAGAAAATGAACAGATATCGAACGCTAATTTGTTTAGTTTCACTTGTACCATTAAAGACTAGTGGATGAAGAAAGCAAAGCAGTTATATGGCAAAATCCGACATGCTCTTCAGTTAGATATTGCAGACCCATTACTCTGGAATTTGCAAAAGAAACTCCAGAAAAAACCACTGCTGTTGTAAGTGAAATCGAAGCCAAAATTAATGAATTAACTCCAACGCTTGCAGCAATAGATGGTAATATTATAGAAGTAGGAGTAAGTGTTCATGACGATGATTGACGGGAAAGTTGCTCAAGTGTTAACGCAGATACCATCGAGTGCTTCATGCACTGTTTGTGGAGCAACTCCTAAACAGATGAACGATCTAACAAAAGTAACTGCAAGAGTTGAGAATGAAGATGCGTTTAAATACGGACTCTCCACCTTAAATGCGTGGATAAGATGTATGGAAATTACTCTGCATATTTCTTATAATCTAGGCTTTGAAAAGTGGGCTGCATCAACTCCAGAGAACAGAAAGATTAAAGAAGGAAAAAAGAAGTACGTCCAAACTTGTTTCCGGGAATTGCTTGGTTTACACATCGATAAACCTCGTCAAGGTTCCGGAAATAGCAATAATGAAAATACGACAAGTAGGTTCTTCCAAAACTATCAATGTTCTGCAGAAATCACGGGTGTAGATGAAGAGTTAATCAAGAGATTATACATAATTCTGCAAACAATGTCATCGGGATTTTCTATAAACGCAGTAAAGTTTGGTGAATATACACTGGGAACTGCAGTTATATGTGAGTAAATATAACTGGTACTATATGCCCTCTTCAGTCCACAAAATTCTTATACATGGTGCCAAAATAATCGAGCATTTTCCAGTTTTGCCAATAGGCCAATTATCTGAAGATGCTCAAGAAGCTCGTAATAAAGACTATAAGAAGTATAGGTTAAAACACGCTCGGAAGTGTTCCAGCAGCCTAATTGCGTAACACATTTTCGACAAATGATTCTGATCAGTGGCCTTAAATTGCATCAGAATTGCAATCAATTTATGATTTTCGAATTGCGTAACTCTACTTTAATGTTAAACCAATCGAGTTGGTTTGGAACGTTAAAGAGTGAACGACATCCTAAGAAAAACTGGGCAAACGTCAATATTTCGTATTGTGTAACCAAAATGACAAGCGATTATCTGCTTGAAACGTCAAATGAAACCAACTATAAATTGGTTTGAAACGGAAGGCGACCTTACTCGTTGGAATCATTTTCCGTTCTACATATTTTAGGATATAAACGCGTAATCTCCATAATTATTTCGAAAAAATGTAAGTGGTAGTCTTCCTGATAAATTGTGGATATGATTTTGTGTAAAACCTCAATGCTTCAATATCAGTGGTACCTATTTTAAAAATCGAGCCGGTGATGTGAATTTATTAAAATATTTGTAAAAGTTTTCTTCTGTTACAAGTGCTTACCATCTAAATTAAAGATACATTATTATGATATTTCAGAAACGAGGCATATTGGTGGCATTTTAACGAAATACTAATTCGTACCTCGTAGGTAGGTACCATAACAAACGTTAACTTATGCCAGAAGCTTAGCAACACAGTATGGCTTTTACTTCATTGGAAACGCAATCAGTAAAGAGGAAGAATAAAAAGCACACTTTGAAGCAATAGAAATCAATGGGTTATGTACCTAAGGACGTCGACGAACATACACACCATACATAGACCTACTTACTTATATCCACATCATTGTCTGTTCAAGGTAATGTCAGTATTATTTACTTTTTATGTGTTGAACATTGAATGTGCCCATCACAGATATAACCACCTTTGTATCTTATATGTTGTTTGCTATGCACAGCAACAATCTATCTCTATAGGTAACTATCTATAATATTGATAGCTTGATAGCAAAGTAAATTGGAAGTCACTTAAAGAGCAAGTTTTCAAAAGACTTAGAGCTCTTATGCTCTTTAGATTAAGGAACACTGTCAGTCAGCCTGCACTACTATCTGCCTGTCATGGAGATGTTGCTTCAATCATACACTACGGCATCATATTCTGGGGCAAGTCTGTGGAAAAAGTGTGCTTCTAGAGCTCGAAAATGTATTAGATTGATGTGCAATATACCAAGTGGATTCATGCAGACCACATTTTACAAATTAAAAAATATGAACTCTCCATAGTAAACTGTTAATGTTCATAAAATCAAATCCAAACTTATTCGAATTTTGCACTAGGGCCAGACACGAAAGACAAGCTGTGCACCATAGCCAGTACCTAAAACATAACTTTTGCACCAAAGCATGTTTTGTATAGTCCCACATATCTTTAATAATCTTCCACCTTTTCTCAGACCTATGAGCGATATACAGGGTTATTGGAAAAACATCAACAACCTCTTAAGAGGTCATTGCACTCCTTTAAGTTTGGGACCAAACCTGAAATCGCGAAAAAAAATCAGCTGTTCCCTACATTTTGAGGAGTTATACGAAAAGTTGTTCATAATAATTATAAGTGCAATGACCTCTTAAGAGGTTGTTAATGTTTTTCCAATAACCCTGTATATAAATACCTTAAAAAAAACTACACAAATTATTAATAAGTAAAATGTTATTATGTAATTACTCTAAGAGAATTTCTAAATGACAATACATTGAATCATACTATTTTGTAACATGACTAATTTGTAATTTGACATAAATACTTATTATACTAATTTAATCTAAATCAATGGCATGACAATTTGATGTACTGTATTTTAACTATGTACCGAACATATATGAATTTTGTATGCCTCAATGGCGGGACATAGCAGACTTACCTGTAACTAACACATCTTATGAACCTACAATCCACAATAAATTATTTGAATTTTAAAAACAAATGTTACACACATATTGTTTGTTAGGTAGCTAACTGATGAATACACAGTATAGATACCTAAGGCACCTTAATAAGGCTTCCTAAAAGGCGAGGGGATGAATATTTACTCTTTATTTCTCACTCACTGTTCAATATTCACTCTTTATTTATTTTCAACAAACTAAATTAAAGAAAGTAGGTAGGCAACTGAAAATATATCTAAGTTTTCAATTACCTATTGTTAATATTATTAGTAAGAATAATTATCCAAGTCAATTATTCAATTTAAAATGCCTATGTAGTAGAAATGTAATATGTAATATGTATGTAATGTAATAGCACAGACATATAAAGCTTTATACGTCTGTGTGTAATAGCTAAATATCATAGGCCCATCCTCTTTTTTATCTATTACCTAATAATTAAAATTAATTTATTATAAAGTATCTTTGTGTGGGTACTTTTTAGTCAAGTATACTTCCTCCATCAATAGAATTGTAGGCACCTAACTGTTGTTTATAGCAGTATATAGCTGTTCTAATAATATGTTCATAGATTTTGCATTGAAGTGTTTAAGGGGAGAGGCCTTTGTGGATGGTTGTAATATTATAGTGAGGATTTACTTAAATTCTTTTTTTTTATCTTTCAGTTGTCAGACTCAACCACATTATTCAAGAAGAAAAATACTTTCTCTCACAGCAAGCATTACAAAGCAGTATATAAATTATCCATGATGACTTTCAAGAGAAGACTTCAGATGCCAAATTCAACCAATCCATACAACATATTCATTCCAATTTATTCTTGCCGCATGTCCAAATTTTTCATGTTAAATGTGAAGAAATACTATTGTCAGTTAAGGTTGTAATAATATTTAAATAAAACCACTTTTTTTTGTTTACCATATATTATGTCTTTCTATTTACCTACACCCAATGAATGACAGTTAATTTAGCTAAACACCACTATTTTCTAATTAGTATCACTATAATAATCACTAATTGTCTTTATAAAAAAAAAGGTTTCTTTCTATTTACCTATACCCAGTGAATGACAGTTAATTTAGCTAAACACCACTATTTTCTAATTAGTATCACTATAATAATCACTTGTCTTTATTAAAAAAAAGGTTAAGTAAGTATTCAATTTATTCTTACATTTTTCATAACAAGTTATTTTTATTTGTACCTTTACAGTTCATAATTAAAACATTTTATATTAAAGCTTACACTGTTATCAATTTACACCATAGATACATATGTTTATATCCTTGTCTTGCAAGACTGAAGATTCAACAGTTTTCTAAAATACAATGATTAGCTTTTCTTAACAATCTTGAGTTAAACTGAAGTAGTTGCTGAGCAGCAGTAGCAGTGGCCGAAGCGAACAGTAATGGGCAACGTCAATCATGCTCCCTTCCATGTCTTCGTAGGTGAAACACCCCGAGAATTATCCTGCAGTGTTAAAACAAAATCAAATTATTTTCTACTCAAATAAAGTACTTAAACTATGTAATGTGGCAAACTAGGCATATCAACTAGTCCTTCATCAGCCCATGGCTGAACAAAAGCCATAGGCCTTGTCATGTTGTGCATTGTTTAATTTCTTCTTTGTTTAGGGCCAGTTTTTCAGTTTCCAAACATTTTTATTTAACATAACACTAAATTTGAATGGTAAACATTAGTTATGTATACATAAAATATATATGATGATAAATATATCATAATAATTATTATGTGGGTTGCTGCTTGATCCTTAATTGTGTCAAACAGCTTACCTTTAATTATTAATACGGCAGATAGGTTTTCCATTCTTTGTAAGAAAATCCATTGTTTGTCAACTAGATTGATGTTAGTAGGGCAGTGGTCCATTCTTGTATTTTCAGCTCTTAGCACCGTCTGCAAAAATATTATGATTAATGTTTTGTACTTAGTTGTTATTTGATTAATGGTTATTATAATTTGTTTCAATAAATACTTATGTACAAACATCAATATTAATAATTTCAGTTGTTACAATGGAGGTTAACGGACATACTGTGATAATTATTCTAACCACAACAAATAGCTAACTAAGCTAAGCTAAATAAGTTGCTTATCTATACAACAAAGGAATGATTGTCAGTATGATGTGTATGATACAAACAACATTTGACATCCAAAATGCCTTTAATGTGCCTATTTGAAATAAATGATTTGGCTTTGACAAAATTTTCCTAAATATACTGGGTTACTTACTTGTAGTGATGAAGATATTGACTTTTCGCTATTTGAGCAAAACAGCCTGTCTTAGCGCAGCCAGCGATAGCTCCCATAGAGTGAGAAAGTAAGGACACTTTGTCCCAGTTGAAGTGCTCTTTTTATATACAAAATCATCCTCGCCCTCGGTCAGTCCCATTTGTTGTAAGTCATAACTGAAAATTAAAAACATATTGAAATCCTCGTACGGTTAAGCTTTATTTTGAATTCTCAAAGATCTCGAATTAAGTTGTTATAACTATTATGTGTAGGTACGTGGGGCAGTTATCATTAAATTATTGAGTATTTTAGCTATGATTGCGAAAGGTAAGACCCCCAAGTTTAATCATAATTGTGTATGTGTACCGGAAGTCGTACGACGAAAACCCATGTCCAGGGAGGTCCAAAGCTAATATAGGTCTATCTTTGATGATCATCGGTATCAAAGATAAGTACCTACACGAACTACAATAATCTAATGAGATACGAACAACTTTTTCGTAAATATATTAGGTTAGGTAGGTACTTACTTGTAGGATTATATTGACTTAGACAGACTTAGGTTCTTTTCGCTATCGAGCAAAACAGCCTAAGTCTTGGTGCAGCCGCCAGTGAAAACCTTCTTGTCCTCTATCAGAGAATTTTGCAAACGTATTCCTTCTACAGCAAACCACAAGAATTTTTTTCCAAACTATTTAACATAGGCCCATGTTTCTGTATGAGAATAGTAAATATAATTTTGTATGTTAAAAAACATAAAACAACTATTAATTGAAACAATATTTAAGGTAAAACCAAACAAAGATTATTATGGTTTAAAATAAAAGTTTCCTATTTTATTTTCATATTAACTTTTGTTTTTTTTATATTACTCAGTGTCAGTGTTGCCAAATTTTCTCCCGAGTCCACTAGAAGTCGCAATTTTTTAAAACTATTCTTATTCTTATTACCGATGTTCGATCGCCGTTTTGGAGGTCCATTTTAAGATTTGAGAATTAACACAATATGTTATTCACAGTATTTTTTAGATCATCATACAATAATATCATAAAATAGTTTACTCAAGAAGTTAATGAAGATGTTTGTTAGATATTGTTTTCTTATCCCGGAAGAATGTTGCCGTGGGATTTTTTTCGAAATTACTTTGTTTCTCGATCTCCACGCAACTCAGCGTACAGACGCCAGCACATCAACCTACTACAATCTGTCAGATTTCTGTAATAGATTTTCAACTTTATCGCTAAAGCATAAGGTTCAATGTTGATTGGGAAAATTTGACAGTTAGGTGTAGGTTGATGTGCTGGCGTCTGTACATATCCACAGTGGTTTCCGCAATAAAGAAATAAATCGTAAAACGTCAGTAATTTTATGATTTATTTCTCACTTTCACAGTGTTTAAATAAAAAATAAAACATGCCATTATCGTGTTATTATTCGAGTCAAAGTTTAAGTAGTTGATTGTATTGTTTTCTACAAATTGAGTTAGTCTAACCACTAGACAAAACCACCAGCCACTAAAAGCAAAATTTTGTCCCCACCCCTGTGTCCAAACCCCAAGTTTAGTGGAAATCCCACTAACTTGACAACTCTGCTTTTTTACGATTTTATCGTTGGCCACAGATAACTAAAACGTGAAAAATAAAACGTTTCCTTGCGTATTTCAATTATGGTAGTTTTTGGTAGAAGTGTATTATAAAATTGGTTTTTCATTTTTCGGCCATCATTGTACATTTTTATTTATAAGCAGTAGTAGACCATCAGTTGTAATCAATACAAAATGTAATTATAGCAAAATTATTCAGAAGCGAATAGTTCATATATGATGAAACGAAACGCGTTCACGAAACAAATAATGCCCGGTATTTGGTACCCCTCTATACAATTTGCCTCAGTTTGTATCAGATAAAGTTCTACAATTCCGAATATGAATATTGATTGCTACTGCAGTTGGCTTAAATTCGGAATGGCTTTAACAATCAAAATATGTTACGCAATTAGGCTGCAGGTCAGCCACAATGGAAGACGTTCTGCACAAACTGTTGTATACTTCTGATCCTATATATCTAGCTTAAATAAATCAAGTATTGTGATAGCAAAAGAATTACTTACCAAAGCTAAAGAGCTTTTACACTCGTATTTATAAACAAGAAATTACTAGTTGCTAAGTAATTTCTTAATTAAGTCATTACTTGAAGTTAGAATTCTCAAATACAAAATCATATTCGATAGTTAAGAAATTCTCGTTACTTACATAAGCAGTTACTTAAGATAATGCATAAGTAAAAGAAGCCTGAGTAAAGTCTCTGCTGTCGTTTCTGCCTGGCAACATTTTATTCACGCGTTTCGTTACAGGTGACGGCAAATTTCTCAAATTATTAATATTATTATTTTACATCAAAGTTCCTTCAAAAATATCTCTTATAACAACAATTAAAAATTATTTAAGAAACTTTTGTAATCAAAAAATATTCACTGATTTAAAGGAAAAATGAAACGTTTTACACGATGCAACCCGACCATATTAGACAAGTTACTCTTGTCACTTTTGCTACGACTGGGACATGATTTTTAACTTGCAAGTGTTATACGTCAAAAATCCGTCTGACTTTACCACCTTGTTGTGGTTATCCGTTTAATTTGTTGCATTGGTGTTGTTAAATCTATCTTTCTTTAGTTTTCATAGTTAAAAATGGCAGACCAAGAGCGTAAAAAACAATTCTCATCATTAGAGAAAGATATGTAGCGGTATCTACAACGCCACATGCGAACAACGCGTCATACTGACGTCACGCAAATCCTGCATCCTAATGGGGATATATTTGTTCAGTTAGTATGCGCTAAGTTTAAAGTGGCTCCACTAAAGACTGTATCGTTAGCGAGACTTGAACTATGCGCTTCCTTACTTCTAGCTAAACTTGTCAAACAAGTACATAATGTTTTCCATACACGCTATCCTATACAGGATATTTTTGCTTTTAGCGACTCAATTATTGCTTTATCATGGATTCATTCATCTCACCGATGGCAAACCTTTGTTGCCAATGGAGTGACTGAAATACAGGAAAATTTGCCCCCTGAACGCTTTTTCCACATAAATGGGACAGAAAATCCTAGCGATTGCCTGTCGAGAGGCCTATTGCCATCTCAAATCATTAGTCACCCACTGTGGTGGAAGGGTCCGCCTTGGGTCTGTCGCCCCATAGCCAACCGTGCCATTCGAACCGTCCAAGTTGATGGTCCTATACCTGAGACAAAGGGTCCGGTCACCTTAACTGTTGTTTCCAATATGGAAGCGTCGGCATTGCTTGAACTAGCCACGCGGGTTTCATCTAGGAAGAAACTGTTACGTATTGTGGTATACGTCTTAAGATTTATGCGTAAGTTACCTACTTCCGAAGTAATTCAAGTTTCGGAACTGGAAGCCGCGGAAACGGTTATTCTTCGCGAACTGCAAGACAAATGTTTTTCGAATGAAATAAAAAATATAAACAAAGGAAATTTACCTTCGCATCCCTTAAGAAAGCTTAACCCGTTCATCGATAAAAACGGATTGCTTCGGGTTGGTGGCAGATTGACGAACGCCCATATCCCATTTAACAACAGGCATCCCATATTGCTGCCCCGTCGACATCATTTGGTTAATCTATTAATAGATGACTGCAACGCTCTAATTGTCATACAGGTTCCCACCTGCTTATGTATTTACTGAGACAAAGATATTGGATTATATCTACCCGTAACGTTATTCGACAACGAATACGTCAATGTAATTTTTGCTTCAAGGTATCCCCTAGAAACCCAACGCCCATGATGACTAATCTACCCCCGGCTAGGGTTCAGGAAGCCAAGGCTTTTACTCACACAGGAGTTGATTACGCCGGGCCTATAAATATTACCCTCACGCGCCGGCGCGAACCACCAAGAACCAGAAGGCGTATATTTGTCTGACCACAAAGGCCATACATATTGAAATCGCTTCAGACTTAAGTTCAGAATCATTCTTAGACGCATTTAAGCGTTTTTTTAGCCAGAAGAGGGCCCGTATCTAATTTGTATTCGGACAATGGAACAAATTTTATAGGTGCAAAGCGCCAATTGGATGAAATACCTTCCTTTCATCCAAAAATACTTCCACAGCTTTCCAAACGGAATTCAATAAACATAGAATCACCTGGCATAATATCCCGGCTCACGCCCCTCATTGAAAGGGGCTTTGGGAAAGCAACATAAAATGCATAAAAACGCATTTATATCGTTGCATGGGTCGACAGCTGTTGTGTTACGAAAAGCTACGACTCAAATTGAGTGTTTTGAACTCTCGGCCATTGTGCTTACTGGCGGTCGAGCCACACACTATCTTAACCCCCGCACATTTCTTAAATACAACGCCGTTAGTCATTACCTGCCTGTGAGGTTGACGCATCCGTGAGCCTTCATAGTAGGAAGAAATTGTTAGACAGCTTGGTACAGAGCTACTGGAAAAGATGGCATGTGGATTATCTACACACTCTTCAACTAAGGCAAAAATGGAATTCACCTGATACACCTATACAACCGGGCACGATTGTCCTTGTACAACCCGTTTACTTAAAGATTGGACCTCGCTGGAATGTGACGTCTCTCCCACTTCCCCGCTCGCCTCCCCGCGTTCGTCCTGCCGCGTCAGTACGGTTAGCATCTTTGTCACCGATACGCGTCTACTTTCGTCTCTGACATAACGTTCAGTTTTTTTAATATCCTTGTTAAGTTTTTTGTCGAATTGTTTTAGTTTGTTTTGTTTTGTTATGATTATTACGTTTTTCGATTATTTTTGTTAAGTTTTTGTTATTGAACTGTTTTGGGCAGTTATCATTAGGTGCCTACTTACTTACCTAGTTTTTTTTTTGAGTTGGACCTTTGTTTTGTGTTCCGCGAAAATGAGAGGAAAGACTATCCACAGTAATGGACGCAACATAATACTTAATGTCTTGAAATATTTTGAGGAAGAAAAGTCAAACAAACGGATGAGCTATCCTGTGGATCAAGTTATAAAACGAACTTGTGCTGCAACTGGCATATCAAAGAGCACTCTTATGAACATCAAGAACGAAGTTAAAAAGTTACAGCAGCCGCCGTCTTCACCAGGTCCAAGTACTAGTACTGCCAGTCCTAGTGTCAGTACTCAATCAACTGAACCAAGTTTATCCACGCCTGGTAAACAACGTAAACGTGCTGCAAAAAAAAGGACACTTGATAGTTTTGATCTCTGTGCATTACGAAATATAGTCAACAGTTTCTATACGGTAAAAAAAGAAATTCCGACTTTAAGAAAAATCCTTGCAGTGACTAAAAGAGATCTCAATTTTCAAGGCGGAAAAGGCACACTCAGAAAAATACTGATAAATGAACTTGGATACAAATTCAAGAAGTGTAAAAATGCCCGAACGTTCCTAATACAAAAGCCAGACATTGCGGCTTGGAGGGCTCGCTACCTGCGACGAAAAAAAGAGAATGCAGATCTTGGCGTAGATAAAAAACCAGTTACATTCTTAGATGAAACATGGATACACTCGCACTATACCGTAAACAAGTGCTGGCAAAACAGTACCGACAGTGGCGTAAAAAAAAATATTAATCCAGGTAATAAACTACTTCTCTACTTTCTTACATTCGATTATCAAGTTAGGTATTTTTGCGAGCAATAGGGGAGACTGGGGAGACTTGTTCCCTTGGGAGACTTGATCACCCAGTGACAAATCAAAAACTAAACGCTTTTTCTATTTTTGATATTGGCAACATTAGTCTTTGTTGTCTATGGTGAACCAAAAACGTCATTTTGACATCTTTATATAGACAACTTCAGAGCAGTGCAGCCATTTTTATTTTCCTGTGTTGAGTCAGCATTTGTTTCGGTAAGTTTTTCATTTGTTTTTTTTTTTAATATTTGAATGAATAATTCCCTGAGTATGTGTCAAAATCATTGAAAGTAGTTTATTAAAGTTTGCATTTACATGTATTTTATTTGATTAACGTTTTCTCTTGACATGAAAAAAATATATTTTTTAAAAGAGCACTCTCGGGTACACTTGATCACGGCAAGATGGGGTACACTTGATCCCGGGATCAAGTGTACCATACATTCAATTTGTCTATTTTCATTTTTTGTTTGTTTTAGATTAATTATAAAATGGGAAGAACATATAAAAGAAAAGAAGATGCAAAACCACGTATACGTGTTGACCCACAAATTCTTAAAGAAGCTGTGAACAAGGTATTGGAGGGAAATACGATCAAAGGTACTGCCAAAGCGTATAACGTCCCAATAATGACACTGAAAAGGTATGCCAGAAAACAAAAGGACCAGGAAAATGAGATTACATACGAGCCTAATTATAGACAGTCCCAAATCTTCACTAAAGAAGAGGAGTTGCATTTAGCCAAGTACCTAGAAAAAGCTAGCAAACTCCATCATGGGCTATCTTCTCTGTGTGTTCGGCAGCTAGCATATCAGTTGGCTATTCAAAACCAAAAGCCAGATGAGAAAATATGTAAATGGACCAATAATATTGCGTCGTACGATTGGTTCCATGGCTTTATGAAGAGAAATACACAATTGTCACTACGTGTACCTGAAGCGACCAGTCTGAGTAGATCAACCAGCTTCAATAAACATAACATTGGCTGTTTCTTTGAAAATTTACAAAAACTATTGGTTAAGTATCATTTTGGACCGGAAGCTATCTGGAATATTGACGAGACGGGGCTGAGTACTGTACATAAACCTAAGAAAATTGTTGCTACTAAAGGTGTAAAGCAAATAGGGAAGATGACATCAGGTGAACGTGGTGAATTGGTAACTGCGTGCTGTGCTATAAATGCAATGGGAGGATACATTCCTCCATTCATGATCTTTCCACGCAAGAACTGGCAAGATCGTATGTTGAACGGTGCACCTGCAGGTACAAATGCGAGCGTATTTCCTTCAGGCTGGATGACTGCTGAGAATTTTATAAAATTTTTACAACATTTTAAAAAATACACCAAATGTTCAGTTGACTGTCCAATGTTGATTATAATGGATAATCATGACAGTCATATAAGCATAGAATCATTAAACTTCGCTAAAGAGAATGGTATAAGTCTTTTGACAATACCTCCCCACACGTCTCATAAAACACAGCCTTTAGACAGAACAGTGTTTGGACCACTTAAAGCCTATTATGATACTGCTTGTAGCGATTGGATGGACCAGAATCCTGGCAAAACTATAACGATTTATGAAATATCGGAATTACTTGGGAAAGCATTTCCAAAAGCTTTTACACCTCAGAATATTCTGAGTGGATTTAGAGTAACTGGTATTTATCCCTTCAATAAAGACATTTTCACCGATGATGAATTTCTCTCGTCGTATGTTACGGACAGGCCTTTAGTTACTGAAACAAATCCAGAACGCACTGATGAGAATGACCAATCACAAAACTGTGAACTTTTGTCTCCACAACGATCAGCTTCACCATCAATTCTATCTGACGCAACATTGACACGTCAAGACTTTGAGATTAACCCGAAAGAACCTGAAAATACCACACAAGATGCGATTATACCGGAACAATTCACATCAAACTCTGTCAATCCAAATGAGATCCTGATATCTAGTACACACAAAACTCCTACAAAGAGAGCTGCTCCATCAAGTCCACAACCAGGTTGTTCAAAAATCTTGAAATGTTTTAAGACTCCTGAGGAAATAAAACCATTCCCGAAAGCTGGCTGCCGAAAGGTAACCCAGAAAGGTCGTAAAAAAGGTTCAACAAAAATCTTGACTGATACACCTGAAAAAGACTAGTTGGTTGAGGAACTATTAATAAGAAGAGAAAAAAAGAACAAAAAGATAAATAAACCAGTCGACAAAAAGGTGAATCGAGTTAAACGGAATTTTAAAGGGTTTACGCAGAAGGAAGAATCTTCATCGGAAGATGATAATGAATTGCCTCCATCACCAGATTCCACTTATGATATGTCTGAAGATGAAAATGATGACGAATATGATGTTTCATCTAGTTGTGAATCTGAAGATGATCATGGAAATGACATGTCACCAGAAACGAACGATTGGGTTATTGTCAATTTAATTTCAATGAAAAATTTGGTACATCGTTGTGTTGGACAAATTCAGTCTGTTACAGATTCTGGTTACATTATAAAATTTTCCAAAAAAATTGATGACAAAAAATTCAAGTGGCCTATAAAAGACGATGTTGCTGAAGTGGCTAGATACCAAATAGTAAAAAAAATAAATCCACCTGAGTTCAAATCTAACAGCAAACGAGTGATCTCATTTAATTTTAGTAAATCTTTAACACGTTCACTGCCAACGCGGTCAATGTTGTGCGATGCTTTCATACGCTATCAAGCTAAGGTAAAAATCCTCATTTTTATCATTTTTCACAGATTGTTTTTAATCATTATTTAGCCACCTTATATACTTAAATCACGTGTTTTAATTAACACACAATGATTTTGACCCTTTATTATTAGTTATTACGCATCGCACAACATTGACCCCCATGGCCTCAGCGAACGAAATATCGAAAATCCGTTAGATAGAGCCGCGCGGTCAAGTTGCCGCCCACCGCCGCCCGCGACTCACTCCCCGCGCAATTCATTCCCCGCGCATTCGCCGCTCGTCTCGTTGCGCTCGCAGTCGTGATTTCCGATTAGTGACGTGCACATGACGTTGTATATTCGACTGATTGTTTACGAGGTTTTTTACAACATGGACAACATGGATAGTTTTGACGACTTTGACATAACGCAAGAAGATATAACACAGATCGAAAATATCGAGTTCGATTTGCTGAATAGAAGTCTCCATTTAAGTTCCGACGAAGAAGATAATATTCAGCCTACTCATTCGAAGCGACGTCGAGTCATACCATCTGATAGCGAAGACAGTGATGCTGAAACCAATCGTGCCATCCAAGACCTAGACAGAACTTCGCCGCCTTCAACATGGACTGATCCTAAAGGTAATCAGCGCACTGTCATTGCTTTTACCGAGTATCCTGGAATGCAGCTCAACTTACGCATGGCCATGACTAACAAATGCCCAGCTGATTTTTTTGCGCTTATGGTGACAGACGAGGTCTTAAATAAAATTGTATTATGCACTAATGCCTATGCTTTCAATAAAATAACAATGTCTAATGAAGCTTCGAAAGCAGCGCGCATTCGTGGCTGGGTCCCTACTAACATAACTGAAATGAAAAAATTCTTAGGGCTGATTTTATATATGGGTATAGTAAGGCTTCCGAAAATAGCTGATTACTGGACCACAGATAAAATCATTGGACAGCAATTTCCGCGAACCATTATGTCTCGCAATAGATTTGAGCTTCTACTCGCAATGCTTCATTTCTCACTAGAAGATGAAGATAATACGACCGATCGCTTACACCGCGTCAGAGACTTGGTGGAAGTAATGAATGCAAATTTTAAAAAATCTTACACGCCTGGCGAAGATTTATGTATAGATGAAAGTGTGGTTCCTTTTCGCGGGCGCATTATATTTCGGCAATACAATAAGCAAAAGCGCCATAAGTATGGGATAAAATTATTCAAACTATGTACCTTGCCTGGATACACATACAAAATTAGCATTTATGGTGGAAAACAGAACGATGACGTTAATACTACTCCTACTAAGGTTGTTATGGCGCTATGCGATGATTTACTAAATAAAGGACATACTCTATATACCGACAATTGGTACACAAGCGTTGAATTAGCAAGAGAGCTTTTGAAGAACGAGACGCATTTGGTTGGCACTTTGAGAAAGAATCGCAAGCATTTTCCCAAAGAAATAGTTTCAACAAAATTGAAAAAAGGGCAATATATAGCAAAAGAGAGTAATGATGGAATCACTGTATTGAGATGGAGGGACAAGCGAGACGTATTGGTTCTCTCGACAAAACATTCTGTGCGTTTTCAAACTGTCGTAAAACGTCGCAAACAAACATCTAAGCCTAAAATAGTTCTTGATTATAACAAAGCTAAGGGTGCAGTTGATTTATCCGACCAAATGACAGCATATCAAACACCTCTGAGGAAGAGTATCAAATGGTACAAAAAACTGGGCATAGATTTACTTTTAAATACAGCTATGGTTAATTCTCTAATTCTTTATCAGAGCGTGGTCAAAAAGAAGATATCAGTACTTGAGTTTAGAAAAGAAATTATGAAGAGTTTTGTAGGTTTCGATAATGATGACACTTCATCAAATCAAAGAACGAAAAGAGTAAAGCACCAATTGAAGAAAAAGGAAGGACGTTCAAGTAAAACCCGCCGTGCGTGCCAACAATGCTATAAGAATATGGTGGCTTCCCAAGGACGTTTAATCGCTAAAAACAAAACTAAAAAAGTTAACACCTTTTGTGCCACCTGTCCTGATGAACCCTATCTCTGTGTTGAATGTTTCACAAAAGTCCATTAGCGGAAAAGAATTATGTAGGTACTTTCTTGTCTACGATAAACTTTTTGAGGTTTTTTATTTTTATTGTATAAGTTCAGTTTAATTGCCATAGAGAGGCTCTATTGATACGGGCTTAATGTCTTTTTAATTATTTTAATAAACAGTTACTTTATCTAAAAAACGTTTTTATTTTATTTTATTGTAATCTCAAAATACCTTATTAGTGATTTACATTTTTCAAGAATGGAGCGTTTCAAAAATCAATACATTTTTTTTCTAAGTTAAAGCCCCGTCTAAAAACCAAGTTATGTAGGGTAAACTAGAGGGCCGCGCGGGTCGCATTATAAGCGAATTATCTCGATACTGCTGTCCGTTGGCGCAATAGAGAGTTTTGAACACAGGCCTGACGCGCGGTCAACATTGTCAGACGCGGCTTGAATGGAAAGCTACAGTGTCGCTCAACATTGTCCCCCATGGCCTGAACGGAAATGTGCATTTTTTTAATGGCAGTTAACGTGTTAAGAAAATTTAATATTCAACGTTAGGTTGTTACCAAAAAAGAGTGCACACGTTTCTAAATTTAGATTCAAACTATTTGTTACTTTTTGATTAGATAAGTCTTAGATCTTGCAATGCAAATGTGTGATATGAATACCTGATGTTATTAGTAGTTTCTAGTTGTCAAAGTTATTTATGTTTGTTGAATTTCCTTGAGATTAATATAAAGAGAGTTAATGATAGTTAGTGATTTAAAAAGTTTGAGTATTAGAAGTTATTTAAGTACCAAAGTGATTTTCAAATGTTGCTAACGTAAGTCTGACCTTTAGGTGATGGTCAGTTCATATAGAGACTGCTAAGACTTTTGAAGCTCTATTTTAAGATTTAATAATTTGTGATATGAATAGTTATTACAAGATACTTCAATAAAACCTGTTAATACTTATTAGATTTATGAAAATGTAGAACTTACATTGAGATTGAGACTGAATACTGTCACTAAAATTTATACTTAAGACATATAAAGCTATTATATTCATAATTTTGTTATAATAAATGATACTTTAATGACCAAACCGGGTTTTCATTTATTTAAAGTTTGCATTAGGGAGACTTGATCCCCTATGATCAAGTCTACCCGTTACTGGGATCAAGTCTCCCAGAATATGGGACACTTGTTCCTTTTGGAAAGTTTTGGGAAAATGCAAAAAAAATAATGAAGCATTCATAAATATAATAATCAAATAATGGGGAACAGTAATAAACATGCATGTAGTAATAAACATGTATGTATTATTTTTATAGAACTAAATTTGAAAAAAATATAAGCAAGAAACCAAAATGGTGATCAAGTGTCCCCAGTTTCCCCTACTAATAATTAGTAATTAATTATAATTAATGTCCAGCAGTGGACTGCTATAGGCTGATGATGATGATGATGAATTATAATTATTATATATACCTACCTAATGTATCCATCTTTTTTTTTCAGGCCAGCGTTGGATACTTGTTCACGCTGGAGGAGAAAATGGTTTTATTCCGGGTGCAGAACTGTTATATAAATGTAAAAGTACCACTGGAGACTACCATCATGAAATGAACACAACCAACTTTGTGATGTGGTTAAAAGAGAAACTGATACCAAAATTGCCGCCAAATGGTATTGTTGTAATCGACAACGCGCCCTACCATTCCACGCAATCCGAAAGGGCCCCCACAAGTTCATCCCATAAAGGTGAAATGCAAAGCTGGCTGCAAACCCACAATATTCCATTTGACGAAAGAATGACCAAGCGGGAATTGTATGCCATTATAATACGAACAAAGCCACCAAAAAAATATGTAGTCGACAATTTAATGAAAGAGCATGGTCATGATGTGTTACGTCTGCCACCCTATCACTGTGACCTAAATCCCATTGAATATATTTGGAATTTAATTAAACAAAAGGTGGCAGAAAAAAACATTACCCAGTCCGAAAAGGAAATTGAGAGACTGACGAGAGACGCAATAAGTTCAATTACGACAGAAGACTGGAAGAAAGAAGTAAACCACGTGGAAAAGCTCGAGCGCAAATATTGGGAAGCCGACCACCTCGAAGACACAATTCAAAGAGAACTCATAATATCCCTAGGAGGAGAAGACAGCTCTGATTCAGAAACATATTCAAGCGAAAGCGAGAGCGAAAGCGAAGTCATGACAGGCATCGTACCTTTAAGTTATAGTGGTGATACTGATGATGAATAGTAACTAAGTACTTTTTGTAATTACTTAAAATAAAATAAAAATTAAGTTATTACTGATTACTGTGTTATTTAGGTATTTTGCATCTCACCCTGAAATATTAAAATAGGCCTCGTACCGACTGAATACCGCTGTGTCCGGTCTTATTTATTATTCCAATTAACAAATCTAACACAACATACCTAGAGTTTTCACAAACATCCTGATCGTCAAAGACAATGAAACAGAAAGGGTTCAACACCTGACTCATTGCCTCGTATAAGTTTCATAAAAATTCTTAATGATGCTTTTTTTTCACACGGTACCCAAGCGTCGCAGTGACGTCATCGACGCCAGGTCCATTCTTTTAGTAAACGGGTTGTACACCAGGATGACTCGCCACCGCTACGTTTTGGCCTACTGGCGTTATTGAACAGGTATACCCTGGTAAAGATGGGGTTGCCAGTGTAGCTCTGGAACGCACTGCTTTGGGAGTTTTAAAACGTCCTGTCGAAAAGCTGTGCCCTCTGCCTTCACAGTAATTCTATTTAACAATTAACCAGTCACAATCGCACCTGTTGTATTTAGTTGTTTATTATATTATATCCGCTTCCTCTAATTACATTATTTTTTATCAATATAATTCATGATTCTCCTTCCAGCTAATTAGACCTCCTCTCATTAATCCCATCCTTTGGGTTTCTTTTCTGTTTCTTTTCGAAACCCCTACGGAGTTTCAAAGGGGGAGGATGTTCGCGCCGTTCTGTCAGACGCGGTCAAGGTTGGAAAGAGATGTCACTATACCATGTGTACATCACTGCATATTCGACGTGTAGAAGTTTCTCCCATTCGACGTGTAGAAGGTTCTCGCCTCCCCACCGCAAGCCTATATAAAGGCCCGCACACGTTAAAAAAAACTGTCATCATTAATCACGCCGCACGCTAAATTACTCGCTAAACGGGTCGACCCTATATCTGGAGTTCGTGAAACTCGCCAAAATTAAACGCAATCACTTCGGGCGCGCGCCCGTTCACAAATCCCGGATCCGTGGAACAACCCAAGTTGGCGCAGAAGACCGTCGCAGGAGACCAGGTTAATGGCCTCCCAATTTCCTCTTTGGTTGTGTCAAAACGGCGGACATTCCTTCAACGCTTATAATTATGTACTCCGAACCCCGAAGTGATCCTTATGATTCCCGCTTAACATAATTTCCCCGCATTTTTCCAACAAAAAAAAATAAATACCCGCATTTAGTAATCCATGGCGCGACCAGATTGTTTGTACAGACGGATATATAATTGATGTTTGGGGCCCCTATCCAACGAAAACTTCAGATGCTGATATAATTATTAAAGAGTTTAGAAACGAATCTGTTCCGAGACAGTACTTTGAATTTGGATATGCGTTTATATTGGATAGGGGCTTCCGGGATGCCTTGCCCTTACTCAATTAATGTGGCTATAGAACATATATGTTCCATCTTCTTTGCAACAAGGTGAATCTCAACTTTCAACTCTCGAAGCCAATAGATCGAGAACAGTTACAATATGTAGATGGGTTGTAGAAGTAGTCAACGGTAGGTTTAAGCGAGATTTTAAGCTTTTTCGCTAAGATTTTTTTAATAGAGCGTCAAAAAATTTAATGCTACACTTTGAAGTGGCTGCCGCTTTAATAAATGCTTTCCACCCCCCTATCGCAAACCGTAGTGATGCTCAGGAAATTCTGCAAAAAATTCATCAGTATATGTATGTGGAAAATAGATTAAGTAGGTAACTGTGTTATTAGCAACAATATAAATCGTCGTAGGGCGCAGTTCCAAGCAATAGATGTAGGAACAGATAATGTTAGAGAGTTTCCTGAATTAACATACAGCGAGCTTATTCTTGTCTCCTTGGGCACATACCAAGTGAAACAGGCCCATTGGCACATACCAAGTGAAACAGGCCCATTCTTACTATGGGGAGCATGTGAGAGAAAATGGCTCATATGTCATAGAAGTGTCTAGAGAGGTGGACGGTGACCTACAGCAAGAGCTGTCAACATCGGACTCAACCTAGATGTTAAGAGGAAGAATAAAATCGAGGCATATTAGTAATAAGATGTATTTTGTTTATATATTAATCAACTGCTCTCTAAGTGGAAGGGATGCTATAATTCAATATTATTGTACCTGTATCGTTGGCAAAAGAATGGTTGGTTGCTGTGCCCACACCATGAGCATAATATGGTATCTTGGTTGAGCACGGCACCAGAGTAGTCAATTGCCTCCTGCACAATTTCTGGACTGTATTATTATATTATGATAATCCTAATGAAGAAGGTAATTAATAAAATCATCACAATAATTACCTACTTGTTATTTTTTTTACTTAATACAGGATGGGCAAAAAATCGTGGATCAAACGAAACAGGGCGATAGTTGAGGCTATTTACAGTAAAAAAAAAAATATAAATAAAAAAAGTATCATCACTACAACAGTGCTTTTATGACAGTGGGTACCATGATTTATCAGTATTGGCACTTTTTTCAATATCTTTGAAGGCTCAAAAAAAATTATTTGTAACTAGAACCTTACTGTAAACACTCAAATTGTCATAACTTTTAAGGAGATCAATTTAGGGCTCTCGCACAAACAAATTTTTACTACAAATAACCCCAACTATCGCCCTGTTTCGTTTGATCCACGATTTTTTGCCCATCCTGTATATTATTGCAATCTCAGATTACTGTAATCTGATATTGTATCAAATCCCTAAATACATAACAAATGCAAGCCAGTAGTGATGTAAGTGGGCTTTGTATAATAGACATCAGTGGCGAAGGGTGAATTTATGACAGAGGTAAGCCGGAGCAAAAAAAAATCCAAAAGAAAATTTCAATGATGAATTGACTATAGAGTGGTTATGTTCAGAAATTTCAAAGGGAAGCCGGTGGGAATGGAGTTGTATGGTACCTTCGCCACTGATAGACATAGTTTTCTGCTGAGGTTTTCAGTAAGATCAATCAGATAAAGCAGAGGTCACCCCCTAAGGACTTTTTTATATAAGTTCCTAAAACCTCATTGTGATAGGCTGCAGGCGCTGCAGCACAGCGCATGTGTTCCAGATTTACGTGGAAACAAAGCCTCAAATATATCATTATTGAAATAACTCATCTACTAAAAATAACTTAAAATGTAGGTACTTATACATTATTGTCTGATTTTACCAATTTGGCCATTGCTGCGAGACGTGAATATTGGGTTCGTGAAACCTTCTATGCTCTAATTTATGGCCAAATTCCAGCCCTGTAAGACCAGCAGGGCAATTGCGTAACAAACTATCAGTAGCAATGGGTTTCATTTTGTACAGCAATACAGCAAGTACAGCAATATTCATTGCGTTATTTACGTTGCTGAGCAAACACATTTTTCGAACATTTGGAGCAATGGATTAGCAATAAGCTTCAAAATGATTCAAATTGAGAGTAATAGTGTGTTACGCAATTAGGGTGCAGGCCCAAGTTTCTATGAAGTTTGGGTTTCTCCTTTATACTATAGAGCTCCTAAGACGACCCACTGACCGAGAAACACCCTAAAGCAACTAACAATCTAATACAAACTAATATCACTGATTTTTTAGTTTTTTTTTTATAAAAGTTGTGCAACATGAAAATATGCATGTCTTTTACATATTATGTCCCAGTCAGTGGGACCCACTTTAAGACAACTGTCATGTTAACCTGCCTATTTAGGAAACTGGGTAAATAAATAACCTCAAAATTCAAGGTCCCTTGACATCCCAGTTAAATGGGTTTCACTGTATTTATTTTTGACAACAAAGACCACGACTAATACCCACCCGAGCCGAATTGAAAACCACCCTATCAAAGATTATTTTGCTAAACCAACATAATACCCAACAATACCAATAAATGCTCCTCAAAGACAACAACTATTTAACACACTCGGAATACAGAACTCTGTATTCTGAGTTAACACACTACAAGTACTACAACCAAAGCTTACATGGCATGTTACGGCGTCCCTCGGACTCCCGAGGGCGACACGCCTATCGTCAAATTCACATCTTCAAAATCGAAAACCTTTTACGACAGCGTTTTACACTTCTATCCTGTACACAATTATGTAAAATCAACTGATGTCGAAGCTAACGAACGATAACAACACAGCAACGAGAAACTTTGTACCTACCCATTGTTTGTACCGTATGCGTACGATAACGTAACGACCTTTGGATATTTACCTGAATTCGTATCATTACAAAATGTTTATTCAAAATATCACAAGTTTCGCAAGCAAGGGCCAAAATAAACGACGGATGATTATGATTTAATTTTGCAGCTCAGTCAGTACTATTGTATGCGAGTGCGCGAGCCAACCTGTCAAATTAGTACTGCCAGCAAACAAAAAAAAAATTAAAAAAAAAGTTAATTTTTTTTATTCATAAATTTCATTATTATTTATATTCATTAATTCTCATTCAAACTAAAATAATATATTTACATGTTTTGTGAAAATTGATTAGAAATACCAAAAAAGTGGACAAAAATTAAACTGAATATAATGTTTCTTTAGTTATTTTTTTGCACACCTTACGCTTTGTTAATGTTCGAGAGTATTGCAGAACAAAATGGCGTCTCGACAGTACTATTCTTATTTGGCTATACTCCACCAGCCACAGTGACTACAGTGAGCCAGCTCAGCCCTCAGCCAGCGCAACATGGATAAAATACTTCTACTACACTACTACACTTTTCCATAAGAGATTTGTTCTTATGGAACAAATCTAACTTAGAAAGATGTACTAATATATTTAACTAGCTGCGCCCCGCGGTCTCATCCGCATAAGTTTCGATCCCGTGGGAATATCGGGACAAAAAGTAGCCTATATAAGGTGTTAAAAAATTAACCTTACAAATTTTAAGAGGTGCTTTAGACCATCGAACTGAACAACTTTCACTATGGGACCACTCTGAAATCACGAAAAAAAATCAGCTGTTTCATACATTTTGGTCAAGTAGGTAAGTATTGAACTTTTGAAAAAAAAACTAATCTTAATCCCCTTTATTCATAAACGTAGCCGCTATACATTAAAGTGAAGTGACGCTTAAACGTCACTTCACTTTAATTATCGTTTCTGTTGAAAAATCAAAATTTGATTTATAACAATAGAAATTCAATTGTCTCATTAGACAAGCCACAGTTACCAGCTAGTAGCTAGCTTGCTTTCTATTTTTTTTATAGTTTTAAGGTGTACGTTTTGCTGTAATGCCAATAAACGCATTTTTATGCCATTTCTTTCTTAAATCATTGTACAGACGCCAGCACATCAAGCTACTACAATTGGTCAAATTTCTTTAATAGATTTTCAACTTTATCGCTAAAGCATAAAGTTCAAAGTTGATTGGGAAAATTTTACAGTTTCGGGTAGCTTGATGTACTGGCGTCTCTACCTACCCGAATTGCTTTAGTGTGGCAATAGCGGTCATTGCTCTTTCCCTAAAATCTCTACGTAGCGTAGGAACCCAAACAGTATACTAGCCATGGTTTTCCGTTATTGAAAAATGTTATAGATCACGATACATATTGATTCAGGACGTTATCGGAGTTTATTTTGAAATAAAGAATGCTAGAAAATGTAGGTGGGTCAATGACCGCTATTGCCACGCTAAAGTTATTCCTGTAAGTATACTTAGTCGTGCTTGGTTCACACTAACTACAGCTGTTACAGTCCTTTCACAATAATTTTACCTCTGATTTTGCATCACTGTCCAAATCACAGTGAACTTTATTCGCATGCTAGTGAGGTTGCTGTTGTGTTAGTGTCACTGGCAAGGCTGTCAAAATCATTGTGATCTTTGTTCTCGTTATAATAAGGTTGCTGCTAAGATGCCCGGGCCACACCAACCGGAAACGCCGATAATTATCGCGATGACGGGCGTTCATCGTAGGTGCAGCCACAACATATCACGATAATTATCGGCGTTTCCCGTTAATGTGGCACCGGCATGAGAGGTAAAATTACTGTGAACCAACGACCATACAGCCCAGAACGGACTGTACAAGGATCTTTTGGCGCGTGGCCAAGATCAGAACTAACGCCTTACCTAACATAGTTGTGTTAACTAGAAAACGCTTTATTCTAGTTAACACAACTATTTCTAGCTAGTACCAGATTGCCATAACTAAGTAGGAGCGTATAGTATAGTAAGGTTAGCTAGAAAACGCTTTATGCATTCGAAGTCATCACCATCTGCCTAGCCTTTTCCCTACCATGTATTTTGGGTTCGGTTTCCAATCGAACTGGATGCAGCGGAATACCAGAATTTTACATAGAGCGATTGCCTACCTGACCTCCACAAACCAGTTACTGGGTATTACGATACTCCTTGGTAAGACTGGTTGTCAGACTTTCGGGCTTTAGACGACCCGTGACAACTGTCAAAGATCCTCAAATGACAGCCGGGACCAACGAAAGTCCTCTGTGGACCACAGAACACTGTACTCCTGTGGACCAACGGCTTAGCGTGAGGCACGGTATGTAGGGCTATTGGTATATATGTATGTATGTATGGGCATTCGAAGAGTAAAACCCTCGGCGTCTAATTTATACCTTACCATACAGAAAGCCAAATTGCAACAACTTATGGTTTTACGTTGATCATGAATGCTAATTTAGGCATCAAACACGTTTTTGTAGCCCCTCCATTTAAAACTTCAATTTTTTTTCTGCTTTCGATAGGTCTGTTTAAATAATAAAACAATCAAATCTGGTTGTAAAACAATTGCTTTTTTTATTCAGCAAAATATTACTAAAGAATAATAACTAAATATCAGATCATTAACATAATGGGATATTTTGGACGGAATTGTATAATATTTAAAAGTATAAAGAAAAAATCTGTACCATGTAAAAAAGAAAAATATAAATAATAATATGTTTATTTTAGTTTTGAAGTGCTAATATTAATTTAGGAAAATTACAGTAATTTAATTAAGTATACAGAAGTTTAACGACTGTCCCTACATGTGCAGAATACAGATAAAATATTACATTTACCGCAACAATACAAAAGTAACAATAATAAAGTTGATTTAATCCTCCTTGCATCCACTTGAAAGTTACTAGATTTTTAAGTAGTTATGTCAAAACTAAAGTCAAGACCTTAAGACCAGAATTTGGACGGACAGAGTAAAAAATAATACTCTATGATAATATATTTATTAAACTAAGAAATTACAATAATTAACTGAAATTACTAAAATATTCAACTTTATGCGCAAAATATAAACAAGTTTTCAATTTGATGAAACTTCCAAAATGAAAATTAAATTCGCCAGTTGGAAGGTGTGACTAAATTATAATAATACCCGAAACTGTCAAATTGTCCCAATCAACTTTGAACCCTTACACTTTAGCGATAAAGTTGAAAATCTATTAAAGAAATTAGACAGATTGTAGTAGCTTGATCAGCTGGCGTCTGTACATAATTTTTAATAGGTAATGTCTCAGAGTCGGTAGTGACTTTTAGGACATAAGGCACGAATTTGGATTCTAAAGGTAAGGCACGATTCTCCCAATCGAATTTTTATACAAAGCAGTTTATAAAAGACAAATCAATAGGTCACTAAAATGTGGTGATTCGCATAAAGGCTGGTGGGTTTGCATGTATATTTACACTTACCTACATTTAACTTAAATCTTATAAATAAATCGGAATTTAATTCTATAATATAAATGTTATCATATTAAAACTGCATGTCATTATACAACACAGCTGTATAATGTAACAAATTCAAAAAGTTTCTTAATTTACAACACTTTGTGCTGATTTATGTACACATATGCACTTTATACATAATAAAATATTCAATTAAGAACTTTGTTCAAACGAAATATACAGATGATTGCAATGTCTTCTAAATTGTAAATAATAAAAATATACTTAACAAACAAAATACGTAGGTATATCAGCTTGTGATAAGTGGGTTCAATTTGCGACAGTGCATCGACTTCTATTCTAGACTTAATTCAAAATCTTAGATAATTTACAAGGGGATGAGCTAAGGTAGCGAAATTCAAAAGGATCATATAACTCATATAAGTAATCCTATTGATTGATATTTCATGAAATTGTCATTCTATAGGATTATATGAACTTAAAGGGTTGTATTGATGATTTTAAAGATTATAATTCTGTAAATACATACTTGTTACGGTCGCGAATCATATTTTGTTCAACATACAACCTGATATAGTCCGATTCAAACTTTACGGTGGCTCTGAAGTGCGCTACTCGCTACTCAGTACCGCACCCCTCACCCCCGCTGACCCATGAATTCGTTACTGCGTAGCGACTCTCCTCATATTCCGAGCCGCCATAAAGTTTGAATTGGACTGTACTGACTTGCAAATTGTATAAAAAAAACTTATGAAAATTTTAATTTCGCGAGCTTCTCTGGCGCTTCCCCTTTAATTGCTTTTTACTCAAATATCAACTTTATTATATAATAATAATAATATGACCAATAAAAAGGTCCTTTATAAATTTTGGTTTGTTTGCTGTTCCAAAACTTGATAATTATCTGAGATTCTGAATTGAAGTTTAACTTAGTAAACTATTTTTGTATGCACACTTTGTAGAAACGTAAACGCTATTAGAAAACAGTAAAAAGGTACCTAAATTTTCATTTGACATACATGACATATATTAAATATAAAAGTTCTACTTATGTTAACACTATAGTGTTAAAATCCATCAGTGTCTTGTTACTTTTAAAAACTCAATCTACATCTACACCCATCTACTACTTCCGTTTAAATAAATAAACCACTGGCACCGTCGGCCAAAATTGTTGGTAAAGTCAGCCGAATGTTTGAATTGCGAAAACCGACCTTACTGCTTACGATAAAAAAGCGTTGTTAACGACAAACTGTTATCATTGATGTGCGGTTGACTACTACAGACCTTTTTTTATTTGGCCTTTTAAATTAATTTCTTCCCATATTTAAAAATTTGTGGTTAGCTTATAATATTCAGTTTATTTAGGTGGTAAGTGCACATTCGCCTTTTCAGTCTACTTTTTTAAATAAAACTTTTTGCTATCATTATTACCACCTTAATCTCTAAGTTTAACTTCTATACAAAAATAATATATTTTAATACAGGATGGCAGATTCAGCACAGATAGTGCCATCCACGAAGTCGCGCCCCACTCTTCTTCCTAATCGGTTACAGTACAAGTCTGCAACATTCCGCTAGTGTTTTGGTTTTGTCGATACACAGTAATTACTTATTAGTGGGTAATTAGTGTGTAACAAAAAACTAAAACACTACCGATAACCACTAGCGATTAGTAAGAGGAGTGGGGCGCGTCTTCGTGGATGGCACTATCTATACATGATTCTGATTTGAAAACTTTATAGCTGTTCCATACAGCAGACTTTTTGTGATAACCGACGCAAAATTTCTATGCTTGGGGTCTAGAATCATGTGCTGAATTCATGGTTACAGTTAGCTATGTCCCTGCCACCTTGTATATTACAATACATTAGTAAATTGTTATTCAAATGCATGATTTTTTTTTCTAAATTGTTACAGTTTTGACAGAAGGAGCAAGTTATTGCAAACTACAATTTTTTCTAAGCCATTCTGATATGCAAGTAGATACGACAACACACCTGCGAATAGGCTGTGATTTTCATGCAAGATATCCTTCAATCATATTCAGACGAGGGCAAAAATATGTAAACACTGAGTGAAAAACGATTTTCTCCTCAAGTATTGATTGATATTATGAGATGCATATGGCATCTTCACACACATTCTTTAGTGAATTGTACTCTTCTGGAAACTTGCATTTTGCTAAGTGCATACATATTTTTGCCTTTGAATGTGCAACTTGCATCATACTTGCTTACCAAAAATGGCTCAAAAATCGTATTAAGATGCATTTCAGCATAACTAGTTTTAACTAAGGACACATTCACACCTCAGTACTGTGTGTTTGAATGCGCACTTTCTTCTGGCTTCCATTCCTGTTTAGTGGGGGTGAATGGCCAGAATAGCCTGGGTTCTGTATGCCCAAGCCGCCGGGCTCCCCTTCCTTGGGCCGGGGCTTCTTGAGTGAGGACCTCAGGGGTGACCGGGTGATGGTACTGGCATCCGATAAGCCAGTGAGCGTGGTTGCCGTTGTGTTCATTGAAGCCACGCTTCCGTGACCATTTGTGCTATACGGCTTGCCTGACGCGTCCGTCATTGAGATCCCTGAAAACATATTTCACTCTTTAATATGTACGTATAACCATTCACATTATGGGGTTTATTTATAAACGTTGATTAAAGTTTAAACGTCAAAAATGTATGGTGAAACAGCTAATCACTACTTTACGTTTATGAATAAAAGGTTAGTTTTCACCTATGTGATTTGGTTGCGTTATTGACAGTTTGACATGATGAAAAAGTTGAAAGCAAAGAGCAAACAAATGCGCTGTTTAATTACTACTGTTCCTTATATCCCTACCCTACTGATATATCTCTGCTGGTAGGGATACTTGGAGTATAGCATGACCCAAATGTGACAGTTTATGAAGATATTACTTAAAAGCATAAAAGAATGAACAGATTTTTATACATATTAAACTATCCACGCAGATAGTATATCGCAGTGTCCTAAACAAAAGCTATCGTCGCGCGAATACGCGATCGCGGTTGGTTTCGAAGCGGGGTGTGACTTGTATTTTGAATACACGTGGTTTATCCAGGTAAAAGAAAGAGCTTTAATAAACATTAGTTTCGGCACAAGTCTTAAGGTTATTACCACTCGCCATGTATGTATATTTTTGACAAATAAATCTTCTTTTCGTTTCGATGGTACTTCTATGTTTATTAGGTATATTGTTTGGGTCCAGTAGGTGGCCACATTTATTGCGGCGTCAGAGGCATTGTTCAGCGGGGTAATTGCGTAACACACTATCAGTAGCAATGGGTTTAAATTTGACAGTTCAACAACATTCATTGCGTTATTAACGTTATTTAGCAGACACATTTTTCGAACATATGAAGCAATGGATTAGCAATATCCTTCAAAATGATTCAGATTGAGATTGATAGTGTATTATGCATCGTCAAGGGTGAAGGTGAACGGACATTTGGGACACTAGCATATGGGGCATAGTCTGTTCAGGAGCACCGCTCTCGCACTGGATGTTGGATGAAAGGATAATGCCCCATTTCGGTATATTATATTTGCAGTGCGTAAGCAATTCAGTGCTTTCTAAATAGACCACTGCAGTTCGCGAGCGGGAGGCAAGTGTTCTTTCAGCTTTACGAAGTCTTGAGGCGGCAAATAAGTATTTATTTGCCGTTTTATTTACCTCTTCCGTCTTTGAAGCCAGGGTTGTTGATGGTGGTATTTTCAGGTTCCCCCAGCGGATTGGTTGGGTCGCCGCCTTCTCGTCGCGCGAAGAGCGCGTCGTACAGTGACATTATAAACAGGATCGAGTTTATTACTATACTCACTATCTGTAAACAAAAAGTTTTATGTGAGTGCCTTACTTTATTTTATAATGCATATAATTCTCTGTTTTTCTTCATGCATGAAACAATCATTTCTATTATTGGTAAAAAAAGTAATAGCAATCAAGTGGTAAATGGGATTGAAGAATCTTTATGAGCCGCCGTACCTACTGTCGCGCAAATTTGTTTTTTTTTCAAAATGGCGGCCAACCCCGAAACCTATATAAATCGATAGCTGACATCAATGCAAACAGTAAATATTAAAGGAATAACGTTTCCGAGATATTAATAACGTTCAAAGTTGATCACGTGCCATCCACATTTTTTTGGACTTGCTTACATCTTGTTGCATAGATGTTGAAATAATCAACTTTGAACGTTAATACCTATCTCGGAAACGTGACACTACAGAGTTTGGTCTTGATGGGGTTTATTTATAATCGATGATTAAATTTAAGTGACGTTCAAACAACTCAACTATGCAACAGGCTATGCTTGGAGTCTCTCTGAGGGATTGAACCCGCAATGAGGTGATCCGGCAGAGAACCAAAGTTGCCGACATAGCTCACAGAATAAGCACGCTGGAGTGGCAATGTGCAAGCCATATTAGCCGTAGAACCGATGACCGTTGGGGTACACGTGTTTTTGAGTGGAGACCGCGAATCGGTAAACGTAAGAAAGGACGCCCTCAGGCTAGGTGGAGCTCAGCAGGATGGCTGAGTTGCCGAAAATCGAGTTGAATGGCGTGCAATAGGAGAGGCCTATGTCCAGCAGTGGACTGCTATAGGCTGATGATGATAATGATAACGTTCAAACGTCAAAAATGTATGGTTAAACAGTCGCTAATCACTACTTAACTTAAAGCAACGTTTATGAATAAAGAGGATTATGTTTTCTATTTGCATTGATGTCAGCTATCGATTTATATAGGTCTCAGGGGTGGCCGCCATTTTGAAAAAAAAAACAAGATGGCGTGGCAGTAGGTATGCCACGGACCTTCAAAACCCTTTCACCCCTCACACTCATGGTGAGTTATTGTAATAAAAAAAGTGAAACGTAAAATAGTTATAAAGACTAAAACAAACTTTCTATTTATTTGCAGTGCCCTGTGCCAGGGATCACATCACATCATATCAAAAAGGAGTTATGTATTTCATGTTTTGAAAAACTAAACCAGCCTGTATAATACCGCTGACGAGGAATGAATACGGCACAGAAATGTTATGAGGCAAAATATAGTAGGTACCTTTTCGCAATAACCTATCGGTAATTATGTTGTATAGTAAGTTGTATTATACCTGAACATAGAATGCTTCTCCCCTCGTCACGAAGAAACCCCTGTCATCGCCTTGTACGGCGAACAAACTTGCTGCGACTATGGACAGCAACGCTGGAAACAATTATTTAATACATTCATCAATTCCTCCTTAGTGCAGGTGTTAGGGCATGTAGGACAAGATGTGAGATAGGCCACACCAAAACATTGAGCCAACTAACCGGACGCAGCTCAATACCAGTATTTTACATGGAGCGACCGCCTATCTGACCTCCACAGCCCAATTACTAAGTAATACGATACTCTTTGGTAAGACTGGTTGTCAAACTTTCAGAAGGCCAATTTTCTTAATTTAAAACATTCAAAATCTAGTCGCAGTGTCATCTCAGCGACAAACAAATGTCAAAAACTTGTCAAAATGTTGGGAAATTTGAGGTATTTTTGACAGATCCAGACTGTGTACGTTCTTAAAATTACTAGAATCGCCCCTCTGGCTTCTGAAGACCCGAAACGACTGTGAAAAATCCACGAATGAAAGCCCTCCAGTACTTTTCTGTATTTCGAGCTCACCGGCTTAACGTACGGGAGGTCTTGATATTTAAAGATGGTCACTTATCCACGGATCAACCGCGGCAAGCGCAGCTTAACCAGAGGGGCAATTCTCGTAAGTTTAAGAACGTTCACAGTCTGGTCTCAGTCTCAATCTGTCAAAAATACCTGTAAAATCCCTACATTTTTATCAAGTTTTTGACATTGATTGTTGCTGAGATGAGAATGCGACTAGAATTTGAACATTTTTAATTACGAGAATTGGCCTTCTGATCGATAGACCCGTGCGGCTGTTACTACCTAGCTACAAGCCCTTCCTCAGCCACAATCCGCTCCACGGAACAGATAAATAAGGTATCAGCTCCATCCAAATAATATTAAAAAGCCATCCAAATAACATTAAAAAAATATGTTAACTGATACTTACTGGCTAGAAGCGCCAGCGCCAACTTCATCATGACGAGGTGTGTGTACTTGAAGGCGACGCGCTCCTTGGACGATATCATGGCCAGCTGCAGCACTGACAAAACGCAGAACACGCCGAGAACGGAGACGCCGACCGACGCAACCACGCCCGCTATGTACACCGCCGCTGAAAAAATATTGAGTTCATTAGTAAACTGACCAAGATTATGTCTCCTCTGAGTTTGTTTCGGCTTTTCTTCTCAGAATATAGTAGATAGGAAACGCCGACTTTAGTTTTTAAAATATATATGTGACGTGACAAAGTGTACAAACTTACAGAAATATCATTTATCATTTAACTATGATTAAAAATAAACCTAATATACTCGTACTGTTTGTTTACCAATAAACACGTAAGGAAAAATACACTGTATACATATCAATGACTGTCATTATAATTTCAAGTACCTAGCAGGAAAAAAACAGCACGCATATTTTTATTTGTAACCCGGATCCGGCTAAATTGGTTTTGTTTATTAATCTACAATAATCCATAATCAGCCTATAATGTTCCCACTGCAGGGACATAGGCCTCCTCTCTTCAAGAAGGAGTAGCTATGTATGTCTATTATTAGTTTATCTGAAGATTGGACCTTCCTATTTTTACCGACTTCACAAAAAGGAGGAGGTACTATGTTCGGCTGTTTGTATGTTTTTTTTTTTTTTTTGTATGTTTGTTCATCGAATACTCCGCCAATTGTCGACGGATTTTCAAAATTCTTTTTTTGTTCGAAAGTAGATAGTTCTGAGGTGGTCCCATTGTTACCAAGTTAGGATCTGATGATGGGATCTTAGAGAAATCGAGGGCAACCCTCAAATTTTATAGGCTCACTTATTGTTTTTCGCATATTTTATGAAGTATCTTGTGTATTTGCGTATGGTTGTCACCATCTCAGGTAGCTGGGCTGATGATGGAAGGTACAACTCCTTAACAGTAAGAAGTTACTCGAACAGGCAAGGACTGTTTAGTAAATTGTTTTGATGTTTGATAGGGCATTTGCCACATTTGGTCTCATGATCATCAAGTCATGACCTGATGCTGCAGTCAGGATAGTCTGCAGAGTACCTAACTCCTCGACAACTAACAGCAGATATATCGTGTTTAGGCTCATTGAAAAGGGCTCGATGTGTGGATAAACGTACTGTTAATGAGGAACACCGAAGTACATAGAGACCTGATGCTGAAGCCAGGAGCATCAGAAAAAGTACAAACCTTGAAATTACAGCACCGTAGTCGTGTTTGGGCTCATTTTAAACAGGCCTAAATTTTAAGTTCAATGCAATGTTGACATAAGTTTGGCCTGATGCTGCAGCCAGGATTATTAGCATCAAGTCTAATTAATGAATAAGGTATGCTTCAGAGGTGGACCCATATAAATTTTATAAACTTTACTTGGGTAGTTTTGGAATTAGCTTCAACAATACGTTTGTTTTCCACTTAGTTTCAAATTCAAATTCTTTATTGCATTCATGTGTACATTTAGTTGTTACAATATAAGTAAGTGTTTATCTTCCTGTCACTAATATTCACATAGCAAGTAGTGTTACATGAATTTGTATTATGGGGTAGGTACAACTAAAAAGCGAAAAATAAAAACTTTTTTAGAAAAAAAAAACCGACTTCCAAAAAAAAACACTACAAAGTGAAAAATAACTTTAATTTCGGAAGTCGGTGTCAAAAAAACGAAAATGTGGAACCAACGACACCGACTTCCGAAATTAAAGTTATTTTTCACTTTGTAGTGTTTTTTTTTGGAAGTCGGTTTTTTTTTTTGTAAAAAAGTTTTTTAAACGTACCTTTTCTAAAAGCAAGATTTACAGGAATGTTTTTCTTATAATCCTGGAGTTATCGCCACTATTCATAACTTACATCGCACCGCGGTTTGTTTTTTTTTAATTTCCTTAACTTTACAATAAGTAGATATAGACTGTCACGACCAATACCTTTAAAGAAAAAAAAAAAAACATGCGCACGAAATAGGCTGACACAATGGAACATCAATTCCGTTGAACTGATTAATGAAACCAGCCAATTATCACATTGCAAATAAAAGTTTTCACAAACGTTAGCACTAAGGGACGACTCCAAACCAGACAAGTGACTGACATAAAGGCCAGACCAGACTCACGCAACCACTACTTTCCCTCGTACTCATTATATTTCACAAAACTGACGACTTAAACTTTGAACGTCGGGTGTCGATTTCAGCAAAATTTCAACGGATTTATGGTGTTTAGTGGATAAGGCCCAGAGTAGGTACTTTAGTTGTAGTTGTAGTAAAGCTCGGTGTGAATGGGCTCGTCCTAAGCAGTGCTATCACCATTGGTACTCATTTCTAGAAACAGTGTTGCTGTTGCGGAGTTTCACTTTAAAACGTTAAATATTTTGTATATCGGAGAACAGGCATCTGAATTTGTCTCTATGTAAAAAAGGAGGCGCCAGGGTAGGTAGCCTGCAAAATTCAAATTTTCTTACGTTTTTTGCAATTTGCACAAAATATGATTCGCGATCGTAACAAGTATGTTTACTGAATTATAATCATTAAAATCATCAATACAACCCTCTAAGTTCATATAACCCTATTGAATGGCTATTTCATGAAATATGTAGCCTAGTAACCCTTTTAATATTGTAGCCAAGTCGCTTGTCAGACTTGATAGAATACTTATACGAAAATCTAAAATCCTCGAAAACCTACTAAGCAAGCGAAAGTGATGCAATTACTTTTGAAACGGAAAACAAAAGTGATGGTTATAATGTGCGTGCGCTCGGAATAAAACGACGTATGTGCCAAAACGAATTTACTTTAATTTATTTTTAACAAAATAAATGAATTAAGATAAGTACTTTGAGTAAACTTTGATATGATAATTCTCTATGTTTCAAGGTAAATTCCATTGTCTAACTCTTAAGCGTTACGCCGTGATGTCGAATAAAGTAAAAAAATAGATATAACTTTGTCATTTTTTTGTATCGAGAAAAAATCATTGAAATATGTATTCCTTTTACATGATAATAGACCAAAAAGTCAAAAAACGCATATACCAAAATGTTAAATCCCTATTCCAAATACTTAACAAGTTACACGAAATAGAAAAACCACATTTTTTCCGTCGGTCCTCCATGGATCAAATTTCAATATATCACCTTAAGATATCTGAAACTTTCAGTAGCACATACAACCATTAAAGTCCGGCAAAGCTGTCAAAATTTATCCGGAGTTCACAGTTTCGGTGTTCATGTAATTACTAGGATAATGTGTTGTCTATGTGTTTTGCATATTTGGGTCGAGCTCCAAGGCTGACCACACTGACATATTTCAGGTCAGTTTTAAAAGCTAATAGGTTCCTCTGTAACCATGTTTTGTATAATTCACAGATTAGTGGGTATGTTACGTAATACGCTTTATTTTGTTTCATATCGTGTTGAATAAATAATGGGACGTGTTTCAAGGAGTGCCTTAGTATTGTGCTAAAACTATTTTTCTTTTAAATATATAGGACATAGCCCGAAAAACTATATAGAATGGAGGGTTTACCAAACAAGGAATATCTAACAAAACTGTCAAGAAATTTTATACCTTGTGTGGTGCAACTATTAACAGACTTTGCACATGCACAACTGCCTGCAAATGATTATGGTACGGATCATGCATGTCTATCCTTTACCTTCGTCGGATAACACGTCATATCTTTTAAGACTCCCGCAGACAGCCGCAACGCGACACTAGTAGAACAATTTCTATGAAAACTTCATGGTAATTGCTCTACCAGAATCGCGCCTGGAAAGTCAGAATGGGAGCCTATAATATAAGATACGCGTTATTTATTACAGCCTTACATTTGAAGACCAATGTCCTGTAGTGCATATAAAGCAGCTCCGGAGAAAACTAATGACATATTATTTTAATTATTGTGAATGTGAAGACAATGTGGGTCATTTTATTTTTACTTTTTTTTATGCGTGCACCTGGACAGGTCCACTCAATCTGTATGGTTCTTTCCTCAAAAGACCATCTCAGACATCGATCTCATATAATCTTCATGGTCTTCATATAACCTGACCAAGATTATGTCTGGACTTTAAAAGAGACTGTGACCTCTGAGTTTGCTTCGGCCTTTCTTCTCAGAGTAGTCAGATAGGAAACGCCGACCTCATCTAGTTTTTAAAAGTATGATTGACGTGTAAAAGTGTTTGTGCAAACCTACTTATAGAAATAAAATCATTTATCATTTAAAATAATAATAACAAAACTGCAGTCAAGTTTGATGAACTTATAGCATCAACATTTTCCGGATACAACACGAGTTGAAAACAGAAGTAACTCAAAGGAAACATTAAATGAATCGCAAACAACGCGACATCCGGACGTCCAAATGAGTATCAACAAATGCAATCGAACCGCACTGTATCCAAAACAATTCGTTCCACATCGTTTGTTCCTGACATTGTATTAAATAACTATTTAAGGGTCACCTAAGCAGAGAGAGGGCCTGGTGTAATTCATTTATGAATAGCTCAATGGTACCTAGGTAATAGACAAGTGATTGGGTCCTAGAAGCAAAAATATGTATAGAGTATTCTCTATGTTTAGTTGCGCTTCGTCAAAGCCCATTGTAAGAACGTACAATTTTCAGTGTTTATTACCACCCTTGGCAAACGGATTAGTAATGGCAGCTTCAGTACTAACGGTTTTACTAGCAGGCTAGACAATGCTGCCTATCGTCGTGACGTCCCTTAGGCCTTAGTGGTAATCAGAGATCTTCATTATTTAGACTATTTTATATGAAAGGCGAAGGCGACCACAGCCAGATAAATGTTTCGGAAGCATAGCCATTGCCACATCGACCGATCTTGTCCTATGCTTCGCGCATCACATGGTACAATACAAAAGCTATATTAGGTACACAGAACACTCAATTTCGGAAAGATTAGAGACTCTTTTGACGCAAGGCTCAAATAAAAACATAAATTGCATTACTGATTTGCAAAGGCTCAGTATACGTTTCGTGTTTAGAAAATGTCAATGTGTGTACTGCAAATACGAGTATATTTTAAATGAGCATTTACCTACGTATGTACGTATAATGAGATGAGCTTATATGATGGGCGCCAGTTATCTCGATAGGCCGGTCGCTACTGATGATGACGTAATCCGTGGAATTTACTTATAGATAGATTGCAGTCAACATTCTATAGCTTGTGAAATATGCATGGACTTTGCTAGAAGCCAAAATATTTTTATCCAGTACTTCTTTATCCGCGACATCACCCGCGAGAATGTCGGGAAATATCCTACGGGAACGTACCTACTACCGTAATTAAAAGTACCCAATGTGTTAAACCAGTCAAACAATGTATTAATTCTGTAGTCATTGTTTTCATATAACTCTATTGGTTTACGCGGCGCACGCCAGTAAAGCTTCCAGTCGGCATGATTTTTCCCGACATCTTCAACAATCATCGTCGTACTCGTATTTCAACCAATTTACTCAAAATTTAAAAAATCATACACCTAAACTTTCCTCATGAACCACTCCGTCCATTGGTGAAAACTGTATGAAAATCCGTTCGGTAGTTTTTGAGTTTATCGCGTCAAACAGACAGACGGGGGTCTTTAATTTATAATACACTAGCGACCCGCCCCGGCTTCGCATGGGTGCAATGATGATACTGAATATACTACAGAATGTCATTATATACAACGTTCACAGCTTTCCGGTACCGCCCCAACCGCTGTGTCCCTGCATTTTAAATCTGTAATATCTGCGAAAATATTCACTTAAATTACATGCTGTAATGGGCCATTTTGATCTACAGGGTGTAATTTTAATCACCGTTTTCCTCTTAAGGGGTCATTGTACTCATCATTATGATCAACTTTTACTATGGGACCAAACCTGAAATCGTAAAAAAAAATCTGCTGTTCCCTACATTTATGTTCGCATAACTCGCCAAAATGTAGGGAACAGCTGATTTTTTTCGCGTTTCATGTTAAAATAGCTTAAAATCGCTTCGTAAATAAGCCATTATTTCTCGTAAAAAGTAAAGGTTAAGAAATGGTTATTTTGGGTTATCCCTAAGAGATAGACATATATACCATCGCGGACTTTTTTGTAGACCTTTTTAAGGTGTACAATAATGTAGTACATTATTTTGATCTATCTCGTAGGGTTCAGCCAGCGTTTGCAATGTTAGCGCAAAAAAATGTGTTTATTTACGACATCACATTAGAAACCTTTAAATTATCAGTGTTTCTCTACTATATTATGCATGTATTACAAATATAAACCTTCCTGTTGAATCACTCTATCTATTAAAAAAAACCGCATCAAAATCCGTTGAGGAGTTTTAAAGATCTAAGCATACATAGGGACAGACAGCGGGAAGCGACTTTGTTTTATACTATGATGAAGTGATAGTGATTTAGTAGAGTCAGTCAGTATATAGTTTCTGAGTCAAAGTAACACTCTCATTAGCCTTTTTTAAAAGATGTTCAGAATATTTGTGTAATACTCTCTCTTGTAGCTAACCATTATTTGAAAAATGGTTTTGTCCTGTATCAGTACACAACATTTGAGTCATGTGCTCATGGCTAGTAATAGCAGGTAAATGCATAACTATGGTTACATAAAAAGCAGTTATCATCCATGAGACAATGGCGTGACATTGAAAATGCAACCGGTCGTGAATGATTGTCTACTAGAAACTGCAAGATGCAATGACGGAAAATGATGTCAACAATGTCATTGGGGACATCGTTTTACTGTAGATTATTACGAGATAAGCATCTACATGGATTTCTCATGATGAAATGAAATGCGAAAAAAAGTTTAGACTATACATAGGTCCAACAGTAGTCGGGACTTTGGGCAAACCTGATACATTAACAATAATAAACTAGAATGCAAAAGAAAATTACACAAAACTTCGATTGCACTAAACTTTGATCTTATCATGTTTTCATTCTAAGGTGCTGTAATCACTGATAGAGCGTACGGATTTAGCAACGTTTTCCACTAACTCGTGGTAAGATAGCTGTTGAATAGTACAACGAAAGAAATTCCCTTCAGCCATTTAAACGAGGACCGTTTTTAGTCTAAAAAGAATTATGAACAAAAATATGATAACAGGTGTGGCAATAAGCGCATTCCTGTCCAAGTGTTGCTCTTGAGCGATGACGTTATAAGCATGTTTTTGGAGAGCGTTAATGTCGGGACCGGTTGTATCAACTTGACGTTAAACTCCTGCACCGTAAGCCTTTGGGGTCGCAAGTTTAAGGATGACGTCATTATAATGTTTCCTCGTATCACACACAATAATATATTTAAATTATAGTTATGTCTTTGGAGAAATGTTATAACAAGGAATATTGTTAAAGAAAAGAGTGTAGGTTACTTCTTCCAAAATTTTGATTACTTATGATGGTAATATTTTGTGGGCATTTAAACTATGAAATTCCTCCTCATACTGGCGTAAACAGCATTGCAATCACAGTTCACATCTATTGTCAAATTTCGAAAGTGAAACTCTTCGACGAATTCAGGCTTTTGGAGCAAATGTTTATTTTCACGAACCTTTGTGCGGATTAGGTGCGGCGAATATGCGGAACATTGTTGTCTACGAAACGGAATCATCCGTGCTGATTGGTTTCATTCAAACGTTTTGCAAAACCGTACGCGTCGAATTGACAATTTCTCAATTTAAAAGACGGTTGTTTTGAAGTCCGCCAATGCAATGTCTCCACTGTCGCCGAGACATACGACATTTTTGCACGTTTGACAAAGTTGTGAGTCACGCCCGTTCAAACACGATTATGAATGTCCTCGTTGATGCATGTATTTGTCTTTAGATTTTAGTACGAGAAGACATTAATTCAGATTCGCGATTTAGCTTAAAGGTAGTAGAAAAAACAATCGACTTAAAAAAAAAACACTACAAATTGATAAATAACTTTAATTTCGGAAGTCGATGTCGTTGGTTCCGCAATTTCGTTTTTTGACACCGCCTTCCGAAATTAAAGTGTTTTTTATGAAGTCGGTTGTTTTTTTTTTGTAATTTTTATTTTTCACTTTTTAGTTGTGCCTACCCCACATGAATTCAATTAACACTAGTGCATTGAAGAATTGAAGACACCGACTAGAAGAATTATCAAAATTCGCATAGAAATGCCGGAGATGCAGTACATTTATGCATATCTCGTAGTTAACTTCGTACCAGTGGCGAAGGGTGAATTTATGACAGAGGTAGGCCGGAGCAAAAAAAAATACCAAAAGAAAATTACAATGATGTATCTATGCAATGATGAATTGAATATAGAGTGGTTATTTTCTGAATTTTCGAAGGGAAGCCGGCGGGAATCGAGTTGTATGGTACCTTCGCCACTGCTTCGTACATAAGAATAATTACCTAATGTATTATACAAAAACCTTCCTGAAAGTATGTAGATCACATTAATGAAAGAATTATCAAAATCGATTCATTCGTTTTGAGAAATTCGCGGACATACAAACATACATACATAAATACGGGTCGAATACAGAACCTTCTTTTTTGAAGTTTGTTAAAAATAAAGTATGAATTAACTTGAGCCGGATGACGTCTTCTGGGAAACAAGAGGTCAATCACAGCTTTGGAATATAATTAAATGAATAAAACAAAGCATTACAAAAAAATAACTTCCTTTGAATTTTTTTATCGGTAAAACCTGAAATAATATTAAACAAGCTGAAGCTGGTCAATTTCTAGTTGCCGATAGAAAAAAAAACTGTGATAGAATAAACTGAAATGAGTAGTTGCATTAATAACAATCGTTATCGTTATAATGACAAGACTCACGACACGGCAAGGTTGTCTATATTATATAAAGGTACGTGTATAGGTTACACGAGATGCAATCGTTGCATGTATATACCTACAAAGATATATAAACAAAACGTAAGTATATAAACATTACGTAGCAAGTAGTACCGAACAAATCTATACTAATAATAAAGCTGAAGAGTTTCTATGTTTGAACGCACTAAATCTCTGGAACGTCAGATTTGAATGCATTGTTTTTGCATGTGATATCTTAATTCTTGAGGAAAGTCTTAGGCTATTTAACATCACGCTACGACCCTTAGGAGCCGGTTCAGAAATGCCGCTAAGCGAAAACGAATTAAAAGCGCGTCGTCGTGGGTGCTGTTATTTTAGTAAAAGTATATTGGGTATCTTACGATATCCACGCGAACAGTACCTACTGTGGTCTTGGGCAGAAGCTAGTATACAATAAGAAATTAAATTATGATTTGAGAGTTGAATTTGACTTCTTTTTAACCCCCGGCAAAAACAGAGGGGTGTTAAAGTTTGACGTGTGTATCTGTGTGTCTGTCTGCGCCATCGTAGCTCCCACGTACACGGCTGAACCGATTTTGATAAAAAAAAACTATAATAGTCAAATGATATATTCGATTGTAATGATCTCCTAGGATAACACTATAAATATGCTGCACATCTTTATCATAGTAGATGGCAAGCGCCCGCCTACAGCAGGATTGAAAAATGATAGAGATATTTATGGTTCACGCGATTATGAACGTTTATGCCTCTAAGTTAAGGATGATTTTATCACGTCTGTCACAGAAGTTTAATTAGCAGCGTAGATGATTATGCCACTCGCTAGTGTGGTACTAAATGAGGGGTCTTTATTTATTTATAAGAATGATAATTTTATACGTATTTTTTTTCCGTTAACAATACCTGGTTATTTTATAAGTGGTCCAAAATGCTTGGAAGATCTATTGGGCCCTTAAAGAACATAATGAAAGGTAGTCTTCTTATAACACTTAAAAGAAAACTCATCGACATGTGCATCCGTACGGTGCACAAAGTTGGTCACTCGCTGAACGGGCAATGGAGCGTAGCATAATAGGAATCAAACGTACAGAACGAGTAAGAAACACCATCCTGCGCTCCATAACTCAAGTAGCGGATGTTGGAGAAAAACAGCCAGGCTGAAGTGGGTGTGGGCCGGACACGTCGCACAAATGCACCCGGAGAGATCATCACTCACTGAACGCCTGAGGGAGGACTTCGCCGTCGCGGTAGACCACGGCGAAGGTGGTGTGACGATCTGATAAGGTTTGCAGGGTCAAAATGACCAGACATCGCACAAGACGTTCTAAAATGTTGCTGGCTTATATGAGACTCCCAACTCCATGCAAGAGTAAAAGCCTTTTGGTCTAATAAGACCTCGACCAGGATGGTGACTAAACATTTACAAATAATCGTATCGTTATTGTTTTCTAGATTCTTTTACACACAATAAAGGACGCTGTTGAATACAGATTGAATACACACGCAATCGTGAACTGCATCTGATTACAATGACTCACTGTAGGTTGTATATTGCAACCAAAGTATAATGTTATAGACCAGACCTTCCTCCTATGACTCGGTCAGTCCTTTACTGTCCTTGTCTTGTCTGTAAGGAAAATGTACGGTTAAGGTCGGATTTCCCGAATGTCTACCACAAACAATCCAATATGATATGTCATTAATATTATTATCAATTTAAATAATTATGTCGCCGCTTGTGGGGGATTTCCTTCGCAGTCAATGATCCTTTATTGGGGCATTACCTTGTCTGAAAGATATACTGGTAAAATTATTTTTTATTAAACCAGAATGGTTAGTAATGTAAGTACAGACGCCAGCACATCAACCTACTACAATCTGTCAGATTTCTGTAATAGATTTTCAACTTTATCGCCAAAGCATAAGATTCAATGTTGATTGGGAAAATTTGACAGTTAGGTGTAGGTTAATGTGCTGGCGTCTGTACCTAATACTTACTGCGGGTCAGTTTCAAAGTGTTTAAAACAACTCGAGATCTTTTTGAGGTTGAAAGCAAGATACTGATAAGTGGAATTCATGTGGAATTCCTGTTTCTTGCGAAATAAAACCTTCAAGGTTATTTGACATGTCGCGACTTTTGCATTTCTGTGAAATATAACTAGGCAGACATGCAAGTGAATTTCGCACTAAGTATTGATTTGTTCTTGTCATAAAAGTTTTGGTTCTGTAAAAGCCATTCAATGATGGCAAATCTTAAAATAAGTGGCCTAAAATAAGTTACACTTTGGGCATACGTAATGCTCGGTTACTAAAAACAAAAACGAATCTTTTTGCTTATCAAAGGTAGCATTTTTTATTGCCAAACTGGGCTCATAAAATATATATTCGTAAGCTAATTTTACCTGTGACAGCTACTTCCATAATGGGATCTAAGTACTCGTATGCAAACCTTTGTGGGCTTTGCTTCACTATTGGTAAAGATACAAGTCTTTATTTTAACCAATAACGGTCCGTGAATTATAGGAGTCGGCCATAAGTCACCTTGGTGTCTTTTCTGCAAAGAATTGTTCGTACGTTTACTTGAACGGCGATGTCAGGTAGTTTTCCCTAATGTAATGAATTCGAAGTTAAATCGAGTATACAAGTACCGTAGTTTTGCGTAACAAGTATATACGTACCTAACTACCTAGGACGCACAGTTATTGTTCAGTACATCCACGACCAAGATCTCGATTCACGAATATGGCTAACGGCCCGCAATGAATCCCAAAGCGATGCATTGAACACCTGTGTAAACTGTCCTTACAATAGGATTGGTATTCACTAGCCGTTCATTCAGTCCCCTATTTGTGTCAAACGGCTCTTGAATTACTCGTGAAAACAAAATAGAATTAGTTATGAAATCTTTTTCGAGTTTATCAGCCCAAAATTTATCAGTGGCTAAGTAATAACAGCTGCACGGGTCGATCGATCAGGTTAAGCTACGCTTGCCGCGGTTGGTCCGTGGATGGGTGACCATCTTAAGGACGCTATCACATTTTGAACTCGCTCAAGTTTAGGTATCTGAATCGCAACACAGCAACATTACGCGCACGCACACATTGAAACCATTGTTCGCTCGATTTTTATACGTAACTTAACTAATCTTGGTACTTGAAGATTTTTTTTTTTAATTTTGCTGGTATTTATTGAGTAAAGTTAGTTGTAAGTTCGCAATCGAATTTGGTAAGTGTTATTAGTACTTACTATCTGCGTGATAATCATGTTTTTAGTATTGTTGAAGTTCATCAGTCAATATGTTCATTACTAGGTACCCAAAAACGACCTTAACATTTTAGTATTACAAGGAACATCCACATTTATACCACAGTGTGCTGTTAGTTTGTAAGTCTTAGTACTTTTAAATATTATTTTTGATGTCAATTGTTGGAGTATTACATAATCAAATACTAGCCTGGGAGTTTATCGTAGAGTTTCGTTGTGATATTTAATAATAATCATTCCCTTATGAAAACAGTAAGTATTTTATTTACTTAAAAATTTAAAAAAAGTAAATCAAAAGTAATTTATTCAAATTAGGCTGAGAATCAGCACTTTTAGAATGTCAAAATTACAAAAGACAGTCCCCAAAACGCCCGCCCTTCACTTCTTAGTGCTTTCGCTGGGAAGAAGTGGCGCAACAAACTCCCCAGCAGCACAGCTGTCTTTTCACATAGAAAATATTTCATTGTACTACTACTATACTCCATAGGTTTAGGTAGCTAAATAAAAGTAAACAAAAAAACCACGCGACTTTGTTAACCGACTAAACGTAATACCAGTCTATTCAGTTGTCATGCTACGTCACAATTGTATTCTTCAATATAGCAACATTATAATTCACTAAAAAAAATTACTGAATTGAAGAGTAAAACTGTGACGTAGCATGACAACTGGATATACTGGTATTATGAAGAAATTGGCCGTAAGTCGATTTGTCACAAACAAAAATCCGCCACCTTGAATAAAAAATGGATGTTATATTCGTAATCATCACCCCGAAAAACCCCAAAATCGACTATTAATATCGAATGTCAAAAAAAAACATTTCCATCATTTTAATTTGATTATAAAATAATAAAATAAATATTTATAGGTACAATCTTTATCCGTCATCTACATCCACTAAATAAATAAATTAAAAGTAAAAAAGTTTTTTTCAGATTTAAGTACTCGTATTTACTTAGTTTGAAAATTAAAAAAATGAAAATCAATCAGATCATGTTATTTACTTGTTTATCTACACAGGTAAATCTCGCAACAAGCTTTTATATCTTATATAACTTGTGTACTTAATGACGTTATAAGTTGATAGTAAAAGTTTGAAAGGACTATTTTATTTTATTCTTTTTAGCGCATTTAACTAAAAGCTTGTTTTTAAAAAAAAATTACTTTTAATTTGTTTTTTACTTTTTAGTTATTGCTGGACAGGTTTTTTTGTGGAGTTTAACTCGCATACGTATTCTGAGCAAGACCTTTCATTTGATACCCATGTTGTAGGAAAGCATAAAAAGCTTAGTCCGCTATCTTTAGAAGTCCGCCATATTGCATTTAGAGTAACGTCACATTGTTTTTTGAGTTATTCTCAGCAAGCCCTTTCATTTGATACCCATATTGTAGAAGTGCATTAAAAATAACTAGTCCGCCATTTTTGGTGTTCCGCCATATTGGATTTAGAATGCCGTCACTTTATTTTTCAAGTCATCCTCAGCAAGTAATTTAATTTGATACCCATATTGTTGCAGTGCATTAAAAATAACTAGTCCACCATCTTTAGATGACCGCCATATTAGATTTATAGTGACGTCACTTTATTTTTCGAGTTATTCTCAGCAATCCCTTTCATTTGATACCCATATTGTAGGAGTGCATTAAAAATAACTAGTCCACCATCTTTAGAAGTCCGCCATATTGGATTTAGAGTGACGTCATTTTATTTTTCGAGTTATTCTCAGCAATCCTTTTCATTTGATATCCATATTGTAGGAGTGCCTTAAAAATAAGTAGTCCGCCATCTTGGGCGTTCCGCCATTTTGGATTTAGAATAACGTCACACAGCTAACCATGCATTGTCATCCAAACTAAAAGTGCATACAAAATTTCAGCTCAATCGGTTGAAGATATCTGGTTCAAAATTTAGTTGCAAGAGTCCACCCGAACAAACATAGTTACATACATACATACTCGTACATACATACATTGCAAGTTAAATAAAAGCTTGTAAAAATTACAACTAAGTATTTGTTTCTGAAAAAAATACCAATAATCGTACTTAATTTTATTTCGGTCCGAAAAAGTATCAACTTCGTCCGACCTCAGTACACAACTCGGAACTCACTTTTTTACGTAATTATTTTTTGCGAGAAAGCGACACAGACGTGCTTCCACGAGCGCCTCTGAGCGCGGAATGACGAACCGCAAGTGTCCGCGGGTAGAAAATGTATGGGGAAATTTGAGAGCGTTTCTTATTTGTCTCATAAATGAAAAAGTTATTTATTTATCTACAAAATATTTAGCTTGTCGTATCAGGACTATATAAGCAACAATATCTTCTTATTTTTAAATTAAAATATGCAGTGGATTTAGCTATATAGGTACTTATTCAAACCCCTTTTTATTAAATTTTTTGCGATTACTGTGATGGCAAAAACGTATTTGTGTGAAAATTTTGTATAGGGCTATTTAATTGTTATGGAGCCATTCTGGAGATGAATATATTATCTTTAATTTGAAACCAAGATATCCTTGCAGTTGCGACTCCAAGTTCATTAAAATGGTACCTGAAAAGCACTGTTATTCGTGGAAAAATGTGATAGCGTCCTTAACATACTAAGAACCCTCCGTGCCTCGGAAAGCACGTTAAGCCGTTGGTCCCGGCTGTCATTCGTGAATCTTTGACAGTCGTTACGTGTCGTCAGAAGCCCGATAATCTAACAACTAGTCTTACCAAGGGGTATCGTATTACCCAGTAACTGGGTTGTGGAGGTCAGATAGGATAGGCAGTCGCTCCTTGTAAAATACTGGTATTCAGCTGCATCTGGTTAGACTGGAAGCCGAACCCAACACAGTTGGGAAAAGACTAGGCAGATGATGATGATTGATGGTTAAAAAATCCGAATTACATCTTGGCAATTTATTTTTATAACTAATCGAATCAGACACATTCATTTGTTTTCGGCTTCGATCATTTGAGATCAGCTTCCGAGTATTTTCAATCTCGGCAGAAACAACTGCATATCGATATCTAATATAATTTTGTTTGACTTTTATTTTTTATATCTTTAAAAACTGCATTGATACCTAGTCATACTAATAACGTTCCACGGCATTTGCCTCGAGCATTAAACGAAGGATGCTTTGAAACAATGAAAGCATTACACAAGCACTCGTCAACTGCACAATGACATTGTTTTAGCGTTACGCGGACTCGGAGTAAACAGTAACTGAAGTATGGGGAGTATATTATTACCATCTTCATGCTTTTAAAGGACTAGAGGCATTATTCTGTACCAGCTTCTGACCGCGATTTCGTCCGCGTGAAATTTCTTGTTCCCCCGACCTGCCCCGTCGCATTGCATCGCCCGTCCGCGCTATTACTTAGTTTTCGCTAAGCGTTCTTTCTGACTTTCGTTCTTTTTCTTAGGCTCCTAAGGGTCAAAGCTATCAAATGTAAAAATAATTTTTCAAATCCGACCGGTAGTTCCAGAGATTAGCGCGTTCAAACAAACAAACTCTTCAGCTTTAGTATTATTACTGATATAGATTAAATTCGGTGGACTATTCGTTGATACTCATGAAGTGACACCAACTAAACCAAAACTAGAGTCATCATCATCTGCCTAGCCTTTTCCCAACTATGTTGGGGTCGGCTTCCAGTCTAACCGGATGCAGCAACTGCCTATCTGACTTCCACAACCCAGTTACTGGGTAATACGCTACCCATTGGTAAGACTGGTTGTCAGATTTTCGGGCTTCTGAAGACCCGTAACGACTGTCAAAGATCCACGAATGACAGCCGGGACCAACAGCTTAACGTGCTTTCCGAGGCGTGGAGGAGTCTTGGTATGTAAAGATGGTCACCCATCAACGGACCAACCGCGGCAATCGACCCGTGCGGCTGTTATTACTTAGCCACAAGCTCTTGTTTTCAATTGATGGAAATGAGAAAATAGTTGCGACCTTAAGCTATGTGTGTGATAATATTTAATGCAGTAAAAAGTCTAAGTAGTAAAATCTAAAATTATATACGAGTAACAAAACGTGAGTGTAAATAAAGTTCATAAATAAACATAACTACAGCGTTTGCAATTTCCAAGGGTCCAATCACAGCGGTTTATTTATACCATGGTATATTCACAGTTAGGCGATTACGGTATTCTCACTAGATCCAATAGCAATTTATCATCAACTATTCTAACCCTGCAACTGTTTAGAATTTCCAAGATAACTCCCTAGGTGATTTTTGTCCGAGCAGTGAATTTAACCCAGGACCCTTTGGTGCTCCAAAGGTGTGTGAAATGACGCTATACTTTTTAAAAAGTGATGTTTTTCTTACACGAATGTTATTGAGTAAACCATTATAATCTGCGTTCGCGGTTTATTTTCCATAAATGTAAACAAATATGAATTAATGGAAAAATAACTTTAATTCATACACAATAAAGTTCAGTTTACGCTAAAACTTCAAACATTATTATAACTTTTTCAATAGTGCTAATCACTCTGAATTCAACTTAATTGCCTTTGAATAAAGTTGATATTTTGTTTAACTTGAAATAGCGTGGCGATGTGCAGCACTGCGCACTTTTACAATATGTACCTAGCCAACAAAAAAAGAATCAGCATCGCCATACAACGTGGCAATGCTGCCAGCTTTTTAGATACCTTGCCCGCTGACAGCGATGCGGAGAAATTTTTTGATGCCTTTTTTTTACCCCTTACTTACTTTACCCTTGTTTTGTTTTATATACATGTACGGTCAGCAACAAAAATCGATTAACACTGTCATTTTTACATATTATTAAGTTGACAACATATTTTTTTCAATAAATTTCTTTTTAGCTTTTCACATAATAGCAAAGAGTTCATATTCTAAAAATTGTACTTCTGAAGCAATTTTGAACTAATATTTTGCTCAATAAAGATTTAAAAAACTGAAGTGTTAATCGACTTTTGTTGCTGACTGTACATATTATTATTTTAAAGTCTGTTATGTAAATATTACCATGTTTGAAAATAAAAAAGCTAAATGTCAAGAGATTTTTAGATTAGCAATTAATTTTCATTTATCTCGCAGATCAACCTAGGAGGTTGTCTGTTGCTTAACCGGACTTCTATGAATGCCTTAATATATTAAGGCCTCCAGCAAGGGCATAGAATTTATAAGCTAAGCGACTACAACACGCTAAGGGCACCCCCCTGTGGGATACGGACCGCGGCTTAGGGCATAAAGGTTGGAGGACGCAGTGAGACAGACCAAATAAAAGATAGAAAAGGGAATGAATAAACGTGACAGCTGCAGGGAGAAGAGAAGGGATGAGAAAAAAAATGCGTCGAGTCCAAGTAACATGGCACGATGGTATGCACGGCTACACATCAATATTTACATGACCAGTATAAGCTGACTTCCGATTGTACGACAAACCTATACAATGCGAGGTCAGTTAAAACTGGAAATGTATAGCTTGATGTGTAGCCGTGTGTATAATAGGCAGAAGAAATCATTTCTATGTTTCAATAACGCCTTAAACTACTGAGAATTGCTCTATTGCTTGCAATACCGATTAAAAGCGAGTTAATAACTTCCTGGAGATGCAAAAAAACCATTTCAAGAAAACTAAGCTGCTTATCACAACTTGTAAGTGGCAACTAGGCAAATAGGTTGCTACGAATGCGATAACTTAGCCACTTGTAACTACTTTATGTAGGTACTAGCTGAGCACCGTAGTTACACCCGCATAAGACTCGATCCCGCGGGAATATCGGGATAAAAAGTATCCTATGTCCTAAGGCAGGTCACGGTGTACCCGTGTGCCAAAAATCCAAATCCGTTCATTCATTCCTACTGTTAGTGAATTAGTGTATTACTCCACTGATAGTAAATTTTCTAAGCAATCATTTTCCCTGACTTTATGTTAATTAAAGACTTTGGAAAGGATTGTAGATATCAATCTTCTACTTATACCATTCTATCATTACAATGATCAATGCTCTTTCCATTCCAACATCTAAACAAAAGTTCGGAGTCTTGAAAATCGTGAGTTAAGCTCAGTGAAAGTGAAAGGATGGAAATAGAGCACATTTTCTCTCGGCTATTTACGGTTAAGACTAATACATATAAACGAATAGTTTCAATTATTATAGTATAAGTGGCGCGTGTGATATACGCACAACTTGGTACACGCAGTCTCATACATTGTGCTTGTGTTAACTACTTACTTTCAAGTCTCACGTGTAACAATACTTCATAAACCAATTCATACGGAAAGTGTCTCGGTTAATTAGGAGACAGTTCTCTGTAGCGGTGAAGAAGACCTTCTCATAAGCCTTGATTTTCTAGGAAAGCGGTTCCGTTATATAACTGCTGTCAGTAAAATCTGCCATCTTCACCAGTATTTGACATTTAAGTCAAACCCCGCTACCCAAAAATTCAAATCGTTAGATTTGCCCTCACCGTACTTAGTCAGAAGAAAAGTGTCCATACTGAAAACGCGATCTCAGGTCACACAATATAAAATAGCGTTTCCATGACAATCAAGTGAAGTCACTACGTCATTGTGTGTCAGAGGTGTCAAAACGAATCAGAAATGCGACTATGTTTTGACGCCGTAGGGCGAATCTAACGATTTAAATCTTTGCCACTGCCATCATTTTAATGACAGCCGTCACTGCGGACGTTAGTAGCGACCACCATTTTCTAAGGAAATCCTGTTTTAACCGTGGATGTCGTGAAGGATGACCTAGAGATAACCTCAAGAGACAGTCACTTCTTGGCTTAGAAGCCAAGAAGTGACTGTCTCTTGAGGTTCATAATAAATCTTCATAATATCCAAGAAAGTACTAGAGTACTTTCTTGGATATTATGAAGATGGCAGGCGTTTAAAACGAGAAACGTTATGAGAGCAGTGGTGGCCCAGTGGTAAAGGCCACGACTTACGAGTTGTAGGTCGTAGGTTCGAACCCATACAGGCGCTTTACTTTGAGTAAATTATTTCATCACCACTGCTCTCAAACCGTTAAGGAAAACATCGTGAGGAAACCGGCATGTCCAAAAACCAAAAAACCGAAGACATATTACATCTACCAACCCACACTGGGCCCGCGTGGTGGATTACGGCCCACGCCGTCTCACAGAGAGGAGGCCTGTGTCCCAGCAGTGGGAACATTATAGGCTGATTATGTAGGCGTTTAAAAAAGGTTGATAGGCCTGATAGGCCATCATCAACATCTTCCTGCCTTTATCCTATGTTACTTGGGTTCGGCGCAAGACATGTCCTTTCATTCTCCCTTGTCAATAGTCACGCTATCATTCACAAAAAAAAAACATGCAAAGGTAAAAAAGCTTGGTAGGTACTCAATACTACTTATTAGTATGCAAAGTTTATGAAACTAATAGGTTTTTATTAATAGGTAGTAGTAGACCAGGAATTCCGCTGGATATGAGAAGCACAGGACGGTCGATACGGCGTCACAAGAACTGCAGCGACCTTAAAAGGGTGTTACTGTTAAGTTTGACAATTGCCAATGTCATAGTATAGTATCTACTTAGAGGTCATTGGGAGTTTGGGAGCCCTACGTTCAGCAATGGATCAAGTGGATGCAATAGCGACATTTTCATAAGTTTCATCATCATTTCAGCTGAAAGATGTCCACTGCTGATTTTCTGCCTCCCCCGAGCATCAGTACTGTGCTTTTCGCATCCAGCTGATTAATCCGGCTTTCACCAGGTCATCGGTCCACCTTGAGGGAGGTCTTCCAACGCTACGTCTTCCGGTACGCGGTCGCCACCCCAGAACCTTTCGAACCTTTCATACGTCTGAATAGCAACAAATACACACATCAAAAGTGTCTAGGGATCAACATATATTTTTGCAATAACTTTTCTCCTGATTGATATTAATTAAAATTTTCTTTAAGGATTCATCAAATAAAGTGTTTTCGTTTGTCACAGTAACGATAAACCAAGTTACCTTTGCATTAATAAAGAAATTTGCCATTTTCCTAATAAAGGGATTTTTGACATTTGAACCACTAACACAAAAGTTCGAAAAAAAGACTGAAATAACAGTTTTCTTTAAAATTTTATTGGGTAACTTAAACAATTAATAATCCGTGTTTCTACCGCGAACACTAACAACACAAGAACATCGGTTTGGCATACTCAAAATGAGTTCATCCAAATCACGCTGTGGAATGGCAGCCCATGTTCGTTGCAACAACAAAAAAAGGTCTTCTTGCGACTGGATACCCTCCATATTCGGCAGAGCTCTTCTCTGTAGCATATCCCATGCATGCTCAATCGGGTTCAAGTCTGGCGACTGAGCAGGCCAGGGCAGGACATTGATGTTAGCTGCGGCGAGAGTCTGTCTTACAACTCTTGCGGTGTGCGGTCGTGCATTATCATGCATTAACTGAAATAAGGGACCGATTTGCACTTGTAGAGGAACGATGACGTCTGATACAATCGTCTCAGCATAAATTTGAGCGTTGAGGTTGCCTCTGATCCAAATCAACTCAGTTCTTCCGCCGATCCAAATACCCGCCCATACCATGATGGTTCCACCACTATAAGGATGGACTTCCTGGCAGGATTTTAATCGCTGTTGGCGTCCAGGGGTTCTCCAGTGTCGTATACGTCTTGTATCCGGTCTCATACCAAAACGAGACTCATCAGAAAAGCACACGAAACGCCATTGTTCTTCTGCCCAATTTCTGTGTTCAAGAGCCCATTGATATCGAATCCTACGATTGTGCATTGCTATAGGTGGTACCCGTAGCGGTCTTCGGGAATGAAGGTTCACTTCATGCAAGCGGTTTCTGACTGTTTGGTCGCTAATTAAGTTCCCTGAAGAGTGATGAAGCCTCACGGCTAACATCATGGCGGTTATTGTTGGAGCTCTTCGAGTTAAGATTTGAATGTATCGGTCTTGTCTCCGTGTGGTGCAGCGATACCGTCCTCCATGGCGCTCAGCCACGGTACCAGTGCTTCGGTAACGTGTCCAAAGTCGACTGATAACCAGCTTCTATCATTCCCACGGCTCTGAGCATTTCTTCCCTGCTTAAATGACGTGGCCGCTCCATAATAACGTTGGTTTTAATCAGTAGTAGGGAAACAGTAGCACTAATAATGTCTTCAATGCGTTGTATGTTTTTATAGGGAAAATATTGACAGCTGATTTTCATCTTTTACTCGAATTTGATTCACAGTTCCTGATTCAAATTATGAAATGCACCAAAAAGGATCCATATAAATTTATAAAATCATAAATTTATTACAAAGCCACATCTCAATCTCAAGAAATCCGCATAAAAATGCTTGATCCCTAGACACTTTTGATGTGTGTATATGCCCAAAAAAATGTAAATGACAGAACTACAAGGAAAATAATACTTAATTGAGAAAAACATTAACTAACATCACCTTCCGTAAAAATCCGGTAACCTTCCACAGTTGTTAATGACTATAACGATTGCATACCGACGTAACAGATAGTCAAAGTTAACTAGCAGTTGATTACTTAACACGTTTAGTTTAACCATCGCTCGTGTTCGTTGAACTGCGAGAACTGACGGATGGGTCTATCGAATGAACTGACCTGTTACTTAAGGGGAGACGTTTAGTTGTCGGTACAAAAGGTGGTGCGAAGTTCGGTACAAAAAAGAAAGAAGTTGATAAGTAGAAGTAGAAGTGATTCGATAATTAATTGAACGAAAATTTAGTGACATTTCAAGGACGCGTCACGTTTAGGCAAATTTCGTTACACGAGAGAGAAGAAGGATATAGCTCTCTCTCTCTCTAAGTCCCTGTCTCTCACACTAAATCCACATATTACTGGAAATGTATAAGAAGCTTAATATGCACGAGTGGGTTTAGCTTTAACGGTATAAAATATGGTCGTTGACAAGCACCAATTCGCGGCTAGCGTTATAATTCTGATTATTATTTGACTACGCTTTTGTGTATTGTGCATTTCTTTTGTGCGCACTAAATAAATGATTTATCTATCTATTCACACAAATAAAAATAAGAAACCCTGAAGCCAGAAGTGTTAAATTAAATAACATTTCTCCCTGTGTCGCCACACTAAACTATCTGGCATTCCTGTGATATTCCCAAATTCCCACGTATATTCCTACACCGCAATCGTTGTTAGCTTAGGACGGCGCGCGGCGTCATTTGTTGAACCGGTAGGTGCTAATAGATCTTTCCCTTAAAACGAAATTTCATTATTTAGTGACATGTGAATAACACCACAATGTCATTAATTTTAAGTGGTAGTGAAAATGTAAGTCACTTTACTATAATAATTGTGACTTATTGTTACTAGGTACTAGCTTTTGCCTGCGGCTTCGCCCGCGTGGATGTCGGAAAACATCCCACGGGAACGTACTCGTTACAATCAGCGTATAATGTTCCCACTGCTGGGACACAGGCGAGCCAGTGCGGGTTGGTAGATGTCACGTCTTCGATTTTTTGGTTTTAGGACATGCAGGGTTCCTCAACATGATTTCCTTCAATGTTTTTAGAGCAGTGGTGATGAATTTTTTTGACACAAATTTAAGCGCCTGTCTGGGTTCGAACGTCGAATGTCGGGGCCCTTACCACTGGGCTGCCATTGCTCCATTGGAACGTACACACGGCTACACATCAAGCTATACATAACCCAGTATAAGCTGACTTCTGATTGTATGAAAAACCTATACAATGCGAGGTCAACTCAAACTGGAAATGTATAGCTTGATGTGTAGCCGTGTGTACTATTGGGATTAAAAGTACTCCATGTGTTAATCCAGGTTATAAACTATCTGTGTGCCAAATTTCATCCAAATCCATTCAGCCGTTTTTGCGTAATTGAGTAACATACATAACATTCATACATGCTTTCACATTTATAATATTAGTAAGATTTTACATATTCAGTTATCATTGGGAACAGAGGTAATAATTCAATTAGTAAAGTCACGCAAAAATGGTGATGATTGAGATGATTGTTAATTAAATGCACATTAACATTACCATACGAAATATTTAGAGTATGTGAAACTGTTCATTGTGTGGTCAGCCGAAAGTGATTGAATTGGACTGGACGAACGTAATTAGAGCATGTTTGACAGAAATAACGTGTAACATTTATTTGGAAGGCCGTTTAGAAGGAAACGCATTTAAACGAAAATTAATTGAGTGGAGGCACGAGAATTTGTAGATGATCGTACTTTTCTTTTATTGTTTTATGCGACAACCAATCTTACCAAGGGGTATAGTGTTACCAGGCCTCCGTCACTCCATGTACTTGCGCGCTATAAGTGCCTACCGCCCAGCCGAGCGGTCTCGGTCCGCCGGCGCGGCGCACAGTGGGCCCATACCACAGATTACTGAATAGTTACTACGTAACAGATACTTCACTCAGTAGAAAATTTCCAATACCTATTACGATAATTGCCTACTCCCTCGCGTCAACAACCACTGTATGCTAAAATGCGCCTAAATGCTCAAGCGTACAGCAGTGATTGCTTCGCACCGCGCGATTCCACAGTAATCGCAGGGCTGCCTCTTCGATAAAATTAAATTAACATAACTTTTTATCTATGTTATTGAGAACTGTGAATATGTTCTGACTTATGTGGCAGTTAAAAATTTTATCATTTATAAAATATTTAACCAACTTAAAAAAAGGAGGTGATCAGACATACAGGCCAAACTGAGAAGTTTGACTTGTATGGTTTGTAGGTATGTTCCCTTCTTTTGCTTGATTTACACCCATCACATAAGGCACCACACGGCATCGTCATACGCGTATGAACGAACAGCACTATTAAAATTGAACGGCGTGCGCGCGCTTCGCTTGCGAAAACCGCACTGAATTTGATCCGCCGGCGGACCGAGACCGCTCGGCTGGGCGGTAGGCACTTATAGCGCGCAAGTACATGGAGTGACGGAGGCCTGCCCATACTGAAAATTAGTGGACTTAGGCAACAAAGTTCCAATATCGATGCGATTTTTTTTTATATGACGTGTTATGATATTCCTGACAACTTTTATTCTTATAACATTTCTTCTAAAGTTGATAGTTTGTCTTGAAAAAAATTAATTAGATTATTTTGTATGGAGCGAATCACGTTTAATTTTTTTTCTTCAATTGTACTAATATGTTGGGTGTGTGGCGTGAGTATATGATAGCTAGGGTCATTCTCTATCCACGAAAAAAAAAACAGCGCCGGCCATCTGCGGCAGCGCGAGTAATCATTCGGTAAAAAAAAATGTTTTGTAAGATTTTTTTTTGCCATTTAAAATAAATTCAAAGTAAATTTTTTGTGTCATTAGGCTAATTCACCTTTTCTTTATTAAATATATAGTTTTAACAGCGCATAGGTACTTATAACTAATTATTCTGGTAGAAATTTAGTAATTATTGCTATGTTATCGGTAGCACCTGCATTGTGATTGATGACTCATTTGTTATTGCGCTCGTCTAAGCGTATAACTAATGAGTCGTCGAAAAATGCTTGTCTCTGATTGGCTGTGTTATTTTTTTAACTGCACGTTATCTATTGTTGAATAAATATCGTAATAAGTTTCAGGTTATACTAATTTTGTTAATGATAGGTGAAATAATTTAAATTTGAAATTTGTACGGGCAAGTCGTTGATAATTATCTACATAATCAAGCGTATGAAACTGTGAAGTAATTGTAGCCCTGAAAAGGGCTGTTTGTCATATACCTAGCCCTGATGGGCTTTTGTGAGGATAATCTAGAGCCGGATCACATTATTTCTTGTTCCAGAAGTGCTAGTGGGTCCGGCAAATTTTCGGACTCTGCTATGAGGCATTCTTCTTCCTCCATAATCTCACTGTCACAGGGAGGCTCAGTAGTCTGTAACAACTGAATTGCTTCAGGCAACAACTCATTATGACCCTGTTTCAATATTTTAGGCCTTATGTAGGATATGTGGGGATCAGAGCTTATTAGAAGTCCATGGAGGATGTCTTCGTTTGTTGCTATTCTCCCCGTTTTCCGAGTGTGCCACTCCCTGACGTTTCTGAAGTCCTTATTACGGGCTTCCGAAGCTTCTTCAGATAAGATACCTAAAACGAATAAGTACATACATTTTAATTTCAAAACGCAATTGAGTCAAATAATACATCAAACTATATTTATTTTTTACTTACCGATTGGCAAAACACCAAAGTGGTTACAGATGTCTGCACCGTGCATTAGAAGTTTATGTACACTAACTGGCATGTAGTACCACGAATAGTGTTGCACGTACACATCAGCTGTTTCTCTGCAGTATCTTCTAAATTTTTCACAGTCAATGTTTTTGCCTGATGATATGGCTTGTAGAATAACGGAAAATCTGAAAATCAGATTTTCGTCAATTCCCGTTATTCTGGATGATCTTTTGTAATCTTGGAAAAAGCGCCTCGCAGTATTCCCGTCATTTGTAGTTCCAAAACCCTAAAATGGGAAAACAATACTGTAATATACAATACATAGAGATATAATACACAAACAACATAAAAAGAGCCAAAATTAAATACATACCTGTTTGACTATATCAATCAGCATTCCAGTTTGCTCACGAAACTCTTGTTGCGTGGTATTTTTTTTAGCTTGTTTCAAAGCCTTATGTTCGCCTCGAGCAGTCCATCGTTGAAAATCCAGATTATAAGATATATGGAGAAGACATTCCATACACCGAATCTTCATATGCAGTGAAGAAATTCCTTGTTTGTAAATTTCTTCACGAAGTGGTTTGGAAGTCAAAGCGTCTAAATTATTCATCTCGCTCGGTTTTGCCAAGCAAATAGGACACGTTGCATATGATGGTACTTCAGCAATAATATTGGCCACTTTTCCATCAATCATGGTCATATGCAATTCATGTGATACAATAATATTTCCACACTGTGTAGATATTCGTTCATCAATTTGTTTTTTCATCTCAGACTCTTCAGACATTATAAAATCAGCTGTCTCCGAAGTGAAAGTGAACTTCACCGGTCGACAGTACAGAGTTGAGCAAGGTGTGGGGTTCTCCCAAACTATATTTTCATTCCCAGAAGATGGGCTAGTAGACACTAGCCGAAGAGGGACGATGCTTATCATGACTACTGATGAATCATCGAACTCTGTAGACGTTTTCTGTTTATAATTGCTCTGCGACGAAGAACCATCAAGTCCCCATTTCCAGGTCAACTTGAGTTCTTTATTTTGAGACCTATCAACAGAATTACTAATACCTAGTAAAATCCTTTCCACAGTGTGGTCCAATAGCGCTTGCAATTTAATTTGAGCTCCTTTTTCGGTAATCTCCATACTCTCTTGTGGTGGGTAACATCTTTTCTTGGCATTTACAAGCTTTGGATAAGATGGAAAGGCAGCACAGTTTTCTTCTTTCAGAAATTGTCGAAGAGCTAAGTACTTCCATTTCGAGAGCGCAAGTGATGTATAAAGAGCTAAACAGTTATCTTCAGAGACAGTACTTAAGCTCTGCTTTTTGAATAGTCGCTCGTCTACTTCGGATAGGGCATCTGGATTACTGGAAAGGTATTCGATCACTTTTGCCAGATTCGTTTTGCCGTTGTCTTTCAATTTTGTTATGTACCAGGTCTGCAACTCTTCTTCGGAATTTTCTTCTACTATGGAAGTAGAACGTCTTTTTTTTTGCTTCTTACTTAACTCTTCGAATGGTTTTCTGTGCTCCTTTTCTGTAGATGTTCCCGCTTCCGCAGTACATACTGCAAGAGTAGGAACATGGGAATCTATATCCACAGGTTCAGATAAGACTGCGTCCGAAAAGCCCATCTCACTTCTCAGGTCAACACTGTCACAAACAGGCCAGTTGATGTTTTTTTCGAACCACTTGCGATTACTTACACGATTCATAAAAGTTTTTTGGTTTCTACTTGACTCTATCCACTTTTTATTTAGATTTACACAAAAAAGTCGACAGAACTCCTTGATTCGGTTCTTGTCTTCTTCAGAAACTTCGGTAGTCAAGACAGAAATGATACTTTCATATAGAAACATATGATTTTTCAGATCACCGCCACTTCTTAATTTCACAAAAAAATCTAGGTTGGTACAAAATCCAGCCATAGTTCTAATGTAAATATAAAAATAAAAGTATTTCACTGTGTTCACAAATAAGCGACAAGAGCGAAACTAGATGGACTTAATGAATGTCTTTATATTTATAGACAGTGTTAATTACTCAAGTAGTGGACACTGTTATCAGTGAGTGAAAATTATTCAGCCAATCAGACGAGCATTTTTCGATGACTCATTAGTTATGCGCTTAGCCGAGCGCAATAACAAATGAGTCATCAATCACAATGCAGGTGCTACCGATAACATAGCAATAATTACTAAATTTCTACCAGAATAATTAGTTATAAGTACCTATGCGCTGTTAAAACTATATATTTAATAAAGAGAAGGTGAATTAGCCTAATGACACAAAAAATTTACTTTGAATTTATTTTAAATGGCAAAAAAAAATCTTACATAACATTTTTTTTTTACCGAATGATTACTCGCGCTGCCGCAGATGGCCGGCGCTGTTTTTTTTTTCGTGGATAGAGAATGACCCTAGCTATCATATACTCACGCCACACACCCAACATATTAGTACAATTGAAGAAAAAAAATTAAACGTGATTCGCTCCATACAAAATAATCTAATTAATTTTTTTCAAGACAAACTATCAACTTTAGAAGAAATGTTATAAGAATAAAAGTTGTCAGGAATATCATAACACGTCATATAAAAAAAAATCGCATCGATATTGGAACTTTGTTGCCTAAGTCCACTAATTTTCAGTATGGGCCCACTGTGCGGCGGCCCAAATTCAGTGCGGTTTTCGCAAGCGAAGCGCGCGCACGCCGTTCAATTTTAATAGTGCTGTTCGTTCGTACGCGTATTACGATGCCGTGTGGTGCCTTATGTGCTAATTGTTTTATTATATTTGTAAGTTTGTTTTGTTAGCACTGCTAACAAAACAAACTTACAAATATAATAAAACAAACTTTAAAAAAGAGAACCGACTTCAAAACACTAAACCGTAAGAAATAATTTCTTCTTTGATGTCGGTGCTTTTTCGATTCGTAATTACCAGCTGTTAGCTTGGCTTTTTTTTTTCATTTCTAGTGAACATCTCCGAAGATCATCATCAAACTAAGAAGTATTATACTTATTTTAAAACGTTCTCCTAAATGTATGTAACAAATCCTTTTCTGAAAACCGCATCGATATCGGTTTAGCCAAACGCAAGATTATCGCGCACAAACATACATACCTACAAACCATACAAGTCAAACTTCTCAGTTTGGCCTGTATGTCTGATCACCTCCTTTTTTTTAAGTTGGTTAAATCTATATATATAAAAGAAAGTCGTGTTAGTTACACCACTTATAACTCAAGAACGGCAGAACAGATTTGGGTGAAAATTGGTAGGGAGGTAGCTTAGAGCCAGGAGACGGACATAAGATACTAAAAAAAATCAGAAAAAAAAAAAAAAAGAATCAGACTTGGAATAACAAAACGCAAATGACAGGGCTAGGAGTAGGCTCTGGGTAGGGCAGGAGTAGGGTAGGAGTAGGGGTAGAGTAGGAGTAGGGGTAGGGTAGGAGTAGGGTAGGGGTACGGTAGGAGTAGGGGTACAGTAGGAGTAGGGAAGGGTTAGGGTAGGAGTAGGGTAGGGGTACGGTAGGAGTAGGGAAGGGGTAGGGTAGGAGTAGGGTAGGGGTACGGTAGGAGTAGGGTAGGGGTAGGGGTAGGGGTACAGTAGGAGTAGGGAAGGGTTAGAGTAGGAGTAGGGTAGGGGTACGGTAGGAGTAGGGAAGGGGTAGGGTAGGAGTAGGGTAGGGGTACGGTAGGAGTAGGGTAGGGGTACGGTAGGAGTAGGGAAGGGGTAGGGTAGGAGTAGGGTAGGGGTACGGTAGGAGTAGGTTAGGAGTAAGGGGTAGGGAAGGGGTAGGAGTAAGGTAGGAGAAGGGCAGGGGTAGGATTGGTAGGAGTAGGGTAGGGGGTATTAGTAGGACACCACGCGAACGAAGTCGCGCCGGGCAGCTAGTATTTTATAAATGATAAAATTTTTAACTGCCACATAAAAGTCAGAACATTTTCACAGTTCTCAATAACATAGATAAAAAGTTATGTTAATTTAATTTTATCGAAGAGGCAGCCCTGCGATTACTGTGGAATCGCGCGGTGCGAAGCAATCACTGCTGTACGCTTGAGCATTTAGGCGCATTTTAGCATACAGTGGTTGTTGACGCGAGGGAGTAGGCAATTATCGTAATAGGTATTGGAAATTTTCTACTGAGTGAAGTATCTGTTACGTAGTAACTATTCAGTAATCTGTGGTGTTACGCAGCTACTGGGTTGTGGAGGTCAGATAGGCAGTCGCTCCACGTAAAATACTGGTATTGAGCTGCATCAGGTTAGACTGGATGCCGACCCCAAAATTAGTTGGGAAATGGCTAGGCAAGTGATGATGCGATAAAACGCGAGCTATACAGAATACATAACATCATTACACATTTTGTACAATCAGGATGATAATTAGTTAAGCAGATTGAAACGGCACAGAAATAGGCCTTGGCCCTTGTTATAGCGATTGCATACGAAAGTCATAATTTTTATTGAACAATTTATGATAGGAGTTGGAATTGCTAATCAATCTTTTTACCTGACTCTACATTGAATATGACAAGAGTGGCAATTCGCAGTTTTAAATTAATCATGGCAGGTACACTGGTAGGTTCGACAGTAGTCAGATTCAAACATACCATGCACGTATCAGAATTCTTTTAACGCGTTCCCATGTTATTCTATCTATTGTATCTCACAAACTCACAAGTCATCACACGTTACGGGCTCTTGCTAAGCAAAATGTTATCAAAATCAACTAAACAGAGGAGCGGTTAAGTCACAAAGATCAATTCAATTAGAGAACTAACCAATTCCCTAAGTGGTTTGAAAACATAAAGAAAACGATACCTACTCCTATCTATTTTCGATTTTACCCCGTGGCCACGAGCTACACGCTCACGCAGGCGACAGACGTCTTGCGATAGCGATTGCGGAGAAAACAAATGAAAGAAGTCGTTTAGAGCAGGCGACAAGTCGTTTAGACAAGCGATGGACGGAAATAGTCATCCACACCCACTATCTAAGTACGTCAACATCGATACTGACCCGTACGAAAGTACGTAGTTCAAAACTTCGAAGTAAACCCTACACCCGATTAATTAAGTTTTTCGAACGTGTAAAAACTCATTGGGAGTAGGGCTAGGGGAACCTGTTAAATCGAGGTGTCATTCACTCTTAGGACGGGCCCCAAACTAATCTTATGTCCGTAGGTGATACAGATAATGCAATGCCCGTAACTTCGGCCGATAGTACGGATTTTGTGTAAAGGGTGAAGACCTCTAGCCAGGTAATTGCGTAACACACTAACAGTAGCAATGGCTTTCATTTTGACAGTTCAACAAAGTTCATTGCGTTATTTAGCAGATAAATTTTCGAACATATGAAGCAATGGATTAACAATATCTTTCAAAATGATTCAGATTGTGTTTGAAAGAGTGTTACGCAATTAGGGTGCAGCAGAATCGCGCGCATGTCGCTTCATCGCTTGGCTCAAGTCGCGTCGCAAGTCGCATCGCTCGAGGTCGTGAACGGGGCCTTAGCTCACGGACTGTCTCTTGTGAAGTAATTGTCGTTGGGACTATTTAATCGAGACTTTCGCATGTAATCTACGTCTAGTCTATATTGGCTATGTCAACTATAGATGTAGGTACTTTCTCAGCTTTATATTAAACCTCTTTTACAAGTTTACAACTTTTATTTTTTACCACCATGCTTTATTTTATGGCTGTGCCAGAGAATGTTATTTTAAATTGATTAGTTACCTGTTAGTTAGTTCGTTGATTTTTGTTTATTTTTTCTGGTGGGTTGAGTCGTAATCAGAGCCCGACAGTTTTCTACTGCTTAGCATGCATCGTGTTAGAAAAACAACTCGTTTTCCTGTGCGTTGAGACTACTTACTAGAGACAAAATAATGATTCATGAAGCGTTTCGAAGTTGAACAAGTCACTGATTAGAAAACTGCCTAGCCTTTTAGCAACTATTTTGGGGTCGGATTCCAGTATTTTACATGGAGCAACTGCCTATCTGACCACCACAAACCAGTTACTGGTTTTAATACGAAACCCCTTAGTAAGACTAGTTGCCAAACTTTTGGGCTTCTGAGTACCTACCCGTAACGACTGCCAAAGATCTACGAATGACAGGCGGGGTTAACGGCTTAACGTGCTTTCCCAGGCACGGGGGTCTCAGTATGTAAATATGATCACCCATCCACGGAATAACCGCGGTAAGCGTAGCTTAACCTGATCGATCGACCCGTGCGGCTGTTATTACTTAGCCCCTCACATTAGAAGGTAACCTAAATACATAAAAAAACTATGGAACAAAGCCATCAAAGCGTGTCCTGTTTTCGAAAATAATCAATAAAGAGGCAAAGGCATTATGGCAACGCAGCCGTTTCCCTGACTTTCCGTTCCAACGACGCCTGCTTCCTTTTTAACATTCCCCCTCTGAGCAAAATATTATGTTACCTGTCGAGCTCAGAGCTACTTGCTTTCCAATATTTAGTTCATATCATTTTAGAACATTAGAACAATGGTTAAATTCGCGTTACACGTTTAATAATAGTAAGATTTTTTTTAAGCATAGGTACTCGTACAAATCTGACTCAATTAATGATGGCGTAAACCGTAATTTTGATTATAATTTCTCCGTGTTTTTCTATGTAGAAACAATTCATATTAACTTAAATTAATACAATTAGTAAATAAGCATTAAAACGACAAAGAAAACTAAGGGCGATGCCTACAAAAATAGGTCAATCTATTCTGCTGAAAATTAATGTCGCTGGAACATGAGACACGAAAGTTGTCTGTGAATTCAGGGGTTGAAAGAACTTCTAGTTAGGGAAAATGACTGAAATAGCAATAAAAAATCGTTTTATTGGTCCAAATCTAATGCATTATTGTAGGAACAGCAGATATGATATTAATTTGTATTTCTCTCTCTGCCCCATAGAAATTGTATCATAAATTCATGAATGAATAGGTACTTTCACCTCCTCAAAGATTGCCAATAAATTCTAAGTCGGCACACACACACACCACACACACATATTTGACATTTGATTATCCGTTCATAACGCAATCGCATCTGCGTAGGGACCGACTCGTAATATTGGATAAGAAACAGAAGTCTAATGCACGGCTCAAGAGTGAGCTGGATAAATCCACTATATCATAAATGCTAAAATTTGGATTGATGTTTGCTGCTCCATCACGATGAAGCTATAAAAACGATTTCATTTGTTTAGTTTAGTTGTAGAATGTCTTGCATCATACGTGATAGAACACCATGAAGATACTCTACGACCTGCATAGCTATTCACAACTATCCGACAGGCTACAGTATCGAAAATGACACATTTCGATAACCTGATTTGAAGAATAGTGGTCGTCTATTTGATTTAAATTGACAAAATATTCCGGTTTTGGACTTGTGAACAGCGTTTAGAGGACTCCTACGATAACATTGATTGATGTTCGATACGGTACGGAAGCGAATCGAGTGGTTGTGAATAGCTATGCTGAAAGTTTAACCTGCCGCGTCTGGCTGTTTGAAAGCGCCCCAAACAACAGTGTAAGGAGGTATATCTATTTTATATAATACAAATGTACCTAACGAAGTCAAAACGGTACATTGAATAACATTGAAAAAAAAAAACAATTGTTACAAGGTGTCTGATGCCGAAAATATAGTTTTTAGATCTTTTGTCCTGTTTGTCTGGATGTATGATCCGGAATGGCGCGTGGCGCAAAAAACGGCAGAACGAATTTGGATAAATTTTGGCACACAGATACATAGTTTATAACCTGGACACATGGTACTTTTAAACCCGTACTGCGTTACCGTGGGATATTTTTCGCCATCCACGTGGGTGAAGCCGCAGGCATGTCTTGGACAAGGATTTTGTGTGTAATTTGATACACAAGTGGTATAATAATTGATCCAAGGCTTCCTGTACGGAGCCCAGGTTTGTCATCTGCTGAGAATAAGATAAATCCCTATCAAAAGCTTGAATGACTCTTATAATAGAAATTTTAATCAATGAGCATGCTACCTTCGGCTTTCCAACAACATGTGTGAATCTGTCCTTAAATATATGCAAATAAATAACTTACTCGACGGATGAAACTTGGAGACGTCCGTGCCGCATTTCTCCCTGTTGTATAGCAGTTTCTTGCAAACCCGCCATGGCCCGAAATAGCCCTGGTCGAAGTTCGGATTGTCTACTGTAAACAAACGAAAAATAACATTAATATCGTCTTTTATGTAAAAAAAAAATATGCTATATCGTATAGAGTCGTCGTTAGTTCTAAAGTGTTCTAACGTGTTTTGTTAAATCTTCATTCATTAGCGAACTCAATTTTGAATCCAGACTCAATTATTACATAACATAGCATCACGCCTGTAATCCCTGAAGGGTTAGGCAGAGGTGTACGTATAGTACACCCAAATTTCGCGAATCATGTTTGTCCCATGTAATAGGGGCGAGCCTATTGCCATCACCCGGGCACAAATCCAGACTCCGGGCAGCTTCTGAGAAATTCCTAATGGAATAACCCAACACCACTTTCCCCGACTTGAGAATTGAACCCAGGACCATAGACTCGATTATTAATAATGTGAAAACTCAGATTTCAACAGAGGAAACAAAAAATGTGTTCGATAGAGTATTTCATTAGAGTAGGTATAGTATATCATCCATTGCTGTTCCTTAATATGTTAGATACATGGTTTTGGTTACTTAAAGCATTATCAGATAGGTTCTACAAACCACCACCGTGCATTGTTAATTGACATGCTCCACAATCCATTAATGATGATAAGTATTAAAATAAATTACAAACTGTCTCCCAAGGCTGCTCAATTACGTCAGAGTAAAATATGTAGGCTCCGAGATTTAATCACGCGTGTAACTAAAACTGGCAAGACTTGATAAATATAGGAAAGTAGCCACCGGCACTCGGGCAACATTGCTGGAAAGCCGCGAAATTACGCTGATAAACAACATTTTGCCATCATTTACGGGATTTTCCAATTTCCTTTCAATATAAATCTTAATCACCGCGTTAGCTATTAGTATAGTCTCGGATGTAACTCGTTAGAGGTAAGGCGAGCAAAAGACTAGCTCACCATAGCCTGTAAGACGCTCCGTGGCAGACGCGCCTGATCTACATGCTGTGCTGGCTCGCTTCTTTGTGCCAGACAACTACTGCCGCGGCAGAAAGGCTGTTTGCTGTGCCTCCATGTCGCACAGTTGTGCGTGCTAAGTCTCCAGTACCACGTCCTACTCTGGCCGCACTTAATGATCTCTTGGACTCTAATCCAACAAACGATATGTTTGCGGACGAATGGACGAAGATTTTGTCGGATTGGCAGAAGAGCGAGAGAGATTTATGAGTGTTAACTTTTTACTTGATGATTTTATGTTTTATCTTTTATGTGTATATACAAACTGTGTCTTTAATTTCTGTAATTGGTTTTAAACCGTTTTAATTAAAGAAATAAATAAATTCAACTATTTAGTGAGACTATCTCTAATGAGAGTTGATAAAATTCATGCATTTCTTGGCGCATTACCAATGACTGATTCCCAGAATACAAAACAACCTACTTAGGCCTAAGTAATTGAATACTCATGAAGGAGGTCAAGGGGATATTGAAAACTACTTACAGAGACATGTAACGTAAGTAAAAAATATTGACTTGGCATCCAAACGCAAATCATTGACGACCTCAAAACCACCTACACATGCATAACTTAAACAGATTTTGACGTAACAATACCTTAATAAAGCAAACATGTTTGCTATGAGACCTCAATGTAGGCAACGCTACTTAACAAGTTACGGCTATTGAAAAATCTTGACATAACTTATTAGTAAATGTACTAAAAGTAGAACTCCGAAGTATGAAAGAAGTAAGTGAAACTAATCCAAAGGGACCTTGTTATCCATAGTTTCAATAGGAAGGGACATAATACAATAAGTGAACTCATCAAAGAGTTTGAAACAAGGTCGTATTTCGCTGAGGGAAATAGTCATGTTTAGGAGTACTATGACAATTAGCCTATTAGTTGGGCAGAACCCATTGAAGGCTTGCAAATCTGAAGGTCGGCGACACGCTAAGAGGAATACAGAGGGCCTCGTCACGATTTCCTGGCTGCATACTAATTTAATTCATAGTGTGTTGCGAATGAGACCTTGCTAATTGTCTAACGAGACTTGGCTAGCTCTCCTCGTTCTTTCATCCTTTTCAAGGAAACACAGAGCCTCAATTAGTGGAGGTTGGAATGGAAAGGTTTTATCGATTTCACTATTATGTCTTTGAATCTTTAAATACGAACATCATTTTACAATAGAATAACCACTTTACGGATGACGCATTAAAATGTTATTAATCGTCTAGTTTCTAATACAAGGTATCGCCCGACCTGCATTAAAGATCATTAAGTACTTAATAGCTTCTAGAAAACTCAATTATTGCAAGTTATCGTTAATTAATATACATATTATTGCCACCGATAGTAATTGTACAAGCCATTTAGAACTGAAGTTCAGAAGTAACAATAATAGACGATAAGTTTTTGAATAAGTACACTAGCTAGCCCGACGTTTTCTATACAATTTTTTTAGGACCAAAAATGGATAGCGCAAAAATGTGACTATTGCGGAATCCACCGTTATAATGAAGAGGCACGTTTCTCGTTCAAAGAGCTGGTATCTAAAAGGCAATGTAAAAGCAAAGCTTAAAGATAAAATGATTATTACGAAATCACATCATTAGGATGGCCGTATGTGAGTCACAAGTCATATGTCAATTGATTACACGATGACCGACATTCACCTAGTGTTCGGGTCAACAATGCCCGGTGCATTGTTGACTGACTGAACATTGCGTATTGAAACGTTACGTAATTCGACGTAACGTAGAAGAATAATGGGAAAACAAAAAGGAACCTAAAAAAGATGCACACAAAGCTCCAATGGAACACAAAGTTCAACATAGCAACAAGGTATCTCGCAAAACTTTGCATGTATTGCTAATATTGTCTAAATCCCATACGCAAGATTTCTGTCATTTCAGATTTGTCACGGGTCGTTTACGAGGGTCGAAGAAATCCAAACTGCGTATCGAAATCAATGATAGTCTATGTAAGCTTCAATTTAATATTCATATACTGACAGAAGCCAATCGATAACAAACGGTTCTTAGTAAAGAAGTAAGGACTGGAACGAATTGCAATAAAAAATATAAATAGGTAAGCCTGTAGAGATTCTACAAAAAATACAGTAAATAAATAATTGTGAAAAAGTCAGGTTGTACAGATGAAGTGATGATTTGGAATTTCCAGTTAGAAAAATATTTCTATAATTGTATGTAGTTATCTGTCTGTTAGCCTGCCCATCCGAAGACATGGATCAACATAGTAGTGTTTAGAAGTATTCGTGACTGCGATTGTAATTTACAGCGGCGAAGCAGAATATAACTGTGAACGCTAAAGAACTCTGCGGAACAATAAGTCATAAAGTGCAACGATAAATTTTACGATCCAGGCCAGTCCCGGTAAACCGATAGCCTAGATTAAAGAGCAATAGTGTGTTTCTATGCACCTAGAAACATTATCAAAAAGACCAATGAAATCAAAAGTATTAAAAGCTATAAAACAAAATCGTTAAAGATAATGCTCCGTCCAATATTGCTTAAATGAACCACGAAAAGTGGAACAAAATATCAATTTCTTGAACATCATGACTTATAAGAGGCTCTTTTGTACTAGCCTGAAAGACTGTAAGAGTACTTCTAAATGACGAAACATTTCTTTTTAATACAGCTGTCGCTATGTGGCGTCAACATCTTAATTAAACAACAAGCTTGTAAAAATAAATGCATAAGTAATACTCTGTAACAAATTAACTGTTATAAATACCAGACTAGACAGTTCATTTGGCATCAATGCCACGGACAATGAAGACTGAGAAGACTAATCGTTAAACAAAAACATTTCGTTGAAAAAAAAATTCTTTCTTAGGACCTTCGCGTATCGTGCTTGCGTTTGAGGCGAGGTCGTTGCCTGTCAGTTAAAAAAATGGCATTGTCATGCTGGCCATTGATGGCTCGGTACTGGCAGAACTACAACAGTTATACTATTGTAACTTACACAACATGACATCAATCTTAGGAGTTGTGTAGCATCTGGCTTGGAGTTGAAAAGTTATCACAGCGCTTTGTGTTCGCAGTTTTTCTTATTCTGTTTTTTAATATGCGATCAGTGATTATAATTACAACAAATTTCAGGTCTTGCACAAATCATTAGGTGATTCTCCATTAAGAATCATACCACATATGCCCGGTTCACTACTCCGTCAACGAAAATACGAGCCCATCCGAAAGGATTTAATCCGACAAAACAAGTGTCTAATTTTCGGACGGGCAAAAACACGAGGTATTCCACTCAGCTTATGTTGTAGGGACAACCTTCATATCGAGTTGTCATTTACTATTACTACTAGTTCGCGCCCTTTTTTTTGTTTCTGTGGTGGAAAATCTTCATGGATGTCCGCCACCCTGGGGCGGGCGGCGGGGTCTGTCAGACTCTTACTGACTAAAAACCACCCCGGTGTTCCATCTCACACCTACGCCGGGGGTCGCGGGAACGTACGATCCTTCCGCAACCCCCGACTGGTGCCGACCCGCCACTGCGGGCCTCCTCAGGTCAGGGGGGGGAGTGAGGTGTTTGACTCCCCCCGCGACGTCAGAGGGGTGCGCGTAGAACACTACGCGCCGCCACCTCGGGTCCTAGTGTATGGGGGGCGACGGACGCCCCTGGACCCATTTAGAGGGGCTGGAAGAGAGCGTTGTCCGCCTTCCGCCGACGCCCGGTGCGCCCGCTGCGGGCCGGGTGAGTGGACGAGATCTCCCTCTCCCTTTCCGCAGCCTCCTTCTGCGAGACGAGTGTTTCGCAGAAGGAAACCACCGCATCTCAGGAGTCTTCGCTGCCGACCATCGACTCGACCACGGCCGGCAGCGACAGGCCACTGGCTACTTCTGAGATGAGGGCACGGCGCGGCTCCTCCCAAGCGGCACACTGCCGGCGTATGCCACGCCGTGTCCTCCCGGCAGTCGACGCAGTGGTGACACCGGGCGTCCGGCTCCCTGTTTATGCGACACAGGTACTTCCCGAAGCAACCATGCCCCGAGAGTACCTGCGTCACCCGAAACGACAGGGAGCCGTGCCTCATCCCGAGCTAGCGCTCGAGTACCGGCCGGAACGCCTCGATGGTGACGAGGCCGGCGGTAGGGAGTGAAAGCCTATCCCGCCATTCCGCCACCAGGTCCTCGCGAAGCTGAGGCCAACGCAGCTCCATATGTCACTGCATCAGCCACTCGCCTCGCGCCTGCGCTTCCTCGAGTCACCGTTACAACTTTCTTTTTTCTTTTCAGTACTTTCGCCTCCAGGTCCCAGGGCGGGGATCCAACCAGTACGCAGGCCGCCTCGTAGGAGATCGTGCGATACCCCTGGACGACTCTGACGGCCATCGCTCTCTGCGGCTTTCACAGAACTGCGATGCTACCGGCCGTCAGGTCAGTCGCCCAGATCGGGGCCCCATACAGAGCCATCGATCGCAAGATCCCCACGTAGAGCCGTCTACAGGCGGCGCTCGGGCCCCCCAGATTGAGAAGCAGCGTTGACAGCGCCCCAGCCGCGCCCAACAACTTGGGCGCCAGCCGCCGGAAGTGGGGGCCGAAATCCCACCGGCTGTCGAGCACCAATCCCAGGTACTTCGATGGTAGACTCAACAACGATCCGGGCCCCTCCGACCACGATGTGTGAGCCGGGAGGCGGCGCCCGCCGGGGGCCATGGAACACCATGGCCTCCGACTTGTTGACGGCCACTTCCAGGCCCAGGCGACGTCTGCGGCTCACCACCTGTGAGACCGCAGCCGTCGCCAGCAACGCTGCCTCCCTGCACGAGCTCCCCTGGGCAATGACCAGCGTGTCATCAGCATAACACGTCCACGCCCGGTTGGAGCTCGCCTCTCAGCACCCAGTCGTACCCGATGATCTACAGGAGCGGGCCTACGACCGAGCCCTGTGGAACACCGCACGACATGCGGTGCTGGTTTTCGCCATCACGTCCCATGTAGGTGACACACCTCTCCGATAGATAAGCCCCAACGATGTGGCGGAGGTAGGGAGGCATCCGATGATACTCCCGAATACAACTCCAGGGCAGGGTGTTGAAGGCGTTGGATATGTCCAAAGACACTGCCAACATCACCCCGCCCCGAGACACTGCTTCCTCCGCCAGACTAGTTCGCGCCCTGAACTAACTTTATGTCCGTAAGTGATACCACAGTATAATCTTTACTGTGGTGATACGGAGTAGTAAACGCCCGTAACTCTATCCGGAACTACGGATTTCGTGCTTAGGGAGTCTACTCCTAAAATCTCTGTCCGAATTCAAGTATATGCCAGTCTCTTGGGGCGTTTAATGTTCGCAGTTCTCTGAAATAATTTTGGAATTAAACTTCATCCGGTTTCTACTCATGTCAAGTATTTTGATTGGCTCTTATTTCAGTCAATTTCAGACAGCCAATGTGCGCTTTTATATTTTCTAATGTCACTACACACAACTATCGCCCTGTTTCGTTTGATCCACGATTTTTTGGCCAACCTGTATATATAACATGTAATTATAGACGTCTATGTATATCTAATACTAAAAATAACAAAATTAAATCCTAACTTAACTAAAACTATAAGTATATATTATATATTATATGTTTAGAAATATATATATTTCTATTTTATAACAATAACATCACCTGTATATCCATATATTTTACTTCTACTTTAAATTATCATCGTCATCATTTCAGCCGATAGACTTCCACCACTGCTGGACATAGGCCTCCCCCAAGAAAGAAAATATAGAAACGCACAATCACACAAGTGAACATGAGTTTTAAGGGGGCGTAGTGGTGGATAATTTTTGTGTTGCCTTGCCTTTCAGCAAACGCCAACTTTTATACATTACAATTTCGTCAGGTAAATTATTTATTACAAAGTCTGGGAAATCTAACACATGTCATGTCGACATACAATCCAGCGGTTACCAATTAGAATTTAGACCTTGAGGTGTAATTGCTATTCTGCACATTTTTTTATTGAAAATTCTAATAAACGATTATTCTCGTACCTACCTAGATATACTAATACAACTAGCTTCTGCCCGCGACTTCGTCCGCGTAAAATGTCATTGTTCCCTTAACCCACCAGCGTCGCGTCGCATCGCATCCGCCGCGCCGCCGCGCCGTTGCGCTATTACTTCGTTTTCGTTTAGCGTTCTGTCTTTTTTCTGTTTGCTCGGCTCCTAAGGGTAGTCGGCTCTGTAGCGTGATATTAATAGCCTATAATCTTCCTCAAGAATTGGGTAAACAAATGCAAGTCCGACTAGTACTTCCAGAGATTAACGCGTTCAAACAAACAAAAAAACTTCAGCTTTATTATATTACTAGCAGCGCCCCGCGGTTTCACCTGCATAAGTCTCGATCCCGTGGGAATATCGGGAAAAAAACTATCCTATGTCCTTTCCCGGGACTCAAACTATCTCTATACCAAATTTAATCTAAATCGGTTCAGCGGTTTAAGCGTGAAGAGGTAAAGAGACAGACAGACACTTTCGCATTTATAATATTAGTAGATATTTTACTATTATATAGATATTTTACTCTGGTAAAATATCTTTAATAATATAATAGGTAGGTAACAACAGCTGCATCGGCTTTCGACAGTTTGTTAGACATGCATTGATTTTAAATTAATAAGCTAGGTATTATTTTTCTAGACGATACCGTTATTACGTTGGGCGTGAATTGTAGCCTGTCGTCTGGGAAGCAATGTAATGGCGCTATTATACAGAAGCCTGTTGTTAACTTTAATTTTAAGCTAGTATTACAACTGATAGTGATATTGAGTACATTTATTTGTAAAGGTAATGATATTTATCATTATAATATTCGCTGTACTGGCGCCGCTGCTGCGGCTGCTGAGGCCCTCCTGAGGCGCAAACACTGAAACCGTATGGGTAACTACAGCTTTGAGCCATTTGGGGTCGAAACGCTCGGGTCATGGGGCACGAGTGCGCGTCCTCCTTTGTAAGGAAATTTCTCGCGGGCTTTTCGACAGTTCACGTGACGAGAGGGCTGGGTCGTTCTTAGGCAAAAGAATTAGCATTGTCATCACGCCTAAGTGTTTTATAGTCATTTAATTTAGTACCTAGTGTAAATAGTCAGTTATCTATACAAGCAAAAAATTATGTCGAAATAAAGAATACTGATATTCGCAGTAAATTATTTCGAAGCTTTGGGAGTCTATGTTCAGCGTGGACCCAAACTTATGTGACCGTGAGAGGTCGAATTTCTCGGGGATAGGAACGAGAGACCCTGTTTTGTTTGAAGAGCTCAAAGAGGATGTTGCGGTAATACATTGAAAGTAGGATACCTGTGGTCTGTTTGAAAAGTATCTGTTCAAAGTGTAAACAAACCTTGTCCACGTTACATTCTTACGTAATAACTTACTACGAGAAAGGGAATTAGTAACACTTTCATCTAATTTAGAAGGTTTCATCTTTATATTTCACCATTTTTTCTTATAACTGTCGTTTGATTATTTAATTTTGTTGTAATTGAATAATCATCTACGAAAATTGAGGTTATAAAATTAACCTCCAATTACAAATGGAAAATATCTTTAGGGTGATTTAAAATTAGATTTTCGGGATTCAGTACAAATAAAAAATAATCAAATTTCAAATAATCAAATCAAAGAACTTAATTTATTAGTGGCACTACAAATTGGCATCCTCAAGTACAATGGCGGTTTCTGATCCATTTGTTTACTCTTCCATTAGATACTTTTGGAGCAGGTTTTACAGACCTACTTTTTTTTTGGCACCGACAACCTTTAAATTAGTCTAAATAATAGTTTTTTCGATGTATATTTGTGTCAGCTCTATTTATAACATCGGCACAGTATTACAACATTTTTACAATACAGTTCTTAAAATCCCGAATGGAAGATTAAAAACTTTTTTTTTTAAGTCTAGTGATGTGAATGTTGATCGAACTTCAAAATTAAATCCGCCTTACAAGACTTACAACGTATGGTACGTAACGAATACAAAGTGATTTAGCATTCACGATATACCTATACAAATTTTAATATTCTAGAAAGAGGTTGAATGCACGATGGCTGTATAAATTAAAAAAAAAAAACAGAATCAACTCCATAACAGCGACCGCTGGCACATCTCCCACAAGTTTTGTCACAAAGGTCTCGGGGTCAATAACCCGTTTGGCGGGCGTGCCACATTTTTTAATGCACTGAGTATACCGGCTCAAGTAAACATCGAGAACAGCCTATGAGTTAATTATAATAATATGCTTACTGTGAAGTTTAAAATTAAGCTTTATCTTGCTTGATACAGTTAGTTTACTTGTGGATATTAAGGCTTGTAATCATGCCAATAACCTTGAGCATTGGACGAGTGCGGGGGTGATGTAGACGCAGTCTTAATCGGACGCATTTTTAATTTATTGTAATAAAAATAATACACATTTGTAAAAAGTAACAAAACCAAATCATTTTCCTTTGTATTGCAAAGCAGTAGATATGTTTTTTACACTCTTTTTTTAATAAGAAATTAAGGAGTAAAATGGTTACATCGCAATGATTTGGAGGTGATTTGGCATTTCTTCTTCTTATTATGTGACACCGATAGAAAAATTGTGGCTAAACCAAATTACGTATCATATCATGTAGATTACTATCAATTTAAAACAGATGTAATTTCTCTGTAAATGCCGACGAAAAGTTGCTTCATCTGCATGCTTCTTTCAAGCTTTTTTCGAGAGAGCAGCCTTCGTTCAACTATTAAATGTCTCCTAATCCTAATTTTCTGTTTCCAATTCGATTGTACTAGGAAGTAAAAGAGAAAAGTAATTTTGACACAAAATAGTTAAGTGCCTATTTCAATTTGTTTTTAAAAGTATGTCACGACTGTTTGGCCGAAATTCGAGATGGATTTAGAAATGGCTAACTATTACCATCTTACGAAAATAACAAACGTTTACAGTATAACTTCCCGCGAATAAGAGAACTTTAGATTTGACGGGCAATCATTGATGTTATCTTATAAATAACTAAGGTACGTTAGAAAGGCAAAGGTATCAAAGGTAACAGTAAGACGAAGGTAGGAGCGCGGTTTGGCCCACTTTAGTGCGCTTGAGCTTGGGCCTGCGACTTCCGTTGTGTGCCCCGAGATAGAAGAAACACACACCCATAATATAACGCACGCTTCGTTTTGGTGTTTACATAGCAATGCATGAAAGTTGTATAAACAATAAAAAGTAAAGACAGTATTTGGTATTTTTAGGTTTTTTGGAGCAAGAAGGCGCGCCGTGGAAGCCAAACCTTTTTTAAGACTGAATTATTTAAACTTTGCAGATTGAAATTCAAGATGAGAATAGTCTGGGAGTTCTTATGAGTGCTAAGAAAGTCCAGCTAGATCCGTGCCTCAGAAAGCACGTTAAACCGGTGGTCCCAGCTATCATTCGTAAATCTTTGACAGTCGTTACGGAGTCAGAAGCCTGGAAGTCTGATAACCAGTCTTACCAAGGGGTATCGTATTACCCAGTATCTGGGTTGTAGAGGTCAGATAGGGAAGTCGCTCCATGTAAAATACTCGTATTCAGCTGCATCCAGTTAGACTGGAAGTCAATCCCTACTTATTTGGGAAAAGGCTAGGCCGATGATGAAATTTCCAGCTAGATCTAATCATGAAAACCGTGGGACGGAACTAATACACCTGTTCAAAATACATACTTACAGATTCTAAAGATTACACAACTAAACTCTTAGTATGCACCTTCCTAAAGCAGTTTTTACATAAGTGTGAGCGCTCAGCGCAACTTGTATATATAAATGTCTGTGAGTTTCGTATTCTGCATCTTCTGACACAGCAGACTAACGCCTTTTATTATGTTTCAATCCGGTTTTTATACGAGCACAGTTATTTATTTATTTGCTGATGAAACTATTACGAGATAATACACGTTTCTGATTATTGCTTTCTTCCAACCTGTGGATTTAACATAAAAGCCCAACTATCTACATCATTTCAATAATAAGTAGGTACCTAAAGGCGCTCGACGCTCCTTCACCGGGAGCATGAGCCTGTAATGTGACAATCCAAGATTCCACTGTGGGGCTTGCAAGTGGACAGCGCTGGCCGTTAACTGCTAGGTAGTGTAGAGAGCTAATTGAAACCGGCATTATCAGCCGCAGCAGTTGTTTGTTGTGGCCTCCTCCCTTCGAGAGGGAGTGGGCTGTAATCTAGCACGCGGACCCAGTGCGTAATGATGTTGAAATTATTAACACAGAGTAAAACGCCTGCTTGAGTTCGAACAAACGACATACCACTGGGCCACCAATGCTCACCACCATTGAAACCAGCAGGCTAGGTTAATACATACAAATTCAATGTGTAGAAGTAACACGGCTAGGTCGCCGGAAAAAGGTTGCATTACAGGCGAATGCTCCCGTTGAGGCAGAGGTTTTTTTTTCGTGGGAGTATGTTAAACCCATTTTCTACCTAAACCTGCCATGCAAAAGGTGGGTAGGTAAATAGGTACTCATCTCTTCATTTGTTTCGGTAGTTAGAACTTTGAAAGCACATGTTAGATATCTGATTAGTTCAAAGATAATTATACAAGCTGGCCGGGGCATCGACGCGCAGCCTGATATCATGGATTCAGTACATGATTCTAAAACCTGCGTGCCTGCTTTGTCTGTCGGTTATTTTTAAAAAAAGTGCTGTTCCATACATTTTGACCGCGTAGGTATTGCACTTTTCTATGAAACAGCATTTTTTTTTAATAACCGACGAAAAATTTCAACGCCTTTCAGAATTCACGGTTACAGTATGTGCGTCGCAATCCCTGTATTTTTTAAATCACTAGCTAGCTATTAGTAGTTTAATAAAACCTTCACCACATTACATTATTATTCTTATTTAAGTACAGATTTAAATGCATTTCAGTTACCAACCGGTTTATGAAAGCCTAGAATTTGACCTGTTGTCAAATCTCATAATTATCAAGTAATTTGATTGGCCGTTGTTATTTTGGTCTACCAATAAAAACAGTTAACATGAACTTTGACAGAGTAAAAGCGCTGCTGGATTTTTAGCTTTCGGCGTTGAGCCGAGCGCCGAAAATCCAACAGCGCGCTTATATTTAGACATTCATTTAGGTGTTGCTTAGTGTTAGTGAAAACGGGCATTCATTTGTGTAGCCTTTCTGAAAGCAGGGTTAAGGTAGGAGTCACGATCGACGTGAAAACATTACTAAGTAATTACAATGTAACTCTTATCTCCGTAAGATACGGTATAAATTAGAATGTAATGTTAATTTAAACTTTATGACAATGAGATAAGAATTACATTGTAATGACTTGCAATGGTTTTACGTCATTCAAATTTGATCGTGAATGCGCTGTATAAGAAAGCTTTCGCGTATGTTGATAAAACTTAATAGTATACTTACTAAAGTACCCAGGGACTGAGAGTTGAAAGTCAGAATCATCTGAAAGAATTAGTTTATTTATACAAATCTAGGTGCAAAGCAATTACCTATAGTGACATTAAAGTGCATAGGCCGACCGAAAAAGCGAGTGCCACAAACATAGAATGCCGGATAGATCACCCTTTTCTTGCATGAAGGACCTGCTTTTTTGGTTTGCCTATAGATTATGATAGGTAAATCTACATATTTACAAAACAATTGTGCTTTTTAAAAGCTTTTATTTTTTATTTTTACAATCACTGAGGATCATTGTGTGTGAAGGGGGTGGCATTTCAGTGCATTGAGCACCATAGTTTTTTATTAATTTTATAGTGTTTAGATATTGATATTTGATACCCATAATTTCTGCTGCAGAATTTTGCTAGCAAACTTAATTTGACCCTGTATACTATTCTGATGAGTCATAGTTAATATTTGAATTCCAATGTTTGATATTTCTGCATTGTAAAAACAATTCTGACAAATTATCTTTTTCCCTGTACACATAATGAGGAGGAAAATATCTATAGTTAATATGTATATCTCACTAAAATACAGGAAAATAAGTATATTATATTGTATTAGTAAATCATCATAAATAACCAACAGGTTAATCCATAAATTCTCTATTACTGGCTTTACGTTGTGAATTGTCTCCCATAACAAAATGCCTAACAGGATACCATAAAAAATTATTATTAAACAGATTAATTGATTTCCTCATAATTACACCATACAAGTTAATTCATTTTAAGGCAAATGCACCTGGAGAGATGGGCAAAGATTGCCACTCACTGGACCCCTGAGTGAGGCCATTGCTGTCGAGGTAAACTATGGCGAAGGTGGTGTTACTATCTGATAAAGTTTGCAGGGCCAACATGACCAGAGATGGCACAAGACAAGGACGTTTGGGAGGAAAAAGGGGAGGCCTTTGCCCAGTAGTGGGACACAATTTAGGCTAACAAAGAAAAATATATAAGAATAACAAGTATATTTTTCTAAATTGATCTTCCTTTATTTTTTGTCATTATACAAAGTGTTACATCTGTTAAAAATTTAGTACCACTGACTTGCTACCAATATCTAACGCCCATATCACAAAATGTCACTCAAAGACTCAAGCATTACTTAAAACTAGTTCAGAGCCATTTGATTGGTTGAAACTAGTTTTAAGTAATACTCGAGTCTTGGGTAGGGTTCTGTAATATGGGACTAAGTGTACATACACACGAGCAGCACGCGTCAACGGCAGTGGAAACCACAGAGCACCTAGCGAACTGCAGCCGTCGACAACGTACCGCTCGTGTATTTGAGTACAATGCGTGCCACGAAACATGAGACTTGACACACTACGTGGTTTAACTTGCGCAGCACACGATTTTAGGTCTCTTTAGCGGTATGAGGTCTGAGCATGGCACGGGACCGGACGTCATAACGGCGGCGGAAAGAGCGCGGGAGGCGGGGTCAAGTCTCATCTTTCGTGGCGCGCATTTTACGGCGCGCCGTGCGCGGTGCTCAAATACACGAGCGGCATGTTTTTGACACCTGCAGTCTGTTGCCTCTGCTGTTGACACGTGTAGCTCGTGTGTATGAGTACTAACCCTGAGAGTGATACATTAGCCTACATTCAAACAAAGCATGCCTGATTCATTTAATTCTATTGTTTTTTCTGTATTGTTTGTTAATGCAAGTAATATAATATGCCAGACAGTTCCTTTTTTCTTTTCATATTGTTTTAGCTGTGTGCAAGCATATGACGTGTAATTAGACTGTGAAATGATCAGTATTAATTGACCAATTAGGTAAATAGCTGAGCTGTATTATTAAATCAGCCGTGCATAACTTTTTATAGTTTTTGCAGTAATTTAGATATTTTCTAGCTTCTGTTATCTCTAAATACTATGAAGTAGGTGAATATTACTGTACACGAAATACAAAACTTGTGACTAATCTATAAAGTTTAATGTTAATTAAGCCTGTTTTAGATGATGCACAACCTTTCGCTCAAGTGCCATCATAACTGTAATATTCATTAGGTTTTTGGTTTGTAAAAATGTTAGGGACTGCCTACGGCACAAGCTCTATTGATTAGGTACTTGCGCAAGCTACTGACATCATCTTGCACAGGCTTAAACATTAAGCTCTATCAATTAATAATACTTACAGCTAGCAAAGTTGCCCCAAGTAGGTAGTCCCACTGCGATAGCGCCAACTACGAAGCAAATGAAGCCCAATGCGACTACCGCTATTGAATATAGAGCCTTGCCACTGGCCATGGCTGCATGTCAGCCAACTTCATGGAATGTTCCGGACAACATCAGGGCTGATGAGCGCTTGTTCGGTGGGTGCGGAGTCTTGACCCGCACATCTGTGGAGTAAAAACGTAGGTTGTTCTTATTTCTCTGTTTGACAATTGCTAATTCCACACAATGCTAAAAAGGCTGTTTATTGATTGATGAATGATGAAGACTTCAGAATTAATCTTGTCTGAAAACACAAAAAAAAAATACCAACACAATCAACACATCCTTTTTCAACTTTTTGATGTTCTTGATAGTGTTTTGTTTTCATTGTTTATTTCAGTTTTTCTTTCAACAATGCACTAAAAACAAAAGAAGTAAAATGGTGATCATGATGTGAGTGTTGTTAATAGGTATTATGTATTACACTGTATGATGGGTAAAGGTCAAATGAGGTCACTCTACAGGTATGTTTCATCAATACAAATACCAAGTTTCAATAATTTTCTAAATCTGATAAATAGTTTGAAACACGGAAAAGAATTGGAATACCTAGTATGCAATGCCCATTGCCCACAGTCAGTGTTTCATGACTGAAACCGCTAAAAGTTTGTTGCTTAAACTCAGATATTAGCGAAATCGACATTCGACTGCGTTCATAAACATTATTGTGTAATTAAAGTACGCAAACCGGTCTTCGTTCGATAGTAACGTTACGGCACAAAGGAATGCCAAATCAAAACATTTTGGTTCACTGTATATTATTACTATCATTCCTATTGGAATGCACAACAATGATTTCCAATTAAAATCTCACTGGAATCACCCAGTGGGAACTTTTCATCGTGTTAATTGAACCATACAGTGAACAGCTAATATCTAAGACTGGAAACAGTTATTTTAGCGTAACTTTTACTCACGTTTACCTTGCGAACTCGTCTCGTTGTAGAAATCACACGAAGATCACTCAACTATGCAACTGACTATCAATTTATATTTGAAAACCTTTTCCGTATCAACATCTCTTTTGCACACACAAACTCATCGAAACAAAACACCTGTATTTTTCATGTGAATGCACAAAAGTTTATTCACGATTCAAAATTCGAACCACGACACACCTTTTTAGCACTCCCAATAGGTACTATAATAGGGACTTTCGAAAATAGTTTTTATCACTATAAAATCTTGCTATTATGATAAAAGACGCACAAAAAATAATTGCACTTAACTGATTTTGTGATTTTAATCTGTGAGAAAACACGGACTATACATTTTAGGCACGAAACCTTTGACGCGCGCGTTGTGGATGTGGTCGGTAAATAAACTGGTTTTTTGATTTCAATTTGTTGAGCGAGCTACGCTACCTACGTTGCAAGCACCAATGGAACTCGAACAATATGTCAGAATTGTTGCTATCTCACTCTTATGTGAAAAAATACACCAATGTCTCTCAAGTTAAACAGAGATCGCAATAATTCCAGTCTGCAAGTCTTTAAATCTGCTTATTGCATGCAACTTGCACCCATCCGCCATCGCTGTCCTTTACCTGGATCAACTTGAATGGACATAGTGAATTCATTACCGTATGTAGTACCTACTTATTTTGTTTATTAAAAATATTTACTTTTTGTCACGTTTAATTTTTTACCTTGCGAGTTTTGAAAGTTTTTTGCGAAATTCCGAATGACATTTACAAAAACCATGCGAGCGTTCCTGAACGAAAGTTAACGTTTCTTTACGAGCAGCAATATTATGTGAAGCGGGGAATCAAGTAACAAAACCAATTCCGGGAAAATTTTAAAAGATTTGAATTTAATAACTTTCAATCATACAATATTTTATTATAATACTAAATCAAAGCATCAATTTTTGATACTTCTTTTTTTGTAGATGTCGATTACGTTTAGGTAGCTTCATCACCATAATTTCAAAGTATTGTTAAATTTCGTAAAAATTTCGTAAATTATTTGATCTGTGATTTTTATATCTATAATTTAAGATAACATATAAACTATAATAATATGTACATTTATATAAAAAAATAAGTAAAATAATCATAGGGCATCAAAGAATTCGTCCGCATCGCTGTCAACAGGAACAGTGCCCAAAAGGCTGGCAGCATTGCCACGTTGTATGGCAATGCTAATTCTTTGGCCAAGAAATAGGCCAGCCCTCTGGTCACGTGAAGAGTCGACTAACCGCTTGGCGATATCTCGAAAAACCAAGTGGGCACTCGGACCCCATGGCCCTAGTGTTTCAACCCCAAACGGCTCGAACATATAACTCCCAATTAGGTTGCAATATTTTCGCCGTTTGAGGTTTTCTGCACCTGCAGCAGCCGCCCCAGCACAGCCCACCGTGATTGTTGTGAACCCCTGACCCCTGACCCTTCACCAGCAGGCTGGTTATGCTTGAGAACAAAACAAACTTCAGTACCTTAAAACGGGGTGAATAGGGATGCAGGGGTGAATCGGGACGAAACTTTAAAATGGATTTTAACATTGAAATAATAATTATAATTAACGATTAAGTGTCCTTGTTGGCAATAAACTATTACATCAACGTTAAAATCCATTTTAAAGTTTCGTCCCGATTCACCCCTGCATCCCTATTCACCCCGTTTTACCGGTAGGTACCAACATTTTTACTCATCGAGGTCTTGATGTTCTAACTGCAGTGATGTGCTAGCTTTTGCGCGGTTGAGTGAGGCTGATAACCTGATGATATGAGTATGACTGATAATGAATTCAAGTGACGAGTTCAAAATTAAAGAGATCCTCGGCATAAGACTGTAGACATAAGAAAGATGGAGCAATACCTACCTACTTACTTTACAGACTATGCTTTTTTTTGCACTAAAACATCAATCAAGAATCTTCAATAGCTTGCATCGATTAGGTAATCGACGAATTTTTAACCCGGATAAAAGTTCCCAAAATAATACGAGACAATAACAGAATAATGCTTTTCTCAGATTTGATTTAATAAAATAATAACTCAATTAGGTACCAGAATCGCTGCGAGGTCATGCCACGTCATGCATCTATTTCGGTACATACACGGCTAAGACGTTGGTCGACTGAAAGTACAGTAAAAACTAAAAACTGCAGTTCGTAATTTCTGTTTGTGATATTTCGTAGTCTATCAATACTTCAATAGATTTAATTTGACACAGTGTAGCTTCTAGTGGTTTATTTATAGAAACAGTTCTTAAATCTGTGCCAGACGATTTCAGTGTGTGCCGTAAATAATCGGTCTCGTAAAATATTTCGTGCAAAGTGTAAAATATGATGAAAGTACAGACTGATATGGTAGACAAGATGTTTATTATGATGCTACTATTTGTGGTTTTTATTTTGTGTCCGATTACCTGTAAGTTACCTTTCTTCTTATATGATTAGTGATGAAGTGGACTAAAATAAAATTGCCATGACCTGCTAGTTGACCTCGAAAGCTTGCAGGACATAAATAATAACAAACAACACTTATTTTTCTGATATTACATTAATGTTCTAAAGAATAAATAGACTATTTTCTGTTATAACAGTTGCAGAAGCTGCTGTTGATGCTTCTACAGATGATGCAGTAAGTACCTAAATTAATACTCATCAATTAGGTAATATGTGCTTACCTACATAAATCTTCAATACAGAGTTACAAGAAGTCGTAGCAGACGTCTGAGAAGTCCTTCCAAAAGTTTAAACAGTTCCCCTATAAAATGACACTACGTCTGTACTTAGTCCCCGAAGGCTGGGGCTGAGTTGGTCTCCTAGCTATGTCCTAAGTTTTATGGCTCGTTTCCTCCATCTTCTCATCATCGTCAGAGTGCCAAGTGTAGATGATTGTCCTTGTTTTGTCCTGACATAAAATCAAGCTCCTCCTTCTGTTTTGGTCTCCTCATTTATTATTTTTCTACTCCCACAGGTTTTGCAACCCTGCGAAACGAAATGCGGTTGCGATGAGTACGTAACGTTATCCTTAATATATTTTTACTGCAATATTTTTGCCGCCTAAAATGAAAGGTTTGGGTTTTCAGAGTGCTTATCTACGACGCCGTGAACGACAGGTGTCTTATTAATTTCAAGAAACTTAAGAAGAGAGTCGTAGTTTATGAACAAAGTAGTAAGTGTTACCTACATATTATGTTACAATACATAAACAGCCTATAATGTTCCCAGTGCTGGGAAACAGGCCTCCTCTCTTCGACAGGGTGTGGGCTGTAATCCACCACGCAGGCCTAGTGCGGGTTGGTCATGTCTTCGAATTTTTGGTTCTAGGAGATGTCGGTTTCTTTACGATATTTTCCGTCCCAAACAGGCACGCTTCACTGTGTAAATTATTTCTCCATCACTGCTCTAATAACGGTGACGGAAAACATCGTGAAGAAGTTACTCTGTCATAACTTGGAGCCTTTTCGAGAAGTTCCGCAGCAAGCTTCTTGAAAGACCAGCAACCTTTTCTCAACGAATACCCAATACTATTACCTACTGGATATTCTAAGGTAACCCAGTAGGTACAGCCTTTTCACTCTGATACTGTGTTCTTTGAGACACATGGGTCCTGCAAGACACGCAAATAAACCATAATCTAAATAGCAAATTGATTTTACAGATGTTGAGGATTTAGCTGATGAGGAAATGGCGAGTAAGTTAGAGCACAAACTGACAGTTTTTTGTGGCTGCATATAAATGACCCATTAATTTGCAGTTTTGCACATACCTAATACCTACATTTGAAATTCCACCTACTGTCAGAAAAAGTTAGACAAAACTAAAGGACACACCATGGCGTTAATCCTGCTTGCGATTTCTTTAATGTTCATTAGTGTTATGTGTTGTTTCCTAAATTTGTATTAACACACGCTGTTGTGATAAGCTGCTAAGGAATAATGTGTTGATATTAATTAGGTATCCGTATTGAGCCTTTAGTTCTTTACTAGACTAAACACATTTTATATCTCTGCTTTCAGCAGCAATTTACATTGAAGGGGAGAATCTGTTTAGAAGCATCCTGATTTCGGTTATCCTCTTCCTGGTGTGCGCAAGCGTTTGTGTTGTATCCGCCTGCATATACTGTTGCCGTATTAGTTACACGTAAGTGCTATTGATGGACTAATTACGTGTTATTAAAACTAGAACACGTGACCCATGCAGTATAGGTAGGTAGTACAGTCAACCGCACATTCACGTCAATGCAAATCGTTATGTGCGGTTAACTACGATCGTACAACTCCTTGTTTGGAGAGTGCTATACTCACTACAGGCTATAGTACTCTCTAGAGTAGCTGCTGTTTCCGTTCTTTGCTCTGAGGTCAAATCCGATGTCCGATTGTTTGCCGTGTTTATAATTATTTTTAGGTACAGATTCCGCCAAAACTGGAAAAAGGACGCGCGGGCCCGCGAACGATAGAAGGATGGAGCATTTGCCCAGCAGTGGAACAGCCAGCACAGACTACCAATAAATAAACAAAGAAGAAACAAAGTCTAGTCTATACAAATGATTGATAAATAAATAAAGAGATATTATAGTGCACAAGTGTGCGCGCAGACACAGGTGCACTCCCTCTTCCTCACTTTCATAGTCCGATGGGACGGGATACGTCACACGAGCGGAGAGAGATCAGGCGCAGGACCAACGGCTTAACGTGCTTTCCTAGGCACGGGGGTATCACACCGCTAACTTCCAAACTCCGCGCAATTCTCCAAGAAATTCTTAATGGAAAAACTCAGTAACACTTTGCCCGACCCTCTGATTGATAACGATGTAGCAGAATTAATATATTAAATATATATTTATTCCAGAGACCGGACGTTGAAAAAAAATGTAAAGGCTGTGGCAAAGAAACTGAAAAGAGATTATAACTCTAAGAAGGTGGCTCCAAAGCACGCGCCGTTGCCGGCGATATCGGAAAATTGTAGTGTCCTTGTGGAACCAACGGGCGTTATGGTTGTTTAAGGGGGATGCGCTAAGGTAGCCCGCGAAATTCAAACCTTACGGTTTTTGCAATTTGCATGTCAGTGTCAGGTTGTAGGTATATGAAATAAAATGTGATTCGCGACCGTAACAAATATGCCTTTACAGAAATATAATAATTAGAATCAGCAATACAACCCCTTGAATTAGAACTGGCCAAATGTCATGATTTCATTAATTGTCATTCAATAGGGTAATATTATTTTATGAACTTAGAGAGTTGTGTAGATAATTTTTATGATTATAATTTTATAAATAAATATTTATTACGGCCGCGAATCATATTTAGATCAACATAATTATGTATAACGTGATGCTGAACTGAAAATTGCAAAAAACGTAAGCTTTGAATTTCGCGGGCTAACCTGACGCTTTCGCCTATGGCTTATTATTGGAAGAATAAATAATATAAAAAAAAATGTGCCTTTATTTCTTGCGTAAAGGCCAAACACCAGCAAGTTCAAGCACCGGATACTCGTATATTTCGACCATTTGTAGTCCAGTTATGTCAATAACATACTCAGCTCATTAGTGATTAAAAAACACAAGACAGCTGGGGAGGAGGAGGAACTTAAAATTTTCGATGATAGAAAATAAAAAAATTAAATCATGTTTGGATTTCGCGCTTAGGTCCCGCTTCCGCGTTAGTTTTTGACTTAGAGCATTTAACCTAGGTTAGATGCTCTAAGGTTTTTGAACGAAACAAAAGAAAACGTAGAGTGCGCATTCTATTGGTCAATCAAAATTCTACTATATCTGAGTTCCATAGCCATTGGTGGATTTAATTGACATTTAGAATTTTAGATTTGACAGTGACAGACAGACATGACAGATCTTGCTGTTTGCTGTTGACATGCTCTGTGGCTGTTGTTTAGTGTTTTCGTTTTCTCAACTTGGTGAAACCCAAGTGAAACCCCAGTTTTATTGAGTGATTTGTTTGTAGTCGGACCAGCTTACAAAATCGAATGAGAGAACACAAATAAATAAATATTTTATACAGTTATGAACTAGATATCTGTACATTGTAAGTATTACGAGAGCATACCCAGTATTTTTAAACACTTGTGTCAATTCAGCTGTTTTCATTTGTTTTTATTGATTTCGGGCTTATTTGTGTAAATATTGACGCAAAGTGAAACACGTAGTCCCAACGAACGCTGTCCACTAATAATAATGTAAATCTGTTTTCAGACATGTAACAAAAACTATTTGGTAAACATGCTTGATGGGAGCTTGATGGATATGGTGTTTACTACATTGGGAGTACTATTGAGCATGGCAATGCTGAGCTGTTTATGCTGTATATGTATGAAATTTAGGTTCGTATAGTTTTGATTTAATAATACATTGCTAAATATGTTGGTATATTATATTGATACACTTAAGGTGAAGTTGTAGTCGCGTATTTTGCAGTTTTCAGGTCAGTGTCAGGTTGTATCTTGATCAAAATATGATTCGCGACTATAACAGGTACATATTTACAGAATTATAATAATTAGAATCATTAATACATCTTTCTAAGTTAGATTTGTTCCATAAGAACAAGTTCTTAGGAAACAAATCTAACTTAAAGAGATATATTAATGATTCTAATGACTATAACTAAATACATATACAAATATTATAGTGGCGAATCATATTTTGATCAAGATACAACCTGATACTGACATGCAAATTGCAAAAAACGTAAGAATAATTTCGCGGTCTACCACTGCGTATTCACCTTAATCGTACGATCTTGGCTCAATTGCTCAATTGAGGATTTCCTTGAGCCAGTAATTGAAAGCCTTGTCAAGCATGTCCTGCAATCAATCACAATTTGTGTTCCATTTCAAAAAAACCAGAGTACTTCTTGCTGTAGTTAATGATATTTATTTCTGCACATTGCGCATTGGTTCAAAACAAATACTTTTACATGTCAAAATCAAATTATGTTTTAAAACTAGATAATTTTAGTGTTTTGCCAACCAACCGGTGTTTAACCAAAATAAACTTGAAAGGTCACAGTCTCTTTTTTAAAGTCCAGACATAACCTTGATTGGGCCGTATGAGGACTATGCAGGTTAATATCTGAGAAGATCTTTCGAGGTAAGAACCACTCAGATTTGAGTGGACTTGTCCATAGTTACTATTGTAAGAAGATTTAACCCAGATACTGCAACGGGCCTTTTAAAAGACCCAAAACATACAAGTACGACATGCATACAACCCCTCTATTATGACGGGCCTTTTAAAAGGCCAACCTTTCCTGGCTTTCCTAGAAAAAAAAGTCAACATCTGGGTAACATCTGTGAAACATCTGGGTTAAAGGCAATCCTTTAACACAGAATTTATTCCTAAAATACCGAAACCGTATTAATAATTATACTTATTTATCAATTTCAGTGATCTGAAGCTGAAGAGTTACGTAGTAGAAATGGCTAAAAGGAGAGGCATGAAAGTGGATCTAGATAAACTGGAGTCGAAATACAAACAGTGCCAGTCACCACAACTAAATGAAAACTGTACTATAATGATACCAGATGTGGCTATTGTTCTTTAGCTGTCTTTGATGGGATAATTTATTACTTCTGGGCCATAAACAATGCAGCCTGCGACTCTGACATTTATGCTGTTATGCTGAAACTCAGTTTTGAATAACTATACTTGTTTATTGAAAAAATACGAGCAAGCTCTTATAATTAATCAACACTTTAAGCCTATAACTCACCTTCCCTTACAAACTAGTTCTTTGTATGGAAAAATATACTTTTGTTTTCATAATGTACATTTTTTTTGTTATGTTTTTTCTGGTGTACAATAAAGTATATATAAATAAATAAATAAAAGTTGTAAAAGAAAAAGATCTCAGAGTTCTTATAACAATTTCATTCATATCTAATCTAAGTGTTTGCTTGTATTTTTCAAAACCTATAGTTAGCTGTCACAGTGATAAGAATATTGTCATCATTAGATCAGTTATTTTCAATCTAGCCTTACTAACTTCAAAGATAGACCGGCTAAATGTGAGTCAGACTTGCACATGAATGGTTCTGTACAACCATACAATACACACACACACTTTAAAACTACAGTTTAAGTGTCTAAACACACTATGCCGAAGTTACGCGACCGAAGTTCGGCATGATTACGCCTACAATGCTATTTGAATTACTGACGACACATTATGCCGCGCTTTATAGCGTACAAAAAAAACCAGCCGCGGAACTTCGGTCGCGTATGTTCCGCATAGTGTGTTTGGACACTAAAAACCCCTTATACAGCACTGTGACAGACAGCGGAGCCTTAGTTAAAGGGTCCCGTTGGCACTCTGGGTACGGGAGCCTAAAATTGACAGAACATAATACACCAATGTTAATATTGATTCAGGGTGTGTGATATGTGACAGAAATAGGCTAAGGATGCTTTAATGGGTAGATTAGGGGAAGAATAGAAAACCACATTCAATATAGCTCATGCACTTAGTTGATAACATACTAACCTATACTCCATAGGTTTAGGTAGTTAAATAAAGCTAAACAAAAAGCCACGTGACTTAGTTAACCGACTAAATGTAATACCAGCAGCCTATTCAGTTGTCATGCTACGTCACAGTTGTACTCTTCATTTTAACAACTTTTTTAATTAATTATATCTAACATTGCTTACAACTGAATAAACTGGTATTACGTTTAGTTGGTTAACTAAGTCATGTGGTTCTTTTGTATACCTTTATTTAACTAGGTACCTAAACCTATGGAGTATAGCACCTACGTAGTTGATAAAATATACATTGAATTGCCAAATATATCTTAAATATTTATTAAAAGTACAGAAATGTTTCTCCACTATTTGAACATTGAATTAAGCTCATTATGAAAATTCTAAATGCCAATATTGGAACTAACTGTGTCTTAAGATATTTATTATATTTCAAGTTTAACATTATTTTACGGGGTTTTGTGTTCTTAGGAAAACTATAGCTGTTGAATTATACCAAAAATATGTTGCCATTGATTTTGTTAATGATTAAGTATAATTATGTTTTTAGGTTTTAATTAATTTTACATTCAGGACGCGTCGCCAACATAATGTATGCAAAGTTGTCTTCAAGCTCATAGCTTTCTCGTGAAAATAAACTGGGATTTTAATACTTTTACTACTCCAAACTTCTAATTTATTTTATTCTGTGATAATCTATTCTTCGTTTTTATTTTACTAAGGTTCATATTTCTGTAGCTGCTCCCAAAGTTCCTAACTTATGATTAGATTTAGCGTAGCTTATTAGACTATTGCGTGATGAATATGCCTGACATTTTGTAAATACTCATTTGTGACCTCTCAAGCTCCACTAATGAGACACAATTGCTTTTCTATTGTTTCGTATCAAATAGGATACGCGCGGAGCTTGACGGGAGATGGAAGGAGTTGTTTGTACTGTATTTTTTTTATTAAATTTATGCATTCTACAATGCTCAGAGAGCACCTTGTTGTTTTTTTCTTTAAATATATTAATGTAATAGTTTTAATAACGTAAAGGTTTTATATCTAACACGCAGTTTTTAGTACTGTTAATACTTCACTAAATATTAGCATTCAAGTGTTCAATAATAAAAGTGAGATGTATTATGTATACATGCCGTATTATTATGTATATCGGCAGATGGCATTTGCTAATATATTGTAAGGTAATTTAAATAAAATTTGTATAAGTACATGTAGATGAGTTACTTGTAGAGAAACATGATAATAACATTATGATAAAAAAAAAACATACATAGTAAAGTATTATAGTCCGCGCGGAACTAGTTGGCCGCGCTTTAGGTATGTGAGCGGTGGGACGGAGGGGCGGGGGCGCATTACTCAGTATGTGCGTTGCGAACCGCCGCCTCACCCCTGTCCCCACCTCAGCGGCCAACTAGTTCTGTGCGGACTATATCCAGTCACTGGGTTGTGGACTTGTGGAGGTCAAATAGGCAGTCGCTCCATGTAAAATACTGGTACTCAGTTGCATCCGGTTAGACTGGAAGCCGACCCCTACATAGTTGGGAAAAGGCTAGGCAGATGATGACATAGGTTTAGGCCCTATTGTTTTTACATTAATGGTCTATTTTTCAATTGCGACTTTCGTCCCATCATCATCAGCTACTGCCTAGCCTTTTCCCAACTATGTTGAGTGTTTTCTTTATTTTTGGAATATTTTAAAAGTATGTACAGACGCCAGCACATCAAGCTACTACAATCTGTCAAATTTCTTTAATAGATTTTCAACTTTATCGCTAAAGTATAAGGTTCAAAGTTGATTGGGAAAATTTTACAGTTTCGGGTAGCTTGATGTGCTGGCGTCTGGACCTATTGTGTATAGTTCTTGCTAGTCACGATAACATAAGAATAATTATATTGTATTATTCGGGGACGGCGGAGTAAGTTCACGCAGAATGAGTCCATAATACTTTATGAATCCTCAAATATCGACGTCAGTTTCTAAATAATGTAACCTTACTGCCTACATTCTCATAACATACCGTAGAAAATAAGTTACAGTCCGGCCGTCGAGATTATGCGTTCCTGACACCTGTCAGTGCGATAGTTCTAGTAGCTCTTCAAATTCACAAAACACGTATTCGAAGTTCGACGACCCCACCTTGCTCGTACGTTGCCGTCACTACATGACACTGGCAGAATAGTCGACATCGAAAAAAAAAACGGTTTTGTTTGTATGAAACTGACAGGTGTCAAAAACGCATTCTCGTCGGCCACGCTGTAAGCATAGAAGTGCTTACTATTTACTCGTATTAGGAAAAAAATGTAGGATAAAAACGAGAAGAAGACAGCGGGGCATCTTAGATGTTTTCCTTCGAAAATTGAGAGAATTGAAAAGGATAGTCTTAGCCAAAGAGTACAGTACAGGCTTATAAAAAAAAATTGAATTTACAAAATTTACTAGGCTAAGTGGAATAATAATATATTATACTAAGTGAAAGTAAACAAAGCTAAAGGAATTTTTTATTTTCTGTATAGTTTTAGTTAAGTTAAGATTTAATTTTGTTATTTTTAGTATTTGATATATATAAAGTAATATGTAAGGATCGTAGCAGGTGGCGTACCATAGTTTCTGCCCACCCTCATGCGAAGAAGGCGTGAGTTGTATATATTATGTGTTGTGAGTGTGTGGGAAGTAGAACTCAATACTCACTGTATTTATTAGTATACTCTTTTTATAAGAATATCATTTATATTTCGTTGTAGTTTTTCAAATTATTTAGTAAAATTGTAAGCTTTTTAGCCTACAATTATTATCGTATTCGATGATGTTACAAGTGTTAAAGTCCGTTACGTCTGTGCTGCCACCCATCGGTTCTGCAAGGTTAACTAGCATATCGAGGATAGTTTGGCATGAGCTCTTTCTAATGAAAGGCAGTCAAATAATGTGGTCTTATTCTGGTCCATTTATCTTTTTATGGTGATCAAAACCGCTCTTGCTTCGAACTGATTTTCTGTGTTACTAATCATTTATTTGATTCTATTTTTATGATCTCAAAATAACTTTTAGGTACAGTATTTTTATCTCACGAAGCGACATGCGCTTTACTTGTGGTAAACAAGGGGTACTGCTCGCGACGATAGCTCGTGGTGGAGCAAATGAAAGTATAGTGGACTGTATAACATGAAATATAATGTTAAACGGAAAATAAATTATTACAACGGTCGGCTACAACATGAAAATAAGAGGTGATTAAAACGCGCAAGCGCAGCCGTGCAGGAAGGCGAGCAACAGCTGACTGCCTAACACGGTGTGGTGTGGCGCGGGGGCCAGCGCTCGGTCGGCGGCCGGCTGACCGCCCGCTGTCCCCGCTCCCCTCGTTCACTGCCGCCAGCGCGCGGCGATGTTGAGTGCAGCGGTCTCAACATACTCCCCCCGTTGAAGAGTCTTCAACACCATCATTCACAGCGAGTTTGTACACTTGGTTACCAGAAGTAAAGCGAGCGTCGCTTCGTGAGATAAAATACTATGAAATAAAGGTAGGTACTTTATTCAGCGTTTAAAAAATGTTCATTTTTTCTTCTTGTATTGCACTTATTATACAGACTTGGTGAGAGTAATTATACCTACGAATATTATATTCAAGTCATGTACAGACGCCAGCATATCAAGCTACCCGAAACTGTCAAATTTTCCCAATCAACCTTGATCCTTATACTGTAGCGATAAGGTTGAAAATCTATTAAAAAAAATTGATAGATTGTAGTAGATTGATGTGCTGGCGTCTGTACCTATAAAGTAAAATAATTATATAAAAATGTATTTCATACTTATATGTATTGTATCTGCCTACTACTGAAATAGCGCACAAAGATACAATTTGAATTAAGCGTCGAGCTGTTTACACACAAACGATTTACCTCGACAAGTGCCTATACAAATGATGAATACTCCCTATTGCTTGTGACGTCATTCGCATAATCTACCTTGAGAACGCAATTACAAATATTACGATCTACCCTCCAATTACATTGTAAAAAACATCGTGATATCTACATATTATACTAATAATAAAGCTCAAGAGTTGGTTTGTTTGAATGCGCTAATCTCTGGAACTACCAGTCGATTTAACATCACGCCAGGACTCTTAGGAGCCGAGCAAAAAGAAAAAAGTAAGAAAGAACGCGAACAAGTACTCGCGCGGGCAGGCGATGCGGTGCGACGGGGTGGGTCGGAGGAACAAGAAGTTTTACGCGGACGATGTCGCGGGCAGAAGCTAGTCTACTAGTTGAAGTTGAACCCGACTGACGTTGTCCTGTCCACATTTCTACAATTCATAAAAAGAAGGACGTTCAGTTTTTCCCAAATTTTGATGATTTTCCGGGAAACTGTTCCAATTTTTCTTTCAATAACAACCTGATTCGGAACATTACGAACATTATATCTAGCCAAATCGGCCCAGCTGTTCTCAAGTGATGCGCTTACCAACGAACAGCATTCCATTTTTATTATAGTTAGGGACTAGGAAAGGCCGTTCTAAGGATTTCAATAATACGTTTATTATCCTTTTATATTGGAAGGCGTATTTACTTGTATAGAGTGGTCTTGCGTCGTTTGTGTGTTCAAACATTTCATACTGCCATTGGCTACGCGTGACTGAAGGAAAACGACAATTTATATGTTGAAAATATTTACTATGTCTATAATCAACTTGTAATTTAGTAAAATTAAAGTAATTTTTGAAACTCAAACTTGCATTTGATTGATTAACACCCGTGACTGGAATGAAAATCAACGACTCGACGATTTCCGCAACGACGGCGACGCGACGTGTCAAAATTAAAGTCATGTCAAGTGATCTGAAGGTTTGTCGTGCTGTTCCACAAACGATTTCAACAATTTCAACAAATTCTTAAGTATTTTTTCTAATTAAGTATTTTTCTTTTAATTTTTTTTCTTTTCGACATGGGTGTCATTTTCATGGTTTGTGAGGTCGCTGATAAAGGGGTCAAAATCAAAAATCAAGATGGCGGCTGATGCGAAAATTTAAACATTTTTCGTCATGGGTATCGTTTCCCATGGCTTTCGAGGACGCTAAAGCCGATAGTGCAGTCAAAACGAAGATCCAAGATGGTGGCTGCGAAAATTTACAACCTTGTCATCATGCGTTTCCAAGGATTTTGAGGGTGCTGACATCGAATATGACGTCAAAATCAAAATTCAAAATGGCGGCTGCGAAAATTATTGTTTATAATACTTAATAATGTTGATAGATGTTGATCTCAAATGAATAAATCAATTAATTAATATTGTTTACTTGAGACAACCCTAGCTGTCGCGACAATGCCTAGACGTTGTCGGCATTTGTCACGAGATCAAAGGCGTCGTCCTACTGTGCTGCTAGCGTTGATGCTGCGAGCGGTGCGTCATGGCATGGTTCATACACTTTTGTATATTTGTTTTTACCGCTCGCCGCCCCGCGCTAAGCGGCCGCTAATAGCGGCAAGGTCGTAACCAGGCCGTAAGGATTTACTTTTCGTTTATCTATCATAAAAATGAAACTTAAATAGGTACCTATCTAAGGTAATCAGATGGCTGGCATATTTTCTGAATGCGCCAGCGCGTGAAGATGACTTCACGTGTCGACGCGTTGCGTGGCCCCGACGACCCAAAACAAGTCAGCTGTGCAATTTCAAAACCTAGCAACTGAAAAAAAAACGGTGTTTTTTTTGTCAGTTGCTAGGTTTTGAAATTACACAGCCGAAGTGTGTCATCATGCAATAATTCAACGGAATAGCCAAGCCATACTTACCTACATTTTGGCCAAGATGTACCTAAGGTTTGTAGAGTTATGGGCTGGGCTCTACGTTAGATAACTTTTTTAAACGGTGAAAGCGTTATGTGACGTCTTGGAAACCTAATATGTATTATTACACAAAATATTTTTGGTGGGTTGTGGACATGTTACATTTTGCTAGCTAGACCAGACAGACTAGGTTTTCTATTTAGAACAACTTAGTTCAGTAAGTAGGTATCTAGGTAACTAAACATAATTTCAAAAGATTATCATTAGTATTAAACAAAGCTCTAAACACAAAAACAATTTCTATTTAACTTAATTTCTTAACGAGTGTCTGGGACAAATAATATAGGTAAGTAGATACTTACCTAACTACGTAAAGGGAAGAGGGAGGCTGCGTCAACATGATAACTGTGATAAAGCTATCCGAAAGCGTGATGCGAATAATCCTGTGAGGTATAAGGACGTGATACTAATAACAACTCGACGGCTTCTATTTTGTGTGGAAATTGCGTACTGTAAACAACTACGGTGGCTCTAAAAATGTAGGTATTGCTTTGCCGGGTGGGCCCGATTTTATCAAAATGTTGGCGCGGGAAACGACTATTGCCGTTCGTGACCTAAAATGGCGCTGCTATCTTCCAATTTCAAATCTAAACGTAGAAAAAAAGAAATAAAATAATCTGGCACCAAACAGCGATACCTCAGCGGAAGAATTTCATTTTATCGTGTGTTGTCAGTATAGTGTGTTGGTCGAGTTTGCGTTTTGCGACCCTGACTACGATTCCCGGATGTGCCAGTAGGTATTTTCACCTACGTTATTTACGTTGGTAGTTTCACCTAAATAAGTAGATATTGTAACCAAAGGTTATGGAAAGTAAGAAGTCCGCTACTGAACTAGAACTAGCTAATTTTGTTGTGCATTATAGCACGGTAATCTAACATTACCGTGATCATAGCAATCACAAAAATATACCTAATATCGCATGTCATGTTCGTGCACATATACCTATGTACCTACCTATATCCAATTCTCTTTCGTAGTTATTAGGTACTGTCACAGATAATATAATACTCTGTACTGTGTTATTATTCTGGAAATATAAATATAACTAACAAGGTAGGTAATTTGATTCCCTCCACTTTCGTTCTTGATTATAAATTAAGTACCTAAGTAAGATAAAACCGATTGATAAATGATAAATGATTTTATTTCTGTAAGTAGGTTTGCACAAACACTTTTACACGTCAATCATATTTTAAAAACAAGATGAGGTCGGCGTTTCCTATCTGACTACTCTGAGAAGAAAGGCCGAAACAAACTCAGAGGTCACAGTCTCTTTTAAAGTCCAGACATAATCTTGGTCAGGTTATATGAAGACATGTAGATCGATGTCCGAGATGGCCTTTTGAAGAAAGAATCACACAGATTGAGTGGACCTGTCCAGTCAGTGCACGCATTTGTCAGAAATCGTGCAGCTCAAATCAAAACTTAAGGAGCTCAACGATTCGTCTATTATCAGAGTACCCTGGAGGCTACAATGTTTAGATAATATTTGTATAACAAACAAAAAGTTAATTATTTGTCATAACTATGACGAGTCTTCTTCCCTAGGGAGGTTGGCGACGATTCTTATTACAAAGGCTTTGTGTAGTAGATATCCGAAAGTTATTGTCAAGCAGCGTGATAACTTGACTGTTTAGATTAATTTTAATTCGGTTGGAAAAGTATATTGTTTTTTTTACTAGGTTGGTAGGCAGGTATCAAATTACCTAATGGAAGTACCTAACTCGTTACCTCAATCAATCAATTCAGCCTGTTGCAGTCCACTGGTGGACATGGGCACCTCCCAGGCTGCGCCACGACACCCTGTCCTCCGCCTTCCGCATCCAGTATATTCCAGCCATCTTTTCCAGTACCTTACTTATACCTATCTTTACTAGCTATCTTTAATAGCTTAGACGGTATAATTTATAGTTTGAGTGTCGTTCGTAAGATACCTAAGATAAGATAATCATCGTCCTCCTGCCCTTATTTATCCCAATTTATTTGGGGTCGCCGGTCGGCACAACATGTCGTTTTCTTCCATACTTCATCGTCATCTCGTTAGTCACCCCCTTTCTAATCATACGAGTATCATCATTCACACAGTCCACCCATCGTTTCTTTGGTCTTCCGCTACTCTTGTAGCCATCGAAATTCATACTCAAAAGATAATAAGATAGGTATATAATTGATTTGTACAAAACATGAGTTTATACCTGCTTTTTATATCTATGGTACACGCACATGGCATGCAAAATCAGTCATATTTTGCCTGAATGGTGTACAAATCAATAAGCAACATTTGTCACGCACACTTTTTTTTATGGTCTTTTTATTGGCATTTTCATTCAGGCGCCATATTAGCGTCTTTTATCAATAGGGCCCCAGCTACCTAAACTAAGTATACTCCACTCACTGGCTCAACTCACTAAATTCCCGCAGTTTTCCTGTTGACAGATGGAATCTTAGCAGGCAATTCGACTCTCCACGACCAAGGTTGCGTAATCTCAGGTACAGTCCGCAAGATGTATGGAAAGCCCCGTTTCTAAGCCCCTACACATTAATCCTGGGACAGACAGGATTCTGACGGAAATCTTAAAGGGGCTCTTCCTCCTAGCTAGGTAATATAACAATTTTATTGGGGTGCATTGTAGGTAGGTACCGACCCAATTATGTCCGCCTTGTTATAAAAGTAACGTAGGTAAGAATTGATGACTTTCACCCGTGTTAAACACTCTACTTTAATTTCGAATATAAGGAAAGTAAAAAAATAGTAGTTTTTCTAAAATATTTATTATTTTCTTGTCTGCTCGCCACTTCATAAAACCATTGTAAGTATTTAAGTATCTTTCTTTTGAAATTTCTGGCAATAGATTTTCGATTAATGTATTTGCCTCGTCTTTAACCGAATCTGGGGTCAATATTTCAGAATCGCTTGAATTCATTTTTAATCAAATGTTAGTCTATAAAACCAAGTTTTTGAATTTCGGTACTGCTTACAGAGTTGTACTTAGTATCCCGCCAAATTACACTATAGTCTTGTTTAGGAACACACCGCGTCACCGCCGCGGGCCGTCCCGCTTAAAGGTATTTTTTAATTCACACTGGCTGTTTATACACTAACAAGACCGCAGAATTTTTCTTAATTGTGTTAAAAAATTCGTAGCTTACTACCTAACCAAAAGTTCTATTTTTTTAAATTCATTCCCGCTCTAAAGAGGGAAGCAATTAGTTCATAGTTATTGCTTGCTAAAAGACTCATGTCTTTCCCGCCCTAAGGTGGGAAGCAGCGTCTTCCACCCACTATTCGGATCAAACAAACACTACTTTCCGAGTATGAGAAATTAAAAGAAAATGTAAGTACAATTTTTAAGGTTCCTAACAAAAAGGTGGGTCATGATGCATATATTATTATGCATGATTTCACTTAGCAAACACCCAAACATTTTTTCGTCGCAGCTTCGAAGCAAGAAAGAGAGAGATTTTAATAAATAAATAAAGGAGAGACCTCCGTTACTCATGAAAATAGTCTCTCAGGGTTTTAAGACCTACGAGGTAAAGATATACTTTTACAACTTGTAGACTGCACATTTTCACTTTAGCGTTTTTCAACGAAATTAAAAAAACACAAAATTTTCTAGTTTCATATTTCACCTTAAAGTACCTAAGCTCTAAATTCATCATTGGCCTCAATTTCATGACATGTATGAAATTGCATTTGCCAAGAACCCCTAATATACTTACCTTGTCCTGTCTGATCGAGTACAAATTCCTTGTTTTCTGAAAAGCTATTGTTACTATCTCGTGGAGCACTACAGTTGCAAGTAGGAACGTAACGAAGTTAGTTCCACTGGGCAGGCAAAGGAAATGACAGCAGACATCCGATCCGACTGTCGGTGCAGTCGGTGGCCGATTTTGGTGGGCGAAAATACATAGATATAAGGTCTATTAAAATGTATGTTTCCAATTATTGTTGTTATTTCAACTTAAACAAATATGAACTTTATTTTAATATTAATTAAGTTGATTTTAGAGTGACTAGCACTATTTAAAAAGTTTTCTCTTTCTCTCTTCTCTTTATTTATCAATGGATCTATCTTTATTTATTAATGGAGGTTTGTTCATATTTGAACATGTCACTCCCGTAAATATTTAAAAAGTTATAAAAATGTTTTGAAGTTGTAGCGTAAACTGAACTTTATTGTGTTGGTATTAAAGTTAGTTTTCCAAATACTCATATTTGTTTACATGTTTGGCAAATATATCGCGAACGGTGATTAGGCGTTTTGCGCTCAATGTCTGTCACATTCACGTAGAATGTGACAGTCCATCGTAACAATACGCCTGGTTTTCCCAAAGAGTTAAGTAGAGGTGTACGGTGTACCTATAGTACACCCTCTTTTTGGTCAGTTATGTTTATGTCCCATGTACCTAATGAGAGGCGACACGAAACCGGACCCCAAGCTGCTACTGAGAAATTCTAGATAGGAAACCCAATAACACGCTTGCGTCCACTAGACCAGCGAGGCAGTCTATACAATAACGTTGAATTTATTAGCGATCGGACAGTATAATGGAGATGAATGAAATTAGTCATCAGGAACATTACTACGTAGTCTTTTTCACTTAAAACACTATGAATTAATATACAGGGTTACTTGGTTACTTTCAATATGTAGTTTTTTTTAATTTAAATTGCCATTTTATCGAAAAACCCTTAAAATTTCGAAAGCTATTGAATTTCGGCCATACATATGGGGGGTTTAATTAATTGCATTTTGGCCCCCCTATCAGCTCCTGACGGATATACGTTAAATTACAAGTAACCCTAACCCTGTATATCCGGACACTACGACTTTAAAAGGGTTCCGTATTTTACAGCGGATTCCTAAAGGTCTGTCGTCTGCGGTCTTCCTAAGTAGGTAGGTAAGTATACACTAGAAATGTATTTCTCCTGAGTATTGCTTTGAAATCAATTCCAACCTTAACGTTTGTAAAGCCAGGTTCAATTTGTACGGTTTATTAACTTCGGTTCGAAGATAGAAATGCAAAATGTATTGAAGTGAAAATACACAAGTAGGAACACACGTAAACTCACGCCATTTTTTATAAGGAAATAACAAAAACAAAACTTCAGAACGTCACGTGCTACGATACTTATACATAAATACACTTTTTTTCTTTATTCACTTTCACACTACGCGCGCTGGCAAAAGCACTTTTCACATACACGGCACCGTCATTATTTGTGGCTTTGTACCACCTCGGTTCCATATTACTCTCTGAGTCACCAATCAGGTTGTATTTGTGTAGGTAAGTCATAAAGAATCAATAAAAAGGACTCGTCATTTTCCTGCCCTTATATTTATTTGGGGTCGGCGCAACATGTCTTTTTCTTCCATACTTCTCTATTAGTCGTCGTCTCGGTACTTAGTTACCCCGTTTGTAACCATATCACCATTCAAACAGTCCCTCTATCGTTTCTTCGGCCTTCCCTTACTCTTATAGCCATCGACATTCGTTACCAATATAAATTAATCAAGACATCCTTTCATATCATCGCTATCGGATCTTCTGCTCCGTGGACGCAAAGATTCTTGCTTTTTTTTTTTTTTTTATGTACATTGTGCATAATGTACATTCAGTTCGCGTAACATTTCGCTTAGATCTATGATACAATATCCCGGATACGGTTCCCCAAGTTTAATCTCAAGGGATAAAGGATATTTCCGTATCCCGGAATCTAATTTACATTGAACCTAAAAACCGGCGCTACGGTTGTCACAATTTGTTGGATATTAAATTATCAAGAAAGGTCAGTGAGTGAGTATGTCTCCGGTGTGGTTTTGTAGTTAGTTTATTTGCATGTGGCCTTAAGTGAAGAGAAGCTTGGAATCATCGGTTTCATTTATTTAGGTATTAGCTTTTGCCCGCGACTTCGTCCGCGTGAAATTTCTTGATCCCCCAACCCATGTCGTCGCATCGCATCGCCTGCCTGCGCTATTACTTCGATTTCGCTTAGCGTTCTCTGTGAAATTTTTCATTTTGCTAGGCTCCTAAGGGCCTTAGGCGTGATGTTAAATAGCCCATAGCCTTCTTCAAGAACAAGGCTATCAAATGCAAAAACATTTTTTCAAATCCGTCTGGAAGTTCCAGACATTAGCGCGTTGAAACAATCAAACTCTTCAGCTTTATTATTAGTATAGATAGATACACGGATATCGGACACGGATATAAAAATTATCGACCATCGCTTTCGACTCCCTAATTGCATGCGTGTGCATTGAATGCTCGCAAATAGCAAATGTAACAAGTGAATGCCCCGCCCATTCTATGTATGTGTGCTATTAGAAATTGATTTAGTGTAGCTGCTTTCTTCTTAGTGTGCGTGTTCAAATTTTAAGTGTGTGTCGTAAGTACACTGTTTGTTAATGTTGTAATTATTTGGGTGGGAGATAAGCGGTGGCACTAGGACTCCTTACTATTTCGCAATGAAGGCATATCTCCGGATATCTATGGATAGATATGTATGTAGTAGTAGTGCTCCCAAAACAATGAAGGGAAACGTCAACAGGATACATGGCATATGTCCTAGAACCAAAAATTCGAAGCCATGTGACATCCGCTGACCCGCACTGGGCCCGCGTGGTGGATTATGCCTCACTCCTTTTCACAGAGGCCTGTGTCCTAGCAGTGGAAACATTATAGGCTGAGTATGCTTATGTAAAGAGAAGCTTGGAGCTCATCGGTTTAGTTTCATTTAATTTAATGTACACGCATGTGTAAGGTAGTGTATTACCCTCCTACATTCAATAGCCTTCGCAACGTCTAGTAGACGAGACGCTTAGAGTCCTACATTAGGGGAACGTCGCAATTTCCTGAAAATAGATCGCGCTTGCTATTGCTTTTGCACCCATCAATCATTTCTTGTATCCGCTCGTAAGCCTGAGCTACGGAGCATGAACCCACTTTAAGCCACTATATTTGGTAGAACAAGCTGTAGCTGCTGTGTATGTATTACAGTTCACGAGAACGCAGGAATTCGGTTTTGAAGTCGGTGAAGTCTCCTCCACTCTAGATGTCCTTTTATAATTATAATTAGGTACAGTCAACAAAAGAGATAAGTATGCAGGATCGTCGGACATAGTTGAAGTTTAGTAAGAAACGGATGGATGTTCTCGAATAAAATTTAATTTAATTGATAGAAAACAAACAGCTGATTTATCAAATTAAATTTCAGTCGACAACATCCATCGGTTTCATACTAAACTTCAACTATATCCGACGATCCTGCATACTTATCTCTTTTGTTGACTGTACCTACAGATATATTAATTCATATCCATATTTATTTATCAGTTTTGAATACCACGCTCCCGAGATTCCCACACGACGCTCAAACATAGCTAAGTACTAGAAAATAGGAAAGTTTGAACAACTTCTTTTTCCGCAATTCGTTAGGAACAGCAAATATCCGCGTATTCGAAGTTAAAACACGAAAAATACGTGTCAAAGTACGGCCCAGACGAAATTCAAAAAGCTGCATACTGCAGTTGAACAGTGAAATTTCTATTACGTCATGAGATTTCCAATTTCCGTGCGTCCGTCCGTTTTCATTGGTCTTCCAATCAACTGTCGGTGAACATACCTAGGTACGAGTATCTGAAGTGCAGTAAACATATTTTTTAAACATCGAGCTGTAGGAAAATATTTTTTGGTCAGATTGGCGTCTGTATGAAAATGATTAATGTTGCACAGAAACTTATCTGACCAAAAGTATCTTAAATGCGTAAAGCATTTATTGTATACAGGGTCACATTAAATTAGCTAGCGAAACTTTGCAGACGTGATGATCGCATTGATATCTAACACGATCAAATGAAAATAATATGAAAATAAAAAAGATTTTATGTTTTTTTAGGGGTCAACGACCGCTGGTAGTGTTGTTGCACAAAGCTTGTGTTAGGAGACTCCACTCAAAATGGAACATACAAAAGTGGTATGTGGTGTTATAAAACTTAGCAATAGATTTTAGTCGTTACATACCTAAATAACCATTAACACAGATTTGCTGCCAGTTTAAAAAAAAATTGCTTCTGAATGAACAATAAAAATCGGTTCCTTACTTTTAAAACTTTACAATAAACCTGAATACAGACGGTGAGGAATTTCCGGGGATTACAAAGATTGGGTCCTTTTTCAACCGTCCGGGCCTATTTGGAAAATATTGTGAGGTTTATTACTTACCTAACTGTTATTCGCAGTAGTTCCATTCCTAAAAATCAATATACGTAATGGAACTAGGGTGGCACATCTCTATGGTGGTATGGTTCAGTCCCACCCTACCCCCAGGGGTACGGCCAGGGGTATGGTGGGTCCGGAGTGAGTATAATGACGTCAATCTCAAAGACTTGTTGACAAAGACATTATTTAATCAAGAGAACGCTCTCTTCTACTTAGATGCTCCTAAGAGTCCTCGTTGCCCTTGTGTTCGACTGACAAGATAACACGAAACAAGAAGCCCTTCCGAGGTCTCCGTCAAATTGTCACTTAAGGTTAACATTGAGTATTTCATTACTAAGTTCAGAAAATATTTACATAATACAAGCTTAAAATAATATTAACACATTGAAGGACATTGAACGAGACACAATAGAAGTTTTATTGTTATTACATCGAGGGGGGTTAAGTATTGAGCAGTGTTAATAATATGTACAGTCAGGCATCAATTTTGCATAAGCATAATTGCTGTGATAATACCGGCCGCCTCGCGCCGCAGGCCACATCTGTGTGTGTAAGTCGAACACGCATTGGCTAGCGTCACAGTATAAGCTAGCGTCGAACGAAACAAAACATATCGTCGCTTTTACGCACACGGTACTACGTAATTACACATAACCTTGGTGGGTTCATACTACTGCTCAAATTCACTTTATCATAGCAAGTATAGATAGCTGGTAACGTAACCTAATGGTTTAGCAAACGTGAAAGTCTGGGTTCCAATCTCGAGATGTGAGACTTATTTTTCTTTTCAACAATTATCTTTTTCGTTTTTTTTTTTTTGTTATTCAATAGAGATAATAAAGGAGAATAATAATGTAATCATTTTTATGTTTTTATTATTATATTGTTATGGTTATGTTATATGGGGTTCAAAAATAAAAATGTTTTATACTTAAGTGATTTCAAAATGTTTATTCGTTATAAACAGTCATATTTATTAGGACTTATTGCGGTTATAGCTTAAGTATTCATTTTCATTATGAAAAGAAGATTGAAACTAAACCTCAAAATAATCCTTATTACGGATATGACACAATTTTATTTTAATATTACTAAAATCAATTTATAACTTAATACTTTGTATAAATGTTCTTGTTTATTATTTCCAATCAAATATTATGTTTTTGAGCTGGTTTTCGTTTGCACGGCGAACGCTTCGTAAACACTTGTTGAATAATTCGGCAAAATATCTCGGAAACCACTTGTTTCATATTCACTGACCAGCTGGGCCTTCCACTTCGCTTTCGACTGGCAAGGCTACCCTCTTCCTTATATCTTTTGACCCTCCGACTCACAGTAGGTAATTTCTCTAAAACAAAAAAGGAATACTGTTAGGCTACTAGCAAAATTATAAAATATTATTACTATTTTGAAACAAAATTATTTTGAAAATAGATGTTTCAAAATGATTATAATGATTATATATTATAATTATGCTTAATATTATATCCATCATTCCAAAAGTAAATAAATAAACTTTAGGAAATATTATTTTTTTTTTCTATTTAGGGCTTATGGTAAATATAAAACGTTTAAAAAAATAACTACAAGGATCATTATTTATACTTTAATTAGATAAATGTTCGATAAAATAATGAAATCATAATACTCACAGTCAGTCCGGTTTCATCAAATACTTATTTGTGATATAATAACAAGTCCATATTTACGCAGCGCGATAATATCAGCTTTCATCTCGATATTTAATTTGCTTGCATTTCAAAATGAACTACAACACCGCTAATAGATTAAACACACTTCACATATCAAATTATCCACCAACCAAGAAGCAACAACATTCTATTTAGTCGGGGACTAGCGGTGAATGAGTTAAGCATCTGTCTACCTTATGTTTTATTTATTTAGATTTCTGCGGGTATAATCATAAAGTTTTACGAACTATGTGAACAAGACGAACATGACACGGAACTATATTCGAGTAATATGCGAGTGTGTGTGTCTAATTACTCATTAAAAGAAGGTCGTAAGTCAAACTAAACGTCAAGCTATTGCTTTGTGACTTTGCCTATGGACTTTTGGAGCCTACTGTACACGTACTTATATAAAAAAATAAGGAAAATAATCATAGGGTATCAAAAAATTCGTCCGCATCGCTGTCAACCGGAAAAGTGCCCAAAAGGCTAGCAGCATTGCCACGTTTATGGCGATGCTGACTCTTTGGCCAAGATTTCAGAATAATAGGTTTGTTAAGGATTTTTTTTATTAATCAGTGAGCTGCAAAACGTGTCAGGATTTAAATAAGTTCAAATAAAACGCCCCAACTGGATCATTCAAATAATTTTATTCCTTTAAAACCTTTTTTCTCTTTTTTTTTTTCTCTCTTATGCACACTTGTTCTTTCAGCTCACTTTAGACATTGGCAGAATAGTCGACATCGGCTTTGCTTGCCATTTATTAAAAACAGAATAGAAATAAAACGCCAATTTTTTTTTTACCCGGGAACCTTGAATTTTCGAGAGAATAGGTTACTTCTAGGTAAGCATACAATAATAGCCTTGACTCGGGAAAGGAATTCTATTTTACCCATATTTGCAGAATTTTTACGCGAGTAAAGATTTTCATGACGTATTATGTAAAATATGACAAATACCGTTACTTCCCGGGTTGTCGACAAACAAGCCTACTTAAAGGCTTTTAACATAAATATTCGTTTTATACTGAAATTGTGAATGTAAGAAGAGGGGATTGTGCATAAGGATGTGAAAAACAGCGAAAAGAAGATTTCGCTTTGTGACAACCTGTAGACAATTCATGCGAATTTTAAATGAAGTGTGTTGTTTTGATACGAAGTAATTTCTTGTGTTTGTGAAGATGATGCGCTTCGCGAATTTTCGGCGATATGGGAAAGATCGAATCGGACAAAATTTAACACCTAATTAGCGACAGAGAACAGAGGGAACAATTCTCGTAATTTTAAGAACGTTCACAGCCTAATCTGTCTCATTCTGTCAAAACTACCTCTAATTTCCCTAGATTTTTGACAAATTTCTTTATTGTCGCTGAGATGAGATTGCGACCAGTTTTTGAATTGAGTTTGGGAATTTGCTTTCAGATTACGAACAAATGGACATAAATTTGTTAATATTTTTCGTTTGAACTCAAAGTGGCCAACGGTATGCCTTTGTGTTGAATGACCATTTTAAACCACTCTGCTTTAAACAAAAATGGTTTGTACTTTTAGGCTCGATTTCCCATTATTATTCAATTTATCTTTGAAGCATCCCTTTATTTTCGGTTGACAGGCCCGGGAGTGGTGTTTACATAAATTGGCCATTAGTACGATGGATGTCCCACTTTATAAGTTTCCTGTTATGTTTGCGTAGATATAAGAAAAATGTAAATGTCCTATTCTCATTATCATAATGCAAATGGGAATCTATCTCCTCGGGAAATAATATGGTGAGTGTCGTTAGCGAGGGAAAAGAACTCCTTATGAGTTTGGTAATCATTGTTTTTGTTGATAAATAATCACGTTGGAATTTAAAGTATTTTTTATAGTCGGGGATGAAATAAAATGGATGGTACCGAAAGGCGTTCGCTGGCAGATTTTAAAAATGAATCACGATGACGTCGGTCATTGTGGTTATGATAAAACCTTACAGCGGATCCGTAAAAATTACTGGTTTGCCAAAATGCGCAAATTCGTAAAGAAATACGTTTCATCCTGCCTCGAATGCTCACACCACAAAACACTTGGTGGTAAGCGTGAAGGCGAACTGCACCCTATAGAAAGGCCAAGCGTACCGTTTCATACGGTTCATGCTGACCACTTGGGTCCATTTATAAGGAGTAAAAAGGGCAATTGTTATTTACTCGTTTTGGTCGACGACTTTACAAAATATGTTATCGTAAAGCCGGTTAGAGACACTAAATCGGCGACCACGATAAAAATACTCAAAGATCATATCAGCTACTTTGGAGTCCCAACACGCCTTATCACCGACAGGGGCACCAGCTTCACTAGCGGGGTTTTTAGGGAGTTTGTAATGCTATACGGCATTAAGCACATTATGAATGCCATGGCAACTCCCAGGGCGAATGGTCAAGTTGAAAGATTCAACAGGACCATATTAGACGCCCTTTCTACTGCAACCCACGGTAAAGACGAAAAGTCTTGGGATGAGCAAATTCTCGATATACAATTAGGTTTAAATACTACGACTCATAAGACGACGCAAAAGACTCCATCAGAGTTACTTTTCGGATTCAAAATTAAGTGTAGGAGTGAAAGCATACTGAGTGAGGTTTTAGACGACACTGTGACCGTAACATCGGCGGAGAAATTAGCAGAATTAAGGGACGGTGCTGGAAAGAAAATTAGTGAGACTCAGATTAAAGATAGGGAAAGGTTTAACCGTTGTAGGAAACCAGCCAAGAATTATTCAGTAGGAGACTTAGTACGTGTACAGGTTCCTAAGGATGGACAATCACAAAAACTGGCTGTCAAATATCAGGGTCCGTACCGGGTAATAAAAGTACTTCCCAACGATAGATATGTCATCGAAGACACTCCCCTATCGCGCAAAAATAATTGTCGTTACGAAGCCGTCGTAGCGATCGAAAAAATGCAGCCCTGGTTAAATTTTAGTAGAAACTTGGAAAGTAGTTGTGAAGAAAGTGGTTCAGATAATGAGTAAAAATACATTTATAAATAAAAAACTAAATAAAAGTTATGTTTTTGTTCGTTAAAGTGTTTATTTATATAATCAAATATAAATAAATTACAATGAAATATGATGTACTATGATTAAATAAAATTATTTCGATTATATTAGATTAGTGTTTCATGTAATTATAAGCCTCGATCAGCATTTGTTTTGTGTCTAGATATCAGATCCGTATAGATGTTTATATCATAACATTATTAATGTTTTAGTATCAGTCTTACATGCTACAGGTTCTGTTTGGTTTGGGTTCCATGACCATGACAATAATTATTTCATTGCCAATTGTACTGTGGTACAATAATAACAGCAATGATTTCTTTCTCAGTCCAATTATGTTGTAATAAATGTAAAAAAAAAAAAAACTGTTTATTCCGATAATAGTAACGTCATTCTTTTTCGCGAAGGAACTCGCTTTCACAGGAAGGCCGAGCTGTAAGCCTAATTAGTATAATGCACGTCTGATTAATATTATTCTATATATCTTTGAATTATTATACCTTTAATAGATGTTGTATTGACTGTATTAAGTAGCAACAGGTAAGCAGGTAGACATTTTTAATTTATAGTGAAATATATTACACTGTGAATCTAAATGATAATAATTAAATGTATTATTAATTATCAACTAATTGTAGATGACTAATCGTTTGTTAATAGCCATTATATTAATTTAAGATAGTGTATTCATAATCGATGTTAATGTCATAACTGACAGTCGTTGTGATCGACACATCCCGCAACCGTTGTACAAGAAAAAGGTGAATTTTATGATTAAAGTGCTCTGGAGATATTACTGGATTTTACTTCTGCAACACTTCTGAGGCCACCCCGATACTTGTTTCTTTACCTGTTCTGTATAAGTCTGTGGGACTAAACGAAATAGAAAAAACTTTTTCCGGGCTGCTACGGCGTAGCTGTAAAATAGCGTCACGGCTACACCTGCTACGCTTTCGTAGCAGATATTCAAATTGCTACGCGTAGAATACATTGTTTGTGTGAGTTCTACGGTATTGTAAGCATATTATGTGGCATCTAAGATTAAGAAAATAGCGGTTATGGAATTGAGTAGCTGCGCACTTTTTAGGATATATTTTTTATGAGTAGGCAATAACAGATTATGTTGGTAGTCAGGTGAACAACAAAAAAAGTAAATGAAAAAAAAAATACCTATGTATTTTTCATCAGAATTCACTACTTATTTTCCCATTTTCCTAAACAAACCTTCATTGCTGTTTACACTTACGCAGATGTGTCCTTACCCCTACAAAATCTTATCTACGAGTACAACAATTCTTTGTCACCTGCCATCAAAGACGACGTTTATCACAATGTTAGTTCAGCTGTTTAAAGCATCAAGTTGCATCAAGTCGCCCTTCGTCACGCCAACGCTGAACTTTCATTCTGTAATGAATGCATGCGCCCCTTTTCACAGACTTTCAATTAGCCGGAGTGACAGCGTGAAGAGAGAACCGACGACGTTTTGCATGCTACGTGGGCGACGACCTTATCTATCAAAAAGTACTCTGTGACCTTATGCCAAGGAATGTAATAGGAGTTGTGTTGTTTGACAAGTATCTTGTTTGGTGTTCGTTTGTTTTTGAAAAGAAGTTCCATATCGCCGGTTATGCTTTGCACACTAAGAGCGAGGCCACACGATGCGTTAACGTTAATTAATTCGAGCTATAGGGTGATAGGGTGCCACACGTTTACCGCGGTGCGCGCCGCAGCGCATCACCCCTCCCCGCCTCGTCTCGCAGGTCACAAGCGAGGCGCGCTTACGGTGCGATGCCGCATGGCGGCGCAACGCAAAAAAAAAAAATTACCTATAGAACATTTTATTTTTATTTTTGCAAAACTTTCTTGTCCCACGTAGGTATGGCTAATTACTAATTTTATTATATCAATTATTTGGCGGTCCATTTTACGAGCTGATTATTACTATGATACCTACCCAACATTCACCTTTAATCACCTCCTAGACCCTAACATCCAATTTCTGATTTGAGAACTTATCAAACTACGTGAAATTCTAAATTTCTTTGCAAAAAATGTAAGAATTTTTTTATTTCGTGGGCTACATTGAAGGAGTTGTCAGTCAGTTGTTGTAGTGCTTAAGTAGAGTTAGACAACTTCTATAAATTGAGAACTTGTCCAACTTCAATTTTCAATTCAGAAACCGAATGTTGTACTAGCTAGTTGTTATTTGCAAGTAAGACCATGCGCATGAGAATATGTATTTACTGTAGTGAATATACGTAAGATGAATTACCTTGAAGTTAAACCTTATCTGTCCTCTGCAGACGACCTCCGCAGTATACAAAGTTGCACCCTCACTGTGCAACGTAAACAAGGGTTATTTTATAGTATACGCTAGAAGTACAGTTCTGAGCAAGATTTCTGGTCGTAAAGTGTGCCAAACTGCTGAATATAAGTACCATACACTAGAGTGTGTTTGATGATACCATTTGTCAAGCAAAGGGCATGACATGTTTCATTTAATGGAATTTTAAATGGTATTAAATCCAGTTAATCTCGTTTTAAATAATCATAGAGTGCCCATGAAGGAACATGCAATGAAAAATTGTATTTTCAGTTGGTTCTTTGCAGAAAAAATACTAAAGGCACTTTAACTTTTTCTTTAAATTTTTTAATCAGTAGACCAACTCCCGTAATTAAAAACTTCAAAATCTAGTCGCAATCTCATCTCAGCGACAATGAATGTTAAAAGCTTGACAAAAATGTAGGGAAATTAGAGGTATTTTTGACAGATTGAGACTGAGATAAGACTGTAGACGTTCTTAAAATTACGAGAATGGCCCCCTATGGTTAATATGATGTATCATGTATGATCTATATTTTGATTATTTATAAGTCAATCTAAATCGCAGCTCGTATTATAAAATACGTGTGGCACTCGGGGACTGCCGCGGTAAAGCTATTGCATAGCAACGCACACAAACACCGTGCCGAAGTCTGCCGAACTGATACGACGTTAGACGATGCTTAGGTTTATTTTCGTTACGGAATTTCTTCATTCGGTCGCCGCGCTCAAAGCCCAAGATAAAAGCTATGCAATAGCTTAATAACAGTAAAAGCATACCTACATGACTGCATTCAACTGTACGTCTACTGACGGAACCTATTAAACTTACCTTAAGTTGATACAAAGTTGTGGATTAGGTGTCAAGTGAGCCGGAACGGTTCACGGATAAGCAGACTGCCTTCATAAGTTATGAAAACTGTCAACTTTTGAAAGATGGCGGAATGAAAATGGATGTTACATAATATCAAGCCTTGTGTCCCCGAAGGGTTGGGCAGAGGTGAAATTGATTGGTGGAATTTATTTCATAATAAATTAAGTGACCGCTAAGATGTTTTACACTTCACAATAGATTTAATACGATTTTCACCATCATGTAAAGCATTTATTCCGGAAGGTGTATGTGTATAATACATTATTATTGAACTCAGATAAAGTACAGAAACCTAGATATTTTTAAATAAACCCATTGCACCCATTGTGAAGCAAGGACCGGCTACTAGTTTTAAAAAAAGGTGCGTGTACAGCACCTTACCCTGACAGCCGGGACAAATGGCTTAACGTGCTTTCCGAGGCACGGAGGGGTCTCGGTATGTAGAGATGGTCACCCATCCACAGACCAAACGCGGCAAGCGTAGCTTAACCTGATCGATCGACCTGTGCGGCTGTTATTATTCAGCCACGCCTATTTAACATAGGTATTATTGTAATATGGAACATAAAGGCTATACTCGACAGAACATTTACCTTTATTTCCCCTTCGAATATTATTATAGGTTAAAAGCTTATAATATCGTATAATAGCTTTCTCCAGTAAATTAATTTTATGCGAATTGGTTTTACCCTTCACAAATCAAGCGAATGTTTTGTTCACTGGCATTCTGTTATTCCTTCATACGATCATATTATCAATTCAGTGAATATTATTCATACATTGAGAACATTTCCAATGTATGTCTTGTTTCGGATTTCGTTTGTTTTACATTGTATTTCCAGTGGTAACGACAGCGACTTACGATTTGTAGGTCGTAGGTTCGAACCCGGACAGGCGAAGCGTTTTACTTTGTGTAAATTATTTTATCATCACTGCTCTCAAAACGGTGAAGGAAAACATCGTGAGGAAACCGGCATGTCGTAGAACCAAAAAATTCGAAGACATGTGACATCTACCAACCCACACTGGGCCCACTTGGCCCACTTCTTCTCACCGAGAGGAGGACCTGTGTTCCAGCAGTGAGAACATTATAAGCTGCAATTATGTTATGCATTGTATCTTACGTACAGACGCCAGCACATCAAGCTACCCGAAACTGTCAAATTATCTCAATCAACCTTGAACCTTATGCTTTTGCACTAAAGTTGAAAATCTATTTAAAAAAATGACAGATTGTAGTAGCTTGATGTGCTGGCGTCTGTACAATGTGGGTTCGTGATTTCGAAAACAGCCACACCATGAGGTATTCTTGCATGTCCTGCCGACACGACATATCGTACCATATCAAAGCGAACAGAGTTCGTTTTCAAAATTAACCTAAGACTAGGGAGTTAACTAACTCCTTCAATTGAATGCAATGCCTTGACATGCCTTAGGAGAACAAATTTAACTTGGTTCTCTACAGTACTGACCCCTTTGACTCAGAATGCCTGTAACGAAAGAATACAGAAACCTGGACGTCTCACAAATTGGCATGTTTCGGAATGGACATCTCCCTGTTGTAGCAATGATGAATTACCATACCTTTAAAACGAAAAAGCGTCGTATGAATTTGGAACAAAACGAGTAGGTACTCAGATATTTAGGTAAAGTAAACTTGACGTGGAGTTAGGCAACGTGAACCTTTTTTAGTGAGTTTATTTTTTATTTTTGTGCGGTAGTGGTAAACTGGTAGAAATCGACACGTAACGGCAAAGCGTTTGGAATTTTTTTTTTTTTTTTTTTTTGATTTTACATATCTCGGGACCATGGGGTCCCGGTCCTTTGGTAAGCGTACGAGGGGCCGAAGCCAACTCGCAGAGGCCCCTTAGGAAATTTTAATGAAATGTGGCACCAACCGACGATTATCCCTGTATGCACTATGCAAGTGCACCCAAGGATAACCCCCGGTTCGTGTAGGACTATTGCGGGATATAGAAAAATAAAAAGTTGGACTATGGGTTTGGGTGGCTAAAGTGAACTGGTTACCAAGAATTATGGAAAAACTATGACCCCTGCCTGATCAATGTTTTATATATACATATAAGTATATAAGCGTCTTGGAAGGTGTAGGTAGGTCTTCTGTGACCCTTCTTTCATATTGTCTGACATGGTGCAATCGTAGTGAGCGTGAACTTTGATTGGGGACAGTTTACTTCGCTTGTTTGACGCAAACGTTCTGAAGGGAGGTTTTCGAAATTGTTCGTTGAAAATAAAGATAGATCGAAGAATATGTAAGATTTTTGAAAGGATAAAATATCAGTTAAAACATGGGAATTATTACGGACAAATACGTACATCACTACACTACATACCTATTGATATATTCACATCACAAGCTCATTGAAAATCTCGTTGATGAACTAGCAGACATTCTTATTACACTACCTTATTGATGAGACCAATTACTACAACTTGTGCGGGTTTGCGTAGAAAAGAAAACAGTTAATGCTTACCGCATAAAGGTTTGTATGAAGGGTTAATGACACCCTTTCTTCTAACCAGAAAGGACCGTAACAACGAAAATGTAACGCAACGGTGAACAAAAGAACAAAAAACAAATAAACCTGAAACAGTTCTCGTGTTCACTGACCCACAAAATTCTGCTTATTTAGAAAACAAGCCAACAAGATAATAATCATAATAGAAGGAAAGTACATACATTCAACAAACGACACTGTTATGGGTCATTCAAAATTTATGTCGAATCATATAGTTATGAGACCACTACCTAAATTAAGTTTTTATGGGTTCTGCTGCGTCAAGCATGGGGTGGACATAGGAAGTGTTTTATAAGATAAGAAAGTTTCGATCACGATGATTATATTTTAGGGAGTATCGAAGGCCCGGTTTTCATGGTTTTTGAAGCTCGATTTATCCATATCTGGTTATTTGAAAAATGTTATTTTATCGCAAGCACAACAGCTTGTTGAGTTGAGTGCAGTTTTTCTGTGTTGAGCAGTCGCTCTGTATCTTAGAGAGAGTATGCGCAAAAGACAAGTCACTAAATAATAATAAAACAAGACTTATCTTGACTTGGCTCGCGAGGTTGTCGACATGTGGGATGTGGACTCAGCGATCATTGTGCCGATAGTCGTGACTGCCAATGGGTTAATAGCCAAGAGCCTCGACCAACACCTAAGGAGGCTCTCGTTGGGCAGCTGGATCAAGGGCTTGATTCAGAAAGCGGTACTTCTGGACACGGCCCGCATTGTCAGGAGGTTCCTCTCTCTGGAGCCCTGACCGCCGGTAGTTTGGACCCTGTTCCCGATACCGGTGGGCTACTATTTTTTATATTTTTAAATGTTTTTATATATTTTATATGCTTATATTTAAAAATATAATTTATATGTAAATAATGAAATAAAGGAATAATAAGACAAGCACACGTATTAGATCCAGTCGTATGAGTGAACGGGACAGAAACATATTTTCTCAATCTGCTTCGTGTATGCAAACTTTTTGGCTAGCACATGTTGTCTGTATACAGTTGTACTTGTCTATTCTGATGAATTTTTGTCTTATGTATTGCCTTTAGACAATAATGAAGGTTATAACTAAAACATTGCAACTGGCATGATGATCAAACGCAAGAATAGCGATCAACACTGTACAAATCGCAAGTCTCAACTGATCAAAAATAATGGGAAAACTTTCGTCTACTGATTTATTTACCTTATAAACCGTCCACAAGTCCACTAATGAAATTGTTTCTTGAAAGGCCCGTCGTCCAGACGTGACTTACTAACGCGTTATTAACTAGTTTGTGATTGGTTGCGTCGTGTACAGTCCGCCATTAAAATACTAGTGCTGTGACATTCTGCCTACTCATTGGTGATTTGAGATTGTAACACGTAACTTTTAAGTAACGTCGTGGACGAGAGGCTAAATTTTCATTAGTACAGGCACCAACGATACACTTATTTCTGTAATGTTAATATTTTACATAGTTTTTTTTTTTAGGAAGACTAAGTAGGTACATCATATTATCATCAATGGAAGTGGTGAGAACCGTCAGTGTTTCACAAGTTTACGACCACTAACAGAGGCGAATATACTTGCATTTCGTCCTGCACTACTTCCGAAATATCGGTCATAAAATGTACGCATAAACCCGCCATGTCACGAGTAACTACCGTACTATGTACATAGATGAATCGGCATAAAGATTATTATGGAGAGGCTTTGGTTCCCTGAACTGTAATTGCGTAACACACTTTTAATCAGTATCCTCAAGGATTTTGAAAGAAATTCCTAAACCATTGCTTCATAGCTTTGAAAAATTCGTCTGTTCAACAACATAAATAACGCAAATGTTGTTGAACTGCCAAAATGAAAGGCATTGCCATTGTTAGTGTGGTGTTGTGTGCGGTATTGTGTATTTTGTTTGTGTTATTGTGTGTTGCGCACTTACCGCGCTGGTATAGCATAATTCTTTGCTGTAAGAAAATCACTAGAAGAAAAGTGGGTATGAAAAGTTACCTTAAAAAATAATAACAATATTCAGAGATCATTTAGGGACAGCGTTGCTGAGTTCCAATGTTGGAATCCAAGGTATGAGTGCTGTTAAATTGTTATCTTAAATAAATTACAGAAGAAGGTATCTTTTTGTCATTCATAATGAAGGCAAAATATCATACGAGTACATACAAAACGCCTCGGTCGCGACTCGGTCACAAAATGGCAGCTAAAACTGCCCCTTATTATTTATCGTGTTTGACTAGGCTCTCGCTCAATAAGATTTATTGGGCAGAGCCAATAAATTTATTTGAAAGGAACTTTGTTTTTCTTAACTGATAAAGCTATGATCAGACAGGTTAGTATAATTGAGCATACTCCTGCATGAGACTTCACAAATTATACAGTTAATGGTACTTAACACGCTAACACGGGTATACAAGTTCAAATACCTTGGACATGTCTTGACCGCGGGCATAAAGGACGATGACCATATTTAGCGAGAGCGAAGGGCGGTGTCGCTTAGGGCAAATGTGATAGCTCGCAGATTTGCACGTTGCTCACGGGGTGTTAAAACAACCTTGTTTGTGCATACTGCACTTATTTTTACACGTGCAGTCTGTGGGCCGATAAAGCAGGTACCGTACAGCGTCCTTCGCGTTCAATATAATAATGCGTTCAGGATATTGATGGGGTTGCCCCGCTTCTGTAGTGCGTCAGGTATATTAGCTGTAGCTGGAGTTAACTGTTTTTATACAAAGATGCGCTTCCCTGGTGCGCCGCGTGCAGGCCAGCCCCAAACTTATTCTGCGCTGTGTGGCGAGCAGACTCGATTGTGTATATGTGAGTCGCTGTGCAAGCTGTCCACCTCGGTGTTAGGCGTGTGACAGTGATTCACATGTATTCATGGTTTTAGGCTAAGAATAGAATAGGAATACTAACATAGGTAAGGAATATTGTTACTAACACAAATGAGTCATTGTTACTTGTTAAATAAATATATTATTATTAAAAGCAGATTCGCAGTATGAATTGTCAAAAGATAGAAAAGGAAAACACAATGATGATGATTTTATTCTTTTTAAGGATAACTATTGCACGAACCAAGGATTAGTCTACACTAATCCAAGGTTCGTGCTCAGACATTCATGTTTTTTCCGTGTTCCAAAGGATTAAAGCTTTTCGTTCATAATTATGCAAGATTACTCGTATTTTTTAAATTTGGAGACGACGTTAGCCCTATTTGTCTAAAACATTTCAGGCATCTAAGAAAATTCGTATTTTAAGGTAGCTTAGCTATATCCAGTAATAAATTATGTCACCTGAAGAGTAAGTAATCAGTAACCAGGGTCGTCGGATATAGTTTAAGTTTTAGTAAGAGACCGATGGATGTTGTCGAATTAAATTTAATTTGACAAATTAACTGTTTGTTTTCTATTAACTAAATTAAATTTTATAGATGAAAGTTCTGTTTTAAACTTCATCTTTGATCTTTCTAAAAATATGAAAGGTAGATTATGAGACGTACGCTTTTATTTGAGACCACGACTCGAAATTAAAACGCAAAGTTTCTTTCAAAGTTTCTTGTTATTAGTTTCTATATTTTTTTATTAATAAAGAAAATATGAAAACGAAAAATTTTATAAATAATCTCTTGATTCTAATTATTTCACGAATATTCTCGGAAACGATGGACAAAAGAAAACTTTTTAACAACCATATGACAGTCTTAAGGGAGCCACACTACTGTCATTTACTATGGGTACAAATTTAAATTATATGGGTTGCATCAGATAATTTAATGGTGGTGAAGTCCAGCAAAATAATAAAATAAACGAATCAATTACTTTGATGTGCGTAGAGCGATGATCGCAGTGACGATGTTCATTAAATTAATAAGGTCGGAAAAGCTCACTGCTCTTCAGTTTATTAATGCCAGAGAAATCAATAAAATACATTATCATCATCAACTCCGGTAAGAGCTCGTGGCTAAATGATAACAATAAGTCCGCTTGCCGCGGTCGGTTCGTGAATGGGTGACCATCCATTAAATATCGAAACCCCTCCGTGCCTCGGAAAGCACGTGGTCCCGGCTGTCATTTGTAGATCTTTGAGTCATTACGGGTAGTCAGAAGCCCGAAAATCTAACAACCAGTCTTACCAAGGGGTATCGTGTTAACCAGGTATTGAATTGTGGAGGTCAGATAGGCGGTGGAGGTCAGACAGGCGGTGGAGGTCAGACAGGCGGTGGAGAACAGACAGGCGGTCGCTCCATGTAAAATATACTGTCTTCTTAGCGTGTCGATAGCAATCTAAATGGACTCGGCCTAGAATTCGGCTGCTTGTGGCGCCATCACCAACGTCCATCAGTTCCTGTAACGTGCAGCTGACAGGACACGCAGGACACGATATTAAGTGTCCCATCGTTTGTGGACCAGCACCACATTTACACTCCAAGGCGGAGTCTATCGTAGTACCCAGCATCAGGGTTGTGGAGGCTAGACAGATGATGATCATCATCAACTTAGCCTATCATAGTCCACAAATACCTTCTAAGTATCGCTATAACTCCTAAGTAACATCGTAAGTCAATCTCACCCGGGGGCGTTCCAAGCTACATTTGCCACCTCTAATTGTACCATTTGTACCCCAGCCGCCCGCTCACTATAAAGTTAACAATACCGGGGTTGTGTCGATCCCGCCGTAAATCGTTCGCCATAAAACGCTAAAGGATTTATGATTGTGGCGCCAATCCTTACGTTTTATTGCTATGTACACTATAAACTAGCCCCCTTAATAATAAAGGTATTATATCAGATGAATAGTGTCCTGTAATGTTAATTGCTTTGCATACCTAGTATTGTATACAATCAAGTATTTTGTAACTGAACAGACAGCTGTGCTGCTGGGGAGTTTGTTGCGCCACTTCTTCTCCCCAGTGAACGCACTAGGAAGTGGTGAAGGGCGGGCGTTTTGAGGGACTGTCTTTTGTAATTTTGACGTTCGAAAAGTGCTGATTCTCAACCTAGTTTGAATAAATGACATTTGATTTTGATTTCACTGTCGGTACTACGGGTCGGTAGATCGGTAGATGATTTCTAGAAAACGGCATAGTTGGGACATATACGGAGCCCTATGTTGACATCGGTGAAAATGACAGATTTCCATGCCGGCCGACATTTTTCACCCGTTATTTGTGACGGCACCGCTCTTAATAAGGCGGTAGCACAGAATTTTTTAGGTTTTCAAAAGTGCAATGTCTTGCACTGCGTATACTGTAATCCTGCTCAGGACAGGAAGGACATAACATTGTAAAGCCTTTCCTGTCTAGCGTAGAATTGTGCTTACTGTTAAGAGCGGGCCCAATGACAGGATAAAATCTGATTTCACGATTTTGGCGTGACGACGTAGGTACGCAACGGAACTCGGTACTCCTTCAAGTGCAGTGCGTAGTAAGTATATGCAGGAAATTCAGATAAAAATTGGCCAAGTGCGTGTCGGACCTCGCACAATGAAGGGTTCCGTAATTTAAATGTATTTACCCAAGAACAAACTTAACATTGCAGTTGAAAAAAAAATCATGTTAAATACATGTAAAAGAAAAGAAAGAAAGAAAAAGTATTTATTGCGACTCGTACAGGAAGATCACAAACTAAACTAAACAAAGTAAAAAATAAAAAATCAAGTTATACAATAAAAAAAAAGTAACAAAAAGAAAAATGAAACAGAAAATCCTATACGAGGCCAAAAGGCTCCTATCTCAGCATGATGCTGCGACATTTAAAAAATAAATGTCACAGCGCTGGTATTCTGATAGGGCCTGCCGCTGTGATGTTACGGGCAGTTACATAAATATTAAAATAGATTTAATATCATGTACAATATTAGCAAATAAAATAAAGTATTAATTTTTAATCCGCGCAAGACGTAACCTCATTACTTGGCCTTGAGTGTCAGAGGCACTCTGGTGTGTCTGTGGCATTGCTGTGACAAGTAAAAGGTCGCAGGCGCCGACTTTCCGGCGTAAATAAATATATACATTTATAAAAATACATTACGGTAAGCACAGAATTAACACTGGATGGATGAAATGGCGGCAGGTCACGGGAACAATCTGCGACTCCCGCATTCCCCTTAAGCTTAAGGGGAAGATATATAAAACAATGATTAGACCTGCTGTCTTGTATGGATCAGAATGTTGGGCCACAAAAGGGATGAATGAAAGGCAACTGCATGCAGCAGAGATGAGGATGCTAAGGGGGATGTGTGGTGTTACACGAATGGATAGAATAAGAAATGAGTACATAAGAGGAAGTTTGAAAGTGGCGCCGGTAACGGAAAAGTTGTGTGGAAATCGGTTGTCATGGTATGGGCATGTGATGCGGAGGAATGAGGAAAATGTCGTGAGGAGAGTTTTGAGTATGAATGTCGATGGCTATAAGCGTAGGGGAAGACCAAAAAAACGATGGATGGAATGTGTGAATGATGATATGATTAGAAAGGGGGTGACTACCGAGATGACGTCTAATAGAGAAGTATGGAAGAAAAAGATATGTTGCGCCGACCCCAAATAAATTGGGATAAGGGCAGGAGAATGATGATAAAAATACATTACGGCTGTCAAGTGGAACAGCATTACAGTGAATATACAATAAAAGTGGAGTGTGGTAGTCAATTGTAAGTTGGTCGAATATCATTCGTAAACTTGTAAACTACTTAGCTGTGACAGTTTTCCTTTTAATTTCGTTATACCGGGTGATTATTATTACCGGTTCCAAATTTTTACAGGGTGTTCTACCCATGAATATAAACAACTTGTCACGTCTAACTCGGAGGCTGAAGACGAAAAGAGCACAATATCGTCGGCGAAACAGAGATTAGGATAATCTCTAATGGCCGATCATAATGCCCCTTTCCGTCCAGCCTGCTGCCAACTTTCGGAAGACTTCCTCCAGCACAGCTGTGAATAGTTTCGGAGACAGCGGGTCGCCTTGTTTAACTCCTTTCTCTATCTGGAAGGACGGTCCTGTCATGGAACTCATCTTAATCGCTGCAGTGCTGTTCATATAAATATTTTTTAGAAGATTAATGTAAGTGGTGTCTATGTCTTGATTCTGCAGGGCGTTAAAAATTGAGCTATGGGTGATACTACCAAAAGCTTTTGAATAGTCCACAAAGGCGATATAAAGTGGGAGCTGGAATTCTAAGTGTTTCTCGATAATTTGGTTGACGGAGTGAAGGTGGTCAGTAGTAGAGAGGCCGCGGCGAAATCCGGCTGTTCGGGAGGCTGATGTTTGTCTAGTGATCCTGATATTTTGTGTGTAAATTATTTCATCACCACTGCTCTCAAAACGATGAAGGAAAACATCGTGAGGTAACTAGCATGTCCTAGAACCAAAAATTCGAAGACATATGACATCTACCAACCCGCACAGGGCCCGCGTGGTGGATTACAGTGCACTCCCTCTCGAAGAGAGGAGGCCTGTGTCCCAGCAGTGGGAACATTAAAGGCTGATTATGTAATAATACCGCGTTCACAGAAGGCCTCAGCCGCCTCGTGCGACAAAAAAAATTGTGCAAAAAAAGTCTTCTTATAAATGTTGTGTCTCTGTATAATCCAATTTACACCGTACTTGTTTTGAGCCTCCCAGTATGAATTTATTGATTACATTAGAGTTCTTTCACTTCACGATGGACTCATAAATATTTATGGAGAAACTCTGACATACCTTAAGAGGTATACTTCTCCATTTACAATATTTTAAAGGTGATAATTCATTGAATTATGCAAATGTATGAAAGGTATCGAAGCGGTACAGTGGCTAATCATGAGAGTTAAACACAGTAGTTCAACTCTGTACAAACATTAAACAATATCTCGCTTGTATTCCCGGGAGGGGTAGGCAGAGGTGTACCTATAGCACACCTACATTTTGCCAGTCATGTTTACTTGTGGCTAAGTAATAACAGCCGCACGGGTCGATCGATCAGGTTAAGCTACGCTTGGCGTGGTTGGCCCGTGGATGGGTGACCATCTTTATATACCAAGACCCTCCGTGCCTCGGAAAGCACGTTAAGCCGTTGGTCCCGGCTGCCATTCGTCATTGCGATCTTTGACAGTCGTTACGGATCGTCAGAAGCCCGAAAGTCTAACAACCAGTCTTATCAAGGGGTATTTATTACCCAGTAACTGGGTTGTGGAGGTCAGCTAGGCAGTCGCTCCATGTAAAATACTGGTATTCAGCTGCATCCGGTTAGACTGGAAGCCGACCCCAACATAGTTGGGAGAAGGCTAGGCAGATGATGATTTTTAAGTCCCATGTACTTAATAGGGGGTGAGCCTATTGCCATCAACCGGGCACACATCCAGACTCCGAGCTGCTACTGAGAAAGGACATCATTCGTGTCGAACATTTTATATTATACCCAAAAATTAAATGCCAGAAAAAAAAAGTACAATTTTCTTATGGGAAATAAGATCTTAAGCATTTTTTACTATTACAGCGAAAGTCTGCCATTAACCCCCCGGCTGCTATTTGAGATTGAAAATGCCAAAAATCATATTTTTATAACACAAAGGCAAGTTCACTGGCGCGAAATGTTCCTTTAATGGGTATACCATTGTTGGAAGACATTTAGGTGTAGGTATTTAGGTATTAGGTACTTACGTTCAGTAGGTATATGAGATATTATATTAAGAAAGTCTAAAAATTCGTCGGCATCACTGTCAACAAGAAACGTGCCCAAAAGGCTGGCAGCATTGCCACGTTGTATGGCAATACTGATTCTTTGGCCAAAAAATAGGCCAGCCCTCTGGTCACGTGAAGAGTCGACCAACCGCTTGGCGATGTCTCGAAATACTAAGTGGGCACTCGGGCCCCATGGCCCTAGTGTTTCAACCCCAAACGGCTCAAATATATAAGTTCCAAAGAGATTGGAGGATTTGCGCCGTTTGAGGTTTTCCGCACCTGCAGCAGCCGCCCCGCCCTTTGTTTATAAATGTTAAATATTTGTAAATATTTGAATGTGTAAATATAAATATTTTTTTTGTAAATACAAGTAAAAAAAAAGAAAGTCTTGTATGATATTGTTGTAGATAAACGTTCGTTTGGGTATATAAAGGCAACACGAAGAATTTTTATCTGTTTGTCTGGATGCATGTTCCGCATTTGCGCAAAACGGCTGAACGGATTTGGCACACATATATAACCTGGATTAACACAAAGGTTACTTTTAATCGCGGTAGTACGTTCCCGTGAGATATTTTCCGGCATAAACGCGGGTGAAGCCGCGCGTAAAAGCTAGTAACTACTAAAAGTTTAGATTTCTCATCTTCGAGTCTATTGTCAAAGAGAATTTGACGCCATGATTTATCTTCTGACTCTGCAAGTATCACCAGATTGATAGTTATAATGTGACTTCTATGGTACACACTACACAGCAGGTCTGTGGTAACAAATCCAGTATAAGCTGACTCCAAAATCTATTGAAATTCCGCACAATGTACGCCAGCTTAATGTCAAACTGTTAATACCCACATGCGGTCAGCTGTACCTACTTTAAATTATCTTTAGAGGGACTCTCATTGACTTACGCTAGTGAAAACGAGTGCGAGGATACCTTACAAGAAATGAGCGTTGACTTAAAACCATTCAGGTTTAAAATCGACGCTCATTTCATTTTGAATTGATTGACATGTTGATTAACCCAACTGCAACTACGAGTATGTATCACCTTTTTCTTGAATATCACATAAAATGGAAACATTCTACTGACTCCACTCAGTATAATGTGCAAACTTCTTTGGAATAACAAAAAGGATAAAATGAAAGAATCCTCTTCCGCAAATCGAATCATAATGTCTTCAAAGAAGGAATAAGAAAAATATATAACAAGAAAATATCACTCCGTACGCCGTAGCTTCTTGTGGCTACAGACTGAATACATTATAAGGACGGAGCTATTATATAAGATCCGGTAACTCAGTTTGTGTTGATGCCATCCTGTCATCAATTGTTGCGCGGAAATTATATACCTACTGTTATTGAAATAGCCTAAGCATAATCAACCTATTACATTCCCACTGCTGGGACACAGGCTTCCTCTCTTCGAGAGGTAGTGGGCTATAATTTACCACGCGGGCCCAGTGCACATGTCTTCGACTTTTAGTTTGTAGGACATGCCGGTTTTCTTACGATGTTTTCCTTCACCGTTTTGAGAGCAGTGGTGATGAAATTATTTACTCAAAGTAAAGCGTCTGTCTGGGTTCGAACCCAAGACCTAAGTACGTAAGTCAGGGCCGTTACCACTGGGCCACCACTGCTTTCCTCTCCTAATGCATATCTATTTGACTTATAGAATAATCTTCTACACTTACTGAACCGCGGACTGCGCGTTATCAGCAGTCGCATGCGAGACCGCAGAACATAAGTTACAGGCTTCGATTCCCGGGTCAGGTTCAAGGGTTTTTATCAGTAGCAGTCCAAATTCTGGATTTGCGTCCGATTATACACATGGTCGCGTCCCTGTAAAATTGAACTTTTATCATATTATATGGGGTGTAATTATCTACCTACACTTCTGTCTACCACGTCGGGCAATCAAGCCGTGAAGAGGTGTGAAATACAAGTAAAATGTAATACATCTTCGTCTTCAAAATTTGTAAGAAAATTCAAAAGGATTTTCACCTCAGAATTGTTTTACTCGTCAAAGTATTGCGTCGAAATTAAAACTAATTTCTCATCTCCGGTGATAACGCTTTACGTACACGAACGTTGTTTTTGGTGTATTTATTTTCCATCTCTCATAAGATAAAGGCATAATTGTCCGTTATGTAACAGTACATAACCACGTCGATGTTCCTTGATGAAAAGGAAGGGCAGTATCTACGATTGTTAATTTTTATTACCAACTGTATTTTGCCCGCGGCTTCGCCCGCGTATGTCGATAAAAATTACTTCTCCAGGGTTCAAATATCCCCATACCAAAATTTCATCAAAATCGGTCTAGCCGTTTCGGAGATTAGCCGGAATTAGATTAGGCACCCAAAAAAAATGCTGTCATACTGAACTGCGAAGTTCAAAATACCGATGTACTGTATCCATAAAGTTTAAAATTACGAATTACGTGAGTTAGAAGGAACGCTATGACGAATTACTTGATTTAGAATGTTCATGATCGTGATGTACGGAACTTCGAAAGTTTTTTATAACGAATTACTTCATTGAGAATGTTCATCATCGCGATGTACGGAACTTCGAAAGATTGTCACGACGAATTACTCAATATCGAATGATCATTATCGAGAACGAAAATGTAGGCACTGGGTTTATGCACAATAGTAATTTTTAATTTCGTAATTAGCCACTATTTTTCTTGTTAGTAATTGATATTTAAGGAAATAATGTTTTATAACAAAATTGAATAAGAGTTTTGAATATTTTCATATTCTATAAAGGTTCATACTCAAATTGAATAAAATAAAAAAATACTGGAGGGTATCTCGAAATATTTTGCAGCGAACCTAACTAGCGCCATACGTCAATTACGTACGACGTGTTTAGTGGTATTCTGTGAAAATGCAAGTTCCTTGTGAGTTTGTGAAATCGCGAAAAAATAAGGACCTGTTGTTGCAGGATGGATTTCTGTTTACTTTGAACTAAACATGTGATGATACATTTTATTGGACTTGCGTGCGAAAATCATCTTCGAGTTGTGGTGCTTCAGCAATAGCAAAAAAGGTGGGCAATTATCATTACATTAGTAAGTTAAACCATATTTCTCACCTTCACGAACCAGACCAAGATGCTGCGATGGCGAATGTTGTAAAGCTTCGTTAAAAAAAGAGCTGGCTAAAGTTTCGATCAGCCTGGGCAAATTATACAAAAAACCCAACGAGAATTAATACCCACTATATCGGCTCCCTTTATGCCTTCAAAACAAGCTTGCGTTTGGTCATTCACCGGGAAAGCACGCGAAACGAGGCTAGCCTACCAAAAAATTTACATGACTTCATTGTTCCTGATCAATATACTAAAATTAAAGGCGATCAATTTTTGATACGACATTTCATGGATGAAAATGACGTTATCCTAGTTTTTAGTACCAAACAAACTTACGTCTTTTAGATTCATCCACATTTTGGATAATGGATGGCACGTTCCAATGCTGCCCTAAATTATTTTACCAATTATATTCAATACAAGCCAAGTTGGACAGAAACAAACCCTTCCGCTAGTTTACGGCTTACTTTCTAACAAAACCCAAAGATACATGTTATTTTTAGAAATAGTTGTAAGGTACACATTAAATAATCTAAATATTCACCTGAGCCCACAATTTATCTGATGCACAACATAAATGCTGCTTTTTTCACTTATCACATAATATTTTCAAGCACATCCAGAAGGAAGGATTAGCAAAAAAATATATCAGCGACAGTGAATATGCCCATAAAATGCGACACATAGCAGCGTTGGCTTACTTAGATCCGGGTGAAATTCCTGAAGCTTTTGAGCTAATTCGCGATGAGATTATTCCTAATGATGCAGGAAAAGTGACAGACTGGTTTTACAAATATTGTATAGGGGACACGTATGAACGAGTACCAAGTCATAAATTTAAGCTGAAAAGGTCATCTCCAAGATTCCCTCCTCGGATGTGATCTGTTTTAGATTGCGTAAACGCCAATATTCCAACAACCCAGAATGCCATTGAATATTGGCACAACCATTGGAACAGTCTGTTAAATAGAAAAAAAAATATTTACAAAACATTACAAGAATTAATGAAAGAGCAAAAAAATATGTGTTTGGAAATAGAAAGAATAACGGCAAATATTACGAAGAGGAAAAGAAACAGCTCGATGCTCATAATGCAAATTAAAGAACATATGATAAAGAAAGAATCTATGAATTTGAAGGAGTATTTAAGCGGCCTTGCATATATAATTTACTTAAAAACTTTATAAATGTTATAAGTAATATAAACTACTCAAAACAAAATAGGGCGCATCCTAAGTTAGATTATAAGAAACTAAAAAACTGGGTAATTTTCTTTTGAGTAGTTTAATATTGTACTGTTTTATGTTATTTTCTAATTACAGTCAAATTATATTTACGTTCATACTTTGTATAGAGGAAAATGTTAATTTAGTTAAAATTACCTGTTTGTAGGTACTTTGGCATATTTTGAATTGATTAAACTGGGTACCATTACTTATTTAGGTACACCATGATTGTTCGCGACGATAGGTCGTGGTGGAGCAAATGAAAGTATAGTGGACTGTATAACATGAATTATAATGGACTATAACGAAAATTAAATACAACGGTCGGTTAAGGGGCTTAGAAGACCTAAACGCAAAAAACGCAAGTTTTAGAAACAATAAAAGTATATGATAAACTACAGTAAAAAAACTCAAAAAAATATATGATATTCTTCAGGATAAATGCGAGGAAGATAGTGTGTTGAATACATAATACAACTTATTTGGTACGATAGAAAAAAATCATGAAGATACCTCTAAAAACTTTTTTTTTACAACAAAATTCATACTAATATACATACAATCATTATGATTTTTTGTCAGATTATTCTACAAGCAACATACTAAAACTATAGTGTTTTAGTTTTTTTGTCCAAACACTAGATTTTTCGTAAATCGATAATTGCTTCATATTTTGCAATAAATTACCAGCGTTGTGGCATCGCGCTTCTCTTTCTTTTCTATGCAGTCCGACAAAGACCGCGCTTTAGGTCATGTAGTCCTCTTAAACATGAAAGTAAGAAACAAAGATGAATTTAAACGCGCAAGCGCAGCCGTGCTTGAAGGCGTGCAACAGCTGACTCGTCGTCGCGGTGTGTCGCGGGGGCCCGCACTCGGCCGGCGGCCGGCTGACCGCCCGCTGTCCCCGCTCCCCTCGTTCACTGCCGCCAGCGCGCGGCGATGTTGAGTGCAGCGGTCTCAACAATGATTTTTTTTTAATTATGTTGCTATAGACACCAATTAACTTTGCATCTGAGTATGGACTTACCCATTCTCCTTTTAATTTAGCTATCCTTACATCGATATACATAAAAGCGAAATAGTCTCTCAGTATCTCGATGATAAACATTCGAAATTGAGTAATTCGCCATGGCAAGCTTCCGAAGTTTCGTACATCGCGATGATGAACATTCTCAATGAAGTAATTCGTTATAACAAACTTTCGAAGTTCCGTACATCATCGCGATGATGAACATTCTCAATGAAGTAATTCGTTATAACAAACTTTCGAAGTTCCGTACATCGCGATGATGAACATTCTGAATGAAGTAATTCGTAATAACAAACTTTCGAAGTTCCGTACATCGCGATGATGAACATTCTCAATGAAGTAATTCGTTATAACAAACTTTCGAAGTTCCGTATACATCGCGATGAAGAACATTTTAAATCAAGTAATTCGTCATAACGTTCCTTCTAACTCACGTAATTCGTAATTTTAAACTTTATGAATACAGTACATCGGTATTTTGAACTTCGAAGACGAAGGAACGCGAGTTTGTACGCCACACTCGCAACCCGCTCGCGAATAGTTTTGATTGTTTTTTTTATATTTACCCATTTTCCCTGTTTGTGCCCATATACCTACTGTGTTTTACAATTATATGCTTATACTGAATCGTGCGTTCCAATAATTTAAATAGACCTAGTACACACCCCTGAGATTAAAACTTTTCCTACACTATACTATTTCGAGCATAGCAAACATTTAGTTCGTCTTCAGACATACGTTGAACTTTACATGATATTTAGCAGTACCACAAATTAGACCCAACATACAGTTTCCAAATTGTATTTAAGTCTACACAACCGATTTAAGTCTATCGTGATTACAGTTTGCTCTGTAATTTTATAAATAACTAGCTTCTTCCCGCGACTTCGTCCGCGTGAAATTTCACCCCCCCATTCACCCCCTTAGGGGATGAATTTTGAAAAATCCTTTCTTAGTGCACCCCTAGACCTCATAAGGAACGTACGTGCCAAATTTGGAATCTCTAGACCCAGCGGTTTGGGCTGTGCGTTGATATGTCAGTCAGTCAGTTCTCCTTTTATATATATAGATAGATTTCGGAGCAAACGTACAATTTGATCGACATAACATTATTACAAACCCAGTCTTCGAATTGTTTGTTGTAGTTATTATCTAATAACCTATTATACCGCAACGTTTTGCTGTAGGTACTTTTATTATTTCTGTGGTTTTATATTAAGAGAGCCATCTTGCGAAAAAATGGTTCTCAAGAATAATGAAAAAGTCAGGAATAGAAAATTGAAACCTGAAAAATGGATGGAAATTCGTTTAATAAAAATTTCTTGTAAAAACGAGCGACACGCAAAACATGGATCAATGAATTGATCGTAGATTAGCTTATAATTTTGTAACTTTTGCATGCCTACTGATATCATAACCTTAAAACCATTTCAGACACGGATCTACATAGTCCTTACATGATCTGACCAAGATTATGTCTGGACATTAAGAGAGACTTTGAGCCTTGAGTTTGTTTCGCCATTTCTTCTCAGGTTTAGTCACATAGGCTGAAATGTCGGCTCTATCTGGCTTATTTTTTTAAATATGGCGGTAAAAGTGATTCCGTTAACCTGTTTACAGAATAAACAATTTCATTTCATTTCATATGGCTAAACCTATTCCATATTATCACCATATACCCATATTTGCAAAACAGCAAAACACTGAGAAACCGATGATACGTAGACCCAAATATTAATGTAAAATATGTCACTAGGAAACAAGCTTAATGTAGCCTATTTCAGCAAATACTAGAAAATTTTGATCGGAGAGATATTGAAAATGTTATATGCTGTTATGAGGTTCACGAATTTGAATCACAAAGTGGCCAGATTCCCTGCGACAAGGAGGCTTTACATCACAGTAAATCTCGGATTATTACGTCACGATATTCTACCGACCTTTACGTATTATTCGAGATATTGAATGATATTTTTTTTTGTGATTTTCCGTGTGAACTGAGATGAAAAATGTCGTTGATGAACATGGCGGAAGAAATTAGCTCTCAATGTACTTATAGAAATGGTGATCTTTGAAAAGATTGTCGTAAAATGAAATATTTAAATCCGTTTGAGGTTTCTGCATGTGGTTGACCTGCCATGACTAACCTACATTATTAAAGCGGGACTCAAAACATTTTGTATTGTTTTCTGCCTGTGTTGTCACTGCAGAACAAAACCAATCCTTTCTTTAGGCATCAAGCTCCTCCCACCAGCTTCGCCTGGGTCTACCGGGATACCGTTAGACGTTTTTTGGGATTAGTTCACAAATGGATTAAGATCAATCTAAAACAAAATAAATATAGTAATTCAATTGATAGAGCTTAAAAACCAGTAATTTACAGATCACAGAATGGAAAGGTCTTTCCACTTTGCTAGCGGGTAGTAATTAGGGGGCCATTTTGCTGTTTGATCACCTTATTGCCAAAGTTTGAATCCCTTGTTACTTTTGTTGAAACAAACTCGGTTCGGATTGTTGATACTCGCATTTTAATTTGCAAAATGATTGACTGGCGATAAAAAGGCGACAGCACCTACATTTATAAATTAAAGTCATGGACATTCTACTTGCAACTTTAATTGGCGGTACCTACATTCAAATCACGACTCGGGAAATTGACGTAGGATGACAATTATTTTCCCTAACTGTACTATGGTAAATAACGAGATTGATAGTAGGATGTTGTTTATGTACCCATTCTTCGTTCTCTCTCATATCGGTGCTAGGGTTTACCGGGCTTTAATTACACAACAAACTACCGAAGATTCAGTTCTTACTTAGATGGTTTATGGACATACAGTTTGGCAAGAAAGTCCTGAAACGGAACTAAAATATTTAATCATTGGCAACACTCGCTTTGCCTCGTCGAGTAAGGTACTTATTCTGTCATTTCTTGTAATCGGTGACTGTTTCTCGTGTTTATTTTTATTTATTTGCGTTATTGTGGTGATACTGGTGACCCATTGTGTACATAAAGAACAGATCTGTTATTCGCAGTTCCGCAAGAGCGATAATTTGTAGTGTACGTGAGATATTTGTCGGAACTCGAGGCCGGACAAATTTTATCCAATCTCAACGATGTGTATAAAAGAACCGGTGAAATGACAGGTAAAATTAATATTTATACATGTAATCAGATGTAATGTGTGTATTTCAAGGTGCAATATCTAGTATAAACCTTTCATACAATTATTGAAATGTACATTTACGAATTTAAGGTTATGTTTACAAAACACATTCAGAATGCAGCGCATTCGTATAGTTTTGATACTTTTGGTTAATATTGTTCAGTTGTTTTTATTTTATTGTTCTAGGCAGTGGCTGAACAAGCGTTTCAGAGCATTTCAGTTGACGACTGGAAAAAATCATGTCAATATGTCATGAAAATAGAAAAAGGTTATTTTCGAAGGGGGCAAACTGTATAGTGACATTGAAAAAATATCATAAACCTACAAGATGAAAGCAGCAATAGCGACACATCTGCAGGTAGCCAGCAGAGTTTTGGTAAAAGCTCACACCAAGACATGGATGAATACTTAGAGAAAAACATTTTTGATTCTGATTTTTTTTTTTTTAGTTTTTGTTTAGAACACCAACTATGGAACATTTTGCCTGTGGTTAGAGGAGAACTTGGAATCGTGGGATACAGTCACACAGTAGTAAAGCTTCCAACTTGTCACTGTGATCTAAACCCTATTGAATTAATCTGAGGTCTTGTAAAATATGAAATTGTCTTACATAATGTGGGATTAGTTGAAATCAAGGTATTTTGAAATACCTAATAAGATTATTTTGAATTCATTAAAATAAATAACTATAAATGTTATCGTTTTAGGCAGTGGCTGAACAAGCGTTTCAGAGGTTTTCTTTTTTTCATCAAACCCACCTATTCACATTAATTGTCAAAAAAAAAAGAAGTATCAAAACCGTTTTCGTCGTACTATATAGGGTTACAACATGCACGATAGTAGCGCCACCATTATTTTCACGACTTTTTTGCCAAGCTGTATCTTATACTAGCTGACCCGGAGAACTTCGTGCCGCCTCAGAATCAATAAGAACAAATGAATGAGAAAATTAATTATCTTCATTATTATTTTTTTCGTGAATTTTTTCCCATATTTTAATAGTTATTCTGCTATTCGGGGCGGAAGCAAATCCAACAAATCAAAGATCATAAAAATCGGTGTAGCCGTTCTTGAGTTATAAATGGTGTAACTAACCCAACTTTGTTTTATATAGATAAGGTATATATGGGTATATAATAAACATGTTCTATGAATGAAACGGAGTACAAATGCTACTATTGTTATCGTGTTAATATTGATTTAATAATAAATATTTTAATACATACGTCACTTCGTGAGATCTTTGTTTTTATTTTGTTCGGAATACATGATCCGATATCAGATTCGACTTGGAAAATGTATCAAATTACTATAGTTAGGTCGGCATAGTCCAAAATGTCAGGTACGTCAGTTAGTTAGATTAGCGACGATATTACTAGCAAAATATGAACTGTCTCGAAAATAAAATATAGAATCTGCCGGCGAAGGTAGGTAACTAAACAGGTAGGAGATTAATTCTGAATTAAATAAATAGATGTAGTGTATTACTGTCAAAACAGACAAAACATCTTCTTTCGATTCGATTCTTGTTGAATGTATTATAATTAATATGGAGCACTTTGTCCTAATTATGGCATTGCTACACTGAAAACTCCTGTAGGTACTAGGATCAAAACGTAATTTTAACCCTGTTAGTACTAAATAGCAATATACTATATTCGATTTGCAAATATGTAGTTATAAATTATAATCATATTTTTCTTTCTACCAACCCGCACTGGGCCCGTGTGGTGGATTACGGCCCACTCCCTCTCACAGAGAGGAGGCCTGTGTCCCAGCAGTGGGAACATTATAGGCTGATTATTATTTTCTTCTTTCTAGATTTCAGTAAGAAACCTATTGTAGTGCTGAAAAATAAAATGGCGCTCGTCCTTATTTCACGGAGCAGTGCAGTGAATAGTCTTTGTCCACTTAGAGAAGCTTTTATGAACGACTTCCGGGTCCATCAGAGAACACATTTTTCATTAAATTGCTGATATCGTAAGACCCTTTATAATGGCGGTTCGGTATGAAAATTATTGATATTTAGAAACACTATAGGTACTTCAGTATTCTCACCACTCAAATACTTTTAAGAATGAATGAATTATCAATATTGTTGTTAGCGCGGGAGCAATTAAATAGTGGACTGTTTTTTAGGGGTAATGGCTTAAAATTAAATCAGCTGTCTCATACATTTTGGTCAAGTAGGTATTGAACTTTTGTATTAAACAGCAGATTTTTTTTTCATGATTTCTGAGTTGGTCCCATAGTGAAAGTTCTTCATATTCATGGGTAGAACACCCTGTAAAAATTTGGAACCGGTAAAAAAACCGAAAACCGAACCGAAATGATCCGATGCGCCTCAGAGTACTCAGATGGGAAACGCTGATCTCATCTAGCTTATTTATTTTTCATAATATGACGTGTGAAAGTGATTCCGATATACAGAATAAATAATTTCATTTCATTTTGTTACATTACAGCTCTATTAAAGTTTAGTAATTTGTAAAATAGACCAGAACTAATGACAAGGCTAGAACCGCTGGAACAATAGGTACACATTACAATAAAACACAGAAGGATGACTGTTAACCTTTTAACCGCTTACGTCGGATTAATCTGACAAATATTTTCGTGTCCATTCCGCCAGGGTCGTATATATACGATACGACCAAATAACACAGCTCGTTTAATCTGTATATTTATTACATCATCACAGCCCGTTTCATCGGTATTTATTTTTCGTTTTTTTTTTCGGGCGCTGGGGGCCCGAAAACTCATATAAAGTCGGGCGGTTAAAAGGTACAAATTAAAAACAATATTGTACGCATCATATTTATCAGTGAAGTGTGAAAACCTGAAATGAATAATCCTGTGAGACTGAGCCGACTCCAAAATAGTTGTGAAAAAGCTAGACAGGCGAATACATTTGTAAAAGTTGTATAAATACCAGTTCTTTTTATAAGTAATGTTAATGACGAGGCGCCAATAGAGGTTAACACATTATTACAATAATTGTTGTACTGCAGGTCAAAGGGCTTTACTTTATACAGGGTGTAAAAAGACCCATCGCAAAACCGACACCTATTATCATACGTATTCTTTATATGAAAAAAAAAAAAATGTAATACTGTACAAAAATAATTGCTGGAAAATGGCTTTTATTTTTGGTGTAAATAATATCACTGTTTACGTTAGCGCGAAAAATTACGTAAGCAAAACTTTGTTCTTACGGGTGCATGCAACGGTACAAGGGTCGCGGAGGTATTTAAATATAAGTTCATCATCATCCTGCCCTTATCCCATGTTACTTGGGGTCGGCTCAACACGTTTTCTTATTCCATTCTCCCCTGTCAACCGTCACGCTATCATTCATTCCCTTGTCTTATCATTCCTCACACAATCCATCCATATTTTCTTCGGCCTTCCTCTCCCTCTCCATCCATCAACATGTATATTCATCACTCTTTTAGTCACATGCGTTTCGTCCCTTCTCATCACATGCCAAGCCAAACGATTTCCTTTCAACTTTTCTGTCACTGGCACATTCAAACTTCCTCTTTGTATACTCGTTTCTTACTTTATCCATTCTCGTCACTCCACACATCCATCTCAACATTCTCATTTAAATATAAGTTAAGTATAAAATTAAGTTCTATAAAACATTTAAAACTGGGAAAGTTTAGGTTTATTTAATAAAGTAGGGATTCAAAATAGTTAAAAATAACTTAAAACTATACAACTTGTTTTCGTAAAAAACGTCAATACAACTTGGAACTTTGACCTTCAATATCTCCGTAGCCCTGTTCCCAGATATGGGCCAGTACAAAAAAATCTCACAATGAGGGGAAGAACAAGTGATTTTCAGCTTTGTTAACCTTTTATACAGGGTCAAGTTAAATTAGTTAGCGAAACTCTGCAGATGTGATGGATATCGATATCTAAACATGATAAAATAAAAAAATAGTTTTTTTTTCTTAGGGGTCAACGACCTCTGGTAGTATTGTTATTTGAAATTTGAGTTGAGAAAATGTGGTTTATGTTTTGTAGATACCGATAATAATCACGTCAAGTTTAAACAAAAAAAAGCACTTGGTATTTATCAAGTAAATACACTATCAGCGGTCAGTGACCGCTTTTTCGTTTTAATTATGTATATATATCGATACCTATCACGTTTGCGGAGTTTCGTTAGCTAATTTAATTTCACCCGGTAGACCAGCATTCATTGTTTACTACGGTTGAAAGACTTCTGAGTCACCTTTTTTTTACTGCGGACCTGCTGTGTAGCTGCGATACGTTCTTGGCGGAACAAACAACTAGGTATATCTATACAAGTCTTTGTGCCTGCAATCACGCGGCACTCGGCGCGGCCTGAAATAAAACACCCATCACCCTTTAGGTTACCCGCCAGTCAGTTTACACCTTTATTTTGATTGCAACGAGGTCTAAATTTGTGGGTCGGAGTTCCCGAGTGGAGGCAAAGATTATTTATGTGAATTATTTGAATTACCACTAAGAAAACTAAAAAAACGTTCTTTGTTATGGTTGTGACAATTGAGTAATAAAAAAAGTTATTTGTTTGGTTTTAAGGCCCAGCAGTGGGACAATATAGGCTAATGGAAAAAAAAGATTGGTCATTTTAAAATGAGTAAACCAGTTGTGCAAATCAAAGAAAATATACACTTATAATTATTTCACTAGATTAGTTACACGAGCACGATCTAGTAATATAACTATCTTACAGTTATATTTATTTATTTATTTAATACTTTAAGCACAAATGTACAGAGGCGGACTTAATGCCATAGGCATTTTCTACGGTCTGCCCCGCTTGGGCGGAGCACCGCCGTGTCCTCGTAGAGGCGATCGGCAACGGCGGCGACCTCTCTCGTCCGACCCTGGTTCAAGCCATGGTCCGGGGCGAGAGGGAGTGGGAGGCGGTCACCTCCTTCTGCGAAGCAGTCATGCTAGCGAAGGAGGTGGCGGGACGGCTCAGGGAGAGAGTCGCACGCCTCAGCCGCCGCGGGAGACGCTACGGACGTCGGGAGCCGCGTGACGACTCCCGGCCACCGTAGGCGCGGGCCTGCGGACGGAGAGTAATGGGTAGCTCTCCGTCCGATCAGGACCAGGCCCGTGCCGGACGGCGCGTATGTGTTCCACGCGCGCCTCAAAGATATGTCAGCATAAAGGAAGGGGCCCGCCAGGGCCGAAGCCTGCCGGGGTAGCGGGATCGTCCGAAAGGGTTACCGCTGCCCCGGAACATAAAGGGCTAAGGAAGGAACACGGGTGGGTTTTAGTCAGTAAGAGTCTGACACTCCCTTCCGCTCCACCCAGAGCGGGAGGAGTCATTAGATGATTTCCCATCCACAAAAAAAAAAAAGAAAAAAAAAAGGCATTTTCTACCAGGCAACCTTAGGGTGATGCAGAGACAAACAGTTGTAGGTGCAATCCTGAACATTGATTATTACTAGATCGCGCTCGTATCTTAGTTATATTCCTGGTAAGACAGTTAAGGACTACTTTTTTTCTATTTCCCTAGGGATATAACTATATCACGGCTTCAACCATCTTACTGCGACCTGATTACATCTTTACACTACGAATACTACAGTCTTCTTTTGTTTAAATGGCAAAATATTCTCTTTAAGTTTCTTTGAATATCAGAATTTCCCGTTGGGAAGACTGGCAGAAAATGCCTTAGGCGTTAATTCCGCGTCCGCCTTTGTACAGTTTTGCTAATGCATAAAGCTTTATTACCCAACTAGCTTCTGCTCGCGACTTCGCCCGCGTGAAATTTCTTTTTCCCCCGAGCCACGTTCTTTTTTTATTTTTTTTTATTCTGGGCTCGGCTCCTAAGAGTCCTAGCTTGATGATGGCCTATAGCCTTCCCCAAGAATCGGGGCATAAAATGCAAAAGTAATTTTTCAAATCTGACTGTCAGTTCCAGAGATAAGCGCATTCAAACAAGCATATAAAAAAACAAACACTTCAGCTTTATTATTAGTACCTATAGAAGGTATATGTATATATAGAAGATAAGTGTAGTATAATCAGCCATACTGTTCCCACTGCTGGGACACAGGTCTCCTCTTTGTGAGGGGTGGGTCCGTAATCCACCATGCGGGCCCAGTAATCCGCACTGGGCCCGCTTGGTTAAAAATAAACAAACCTTAATTGAAAAGAGATGCTTTTGTTGATTTACACATACCACATACAAACGCGCTCTGAAATATTTTACACGTGTAGTAGTATATTTTGTTTTACAAAGAAATATTTTAGAAACTACCGAGAAAGCTGTGAATTTTCGCGCTCAAACGTGAAATAAAAAAAGACGTGCCACATTCAGTGCTTGTACGTACATTTAGTACACCAGTACCCCTCAATTTATTTGTACACAAAGTATTTGTACACGACCCAGGACGAGGAATATGGACATGCAAAAAAGAACAATAGTGAGTCTGTGAGTTAGGTTATATCGCTGAAATCGTGTCAACTGTACTATTTTCTAGTGGATCGAAGTTTTGATTATGTTTTGCTAAAACCAGTACTTTTCCAATTTTTTTAAGTCTGTGTGAAATAAATTTTAAATTTACTTGAACCCTATTTGATCATTTTACCTTGTTTCAACCAGTTGTAACAAGTGTGTCCAAGTTCTTAGGAGAACTTATCATCATTTGACTAGCCTTTTCTGTTTTATATTGTTTTTTTTTTAATTGTTCTCACATAAATAAACAACTAGAATAATCCACCCAAAATGTTGTAATTACCTTGATTTGGAAAGAGTGTCCTTGGTGTTTTTTGCCCGTTCTTCTCCATAGAGATCTACTTTTTAGAACGGGCAACTAGCTTCAACTTTCGAACTAACTGACCGACTCCTTGAAAAGTCATAAGTATTTGTATATGGTTTAATTGAAATAAATGCTTTGAATTTGAGTATCCCAACTATGGTGGGATCGGCTTCCAGCCTAACCCACAGCTGAGTCCCTGCATTTTACATGTTATAGGCATAATCAGCCTACAATGTTCCCACTGCTAGGACATAGGGTTCTTCTCTGTAAGAGGGAGTGGGCCGTAATCCACCACGCGGGCCCAGTATGTTACATTGCATCGAAATTTTTGGTTTTAGGATATGCCGATTTTCTCACGATGTTATCCTTCACCGTTTTGAGAGCAGTGGTGATGAAATTTAATACACAAAGTAAAGTGCCTGCCTGGGTTCTAGCTCAGGACTTACAACTAAGTCAGGGCCGATTCCACTGGGCCACCACTGCTCTCATTTTACATGGAGCACCTGTTTATATGACCTCCATAAACGAGCTACTGGGTAACACGAGAGTATCATTACCAGTTAGCTCTAAACACATTCAATCGCGTCATACCGATGAACAAATAAAAAAGTCGGACGTCCATTTTGTAATCGCTTTGACCTTTCGATAAAAAATTACAAAAGCCTTTCATAAATTCGCTTTTTTCAGCGAAATAAAACTCCTATCGTAAAGGCTTAGCATTTCAAAAAAAAAAAAAAAAAAACTATTTACCATTTATTGAAACAATAAAACTCCTGTGCTATAAAAGTAAATTGAATATGACACAATGTTCGTCGCTGAATTTATAGCGGCATTACTTGCAGGTGATTTTTGTATGTGGCCATTTGGTAGCCATTTTGAACTTAGTGTTTTATGAATAGTTACTGTTTTAGGAAAAAAATATGTTGTGTGAGGTTAGGCATAAAATAGGAACATGCCGTTCAAAAAGCTGCCTAGCTTTTCCCAACTATGTTGGGGTCGGCTTCTAGTCTAACCATATACAGTTGAATACCAGTATTTTACATGGAGCGACTGCCTATCTGACTCCCACAACACAGTAACTGGGTAACACGGCACCCCTTGGTAAGACTGGTTGTCAGACTTTCGGGCTGACGACCCGTGGCGACTGTCAAAGATCTACGAATGACAGCCGAGTCACGGAGACACGTTGAAAATGTATAAGCTAGAAAATAACTAAAATCAAGTACAGTCGACCACATAACTGCTTTCACAAGACATGTCACTACATTTTTTTTAAATTATTTGATTCGATTTATTTATTTTGGTGTGAGATTGTATTGTTTGTTTGATTCAGTTATTTTTTTACAGTATCTGCTATTTGATACAGATATTGTTTTGTAGGAAGTTTTAGTCGCGGTGGAGATAATAATATTAAGTGTTAAATAAAATATACTATTACCTGTATTGCAGACTGGGAGTCCGAGAAGATCGTGGTGTTTTGTGTCCCTTTTTGTGTGCCCATTTGCTAGTTTCCAGGATGGCAAACAGTTCAGCCTGGAAGACAGTGCGGGTATTATGGAGTTTGAACTTTTTGGTGACAACAGTTCCTCCCGGATACAAAAACAAACGAAGGCCGCTCCGACGGCACCATCGTCCTGTTTGCTGCCGTCGGTGTAAATGTGGTGCTGCAGTTGGGCCGCTTCGACTTCAGCGTGTCTATGGGTGCTGGTGACTGTTCTAGGTAGTCTTACTGCCGGATGTTGTAGCTCGCAGGGGTGATGTCCGCTGGCAGAAGGTGGCTAGTGCCTGTGAGGCGGACAGTCTCGACGTGGTGGACCTCTTGGATCATAAAATCGAGAGGCATAAGCTGTGCGAGTGCCAGGGCAGCAGTGGTCGAGACGGTCCGGAAGGGTCGGATGGCCTTCAGTGCGAATCCTCACTGAAGACTGGCTAGTTGCTTCTTTACGCACTGCCTGCTGACTATATGTCCCCATATACCAGCAGCGTACGTAACAATGGGTACTATAACGTGCAAATAGATTGTGCGAGCGTTTTCCATATGTGCACCCCATGTGCACCTAGTGTACATTCGTAATTTATTGAATATGCGAGTGGCTTTGCCCAGCACATATTTTAGGTGGCTATTAAACCTAAGTTTTTCGTCTAGGATGACGCCCAAGCAGTTTTATTTCTGGCATAAATGGTAAGTCGGTCCATTTGGAGTTGCGCGGTTTTTGTTTTGGGCGTGAAGGCGATGACTTGGGTTTTTTCCGGGCCGAAGGTCAGTTTCACGCGTTTGCCCCATTCACTGATGTTACCGAGAATGCTATTGGTGAGTTGCTCCACTGTATCAGGTGTGTCCGCCGTAACCACCAGCAGGACGTCATCCGCGAAGGCTTGCATATGACAGCCCAATGGTAATTGCATGTCCAGGAGCTCATCCAGGATCAGGTTCCATAAGACCGGACCACACGCGGATCCCTGAATGCAACCCTTTGTCAAGGTTTTGCGCACTCGGACTCCTGCGTGGTCCAACGTGGCGGTTCTGTCCTGCATGTAGTTCTTGATTAGCCCATAGATGTTTTGCGGCGTTCCAATGTGTTTGAGGCGATGGAAAAGAGCAGACCACCAAGCGTTGTCAAACGCCGCCCTTATGTCTAGTGATATTGCTATGGCTAGTTTGTGATTCTGTTTGGCGTGGTTTACGTGATTTAGAGCAGTATTGATGGCTTGGGTGGTGTTCTTTTGTTGACGGAAGCCGTATTGTTGAGGGTTTAGTTGGTTTCCGACTTCAGCGTGGTGGGCTACCCTTTTAATGAAAAGTTTTTCCAGGAGCTTCCCGAATACTGGAATGAGGCCTATGGGGCGGAATGATTTCAGATCTCTTTGATCATGCTGTAGGGCGAGGCATCTGTTCATGATATCGGTTATCAGTTGCGGGTAATGTGCGGTGAATTGGAGGCAGATATCCGAGGTGAGATTGTCGAGGCTAGGGGCTTTACTGGTGCTTATCTGTTTTAGTTGCTCGAGAACCTCTTCTTCCGTGAACGGATGGTCGTCTATTGTGTTGGTCGTAGGACTATGGTATTGATGTCGAAGTTGTACTTGTATTGGCATGTGGTCGCAGGTGTCATCAGGATAAAAGTGGTTTAGGAGGGCAGTGGTTGTCTCCTGTCCATCGGTGGTAAACTTATCTCCTACTTTGAGAGTGATGGGTGGTCTTCTGGGAGCAGTCTCTTTCAGAAGTCGGTTGGTCAGCGACCAGACGTTCTCTTTCTGCTGAAGTTCGCATAACTTGCGGAAGATTTTTGTGGACTCTTTTTTGAGTTCTTCCGAGTAGATTGCTTTCTTGATTTGACTCTCCTCCAGAAGGGCTTCGAGAGGTAATCCTTGCCGTTTCGCAGTGTGGATGCGTCTGTGGAGATTTATAATGTCTCTCTTTTGGTTTTCGCGGCTCTCTGTCCACCATGGAGCTTTGTGCCTATGGTTCTGAGCTTTAGTAGGCATGGTCTCACTGCAGCTGTCGCGTATCAGGTCAGTAATTTGGTGAACGAGGCACTCCAGCTGATCGACATCAAGGTTGGGAACATCCCTATCGAGTACGTCCGATAATGTTATTCTGCGCAGCACAGGATCTTTAAAGTCTGTCCAGTCCGCTCCTTTGGTGTTAAATACGAAGGTAGAATTGTTGTTGTTTCCTTTCGTTGTGGATCTGCGAATGGCGATGCTAAAGTCGATGGCATTGTGCTGCGATGACGTGCAACAGTCCAGGTTGACCCTCCAATCACGTATCAAGTCGTACATTGAGGCAGACGCTAGCGTCACATCAATGATAGACGATCGGTCGCGCCCGTGCGTTACTGTTTCAAAAGTCGGCGTGGTTCCGTTGTTGCAGATGTACATATCATTGGCGTAGGCGAGTTCCAGAAGGCTGATTACTCTGGGGTTAGATTTTTCACTTCCCCACGCAGGGTGCCAGCCATTGAAAACTCCCCCCAGTACGCACTTGTGTTGCGATGTGGTATTGAGGAAGCATTCTATGGCTTCAAGCGTGCACGAGGTCTCGTCCCTTGGCTCTATGTAGGCTGAGACATGTCACTACTTGCATGTCATAAAACGACAAGGGACCTTGTTCTCTATGACACAATGAACGAAACTGCGTGCAATGAACGCGAGATTGGCGTGATTAGCTAAGGAATTGACGTAGTTTCTAGTAAGGAATCGTTAAGTGGTCTATTTGTCTATTTATTTATTTATCCTCCCACTGGAACGCCATATAGCAATTACACCAACGGAGCAAAAAATACATTCATGTGCTGCTTTCCATCCATTCTGTGCGCGATGGACATCGAACGGGTGGCGATGGGTCACGCACGCTCACGCAGCATAAAGACACTTCTCCATAGCTCCACAACTACTTCAATATTGTGTACATTCATTTCGAATTTTGATGTGATGTGGCAGTTAGATCATTTCGACCTCGGTGAAGTTTCAGTTTCAATTTACCCCGAAGCTGTTGGCAAAATAAAGCAATTACGAGTTCGACTATACAGATAGAAGTAGATAAACATTTACGTGTATTTAAATTTCAAAGGGAATTCGGTTGGAATAACTAAATCTCGGAGAATACAGCGGAGATTCGAAATGCTATCGAGTAGTTTGAATAACAAAGATGAGAAATATAAGCTTTATTGGATGAAAGTTTGGGTTATATATTGAAGCAAGAAATATTTAGTAATCAACTCAGCCTATCGTAGTCCACTGCTGGACATAGGCCCCTCACAGGCTGCGCCACAATACACTATCCTCCGCCTTTCAGTCTGTCCCAGCCACCTTCTTTAGGTCGTCGGTCCATCTAGCCCGGGTGCGTCCCACACTACGCTTGTGGATGCGCGGTCTCCACTCCAGGAGTCGTCTGCTCGACTGGCCATCGGTCCTCTTTGAAGGATAAAATCAGGAATTAAGTTATTCTTAAAGAAAAGAACCGGAGTTCTCGTATCTTGCAGAGTAAGGAAGCTGAAGTGGCAGTGCGCTGGCCATGTTCATCGATAATAGAAGTATTAATATAACAAATTTTTCGTCAGATGTATTGTAGTCCAACTGGATGTCATTGGACTTTATAGCAATGAAATTAACCGGACATATTATATTCATGAATCTGGGCTGCTACTCAAAAATTACAGACGGAAAAATCCACTAACACTTTGTCCGACCTGGACCAAGGACCACCACTTTTAGCCGTCGCCCTGGCGACCACTAGACCAACGGAGCCGTCAATCAAAGTCGCGGGCACGGCTAGTTTAAAACCATGTTAAAATTAGAACGATAGAATAGAATAGAATACTCTTTATTATGTACACCATATAAATCACAGACATAAATATATAAATTTTACAAAGGGCGGTCTTATCGCTAAGAGCTAATCATTATAATGGGTATACCTCGTGGTCTCTCGTTCACACGTTCCGCCCATCGCTCATTCATTTTAACTCATTAGTTTACCGCGCCGCTAGTCAAAGGCGGGAATCGGTGCGTTGCAGACATACATCACAATCTGTCATTTGCGAAATTCACTAGTTCTGTTATGAGAAACGAGCTTCGATCAAGAATGCTCAACACGAGGATTTATTAGGACGCTTTAATAATGTTTTGCATCATTATCATCTGCATTTCAGCCGAAAGACGTCCACTGTTGGACATAGGCTTCCCCCAAGCACCGTCAGATCATCCGGTTCTGTGCTTTGTTTTTTCTGTTGGCAAAATATTTTGGAGCTTATAAGTGTTTCATCTATTTTTTTGTTTAACGAAATGCAGGATTGTGAGTTGGTGACTGACAGACAGAATATGCACGACCTACCACTGAATATGGAAAAGGAGCACAAAGAAAGCATTTTTTTTCGCAACTCTACAGGTCCATCCACACCAAAGTAAGTGTACATACACACGAGCGACACGTGTCGACGACAGGGGCAACTGCAACCGTCGACGCGTGTCGACGACAGCCGTCGATATTCGTTGACAGCTGTCACAGTCTACTGTCTCGTTGGTTAAGTAGTCGCAAGCGCTACTGCTGAGCATAAGGTCATAGGTTCGATTCCTAGGTCGGGCAAAGGGTCTTTCGGTTTTTCTACCAGGAATTCCTCAGTCTGGAGTTGTGCCAGGTTGAAGTCAAAGTCAAAACATTTATTTCAAATAGGCACATAAGAGGCACTTTTGAACGTCAAAATTTACAAGAAAATAGAATTGATTCTAGTCACCCCTTCCAAAATGTATTTTCGAATGGAGAAGAATGGGCAAAAAACTCTACCGCTACTCTTTGATGGCAATAGGCACGCCCTTATTACATGGGACTTATATATAAATGGCGAAATGTGGGTGTATTATAAATAGGTACACCTCTGCCTAACCCTTCGGAGATTTACAGGCGTGATGTTATGTTATGGGTATTAAACTTAATACCCCAGCACCTAAAAGTATCCGCAACGTGTATGAAACAATTTTTCCTCTCACGTTAGGGTCGGTCCACACTCATTAAGGCGCGGCCGGCTTTTGATCACCGCTCCACATGTTGGGTGCAGTAATTAAAACAGTCGACGCCATTTTAATGGAGAAACTCGGCGATTAATGTCGTTTACATTTACACCTTAGAAATGGAAGTTGAAGGAACGTTTAATTGATGGTAGGTAGTATATATTTAATCTTATGAGAAGAAAAATAAACGTAGCAGACGTGACTTACACAATTACTCTCCGTAGTCGGGTAAAAACTAAAATGAAAGTGTCGGGTAAAAACGGAAGTTGGGCCGGATAAGTAACAGAATGGTATCCCAGAGAAGGAAAGAGGAAAAGAGGAAGACCATTTCCAATATGGGAAGACGACTTGAAAACTACTGCTGGAGGGAGGGACATAGAGGAGAAAAACTCACGATCGTGAGCTATGGAAAAGCCTGGGGGAGGCCTATGCTAAAGAGCAAAGCAATCTGGAGATTTCTGTTGTCTAAACCTTTAATTTAAATTACTTGATAAACTATAGTCCGCGTGGAACTAGTTGGCCGCTGAGGTGGGGACAGGGGCGAGGTGGCGGTTCGCAACGCACGTACTGAGTAATGCGCCCCCGCCCCTCCGTCCCACCGCACTCATACCTAAGGCGCGGCCAACTAGCTCCGCGCGGACTATAGTTTTAAGATTGCTATTTGAAATTGAAAATTGTATATCTAATGAACTTTAAGTCTGTTCATTAAAAAAACTAAGAAAGAGAACACGAATTACTTTAATGCAGATTTACTTTATGTGTAGATATAAGTAGCATAATCAGATTGTTATATTCCCTCTGTTAGGACATAGGCCTCCTCTCTGTGAGAGGCAATGGGCTGTAATCCACTACGCGGGCCCAGTGCGGGTTGGTAGATGTCACATGTCTGAATTTTTGGTTCTAGGACTGGACGATGTTTTCCTTCACCGTTTTAAGAGCATCGTTGATTAAATAATTTACACAAAGTAAAGCACCTGTCTGGGTTCGAATCTACGACCTGCAACGGCTGCAACTCGTAAGTCACGTCCGTTACCACTGGGCCACAACTGCTCTGTACTTATAGGTAAATTCTCTTAATTCTTCTGAATAAATTTTATTCGAAACGTGAATTAATCTATTTTAATGCGCCGATAGAAGATTGTATTTTTTGAACACTAAACACAATACTTTTCAAACAACACAACTCCTTCGTCCAACCTATTTAAATTCCTTGGCATAAGGCCATCGCCCACGTGGCGTGCGAAACGTCGCCGGTTCTCTCTTCACGCTGTCACCCCGGCTAATTGAATGTCTGTGAAAAGGGGCGCATTACGTCATTACAGAATGAAAGTTCAGCGTTGGCGTGACGAAGGGCGACTGGCGACTTGATGCGACTTGATGCTTTCATTAAACAGCTGAACTAACATTGTGATAAACTTCGGCTTCGTTGACAGGTGACAACGAATGTTGTACTCATAGATAAGATTTTGTAAGGACACATCTGCGAAAGTGAAAACAGCTATGAAGGTTTGTTTCGGAAAATTAGCAGTAAAATACGTTGGTATTTTTCCATTTTCTGTTTTTGTTATTCACCTGGCAATTAAATATTCTGTAATATAGCTAGCTACTCCAAAAATATTAGAAAAGTGGGCAGCTACTCAATAACATTACCGCTGTTTAAAAAAATCTGAATAGCCATGTAATGTACTTACAATACCGTTATAACACACATAAAAAAGTTTTTTCTATTTCGTTTAGTTCTACAGACTTATACAGAACGGGTAAAGAAACAAGTATAAAACATTTTATATGAGTCTAAATTGTTTACCGTCTGCAGTTATATTAATAAATATGTGACCGACATAAATTAGGGAAAGTAACTACGTTCATGTAGGTACTCTTTTCATCGTCCTCTAGGCTTATGTGTACCTATTCATGTCTAGATTACAAGAGACCTCGATCTCTTAGTACCTTTTGATGTTTTTATCTTACGTATAAATCCTATAAGAGTCTTTAGGGCCACCTTACAAGTCTCATTGGAACAATTAAGCACCCCATATAGCATAGGTGAAAATTCATGGGATTCGAGAAAACCCAATTTTCATGTATTTTTTAATATTTCCCAGAATTCGACACTAAATATCAGTTTTCTCTAAACTGAAAATTGAATGGCTATCATTGCTATGCTGTGGCCACAATTGTTGCAATGGGTCACACTATCACGTCCTGAAAGGAATACGTCAAATTACAAATTACTCTGTATACATCTCGTAATTATTAAAATCGCATTTAAGAATTTATTCAGGAAGGTTTATGTCTATCAATTTCATTTTTTATTTTTTTTATTTGTTGTGATTCAAATAATTTAACATTAATTTGTAAAATGGCATTATAATAATATTCTAATTGTTATTTAAAATTATATTGATTGATTATGATTCGCATGAGAACTAACTTCTATGACAACATCTATGTACCACTTATTTACACATGTTTGCAAAGAAATAAATGATTTGATGAAAATATAAATATCAAACACATATAATAGAGAAATTTCGATGTTTTGTCAAGTCGAAAAAACCGTGCGAAAGTGGCCGGGTCGCTTATTTAGAATAAAAAATCGGTCTTGAGCGAACGTTCTCCTACACAGGTCTCGTACCACCAATACATTTATAGGACGAGTCTATCAGATTATGGTAAAAAAAAAACATATATTGGCATTACATAGACAGCAGACGCTAATATCTCAAAGTAATCAAATAGAATACCGACACATCAGTGTCACTATCATCAATCAAGTCACAGGAACAAGGCTTATGTGTAAGCCTCCTATCTATATTAACGAACCTTCCACACTGAGGCACTTGGCAGATCTTCATTTGTTACAATACGTTTTGTTTAGTCATTCGAAGTTTACAGAGAAATCTTGGTATAACTTTTTCCAAGCAAAAGTCAATTTATGAAACGAGACATAATCATTACACAATGCACTACCAAAATAGAAGGAAAGAAAAAAGTTTATTTGGACACAGTTCGTTCGTTAAACACAAAATACGAAAAAAATTAAATAAAAAAATATATTTTAACTACAATAGTGTGTGCCTCACAGCTGCGCCAAAAAGGTTAATTTCAGCACACATGCTGTCTGACGCCGGTTTTCTAATGAACCTTTAGGGACAACACACAGTTTCAACTTACACAATACATATTTTTTATACTTATAAATAAATAAATAAACTAGTAATTTATTAAATATAATGACAAAAAAGAAAAACGAAAACAACGAACTATCGTGCTTCTATATTAGAAATAACTGATTTCGAAAATAAAACTGTTTAGAGGTAAACATTTAGCGAGACATTGGAATTTAATAATGAGTTTTTAAGTTTTTTAAAGACGGGGCTTGTAGACATCATTTAATAAATAGCTCTTCACTTCTCTGTTTTTAATTTTTCAATTATTATTATTTCAATACTAAATCTTCCATTTTTTAAACAAAACTGTGAAACAGAAATATCGCAGTCGCACTCGTTCGTCGCTTGAAACATGTTAAGCTTTCGGTCGACATTTTCAATTTACCATGTCATACGTTGAGGCGACAATCTACTGCGCTTTGATTTTAAAATGTTGTTTTTTGTTATTTTCAATGATGTACAGACGCCAGCACATCAACCTACTACAATCTGTCAAATTTCTTTAATAAATTTTCAACTTTATTGCTAAAGCATAAGGTTCAAAATTGATTGGGGAAATGTGACAGTTTCGGGTAGGTTGATGTGCTGGCGTCTGTACAAAGGAATCGATAGTTCCCACTCAAAAAAAAAAAAAAAAAAATATAATTTTTTTATCAAGAAGTCGGGTTTGCAACGTTAGGTACTTTTTGGTTCGTGACCAAAATCGTCTAATGCCGCCATCTCTCTCTGTTTTTCAATACAATTTCTGTGACAATTTCACAAAATTTTACCAACAACGCCTCCCTGTCAATGTCATAGAGGCGCCAAAAGATGCTTGTAACACTCTAAGTAACCTCATTATAAGTTCTCAATCATTTTTCTGCAACATCAAAAATAATAATTATTAATCTATTTCACACGGATAAGAATCGAACTCTGATCGCCACCTTTGTACCTACACTGTGTGACGGCAATTTAAAATCCATATTATTATGTGTTATCATCATCTGCCTAGCCATTTTCCCAACTATGTTGGGGTCGGCTTCCAGTCTATCCGGATGCAGCTGAATTCCAGTATTTTACATGGAGCGACTGCCTATCTGACCTCCACAACCCTGATACCGGGTAATACGATACCCCTTGGTAAGACTGGTTGTCAGACTTGCTGGCTCACTTATTACGTGTTATATCGTAAAGAAAAAATGTAATTGCCCATCCGTTCAACCAAGTCCTCGAAGCATAAAAATCCCAAGTACTAAGCTACAAGGTTCCACTCCAGCGGTCATACATTACTACCCTCGTTTGACACGGCACAGTCGCAATAATCCCTCCACCCGACACACCAAAACCCTAATATGAGGCAATCTATCACAAAAATTCATCACACCATCTCGAATTTTCCATTGCAACAGGAATAGATCACGTTTTAACAAATAGCTAAAGATTAAAGGCACAGGACTAATCATTCTCGACAAGGTGACGATGTTATGTCGTGGTGTAGGCTCGGATGTGTAGTTTGAGAGGCGAATTCGGAAGATGAATTTCACGTCATCTGTCAATGTATGGGTATCGTATCATGGGTTGTTATAAGCATGATTGTTGTAAGCATTTGGCTTAGGCTGCATGTCAAGCGTTGTGGAGTAGAGATGACATGTAGGTATGGCAATGAAATCATTCATTATCATCATTTCAGCCGAAAAATGTCCACTGCTGGACATAGTTCTCCCGCACCGCCACTTCGACCGGTTCTGTGCTTCTCGCATCTAGCGGATTCCGGTTCTGGTTTTTCCTTGATTTTAACAGTTGGTTGGACGTACGGTGACTCTATCACTTTAAGACGAATTGTAGAGACATAATATATTTCCTTCACTACAATTGATCATTCATTCATTCTTGAAAGTATTTGAGAGGTGAGAATACTGAAGTAGACATCTAATAGTGTTTCTAAGTGATAATATCATCATACCGGAGCGCCATTAAGGGTTCTTACAAAATCAGCCATTTAATAAAAAAATATTCTCTAATGGACCCGGAAGTCTTTCATAAAAGCTTCTTTAAGTGGATTCCCTCACTGCGCTGCTCCGTGAAATAAGGACGAGCGCCATTTTATTTTTCAGCACTAAAATAATTTTCTTACTAAAATCTAGAAAGAAGAAAAATTATTGAAATTTATCACTATTTACAAATTGAATAGAGTTTATTAGGTTTTACAACTTACTACTTACTGAGTCTTCAAATTAAATTTAGATCCTTGCTTACGGAAGTTTTCAGCATAGCCGTTGCCATAATTATGACAAAGAGCTCATAAGAGGCATAAAGAGCCTTTGTACCTTCTTGTGCGTAAAGTGTAAATAAATAAATAATAAAAAAAGAGCTCCGTATAAAATAATACATTCGCGAAGATGTTTTGTTTTGACATGAATACACCGATTCACAGCAACTGGGTTGTAAAGGTCCGATAGGCAGTCGCTCCATTTAAAATACTGTCTTCTTCTTAGCGTGTCGATAGTAATCTAAATGGACTCGGCCCAGAATTTGGCTACTTGTTTGGCGCCGTCATCAACGTCCATCAGTTCCTGTAACGTGCAGTTGACAGGACAAGCAGGACACGATATTAAGTGTTCCATCGTTTGTGGAACAGCACCACATTTACACTCCAAAGCGACGCGCTAAGAAGAAGATATTTTATTTTCAAGACAGTTCATATTTTGCTAGTAAGATTTGCGAGTCTAATAAAAATGAGTCACACCCCTACAGCCCAGACGGTACATTACCTCTTGTGATAAGTAACATCCATAAAGGAGGTTAATATAAAACTATGCTAGAATTTATCTCTGCGCATTCAGGGTAACAATAGTAGATTGTTATACGAGGGTCGAAATGAATCTATTCCTATACGAGGTATTTAGATGTCCGAGCGCAGCGATGGCGGCTATAGTCCGAGTAGGAATTGATGACTTTCACCCGTGTCAAACACTCTTACTTTTCATTTCGAATATAAGGAAATTAAAAAATAGTGGTTTTCCTAAAATATTTATTGATAAAAATAAAATGAATAGTTAGTAGAAGTAGGGTACCTATTTAAAATTAATTGAGGTGTTAGAACAATTTGTGTACTATTTTAAATATGGAACACACAGCGTCATCGTCGCGGGCCGTCCCGCTTAATAGGTTTTTTTTTATTCACACTGGCTGTTTATACACCCACAAGACCGCAACATTTTTCTTAATTATGTAAAAAAATTCGTAGCTGGTCTACCTAACCAATTTAGTTCTATTTTTAAAATTCATTCCCGCCGTAGATGGGGAAGCAATTACTAATTCCCGCCCAAAGATGGGAAGCAGCGTCTTCCATCCGCTATTGGCATCAAACAAACACTACTTTCCGAGTATGAGAAATGAAAAACACTTTGTGTGCGGTCCCAGTTATGTTAACTTGGAGATTATTGTACTCCGTTTCATTTACAGAACATGTTTTGCATATTTCCATAAAACAAAATTTTGATTTCTTCGGTAAGTAGTTTGTTGTGTAATTAAAGCCCAGTAAACCCTAGCACCGATTTGAGAGAAAACTAAGAATGGGTACCTACAGGGTTATTGGAAAAACACCAACAACTTCTTAAGAGGTCATTGTACTCATCGTTATGAATAACTTTTACTATGGGTCCAAACGTGAAATCGCGAAAAAAAATCACCTGTTCCCTATATTTATGGTCGTTATAACTCGTTAAAATATAGGGAAAAGCAGATTTTTTTTTCGCGATTTCAGGTTTGGTCCTATAGTAAAAGTTGTTCATATTGATGAGTAACAATAACCTCTTAACCCCTCAAGCGTCAAGTGTACACCAAGTGTACGTAAAAGAAAGTGCTCGAAACGTCAACGGTATAACAAGTGTACACAACAGTGTCATTGTTCTAGCAGCAGTGTCGTGTTTTGAACGTAGATACGGACAATTAAGTTGGTAGCCAATTTGCTTAACAATCAATTTTCGTGACTTTCTAAATGTACGTGCTGTCGCATTTTTGTCGTCATTCAATCATTTTGCAAATTAAAATGCGAGTATCAATAATCCGAAACGAGTTTCTATCAACAAAAGTATCAAGGGATTCAAACTTTGGCAATAAGGTGTTCAAACGACAAAATGGCCCCCTAATTGCTTCCGGCTTTCAGGGTAGCCCAGCACTTTGTGTGCGGTCTCAGTTATGTTAGCGTGGAGATATTCGCACAATTCTGTTTCATTTACAGAACATGTTTGGCATCCATACTAATATTATAAATGCGAAAGTGTCTGTCTGTTACCTCTTCACGCTTAAACGAATTGAATGAATTAGATGAAATTTGGTATAGAGATAGTTTGAGTCCAGGGAAAGGACATAAGATAGTTTTTATCCCGATATTCCCACGGGAAACTTATGCGGGTGAAACCGCGGGGCGCTGCTAGTATTTCCATAAACCAATTCCATAAGATTTGATTTATTAATCGTGTAATTAAAGCCTGGTTACCACCTTGATAGCCAACTACTACAACCAACTTATATGTATAATACATTTTTACTGAAGCACGAGTTTTTTCTATTCATAAACTTACCTACTTCATAACGATACGAGAGAAATCGAAAAATAGGTACGTAAACCATAAAAATCTGCCTAGCCTTTTCCCAACTATGGCGGGGCCGGCTTCCAGTCTAACCGGATGTAGCTGAATACCAGTACTTTACATGGAGCGACTGCCTATCTGACCTCCACAACCCAGTCACTGGGTAATACGATACCCCTTGGTAAGATTGGTTGTCAGACTTTCGGGCTTCTGACGACCCGTAAAGACTGTCAAAGATCTACGAATGACAGCCTTTGACCTTTATGACCTTTTCATACTGTGATCTGTAAATGATTGGTTTATAAGCTCTATCAATTCAAATCAAATCAAATCAAATCAAAATATTTTTATTTCACATAAACCAACATGGGCACTTATGAAACGTCAGAAGCTAGGTGCACGGTTCCAATTGGTCGTTTCCTATGGAGAAGAACCGGCAAGAAACTCCATGGTTACTCTTTTAAAAATAATTGGCTTTTACAATGTTTTCGAGTTACAGTAGGTATGGGAGGACAGCGTAGGCCTGTCAACAAGTACCAGGTACTTGATAAAAATAAAAAATGGTCTACAGATCTAGTCTACAAGGCTTACAAAGTCCTCACATTTACAAAATAAGGATGTATCAAAAGGATAAACAAAATATAAAAATCTACTAAAACCAAGAGATATGATTGCCATTTCAACTAAGAAAGAGGTGAAAAATTAAAATTGTCTGTATATAATGTCAAATAATAAAAAGATTATGTCATAGAAGTATGTACAAATAAAAAATAAACATCGTAATTTGAGAGCAGTTAATAGACATTTACGTAGAACTTATGCCGTCAAAGAGGTGCCAGGGAAGCCACATGTGCAGAAGGAATTATTGCCAAACTACCTTGTCTTCAACGTAGTCTTTAATCTTATAATATGCTTTTTTGATAAGGACTCGTTTGATGAGGGTTTTGAACTTTCCATCGCTAAGTTCTGTAACCGACTTTGGCAACTTGTTATAAAAACGGATGCTGTTTACAAGAAATGACTTGCTAGTTTTAGTTAATCTAAATTTAGGTATCACAATTTCATTTTTACTGCGTGTATTTATATTATGGAAATCGCTTCTTATTTTGAAAAGTCCTAAGTTTTTGCGAACATACAAAATACTTTCTAAAATGTAAAGAGAAGGCAGAGTTAGTATATCAATTTCTTTAAATTTGTTTCTAAGAGACTCGCGAGGACCCATTTTATATATTGCGCGGATTGCCCTCTTTTGTAAAATGAAAATTGAATCTACGTCAGCTGCCGATCCCCACAGCAGAACACCATAAGACATAATACTGTGGAAATATGCAAAGTATACTAACCTAGCTGTGGCTATATCTGTCAACTGCCTTATTTTTCTTACTGCATATGCAGCTGAACTTAATCTACCTGAAAGAGCTCTAATGTGTGCGCCCCATTGTAATTGAATTACTATATTTCTTTTTAGATTATTCTTAATCAATCTGTGGACCTAAACTGATCCCAGAAACCGTGTAACGGTATCCTGGTAGACCCAGGCAAAGTTGCTGGGTCTAGCATGTCTAGAGAAAGGATCGGTTTTGCTCTGGAGTGAGACAACACAGGTTGGAAATTATACATAATGTTTTGAGCCCACTCTTAATAATGTAGGTTATTCGTGGCAGTCCAACCACACGAGGGAACCTCAAACGGATTTACATATTTACGATAAATCTTTTCAAAGATCACCATTTCTTTAGGTACATTGATAGCTAATTCCTTCCGCCATGTTCATCAACGACATTTTTCATCTCAGTTCACACGGAAAATCACAAGAAAATATCATTCATTTCCTCGAATAATACGCAAAGGTCGGTAGAATATCGTGACGTAGTGATACGAGATTGACTGTGTTATGAAGCCTCCTTGTCGCAGGGAATCTGGCCACTTTGTGATTCAAATTCGTGACCCTCATAACTGTATATAACATTTTCAATATCCCACAGATCAAGATGTTCTTGTATTTGCTGAAATAGGTTCAATTGAGCTTGTTTCGTAGTGAAATATTTTGCATAAATATTTGGGTCTATGTATCATCGGTCTCTCGGTGTTTTGCCGTCTCAACATGTAGATAAAAATGAAGCTGTTTTATTTTGCTAATATGGGTATATTAGGGTATAGGTAAATGGATAAATAAATAGCCATAATTTACTAGTTGGCAAGCAAAAGTTATAAAATTATAAACTGATCCACCATCAATTCATCCATGATTCATTGATAGATGTTTTGCTGGTAGCTCGTTTTTACAAGATTTTTATAATTATATTAAACGAAGCACCAGCCATTTTTCATGTTTAAATGATTCCTGATTTTTTTTATTATTCTTGAGAACCATGTCCTAGCAAGATGGCTCTCTTAATATAAATATAAAAAAGTTAGTAAAGAACATTCTCGAAATGTCTTATACAAAAAAAGATAACTGGAAATCTCTGTTTTTATGAAAAATTTAAAATCTGTCTAATTTGGCTATATCACTATTTTTCGAAAACGTTCTCTACTAACTTTTTAGACGTTTATATCCTGCTTATGCGTACGAAGTTACATTAAAATCGGTTCATTCATTTCCAAAAATAAGGGCTTGAAAGTTTGTATGAAATGCCGTACGTTGTAAACGCTCTTAAGTCGGTTGTCTGTACAACCAATTTTTTTTTAAATTTTGTTGTCGTCTATCTGTTTGTTATAATGTTTCAGCAAGTTTATGTCCTTCACCAGGGTTCAAAGAATGGGGATACTTTCAACCCTGGGGAAGGACATGCACACTTTTTATCGACATACCACGCGGGCGAAGCCGCGGCTGGTAGCTGGTCGGTAATAAAAAATAACAATCGTAGATACTGCCCATCCTTTTCATCAAGGAACATCGTTGTGGTTATGTACTGTTACATAACGGACAATTTCGCCTTTGTCTTATGAGAGATAAAAAATAAATACACCAAAAACAACGTTCGTCTACTACGTAAAGCGTCATCAAATTAGTTTTAATTTCGACACAATACTTTGACGAGTAAGACATTATGATTTCGATTTGCGGAAGAGGATGCTTTCCTTTTATCCTTTTTGTTATTCCAAAGAAGTGTGCAGATTATACTGAGTTGAGTCAGAAGAATGTTTTCATTTTATGTGGTATTCAAGAAAAAGGTGAGACTTAGTTGTAGTTGGGTGAATCAACATACCAATCAATTTAACATGAAATGAGCGTCAATTTTAAAGGTTTTAAAATCGACGCTCATTTTCTTGTAAAGTATCCTCAGACTCGTTTTCGCCATCGAAAGTCAATGAGAGTCCCTCTAAAGGTAGGTACAGCTGACCGCATGTGGGTAATAACAGTTTGACATTGAGCTGGCCTAGCATAGTTCGGAGTTTCAATATGTTTTGGAGCCAGCTTATACTGGATTTTTTACCACAGACCTGCGGTCCACTGTGCAGACGCCAGCACATCAAGCTATCCGAAACTGTCAAATTTTCCCAATCAACTTTGAACCTTATGCTTTAGCGATAAAGTTGCAAATCTGTTAAAGAAATTTGACAGATTGTAATAGCTTGATGTGCTGGCGTCTGTACCATAAAAGAAGTCACATTAGAACTATCAATCTGGTGATAATTACATTGTTAGAAGACAAATCATTCCTTCAAATTCACTTGGACAATGTACTCGTAGATTGTGCCTTTGAATTACATACCTTTTACCAAGTACCTACATCTAAATGTCTCCCAACAATGGTATACCCATTAAAGGAACATTTCGCGCCAGTAGACCTGCCTTTGTGGACTACTTTGAATGTGAATATCTGATTCTGATGTAAATCTTCAATCTACATAAGTAGATTTTGTTCGTCTGAAGTAGTCTATACCAAGAGTAGATTCAGGTTTCAAATGTCACGTTAACTTTAATGTCTTCCTGACGTTTACATTTCTAGATGGAATGGTAGAAATTGTGATGTATCGATGGACTATCCACCAACTCGCACTGGGCCCGCGTGGTGGATTATGGCACACTCCCTCTCACAGAGGAGGCTGTGTCCCAGCAGTGGGAACATTATAGACTGATTATGTATGGAATTATGGATGGACTGTGTGGATGATAATATGGTTAGGAAGGGAGTGATTGCCGAGATGACGACTAATAGAGAAGTATGGAGGAAAAAGTCATGTTGCATCGACCCCTGATGAAGTGGGATAAGGACAGGAGAATGATGATGATGATGATTATAGTAGGAACAGTGACGGTGCGGTATGGTAGGAATAGTGACGGTGTGGTATGGTAGGAATAGTGACGGTGCGGTATGGTAGGAATAGTGACGGTGCGGTATGGTAGGAATAGTCACGGTGCGGTATGGTAGGAATAGTGACGGTGCGGTATGGTAGAAATAGTGACGAACCCATTATGTGTAACTTTTTGTTCTAATGCCAATAAACGCATTTTTCTTCCTGTCTTTTTACCTTTCTATTCCTGTTTTTTAGCCTAGGTTCGCACGGGCGCGTTTCTCCGCTGCGATTTTTTGTCGCGTACTAGATTTTCATCGCACTGCTCAGCGCCGAGAAGCGCCAACAGTGTGTTGTTTTAACGCGATCTGTTGGATTTGCAACGCTCAGAATAACACAGAGAGTTGGAATTCCAGTGCGCGATCAAATCCCGCCGCGATATTATTTCGTCCATGCGAACGTGGGCAGAAATTATCTCACAGGTTTAAATAACCGAGACGATGCTCAAACTCAAAGCATTTATTTCAATTAAATCATTTACAGGCACTTTTGAATTGTCAAGAAGTCAGTGAGTCAGAAAATATGAAGCTAGTTGCCTATGGAGAAGAACGGGTAAGGAACTACATGGACACTCTTTTAAATAATATTTTTACAAAAATATTAGTTACATCATTAATTTTGAATTTATAATTATATGTGAGAACGATGTAAAAAAAAGACGTCGAGAGTAGAGTAAATAGTAACAAAACAACAATTCAAAAATAAAATAATTAAATTAAGTCGAAGCAGCTAAGTGATGGCCAGCCCCAACTGGCTTGTGCAACGAAGACTGTTTGAACCCAGACGGCCAATTTCCGTAATTTTAAGAACGTTCACAGTCTGATATCTCAGTCTTAATCTGTCAAAAATACCTCTTAATTTCCCTACATTTTGACGAGTTTTTGACATTTGTTTGTCGCTGAGATGAGACTGCGACTAGATTTTGAACGTTTTAAATTACGAGAATAAATTGGCTTTCAGGACGTAAAACGGTTGCATCGTTACAGAATGCAAAACGGTCTTTGTACACGGTTCGTCGTCGCAACGCCCACCCCTACAAAACTCAATATATCAAATTAGCGGCCGCCTCGTATCTGAATAAGCATATATCTTTGTACTGAACTAAGTTGGCAGTGTTAACAAATTAAGACTTCCACTACTGTATTACTAATTCGCTACGTACACATACCTAATCTGCGTTCGCGATTTATTTGCCAAAAATGTAAACAAATATGAATGAATGGAAAAATAACTTTAATTCCTACGCAATAAAGTTCAGTTTACGCTAGAACTTCAAACATTTTTATAACTTTTTCAATAGTGCTTGTCACTCTGAAATCAACTTAATTGTCATTGAAATAAAGTTGATATTTGTTTAACTTGAAATAGGGTGGGGGTGTGCAGCACTACGCACTTACATACCTACACACATAAACTCAGGCCTTTTTCCTATGGGGTTCGGCAGAAACTACTAAACGCCACCTGGTACGATCCTTAATACTCCTTTTACTTCGTTTACGTTCATACGTCAGGTCAAACACGCGCGCAGGTTGCGAGTACTAGGTACGCACCTGCCTGACCTTTTTCAAGAACATCACCTAACAAATCCTAATCCTAATCCTAATCCTAACTAATAAATGCGAAAGTAACTCTGTCTGTCTGTCTGTCTGTCTTTTCTTCACGCCTAAACTACTGAACCGATTTGTGTGAAATTTGGTACAGGGTAAGTGTGAACCCCAACAAAGGACATAGGCTACTTTTTATTCGACTTCGACTTCGTCTGCGTCCACGATAACCGACATATACGCGGACGAAGTCGCGGGCAAAAGCTAGTATGCTATAAATGTGTTTTCGATTAAATCAGAAAGATCACTAAGTATTTTAACTTTCTGTCTTCGTTTCATGCATAATATTGTTTAAAAATGAGGGTATACCAATTACCCATGCACGAAATCAATTCAGTGGCAATATACCCAACTAATCAGTGTTTAGTGATAGATGATATTTCCGTTAATTTGGCCCGTGTGACACCATGACAGTGTCATCAGGCCGTCCAATTTGTGTTGTGGCGACTGAATGCTCATCGCTGTTATTAGCGTCGCTGATTGGCACGTGTGTGACTGGCACGTTGCATTTTAGTGCAATTACGAGATCGAATGCATTTGAAAATGGAGTTCTATTGTTTATGGAATTCATATGAAGGTTTCAGCCAGTATCAATAAATCGAGGTTATACGAAAGATCCCGATTAAGCTTCAATTAAAATTAAAATATACCGTATTAGATGGCGCTTACCAAAAGGAATGGCCAGCTAATGCTGGCTTCTAAGAATAAAAGTTTGTGGAAACGGATAGTAGAATGAGCATAGAGAATCGAATAACAAAAGCTGGGCTTCATAGTTCGAGTCTTAAAAATTGTTTGATGCTCATACTGCAATTTACAGCCACGAGCATAAAATATATATAACTATGGACAACTCGGGCAATAATACCTGATTTATTTATTTATTTATTTATTTATTAAAACTTTATGCACAAGTAAAAACTGTACAAAGGCGGACTTAATGCCTTGGGCATTTTCTACCAGTCTACCTTAGGGTGATGCAGAGACAATTCACAGCAGGTGCAATAACAGTGAAAAAAAAAATTAGAAAATATTTATAAAAGATATAAGAATAAATACATATATACATACATACAACAAAATATATATATATATAAAATAAAAAAAATAAAAAGTTATGAGACATAAACAAGAAACCCTACGACAACTCAATTCTGAGACGAATCTGCCAACTTCTTGTGTAAGTGTTCTCGAGCTTTCACTTTAAATGTGAACCGATTGGTTACCGTCCTGATATTCTGAGGGAGCGCATTCCAAAGGAAAACCGCCTGGACAAAGAAAGAAGACTTTATAAAACCAGAGCGATGAGAAGGACAACGAAGCAGACGATTATTCTCGGACCGAAGATTCTTGCTGTGTGCAGAGCATAAATATTGACAAAGAGAAGTCAGATAAGAAGGAGAAGTGGGTTTGTGAAGAAGAGAAAACAGGGTTGTCAAAGCCCTCAACGCTCTGCGCTGCCGGATAGGTAACCACTTTAAAAGTGATCGATGTGCGGACACATGATCATACTTGCGAAGATTGAAAACGAATCGAATGCAGTTATTAAGAAGTCGGTCAAGTTTATTGAGGAGATCTGCATTCAGGTCATAGTAGCACACATCACCATAGTCAATTATGGGGAAGATAAGGGACTGTACAAGCAATGCCTTAATGTGTGATGGGAGAATATTTTTCAAGCGATAGAGCGACCGCAACGTTCCAGTGACCTTCTTGCTCACAATCGCGACCTGCTTACGCCAGTCAAGGCAAGTGTCAACATGCAAACCCAGATCCTTGACGTCAGAGCTAAACGGAATCACTGTGCCATCAAAGATAACCGGTGGCACCGTTAAACCATTCAGCCTCCTCAAGCTATGGGGGCTCCCTACAATGATAGCCTGACACTTGGTTGGGTTAACCGCCACACCAAAGCGATCAGACCAATTTTTGACAGCTCGTAAATCCCGATTCAGCTCCTCGACCGCACCGGATAAGCTGTCAACACCTGCCTGACAGTAGAGCTGTAAGTCATCAGCGTAAAGATGATACGCACACTGAAGCTCCGAAGTTATGAGATCTATAAAGATAGAGAACAAAAGTGGAGATAAAATGCCGCCTTGAGGGACGCCAGTTTCAAGATCACACCAGCTGGAGCTAGAGTCACCAGCGAGAACTGATTGCTGACGCCCCCGAAGATAGGAAGAAAACCATTCCAGAACCTCGTGAGAGACCATGCGATAGGACAGGATGGACAAAAGGACTTCGTGACTGACGGTATTGAAAGCATTCGAAAAATCGATCAACACCAGAACTGTAACTTTAGTGTCTTCCATTCCTCGCCTTATATCGTCAGTCACTTTAAGGAGAGCAGAAACAGTACTGTGCCCGGGCCTGAACCCGGATTGGAATGGACTGATGAGGGAGTTTTTGTGAATGAAGTTGGAGAATTGTTTATGTACACAGGCCTCGAGTACTTTGGATAAAAAGGGAAGGATGGAAATTGGACGAAAGTGACTGAGAAGAGTGGGATTAGGGATTTTAGGTAGTGGTCGAACATGGGCTTTCCGCCACAGGGAAGGGAAAACACCGGAGTAAAGGGAGAAGTTAACTATATGGGAAATTGCAGGAAGTAGCTGATCAACCGCTCTCACGATCATGTGTCGACTGATATTATCACAACCAACAGCTTTGGATTTGATGGACAGAATAATCGTTTTGATCTCTCCCGGGTCGACTGGGGTGAAGGCAAAGGGAGTAATATTGGGTCGCGTCAGACCAGCAAGGAAGTCAAGGGTTTGACATTTGGTTGGATTATCAAGGGTAGGAACAGTGGAGAAATGACGATTTAGATCGTCCAAGCCAAATGCTTTAGGAAGGTCTGAATGCCGCGATCTGCCGATACCTAGAGTTCCAAGGAATTTCCAGATATCAGCAGGAGAAGCAGAAGTGATGTTATCAAGAATGTGGCGACGTTTAGCATTGCGTATCATCTGATTACAACGATTGCGAGCAGTTTTGAAGAGGGTCCAATTATCATCCGACCGATCCCTTTTAAACTTCCGAAACGCGCGGTCCCTCCGTCGCATCGCCATCCGGACTCCCACATTCATCCATGGCGCAGGTGGGCGCTTTAGCTTGACTCGCCTGATAGGAGCGTGGGTGTCGTACAGCTTAACTACAACATTATTAAAAATCGTAACTTTATCGTCAACTGTAGTGGCTTCCTCCAGGGGTGCCCAGTCAATGTTAGAAGCATCTTGTGCAAGTTTCTCACAATTCATCCGCGCAAAGGCACGCCTGTACTGGATCGTAGGTTTGGGTTTAGGAGATTTAAGGACATAAGACAGGAAAATAAGGTCGTGATGGGAAAAACCAGGTGCGTCAAGTTGACCATGTGAGGAGACTAGGGAAGGATTTGAGGTGAGGATCAAGTCGAGCCAAGTATCATCACCGGCAGTGTTATGATGAGTTGGTTGGAGAGGCAGCACATGCAGACTAGCTGACTCGACCAGATGCAGAAGTTTACGGGATCGATGGGAATCGTGGGCAAGGAGGTTGGTGTTGAAATCCCCCAAGACTATGTGATGTGCATACTCCGAACCTAAAGATTCTAGGACCGATTCGAACTCGGTGAAGTAATCAAGTGCGGGGGGACAATACACAACACCAAGAACGGTTTTAGCTCCTTTGACACAGACCTCTAGAAAAAGAAACTCAGCCGAAGTATTACAGGAAGAAGTAGAGAGAACTTTGAAAGGAAGATCAGCACGAAGGTATATAGCTACACCACCCCCTCTTCTACCGACTCGGTCATTCCGCAAAAGAACGAATCCTGGGAGAGAGTAAGAGGTGGATAAAAGTTCAGGTTTTAGCCAAGTTTCAGAAATCAGGACGGCATGGACGTTGTTGTTCGAAAAAGTTTCATACAACTCATTGTAATGGCTTGGAATGCTTTGAGCATTTATATGACAGACGTTAAACAGCCGGCCAAGATTATGGCTGAAACTTAGACGTAAAAGTTCACCAAGGCTTTCCGTAACAGAACAAAAGCTATCATCACCAGAAGAGGCAGTGGATTCGTTAGCAGAGAAAAAAGATTCGCTATCAGATGTTGTCATGGATACAAATTAAATAAATACAATAAAAACAAATATAGATACTAAATAAATATAAATATACGAATATACTAAAAATAAACCTACACGAAATACTGGTAGAACGTTTGCATCTCTGCACCACCCGCCAGCTAACATCATCATTACAGATAATGAACACAATACGAAAAAAAACAAGAAAAGTTACATACATATAAATTACAAAGTAGTAGCGACAAAGGAATTCTTCAGCTAATTTTAATAATTCCGAACGCACCCATTAAGCATTCAAAAGACATTACATTTTCCGCGAACGTATCCAAACTTGTAAAAAAAATTTACTTATGATTATGACGTTTACTTTGATTGACAATGACAATAGTTGACAATGACATTAGAAACATGCAAACTTAAGATAAATGAAAACAAAAAGTGAAAAATAAATCCAGTTGAGGGTAAAAATCCGAAAGTATGCGTTACTAGTATAATTATTGTCAACTCAGAGACCTGCGAAGAGAAAGAGAACAGAGACAAATAATTTAGTACTATGCAAGAATACAAGGCAAAAGTAAAAAAAAAATAACAAACAGTGGAAGATAGCAAACTCTTAAGGTAAGGAAATCCTAAATACTTAATGGGTGTCTAATGCGTAAATATTAAAGTGAAATAATTGAAGATTGATACCATAACTAACGCGTCTTGTTTTTCAGGCTATCTCCAGACGTTTGAACCCGGGGATACTTCACCAGCAGCGGACTCAGTTCTTCAAATGATGTCACCTTATGTTTGCTGCCATCAGGGGCTTTAATAACGATGACACCGTCTTGAGTCCAACACGACCGCATAGAAAAGTGAAGCCGCGCCTTCCCAAAGATGGATTGTCGGGTCTTAGTCAAAAACTCCTTGACAGAGATAGATGACCCCTTCAGTCCTGTCTTCGCTCTCCATACCGCAGACCTGTCGTCATAGCTGGAGAACTTGACTAGGATAGGCCTATGGTGATCCTTTTTGGCTACGCCAAGTCTGTGGCAGACTTTTATGGAGGATGCAGTGATAGTTTTAAGGGACAGCTTCTCGCTTATCACCTCCTGGATCACTGCGCTGCTGACTTCCCCATCAACCTCTGCTATGCCCTGGAAAATGAGTGCCTTCCGCCGATGCCTGGTCTCCAACCCGTCAACCTGTCGAGCACACTCACTGATCTGCCTTCTCAGCAGACTCAGCATGCTGAAGATCAGCTCCCTGAAGGTGCGAAACTCTTCGGCTACCCTCGCTACGGTATCTTTGGCCGGTCCTGCACACTGTATTTGCGCTTCCAACTCACTCATCTTCCGGGTAAAGCTATCCTCTAGGGTCTTCTGTGCTGATATTATCTCATCAAATTGAGACATTGTAAAAATAATTGTCCACTTGTGTTTGGTGAAGTGATTATAGTATTATGAAGTGATGAGCTGGCAGGTGGTGTAAAATGATTGCTTAAGTCACATAAACGTGCTGCAAACGTGAGTACCCGTTGTGTATAGGCTATAAAGCGATAATATATAAAAAACTTGTGAAAATACTGTTAATTACTATTTTAAATATAAAAACAATACTAGAGTACGTATGTCTTCTTTTTACACCTACCCGAAAAGAAAAGCTGCTGATTTCATGATTCATCTATTAATATATGACGGCAAATATATGTGATGATTTATTTAAGGCATAAACAAGCGGTACTGCGGTAGCACAAATATGTGACATCGAAGGAACACTGTCTGGCGAGACAAGCGATGCCAACAAAATATGTGTCAATGCAATATTAATGGATATGTCTTGCGTCATAAACATCTGCTTGCTCAGTTAAATTAGTTAAGATTGTGATACTTAGTTGTAATTACAAATGATCACATTTTGCCGTCATAATACACCCTTAAATTTTGATCAGTTTAATCCTTAAAAGGGGTCATTGTACTCATCATTATGGACAACTTTTACTATGGGACCAACCCTGAAATCCTGAAAAAAAAATCAGCTGATCCATACATTTATGTTAGCATAATTCGACATAATGTATGGATCAACAGATTTTTTTTTCAGGATTTCAGAGTTGTTCATAATAATGAGTACAATGACCCCTTTTAAGGATTAAAACGATCAAAATTTAAGGGTGTATATTAATGGGTAAATCATGAAATCTGAAGACCAATTCTCGTTCAAGTCACAATCTCATCTCAGCGACAATCAATCTCAAAAACTTGTCAAAAATTTATGTAAGTAAATTGATTGTATTTTTGACAGATAGAGACTGAGACTAATCTCATTCTGGCAATTCCCGTATTCTAAAATACAGGAATTGGCCCTCAGATAATATATTATTGCTCGTGCACGGTAACGAGCACGAGCAATAATATGTGCTTACATATTATTTCATGGAAAAATGTGGAAGAGAATACAGACATTAAAAAATTCTTGGATATTGTATCACGTAGTTGCCAGCTCGCTCACGACACACGTTGAATATTTTCTTCAATGGAATCTCATTATTTGCAAGAATGCAGCGAACTGATAGAAGCGATTCTCTGAATAATAAAGTGAAATCGAATAGATAGAAAATGCAACATTTTTCCTTTTAAGTTAAGTACCTTGTATCATTCTTATTGTATGCTATCAATTCTGAATAAAATTCCTTCTATTCTTCTGATTGCAATTGGTTTTACTGTTTTATGTATTCTTTTCAGGGTTCCGTACCTCAAAAAGAAAAAACGAAACCCTAATAGGATCACTTCGTTGTCCGTCCGTCTGTCTGTAAGTCTGTCAAACTTATTTTTTTTCAGGAACGCGTGTATGTGTCAAGTTAAAATTAATATCAAAGAAATACGTAAATCTACGGTCCCTTAGAGATTTAAAATAATTATACTTCTAAGTCAACGCAATATAAAAAAATACGGAAATTTATGCGACATAATTTGATACTTGCGAATAAATTAAAACCGTTGACCTAGAATCATAAAATTTGCCAAGAAGCAAGATCTCACAGCACAAGTAGAGAAAAAAGACCGAACATCGTCGAGTTTATCCACAGAAATCTTAATTATTAAGATTTCTGTGAGTTTATCTCATTTTTTTTTACAATTACAAATTTTCTTTGCAGTTGGAGAATTGATCGTGACGTATATCGATGTATGGGAGAACATTTTAACAACTACAAAGTTAAGTTTGTTCATGGGATAAATTCATCCCAACTACGGAACCCTTCATTGTGCGTGGTCCGTCACGCACTTTGTTGGTATTTTTTGTTCTTTGTTGTATTATTTGTTAAATGTTGGTGTAACTTTTGAAGCAAAATCTTTATTCCAAATATCCCATAAACAAGAGTACCTAATGGAATGGCGCAAATAATACAATTGGAAGTGCTGGAATAAATACTAGATAGCATATTTATTTATTTATCCACTTACATTTATTGAATTTGAAATCCGAATAAATATTCCAGTTGTAAAATTGGTTCTGGCATCAGATTGTATTTGTTAAAATATTTGTAACAATCGCGTAGAGCGGTTTGGTAAGCTTTTTTGTGAGCACTGTTACTTAGTATTTTTGTTTTAATACCACTGGAATCTTCGTTAATAATATAAATGTTTATTTTTATACCTATTTATCTGTGCTATCTATGGTAAAAAATGGCCGCCGAAGATATCAGCCCCCGTTTACGATTGCCATTTGTCATTGCCTCGATTATTGTGTAAATCATTAGCATTAAATTTTAGTTTAAGTGTTGAATCCGTGGCTTATAATATTTCATGTCCTGTATACTCGACCCTAAAAACCACCGTACTCGCCCATCCTTGGACTAGAACAACTGACCCTGATCAAAAGATTCTTGATAATTATTTAGAAAAATACCTACTGTCAGCCTTACCTTTTATAAAGCAGGCTGGTTATAATAGAGGGCGTGTTCCATTCGAACGTTCAAACAGGTGTCAAATATTTTTATTGTGTATTTTTGTTTAGTAGAGTGAGTGCTAGATATAACGGCATAATGTAAAGTCTTCCCACAATATAATTTAATACAAATCCTATTGCTGTTTAATTATATAAAGCTATTTTCTAGAGTTTCTACAGTACTGTGAGAAATCAAACAACATTATGATTTCTACGTCTATTCCAAGCGAACGTCTTTACATCACTCCCGCTATATTATCACTGTTTTCTTGCAAACAATTTAAAACCTAATATAAAAATTTATAAGCACATTTGGTCAGTGGGTCGTCTTAGGGGCACTTCTAAACTCGCTTGACTGTTCGAATGCAACTAGTGTTATTTGATTGCCAGCCTGCACTACTTATATGTAAGGTCGACTTTATCACTTAGCTTTACAGTACCTACCGTCTAAAACAGCTTATCTTTTGTTATCTGCAATGAGGATAGGTAATTCAGAACTCAAACTCAAAGCATTTATTTCAAATAAGCAAATTACAGGCACTTTTGAATTGTCAAGGGGTCAGTCAGTCAGAAAGATGAAGCTAGTTGCCCATTCCACAGCGTAGGTGCCTATGGAGAAGAACGGGCAAGAAACTCCATCGACACTCTTTTAAATCAAAATAATATGGTTACAAAGTCTTGGTTACATCGTTCATGTTAAAAATTATGCATAAATGCAGAACGTTAAAAGCGTCAGTAATGAAAAGATGAAAAAATAAATATCAAATTTTAAATTAAAATAAGCCATGGCAGCAAAGAGATGACCAGTCCCTACTGACGGCGCCTGTTCACGAACATGATGCATGGATTAGCACCATTAAGCTCAACCATTTTGAAGGGAGCTAAATGATCCAACACATGCGCCACCATCAGCGAGGCATTTGAGTGAGCATGACATACTCTCAGCCGCCAGGGCACATTCAAGTTAATGAAAGACGTACCCAGTAAACCCATATCGGCTGAAACTTGCCATTATAATATAATATAGACAATGTTCAGTGAGTTTCTAAATTCTTACCAAATCCCTACCCTTGTTACTTAACTGTGTTGCTAAAACTAATGATAAGTATGCAATACATGGATAGGACGAAAACTGTCGTTTCACGGCCGGTAATCGGTTAACTTAGTTGCGACACCCACGCACGAGATGGCGCTAATAGGCACTTTTCCTCCCTTGTTCGTCCTACGCTGACAGTTTTGTCAATAAAGTGATTAATTGAATTTTTGGTAAGTTATTATTTATTCAGACACAGTCCTGCGAGGGATGTAACGAGATAATTATAGTTATCAGGGAATTTGAAACGTGTCATCAGGACAAGGAAATGTTTTAGAGTTTTATTGATAGTGTTTTGTTTGATAGTTTTGTTATTTCCTCGTGTTTACATTTATATTAATTGTATTTTACCTAACCTACTTAAATAGGTCACGTGTGTCACTTTTTACTTTGTGAATTGCTCTGTACAACGCTCTATTAGGTACCTAATGTTGTGCATGTAAACTTAAATAAATAAATTGAAATGAGTTTTTTTTTAAAGTGTCAGGTGGACTGGATTTCGATTAACTTAACATTACTGCCGAAATGCACTCACCTCTAGCCACCCCTCCAGGAAATACTGGCTTGATGTTATGTAATTTGGAAATTTTGTATTGGTTGTCGTCGTTTTATTGGTAACTATTGCGGTACGTGTAAAGAGAACAATGACAAGTTAAACTCGTACAATCTAAACTCACGAATGAAAGCTTTGTCAACCCTACAGAACTACAGACAGAGGGTTACTGATCAAAAATATCTGTGTAAATATTTTTTGACGTGATATCATCATCTGCCTAGCCTTTTTCCCAACTATGTTGGGGTCGGCTTCCAGTCTAACCGGATGCAGCTGAATACCAGTATTTTACATGGAGCGACTGCCTATCTGACCTCCACAACCCAGTTACTAGGAAATAAGATACCCCTTGGTAAGACTGGTTGTCAGACTTTCGGGCTTCTGACTACCCGTAACGACTGTCAAAGATCCACGAATGACAGCCGGGACCAACGGCTTAACGTGCTTTCCGAGGCACGGAGGAGTCTCAGTATGTAAAGATGGTCACCCATCCACAGACCAACCGCGGCAAGCGTAGCTTAACCTGATCGATCGACCTGTGCGGCTCTTATTATTTAGCCACGGACCCCTCACTCCCCCTCCCCTCACTTTTTTGACGTGATAACGTCTTATAAATCGATGAACGTCGGCTGCACGCACGAAAAAGCATGACTCATTGTCACGTTCCGCCTGAGCCGAGCGTGCAAGCGAGAGCGCGGAACAAGCGATAGAGAGGCATGTTTTCTTATGACGTTATCACGTAAAATTATCGCCCGTAAACCGACTTTACAAAGAACCATTTTTTTATACGCAAGCAGTTGTTTATGTCTCATTTATCTAAAGACTATTAATTAATTTAATGCTGTGAATTTTGTTCAGTAATATTGTAAAACTCTTTGAGTTGGCTTTATGTTCAAAAATGCCTACAAATTATTCCGTAGATCGTAGGTATACTATAAAAGGATACTTACCTCAACATTTTTGCCTAAGTGCGTCATTTTCATAAGGTCTTTGTCATGAAATTATTGAAGTTTTTGCTAAGAATAACTTTGTAAGTTAACTCACTGCTATATCAATTTAAGCATAATCGTGAAGAAAATCTCGAAGGATTTCATAGTTTCTTAAACATAGTCTTCAATTTTTTCTGTATCTCAATGCTCAAGGAATTATGAGCGTGCAGTTTGCTAAAAGTAACTTGAAAAACAGTGCAATAAATACAAGACTCAAGAAAACTCGCAACTAAGACATAGCAACAGGCAAATTCCAAAGTAACACAATGTCTTGTAGCCCCACATTATGAAAGTTTTCCGACAATACACAGCAACTCGAACTGGCGCCAGTAAACAGGCAAGTTCTCGACCTAACCTATAACTTGCCACCAGTTGGAAACTGTCTGGGTACACTATGTGTTAGTGCCAACGTGTCGGACGGTGACGATAACTTACAGACACCAAGTTTGTATGTACTTGGAAGTCTAGCTGTCGAAACGTATAAGTCTGTGCTACATTGTAAGCCAGGAATAGACTTGAAACACTATCCTACGCGGTACGGACGTTGCATTCTCATTGTTGCTTCAAGGCATTTGTGTATTAGATACAAGAAAAGCGGTTGAGTGTCCACGTGCACCTTTTTCGACCTATAGTTCGGAAGCGGCGTGTGTAAACCGGTGGAGGTTTGTGTGTTCTGATTGGACTGGACTGGGTGCAACTGGAAGTGAGAATGACGACTAACGTCATCTTAATGAATGCCTAATAAAACTAGAAAGACGTGAGTTACAACGAATTTCACAAGCTTTTAGCTAAGATTTTGAGTTTAACGTGCATATCTGTGTAGTGCAGTACCTACATAACTAATTCTATTCGAAATGAAGAGTCGTGGACAATGGACGTAACGCGGACATTTATCCCTTGTGTGATAATTTATGCAAATAGTACTGTAGACGGGCTGAAATGCTCCTGACGAGCTTTCATGTTCTTGTCACGTCGCCGTCACGTCCGCGTGTCTTCCTCTATGCGTAAAATGTGCTTTATATCTGGTTCCATATCTCATGTAGATATCATGTAGTTGCCAATACATATGTATACATATCTAAAACTCTTTAGATTATTTGCGACAATTTGTCTATAGGAAATTATAAGGAGTCCACTGTCCATCACTAAGTAAGAAATGTTAACAAGTTAATAGTATTGGAATAAGACTTAATTCGCTTGTTAGAGATGAGATTCGACAGTTCTTCAGAGTTTATTTCAGCATTTCTTTTCAAGAGGTCATTTTGCTGGCCCACACTAACTAGACAAACTGTTTGTAATAATTTCTTTATAGGATAAATATTTCTCTATGTTTAGAAGAAGCCAGCATTAATAGGTTACTCCTCTAAATTGTTGTTACTCGTAAAGGTATCTCCTATTTACCCCTGTAGATATACCAACATTACGAGTATGTATCAACAAACCACATTACAATACTGTTAACTTGACAATTCTTATGACAACACAGTCCACCTCGCGACTATATTTGCATAATGCAGTTACAGTATTTGTGCCGTATTCATATGTAAATGTGGCCATAGCTATTATGATGGTGATTATCATAATTGTCGCATTGAATGGAGTGACAATAGGAAACCTATCGATATTATTGAAGCTACTGTTTGAATATATGAACGTGGCATTGGTGAAGGGTTTATTTTATTCAATTTCTGTAAAAATTATACCTATAAAAATATAATATTATCATGTCTTTTCATCTGGTAGTCACAAGCTCGACTGTAAGACGCTGTACTAATAGAACGGGATCACGCGACCAAGTTCGCGTGAATTCTTTTTGCGCGTGAAGCCGCTATCAAATGTACAATGAGTCGAATAGGTGGCGTAATTTCTAGAATATATTGTTTTGTGTTTAAAAATTATATTATAAATCTGTTTTTTTATAGTGTTTGGAGTGTGTGGACAAAATTTATGTTAATTTAATGTTCACTAATTCAACAGCAAACCATCATTGTTTTGCAGTGCCCTGACAAATGGGTTTGGGTGACAAATGGTTCATGTACAAAAACCGACGCTTAATCTATTGTAAAATATGCATGAGAGCAAATAAATAAATCATTCATAATTGACATTCCCACGATGAAGTTGTGCGATGGTCGCGTGGTGGCGTTCAATTAGGACTGACATTTTCATCCTCAGATCAACGAACAAGATTTAGGCATATCTTCTTTATGAAATATACATATTATAACTCCCAAATTAAGGTAGGATCTATCCCATACCTTTGAATAATACTACCTATATGCCAGACGATTTCTTGCAGCTATAGAAGTATGAGGAACAGGGTGTAAAGTTCACTCATACTCTATAGAAAAGGGAGGATCCTCCGACCAGACGGGTGTTGTGTCTGGCGGGCAACTGCCCAATGATTCATTTCGGGCCGTTGTATCTATGCTAGTTGCGCGGTAAACTCTGCTTGCGAGATGCAGGATTTGCGTGACGTCAGTATGACGCGATGACGCGTTGTTCGCATGTGGCGTTGTAGATACCGCTACATCACTCCCCCCCGGAGACCGGAGGTCGATAGTGGGCTGAGTCTTGTATCTTGCGATGCTTGCCAGGCCAGCTCAGGTTCCAGTGAGTCGGAACCGGTTGCCGCATAGTTCACGGTGAGTCGGAACTGTCTGCGAATATGTCCCCAGTGAGTCGGGGTGGCGCTGCGTTATGCTCCAGTGCGTCGGATGAGGTATAGCGCCGGGTTGAGGCTGACTGCTGGCGTCGACCAGGAGAGGCTTATTAAGGGCTCTGCTTGTAGACCGGCCGAAGGTGCAGTGTGCTGTGCCAAGGTTGCTGATGAGGCTGAGGGTGATGACCAGGTATGCGCGGTCGCTGCATGCTGGTGGTCAGGATACCCGTTGAAGCCGTGGGTGCTGGGCTGGCTGGGTGACTCGCCGCTCTAAAGCTTGCGGGAGTGATGATGATGACGTCACGCTGAAGTGTTTGCACGAAGGCTGCGCTGACGTTCATGTTCGGGGTCACCAGTATAGAAGTATGAGGAACAGGGTGTAAAGTTCACTCATACTCTATAGAAAAGGGAGGATCCTCCGACCAGACGGGTGTTGTGTCTGGCGGGCAACTGCCCAATGATTCATTTCGGGCCGTTGTATCTATGCTAGTTGCGCGGTAAACTCTGCTTGCGAGATGCAGGATTTGCGTGACGTCAGTATGACGCGTTGTTCGCATGTGGCGTTGTAGGTACCGCTACACAGCTTTGCATCGTGGTCTACGCCCGTACAGATTTATATTTCCATATTTCAGCTCGCGAACGGCCACATCTACCCTGAGGCACGAAATTGTATACGATGTATTAAAATTATGGGTTGGTCGGCATGGTGCGGTGCTGTAGCGATTCGTTTAAGGATAATTGAATAATGGTATGATGGTTTGTATGGTATAGCATGGTATGCTGGTGGTTTATAGTATAGTAGGTACTCATTTTATATACCTATGAATATGATACATATAGTTTGGAGGTTATATATGTAGTTTTAAAATGTTGTTATTTATGAAGCATAAAATCCTTAACAGAAGTTGTTTTTTGATGCGAAACATCTGTAGCCTTGGGAGTAAAGCCGACTCGTATGTCGCGACGGCAAACGGCACGTCGCTCCCTTAGCTGTCATGCCCCGTTATGTTAGAAAAATGTATTTCTTTTTTCTTCATATTTATTTATTGGTTTTGTTTACTTATAAATTCATTCAATAACCAACAATTTCGATGTTTCACATCTGCTGAGAGGCCCAAGTTTTTTTTGGATTATATTTGAACAACATTGTGCAGCGGTGTAATTGTTGTTGGGTGCTGATGAGGTGCTGGTAAAGTGGTGCCACTGAAGAAATAAAACGGCGGACGAGTAGATTCACATTTTACGTGTGTATTGGGCCAGTGTCACAGTTGGAACGGGCGTGTTGCCACAGATAACATAATGAATTACGTTTTTAAAGTTGGTGTTGCAATATTAAAATACCCAACAAACGTATTATCGATTCTTCTCAAGGTGCTCAACTATATGCCTGCATTTGTACCTACCCTGATAGAGGCAATAAGCTTTTCCCTTTTTAATGGGACTAATTTAACTCAACTACTGAAACTGTACCTTAGGTACACCTCTGCCTAACCCTTCGGATATTACAGGCGTGATGTTATGTATTATATTATTATGTCCTACATTTTGACAGTGCTCTTGATATCACAGGTGCTCGTATCATTCGATACATAAACCTTAATCTACGTCGCTAAGTCGACTCCATTTCATTGGAAATGACAGGAAACATAAGGAAAATAAGAGAAAAATGTCATCGAAAGCAAACACATTATCTCCCTCGTAAACTCGATTCCATGGCGGACCCTGCTTATATCTGTAGTAAAACTTTTTATATGATAATGTAATCATTTCAATGTAAATGTCTGTAAATGGGAAAAAGAAGTCGCCGTATAGGTGTGGTCTGTATGTCACCCTAATCGTCTGTACCTACATATTATTATAAAAGAGTGTTCGCGGAGTTTCTTGCTCGTTCTTTTTCATAGGTACCTACTACGCTTTGGATTCAACAACTAGCTTCATCTTTCTGACTGACCCGGTCTTTTGACAATAAAATTCAAAAGTGCCTGGAATTGGCTTATTTGAAACTAGCTGCGCCCCGCGGTTTCACCAGCGTAAATGTCGATCCCGTAGGAATATCGGGATAAAAAGTTGCCTATATGTTAATCCAGGTTGTCAGCTACCTCCATACAAAATTTTATCAAAATTGGTTCAGCCGTTTAAGCGTGAAGAAGTAACAAACATATAAACACACACACACACACACTCACAAACTTTCGGCCTTTATAATATTAAGTGTGATAAAAGCTTTGAGTTTGAGTTGGAATTAAAGCAAACGCCGCGTTTGTCGCTTTTCGTGTCTACTTGTGTGACTGCGATGTTCTCTTAAACTACTCAACGGATTTTATTGCAGTTTACCATCATTTAGATAAAAATACATTAAGATTAAACTTACAATATAGTGTAGGTATTGTGGCGGCATCTACAACGCCCCATGCGTTCTACGCATTACACTGACGTCACGCGAAATCCTGCATCGCGCAAGCAAAGTTTACCGCGCGACTAGCATATACAGGGTGAAATTGAAAACATGCGACAAATCGAAATGGGAGATTGTACTCATCATTATGAACAACTTTTACTATGGGATCAAACCTGAAATCGCGAAAAAAAAATCAGCTGTTCCCTACATTTTGACGACTTATGCGAACATAAATGTAGGGAACAGCTGATTTTTTTTAAAAGTTGTTCATAATGTTGAGTACAATCTCCCATTTCGATTTGTCGCATGTTTTCAATTTCACCCTGTATACAACGTCCCGACATCAATCGTCGGGCAGTTGCCCACCAGACACGACACCCGTCTGGTCGGAGGATCCTTCCTTTTCTATAGAGTATGAGTGAACTTTACACCCTGTTCCCCATATCTCTACAGTCCCTATAATAAGGAAATTTCGATGTTTTGTCAAGTCGAACAAAACATGCGAAGCAGGGGCGGGTCGCTAGTTGGAAAAAAAGGCTTTCATCACCAGATAGATATCGATACCTCTGGGCTCAAAGGTCGTAAAGGACAAAATGCGACTTTTCAGGAGAAGCAAAAAACTAAAAAAATAAAATTATTTTTACTCTAACATATTTGTTTCTTGAGCTATTTAAATGAAACCTAGGAAAAAAGTGCTTAGAATTTATAGTATTCTCTAGGGCAGTGTTAAAAAATTACCCTAGTGCTGTATTTACCGAGATAGATTTCCTTTACGACCATAAATTTAAAAATAAAAGTCCTTTACACCCTACAAAATTTCATCCTATGATTTTACCTAAGGGCGTAAATGTACTTTACTGCACAAAACTAAACAAAATAAGGAAATAATCGACAAGAGTAATAATTTTTAGGTTCTTAAGGATCACCCGCTAAGGTATTCTGAAAGGATAAATTAATTATTAAACTTAAGTATTAAATGGATTATGTAATTTTGTATGTATTTATGTGTATACTACTGTATTTTCTTTACAAATATTCATGAAATATCATAATTATACAAATAAAACGTACATTTGTGTTATCAAATTGAGATCGTTTATTTGTAATTGAACACAAAGCTCTAAATCTTTAAATTATAAATTAATATTTTTAATACGTCCACCAATACTACTGAGTGTGCCCGCCTGCTGGCTGTAGGTGAATGGGAGTCGGGCCTCTGGCTTCAGGCGCTACCGTCACCCAACATAGGCCCTATGCTGGGTGACACCACATTCTGGCTCGCTACATGTTTGCGTCTGGGCGCTCCTTGCGGACCTCCACATCGCTGTCAATGCGGTGAAGCAGTCGACTGCCTCGGACACCATGGCCTATCTTGCAGCAAGAGCGCTGGTCAGATGGCACGGCACGCCAGCATTAACATCATCCGTCGGGCAGCTGTTTTAGAACCCAATAGCTTGGCACGCTACGATGGGAAGAGGCCAGATGGAATGACCATAATGTCTTGGAAGTTGGGTAGTAGGCCTTTGGTGTGGGATGCAACCTGTGTCGACACCCTCGCGCCATCCTATCTTCCTAGCACGGCGGGCTGTGCTAAGGCGGTTGCTGCAGGAACAGAAAATCTCATACAGCGCAAATATAACAACCTTATTGGGAGCTATATGTTTGAGCCGTTTGGGGTTGAAACTCTAAGGCCTTGGGGTCCAAGTGCTCATCAAATATTTCGAGACATCGCCAAGCGGTTGGTTAACTCTTCGCGTGACCAGACCTGGCCTATTTTTAGCCCAAAGAATAAGCATGGCCATCCAACATGGTAATGCTGCCAGCCTTTTGGGCACTTATCCCATTGACAGCGGCAGCGATGCGGCCGAATTTTTTTAAATGAGCTCCTGTCTTTTTCTTTTTAATCCTTTCTTCTTATTATACACATAATATCTACAAATATTTTAGTGTTTAATTGTAAAATAGGTTATGTGTATTAGAAATAAATAAAAATGTGTCCGAGTAGTAAAAAAAAATTAAAGAAGTGAAAATATAATTCTTCTTTTATCAACTTTATAAACAGAATCTGTTTGATGAGATGCTGAGTAAAAACCTCTCTGACCAGTTGGATGGGGTGGTTTTTTGATCCTGGATCTGAACAGTCATCGTGGCAGCGTCGTACAAACATCTCAATGACCGCACGCGAGCGCGCGTTCTCTCAATCTTTCTCTCACTCTTGTCTCTCTTCGATGTAGCGCCAGTTAATTCGACATCCTTGCAGAAAGGCCAGAACTGCCCATATTTTGATGGAGTCGAAGGCTTTCTCGTAGTCCGCAAATGCACAGTGACTGGTTGTACTCCGCGATATTCTGTACAATATGCCGAACATAGATGTGGTATATGGTACTGAAGCCTTTTCGAAAACCGCCTCGATCTGGCGGCTGGAACTCGACAAATCTCTTGGCGAGACAGCTCGTGACGACCCTCGAGAGCAGCTTGCATACGTGGTTCAGAAATGAGATGGGTCTATAGTTCTTCAGCGAGGATTTTTTGTCACTTTCTATTAAAAAGTGAAGATTGACAATTTGAGGGTTAACGGCTTTCTAGTTAAAAGACGGCAGCACTATGCAGAAAAAATAAGAAACGGTAGTAAAGAATTATTATTACAGCTCAAGTGTATCAAGTTGTATATTTAAGTCAAACGTATTGTAAATTAATATCATTTTGTAGGGAGTAGAGCTCATATTGATTTACAAATGTAAGATGTAAAGGATGTAAAGGACCTACTTACAACACATTTTCTTAGATTATTTTGGTAGTAAAGGACAAGTTTGTTTTTTTATTTTAAATTGTAGGGGTGTACAGGACAATTTGCAAAGACGATGTCCTTTACATCCAAATTTTTGAGGTGACTTATATTAACCATCTAAGGTGGTATAAGACAATTGATATTTTTTATGTATTTTACACCCAAAAGTTGTTTTATACTTTGCTTTACTACCAAAATGAGTTCACACTGGTAACTAAGTGTTATTTACATCCATATTTTCACGGTAAACTTTGCTTAACGTCTCAAATTATGTGGGTCGTAAAGGCATTTTTTTTGCGAATTTCGTAGAACGGAATATACAGATCGATAGAAAATTAAAAACTGAGTATAGCAGTATCAAAAAGTCATTTTCGCCCAAATGTCCTTTACGACCTTTGAGCCCAGGACAAATCGAAATGGGAGATTGTACTCATCATTATGAACAACTTTTACTATGGGATCAAACCTGAAATCGCGAAAAAAAAATCAGCTGTTCCCTACATTTTGACGACTTATGCGAACATAAATGTAGGGAACAGCTGATTTTTTTTAAAAGTTGTTCATAATGTTGAGTACAATCTCCCATTTCGATTTGTCGCATGTTTTCAATTTCACCCTGTATACAACGTCCCGACATCAATCGTCGGGCAGTTGCCCACCAGACACGACACCCGTCTGGTCGGAGGATCCTTCCTTTTCTATAGAGTATGAGTGAACTTTACACCCTGTTCCCCATATCTCTACAGTCCCTATAATAAGGAAATTTCGATGTTTTGTCAAGTCGAACAAAACATGCGAAGCAGGGGCGGGTCGCTAGTTGGAAAAAAAGGCTTTCATCACCAGATAGATATAGTTCATTGATGACCCAGCAAGCTGGGCTATTAAATAATAGTTTAATTTGACTGTAGAGAGGCCGTTTCAGTGATTTTTAACAGACCAAAAAAATAAAGACGTACTACATTCTTGTTATCGTTCTCGTGTTGTGTCTGCGTGTGTATTAGAGAGTAAAACACTTACCTACTATACACAAAGCCGCGGGCACCATCTAGTATATAACACTCCTCTTAGAAATTGATTAAATCAATTACCAACAGCAAAACTGTTTATTCACAAACTTGCTAAGTAAACTTGTTGCCTCAACCCATGTTTTATTCAACACTGAAGCAACTGAAAGATAATAAACACACCCTACTAGGTTCTAACTTCTAATTAAAAGTTATAAACAAAATGTTAATATTTTGAATTAATAAGGTTGGTTGAAACAAGTATCTTGCTACCTACGGAAGCCAATTAACGTTGTAAATGTGGAACAAGGTACTTGTGGAATTATATTATGGATTTGAACTTGGCTTTTGATCGGCCGTAGCTCTATGGTGAAGGGTGTAAGTGTTCCTAATTAATAGATTACGACTAAAATCATGAAACTCAATTTTTATTCTAAAAGAAAGCATAATCAGCCTATAATGATCCCACTACTGGGACACAGGCCTCCTATCTTTTTGAGAGGGAGTGGGCTGTAATCCACCACGCGGGCCCAATGCGGGTTGGTAGATGTCACACTCACATATCTTTGAACTTTTGGTTCTAGGACATGCCGGTTTCCTCACGATGTTTTCCTTCACCGTTTTGAGAGCACTGGTGATGAATCTATTTACACAAAGTAAAGCGCCTGCTGGGTTCAAACTCACGACCTATAACTCATAAGTCGGTGCCTTTACCACTGGGCCACCACTGCTCTAAAAGAATGACGAAATGATAATTTTATACAAGTGTCACATACCTACCATGTCCTTGCTATTCTGTAAACAAATACCTCCTTACTAAAAACGTTGTATAGCATCTGTATAGTTGCACAACGCTTCGTCTTGTTCTTTCGAAAGTCAAATTACTGACGATTGAAAGAGAGAAATCGGTGTGTTATATATTCATCTGATATACTCGTAATACGTTTATTAGTAAGGGGCTTATTCTATGGAGTTCACAACTGTATCTTTTAAATAATAAAACTATCCCCAACTATCCTATCCTCCCTGCCTATCCCTTCTTGTTTAATTTTTTTTTATGTTGTTTGTTTTTAATGTAATTTTGTTAGTTATAAATGCTCCTTTCTTACTGTTTTTATTTCCTGTGCGTGTCCCAAATTAAATATCTTTCTTTCTTTATAGTATCTTCATTAAAAACTGAATTCTGACACTTATATTGGGATATAGAAACATAAATGATTATGAATTTTTTCGTTCTGATCTCCTTTGAACTATGGCGAATTTTCTCAAAATCCATTAAAGGTAGGGGTAGGTAAATTGATAACGACTAAAATGATAAAAGTTCCCTTCAAATATAATTAAGTCAATAAAGAAGTCTTGTCACTCTATTTTTTCACTTCGTCTTCAGCAGTAAGATTGATTTGCAGAAGGTCCACGAATGGCATTATAAATCTGGTGACAATATATAAAACAATAATTAAACGGACAAAAATACAGAAATCGGAGTTCTGTGCTCGAAAGCCGGAGTTCCGGCTTCGCCACACTAAAATACGATTTTAATTTAAGTGGTCGAAAAGAATCTTGTTTCATTTTTATTTGAGGAAGTTTTCAAATCCAGAAACTTTATAAACTTGAAGTAAATAATTCACAAATCTTTAAAATCTTCATTAATTAAGTTTAGGTGCCCTTGCGCAAGGTTTTGATTTCGTGCAGAGTCTAGACTGCCTCGTCGGTTTAGTGGTCACAAGCGCTTCTGCTGAGCATGAGGTCCTGGGTTTGATCTCCAGGTCGGGGAAAATGTTATTGAGCTTTCCCATCAGAAATGTCCCTGTGTGCCCGGTTGATGGCAATAGGCTCGCCCCCTGTTACATGGCTCTTAAACATAACTGGCGAAATCAAGTTTATAGGTATAGATATTATAGGTACACCTCTGCCTAACCTTTTGGGGAATGCAGGCGTGATATTATGTAATGTTTGTACAGAGTTATACTACTGTGTTTTTCTCTCATAAGTAGCCACTGTACCGCTCCGATACCTTTCATACTTTGTATTTGCATAATTCTGTGAATTTTTACCTTAAAGATGATGTAGATGGAGAAGCAAACCTCTTAAGGTATGTCAGAGTTTCTCCATAAATATTTATGAGTCCATCGTAAAGTGAAGTAATCCAACTCTAATGTAATCAATAAATTCATACTAGGAGGCTCAAAACTAGGACGGTGTAAATTGGGTTATACAGAGAGGCAACATTTTTAGAAAGACTTTTTTTGCACATTTTTTTGTCACACGAGACGGCTGAGGCCTTCTGTGACCGCGGTATTATATGCATAAAAATAACTCCAAATACTTTGAACAGTGAGCACAGTTCTACGCTAGACAGGAAAGGCTTTAGAATGTAAGTTCTTGCTGCCTTAAGCAGGATTACAGTATACGCAGTGCAAGACACTGCACTTTTGAAATCCCAAAATATTCTGGGTAACTACTTTCTTAACAGCGGTGCCGTCACAATAACGGGTCGAAAATTACGGCTGTCATGGAAATCCGTAATTTTCACCGATGTCAACATAGGGCTCTGTATATGTCCCTAACTATACGTTTTCTTAAGAATTAAATCTCAGAATCAAGAGAAACGTCTGCTATTCTTTCTAATAGTTTACCAAGTCTAAAACCCATCTGTCTACTTAGACCGGATGGATCATGAATCTTAATGGTAATTTATACCGGTGACCGACAGAACAGTTTGATAAGCCACAACCGTTAGCCAAGCGGTTGATTAGCAAACCTGTAATTAATGCAGATTGGTTGGTCACGCTTGACCGTTGACTGTGTTGTGATCAGGGAAGTTCCATAGTAGTCATTTAGGAACATTGGTACTGATGATAATAGTATAGATTTCATTTGGTAAAATCACTAGAGCAGTGGTGCAGGTCCCGATTTACGAGTTGTAGGTCGTGGATTCTTTGTTTAAATAATTTCTGCTCTCAAAACGGTGAAGGAAAATATTGTGAGGAAACTGGCATGTTCTAGAACCAAAAATTCTAAAACATGAGACATCTGCCAATCAGCACTGGGTCCGCGTGGTAGATTACAGCCCACTCCCTCTCACAGAGAGGAGTCCTGTACCCCACCCCAGCAGTGGGATGATTATCTACTTTTACAATTAGTGCGAGGTTGCAAGTAAACTGGTAATCGATACGTGGATACCTAATTATAACTCGACTGAATCAAATATTATCCTCTTTTAATGAACTGTTGAATGCAAATTGACATTGTTAATTGGTCGCATAATATGAAATGAAGCCCTGCTTTGACGGGAGACGCTCCGGGCGTCGGGAGCCACGTGACGACACCCGGCCACCGTAGGCGCGGGCCTGCGGACGGAGAGTAATGGGTAGATCACCGTCCGATCAGGACCAGGCCCGTGCCCGACGGCGCGTATGTGTTCCACGCGCGCCTCAGCACAAAGGAAAGGGGCCCGCCAGGGCCGAAGTCTGCCGGGGTAGCGGGATCGTCCGAAAGGGTTACCGCTGCCCCGGAACATAAAGGGCTAAGGAAGGAACACGGGTGGGTTTTAGTCAGTAAGAGTCTGACACTCCCTTCCGCTCCACCCAGAGCGGGAGAAGTCATTAGATGATTTCCCATCCAAAAAAAAAAGCCCTGCTTTGAACTTAAACTTGATATACTTCGGCCAAATCTTGACTAATTAGAACTTAACCCCGCCTAATGAGTGTCGCTAACAGGCACAAAATCCATAAAATCTATATATATAAAATTCAAAGTCCTGACTGAATGATATATCAACGCACAGCCTAAACCGCAAGTCCTAGAGACATGAAATTTGGAGCGTGTGTTCTTTGTGAAGAGTAGGTATCCACACTATCCACTATGGAAGGGTTTTTCGAAATTCCACCCCTAAGAGGGTAAATGGGGGAGGATGTAATTTCACGCGGACGAAGTCGCGAGCGGCAGCTAGTATTCAATAAGTCTTCGTGAAATAAATCCAAAATTCGCCTCTTCTCTTTTATTAAAGGCCTTACAACAAACAAATGGACGTTTTTATTTATTTATGTTCCCCTTTACAAGTTATATTGAATGCCACCTTTTGATAACTGTACGCCAGGTTTAGAGACAATTTCAGGCGCTACTAACTTTTATTCCTAGTTTATATTGTAAATACATAGGAATAAAACGTAAGGATTGGCGACACAATCATCAATCCTTTAGCGTTTTGTAGCGAACGATTTACGGCGGGATCGACACAACATCGGTTTTGTTAACTTTGTAGTGAGCGGGCAGGGGTTGGGGTTGCTGGCGTCTGTACAAACGCCAGCACATCGAGCTACTACAATCTGTCAAATTTCTTTAATAGATTTTCAACTTTATCGCTAAATCATTAGGTTCAAAGTTGATTAGGAAAATTTTACTGGGTAGCTTGATGTGCTGGCATAGTACGGTAGTTACTCGTGACATGGCGGGTTTATGCGTACATTTTATGACCGATATTTCGGAAGTAGTGCAGGACGAAATGCAAGTATACATATTCGCCTCTGTTAGTGGTCGTAAACTTGTGAAACACTGACGGTTCTCACCACTTCCATTGATGATAATATGATGTACAGACGCCAGCACATCAAGCTACCCGAAACTGTCAAATTTTCCCAATCAACCTTGAACCTAATGCTAATAGCGATAAAGTTCAAAATCTATTAAAGAAATTTGACAGATTGTAGTAGCTTGATGTGCTGGCGTCTATACCTACGTGATGAAGGACAAAGAAATTAAGTAACATTTTTTTTTTCAGAAAAACATTTTAAAGTTCCTAAAAACAATTATCTAAGTAAAAAATGAACTTTACAGAAAAAAAGTGTATCGTTGGTGCCTGTACTAATGAAAATTTGGCCTCTCGTCCACGGCGCTACTTAAAAGTTACGTGTTACAATCTCAAATCACCAATGAGTAGCCAGAATGTCACAGCACTAGTATTTTAATGGCGGTCCGTACACGACGCAACCAATCACAAACTAGTTAATAACGCGTTAGTAAGTCACCTCGGGGACGACGGACCCTTCTAGAAACAATTTCAGTAGTGGACTTGTGGACGGTTTATAAGGTAAATATATCAGTAGACGAAAGTTTTCCATTCTTTTTGATCAGTTGAGACTTGCGATTTTTCAGTGTTGATCACTGTTCTTGCGTCTGATCATCACGTCAGTTCCAATGCTTTAGTTCTTTGATTATATAATGTCTAGATAGAGCGTCGCCCTACAATCAAAACAAAGAAAACGAGGCAACAATTTCAAACATGTGTGCGTGCGGGCGGTGTTTTACACTGTGCATCTATGTCTCTGTGTGCGTGCATAATGATACCAGCTACTAAAATTCTCCCATAAATCACATATTAAAAAAATTTACTATACAAATAATATAAGTAAGTTTTAGGTGTATGTTTGTAGTATAATTCAGTTTTAGTAGTGTCTTTATTTACTTGTATTTATAAATAAAAAACACTATTTAATTGAATTAGAGTTGTGTGTGTGAATGTTGTGTTATATTAAATCAGCTAAGTTAATTCAATTAGAATATTTAACTTTTTAGGCAGTTTGTATTTGGAAATTTCAAATGAAAGATCACAGATAATACGAATGGAATAAATTAATCTTATTAAAATTACTCTTGGCACCTTTGAAATCAGTTTATTGGACCCAATGCAACAATAATCATTAAAATGGGCTCATAAACAAAAAAGTTATACGCGAACATTATATTATTATAAAAAAGTACAGACGAATTGCAAAACTTCACCATTTTTGAAATCGAATAATAAAAGTACATCAACTAAATAATATAAACGTAACCATAAAGCAACGAATATACCCACAAAAAAAGGACGTTAAGTTGGGAGAATGGAAAAAAGAAACTGGCAACACTGATAAAATATGGCGTAATAGGGCGTAATTTGGTAAATATAAAAACAAAAAACAAATACGTAGTTTTTTTGGTTACTTACTGATGATATGTGATGTGTTTGGTGTTTTTTACCCTTCCTTTATAATTTCGGCACAGTTTAATAGCACATACCGTCATTTTATCGCTGTTATTTGTTTATTACTTAGCGCGCGTAATACGTAGTGACACCAAAGCGGTACGATCGGCACTAATCGGCGGGTAAGTACTTACAGCCCAACAGTTGGCCGGTATTTTTTGACACGTTTGCGCGCAATTGATGCTCTATCTAGACATTATATAATCAAAGGCTTTAGTTATAACCTAGATACTCGAGACCAGAAGCGGAATATATTAAAAAACAAATTACTAAATAACCTACAAAGTTATATTACAAATTATTTTTAATTAGCAACAAGTACATACTTACATAGGTAAATATTAAGTGCATAAGAATCACGACCCTAATCAACACTACAACACGAACCCTGATCAACACTATAACGTCCCTAGAATACGCCCATTGCATCCGAAAACCAAGCAGCAAGAAGACAAAACGTTCCTTCACAGCGCGCCATGCCTTTTTTTATAAGCTGTCACTCGGACCGAGTAGGTTGGACGAAGGAGTATCTAAGACTACATTATATAAGACAAAACTTCATCCGAATAAACAGGCATAAACTTAAGTTAAGCATATGCGAAGGACATAGAGAAAATATATTCCTGTCTCATTCACTCTTACGATTGGATCTAATACGTGTGCTTATCTCATTATTATTTAGTGACTTGTCTATTGCTCATACTCTGTCTACGATACAGAAAACCTGTTCTCCACAGAAAAGAAGCTGTTACAACCTGCGATAAATTAATACCATTTTTCAAATGACCAGATATGGATGAATCGAGCTTCAAATGCCACGAAAACCTGGCCTTCGATACGCCCTAAAATATAACCATAGTGATCGAAACTTCCTTATCTTACAAAACACTCCCTCTGTCCACACCATGCTTGCCGCAGCAAACCCCATAAAACCTCATATAGGTATTGATTCCTTAACTATATGATTCGGCGTAAATTTTGAATGACCCGTAACAGTGTCGTTTGTTGAATGTATGTACTTTCCTTCTATTATGTTTGGAGCTTAAACAATGTGAGCTTGTTTTATAAATAAGCAGAATTTCGTGGGTCAGGGAACACGGGAATTGTTTCAGGTTTATTTGTTTTTTGTCCTTTTGTTTACCGTTGCGTTTCATTTTTGTTATTACGGTCCTTTCTGGTTAGAAGAAAGGGTGTCATTAACTCTTCATACAAACCTTTATGCGGTAAGCATTAACTGTTTTCTTTTCGACGCAAAGCCCGCACAAGTTGTAGTAATTGGTCTCATCAATAAGGTAGTGTAATAAGAATGTCTGCTAGTTCATCAACGAGATTTGCAATGAGCTTGTGATGTGAATATATCAATAGGTATGTAGTGTATTGATGTATGTATTTGTTCGTAATAATTCCCATGTTTTAATTGATATTTTATGCTCTCAAAAACCTTACATATTCTTCGATCTATCTTTATTTTCAACGAACGATTTCAAAATCCTCCCCTCAGAACGTTTGCGTCAAACAAGCGAAGTAAACTGTCCCCAATCAAAGTTCACGCTCGCTACGATTGCGCCATGTCGAACAATATGAAAAGAAGGGTCACAGAAGACCTACTCCTTCCAAGACGCTTATATACTTTAAAATAGTCTTGACAGGTGGTAATACGTACGGTCACCAAAGGAGCTAAGTAACCAGGGTCGTCGGGTATAGTTGAAGTTTAGTAAGAAACCGATGGATATTTTCAAATTAAATTTAATTTAATTAATAGAAAACAAACGGTTCATATATCAAGTTAAATTTCATTCAAAAACATCCATCGGTTTCTTACTAAACTTCAACTATATCCGTCGACCCTGGTTACTTATCGCCTTTGGTGACTGTACATAAGTTAGTATGTTCGACGCTCCCTGTGCAGCCAGCCGCGCTACCACGTTGCTGAGTGGTTATCATTATAGGTATTACAACGGCAGACGCTATTCTTATGTAATTCATGGCACCCATGATGTCACCGATGCGAGAAGACATTATTTTCGCGGCAGCACCAATAGTATTCTCAGTATATTCGCAGATCGGTGGGATTCCCCAATGTTGCGGAGGTGGATGCAGCTCCATGCTGAATTTTAATTGTATATGTTAATCTGTGTTTGTAACCTACTAAAACTTAACCCTATGGAATCTTGTCTAAAATAAAAAGTTTTCTATTCTATTCTATTATGTATGGTGTGTTCCAAAAGTATCTGATGAAAATGTAAACAAATGGATCAGAAAACGTACCTACCTGTAGATGCGAGCTTTTAGTGCAACATAAAAATTGAATGCTTGCTTGCTTGTTACTGAAACCCGAAACTCTAATTGAAAATCACCTTTAAGATATTTTTCATTCAATTTCGTCAATGATTTTTCAATTACAACTTAATACTAATAATTAAAACTCAAACAATAATTGTGGAAAAAAGTGGTGACATATATAGTTGATACCTTCTAAATACAGATGAATGTGTTACTAATTAGTAAGTGGTAGCGTTATAATTAAACTAAAACAGAGTTTGTTAACACTTTCATCAAATAGTTTTGGAAGAGGCATTAGAACATGACGGTGTGAAGGCCGCAGGAACCCGTTGGATGCGAAAAGTACAGAACCGGTTGAAGTGGAGGTGCTTGGGGAGGCCTATGTCCAGCAGTGGACGTCTTTCGGCTGAAATTATTATGATGATGATGAACAATGTATGAGCGTTAGTTTTTTTTTATAAATAGACCCCAGTTTTGCGAATTAACGATATCTCTCGGATATTTCGACGTGGTGTAGGTTAAGTCAGGTCAAATTCACTACCAATTTAAATTGTCCGTGCCTATATTCAAATCCAAACTGTAATTTTTTGGCAGTTGCATGAAATGGCTATAACACGGAAAATTGGCGGAGGGTGTCACTTTGCTTAACAATTAATCAAATCAAAGCATTCAATTAAACCATGTACAGGCACTTTTGAATTGTCAAAATTAAATAGTCAGTCAGTTAGTCAGAAATTTGAAGCTAGCTGCCCATTCCAAAACGTAGATCTCTTTCCGTATATAATTTCCTTGACTGTGCCTACAATCAAATACAAATAAGTTTTATTGGTAAAAAAGAAAAGGTGATGACAGACAGTGATCTTACATAAACATAATCAAGTTTGTACATAAAAAAAATTGGTTTCCCAGTTATGATTTCTGAGCTGGGCAATGTTACTTAGAAGAACAGAATGCGTGTATTTCGACTTGGTGATGGTCCTTTTTCCATCCAGTATAAGTGAACCTTCTGTAGTGAATTGAAACATATCTGTTCTGTGGTGTCGTGTCGCAGTCACCAGTGATCGTCGATATGATTGTCCCTGATTGTTATCGGAATACATGCTCTGTCCAACTTGTTACCTCGTTTCTGTTACAAATCGGAGCGGACGTTGTGAAATCTTCAGATTTTATATAAAGTTATGAGACTTTATTTTTATTGTAGGTGTTAATATTGCTCGCTTTTACTCTCTCTTATGTGTGTTATTATTTTGGTCTACAATCAATTAAATATATTATATCTAACGATCTATTTGTCTATCTTGCGGCTCTGAAATGATATTTACTTATTATGGTTTAACATAACCGTAACAGTTTTTCAATTCAATAGAAAATAAAACAACCAGCCAAGTGCGAGTCGGACTCGCACACGAAGGGTTCCGTACCACAAGACAATTTAAGGTTTCGTTCAAACTCAAACTCAAAGCATTTATTTCATTTAACCATTTACAGGCACTTTTGAATTGTCAAGAAGTCGGTCAGTCAGAAAATATGAAGTTAGTTGCCCATTCCAAAGCGTAGGTACCTATGGAGAAAAACGGGCAAGAAACTCCATGGACAGTTGGACACTATTTTAAATAATATTTTTACAAAAATATTATTGGTTGTATCACAAGTCAGACCTATCCTATACCTTCGAAATCACGAAGACACATTGTACGTAAGATACGATATAAAACAAATGAAATCCGAAACAAGACGAAACTCGTACATGGTGAGAGCGAATCGTCCAAGACTCGTCAACGCAACCTGCGGAAGCTGATATATATATCGACATTCTCAATACCAGTGTTGCTAAATTGAAGAAAATTTGATTTATTTTGTCTTATATATTTATAGTATTAACAATTTTATTTCATATGATTATATTTAAGTACTATATATTATATTATATTTGATTATATATATACTACACGTGGAAACTTGTAATTGGCCTTATTTTCTATGATCTATTACTTACTGTATCTTTTAGCTGTAAATTTTCCTAAAAATAAATAAGACATACATTGGAAATGTTTAAATATTCACTGAATTGATAATATATGATCGTATGAAGGAATAACAGAATGCCAGTGAACAAAACATAGGAACTCGCTTGATTTATGAAGGGTAAAACCAATTCGGCTTGAAATTCATTGACCAGAGAAAGCGATTACACGATGTTATAAGCTTTAAACCTATGATAATATTCGAAGGGGAAACAAAGGAATATGTTCTATCAAACATCGGCCTTTATGTTCCATATTATGTATGTATTATCTGTGTCACAAAGGAAGCAAGCCCAACACTATACGTTCGTTTGTGTTGGTGGTTCTTTTTCATCTTAACCAGCCTACAGCAGCCCACTGCTGGACATAGGTCTCTCCTATTGCACGTAATTCAACCTGATTTTCGTTCAACTCTCATCCATCTGCTACCAGGCACCCTATGAAGATTGTCGCTCCACCTAGCCTGAGGGCGTCCTACCTTACGTTTTCCAATTCGCGGTCTCCAATCAAGAACACGTCTATCCCAAGGATCCTAACGGTCATCGGTTCTACGGCTAATATGGCCGACCCAATTACCACTCCAGTTTTCTTATTCTGTGAGCTATGTCGGTGGTTCTTGTTTTCTTTGGTATTTTTTGATTCAGACGTCTTATAGAAAAACCAAAGCGCGACAGCTGGAGTCCTAGGTTCGATCCTCTGGTCGGGAGTTCCGTAGCAGCCCGGAATTTGAATTTGAGGCAATAGGCTCGCTCCGTTTTATAACGGCCTTTAAAATGAGAGGTATACCCTACATAAAACAACACTCTGCCTCCGCCTTCGTACAGCCGTAATGATGCTATGTTGTTTTATATCCCTATAGATAATCACCTTCCTACCAGAAGCTCTCATCAATAATTTATTTTATCGGTTAATTCTTCTATCCCCCTGCAAGCTGTCAGGATGAGCAAACAACCCTTATAAATCACGAAACACACTTTGAAAAGCAATAAAGTATACACATAGACAGTACTCACGGCAAAATGTTTAGACATGCAGACCACTTACGAGCATAGCTAACTTTGGCAGCATGACGACGATATTATTATTTATTTATTTTATTTTTTAGGTTGACTGGTAGAAATTGCTTATGGCGTTAAGTCAGCCTCTGTACATTTGTGTGCTTAAAGTATTAAATAAATAATTAAGCTAATCATCGCGAGCGTTGGGTGGATTTCGCTAGAATGTCTCGTTATGGCGGATCTTACACTACAACGCGCCACGCGATGGGGCGCGGGAAACATAGCAACAACGCCCCGCGCGGAAACCCGTTTTCATAAAGTTTGTATGTAGAAAGCACGCGCGGGGGCACGGTGCGTGATGCGTAGTACGAGATCCGCATAAGGTGTGCGCTACCCGCATATTATAATAATTCTAGCAGAACGAAATGTTTCACTCAATGAATGTCTCTGTCTGTATTGTAATGACTATTCCCGTGTAAACGAATGACAAAGATTAGTCATCTACAAAACACGCTTAGCAATTAAAAAAAATGAAAAATAACTTTAATGCCCACACAATAAAGTTTAGTTTACGCTACAACTTCAAACATATTTATAACTTTTTAAATAGTGCTAGTAAATCTGAAATCGATTTAATTACCACAAAAATAAAGTTGATATTTGTTTAACTTGAAATAACATCAATTGGAAACATAGAAAATTGTTTCAAATATAATAAAATGTTTCTTTGCGTACTTACCTCCCTGTTTCGCTGTCGGTACACGTTTAAAGATCCAATAAGGAAAAGATTTAATTTCTGGTTGCGGAACCCGTAGTTATATTGAGTACGGTGATTATTTTGAAAACATATTTTGGTAACATTTTTATTAATGTGTTTTTTCTGGATGTACCTATTTTACGGCCTCGTTGGTTTAGTGGTCGCAAGCGCTACTGCTGAGCATGCGGTCCAGGGTTCGATTCCCGGGTCGGGCATAGTGTTATTGGGTTTTCCTTATGGAATTTCTCAATAGCAGCCCGGAGTTTGGATATGTGCCCGGTTGTTGGCAACAGGCTTAAACATAACTGGCGAACTGTCCTTCATCACGTAGGTACAGACACCAGCACATCAAGCTATTACAACCTGTCAAATTCATTTAATCGATTTTCAACTTTATCCCTAAGGGTATAAGGTTCAAAGTTGATTGGGAAAATTTTACAGTTTCGGGTAGCTTGGTGTGCTGGCGTCTGTACTATATACTTCTGCCTAACCTTTTGGAGAATACAGGCGTTGTGTTATGACGTTATGTATTGAAATGAAACTCGTCTACATATCACCGCGAGCGCATAAATTCACCCGTTATTCCTGCATACAAATATTCCATCAGCATTCCAGTCATCAAACACCCCATAGAAATGTAAAAAACTATATCTATGAAACAGCCTGTAGCCTAAACTAACATCGTGTGCGAATAGAGCTCCCATAGTTTTGAAAGTGATTAATTCTGGCACCCCAATAATTAAAGCTAGTGCCTGTATGATGGGTTTCTCTTGTGAGGTTAATCGAGTGTTCGTTATCGATTTATAATCGATATACCGACGTCGCCTTCGCTTTATGTCTGGGGTGATAGGGAGTGAACATATCCAGCTTTTCCGATAGAGCCCGTGTCCGCTGCAGCCTATCTGGAAATACCTAAACCTTAAATAGTAAAACTGTAAACAGGTTGAAATTGAAAACATGCGACAAATCGAAATGGGAGATTGTACTCATCATTATGAACAACTTTTACTATGGGACCAAACCTGAAATCGCGAAAAAAAATCAGCTGTTCCCTACATTTTGACGAGTTATGCGAACATAAATACCTATAAATTTGTACAGAACCCTTGGTGCGAGAGTCAGACTCGCACTTGACTGTATTTTTTTTTAAGTATAAGAACTGGCTTTCTGTATTGTCTGGTGTCAAAACAGTGTTTACAGTAGAGTTATACGCACCCACAAAAACAGTCTTAAAGTTAAAGTTATCAAAACATTGACTTGATTAGCAATATCCTTCAAAATCATTCAGATTGTGATTAATCGTGTGTTACGCAATTAGGGTGCAGTATCGAATTGGATTTAAAAGCAATTCCTACTCACATACGACAACCGACATCACCAATAATGGATAAGTAATCGGCTGAAATGTCGAAGATTTGTACCTATTGAATTAAATCCAATGGATGTAAAACACGAGCCTTTAAATACATTTGGAATGAAACATAAAGTTAAAAACGTATGGGACGAAGGTCTAAATGAAAATCCAAGATGGTGGCTGCGAAAATTAAAAAAAATTTCGTCATGAGTATCGTTTTCATGGTTATCGAGGGTGTTGAAGCCATGAAAACTCTTTCTTTGATTCTCTTTATTATATCGTTCATTTGGAGAAACATCGAGGTAAATGTATTTTTTTCCCAAAAATTTGTTAAATATGACAAAGCACTTAGAAAGCGCATTTACGTTAGGAAAGCAAAGAAGTAAAAAAAAGTAGCAATTACGTCGATTTTTCCCCAAATGAGCGATATGTAATAACAAGTCGCATAGGGGGCATAAAGCTTTTGCGTTACGTGACGACGATTTCTCCAAGTTTACTCCTACTGCAAGCTCCGTTAAAGAACTTCGTTCCAAAAAATCAAACTTCCCTTTTTATTTCCGATGCAGTACTATTAAGGCATATTAATCTAATCTAGTCGTCTGCAAGACTGATAATTAGTGGAAGTCAGGCGAAGTGCTCTTATTTCCTGGCACCCTAGTTGCGGCCGCCGTATTTTATTCGATTTTATTCACGATTAGTGCCAAAGATTGCAAATATTGCGATGACGGAATAAGAAGTATGGCTGTTTTTTCTTTGTAAATAAAAGGGTATTTTCCTGCTTGCAAAATATTTGATGTTACGTAAAATAAAAGCTTAGTTTTACGAAGGGGTATCCAGTAACTGGGTTATGGACGTCAGATAGGCAGTCGCTCCATGTAAAATACTGGTGTTCAGCTGCATTCGGTTAGACTGGAAGCCGACCCCAACATAGTTGGGAAAAAGACTAGGCAGATGATGATGTTGATGAAATAAAAGCTGACTTTTTCGGGGGTGTGCCCATGGAGGAAATCTATTAGTTGAGCTCCCGATGAGAGAATGGTAGGAGTACGTATTTAAAATGGTTCTTCTTCTACGTGTCGCTGGCACGACTGTATGTCAGATCTTGATGGCCTGAAACTTCGTCACTTCCACGGCGTCTTCAGTGGCAGCGCAGATGTCACTTTGACTGCATGTTTTAGGACACAGAGGGCAGGGAGGTGGAGCATAGTTTGCGACATAGCTCCTCATCCACATTTTGCTGCCATTCCGTCGAGGTAGCCCCCCTTTATCAGGTTGGAGTTACATCTTTCCACTTTTGTCCATAGGCGGGTTAGTGACTTCCAAGTGCACCACGGACTTAAATGGTTAATCTGAGTCTATGTTAGAGAAACAAAAGAAGCCATCATTAAATTTGGCACTGGTGTCAAGTAGGTAATAAATAAATAGACTTAAAAACACGAGAGGTGTCATGGAACACCCGGTTGGAACGAAGTTCCTTTCACTTGTGTACATTTTTGTTACATAACAAAAGTGGTTGTGACGGTCAAATATTACACTTTTTTAGTGTAGCTCTCATTCGACAAGCGTGACGAGTATGACGTGGACGTGGATATAACGATAAGGAGTCTAGCTCCATAAGTCCCAGAATTTCGTATCTGGTAATCCCTAGTCAACAAAATATTGTCATTAGAATTAAAACTCCGCTTACATGGTTTGTCAGTCAGAAAATATGAAACTAGCTTCATATTTTCACAGAAAATGAGAAAACAAAAACATACGATCATCTAATAAAAACATACCTATAGAAACGAAACAAAAATAACATCCTGCCTTACGTTAATAAAAAAATATATAAAATCAAAGGCTAATCGATCAAGTCGTGTTACGATAATTTGGATGGAGGAGAGAAAGTTCTAAAGTACATCAATCACTATGGGGAAAAACTTTTCCGAAGCAAAATTCCACGGAACCCTTTTTTTACATAAATATTTTGTCTTAATGTGATTTGCATGTGAAGTTGAGCATTTTTCGGGTCAAGCGAGGCCCTGTATTTAGACTTTAAAAAAAGATCATTAAGAGAAATTAAAGTCTTGCATACCTGCAAAGCTATTCACAACCATCCGACAGCTTATCGTGTCGAAAATGACACTTTTCGATATCCTGATTTACCTTGCCCCCGACAGCAAACAGCTGTCGTAAGAATAGCGACGACCGCTGCAGCGCCGCGCAGCTGTTTCCTGTCGGTGTATTTGAATTAAACTGACAAAGGATTTGTGAAAAGCATTTAGAGGACTCCTATGATAACATTGATTGATGTTCGATGTGGTACGGAATCGAGTGGTTTTGAATAGCTATGCTGCATAGCTATCCACAACCTTTCGAAACGCTGCCGTACTGTTTTCCGAAATTTGCTGATCCGAAAATTAAATTCGTATATTATAGGTACCTAATCTTCGTCTGTATATATAAGTATAGTCTGTTCTTTATCTTCTCCTAAAATCTGTAGCGAGTAGTTTGGCTTATGTTCAATGAGCGAGTGTTAATTTAAGCCGAATTTACGGTGTTTTACTGGAGAAAAATACTGCTACTTAATTGGTCTTAACCAACATTTTTAGCTTTCAATATCGTGAAGTTCCAAATCAATAAAGTAGATATTTCCGTCTAGTGGAACATTTTATTATCACTTACGGAATTTATGATGCGCTGCAGAAACGTTATTGGTCTGAAAAAAAAAAGAAATGTATAGTGACGATTGTTTCAAGAAATGTAAAAACCCAAGTCAAGACATTATAATAGGTGTATCTAAAAGGCGTTGTATGTAAAATGGATATAGACACCGAGCTTTTTATTGTTAAAATTTACTAAAAAAAAAGAGATATATCAACGCTAATTTATAGGTTGAAACTTATTCTAAAACAAAGATAACAAAATACAAAATACATTATTATTTTATTTATTCACTAGCCCGCGACTTCGTCCGCGTGAAATTTCTTGTTCCCCCGACCCACCCCGTCGCATCGCATCGCCTGCCTGCAGTATTAGGTACAGACGCCAGCACATCAAGCTACCCGAAACTGTAAAATTTTCCCAATCAACTTCGAACCTTATGCTTTAGCGATAAAGTTGAAAATCTATTAAAGAAATTTGACAGATTGTTGTAGCTTGATGTGCTGGCGTCTGTGCCTAGTTCGTTTGCGCTTAGCGTTCTTTCTGACTTTTTTTTTTTGCTGGGCTCCTCAGGGACCTACTAGCGTGATGTCAAATGGGCTATAGACTTCCTCAAGAATTGGACTATCAAATGAAAAATTTGTATAGATTGAATATGTAACAATACAATATTGCCCAAACCGTTTAGCTGCTAAGCCGCTGTCTAGATCTTTTCAGTTAATATAAAATATTGGGTGCCATCTTTCTCCTAGTCTTTACGAGCAGTAAAAGAGGCTAGATACGCTATATCGTTGTTGTGATAACGTTATTTACTACTCCTAAGATGGCCGTAATGTTTGGATAACACCTAGATACTGTTTTATGAGCAGTGAGCTGAAGAAGAATTGGTTATCATAAATATACTATATTTTTGTGGGAATGACGATCTTAAAAGGCGGTTGGGACAGGCCGAGATTGGATTTTTTTATTTATTTGGTACAAGAACGGCAGTACATGCAAGGAATTCATAGAAAACAAAATAACATAAAAGTGCTGTTTTGTATGCTTATAAGACAGGTATACGCAGTATTCACAATAAAGACAACAATGAAATTATCTAAGAAAACATAATTTATGAAAATACAAAAAACAATAAGCATACAATATAAATTTAATAAAATGATAATTATGACTGGTGACGAAACTTGGGAGAGGTTTTCTAGGTTTAGACTACCTACTACCTAGTTGTACGTTATAGTATACTAGCTTCTGCCCGCGACTTCGACCGCATGAAATTTCGCCCTATCCCCATTCACCCTATTAGTGGTGGAATTTCGAAAAACCCTTTCTTAGTGGATACCTACTCTTCACAAAGATCACACCCTCCAAATTTCATGTCTCTAGGCTAGGACCAGCGGTTTAGGCTGTGCGTTGATATATCAGTCAGTCATTTTATTTATGTTGAAGATTCTATGTTCTATGTTATGGATTTGGTTTCCACACTTAGTCCTTCAAGTAGACCATTGTGTGTGGGCTATAGCGGCCGTCGGTGGATATATGCTATAGTGTATTATAGTTGCACATCTACGATTTGCAGATCGTGTGTTCGAAATATTCGAATCCAGGCAGGCACTTTCTGCAATTTATTTTATCACGACAGCTCTCAAAACTGCGAAGAAAAACATAACTTATATTGTGTAGTTGATTGAAATAATTTAAGAATAAATACAATTTTATCTGACGGATCGCACATTGACGGACACTTATTCATTTTTCCTTCACTGTATTTTTAAGTCCGTTAAAGCAGTGTCTTTCTTTATTTCAGCAAACAGTTACAGTTCAGGACAAAGTTTTTGTAGAAAATATGAGACCATAATACAGTCAATAACTCAGGGACTGCTGCTTTTCGAGTCATTTGAATAGAGTACACCTGCGCCCTTGCCTTGCGCAGTGCAGGTCCTAAACAGACGTCGAGAAGATGTAAAACTTACGTCACGCTTCACGGTCCACTTGTTTGTGCCAATATAACCTTGAAGTACCTAAGGTTACCTTGGGTTTTTCACTTTGTGTGAGTTTTGGTATTTAAAATACCTACTAGGTGTATGAGACAGGAAAATATTTATTTTACTGTTACTGTTAGCCGAAAGACGTCAGCTGCTGGACATAGGTCTCCCCCAAGCACCTCCACTTCGACCGGTTTTGTGCTTCACGCATCCAACGAGTTCCTGCGGCCTGCACAAGGTCGCCGGTCCACCTTGTGGGAGGCCTTCCAACGCTACGTCTTCCGGTACGCGGTCGCCACTCTAGAACCTTTCGGCCCCATCGGCCCCATCGGCCATCTGTTCTGCGAGTAATCTGCCCTTCCCATTGCCACTTAAGTTTGGCAATTCTTCGGGCTATGTCGGTTACCTTGGTTCTCCTGCGGATCTCTTAATTTCATTTCTTTTACAAAACACGTACACTGTACACACTGTATGTATAAGGATTTTTAATCGAATAGATTTTACATCAACTCTCGCTTTCTTCCCATGGTGGAGGGAGAAACGCCACCTGCAACGAACCTAACATACTTTCTCCTTTTGCTCCGTTTACGTTCGTACATCACAAATCGGCGGATTTCAAATCGGCAGTCATAAACCTTAAGCCATTAACTTGCTCCTGAATTTGTCTTTCTTTTATAATTTGATACACATACATACAGTATTTCGGCCAAGGCGGCCAATATCAACAGAGACTGGTCTTCGCCGCGGGAGATATTATAGTGCACAAGTGTGTTGGCAGACTCAGGTACACTCTGTCTTACCCTCACTTTCATAGTTCGATGGGCCGGTATTTAATATCAAGAAATTTGAACATACGTATTACTTTTCTGTAGCGAAAACTGATTTTTATTAAACATTGCTCTCTCAAATCAATAAAACATTTCACTCCAAGCTGCCACGGAACGGTAAACCATTTAACTGAATCCCTCAACTAAATTCACTTTAATTTACAACGAAATGTAAGTCATCTCAAATCCTGAACCAGTAATATAACATTGTTGAGCAACTTTCAGATCGCTTCAAACATTTTTTTCTAAGGAAGAATATTTTTGTTTGATAAACGCCGAAAGTCTGACAACCATGCAGTATTACCAAAGAGTATCGTATTACCCAGTAACTGGGTTGTGAAAGTCAGATAGGCAGTCGCTCCATGTAAAATACTGGTATTCGGCTGCATCCAGTTAAACTGGAAGCCGACCCCGACATAGTTTGGAAAAGGCTAGACAGATGATGATGCTTAAATGGAATTGGGCTATACGCATCTGCCGCATATCACACGATTACTGGGCCAAACTTACGACCCAGCGGGTCCCGCTGAATGGTAAACGATATCGCGGCAGGCCCAGTCGGAGATGGAGGGATGATCTGGACTCCTTTCATATAGATTGGTTCTTGGCAGCTCTGGACAGAGAGAGGTGGAAAAAGTGTAGAGGGGCCTTTGCCCAGCAGTGGGACATTAACGGCCAATAAAAAGATATAAAAAAAAAATAAGTTGTGTAGGTAAATGTAACATTATTCTCTGTATTAAGTGGCTTCAAAAAAATTAAATATTTTCTTTCACATAAACGTATATGTAGGGTTGTTATGACACGTCAGAAACTCCACGATTCCAATTGGTCGTTTTCTGTGGGAAGAGCCGGAAAGAAAGTCGACGGTTGATCTTAAAAAAAAATGGTTTTTACAATGTTTTCAAATTACAGTATTGATAGACATGAACAGTGTAGGCCTGTCAACATGTACCAGATACTTAATAAAAATAGAAAATGGTCTACAAATCTACAGTCCACAAAGCTTATAACGTTCTCACATTCACAAAATATAAGATATAAAATAATCTATCAAAAAGATAAATTAAATACATATAGAGCCTATTAAAACCAAATTACATCATTGCCTCGAATTTGAAGTGAAACTTTTTAAGCGGCGATTCGAGGACGCGTCGCGTTTTTGGCACATTTCGTTACGTGAGAGAGAGGAAAGATCTCTCCCTCTCTCTCTCTGTTTGTCACACTAAATCTCCCTTATTCTTAATTTTCTAAAAAGTTCCACTTCTTTCACGTGTACGGTGATGGAAGTGTTTTAATTTTTTTTCAGTTTTATTTCTCGGGAGAGCACAAACTTTGCTCTGCTCCTGATGGACAGACACAAATAAAAGTATCTTATAGACCCTTTGCGTCTACGGGACATTAAGAGACTTGATGTCAGGAAAATAAAAATAAAATGAGTTGAAAGTAAAATGCGAGTCACTTCTAAAGTTGGGTTAAAGTTCTTAAAAGTGTTACGATCGAGTAAATCTTGTGACGTCATAAAATGGTGTATGTCCCACTGCGCGCTTGTGAGGCGGGGAATATAAAAATTATTTGCGAATAAAGCGAAGATATAAATGCATTAATTTCGCTAATGATATTTTTAATGCATACATAATAACGTATTGATTGATATAATTATTTATAGTGAATTACAACAGTACAACACCAATTACATTATAGAGGTATGAGGAACAGGGTGTAAAGTTCACTCATACTCCATAGAAAAGGAAGGATCCT